>CP090033.1:2597607-3896410 GCA_023101225.1 Fusarium solani-melongenae | reverse complement strand
CCTCCTGATCGGAAAGCTTAGGCACGAGGCCATTGTGCTGAATGACCACTTGACCAAGGCGCTACGATACTTGAAAAAGACCAAGCCGGAGGACAATGTCGATAGGTATGTCGCATGCGGATGTGTCATGATTCGTGCTAACCATGAGCAGGCAAATCGTCACCAACCACCTCCTCCACTTCCTCACTCTTGACCGCGGCGACGCCAAGCGCTTCCAGGTCCTCCAAGTCATGGCCGGCTACCTCAACTGGACCGACGAGCAGCGCGAGCAAGCCGGCCTCGCCCGCCCCGGCGCTTCTAACAGTCTTCGCCTACCCATGTCTCCCTTCACACGAACACCTAGCTCGCCCTCGCTCAGTGCCGACGTCTTCTCGGAGCCATCATCCTCTAGGGACAAGGAGTCGCTGTCAGAGCTATGGGCCAACTTCCTAGAACGCAGCGCCCAAGAAGGCTCGGGAGAGACGCCGAGCAGAAAGGGCAGCTCGAGCAGCGCCGCCACGGGGCCAGTAAGACCGGAATCGGCGCGACCAGATTCCAAAAATTAATGTACCGGGGAAGGTTGACATGGTGTTACGCTATCACAAGGCATGGGGAAGTGGACACGGTGCATGTTTCAAGGGAGAGGAGCTGGCCAAACGGGCGGATAATGGGATGGGCACAAGATTTCTGGACGGTTTTTGAAGAAGCAAAAAAAAGGGTACGAGCTGTGTTTATTGTGGGCTCAAAGAAGGCCCTTGAAGGGTATAGACCTCTCTGTATGAATAGGTTCTTTCTCAGTGGATTGGTTGGGATAAGAAGCGGTCGGCGGGCTAGATACTAGCTATCACTATCATCATCCGCCGGCTCTTGCTGCAATGGCTGCAACACATTCTGCGCATATGCATCTGCGTCCCTCGTGATGGTGCCAATGTCGATACGGTTGCTCAGCGCATCGTTAACGCCCTCCACCACGTCCCTCTCCTCCATGACCTCACCCATGAGGCGCACCTCGTGGGACCAGTAGGCGTGGCTACGCGAGCGAAGTTCATCGTCGCGCAGTGCCGTGTTCTTTACTATTCCCAGCGCACTGAGCTTGCTCTTTACAGATAGCAGAGCGCGGGACGTTGACTCGATACGCTCGACGGCAGAGGGGGGCTCGCAGAATGCCCTGTTGGTCGAGGACAGGTAAAGCAGCCATGCAAGGGCGGCGTTGAAGGCCGCGAGGGCAACTAGACGCGCAGCACGGGATGTCCAGAAGAAAAAGTCCACCTCTGGTAGGCGGAGCGCGCGAGCGTTGGCTTGGTAATTGTAAGAGTTGACAAAGTAAATGTCAAGAGCAGCAATGGCAGCGGCTACCATCGTAGCTTTAGCCCGCCATTGATTACCTGCCTTGCCTGTGAAGGAGGGGCTTGTCACGATGGCCACGGCGACGAGGTTGGCGAGGTGAGGCCATACGAGCTGGGGAATGGCGTAGTAGAAGAATGTTCTCGGGTCGTCGGAGTGGCAGAAGGGACAGTCGGCCAGCACCTTGGGTCCATATTGGATATATAACAGTCTGCTCTCGAGGTTGACGAATCTCATGCGCAGCGCCTCATCCTGCTTCGTCAAGGCATTCCCAGGCCTCCCAGCAGCAACACGGTTGAACAACACATCGACGGGGATCTGCAGACGGCTCTGCGTCGCCTGGAAGAGGTTCTCGGGCGCAAGGAAGGGCAGCGACTTGAGGATGTATGTGAAGGAGAGGAAGGCGAGGAGGCCGAGTGCGACGCGGACGCGGGGCGGGACGGGGACGATGGGGACTCGGTGGGAGCTCGAGCCGTTGCGAAAGGAGCGGTAGTAAGAGATGGCCTTGGGGAGGAGCATGGGGCCGAAGAAGATGACGAGGGAGCGGATGCTGGGCCGTTAGAGTTAGCTGGGCTTGCACATGGGAGAGTGTGTATGTGTAAGTGGACGCTGAACGAGCAAGCAGAACACATACGCCTGGTACAGGAAGAACTTACGAATCCCACGGAATCGCCATGATGGCGGATATGACACTCTCGGTCAGAGAGTCTCTAGTTATCCGTTGTTGTTTTTTGGTACAAAAGTTGACACGGTTGAAGTAGTTCAAAGGGCGAAAAGGCAGAACCAGTGACGTCGAGGGCGATTACTCAAGTACCCTACAACTTCATTAAGGCAAAGGTGTCGCTAAGCCGGGAGAAATGTGGGGAGCCTGGAAGATTGAAGGTGGGGCCGAGCGTTTTTCTGAGAGAGCAAAAAGCTCGAGAATTCCTTCTTGATCAACTTTTTCTTTCTCTTCAACACAAACTTTTCCAACCGCAAACTCCTTCTTCTCACTCTTTGTTCTTCATTCACTCACTTCTTTGTCTATCTACTCCTAATCATAGCTCAATAGCGCAATCACATGGCTTACGCGCCCGCTATTCACGTCTTCCCCGTCCCGACTCGCCGCGTGACACGTCCCAGATATTCACTCCATTCCAGTTGGCACTTTCGAAGCTTTGGCGATCCTACTTCTCCGTGGTCGCTAGAGTCAATATGTTGCCTAGATCAAGCCCAAAATACCCTGCCAAGGGTTATTCTCTGTCGTGTTACAAAGTCTCAGCTCCGGCAATGAAGAACTTTGCGTCAAATTTATCAAAGAGATACATCCCAATCGTAAAAACAACTGTATTTTTTTGCCGCAAAATGCTCTCATTCTTTGCGCCGTAGTGAATGCACAGATATATATATATATACATATTTGTCTGCTTTATAATTCCTTCTTCTCTGTCTCGACCTTCTCGCTCTGGGCCTTGACGGGCGCCTCCTTGGTCTTGCTCTGCTTGGCGTTCATGACCAGGCCTGCGATGCCCATGATCAGGTCGCTGAAGAGGAGGATGACTCCTGTGCAGGCCAGCTGCCACGAGGCGATGCTGACACTTCCCATGGGTCCGCGGGGGAACGACAGGATCCATTCGGCGTAGTATGGGAACCAGCCGTACGGCAGCCAGAACATGGGTTCAGTGGCGTACCAGAATGGCAGGAAGTATTGCGGCGCGCGGGTGAGGACGATGCGGGCTCCGGTGAGGGAAGTGTCGAACTTGGATCGTGTGGCAGCCATGCTGTTCTCTGTAAGCACACGTGTCAGCTTTGTCCGAGTCTCTATTCTTGTCTGTAGACGTACTCTTCTTCTCAAGCTGCTCGAGCAGCTTGTCGTGCTGCCGGCGCAGCTTCGCCCACTTGGCAAACTCGTCCTGGCTACTCGTGGCCTTGAGCTCCCTCTGGACCTTGAGGTACTCTGCCTGCATTTTGCGCTGCTCGGCCGTCGCCTTGGCCGTCGGGACGGGGAGGAAGTTGATGACCGTCCAGAGCTTAAAGCAAGGTCAGTGGAAGCTTCCAAGGTACTCCGGAGGCACATACCAGGTTGTTGATCGTCTTGGCTCCGATGGCGTTGACGAGGTGGACGACGACCTCGATGAGGAAGATGGAGAGCATAAGAGGGTGAGCCATGTTGACGGATTCGGTACAGTAATCGTGGGCTATCTGCGCATTGCGTGGTTCCTCGAGCGCCGGGTAAAGCTCGTTGTCGATACTGTTGGCGGTGTTGGAGGTTCTTTTGTCAACGTGGTGTCGGAGCCATGTCATAGCCCCGACACATTGCATGGAGGGCTCCATTTCAAACCCCTCCACACCACCAAAAACCCTCCCTCGCACTTACCCTATACTTGTCGCCTGGAAGGCTTCATTTCACAGTTTGCCACCACTGTATTCGGCATATTCTCTTTTGTTCAGATGTCGAGAGCACTTGATGCAAGTGTTAAGGAGTCTCTCAAGCATGGTGATCACCGTGCTGTGTTTGATGAGATTTCTACCGTCCTCACAGAACCCTCTAATGAGCTCCTTGAGATTGAGCTGTTAGGCAAAAGCCACGTGCTGGATCCCAACGAGATAATCCTACGGGATGATAATGCCATTGCAATCCCAAAACTACGGCTCGTTCAGGCCTTCCTGGTAGCACACAGAATATTTATGAGCCATATAAAAGATGGCAGCACAGTATCGACTGACGAGATCTTAAGGTCCACAGCAGTTATGTTGCTGATGGATCCGGAGCACTTGACCGCTGCCAACACAAGGAAGAGAGTCATTGGGAAACGACTCGAAGGAGAAAACGAAAATGTCAAAGAGATACTACGAAAGGAGAAGGGTCTGATGGATAGCTTACTGACTAGTCGTCTTCACCGGCATACCAAGTCACCAACGCTATGGAATCACCGTCGATGGCTGATGGACCAGTTCCGCCTTCATGAGTTGGACGTCCCTGCCGAGGATGACGTTATGAGAATTATCATGGTATCCGGAGAACGACATCCGCGAAACTACTATGCCTGGTGCCATGCCAGATATTTAATCAACACCTTCGTCACCCCGTCTCCGAACATAAATGAGGTCCTACCGCGCCTCGTCTCAGCAACGCAAAAGTGGTGCTTCGCCCATCACGACGACATTTCCGGGTGGCAGTTCCTCATCTTCCTCCTCGACAAGCGACCACCAACCGAGACATCGCCCATCTTTCGCGAGACGCTCAACCTCGCGGCGTCGTTCAAGTGGCGCAACGAGTCGGTCTGGTACTTTCTCCGTCACATGGCCGCCTGGGGCTCCACAAACGCCGACCTCGACGAGTTTGAGCTTGTGCGGAGGACACTGTGGGAGAGTGCACCAGAGGACGGGTTTGAGCAGCTGACGCTGCAGAGGGCCGAGAAGTGGCTGTCGGCAAGTCAGGGGTTGACCATCATTGACGCTGGGCTGGAGGAGATGCCGTGAGGTCAAGTCTGTCGGATGCCTCTCGGTGAGACAGGGAGGATGCACAAAGCTGAAGTAGAAACAACTCTATCAGGGCTGGATTATGCTGTCATGGCGTGTAACATGTTGAGTAGTGTTTCAAGTCCCCGATAACCTACGTAGCATGGCTGTATATTAAAATGAAGATCTGCCGTCCCTCCAAGTGTAGATTCCTTTCCACGTGCCCGCAATTAATCTATCGACCATGCTTATCTGTGCTCGACGCATTGAGATGAGCAGAAGGCCGATTTACATTGAAATTGGACCCGAGGTGATGGTGTTGCACCGACGGGGAAGGCCAAGACTCTATCTTGCCGGGGTGAGGGTTGGAGATCTACGGAGGCCAGGCCGGACCTTGTGGGTGCCGTCGTTTCAAGAGTGACCTGGGTCGCGGGTAAGAGATGGAGCTGTGGGTTTATTTGCTTTGGAAGGCGAAGCGTGGGATGAAACTTGTTTTGACAGTTGATGAAGTCATTCGGTCGGCGGTAGGACGCTGAGGTGTATAGGGGTATCTCGTCAAGTGGAAATGCGGCGCGAGAACTTGATGCTACATCGGAAGAAGTTATCAAGACGACGATGCCTGTTTGGGAGCCAAGACTCGATGTTGTAAGCGTCTCGCTATACATAGGATTCTGATCAATCACTTCTATTTAGAATGCCTTAAGAATGGATCTTATGCCGTACACCAAGAGCTTTGACTTGGACTTTGTCTTATGCGCATGGATATGCCAGTTTTTACCGTTTTGACCGCTGACAACCCTGCTCAGTCGCCGAGGTCGTTTGGCTGATGATATCTGATATCTTGCCCGTTTTGCTCGACCGTGTGGGGAAAAAAAGACAAGCCAGGTTTGACGCCCACGAGGTCCGTTGCATCCATCAGACCACGGACTCCTGGATGTTGCATGGTCAGCTACTACAGTAAGCGGGCAGCATGCAGTACCCTGGAAGTTTCTCTCCGTCTCCACGACACGCGTAACGATGTGCAGTAAAAAATGTTCTGAAAAATTGGAGCCTCAAGACAGAGAGCTGAGGGATACTGAGGCTGGCTGGCGGCTAAATAGTCAGGGGATCTAGTAGCTTTGCTGTGGAACCTACGCGTAAGGGGAAAAAAAAAACGACGGTGCATGCATCGAGATGGACTTGAGGGAAGCAGCAGACGCACTGCCCAATGGCGGTTGAGTTCGATGCGATGCTGAGACAGGGGAGGGTCTAGCTTCTGACGACCGCGGCCCTTATCCTCCATTGGCAGCTGTGGTCCATTGCAGCTTGAATTGGTGAATGTGCGTTCAAACGGTGCTTCACGTGTTAAACGCCAGAGGCATCAAGCTTTCCGGTCAACGTTGAAACGGGACAGGGTCACAAACGTCTGGCTGTCAATTATCAATTAATTGACCCGCTCGAGTCTCTCGATGTCTCATCGCTTGACATCTTGGGGACGCGTGTTCTCCCCAAGAAACTCTCTTTTCAAACTGATTCAAGTTCGCCCCAAAGCTTGTTCTTCTTTTTTTGCCGCTGGGCTCCACGTTGCAGCACCTGTGTCACTGTAGATCTCTTGAGGGGGTGACTGACAGACAGACGGGGAATGCATCCAACATACGCAAGCTGCATGCACTCGGTCGTGTCGGGTCAGGGGCAGTGAGACTCTGGGCGGCAAGCCTCTCGTCTCGGGATGTTTTTCTTGGTAAGAGAGGCGAGACATTGCAAACGGACAATGAGTAGGTATGCAATTGTTTCCAATTCTTTCTACTGCAGCACTCGTATGTATCCCCAGAAAATACGAGATCAATACCAAAAGCACCTGACCAAAGAGGACAGGCATCTTCGGCCGATAGCACCGCAATATCCACATTATGATGCCCCCCGGCACCGTCGCTCCCCAGGCGGCTAGCAGCAATTGGACCACTCAGTGAATGACCCCCCCTGGCCCCGCGAGAGATGAACATGCGGCGGTGGCCCGGGGGTAGGAAAGCCAGTGATAATGGGCAGAGCTGCAATGCTCCAGATGCGTCCTTGTGCCAAGGGCCCCCCCGGCTTGCTTGCTCACCGTGGGTCGTCGCCCTCCAGCTGCGATGCCGTCGTTTGACTGGCATAGACGGACGATGCGGGAGACAAGCCACTCTGGAGCCCGTGGGGCCGGGCTTGTTTTTGTTGTTGTCTTTCCGCTGTCTTTGTCTGATGCTTGTTGGCCAACGAGGCGAAAAAGGAGGCTCGTCGCTGATTCAGACACAGAGTGGAAGACGGCAGGTACTTGATCTTCAGGTACCATTGGCGATGATCGTTCACCAGGGGAGGGCCCTAAAGAGGTGGCCCTAGCCTCCATCTGTAGTAGCCCGAGCGCCTCTAGATAGGGCATCAGCACCTTGAAGGTCGACTGCCTGACTGGGATGATAGCTACAACCCACCCAGGTCACTCCCGTCCCGTCTCGTCTGTTCTCAGCTCTCGCTCGCCCTTGTCTTGAACCACCTCCAACCTCCACCCTCTCCCCATACTTTACCCACCTTCTTCTTCGTCACTCTCTCACCCTCACTTACTTACTCACCTTTAACCCGTAATAATCCCTCTCTCCCTCCTCCCCTCTCTTGTTTCCTCTTTTTCTTTTTTGCATCTTGCCGCCTTTCCTTCCTTCAAGTTCTTCTTCTCGTTCCCTCGGCGTCCTCGGCCAAGTACCTGCTCCGACTTCCGTCACCGTCCCAATCCTTGACGGTAGCATCCGAAAAGGCCGCCTCGACGACAAGAGAAGCCTTGTTCCAAAGAAGGCTCGTCAGTCTCACTTGTAACCTCGACCCCAAGAAGCCAAGCATCTCCTCTGCGTGCGGGCTTTTGTGTGTGTTTCCAGCATCTCGCTTGTCCCTCCACTTGCCTGTGTCTGGCATACCATTGTGCCGTTCCAGTTTCCAATGCCGGCTTCATAATTCTAATCCTTTAATACATCGCGCCAGCCGCTTGCCTGGTTCCTCTCTCCCGGAGGCTTCGCCCCCTCGATTGTCAACTGTTGCTCCGGTTCGCTCTCCAAAGCCGGTCGCGTCTGAGACAATCCGTGACGAGCTGGTCCAGCCCGGTTTACTACACCACTCGGATCGTCCTCTCACTGTTGCATCTTCCGGTTCATCCGCGGATATATCATCGGGAAGCCTCCGTTTCAAGCTTTCCCGAGGTTCCTACTACCCGCTTACAAGATGCGTCCATCAGTTTTGCTGGCGCAACTGGCACTATGCGCCTCATTAGCCAATGCCTTTTTTCCCTATGACCCAGATTGGCGTCGGGATGTAGAGCAGAAACGTGCCACAAGGAGCCATAGGAGCATTCGAGGTCAGGAAGGTCGAAGTGTGCGAATGGGGATCAAACAGAGGGCCGCTCAGGTTTGTTTCACTGCAGGAATGCCATTGCTGTCACCTTTGCATTAACCCAATCACTGCTGCAGAACAAACAGCCCATATCCGAAAGAGCTGCCCGTGAGGCAGCACGACTGGTGGCCAAGTACAGCGGTCAAGACATCCCGAGCGACAGCGAACTGGCCAAGCGAGCCAACGAGTACGATGTCATGGAGGCGGTTGAGACTAAGGGAAAGTTTACCGAGGGTGTCAACCAGGATGGAACCGACTACTCTTACTTTATCGAGGTCGACATCGGATCCAAGAAGAAGCCAATGTACATGCTCATCGACACGGGTGCTGGTTCGAGTTGGGTTATGGGCGCCGACTGTACCAGCAAGGCATGCGCGATGCACAACACGTTTGGCCCTGACGATTCGGATTCCCTGGAGTTGATCAACAAGCCCTTCAACATTGCGTACGGCTCTGGCAAGGTCAGCGGTGTGCTCGCAAAGGACAACATTCACGTGGCGGGCATGGACCTCGAGTATCAGTTTGGATTGGCGACCAACACCTCGGATCAGTTTGTTCAGTTTGCATTCGACGGCATCTTGGGTCTTGCCATGAACAAAGGCGCAAACGAGAACTTCCTGTCTACCTTGGAAGCGTCTGGCAACATTGACAAGAACATCTTCTGCATCGCCCTGAACCGCGCGTCTGATGGTACCAACGAGGGCGAGATCAGCTTTGGCTCTCCTAACCCTGACAAGTACAGCGGCAAGATCACATACACCTCTCTTCCTGATGGCAAGGACAACGACTGGGCCATTAAGATGGACGACATGGGCTACAATGGTCAGAACGCCAACATTGGTGGAATCCGCACCTTTATCGACACGGGAACTTCTTTCATGTTTGGTTCATCTGAAAACGTCAAGAAGCTCCACGCCCTCATCCCCGGAGCCGAGAGCAGCGACGACACGACATACAAGGTCCCCTGTGACAGCAAGGGCAACTTGACCGTGACCTTTTCTGGCGTCAACTATGTCATCTCACCAAAGGATTGGGTCTCGCCCCCTAACAAGGATGGCGAGTGCACCAGCAACATTTACGGTTATGAGGTTGTTCAGGGAGCTTGGCTACTCGGAGATACTTTCATCAAGAACGTCTATGCCATTTTTGACGCCGACGAGCGACGAATTGGTAAGTTTGAACACGTATCTCTTACTCGATCTGCTCACTGACGGAAAACAGGATTCGCTAGCAACGCCATCACTGGTAGCTCTGACAAGGAAAGCTCCAAGACCAAGACCTCAACTTCTTCGGCCAAGGCAACCAAGACTGCTGATGACTCGGAGGAAACTGGCGTGAGCGCCCTCCCCGACTCGACAGCAACCTCAGGACCAGACGTCGGCCTCGGCAAGGAATCCATCACCACTGGCACTTCCACCTCGGACGCGAGCCAGTCCAGCGAGACCAAGGACTCGTCCGCACCCACAGGGCTGCTCTCACAAGCCCGCTTCACATTCATTTTCTGTATAGTACCATTTTTCGCCCTCCTGGTCTAAAGGGACCAGACGAGCGGCAGTACATTCTTTAATATCATCTACGATACACACAATTTCGCACCAGAGACGCGCAGATACGGATATACATATACACGGGGGACACCACTTAGATCATGCACGACACGACACGACGGCGTTCGTGTAGGGACATGGCAGCTGTGCAGATGGGACAGAATAGACATGTTGCAAGTCGCCTCCTATAGACGCGTGGGATGACGAGATGCGTGGTGTGACGGGCAGATGAGCATGATGGCAAAGATACCCGCCCCAGGGATAGGAAATACATAGGTAGGAGGAGGAAACAGATGGCTAAAGCCACGCTTGAATGGTATTCTTAATAGAGAAGAGCCTGCAGCCTCAATAGACAAACGTCTTTGGATCAGTTTTTGCCTGTGAATTGATATTCATCAACTAACAAGGTATACTCAATATGTACATGAGATTTTGTCGGAGACTACACAGCCCCGAGGCTGCGCACATCTGGTGAGCGTCGTTCGAGTGCAGCAAGTGCGCACTGAAGATGGCCATGCCATAATAAAGTGGTCACAATATGAGGATCTCCTCACCAAATCGATACTACTATTTCTGTCGCTTGGTCCTAGTACGGAATTGTCTCCCATCCCACTGGACCGTTGGACCCTTGAAAAAAAGGAGACGGGTGTGTAAATTAGACCCCTATTCCGACAACTTCGTATTGGGCTGCGGTTTGCGTTGCGGCAATGCTGAGTAAACATGTCTATTGTATCCCATTTTTAGAGAGTCATCGTCTTTTAGTTTCAACAAACTATTCACAACCAACTCACAAGAAGCAAGGGACACTCCTCGTGGCATAGAGACCAACTCCTCCTCAACCTCTTTGTCTAAACCTAACGAGCCTCTGGATCCGTGCCCCTGCATACGCTAGAGCTACGGGCGGTTCCAGCACCGAGAGCCCGATTCCACAGGGGTCCTAGGGAAGTTTCCGGGCCTTCCACAGCAGGGGGTGCAGCCAATCCCAGCGTCCATCATCCCACGGCCCTCGCCCGTCCAGTGACGCTACCCTTGCTTATCTGGGGGAAGGACAGAAAGCAAAGACGGGAGGCAAAGCGCGAAACCTACAACCTCCAACTCTTTGCTTCTTGATTGTCGATCTTTTTTTCCTGTCTCTTTCTTGTCTGTACATTTTATTGCGGCAGCTACTCCTTCACGAGCGAACGAACCAACGAAACACATACTCAATTCCGCGGGGAGAAGATGCGCACGCGATACCTCGCTGCTGCCCCCCTTCCCCGACAATGACGCACGCCAGGGACAATGGCTCCCCGAACCCTCACGGCGAGGACCGCGGTCTACTGGCAGCCGGCCACGACTTTGACGACGATGATTATTTTGGCGTGGGCGACGACGATGCCCTGAGCAGCGGCAGCGGGAGCGCGGACCTGGCCAAGGGCGGCTCCGGCAAGGCCGAGGACGCCAACGGAGGACAAACACCCCGGACGCCGGGCCGCGTGCGCTTCGACTTGACACCCGAGATTGTCCCCGTCAGCAACGGCGATGCATTCGGCGGACATGGGCCGCGGGGCTCCGAGGATGATGGATACTTTGATATGGAGGAGGCAGCGAGCCCTGCGCGGGCGCATCGCATGCCGCTCCTGACGGGCATTGAGGCGCCGAGCGTAACCGTCGCCAACTCGATGGGTGATCCCGGGGAGCTGGCAGAGCATGAGATGAACCGACCAAAGTCAGGTCTCAAGTCGGCTTTCATGAACATGGCCAACTCCATCATCGGCGCCGGTATCATCGGTCAGCCATATGCAGTGCGCCAGGCCGGTCTGGTAGGCGGCATCCTGCTACTGGTCGGCCTGACGGTGGTGGTCGACTGGACCATCTGCCTCATCGTGATCAACAGCAAGCTCAGCGGGACGAGCCACTTCCAGGGGACAGTCGAGCACTGCTTCGGGCAACCGGGGTTGATCGCCATCAGCGTCGCGCAGTGGGTTTTCGCCTTTGGCGGCATGGTGGCGTACGGCGTCATCGTGGGAGACACGATCCCCCACGTGCTCAAGGCCATCTGGCCAGATCTACCGAGCATCCCCGTGCTGGGTCTGCTGGCGAACCGGCAGGTCGCCATAACGGTGTTTGTGCTGGGCATTGGATACCCGTTGACGTTGTATCGGGATATTTCCAAGGTGAGAACCAAAAAAGGGGGAGGGGGTTGCCCAGGAGGGGTGTCGGACGTGCTGCTTCTCTCCCGTGTGATGCTTTTATAAGGAACGGACTAATGGCTTCTGAATAGCTGGCAAAGGCGAGCACGTTTGCACTCGTTGGCATGTTGGTCATTGTCGTGACTGTGCTCATCCAGGGTGTATTGACGCCCGCGTCGGAGCGAGGGTCATTCAGCCCTTCGCTTCTCCTCTTCAACGGTGGCTTCTTTCAAGCAATTGGCGTTATTTCATTTGGTGAGTGGTGCCTCTGAGCTCACATCCGGGCATACGAGGATGTATATTGATGGTCGTAGCATTCGTCTGTCATCACAATTCATTACTCATCTACGGGTCTCTCAAGACCCCTACCATCGACAACTTTTCCCGAGTTACTCACTACTCTACCGGAGTATCGATGCTTTTCTGCCTTATCCTTGCACTAGGCGGCTTCCTCACATTTGGCGACAAGACGCTGGGCAATGTTCTCAACAACTTCCCTGCCGACAGCACCATGGTCAATGTGGCGCGTCTCTGCTTCGGTCTCAACATGCTCACCACGCTACCCCTCGAGGCGTTTGTGTGTCGTGAGGTGATGCTGACCTACTTTTTCCCCGACGAACCTTTCAACATGAACCGGCATCTGCTGTTTAGCACGAGTCTCGTGGTAGCGGCGCTGGTGCTGAGCTTGGTGACATGTGATCTGGGTGCCGTGTTTGAGCTGGTGGGCGCAACGAGCGCAGTAGCCATGGCGTATATCCTACCACCCATGTGCTACATCAAGCTGACGACGCGGAGCTGGCGGACATACATGGCATATGCAGTCGTGGTATTCGGCGTCGTCGTCATGGTCATCAGTGTGCTCCAGGCGGTGCAGAAGATGATAAGCAGTAAGTCTCCCTACTCAATGGATATCCGAGATCCCTCGGGACCAGTCGGACCTTTCAAGCATGTGTTCCTTGAATGATGAACTGACTTTTTTTGCTGCCAGACAAGGACGGACCGGCGGTGTGCGCATAAAGGCCGATGCGACTCGGATGGAAAGGGTTATTGGCTTCAAGGCCAGCGAAGCATTACTTGGCCACACATGTATGGGCATAAACATGACGAAAAACAGAGCATATAGACTCCCCCCATTCGCTGGGGAGAGAGAGGTGTACGATTAATATACAGGACAGGGGAGGCTGCTGAGCCCGAGCACGATTTCGAGACGCGCAAGGGGGAACCTTGACTGGACATCATTGGACTGTGGAGAGAGAGGGGCTTGCTGTCATGTACAAAAGGCGGAATTGGGTATTGGGAAACAATGTGTGTATGTTAGTAGATGGGACGGGGGACAAGTCTTTTTTGTCTGATCGACGACGGGAGAGAACCAGGTTACACCCGCGCGTGTTTTTAAGAGATCCACATGGGATGGGGTTTGAATACGCAAGTATTACTACTGCAGCAAAAGAAAAAGAGAGGGCGTGTGGCGTGTTTTGTTCAACAAGGCGTTTTTGCTCGTTTTGGGAAGATCGTGAAGCATTGATCTCTCCATGACCACCTACTGAACGCTAAGCATGGAAGATGGACCAGATAGTTCTAGAACATGATCTGTTTCTGTCTCTGCCCTAGTCCCCCGCCTGCCACTATTCATCACAACCTAATAAATCCTTTTCTAATACCTTTTTTTTTTGCATCTTATTCTTCAAGAAGAGGCTGCTCGTCTCTCGCTTCAAGATCAAGTTTCACCGCCCAGACCATCATGACATGTTGCTCACACGATATACTCGAAACCCCCCCACCCCGCTCCAACAAGTACAACCGTGAAACCCATCGATGACAATTCCGCGGATACCCTTCTATTTCTTGTTGAGGCTATTCGAGTTTGAAAGCCTTGCATACCTAGGCCCACAGTCTAGGACGAATAACCAAGCTTGCGTCGTCGGAAAGTGAGCTGAGCCCGCCCATCATTACCTTCCCACACACACCCCATATCGAAGGAGGGGGGTCACCCGACAACGAATCGCACGCGGGGGTAAAACAAAACGAGAGCCCGCTAGAGGTAGAGGAGGACTTTTTGTGACCCCGCTCACGTAACGTAAATCTCGTGTGCCTTTTGTATGATGATCCAGAGAGTGAACTTGTACATATATTACCACCTCCTCCCCTCCCCCCTCTCTGACTCTTCTCTTCTTCTCCAGTACAACTCTCAACTTCTTCTTTATCTTGCCTCCCTCAAAGTAACTTTGTATACTTTTTTCTTCTCTATCCATCTCAGACAAGATGCAGCCCGTCAACTACAGCCACAGCTCTTGCCCCTCTTGCAGCGCTGCCATCGAGGGCTCCGGCAAGACCTGCTCCAGCTGCGGCGCTGTACGTCTCTCCTCTCTCCTCTCTTCCCCATCTCACACTCATGCTGACACTCATTCTAGCACTGCCCCGTCTAAGCACGCAACCAAGATACACCCTTTTTTTTATGACGAGAACCATGATGGGGAGCAGGAGTTGATTCAAACAACGGGGTTTATACAAAACCCCTAGAAATAAATACATGGGGAGGCAATGAAATGTGAACGGAGGGGGTCGCTTTTCTTTACTTTACAGCACCACTCCTTTTTTTAAACTTGTTCTGGGCGGGAAATCTTTGATTATTCAACGCTCCCTTCGTTTTTCAGACTCGACTCAGTCCTTAGATGAGAGAATTCAAGGTTGATCAAGAATGAATCAAACACTTCAACTTCCGTAAATGAATGCCCCTCGGTTCCCGCGCTTGACTCACTACCGGACCTGGAGCTAGGCAGCTCCTGACTAACGCCCGCACCTGTGGGTGACCAACCTCTGCGTGATGATTGATGGGATTACATCACCTGTATCACCAGTGCCGAAACAGGCACGGCGTCATCAGAGGGGAGCACACGGGGAGGTGTGAGTGGGATGGACCACATGACCGGCCGCTGGCACGTGGATAGTCCAAGAGATAAGCCTTGTCTGTAGATCGAGCTATCTATCTGCAGTGGGACATGGCCAAGAGTATATGGGGAGACAGTCAAAAGCATGAGATAAAGCACAAGAGGTGACAGGAAGACCAAGTAAAGCAACGCAAGCAGTCCACTGCTTCTTAACATCAGATAGGTCTCAGGAAGCAGGCAAGCAATACAACACCAGAGGCAGCATCAAATGAAGCACCAAGGTACACCCAGGTACGTCACATGAAACCAGTTGCGACAAAAACAATGATTAAACAGGCAGGCCCTACGCAATAGATGTCCCATCTCCATGATCTAAATAACGGTCTCGAGGCTTCAAGAGAAAAAATGAAAAATTTATGACCTGGCCCGACCAGGTTCCCCCAGCCGGACCCCAATTCCATACACACAAACGCTCTCGCCGTCACCGGCCCACGGAGCCTCCCATGGCCTCCCCAACCATCTTGATCATCCATCGCCCATCAGCTTCCGCCGACAGGCAAAGGACCCCAGAGTTGGGGGCGGGAGCCACTCCTCATCCTTCTCCTCGGCAGCCCCAGCAAGAAAAAAGACATCTGGCCCACCTCCTCCATACGCAATACGCAGATACATAAAACAAAGGTCCCGCTCGCCTGCCGTGGTGATAAGAAAAAAAGACGAGGTATCTGTCGGTATAGCAACCTCCCGCAGCTGCTGCAACTTCAGGAGGTCCAAGAAATCATGGGCTCCGCCGACAAGAAAACCATCAATCCAGCGAGAAAGGTCGGCGCGTAGGCCGATGGACCAGACAAGAGCGAGACGATATCAAACTCCAGATTCCGAGAAAACCGATGCATGTCGACAGCCGTCGCCTTCTTGGCTGTCGCGAATCCGTATCATCCGAACTGCCGGGGCCAAGTTGAGGGTGAACTGGAACGACGATGGATTACAACGCAGGGTCGAGCCGCAGCACGTATGCCTGCGCTCCGCTCAGAGGGGCTTCGCTCCGTCCTCTACAGAACAAGACACTTCTTGTCCCTCTTGTGGCCCTTGCTGCGGGACAGCAGGGCAGCCCGGGTGGCGTGCTCAAACACCTCACGGACACCCTCGTTGGTCTTGGCCGAGCACTCGAGGTACTTGTAGGCAGAGATCTTCTTACGGATCTCCTCACCCTGTCAAGTTGTTAGCGTGGTACTTGGTGATGCAAGGAGGAATGCCTGTCTTGGTCGGGTGAAGCCGGACAGGGGAATTCCTTGGATCGGGGTCGTACCTCTTCGGGAGAAACGGGCTTCTGGCTGGTCTTGCGAAGCTCCTCGATCGTCTTCTGATCGTATCGGAGATCCTTCTTGCAGCCGACGAGGATGATGGGGAGACCCTGGCAGAAGTGCAGAACCTCGGAGATCCACTGTTAAAGAGAACGTGTCAGCAAGGCTGTGCCGATCGAGCGGGCTATCAGCTCTGGGCGAGGCTGAGCATCAACCAACCTTCTCCTGAACGTTGTCGAGGGAATCGGGGGAATCGACGGCGAAGCAGATCAGGATAACGTGAGAGTCGGGGTAGGACAGGGGTCGAAGACGGTCGTAATCCTCCTGGCCAGCAGTATCCCATAGGGCGAGCTCGACGTGCTTTCCGTCGACCTCAACATCGGCCACGTAGTTCTCGAAGACGGTGGGGACGTAGACCTGAAGGATGCATCGTTAGCATGATTATTGATGATGTTGATGACTGTTATTGATGATCGAAACGAGGCTCGGCCGCGAATGGGTCGTCGTTGTGGGGTCGAGTGATAGGACGGAGCATGGTAAAGGCATCGTTGTCGTCGAGCCAATGCTTACCTCGGGGAAAGTGCCCTTGGAGAAGACACTGCAAAAGGGGTTAGCATCAGTCTGGTTGTCTGTGAAGGCGATGGCGATGGTGATGTTGATGGATATGGCGACAGGGGACACGGAGACCACCGATGGTCATCACGATGCTGATGGCGCCAACAGCATGAGGGCATCCCCAAGCATTCAAGCACCAGATAGCCAGCAGCAGCTGGGTTCTCCTGCCGTGGGCGCTTGGCCTGGCTGCAGCATCGGCGACCATCGACAGCACGATGGATGGATGATAGGCAATGGGAGGAGGTTGGCAAACTCACATCAACAAACAGGTTTTACCGCAGGCACCATCGCCGACGATGACGAGCTTTCGGCGAATCTCAGCCATGACGTTTGCTGTTAGGTTGTGATGAAGTTTAATAAAATATGAGAAGAAAACGGTGGTGCTGGCGTGGATGCGAGCTTGAGCTTCGGGCGATGTTGCAGAAGGTGAGTTTCGCGGAGAGCGGCGGCTGCGGGTCGATGGGGGATGGAGAAGGAGGAGAGTTGGACGCGGAAAGAGGACGTCAGAAGGGGGTTTGGGTTTTGGCCTGGATTTTTTTTGGTTGGTAGGTAAGGCAAGGTAGCGGCAGGTGGGAGAGCGAGAGCGAGGGAAGAAAAAGAGCAGAGAGAGGGAAGGGAAATGTTAAGGCAGCGCCAGGCAGGCAGGCAAGGAGGACAGATAGGACACCTCAGGACAGCCAAGAGTGGACGGGACGGGGACAAGAGGTACCTCTGGCGCACGGGTGGGAAGCTCTAGCGGCCAGGTACCTGCTGTCTAGAGGGGAGGGAGGTCAGGGTAGCTGAGCTGGGCCGGGCGTCGTGCTGGGGTTGGCGAGTGGACGGTGCAAGGTTGTTGGGACGAGGGCGTCTATGATTCGCACTGTGTTTTCAGGCTGGGATGGGCCGTCCAAGTGGCTCAGGCGATTGGCAGTGAGAGAGCAATGTGCAATCGATGGTCGGTGATGTGCAATGGTAGCTGGGCGTGACGAAATGACGGCCCAGGGAGTTTTGGTCCTTTAAACACGGGAGGAACTAGCTCAGGACGCCTGTTTCGAGAATGGCCTGTTGGGCTTGGACTTGGAATCCAATCCTGTTTACTCTTAGGTAGCGCCGCGCGAAGAAGGAGGCTGATGCTGATGCCGTGCGGTGCAGTGCAGCGCAGTGCTGATGGTGTTTGCTACTGCTGATAATGGAATGGATGCACCCAGGGAGGTGGTCGGTCTCCTTCACCAATGGAGCTTCCGCTGCACTGAGAGCTCTCTTGCAGTAGCGAAATGGGGCGGCGGCAGATGAGTTGCGTCGACGCTTTGTTGTTTGGTCCTCTGTTGCTGGGGCTGCAGCAGTTGCTGGGGCCTGGACTGGGCACTCTTTGATGATGGATGGGTGGTGTTTCCCCTGGACAGGCCGGGCTGGGCAGACCGAAAAAGCAAGGCAAAAAGAGGTACTCTTTTGCGGGCGTCAACACACAATCGGTACCTTTGATCGGGTCAGGTTGGTAGATCCTGAGGCAGCCAACGGCGTGGCCCTGGCGTCGGCTGGTGGGTGGCAACAACCGCTAAGACCGTCCCCTATTCAGCGACCGGTTAGTGGGTCGCTCCCAGTGCGTCAACAGTGCGAGGGTATCGTCACAAGCCTCTATTTCCCAGCCAGGAGGGGGGAAACTCACAATGGAACTGGCCCAGTTTATTTCTGACCGACACGGGAGCCCTCCGCGAAACTTTCAGTGGGATGGAGCTGTTGTTTGGCGCCTTGACGCGGCCTGTTGTTGTGCTGTGCTGTGCTCTGCAGGGCGGACAATGCCGGTGATTATTACCGGATAATGACGAGATGAGATGGCAGATCCGGCTGAATGAATGAACCACAAAGGATATGAAGGGTGATGGTTGATGGGGTTGGCTGTTTGATCGGTTTGATTGAGGGATTGTTGATTACACGGCAGCTTTGCTTTGATGGCCTCTGTTTTCACGCCCAATCTGTCGTCATCTTTCACGCTCTTATAATACGGGAAACAAAAGTCCTTGACGCATTCTCATGACTCTCTGCAGGAGCCCTTCACGGCCTACAGCAGGTTGGAACAGGCAGCTGTCGGTAAAGGCGTCGAGGACATCAACACCACGGCACGCCATTCGCATGAGACTTCACGCTCTCCTCCGTCTGCACACGTTCTCCCGTCAGACGCGGCCTGACGTGCGCGAGCCGGTCCTTGGCCCACCAAACAGAGTCCTGTCGTCGCCGCCGCTTGCTGCGTCCTTCTACCGCCAATGCCACCTTGAGAGGGAGGCTCCATCCATAGCTCCGGGGCTGAAACCGTGGCTCAGCCTGTGTCATTCGGGCAGCACGACACTAACAGAATCAGCCTCGGGCTGCATCATCACATTTGCTTCCACTGGCTTGTAGGCCATGGCATCGGAGACTGGATCCCGACCTCCCTGGATGGGATCTGGTCTTGGGAGATTTCCAGCTGGGATCCGGCGGCTATGCCAACGGCTCTTGTTGTCGTCATGCCCCCAAGGGGAAATGGCCGGCGTTTGATGTTGATGACCCTGCGCTGGCCTCCTTGCCTTTCATCATGCTTGGAGAATGAATCCAGAGGCATGTTCGCTTGCATGTCTTTACCTCCCTGCTGCTGACCGGTATCCTCCTTTGCTGATTGACTGTCAATATCCAGCTCCTCCGTACCGAGCAACCACTGGCAAGACTGCAAAAGCTTACGTAGTGCCATCTCGACAAAAAGCTTTGGGCGAAGTGACGCTGGCACAAGCTTCTCAGCCCCTGGTCCGTCATGCAATGCACGGCGGAGTCGCCTGTGCCATCCCGTCCCCGCTCCCCATGGCCTGGGGCCAACCAGATTTTACGGGAGGGCCAGCCAGAGAGCTCGCGACGGGGAGAAAAGTCCTACGGTACCCAAGAGTCTAGGACTCGTCCCCCGCCTCGTCTTTGAAGGCGGCAGGGTCCTTGTTGACCTATCGGTACCGTGAGCTGGCCATGGGTGAAAGATACGGTCTGGGCCTCACACGCGAGCATCGACGGAGGTTTGATCTATCTCATTGTCCTGGGTTGGCGCTTCAACTGAAGCGTGATAGCTGAGCACGTGTGCGGCCCCTGTCTCAACATCGTGACCCAAGTCCTCCCTGGAACGGGGGACTGTGCCGAAAGAACAGCGGCTCTGATTGTGTCATGTGAATCTTTCATCCCTTCTCAACTTGGAGTCACCGGAGTTGTCTGACGACCTACCTATCTGATATCGGAAATTCGGAAGTGGATGCTCTTTACGCGTATCTCGGAGGGCAATGTTTACCCCTTCTGACGACGATGCGATGATGCTTCATTCGAAACTGCGGCATCTGCTACATGGTGTTTCATTGAACCATGACAAGCCCCTGTGTCCTGCAAAAGAGTCAAGTTTAGAGTGCAGACTTGAAACTTGATGCGTGTTGATGCATGCCATGTTTGGACAATGGAAGTGAACCTTGGCTCAACCAGTCCTGGAGGACAGAAAAGCACCAGTCCTGGAGAAGTCAAGCTGTTCTACCTCTATGGGTAGTCTCGTAAAGCCGAAATGAGGGCAACTTCCGGTTTCAGCGACATGAGGGTATCACGATCTCAGTACAGTGCTCAGTACAGTGCAAATAGATACCCCGCACTCCCTGCCGCGGCTAATTCCGTTCTCACGATTGAGAATTTCCACCTCAATCGTCCACTCCACAACGAATTCATCGTCACGCCCAAGCGACAACTCGGCGCCCGCAGCTCGTTCCCGCCCAATGGGTTGCTAGAGCTTGTGAATCCCCTCAATCCACCCTCACAGCTCGTTCCGCCGAATTCTCCGCCATGCAGAAGCTCGCCAAGCGAGTCGCCCAGGCCCAGCGCCAGGCCGGCCGCCGTGCGCAAAAAGCTGCCAAAACCGAACAGACCAACTACAAACTTCGAAACCAGCAGGCCTTCCGAGGTGCCGTTTCTGAGGTCCGACAGAATCTTAAAGATGCCCGCCGGGCCCGAAAGGAGGATTGGGAGCTGGGCCCTCTTGCCCCGAAGCGTGATCTAGGATTCAATCAGTACGGCATGTTCTCCGAGAGTGTACGAACGGATTGGTCCAACTACGGCTTCTACACACCACGACCTGAGGTTCTTGAGAAGAGATGTGCTTGGGCTGGAGGACTGAGGCAGCTCAACCTGGCTGTGTCTGATCGAGTGGTCATTATGGATGGACCGGACAAGGGCAAGATTGATCGTATCAAGGCGATCAACCTTCAATCAGGATCTGTTACCCTTGAGACTCACCACCGGGTATGAAATGGCGGTTCATCGAGAAGACTGCAGAAGCTAATTGAGTTGATAGGCAATTAGTGCTGGCATGTTTGGCAACGACAGCCGGTCCCAACCTATGCCTATCTCGATCGGTTCGATCCGCCTCGTTTACCCTATCACTAACTCCGAGACTGGAGTCACCAGGGATGTTGTTATCAATCAGGTCAAGGCAGTTCCTCCGAACATGAAGTCACCTAACATGACACTCGACCGATGGGAGCATGGAAAGAAATGGGACCGACTCGTTCCCGGAATCAACGTTGTTATCCCCTGGCCCGCAGTGGAGGCGCCAGAATATGAGACACACGCCAGCGATACTCCTCGTGAGGCTGCTGAGAACCGATCTTTCTACTACAACCTTCTCTCCGCCCCCATGCCCGAAACCGTTATCGACGAGCTACGAAACAAGTTTTCCAAGTTCCGAACACGCCACGAGGAGTGGTACGTCCAGCAAAAGGAATACGAGGCAAATGCCGAAAAGGCACGGGAAGATTCCATTCTGTCTATGCAGACTCCCCTCCAGGAGTACCACGCCCAACAGCGCGAGCTGCGTGCCGCCCAGGGCGAACCCGAGCTCAGCGACAAGATGCTGGAGAAGCTGGGCGCCATCCTTGCCGAAAGGAAGGAGGCTGCTCTCGAGAAGGCTGGTGTGTCCGAAGTGGTGGCGGATTCTTCGATACCTCCTACAAAGACGACACCTCCGACTCAATAAATGTTTTGGATATGGGATTTGAGGCGAAGATGACGGGGAAGATGTACCAGGGATGGTACCACGTGTACTTATATGAAATGTGTGTAACAATGTACATCACGAAGCGCAAGATAGACGCATTTCCTGTCCACTCTCATGGCTCCCCTAACGAATTGATTATGCTCGACGACTTCACCATCTGGGCACATGCTTGATGAACACTTTCCATGGTCTAAGCTACAACTCGCAGCTTTCAACGCTCGTTCTATTTCTTGATAATTCTTTGCTCTTGTTTTGAGCTGGTGTCGGCTTTTTCTGTGTAAGTTGAGCACGCTTTGAGAGCCGGCGATGGTTCTTGGATCAAACGACACTGCGGGAAAAGTCTGATGAGAGAACACGAGCCTGAGTTTTCCAATGCTGGGCACAATAGTATTAGTCCGCAAGGCGGTTCGAGTCTGCTCGTTTGGATCTGCTCGGGCGCACCATTCGGCAACGTCAAAAGGGGTGGTGGAATTGGCCTGTCATTGAGGACGTTCCAAAGCGGATTCCTTGGCAACGTGTAACCAACGGTGTAGTACGACATGGCGTTTCCTGGTATAACTGGGCTGCTTTTACTTCTGATAACTTGAGTTTCCCTACTTGTCTGGAATTGAGATCGTGCACTCAGCAGTGTATTACGATGATACGTTTGTAAGACACCAAGTCAACTCCCTCTAGGAACCAGTGCAAAGAGGGCTAGATATTTGATTTAAAATCATTAGGCAGCTTATGAAAGTAGTTTAATAGAATTATATAATGAGGGTATTAATGTTTCTCATATCGACGACCTGGTTTGCTCATAGTTCTGTCGGCAAGTTGCCCCTTTTTGTGGTCTTCTAGCAGCCTCCGTTGGGTGCGAATGTGACTACTTGTGGGAGAGTTAGACAAGGAAACTTAGGCTACTAAAGATGCATAAATTGGCTGCAATTGAGTTAAACTTGGACTTAGTATCTAGGGTATGAAAGTCACAGCTGAACAAGTTATGGTGGACGAGGTCGACAAGGCTAGGGCGAATGTGAAAGCATGGGAGTGAGGCAGATAGAAAAGAATGTGATTGAAGTTATAGAGAGAAGGATATTGACCAAGCTGCCGCCCTCTTGTAGTAGATTACAACGTTGTGCTACATGTGTCCTTCGTGTGGAGTGATTCTCGTAACCTCGCACGAGTAGGCGCAGTAACTCGAGCCTCTCTTTCTACCTAGTATATATAGGATACCAAAGGGTGTCATCAAAGCTTCGTGTAGTTGTTTTCAAGGTCTTTAGAGCTTTGCTCTTGGGTCATTGAGGTCGATGTCGGAGATTTGACCATCATTCGGTTGGGCGTCCTGAGCGGCGGCCCCCTGAAAGAGGCGATCTTGGACCGAAGAGGAGGTATCATGTAGGAAACGTAGGAGCATCAGAGCATCGACATCGGACCTAAAAGTCCTGGTTATTGGAGGCATGCTTTGTGCGGAAGGCTGTTATCTCACTGAGGCTTACCCGCCTCTGCGGTGTAAGTGAAAGTTGTATTGGACGACATGGTAGAACGTCGAGCTGAAGGAGAGACAATCGTGGGCTTGAAATTTCAAATGATAAAGAGAGCGCGAAAAGGACCGCTTATGGTAAATAAGGTTAGAGAAGAGAGTGTCATGAAGAATGAAGTCAGTTGGACGAGGCAGGTGTCTGGGCTTTGGGCTCAAGGAACGCCATGCTGGAGATGGAAACAAGACCTCATAACCCCGGGGGAACTCGACATCTTTATGGGCAAAACAATTCTACTTTGAGGCCTTCTTGAGCGGGCCGCATAATCACAAGCAAAAGTGCTCGGTGAGTGCCTGAACAGCCTCGTTCCTGACTTTCCGGGCGACTTTGACCCAACTACACCAAATGAATCCCACGACGGAGGACTCCCATACCAGGCAAACCAATCATTGAAGCGGCAGCCTGTTCTAGAAGATGGCGACGAGATGTGGTAGGGCTGCCACAAGGGAATGGAGATGCAAATTGCTCTCAAAGAAAACAGCGGTAACAAGTCGGTTGACGATGATTCGCAGCGTAGTGTTTGGGGATGCGGGTGTCCAACTGACAATCCGGAAACGGTAACCCCCTCTACGATTGCTTGGTAACTTGTGCCAACCCCCACGTTGGAGGTTGCGTCTTGCGGCCCTATAAGCCAACTGGGCAAGCCACCCTCCCATTTAGGCCTCGCGAATGTCTTGCAGGCCGAGAGAGAAGCGGTGAACAATGCACGGAGGGCAGAATTTTATAACAATTGGACCCGAGATGTCCGGTTGGTGTGCCTGCTGTCAGGCTGTGCTTCAGCTTGATGAGGCTCTGAGAGAACTTCTCTCACCGGGAAGCTTCATCAAGTAGCGGTGATGGCCGAAAAGGCTGGAAGGCCTCACGAATGTGTTGGCTCTGGCATGCAGCAGAAGATTTAAACCTCACTGCTTTCAAACTCATTTGCAATCGTGGAAATAGCGGTCTGAGAAGGTTGTTGAAAACGACTGGATTCATGATATCCAGGTCTAATGTTGAGCAACCACACAAGTCGATCCCCTGCTAGCACTTTGGGCAAATTTTGTGTAAGTCACCACCTCATCCTTCCAAGTCTAGTGTGTTGGCTTGCGTAGGTCGAATGAAGAATAGCCCATTCGCCCGAGAGAATGCATTTCCCAGATTCTCAAGGCGTCATGCCTACGTTGGTGTCTGTCGGCGAGGCCAGGCTGAGGGAGTGTGGGAGTGCGGCTGTCCCAACTCGCCATAGTTCTTTTTCCGTGCCTTGAATGTTTCAAAGGCTTGCAGGATCGAGACAGCCACATGGAATATGGATGAACCGGGGGTGGATGTCCGTCAAGTTGAGAGCCTCCGAAGCTCAAAGTGCAGTCCGGTGGTAAGCGCAAGAGGCCGTGCATGCCTATTGTCGGTTATCAAAGGCCGGGAAGGCTTGGCTCGAGCAAAGGGAGTACCTGGGCACGCGGATTGAGAAACGAATGAGAGACAAAGTGGTTACTCCTGAAGACCTCTGTTTTATATTATGTCAAATGATGCAAATTTCCTCTTTATACTTTTGCTATTCTTATTTTTTCGTATATAGATCCTTAGGGGATGATAATGGCACACTCTATCTGCCTATACGTCGTTCTTTTCTTGACCGTATGTAGGACATGTGCTCCCGTTCACTTACGCAAGGAGTTATATGGACTCCCCTCCCCCACACTCCATGACTACCCTCCAAGAATGAGTTTCTGAGACATGATCTGAACCTACCGGTATTACTCTCGGGACAGCTGCCAAGGACCGCAAACGGGCCGTCTCGAGACATGCCGAGGGGTTACACAACTGCGGCTGGGTGTATGTGAGGCCGATCCAGCACAGCCCAGCGCCGTAGTGTTATTGTTGACGCCGTTGACGTCTCATGTATATGATAGTGTCAGTTTTAGACGGCGTGTTCTGGATGTGCATGGCTCACTTAATCCTGTCGCTGGACTTCTGGACGAGGATACCTGAGAGGTGATTGTAGCTAAGGGAACTTTAGGGGCCAGGGCGCGGCTCCCCCCTCTGCTTCTTGTCCATCGCGATGCACTCAATTGCGATGGTGTAGTCTCCAAGTTTGGATCACGGGAATCTCCTCCGCGGTAGCTGGCGAAGAACTGGTCGAAGGCCGGGTCTGTTTGCATGGGCCCAGGTGGAGATGCCGTCATGACGAGTGTCTTGCTGGCTGTTGTGCCAGTAAGAATAGTTTAATGAAGTAATTGAACTAGAAGTAGCTGCGGATAGCCAAGCCGTACTCGAATCCGAGACGCTCATTGCGGTGTTGACGGTCTCCATGGCCGTAAAGTTGGCATAAGTGGTGGGTCAGGGGCTCTCGAATCGATGGTAACTGCAATTAGTGCTACGGACATAACTAGACCCGATGATAGTGAGACCAGTACTAGTGAGATTAATTGGTTTAGTTGTTGGTATAATTTTGACGCCATGGTCGAGGAGTTCGGCCTTCATAGCAGCGCTGGCCCCTGAAAGTGACAAGACCACCAAGTGGAGGTCGGTGGTCTTTTGTCTTCCCAAGCCCATTGGCGAGCGAGCTTTGGGCATCGCACTTGTATGTGATGGCGGATACTCAAAGGTCCTGTGTGAGAGTCCAGGCTGTATGATCTGAGATCTCGTTCCTCAGCCTTCTGGTCACAACCTGGAGTAGTTGCGCTAGTCAAGGGTTCCACAGACAGACCGGGGCTATCTTTTTGAACAGGTTCGGACCATACTCTACTCCAACAAATGTCTTGTGGGGTTGAAAGGCAAACAACTGAGAGTTGTGAGGTTATTCCAACTGGACTCCTATTCTCAGGGGAAAGGGGGTCTGTCCTGAGGCCATAAGCCGATTGCGAACCATGAACTCCCACATACGACCATACCCACTGGAGAACTCGGGATCCCGTCCGCTCTCCCATAGATAAGCCAGTGAGGGGCGGATTAGTAGTTGGGTCGGTGACGACCAGCGAATCCCCGCTGTTGTATGTTTTTTGCCCCTTTGGATCTCTTTTTGGTGTTGCAAGATGCAATGTCCAGCAATAGAGTTGGAGGCAATGAGTTCCTAACCGCTTGTTCAACCTTTCGTTGGCTACTAGCAAGCCACTAGATGATCACATGGTTAGATGGCCAATTGGGAACTAGAGTAGAGTCCATCAAGTATAGGTTAGGGGTGGAAGTCAGTCAACATCCCCAAGGAGACAGACAAGACATTACCACAATCCTACTCCACCTCCCTATGCATGTTCCCGAAGCAAAAAAAAGAAGTTCGTTTATGCATATTGGTCTGTGCCATACAGATCTCACTGATTAACTAATCGAAGCTCGGCCTTGCTCTCGGTCATGTCTGGTTGCCACATGAGAGATTCTGGGCGTTTCAAGGTGTTTATGTCATCTTGTTCAGTGATAGAGGGATCGATTTCCTACCTAAATTCAATGGATCATTGATAGCTTGAGATACGCGTGGCTCCGAAGGTATCCTGCCATGATAACCCATGGCTTAGGGTAGTGATTTGCAGGCCCGTCGAAAAAGTAGCCAAGTCATAGCATCATTCTATGCCACAAGTTGGCGTATCCCATTAACATTTAGCATTTGAGTTTCCTCCATACACTTAGACTGGTCTCTTCTCCTGCAGGGCTATTCTCAGCTATCACTGACTGTTTTGTGAAATGTTTTGGGTGGTTGTGGCACCGCTTGGGGATGTATTCATCGATGAGCCATTTCAAGGCCAAGTAACGGATATATTGTGTTCAATCACTGCTGCTACAGCGCTACGTCGAACCTGGTGATGAAGGTTTCATCTCCCAAAAGGCGTTTCTATACCACTTACACAGGTGTCACGACACAGATCCAGTGCGCTGGTCAAGAAGAAGCCGCGACTTGAGTATCTGTGTAAGTCAAACTCTGAGAAACACCACTACGAAGACAAAACTAAATAATAGGCTAAAACGTGATAAGATGGCATGGAGAAGAGACCGGGATAGTGGAATCGCAAGAATGAGGTTTTCATCAAAGTCTCCAGCCTGAGTATATAAGCGCCCCTAGCAGGAGACGGTGGGCTGGCGCTGCTTCTCATCGCATTTGACCAAATAGCTCTCAACAGGGTCTTCTTAAAATAAAACCAGTAAAACTATTTAGCGAGTGTCTAAATAGCCTTATTTTTGAATTTCTAGGCGGCTTTAACCTAATTATATAAAACAGATCCCACGATGGAGGACTCTGATACTAGGCAGACTAATTATTGCGGAGCGGTAGCCTATTCTAGAGGAGAGCATCCGACTATGTGATCGATGCCATCGGCAATATTGAGACAAAGGTCTCTCTGCTCGAGTACTACTATGACAATAAGATTCCCATCACCAGCGCCATGGGAGCTAGCTGCAAGAGTGATCCAACGAGGATCACAATGGGAGATATAAGAAGTAGAAAGGACGACGGTCTATTAAGGGCGACACGGCGGAGACTTAAGCTAAAGGGAATCACGAGCGGTATCCCGGTGGTTTACTCGAGCACACAGGGCTCAGGGTGGAAACTTTGATGAAAACCTCACCCTTGAGCAAATGGCTCGCAACAGGGTCTTCTTGAAGGATTAAAGCCTCGAAAAATTGCACGACTTGTTCGTCATTGTGACAGACTCTGGTGGTGTAGGTCCTCACTATAGTGTAGTTTTAGCCGTTGTGAATGTTGACGTGGAGATCGCAGTATACAAAAGCTATGGGTTTAAGGGCATTTCCCCTTGTAGCTTTAGGCTTTTATTTAGTCAGGCTAGTCTCACATACGATCCTAGGCCAGTTGGGTAGTAACCTGGTGCATGTACCAAGAAGACATCGCGTGTGACACTCCTCATTACTGCCCTAGACGAGGCCTGAGTTAAGCTAACTCGAGTGACATGGTTAAGTTTGAACTTTTATTTTTGTATTTTCTTTTATTTCTCTGTAAATAACTCACCCAGTCATACACACGGTGGAAACTATTATCTGAGAGTTCGTGTGGTGATGTGTAGGGTACTGAACATCTACTGACAACTATCTACCTCACGCCTGTACAGCAGTGGCTCACAGCTTAGCCCCATTCCATTCTATACCCTTAAGATTGATGTCATTTGGGGAGCTATCATTTGTTGTTGTAGTCGTCGTTGCTGTGCTACGTTGAATTGCTTGCATCGTAGTCACGGAGGTGATTGTACAGTTCTGTAAGAGGGGCTTCTACATCCGTTGCACTGGTGCCACGAGGCCCAACACTCTGGTCAAGAAGAACAAATCTTGAGTTTGCGTAAGTCAAACTCTGGAAAGTCCGTGGCTCAAACAAGGCTAAATCAGGCTACAACACGATGAACATGGTCCGGAGAAGAGACCAGGAGAGGTGGGAGCACATGTGCGTAGTGGTCGCAAATGCCACAAGTGATCGCATTTGCGACATCTCCAACGGAGGGGCAGTTTCCGTCGGCGTCGCAGTATACAAGGGTTATAAAGTCAAGGGCATTGCCCTATGTGGCTACAGGCTTCTCTTTAGTCAGGCCAGCGTCACAAACAGTTCCATGTCAGTTGGGCTGTGGCGTGGCGCATGTACTATTAGGACATGTCGTGTGACAATTCACTTTCGGTGCTGTTGAAGCCGGGTGGTAATGGAACCGACTCGACCATCGCAATTTGGTTCCAACTTTTTTTTTGTATCTTTCCCTTCTTCATAAACAAGTCTTCTAGTAATACAAAAAGCGGAGGCTGTTATCCGAATGTCCATATGATTATGTCTAGGGTATGGAACATCTAGTGACAACTGTCCACCTCACCCTCGGTGTCCGGCCATAGCTCATAGCTTAGCTGTGATTTCCTGAGCCTCTTCCAAGTCCTTCACTAAATCATCATTTAAGGGCTTTCCCTTTGGTGTCGCTGCCGTCGTCGTAGCCGTCGTCGTAGCTGTCATAGCTGTCGTAGATGTCATAGCTGTCGTAGATGCTGTAGATGTTGCCGACATGGCTTTGGTGAACAAACGATCTGGGAGATGGGAAGTATCGTAGAGGAACGGGTTGAGCATGGAAGGCTTATCGTCTCCCCTAAGAAAACATTGTAAGATGGAACTTGAATAAGAATTTGTTGGAACTTACTTTCTTTGACTCTTGGAGGGGATGGTCTTGGGAGAAGGAGCAGGGGAACTCATGATGGGCACCGACTGGACAGAGAAAAAGTTCGAATGGGCGTCGTCTAAGTCAAGATGGAGGCTGTCTCAAGAAGAGGACACGCGGAGGCGTCTTAAGAAGTGGATATTGGATGGCAATAAGAAAGAGGGATTGGTCTCAGGGTAGGAGCCAGTGAAAGAGACCGAGGTGGTACGAAAGCGAAGAGATGAGAACTGTGTGCAAATGTCAGATCTGAGTCTGTCCTGATATTAAGAAAGGAATCCAACTTGAGTAAGAGACCCCGGGCCTCTTATACCCCAAGAAGAGGGCGGGATTCCCGCGTCTCGAGGACATGACGAGAAGAGAGACGAGAGCACAGGGGTACAGAGGGCCTGAACCCATAACCAATTGAGGAGCCAGAGATTGGGGGGAGGGCCGGTGAGCTTCGATTGAGCCAAGTGATATGGCATGGGATGATGGGTTCTGCGTCTAAGCCCACAGGCATTGCTCCCGAGTGCATAAGGACGTAGCTTCACTGGATTGCCTTATTTTCGCAGAGCCTCATATCAAGTGGCTTGTTTGGGGCCCCTGGGGGTTGGCGAACTGGTTCGCCAACTCCCCATGAGGCTCTTGACGTTTGCGAACCAGTTCGCAACCCAACTTGTGGCTTGTTCACGGCTCGGAGTAGCTTCCGCCAACAGCCATGTCCTTAATCTGAGGCTATTCCAGATTTGGCGAACCAGTTTGCGTCCTAATAGAGCTGCCTTGCGATAAAAGGTGTGCACCAGTTACCAAGAGCTTTCAATGCCGAGGAGCTTTCGATACCTTCCTTCAGTCGTGATTGTTTGCACATACTCTATCTACTATTTGATATGGGGCTCATAAGCCCCCATTCAGCCGATCAAGGTACGAGGTCTGATGACGTGACGAATGTCGGTCGACGTTGACTGTATAACGAGAAGTCAGAGCAGCCTACGGTCGCGATTGCGATGACTTACACACTTTCGTTTCGAAAAAGGAAAAAGAAAGAAAGAAACAAAATGACCAACTCGGTTGGCCCCTGACCGAGTATGCCACATGCCGCCTCTTGCTGATTGCCTTACAATCCCTGTCATGTCTGCAGTGGTTGCCTTTTGGTCGCCTTCAGCCCGCCAGGGGTGGAATCTGTATGCCCACACCCCAGGCTACGAGGCTGCGAGGTACCTGCACCGAGCGCGTTACTAGAACCCAAGCCCAGAAAAGCACCTTATTCAATTAAACGATATATCTCTGGTGTAAGTGGTACTTCATGTCTTGACAGGCGGAAGTCTGGTCGGTTGACTGTTAATGAAATACAATGAAAACCTGGCCGGATACAAAAATTGGTCAAAATCACCGCCTCCACAGTAATTGCCATAAATGGAACGTGAAAAGCACCTCTCTTACATGCAAACGTGTCTGGCACTGAGATCAGATAGCCTCCTAGGATGCGCGAGGGTGAGAAGCCTCGCAGTGAGACATTTGCGCAGTGATTGCTAGATTCCTGCGGACCCAAGATCAGTCGACTCTAAGAGCCCTCCAGAGTCTGGCGGTATGACTGAGTATTGATGGAGAAACTATCTCCGGCTATCAACAGCACCCGAGCACCCGAGCACCTGGGCACTTGGGCACTTGGGCACTTAAGCACTTAAGCAGCCATCTCAACATAAGTCAATCTGCACATCCTTGGAACACTCCTCCTAATCTTGCGATACACGTAGGTCAATTATGTGTCTAACAGTAATTACTGAACTTGATAGTGGTTTCCTTCGCCTTTTATTTTCGCGGCAACGAAGGGCTTGATCATCTGGTGACACTCGCCAACAGCACAAGCGTAGCCCTCACTTTACACTGAATACTCGACCATAGCATCCCAGGGTGCCATCCACGACCCAATGACTGCGGCGCTAAGAATGGCTTTGACTGGATGCCCAGGGTCCCGGAAGGAAATATGGAAGTCGTACCTCCAGTGCTTCATGGCAAGACTGCAAGCATGGGACACCAAGACAGTGATTGAGAACTATGTCTTAGACAAGATATGTTCCTAAGGACAGGCGTATTAGAAGCTGATCTTGGAAGCAAGGTAGCTATTGTATGCTGGTGACTATTTTAATTGGGTAACCTGCTATTGGAAATCTTGTCACAACACATCTCTACATGGCACACGGTATCTGTCATCAGGGACGGGGTTGGAGCAAAGATAGTTGGAGTGTTGCGGCTTGGATTCAACGGGTTTCTCACCCTTCCTTTTTAGTCAACTGATCTGATTGTACAGGCTGTGGAAACTATCGACTTGAGAGTCCACATGGTGAAATGTAAGGTTACTGTGTATCCAGTGAGGGCTAGACACCTCCCACCTAGTGTACGTCAATGGCTCATAGCTTGACCGTAGCTTCTGTAGACCCTTCGGAGTCCTTGGTATCAATGTCGTTCGAAGGCTTATCCTTTGTTGCTGGCGTAGTTGTCGTGGCTGCTGTCGTTGCTGCCATGGCGCGCTGGATCAAACGGTCTGCAAGAGGTGACGTGTCGTAGATGAACGGGGCGAGCATGGAGGAGGCGGTATCGCCCCTGGAAACAAAAATCAGATGTAATTAGCGCCAGACTTTGGCCGAACTTACTTGCCCGGGCTGCCGGAGGTCGCCTTGGAAGAAATGGCTTGGGAGCTCATGGTGGGCGTGAACTTGACAACGAAAGACTTGAATGGAGCTCAACGAGAAAGTGATGTAGAACGAGAAAATGAGTTGATGGAGGTTGTTTGAGACGTAGGGATAAAACTAGGAGCAAGAAGGAATATTTGATCTCGAGATGAGAGCTGGCTCAGGAGGCTGTGATGATAACCAAGTAAAGAGGAGGGAACTGGTAGAAGTGATACTGAAGTCTGCTCTTCTACCGAGACAGGAGGGACATGAAGGAGAAGCCCTTGCCCTCTTATACTCAGGGAAGGGGGCCTTGCATGCTGGCGCTTGAACTGCCGGACAAGTCAGACCTCACCAGACCCGTCACAAACTGAAATCTTGCATTCAAGTGACATTGCATTGGCTCCCTCTCCCGCAATCTCACCGAAATCCAGGAGCCATTGGTCGCATGATGAGCCTGCGAATGGGGGAGGTGGTCGCTTGATGCAGGCAATCTGAAGCATATTCAGTCTAGTTCGCGCACTGTTTGTGGTCGGCACTGGTTGCCTTGTAGTAGTAAATTGCGGCTGATTCGGCGTGAGGCGAGTTGGGGGCAGCTTGCAGGGCCAAGACTACGGGTTTAACGCAGCCACAACCGTCAAAGGTGTTGTTGATTGTTCCCCGAGACTCGGCGGAATTCATCACTGCGCATGTAGAGCTCACTTCTGCACGCCTGGCTGGGCCTGGCATCAGTGGGTGGATGAATAAAGCAGAAAGCCGAGTCAGCGCAGCCCCTTGTGCTGTTGATCACATCCAGGGAAGGTGGCAGAAATTGTGCATGTGGCTGTGTAATACCTTGTATCACCTAGCTGATGAGTCTGATTCAAGCATGAGCGGGTGATGGTTCTATATTATGCGATTAGACATAGTTTCCCATCGTGCAGGATGCTTGGGCGACACAAGCATCCACAGTAATCAACCATACCTACTAGTATGGCTACTACATGGAACGGCCAGTCAGAGCCACCATGCATTTCCATAGCCATTAGTTCAATTTGTGTAATTTTTGATGCGGCAAGGCAAAAAATAATCAGGTATGTCGGTCGTGTTGTTAGGATTTCTCGACAAGACCGCAAGCATCGGACCCCAGGATCATATCTTAGACAAGACATATCCACGAGGGAGGACATATTATATGATGGACTGGCCGAACTCTCTCCATTCTGGTATCTCAAAAAGTCGCAATGTCCTCCTTTCACCTGTCCAAGCAGGTAGGAATTCCATAGCCATCACCCTGCAGGTACAAGGGCCACTGGCACAAGAATGAGGAAAATGTCCATGGGAACCAGCATGCTTTTACATCCAAACTAGGATGAATCGTGAATTTACTCTGGCACTGCTCATGGCCTCCGATCCGATCAAACCTTCAAAGCTCTTTCGCGAACCCCTCCCCTGGACAGAGCAAGTCACTTCGCATTGGATTCGTCGTGGTCGTTGACCTTGGCTTCGGTGTTGTCAGGATGAATCCGTTTGCTGGTTTCTCCATCGCGTGCGGAGTCCTCGTTGGCGTCGGCATCGGCCCGCTGCATCAGGCGCGGTGAATCGAGGCAGCATGGAACCTTTGTTGTCCTTGGTTGGGTTTGCCTTCTCTTCTTCTTCTTGAACAGTGGGTGGGATCTTGTCGCCTGCGGGATCTGGGTCCCTGGGGGCCTCGTCGGCGGCCATGATAGTCAAGTGGACAATGGTCTGTTGCCGCCCCTATTCGGCCCCTGATTTCGTTGACCGTGTCCAAGAGTGTCTGGCAATTGTGGACAAAAAGTAACTACAATGATGGTGAACCGACGTGGTCTTGACCGTTGAGTGTTGGTATGGGAGTAGGAAGCGACCTAAGAGGCAAGAAGTCTCTGAGCTTGGTCGTGTGTGGGAGGGAATGGTGCACGAAGAGGTAATTTCTTTTCTGGGGGAAGGCAGCTTAAGTCTTATACTTGTAGAAACACACTGAATCAGAAGCGAGGATAGTGTTAGCAACTGTTGTTACTTCACAAAGTCATGGTTATACGACTGGGCAGGTATGTATTAAGAGTCAACCTTTCAATGGGACACGAAGATAAAAGATCATCTGCCCGTTAATACGTAAAGCAACTCCTAATCAGACACAATAGTGATTATCTGGATGATACCGACACATAATTTCCCTGGTACAACTGTCGAAGAACGGCCGGAGCTTTTGGCCAGGGCATCTACATCCCCAAGCTTCACTCCCAACTGTGAAGCCAACTCCGTTGGCTAGGTCCAGAGGGACCGGAAACGGGCTCTTGTAAACCACAAATATGTCGCACTTCTGCCGCACCTGGCAGAGATGCCGGCCCAAAAGCCCACCGTGACCAACTTGGCTGGTAGTTGAGTGTGACAAGGACTCATCTCGTCTGCAACGGTTGACTCAACACTCAACAAGCAGAACACCAGGAACCCAGTCACTGGAATAATCATTGGGATGTCAGTGACGAGTTGTACAAGTAAAGCTTGTTGTAAAGCAGGGCTTTGCTTGAATGCGGATGACGATGGAAGGTCACATGGGATGGCAAGTAGATGGTTCTTGGGGTTTGGAGGACATGACCGGGAGAAAATAGGGGCAATATACATTGGAGAGCGAAAAGGAGAATATTCATTACAAATGGTGAATTGATTGGAGCTTGGGGCCCGGCTCTGTGTTGCTGTTTTCTGTGTATGGCTCTTGGGTATGTCTTGATTGCCTTAGGACCAAGGCAGGACCTTCTATTTACGGCTTGACAAGTTCCCTCTTCTCAGCATTTTGCCTGACATATCATGCTTCGTCGCTGGATGCGGATCGCGCCCAATTCCACCGGCGGTTTGGGAATGTGTCCTCGTCGAAGCGATCTTCTTTGAGATCTACATTGACATCGTTCCACGAGATGCCGCCCGCTTGCAACAGGGATGGTAGGTCGTCGAGGAACAAACGGCATGTTATTGTCCACCGAGAGCATTCCACATGCTTGGCATAGGTATATGCCCTAAGCTTCACCTTCCACCCCCATTTCTCAGTCCAGTCGTACTCGCCCGATGTCGTGTCAGTGGGACTAAGGAGGACATACTCAATCTCGCCTGGTTGTATGGGCGTCCCGTTCACTGCGAAAACGGATGCCGCCTCTTGTTCGATACGCTGACTGCGCAAGGTACGGAACCATTGGACCAACTTTTCCTTCGTTCTTCGATCTTGGGTTGGCTTCGCAGTTTGGCCCTCGATTGGTTTTCACACCTCCCAAATTAGGTGTTTTCCCCCATTCATCCACCAATGGCCTACTGCGACAGTGGTACCGCCATTGCCGGCAATCCAGCCTCTCACGGCAAAGGTATCAACTCGATGCTTCATGAGGTATTTGACCCGCCCTTCATTTGTAGGCCGCGGACAAGTCAAGTAATGCTCGTCGACTCGACGGGGAGCCACCTCTTCGTACGCTGGGGGCGGGAGACTGGTCATGGCTGCTATAGTTGGAGGGATGGATCAAGATGTTTTTGCTGGAAGAGAAATGGGAAATGAGAATCTTGGGAAATGTGGCCTTTCTGTGCCCTGTTGAGGGATGTGTAAACCTTGAGCATGTATAGAGTTGAGGCCTGCATCATGCAACTGTAGGTATGGTTGGGATGGGGCCAAAACCATGAGCATTTAAAACAGCATAATAGAGGCCAGAATAGGTTGTATATGTCCAATAAGTTAACTATTTAATACCTCTATGTGTTATGTAGCATGTTGGTGTCAGGACCTGGGAAACAGTTTGAACCACTCACATCTGAATATGGGTGTAATGAAAAGCCTATCTTGATCCAATCGGACCCAACACACGCAGCACCTATATTCCTCAGAATTAATTCCACGTCTTGATCGTAGGACAGTGCATTTTCCAGTTTTGTGGCCGTTTGTTAGGATTACTCCTGTGTGACTTCGGCTCAACGCACCGCTCCGAAAACCCGTAGCCGGTTTGTGTTCTGCAGCCCGCGTCGAGCTTTCAACCGAACCACTCAAACGGAGCCAAGCAGGTACAAAATTTCTGATTGGCATGAAACGTGAGGCTCTGCAGCGGAGCCGTTCCGATCCTCGCGTGTTAGTCGTGGCTGTTCCATGGTGTACCCCTCGGCCCAGCTCTTGTGTGCCAAGGCCACGCAACCAAGGAGCAGCCTCGCAGGCATCATCTCGATTAGGTAGGCCAATGTATAAACGCGCATGCCTACGCATATGCAGCCTCTCGCCTACCAGCTCGGTTGTCAGACTCGGAGATATCCGGTGTCTCTGCATGAGGTCTCCGTCCAACGGGTGCTGAGATGGTTGCATGCAGCCGATGTGCATAGCCTTATGAACCAGAAAATGGGATGTACAACGTCGGATACTTTGTAAGACAAGGCTTTGTGGCACACTTGAAAGATCTGTTCCATCATACCTACCGTGGTATTGGACAGACAATGCCTTCCCTCGGGTAGCTGCATGCGTTTCTGGAACTGGTGGGGAAAACATACATCTCAGTACGGCGGTACACCCTGCATCACGGTAAGCCGGAGAGTTGCTTCAAGTGCAGTGCAAAGCCTACATCTTCGGGATGTTGCAGAATAAATGCGAGAGCCGCTTCGGACAGTGACGTGGCGACCTCAAATAGCAGGACGCGTGATAGGATACTACCTGATCGTGAGCACAACAACGACACTGACTCACATGCAAACAAACAAGAGACTATATGCCTCACTCATGGTGAGGATAGCTACCTACCTTTGGGAATCTTCATCGAGATCCCATCACACTGTCATAAAGTGTTATTCTAAGAAGGAGGAATGATCTCAAACATAGTGCAACCTCCACGAAATTCATGCAGTCTTTACATGAATACTTGTATTATTTTCAGGCTACTTATGTAGTTTCGCAGAAGCATGGTCTCAGTTTACAATTTGGATACCTCTGAAGTCTCCTTCCCCGTTTCCTCTGGCGACATGGACCGGGGAACTTTTTGTACGCCTGTCGCTGTGCCAGCCATGATAGCGCCCTGGATCAGGCGGTCTTGGAGGGATGAAGTGTCGTAGATGAATGAAGCAAGCATCGAATCATCCTGGACGGGACTGAAGACTATTAATACCAAGCCACAAGGCCAGGCTGAATGACTTACACGGCGGGGGAGGGGTCAGCAGGGTCCATCCTGAATGTTCTGGGAACCAAGTTGTGAAAGCAAAAGACGATTGAGTTTTGAAAGGATAATTTTGGTGCGATCAAGTACTCGCGGGATTAGAGACCAAGCGGGAGGTGGATGGATGACTATGCGTCGAGTCGAGTCGAGCGATTATGGGTATGGGTTCCCATGGACAATCGCTGGGACAATGAGATTCGTTCTTCCAGTGCTATGTGGGAATGAGAGGAGTTGAGTCTACTAAAAGGAGAATGTGCGGCTCTTTATAGCGATACATCAATACCGTACCCTTAATTAGTTTCTCGAAAAGATAAAGGCAACCAGAAATAACAAGGCAAGGACTGAGGACAAGGGAGGAATCGGCTAGGCTGTGCATCTCGGAAGCAAATAGACGATGAACTACTCCATGAAGAATGCCTAGTGTAGATACGGGAGGTGACAGATCACACAAACCCCAAGCGAGGGGAGGGACAAGTCTGCTCACTCCACGCTTGTGGACGTGCTACAAGGCGGCTTACACACGATGCATCACCAGCGCAGTCCAAGGCAACTCGGGGATGGTGGGGCCCGATTTGTCCATGAAGATGGGTCAAGGCGGTAAAGTTCCTGCCACGCGGTGTAAGAAATGATGCATCAAGTTCCGATTCTGTGCTGTGAGATGTCTAAGGGAACGGGCGGGTCCAAGACAAGTCAAACCCTGGGACTAGATCTGAGGCACACCCTGGGGTGAGATGCCTGCATGGCGGCATCTTGCGTTGACGCTGTGCATGTATGTGTGCGCAAATGTGTTCGTCTCATGAGATTCCGAGGCCTGAGAAAACAAACAGTATCAAAAAACTTGGGAGCTGAACCTCATGAGCGCTTCGGATGAGGAGGCCATGGTGAGATGAGGAGAAAGGGGAATCGACATGACTGATTCAAGGGGCCTCAATTAAGTTTCCCGCAGGAGTTGTCCATGTGTCTTTGCAGATGTCATATCTGAGTGCTCATTATGACCTAGCATCTCAGATCATCAGACACGCAAAATGACTGGTGAGATGCGGGAAATTCGAGGCGAACTGTCATCGGAGAATGTGGGCGTGGTGGATACCTCGGCTGCCATCAACGGTCAAGATGTGGATTTATGACCTGTCACTATTTAGCCTGAGATCTCGCCCACCCCTGTCTCTGCATGGCGTGGGTAGTGGATTATCAACTGCTCAATCGGGGTCCCTTTGGCTGCGACAAGGTGGAAGGAAGAGGCAATACTGTACTGACCTGTCTGAACGCTGAATGTGATTCAGCTGTTCTCAGTGGTGCCTTTCGTACGCCAAGCATCAGCGTGGCTGACGCCATGTTCGTGGACCACGCTACGGTACGCGATCGTGGGCCTCAAACGTGGTGCTGCCGGGGTCGACGTTAAATTTACCGTTAAAAACGGTCGCCCTAGCTTGGCGTTTGTCCCCCTGCTCCCCTGCTCCCCGCCATGGCCTCAACCTTGGTTGGAGAGATGCCAGACCCCCACGCGCGCGAGCTGTCAGTGCGACACGCCAGTCCAAAGGTATAAACTTCTTTGCCCGCCGTCCTAGTGTCTCAATCATCTCCTCACCCATGTGCACTACCAACCAGCACGACTCAGTCGCCAGACATTCCAGAATCACCAGTATCCTGCTCACTCGGCAACACAAAGTAGAAGCCATTCCTCGGTCAAATGAGGAGAAAATGTTTCTCTCCTTCCAGCAAACAAGAAACGGGGGCACTCGTCATGGTGTGTAAGTGGGTGGACTTGGATTGGCTGCATGCTTGGAGGGCGAACCTGGCCCTCGGGAACGTATCACATTTACGAGTGACGGGTACTCAAATACGGCTGCTTTGGGAAACTGAGGATACGAATTTGGCTCAATGCATGTCGGATGCCGCCGAGGCTGATCGAATCAAGTGGTGGATGACACACTGCAACCTTCACACACAGTCCCAGTAGAACCGTTTCCTTCTGTCATAGCTAAACTATATATAGTAGTAGATAGAAGGAGCCCTTCCCATTTTGGTAGCCTCTAGCTGATGGAATTATTTTTGAAGGAAAGCAAGGAATTGTCTAGATTTACAAACTCACGTGTGCCCAGCAACTTGCACTTTTCCCCTTTCTCTCCGCACCTTGAAACGCCACCCCATTTTCCGCTACTCGACTACAACATTCTCGGGATAGAATGAATTCCCTGTGGTATTGGCATCTTTCTCCTCATCGGTTGTGTCGGCTTCAGGAAGGCGAGAGGTGGGCTCGTGGTCATCCTCACGGGCCGGCTCAGTAGCTGTCTCAATAGTAGCGAGCTGGACCAGCCGGTCAGAGAAGGAAGAGGTATCGTAGATGAATTGTATCAGGACCGATGGCTCATTAAGACGCCTGGTAAGTGTTAGCACGACATAGACTTTGATCTTGTCAAAGGACATGGACCGACAGCATGTCCTCCTCACTCTTAGGGTCCACGTCACTAGAGGCTTGCTTGGGTTCCATGAGAGGCAGTCAGGGTTGTCTCACAAGACAGAAAGTCTAAAGATGCAGTTAAAATTTGGGAGGTGAGGGAAGTTTGCCAATGTCCAAAAAAATGTGCAGAACGTATGAGTGTTCAGGATGGCAAGAACCTGGACCTCACAATGATTGAGTGGTGGGATGGATCGATTTTTACTCTCTTCTTGCCCTTGCGAAATGAATAGAAAAGGCCTGCGAGACGCAGAGGCTTTTATATTACCACTCATTGTAGGTTGTCCGCACGAGTGTTGGATCCGCGGTGAGGAGAGTCCTAGGCTCGGCGAGGAAGCACAAGTACCCAACCTGCAGCTGCATGAGCCATTGGGGAATCTTATGCGCAGGTCGAATACCGCACTCGTCAGCATCATGGGCTTCTAACCCATGCCCCGGATTGGAAGGTACACATGGATGGCAGCAAAGGGTAGGTAGTGGCGCCGCCTGGTCAAGCTGTGGTACCGATGGATCGAAGGACAGACCGAGCTCCTCTACGCGGGGGTCATAGCTACCTAGCGTTGCATTCCTGCGGGGAAGCTGTCTTCTGTCTGTCGGCAAGTGACCATGCGTCTAGTGTCTTCCAGTAGGGCCAGGGGCATGGAAGCCACAAGTGGGTAGGCATCAGTGAATCGAGCCTTGGACGAGAGCACTCGGGGTCTGAAGGTCTTAGGTCAGAGGGCGACAGTTAGAGGCGAGAGACAGACGTGCAGATGCGTTGTTCACACGCAGCCTTGGTTTGTTTCTGGGAGATGCCAACCGTATTCTTGTCCAAACAATAGTTCATACCAAAAGCGCACAATTTACACCTTGGCAAGGACCATGAGCTAAATTGATGGTTTGCACCAGTGTTCGTCCCAGCTGGCTGGCAGTGAGTGGAGCCTACGATGGAGGATCATGCTGAGCTTGGCAATTGAGGCTCTCGGCCGCAGCTTGATGGTCCCGGGTTGTCGCGCGATCGACTGAAGAGAGGAGGGCGATTTGGCAAATGGCGGCACGTCGCGAATGCCTCGGCTAAGAAATATCGGGTGGCCGGAAGTAATAATCCCATGTCGCGTGTCCAGCTTTCGGGTGTGAAACGTCTGGTGTGACCCGAGATCGACGGTCATGCAGTTCCATGTCCGCTGGGTAAAGGCAAGGTCTGTTAGGTCAAATCACAAATGTGTGATGCAAGAAACAAATTTGGGAACGAAAAATATGGCCAATCAATCCGTCCACTTCCTTGTTACTCAATGAGGTTGCTTGTCATTGATTCCACGCCAGCACAACTGACCGCATCGAGATTGGTCAGGGCAAGACGGGCGCAAGTGGCTGTCCGTCTCTTCTCTGCTCTGCGGAACGCGCTCGCTTAGTGCCGGTCGTGCAGCATCCCCGGGAGAAGAGATCGTGGGATGTAGTCAGGCATTGCTCAGATCATACCCCCATCCAAAGTTATTGGCCGCAGTGCAACCAAGTCTACCGAGCAGGCGGCTCACAGGTTCTGCCTCAGCGTGGGGGGAACATACGGTACCTTTCAACCCCACGCCTTACTCGACAAGTCAGGGGGCCTGCAGCCTTGATTGAATGATCCATTGCGTGGTCCCTGATTGCACCGGACCCCGACCCTCCTCCCATGCCGCTTTCCCCATGAGGCCGGTTGAGACGGTGAAGCTGCTTTTGCATCCGCCCTTTCTTGACATCATCACATGTCCCCCCAGGAAGATCTTGTCTCCTCTCTTCACTCCATCTTCAAAATGGTGAGAATGGCTACGTAATGAGCGGACTTGGGACAGTGGCAGGTGCTCAAGCCTCAACTTGCTGACAAGGGATCTGACTGTTAAAGTAACATGGGGCATGATCTACGTGTCGGCAATTGTATAGCCAAACTGCCGGTTCTCCATGGAGGTTGGACTTGCCTTGGGCTTCACAAATGCCATGAAGGGTCGGTAAAGGCCATCCATCATGATCCATCATGATGGCCTTTCTCCATATTCTCAACCTGTAGCTCTGCTGAGCTCTCACCGTTTCAACTGCTGACCCATGTCCCTGGGTCCAACCCCACAAGCCGGGCGGATGTAAGCGAGCGTGGGGAGTCCGTCCCGAACGGCGCGCGGCAGCTAAATACGGAGCCCGCTTAGAGTGGGTCTTGCCGGAAGAGAGAAAGAAAGCAGGACCCGTTAATGTTTGCGTCGCGTCAAGATAATTACGAACCGGATCCCCAAACTTTACAAGTCTCCCTTGTGGGAGCTGACACCTAGACCAGTTCCCCCGGTCCATTCGTAATAGATTATCGAATAAGCTTTTCTTTGTTAGATGGTTCGCAGGGTTACCAGCGGGCATGGCCCGTTTAGCCTTTCTTCTGTTCAGATCTCCGAATATCCTAAGACATGGGACCCCTGTTGGCGTTTTTCGAAAAAAACGACCACAAGGGTCTGTGGATGATGACTAACAATAGGTACTCTGTCGAGGGGACCGGAGGCTTCTGAAGTTTCAATAAGAGGTAGTCGATAACAACACTCAAACAATGGCTTGCGCACAAAGCCCGTTGGCCAATCGCTGTCTTTTTTCCTTTGGCCTGCGGCCCGAAGCCATTCTGTACTTATATCCAGTGCCTATTTTGTCTCCTCTCCTCTTCCTCTTTATTAGGGCTATTTCCCTTCACCATCTTTGGTTCCTTCACTCATCCTTTACTTTTTTTCCCTTAATCCCTATTTAACGGCATGACATCATATCTCGTCCAAGGTAGGTGGCTCAACCAGATAGGTGCCTCACGCCCCAACCGAGTCAGCAACGCTGCAAGCTTCAGTTCCGCAGATCACATGAGGCGCAGCAGGTCGGTCCCTTTCACAAATGCAGCCAAGAAGTCCCTTGCTGGCCCAGACCGGGGCACAGTCAACCCGTAGCCAGGCCAGTTCAGTTCGTGTTTTCCTATTCGAGACAAGAAGTGAATTGTCAGAGGCGGCTTTCGCCAATCTCGGAACGTCAATAGTAATTGAATGTAAAGATGTAGCTGTTGGCCTAAACTCAGGTGTCTACAGTCGTTCCGGCTCCCCCTCTCCCCCGCCCCCGTCATTGAAACACTGCTCTTTAAGCCATGGCATACTTGGAGTATATTCCAGATTTAATCACTTGTCAATAGACTTGTCGCCCTTCTTCCCCTCTGTAGAATCGACCGCATCGGTGCTGGGGTGGCTGGGTGCAGGTGCTTGGCCCTCCACGGGGGTCGACCCGACGGTGGTATCAGCGTTGGCAATTTGGACTTGACGATCAGAGAATGAAGAAGTGTCGTAGATGAAGGGAAAGAGCATCGAGAAGTCTCTGGTAGCCCTATGATTGGGTTAGTAGGTGATATGGAAAGTTTGACTTTCTCAATGGTATGGACTGACGGCAAGTTGTCGTTCACACGGCCGGTGTCAGTGGATGATGAGTCGAAAGCCATGAGGGGCGACCTATATAGCCTTGTGGAAGAATCAAGTAAGGGGAGGTAGCGGTCGACTGGCAAGGGGAGGAAGTGTCTTCAAGAGGGTGTGGTATGGTCTTGAGATGGGAGAGATTTGGGAAGGTAGAACTATAGGGGTCTGACTGAATGAAGATCGAGGAATTGCAATGCCCGAAGAGTGAAATAGTCCAATGCAGCTTGTCTTTGGTACTTTAGAGCTAAGGGACGTGGGAGAAGAGAGCGGGATTTGACGGTTTTTATATTAAGATAGATGCCATCGTAGAGTACGTGTGTCCGCCTCGTCTCCAACAAGGCCAATGTCGACCCAAAAGAAAGGCAACCTCCAAGCCCCAGGGCCCGACGAAGACGATAGTCAGTGAGGTGTAGATGGTGAGCAGGTGGTGTGCGAAATAAACAGGCCAGAAAAGTCTAGAGGGTAGACAAAAAATATCGAACACACGGCTATGGTCTCATGGCCAGGCCAGGCTCGGTTCTTTTTGTCACTGGCTCGAGAGTCCCGTTTTGTTTGTACACCCCGGTGAGCAAAGCGCGGGTGTCCATTTGTCTGACCCACCATGACCTCCATGATCATCACCATCACCACCGTCCAAAAGTCGCAGCTAACCCCTGCAGTTCCCGGATTTTCCCTTTAACTTCCCCTGTCAATCGTGATGTTCTTGACCGCCCCTGCAAGTCGAGATTTCCCCCTCTAACCATGTGAGTCCAAAATTCGCTTTCCAAACTTCACCTTCCAGAATTCGTTTTCCAGGATTCGCTTGTTCTCCACGAGACCAGATAGCAGATCTACCCGGTGAACGTTGCGGTACTTCTTTCCTTCTCCCACAAAGGCGCCGCTATCAACCCGGCTGCTGAACAACCATCACTACCAACTCTACCATGTGCAGAACAGAGAATGGTTTGCCCATCCATCCGGCCTTCTCCAATTCCATCATAACCACAGCCACTTTAGGACAAGCGCCGTGGAGCCGCACAGATCTCACTCCCTCTGTTCTTCAGCTCCTCAACCCCAGACCCCTCTTTCTGGCTTTTTTTTCTTACCTTGAAATGAGACAAACAAAAAAAAAACTTAACCTACACACCTCGAGGCACACCGCATATCCCCCTCCCCTGCCTGTCTACGCCACTGCTAGTAGGGGCCTGGTCCTCTTTTTGGTCTCGCTGCGGATGGGACCTCTGGCACATACGTCTTCGCAGGCCACCTTGACGTACCGACCGCACTGCTGGGGGTGGTGTGTGTCTTACGCTTTGGTGCTCTGGCTATTCTGGCATCGCTCACTGACACACTCCCTGGTACTCTCAGCGATTCCTCCCTGGTACCCTCAGCGATTCCTCCCTGGTGTCCTCAGCAGCGCCCTCGATGCCACACTAGATAGTAGCCCCATCGCTCGCCTGTGAGCGACGATTGAAGCCATCTCTGGAGATAAAAGTTGATAGATGTGTCGGTCGACAGTGAATAGGCCTGAGCCCAGAACAGCTTGCCAAGTATGAATAAGTGGAGAGAGATATCAGTAGCACAATCACAATTCTGACCAAGTACATTTATTAGAAGCATCTTCATTTCTTAACACATTTTGGCGATGTTCTAGAGCGAGACAGTTTGAGGAACTTGTTCGCAATCAGTGATCAGCCTGATGCGTGGATTTGAAAGAGTACTTGCATGCCTAATATAGCGCCAGAAAATCGAGAGAAGAGACAATGCGCGAACCTGCACATGCGTCGCTTCACCCTAGACGTGTGCATGTCAACAAGGATGAGGTTGGAAATTCCGGTGTGTTGAACCTGGGCCTAGAAGGTGGACAAAAGGAGCTGTGATCATGGGACCCTGGCTGTGATGTGGATGCCCCCAATGCCGATGCCAAACATTAGACAAGATGGATGGATCGCCTGTCAAGCCCTGTGACGACAGGGGCAACTGGGAGCTACTCACTACTGTACTCCGTACCTTGCTTGCGTTAGTGCCGGCATTGACACTAGGCCTGTCTGTGAGTTGAGCGCTCACGTAATGTGGGAAAGAGAGGGTGATGGGAGCGAGCGCCGCCCAGTGTCAACACGCGCAACTAATGGATTTTTATTCGTCCCTGTTCCGCAAAGAGCCGCCCCTTTGGAGCTGGCCAGGACCATTGATCGAAGCCCACATCATGCAAGTACCACATTTTGCCTTGTCCCCACCATCGGCTCTTTCAGCTGGTTCTGATGATGAGAACGGTTTTCTCTTGCAACAAATGAAATGAAAGCCCGTACGCCAGGGGGGCCCGCCCGGGAATAAAGGGTCCCAGTTCGTCAGCGGCAAAGACGAATCGTGGAAGTTGAGGAGGCTCCGAGACATGGTGAAATGAATCCTTCTTTTAGGGAGCGGGCGGAGCCACAGCTACTGACCGGGCAAGGCAGTGGCTTTGCAAACTGCTCAGGATCCCCGTCTAGGTGGTGAAGGCTAGCGACACATTTGACAGCTACTCTGGAAGTTTAATATGATGTTTTATCACTGCTGGTTAAAGATCTTAACGAGTAAATCCCTTGTTCATGCGTAGTTTCATTGAATTAGCTGCCTCCTCAGACATTCAGCCGAACCAGGCTGCGCGTTTCTTCCCACAATGCCCTTAGATGTCTTCTCGCGAACTGATTCCTTCGAAAAGTATTGCTCTCGGCGTTCATTCCAACACGCGGCGAGGGATTCCTTTCTGAGCATGGTGTTGGCAAGTATTGGGGCTCGTGTCCCCCAGTTACCCATCAGCAGTCCCATGACACTCATCGATATCTCGTTTATCTACCAACAACACGAAGTTTCCAAAGTGAAATCCGAATACCGAGCTGCGGATACAGGTTTGGCTGGGTGCAGGCAAGACGCTGTTGGGGCTTGGTCGAATCAAGTGGCATATGACACACTGCAGCCTTCACACACAGCTACGATAGAGCCGTTTCTTTCTGTCACAGCACACCCAGCGGCAGAGAGAAGGCAATCTTCCTAATTTGACACTTTCAGAATATCAAGTTATTTTAAAAGGAAGCAAGTATCTAACTGCCTGTCTAGGTTTGCACACTCGCGTGTGCCCAGCAGTTTGCACCTCGCCGCTTTTGCTCCCACACCTTGACACACCACACACCTCGACCGGAATATATTCAGGGTAGAATCAATTTCCCGCAGACTTGGTATCCTTCTTCTCATCGGTTGTGTAGGCTCCAGCGAGGCCGTCGGAGGCGGACTCATGGTCCTTTGCGCAGGCCGGCTCGGTGGTTGTGTCGATAGCGGCGAGTTGGACCAGTCGATCAGAGAAGGACGTGGTATTGTAGATGAATCGCATCAGCACCGAGACGTCGTTGGGACACCTGCCAAGTGTTAACAGGGAATAAGCTTTGATCTTGTCAAGAGACATGGACTGACTTTATGTCCTTCTCACTCTTAGAGCCCACGTCCCTGGAAGGTTGCTTGGGGTCCATGATAGATAGTCAGAGTTGTCTCGCGAGACAGCAAGTCCAAAAATTTGGGCGGATTCTGAGAGGCAGGGGCAGAGTGCAAATGTCCAAGAAGGGTTGACGAAGTGAAGAAACGAAAAGAAGTCATAAAAGTTCATAAGAGTTCAATATGGCAAGGCTTTGGCTGGATAATGAGGAACGTCCAAGTGCTTGAGCGATGAAATGCTTCGCACTCACTTGTCCTTGGCTCTTGCGAAATACATTGAAGAGACGCGCGAGACGTCGAGGTTTTTATGTTACTACCTTTCTCAATGTAAGTAGTCCGCCCAATAGTCTTGGCCTTGCATGCGGCCCGTTTATACAATTGTGAGGCAACCACCTCCTCCATCGAGCCTGAGCCCACGTCGGCGTAGGCTAGTAGGACAGGGGTCGAGGTCGACCCACATTAAGGAAGGAGCTCGATGTAGGCTACTCGTGATTGGATTAGAACTTAAGCCATGTCAACATCGGACAGAGATCAAGGTCGACCCACATTAAGGAAGGAGCTCGATGTAGGCTACTCGTGATTGGACTGGAACTTAAGCCATGTCAACATCGGACAGAGATCAAGGTCGACCCACATTAAGGAAGGAGCTTAATATAGGCTACTTATGAATGGTTAATCTTGGTTAAGCCGCATAGTAGATAGAAATGACCCACATTAAGGAAAGAGCTTGGTGTAGGCTGCCCGTGATTGGTAGCGGCCGGAGATCTTTGTTGTATCCTGACTTGTCTCCAGATTTCACCATTGAGTGCTGGCGGACTCGAAACTCCACATGCGGCGTGCAGCAACACCTCATCCTGACCCCTTCAGCTCGAGTGACGCCAGACGGCATGGAGCTTCAGAAGGACCTGTAGGTATTTTAGGCTTAGAATAAATTGACCTCTTCCGACAGCGAAAGTGCTCGGGGGACCAAGGATCTTGGTCAGCGAGCGACCCTTGGAGGCAACAGACTGAAGCGCAGCAATGGAGGAGGATGAGTGGCGCAGCCATATTTTCCCAAACGACCATTCATGCCAAAATAATAATTCAGATATTATCAAGGAGTATGGGCTATTACAGCAATACTCTGAACCAGTGTTCGTCCCAATGGGCTGGCATGGGGTGGAGCTTACGACGTATGTGATGCCGATCTTGGCAATTGAGGCTCTCCAGCTTAGCTTGGTGATTCCGGGTGGTCGCGCGGTGGATTGAAGAAACAGAGCAGTTTGGCGAATGGCGGCACGTCATGAATGCCTCGGTTAAAACATCGGGTAGCCGGAAGTAATAATCCAATGTCGCGTGTCTATTCTCCCCTAACTTTCGGGTGGGAAACGTCTCGCTTGTCAGGTGCGCCTAAAGATTGACGGTCATGCAGTTGCATGTCTGCTGGATAAACGCAAGGTGTGTTCGGTGGAATCACAAAGGTGTGATGCAGGAAACAATTTTGGGTACAAAAAACATGAAAAAAAAAAAAGAAGAAGAAAACAATAACCATACATCCACTTAGGTATTACTCACTGATGTTGCTTGTGATTGCACCCACGCCAGCACAACTGACTGCATGGAGATTGGTTGAAGAGGTCGCATGAAACCCAGAACAAGGGGTAAGGCGGGCGCAAGTGGCCGTCTCACCTGCGGGACGCGCTCGCTTACCGGCCGTGTACCATTCCCCGGACGAGAAATGGGAGAATGTGGTTCTTGGCCTTCTCGCATCTGAAGTCAGTGGCCGTAGCGCGATCAAATCTATGTACCAAGCAGGCGGCTCACTACTTATTCCTCAACGTGGGGGGACCCTTCACTCTAGCTCCATGCCACGCTCGACAAGTCAGGGGGCCTGCAATCTTTATTGATCGATGCATTGCGTGGCCTGTGATTGTACTGGAATAGACCCTTTCGCATGCCGCTTTCCCTACGCCCTTTCTTGACATCATCACATGGATGTCCGGGAGAAAATTCTCGTCTCCCTTCTCTACTCCATCTTGAAAAGGGCGAAAACCACTACATAATGAGGGGGTTTTGCTCATGACAGATGCTCAAACCTCAACTTGCTGACAAGGGGATTGAAGATCCGACTACCAAAGTGACATGGGGTATGATCTACGTGTCATCCGATGATGTCGGCAATCTTGGAGCCACCTTGCCGGGCCTGTATGAAGGATGGACTTTCAGTGCGCTTCAGGAATTACCTAAAGTGTCAGATTCCGGTAATGTCTGGCATCGTGTATTCACCAAGAGGGCCTTCTACAGTTTTACTGACACAAGTATGCCTTGCCTACGTTCTGGGCACGTACCAATCCGAGCTCCCACCGTTTTAGCTGTCAAGTAGGTACGTGGGTCCAATCCCACAAGCCGGGCGGATGTAAGCGAGCGGGGAGGTCGAGTCCATCCCGAACGGCGCGCGGCGTCTAATTTTGGAGCCGGCCTGAAGTGGAATGCAGGATCCGTTCATGTGTCCCGCGTGGGATCCCCGGCGCCCGCCCCGCTCCGCTCCGCCCGAGACAGGTATTGGGTTTCCCTGTAAAATTTGACTTCTCGCTTCTTGGAACGTTCTTTGAGCATGCCAAGATCAGCATTCTAGAAAAGGCGAATGAGAATGGACCTGGATCCTGTTGCTAAGCCTTTCATTGTAACAGCGATCACAGAGGTAATCCAGCGGCCAGATTGGCCAAGAAGCATTAACATAAAGAACGCGCCAGCATACGGGCCTGAGGGAAGTACGATTCAGTGATTGTTTGTTTGTTTGATACACCAGGTTCTCAGTCGTGTCCAACATACGAGTGGGCAAGGGTCTCTTGCCCTGTCTCAATCTCTAAATTTCCCAAGACATGAGACCCCCACGGGCATTTTTCGAGGACGCAAAGTCTCTGACCCACCACCGGCTTTTTTCTCTTGCGTGCGACTCGACGCCATTCAGCACTTATATCCACATCTTTTCTAACATATCGTGTTTCCTCCTCTCTTCTCTCTCCTTTCTCAACCCTGTTTCCTTCGCTGTTTTCGTTTCCCCTGCTCACCCTATACCAATTTTTTCTCAATCTCCCTCCAGCAGCAAGAAATCACCTCTTGCCTACGTGTCTGAGCCAGCCACATTCCCAACCGAGTCAGCATCACCTGTTCTCAATCGTATCTCTGGCTGTGATTGTCAAGCCCGGCTGTGGCAGATCTCATAAATTCAATATTGGATGAATGCAAAGACGTAACCATTGCTATAAACTCAAGTGTCTCTAGTTATTTGGCTTGCCACATTTCCCTCCCACCTCCTGACATTGAAACCTAGCCCTCTGAGCCGTGTCTCGCCTAGAGTATACTCTAGATACAATCACTTGTTAGCGGGCTTGTCGCCCTTCTTTGGCTCAATATGATCGGTCGTATCGGCGTTGGGACGGCTGGGTGTAGGTTCGTGGCCCTCTGTAGGGGTCGGCGCGTTGGTGGCTCCAGCGTTGGCAATTTGGACTTGACGATCAGAAAAGGATGAAGTGTCGTGGAGGAACGGCAGGAGCATCGAGAAGTTTCTGATGTGCCTATATATGAGTTAACGTGAGTTAACATGAGACAAGATTTAGTCTTGTCAAGCGGAATGGACTGACGGCAAGTTGCCATTTACACCACCAGCATCAGTGGAAGCTGAGTCGACAACCATGAGGGGCATTCAATATTGTCTTCCAGAATAGAGAGCCCCGGTAGGTCGTATTCGATTTCAAAGGTCAATTGAAGTATCCAAGAAAGCTTGGGAACGCTTGGGAATGGGCAAGACTTGGAAGGGTGGGATGATAGGGGTCTGACTGAGTGAAGAGATAGGAACTGGGCAATGCTAGAAGGATGGAATGCTTCAATCCCACTTATCTATTGTTCTCGAGAGCTGAGAGACGGAGTAAAAAGCGAGTGGCATGCGGCAGCTTTATATCACGACAGCCGCTGGTGTTGTCTGTGTGGTGCGCATCGCTTTCTCTCAAGCTTGGGTTAGGCCAAGGTGAGCTTGAAGAAAAGGCAACCAAGCCCTGGCAGGGCCATGATCTCGAATGCGAATTTTGGTCGATGCTTTTCGGCCGGTGGTGGCAGACAACTGGGTCAGTCTGACCTGTCCAGGCAAAAAAGGTCACAATCCATGACTAGGTTATCAAAATGCACAACATTCCGCCTTTCAGCGCCTGCAGGCCAAAATTCGCACACACCCCCACGGCCAGCGACCTTGCTTCCATCTCCCCTGTCATTTATTCCAAAATTCGCGTCTTCCTACAAGTACGTATTTCACCTTTTGCTTCTGACCACCCCTACGCCAGGAAAGTGATCCCAACACGACACGGTAGATCTCCCAGGGTCGACGGCGGCGGCGTTGATCATCCCTGCGTGGCACACCCTCGCTTAAGGAGGTGCCGCTAATTGTATCGCTGGCTCGCGCCGACGACGACGAAGACTTGTTCCGGGTAGTATCCGTCCATCCCAATCCATTGTGTTGGTTATGGCACAGGGACCTGGGGGTCAAACATGCGGGGCCGCTGAGCTTCCCCAAGCATCAACAATTGTCAATCAGGACATGGCCACGAGGCACACGAAAAAAAGATGACCGAGTCCCAAACCCCCGGTAAAATTGAGGCTTCCACGCCACCGTTGTTTGGTGACCTGGCGGTCAGCAGAATGCATCCCTGAGAACCTTCAGGCACAGGTCGGCGAGCGACCGTTGAGGTCATCGCCAGCTGGAGACCTAAGAGTTGGCGTGTACGTCACTCGCTCGTGAATAAGGTCAACGCCGGAGCCAATTGCTTGCGCGAGGGTTCCTTGTCAACGGCTCAAATAGAGTGCTCAATCACATTCATTAGGGGTATCTTTACTTTTGCATCATAAAAGCGGTACAGTAAACGACTGTGTCCCGAATCGGGGGGAAAAAATGACTCATTTATAACGGCAGATGGTCAACGAGGGCTTTGGCCCAGCTGTGTTGAGTCGTGAGTCTGGCAATGGTGACCCTTGCAGTGGTCAGGACCTGGCCCAGACTAACTTCCCGCTGAACTCTAAACTCTGTGCTCCGTAGCTCCGGCTCTCATCGACGCCAATGGACCTCCATCCATGGAATTGGTCCCTGCACCACATTCTCCCAGAGAGAGGGACAAGAGGGATTAGCGGGAACAGAGGGACGAGGGGCGATTGTGGGTTTAGACGATTTTAGGTTAAGACGATTGTGGATTGTGGGTTTGGACGAGAGGATCGGACGATAGAGACAGGACATCACGAATCCCTGAGGAGCCCCCACACGGGCAATGGAACCCTGCACCGTGTGTATGCAGTGGACGAGATGTTGAACTTTGTCGAGGGAGCTAAGGGCAATGAAGAAAAAAGAAAGTAGCTACGGTATCGAGGCCGAGTCGTTGTCGTGGTCTGAGCCCTACCGGGGGAAGAAATGACAAGTTGGCCAAGCTTCCGTGACCACAGGCGTGGGGACCTGCTTTGCTTGCGTTGGCGTCAGCATCGGCATCCGGCACGTCTGCGAAGCGCTCTATACGTACCTTGACATGTACGGTAATGCAAATTGAAACCTCGTGCAGGCCATCTAGGAAGAAAGGGGGGGCGCAATGTGAGCGCTGTCGAGCGTCAGCATACACAGATATTCTTGTTCATCCCTGAGGAGACGCTCTCTCAGAGCAGGTCATGGCCGTTCAGTGCCCCCCCGTAATTCTAACTCTATCTCCAGTGTCGGTTTGTCAACCTGGCTTTGGCCACGTTAGCGGTTGTTGCTACAGTAAACTGTACCGAAGCCGGCACCCAGGGAACCTGCCCACATGAAGCAGCTGAGCAGATGTCCACGAACGCGCTCACCGTTGCGCTAAGAGCTCCCAAAGAACCTTCTTCGCTGCCCGTCCCTCAAACCTAACATCCGTACGCTAAGATTAGCGTTTCGGTACGCTTAGGTTAGCGTCGGTACGCTGAGATTAGCGTACTACGCGTAGATCAACGCGCTCGAGAACGCGGGTAAGGCGCCCTTGTTGAACCAACCGGGAGGAACGGCCGTCTGGAGTTCCCACCACTCGTGGCACGCCGCCCTTCCCAGGACTGCGGTCCCGTGCTCTTGCCGACCTCTTGGATAATGCTTTTCCGGGGGTGGCCCTGGAAAGTACGCTAAGAGTGACAGTCCCTGATGGAACGCGCTTCGAGAGGTAGGATGGATCCCTGAAAGCCACCCATCTTGCTCTACGCTCTACGAGGCCCGCCCGAGGGTCGGTTTCCAGACCAGGAAAGCCACCCACGACGAGCCTTAGACCCACAACCTTCAGAACAGCCAAGCATGTCGCAACGCAAATGCGTCGTCTCAAGACGGATAGAAGGACTAGCGCCGTTGATCCCACGGTTCCTGGCTACGGTTGCAGCGACCAAGTTTGACGCGCACTGAAGACTGTACAGGTTTACACGGCCTTGGTACACATACCGTTCATCCTATTGGATGTACTCCTTACTGGCCCTTTGAACCAGGGATGGTTGGGTAGGATGGCTGACCATGCCATGCCTCGCCTCGCGTGTCTTTGGGACACATTGTGATGATCTGGTTGCAAAGCTTCAGCATCGAGCCAGACCCTCGTCCCGAACCACACCACAAGGGACGAGATGAAGTCTCCAATTCCGGCACGGCAGAAACTGTGGGGTCTCGCGTGTAGCTTAAGTTTGTCATAAGTGATCGCCAATGATTGCTCTAAACGGGCAACCCATCCACAAGGTGATATATGACGAAGCCCACGGAGCAAACGATGCCAAAGGTAGCGAACCTGTTGTTACCAAAATGTGATAGGTCAGAAACGCGGGAATCTTGGCAACGCTTCCAAAAGGTTTAAAGGCCAAGTACAAATAGGGGATGGCCCCCTTTTCAGACCCACTTGAAAGCTGAAGTGACGAGTTGGTAACGTCGGCCACCCCACAACCGACCACCCCCCACAACCGACCACCCATTTCCACAACAACACCAAGGTTATGCGATCGCGATCATCAATTAATAACCAACAACGGAAAGTCATATTGATCTGATTTTTAGACTAGTGAAGGTTTAGATGGAATGTATGCTCTAGATCACTTTGTTTTATCCTAGAAACCCTCATGGCGGTCCTACGCGGCTGTGTGATCTTAAGCATCGCCTCACGAGCTTTCTTAATCGCAGGAACCTTTGTAAACTCAGCATTGCCATCAAAGACTACTTTTCTCCTCTTCTTCGGTCTTAATTCCTCATTCTGATGCTTTAATATCGATATTTCCTTTGCCTGCTGCTCTAAGGTGACGCTGTGATCCTCAAATCGATGCCCCATCTTCTTCATCAGTAGCGATACGACCGGAGGGACCTCGTACGTCAAGGAGATCACATCAAGTGCCCGTCTGACCTGAGCTGTTGAGCGAGGGGTCCTTAGAGGACATTCAGAAGGACTTTCTGCAGGCGGAGAAGGCGTTCTGGGCCTCTCAGGTATCTCTGTGACCATCGGGTTCATCAGGACCCGGGCCACGCTGACTGGATATAATCCTGATGCCTTCCAGCCTGCTATGATATTGTCTCTAGTGATTGCTTCGATCCGGGCCTTGTGATAGTTGACGAGGAAGGTTATCTTGCCGATTGGCGTGGAGTCTGCGATAGACGAAAGGTCGGAAAGATGTCGACGGTATGCGTTCTTCAGAGGGCTAAAGACGGCAACGTCAAGGGGCTGGAGGACGTGAGAAGAGTGAGGGATAAGGAATAGAAGATAGATATTATTATCGTAGCACTCAAAGAGGAAGTCTTCAGTCATATGACTGCCGTGACCGTCAAGAATAAGGAGTCGTGGTTCCCGGGGGTCCTTGGGCGCCGTCTCCGGGATAAACACATTACGCAGCCATTGGAGCGCGATCTGGTTATTTGTCCACCCTTTCTCAGAGCATGTGAAGTTCCAATCTTCGAGGAAGTCGATATTATAAGGGAACCATTGTTGTTGGACTGATCTGCCTTTAAAGATCACCAGGGGCTTCAAGACTCTCCCCGTGGCCGAGATACACTCGAGAATTGAAATCTAATACCTCGAACCAGGCTGTTTTAAAAGTGCTGACTTCTTCTCTGCTCGACCGAGGACTAGACCGTTCAGTCCGATCCCTTCCATCATACCGACTTCGTCTACATTGTAACGATGCTTCTGCTTGATCTTCTGGATAGGCGGTATCATTAGAAGCATAAAGAAAGCCTTAATAAGTTCAGTAGAAGCGCCGTGATACCGGTCAGAGTCAATCTTCTTGCCTTTAAGTGTCTTTACGTCCGGGAAACGCGTCAGAAAACCCTCAAGCCAGTTCTTTCCGATACCATCTTGGAAGCCATTGCGTACGGCTACCTTGCTGGCGAAGTCTCTGACTTGCAAGTGAGAAACAGGGCAGCCTAGGTCATGCTGGATAAGAATCCAGTCTCGTAGCTTCCTTTCCTGCCGTGGCGTAAGCTTTTGCCGGGCCTCATCATGCGCTTTTCGCGGGTTGCTGCCATGAATCCGTCCCTTGAGGGTGGAACGCGGTATCCCATACGCGTCGGCGGCCTTATTGATCGAAATGCCGTCTGCGTACATCTGCAACGCATCTTGCATATTCTTTTAGGTCCATTCAGGCATGGCAAAAACGATGCAGAAGTCGGTTTAGCGATAGCTTCAATATTGGTTGAGAAATCGCAGTCTGAAGATGTGGCCTGGTGGTGTTGCAAGGTGGAAAATGGGTGGTCGGTTGTGGGGTGGCCGACGTTATGTGTTATTTCCGTTGGTTTGCTCAGACGGTTCCTCCAACCCCCGGTCTCTTTGAGCCCTCTGACCGAAAGTTCGGAGGGAAGAAGGCGGCGACCAGATCCGTTCACCCCCCTGACACCCCCGTGCGCCTCTCTCACACCCAGGAACTTAGTGTGGTGTCTGGGCAGAACAGACCGAATCTTTCTTCAGCATATCCTTACAAGTTACGGACCTAGGGAGACCTAGAATTGATCCCTGCAACCATTCTCGGAACTGATGACGCTTATCTGTCACTAAACTCAGACCGCTGACAAGTAGAGCATCGACGGATGTTGGTCACATCACGGGGAGGAACCGGCTTGTTTCACAAACCCTTGACCTTGGCCATGCATCTTTAATTGTGTATTGTGCTTGTGCCAAGAACCTCCGCATCAGCAGTAAGTCTCCACAGCTGGTCTTCCAGAACCCGGGCCCCTCTACAACTGGATGAAGGGTTTCCCATCTGGACAGACAAGCCACATTTGGTGTCAGCGCGAATCTTGACATCCCCCATAGCCAACTCTCCGTCGCTGAGTTGTATTTACACCCACCAAGCTATAGGAAATAGTTTGTGTATCGCTGCAGATGGACATGGAGTTCGCGACTTCAGGCGCCGATTTAGCCAGGCACGCGGGTCAGGGAAAAAGAGTGAAATGAGAGAGGGGGAACAATAACACATGTACAAAGAATGAGTTTATCCTCATGGAGTTGTAATCATAAATGCAGTAATCCTAAAGCAGCAATATTTCAGGGGAGTTCCAGCAGAGCAGCAAGCCCTCGAATGTAGGAACCAAGTGGGAAGAGGCATATTCAGGAAGACTCGATTGTCAAGAAAAGGGAATACGTTCAGGGGGGTACGATGATGGCCTCTGGCTGTATGAAGGGGTCTCTCAATGCTCTAACGATGAGATGTTGTCATTCAACTTACTTGTGATGCTTTTAAAGCACACAGGCAAGTCGTGGGATTCATCATGGCTTTATATGCTGGCCTCGGCCGCCGTGGTTCGCACGTCTGTCTCTTCTGGGGATGAATGCCTTCAGAATCTTGTGTTATTAAGCAAGGGAACACTCTTTGATGCGGTGAAGGAATCATTGCAACACAGTTTTCCATGGGTTTGGAGTTTGCTGGTACAGGCTTGAGCCAAACACCCGCCCTTCCCGGCGTCCCGGCTCGTGAGAATCTGACCCGTGACCCGACGAGCCTGGCCTCGATCCTGCCGTCGGACATTGAAGTTCAGAGCCGCTCAGCTTATTCTTGCAGGAGATGTGCGGCGCAAAGGCATTCTTATTACCCACTCAAGCAAGAATTTGTATCAAGGGCATATTTCCTATCCGAGAACTAAAAACGACCTTGAAACACGACTCCATCGGCGGCAATCCAACTATGAAATGCCCGGTATATGCTCATTTTCCTACGGACTTGTTTCCCCTTCTTGGCCGAATCGACATCGGTGCGTTCGGTAATATGTTCATGGTCCTCTTCAGGGACGGGCTCTATGGTGGAGCTGGCAAAAGTAGGCTGGGCCAGGATGTCCGAGAAGGAAGAAGTATCATTGAGGAAGTGAATCAGCATCGGAGATTCGGAAATAGGCATAGTATATCAATATGGAATACCGTTGGTCATGAAAGGTCTTGGACTGACAAGTCATCTTGTCCACCTGCAGAGCCCCTATTGGTAGGAGTTGGGTTAGATGGCATGGCGGGCAAACGATGTTATTTAGGAACGAGTGAGTCGTAAAAGACAAAAGTTGAGCGGCGAGGGAAATTAGAGGATATCTCAAGAGGCCTGATAAGATCAAGATGAGAGAAAAGGTTTGGGAGTTCTGCACGACCGGGCTCTGACGAGACGACGAAGAGAAATCCTGCAATGCTTCAATGATGAGATGATCTAGTCCCAGTTTCTTGGAAAATATTAAAAAAAAAAATAGGAAAAGAAAGTGCGAGAAACGGTGGTTGGTATATTGTTCTCGTGCTCGTTCTTGTTGGCGGCCATCACCAAGCGCATGTAGTGTTTGTGCGAAAAGGAGATAGCGTCTACTCCCCCAATGTCTTGGGCGGGGGCTGACGAAGGGTACAACCAGCATGTGGCTGAACGAGTCATGTTATTGACGTTTTCCTTTCCTCTGTTCGTCATGAGGAGTTCTGAGCCCAGGTTGGGAATCTTGCAATCCAAAGTGAGAAAAAAAAAAGCAATTGCGAGTCCCCGGGCCTCGTTGAAGGGCCCCTGCTAGCGCGCCGGACCGAGAAAACCTGTCCTCCAAGAGCCACCCCCTTCTTTTGATCAACTTGCAGCGACTCAGAAACTCCATGTCGACCCTGGCTTTGCCGTCTTGACTCGGTTGACCTCCTAGCCCACCCCCTGGCCCACGCCCGCTGCTAGGTAGGTGCTGTCCACCAGTTCGGGGTTTTGGAGCTTCCAGTCCGACCCAGGCCAGCATTATGACGAGACCTGGATCACCTTTCACTTGCATCCCGGATCCTAGTCGGAGACTTGGAGAGGATCTCCGATTTCACCGCTCGATTGGCCCCCAGATATTTGACCCTCGTCGCACACCAGTGTGCCTTTGAGCTCCATCTCAGGTCGACGAGGCCAGCTGGTCGATCAGGCGAGTGATAAGAGATATCCCAATGGCTGTCATACTCGCATGAGTCTCCGCTCAAAGGTGTTGGACAGTCAAAGGCAAAGAGGGAAAAAGATTATCGCCGTTAGCATTCCCTAACATCCGCGTTCCAACAATCTATGGGACAAGAACCCAGACTTGTACTGGAAGAAACGCTGCCCAAGGGGACAAAGAAAACAAGCACAGGATTGTCATGATAAGAATTCCACTATCCGCCTTCAAAAAGTAAAGATGCACTCGCTTACAGCTATCCATGGCTCTTCCACGATGGTTCAACAACCCCATGCCAATGGAGCACTTCTTTTCGAGCTTCCTCTGGACGGCTCGCTCCGCCACACGCGATCGGGGCTACCAAAGCCAGGGTTCAGATACCCCGTACAAGCCAAGGCAACGTCTAATGAGGTATGTGGATCGCACAAGTCAAAGGGGACAAGAAGGACGGGAGGGTCGGTCGCCCACCACTTCCAAGGAGCTGACTAGCACTCCGTACGGTAGAAGGAATGCGGATGGGTCCACCGAGCGGGTGACGAGGGAAGGTGCGATGCGTATAGGGGAGACGACGGACCAAGGGGGGTGCAGCTTTCAATTGATCGACTCTTTCGCCTTGGTACTACCTGACGCACTTGGCTTTCTCGCGTGGCAGCGGCGCAAGAGGCTGATTGAGGGAGTCGGCCGCAGTTGCAGCCAACTTGCCGCGTGTGCGCTGTGGGTGCAACGGCCGATGCGGTGACGGTGTGTACCGAGCGGTTTTTATTTTTTTTCTACCCCTGGGTTTTGGTCCTAGCCTGCCCGGTCCAGACTCGGGCGAGCTCGAATCTGACACTCTTTTGACGGGAACACGCCAAGACCACCTGCAGATGCCGGGCTGCAGACGGCAAACACCGCGTGCCCGCATTTAGAAACCGAACAGCAATTGTATAAGCCCGAATAAATCCAGGGTTTCGCATTGGATGGAGGCTGCCGAGCTTGAGCCTGCGATGGGCTGAACATGGGCCATCAACGTGCGTTGACCGCGTCACTGAGTCAAGGGAACTGTAATCAAGGTGTACTTTGGGCCAGTCGCCTCCAATGGGTATACACAGTGATGCTTACTGTTGCATGTCGTTGGTGTTGAGAAGTTGAGAGCGACCTAGACGAAGTTTGTCGATCTCGACATTTGAGGCGGAAGAGAGGGAGAGTGGGAAAGAAACAATGATGTTATTGAAACTGTTTCTTCTCCGCATGCGTGCGCAAGTACCACGTGTTGTCGGTGCAAGTGCTCATGTAGTTCCTTGCGACGGTTGGCCCGATGACGAGAAAACATTCAGGTGCATACAAGGAGGAGGGTGCCCGCATCCCAACTCTTCATATTACCACCGAGGACAGAATCAAATAATTCGTGGCCAGAGAAGATGAGACATGCGAGTAATCGGTGAGCGGAGCATTATGGCTCCCAGACGTTTGGGAGAACATCAATTATTTGGGAATATTCATGAAGCTTAGGGTAGGATGAGGTAACATGATTACAATGGCAAGGCTAAGGGATGGAGAAGAATCACCACCTGAATGCCAGAGCGAATAAGACGAGAAGCGGCTTCCAGAATAAATGCAGAGATAGGCCATTGGTGGCCAAAGAGTTGGAAAAGAGATAGTGATTGCCTGACCAGCTCGAGTGAGAAGGGAAGCAGAGAGGCTTTGGAACACTCGCCGTGTACTTCTCGCTCAGGTACCCAGCACCTATGGACTTCTCGCTTTCCAAGCTGCGACTGTAGCAAAAGATTATAGCATACCCCAAAAGTTAATTTTAAGTGAGTGTGAAGCGTATGTCGTGATATAAACTCAAGTGTCTCCCGTCGCTCCGACCTTCACTTCCAGTTTGCTCCCCACCCTCAACACTGAAACATCTCTCCATGAGCCATGGCTGACCCAGAGACACACTCACTTGTCTTCTGGCTTTTTATCTTCCTTCTTCTCCTTATTATCATTGCTCGCATCGGGGTTAGGACAGTTAGGGGTAGGTTCGTAGGTCGATGAGCTAGTAGCACCACCGTTGGCAATTTGGACTTGTCGATCGGAGAAGGAAGATGTGTCGTGGATGAATGGTAGGAGCATCGAAGAGTAGTCAACGGACCTATAGCTGGGTCAATATGAGACAAGACTTGGCCTTGCAGAGGGTGATGGGCTGACCCAGAGTCGCCATTCACATGGCCAGTGTCAGTGGAAGGCGAGTCGGTGGCCATGGGGGGCAATCAATATCGTCTTTATGAGAACAATGAGCGGCGGTAGGTCCCAGTGGTTTGGAGAGGCAAAGAGAAATATCCAAGACGGCAAGCAAAGGTCTGGGAATGGACAAGGCTTGGGAGGGAGGCCGGGGAGACAGGAGTTTGTGTGGATTAAGAGAGAGTGATTGAACAAAGCTTCAATGCTGGGAGGAGTTTAATTCTGCTCAACTATGGTCCTTGAGAGAAACCTAGAGAAAGCGAGTGGAATGGGGCGGGTTTTATATCACGATGACCGCCATTGTTGTCTATGTGGTGCGCCTCGTCTCCGTCACAGTGAAGCTGAACTTCGAGAAGAGGCAACCTCCAAGCCATGCGCTTGACAAGGGGACGACGGTCACTGAGGTGCTGTCGTAGGGAGTTCTCTGATCGCCTGTAGGCCAATCCGTGCGGATCAACCATAATTCGCATCCACGATTTTACCCCTGCCCCATGCCACGGCCAAAATTCGCATCTTGTCCAGCGTGTGTTGCAAGTCGACATGTTTTGCCAGTCCAGGATTTGCTTTTTGCCCACTGTTCCCAAAATTCGCCTTTACCCCCACCCCGGGGCCTCAAGTTTCGGGAGCCCAAATATGGTGTCTTGGCAAGAGGCTTGGTCTACAATGTCAGGACCAGCACAAGCTCTTGAGAGCGAAAGCATTGGCAGGGGGAGGGGTGTGGGATTTGGGGTCGGGGATGCCATGGAGAGAGGCGTACCAAGAGTAATAATGCTACGTAGTAGGATGAAGAAGAGAAGTGGTGGAGGTGGAGTCGATTGTTTGACAATAAGGCAGAAGGCATCAAAGACTCTCACCAAGGAGTCCTTACCCCAGGGAACTGGGAACTAATCCCCGCACGCCCCCCCCGCGAATGGGATATTGATCCGGCATGGGCCCTTCAGGGGCGCCTCGCTAGTATTGCGCAGCGATCGACTCTGCGGATCAGACGACGGGAAGATGGCGACGGACAGGACCAGGGAATAGATTGCTTGGGGCGGACCAGATCTGACCGTATCCGGATCCGTTGTGTCGGGCGTGGCCCCGGCAGCTTCGGACGAGACAAGCCATCCCGCACGGTTTCCCCAGTAATCCTCGATTCCAGGTCGGTGGACGTATAGTTGCCGGATTGGTCGCCAGGCCCAAGAGAGTGGTGGACATGGACATTAATAGCCGGTGGGCGAGGCCAACGCAACAGCAGCTTGTTGACGAGAGGCAGGTCAACGGGTGAACATTCTTGCCTAGACACATTCTATGAGGGACATCTTTCTTTTTGTGTGATCACGATGGTCGAGAGAGTGGTCAACTTGATGAGTTGGTCTGGCAGAGTCGGCGCTGGACAGACACTCGACTCCGAATTGGCGACTTGGACTCGAGACGCGACCGGGCGAAGTGGCAGCGAAACCCGGCGTCCAACCGTGAGGCCTGGTTTCTGCTCCATCAACGTCAGTCCGACCTCTGTGGGGTTTGGCAGCTGAGACTAGGGAGGGAGCAACGGAGAAGTTTGTGGCCTAGGCGACGCCGTTGCGAACGGAGCGACTTCTCGCAAAAAAGAACCCTGCGTGTGCAGTACCGAATCGTTTCACCCTGGGTGTGTGGGCGTTTGCGAGAAGGGCAACTTCTCATCTAGAGCATCTCGTCGCCAAATCCTCCCCCAGTAAATCTAGGTCCAGAACCTTGAGGCCCAGGCTGAGCTACAGGGAACCGAAGTACCCCAGACAGAAGTTTGGAGTGCCCCGCGCTCCCGCGGTTTGTGACGTGGGATCCTGATCCGTAGCGACTTCTCCCCGAATGTGAGTCGAAGGCTCACGCAGGTGACCCAGGTGGGAGGACCGGGGGACAAGGTGAGCGTGGCCGAGCGTCAATGCGCACGGTCATGATCCTGATCCGTCTCGGCTCCGCGAAGAGGCTGTTTTGTAACCGGCCCTGACCGTTTGGCAGAGCCTGCACAACGTATTCTCCAACGTTGGTTCAACTTCGATTTGCCCTGCGGCGGACTGCGTCGATCCGGGGGAACCTACCCAATGCGGCATCATCTCCGAGGCAGATTGATAGCGGCGCCATTCCCCTCCATGGTCAAAGACAACCTGGCCGACTCGGTAGCAGCCCAGAGAACACATATCTGCAAGCCAGAGGCACATATTAGCTGACCGCCTCGCCCCGCTTCATTTGCCTGCGGGAGGCTTCTGGCCCCTGATTACCGGCAGATCGCTGTCCTTGCGATCAGGGTTGCTGCGGGTCCGATAACCAGCGTCAATTTCTATCAACTTTCGTCAGCTTCCGTCAACCCCGACCCAAGTTGTGAACTCGGTTTATGTCATGCCTTTCGAGCCACACCACCACCTTTCTACACGCCCTCGGTCCCATCCACCCCGTACCGCCCTATCGAATATGGGGTGGTTGGCCCTTTCTGGCTGGAGTTTGTGAGCTTGGATCCCGTTCTTTTGCCTCGGACCTCCTTGGCCCCTGTCTTTGAGCGACACTGTAACAATTTTAGAATTGATAAGTCTCCAGCGGGTTTGGGTCCGCAGCCGTCAGGGCCATGCGTTGCATTGCGAAGGTTCGTCATCGAGCCAAAACCCCACCGCGCCATGATGTAGCTCTGCCTCCTTTCCGATAAATCAGATTCTGCAGAGCCTTGTGAGTGAATTCAGCTGTATATTGCTTTCTCTATGTCTATGGATCACCTGTCATCTCCATTGATCCCTTACTCCTCGGAACCAAGGCCAATGGTCAGGTAAGCAAACCGACAGTTGAGCGAGTGTCTCTGATCAAGCTCTGAGACACAGGTTCTTAGGAGCAAAAGCTGGACCCCAGAGCCTGCGTCAGGACCCAGCTTCAATTTATCTTCCCTGTCGATGTAGAAGCATGACTTGGCAACCTTTCCATAAGAGGGTTAAGGGCTTGACTCGACAAGGGATGGCTGCTTTTGCGTAATCAACATTTCTTGGGCTCAAACTTGAAGACGGATCTGGCGATCGCCTGGTACCGCCTCGGACCGAGATCGATTCCCTCCTCTTCAGCCCGTCCGTATCCGTACTCGATTGCGATCAGGGGCCTGGCCCATCCGTTCCCAGGGCTGATGGCACACACCCAACCGTTACGCCGCACGGCCAGCCTCGTATGTATACCTGCCGAGCGTTGGCGGGTGTCCATACCGGAAAAAGCACGCACCGACCGCGATCACAAACCCCTTGGTCCCTGCCATGTGTCTTTCATCACCCATGGTATCGGTGTCAAGAGAGTTGACATTGGCGCTGAGTCTCAACAGCTGACCGCCCGCATCATTACAAAATTAGGTGTTGTTTGTCCGGGCAGGAGAAACACTTACACAAACTCGGGCCTACATCCCGACACTTCTGGTAGCTAAATTGACGAGGTGAGCGCGCTAATTTGCGGCCAGCATTATCAGCTAGCAATCCATGCCAGCCAGCGATGTCAGACATCAATGGCAGACATCACTGTCAGTCAACAATGTCAGTCAACAATGTCAGTCAACAATGTCAGTCAACAATGTCAGTCAACAATGTCAGTCAACAATGTCAGTCAACATGGGTGCCCCCGTTCGAGAGGAGTTAAAGTGATGACGGAGGTACGTACCCCCATGGAACATTCGCGTCCTTCTGAGAGGCGCAGTCCGTCATCCGCTTCCGGTAGAATCTTCCAGTGCATTCTTTCTGTTTCTCTTTATTTCCGACACTAATCGCATCCCCGGAGCATTTGATTCAAGTCTGAATGAACCACTCTCGGACGAACTCTCCTGCGGCTCAGGGCTGCCTCAGCTGCGTTGGGCTGAATCGCAAACTATGACTGTGATTGAGAGCTGACGTGCCACCCACGAGTCTTCTGTATAAAGCATCTTGGGCCATGAACCTCGATGATTCGGGCCTGCCATGTTCGCTCACCCAACCAGCTTACCGATGAACCTCCGACATGGCCTCGTCTGCTCCCTCCTTCACCATTCCCTTGACCCCTGATTGGTCTTTTGAGGATTTTGACGAGTTCATGGGCCAGCCCTTGTTCGCTGTCCCGACTTCTCAGTGTCTCTCTCCAGTTATCGTTTCAGGGATGGCGCCCTCGCCGTTTCACCCCGCCAAGAGAAATCACAACGCTTTTTTACTGGAGTCGCCATCTTATCAATCTTCAGAGGCCTCTCGGTCTCCCCCACCAAAGAAAAAGACTGTGGCCGACGATGTAAATTACAGCTGCCCGTACCGGAAGCGCAATCCCGAGGTTTTTAACGTGCGCGATCACCCGACATGCGCGACTCGATCATTTCCCAGCATTACGATGGTCAAGTAAGAACACCTCCTCCCGACCTCTTGAGACCACGTTGCTGATTGTCCAGCAGACGGCACATCATGTCCACGCATCTCTTATCGCAGTGCGCCGAGCAGTGTGAAAACTGCCACTCGTGGTTCAGAAATAAGAATGCCTTGATGATGCACTCTGGAAGCGGAATGTGTCCTCACCATTTTGGCCCATGGACCCGGAAATGCGACATGGGCATCGACCAAGAGATGGAGGCCAAGCTCCGAGATCGCCGGGCCGTTTGCCAGGTCCTTACTTGGCGCGATCTCTGGATGACCATCTTCCCAGGGTGTGGCGAAGTGCCGAGTCCAGGTATGAGCCCTCTATCCCGACTGACTGGTTGTCGCTAACCTTTGTGTAGCCTTCAGACCTGTCGTCGAGGGCCCCGAAGCCCTGGAGTTTTTCTTTCGGAGTCTTTCTGGCCTTGATGGACCAGGAAGACACCGCGCACAGGCAATGATTCATTCGAGTTGCGACTGTGATGACTTTGGAGAGGCTCTGCGCAGGGTGTACGGTTTCGTGGTTGACGTACAGAGGAGAGCAGGCGGGTTCCCTGATTTTGGCGTTGAGACGTCTACAACTTACATTGGTGGCCGAGGCGGGTTCTAGGGCAAGCATACAACAACAAATTGGATCAAAGGTCGGTTGTTGGCGGTGTTTTTAGATCTCTGATTTTGCATCAGGTTGATGGCGTTGGGGGTTTGCGGTCATCATGTTGTCTTGGTAGTTTCTATGGGCACATACGGACAAGAGGTTTACACACTGAAAGAGCTCGTCCTCCTCTTGGCTCGAGCAACACCCCTCCCCTTCAAGGATGGGCTAGTTCCCGAGTCTAGACGAACAAGGGAATGCAATTTAAGGTTAATGGAGACGATTGCCGGGCGATCCACCGTCCCACCCGGGAACGGCACGGCCCCACCCGGGCCGAAACCTTGAATTAGTTGAAGCAAACGAAAAAAAGACTTTCTTGACTTCCATTCCTCTCTCTATCATCCCATGTTTCGTCCAAGTTTCAACTTCAGCTCAAATGGAGGCCTCTTGGGCGGTCCCCCGTACTACTGCAGCTCGACGTGGCCATTGGCCCACATCACCACACCTGCGAACCCGCTGACGTGAGAAGGGTCCGTTTCACAGTATTTATGGCATCCTTGACCAATGCGTCAAACTGACGCGCGCCATTCTCAAACTGGCGCCTTTGTACGAGAACGGCGTCTGACTCGACGACATTTGCTAAATCTTCAAGAGGGTGGCCACCAACATGTTGAGATGTGGCAATGTGCAAGTCCTCAGCGGACCACCTGCGCGTCCCCCAAGCGCCTGAGCCATTCGGAGCCTCGCAATCGTTTGTTTACTTGCGCCTTAGGCGCCTCTCCTTTTTTTACTCCTTCAGCAGGCTGCCTCGTATTCAAATGTTTCGTTTCATGTTTCGTTGCCTTCGGACACCATCTTTCCCTTTGAGATGGTTGTCCGGGAGAGCCGGACTTGCCGAGCCTGCTCGACAGCCCCGTCTCGTTGTTCCTCCCCCACGACTATTAGGCATCAAGAGTCTCACACGAGAAAAGAGACGATTCAGTTGCGTAACCGAGTTTCATTAAGCTGACCCGTCTATCCTATTTTCGTTCATCGTCCGGCGCTCGCAATCGCGATGCTGAGGGCCTCCTCGGTCCCACCGCCGTCTCGTCATTAGGTTGGCTCCAGGCCAACAACATCAAACATTAAACATTTCCAGAACATCAATCAGCCCTGGGCCTCACAGAGGGCCATCTCTTTTGCATCACTGCTCCCTCAAATTACCCGAACCAAAAATAACATTTTCATTAGTCACAGCCTGCTCTTTCCAGAACTGTTCTTGGTGCCCTGATGTTTCGTGATGTCGGAGTTGGGGGTCAGCTTCGGCTTATCATTCGCAAAGAGCTTGGACACATTGTCGATGGCGGTGGTGGCCGCAGTAGAGGGGCCGGGTGCGGCGCCCCAAATCAGACGCTCCTGAACGGGAGAGACATCGTAAATGAAGGGCTCAATCATCTTGGTGGTATCCATTGTTCTGCGACGGAGTGTCAGTGTCGGTGTTGAGCGACATCGTGATGTGAGGCCGGCTCACCTGGTGTCGTTGACAGTCGCTGGCAGGACGATGAAAAAACGCGCCCTCGTTGGAGGCAATTGGGGTTTGAAGTATTAAGGCGGAGAGGAATATTCGGAGTCTTCTTAAAGTAATAGAGTCACTGCCGAGTCGGGACAGAGCCAATGGAGTGTCGAGGCGATAGGGGAGGAGGGTGTTTGAGAGTAATAACGTGATAATATGGTATTGAAAATTATGGGCCAGGAATTTCAGTCTGAATTAATTCCATGCTTGGAGAGAAACGAGGAGGAAAAGGGCATTGTTGGGAAAGAGGTGACTTGTGAAATAAATAGCCTGGGGGAGTTCGGCTCCAGAGGAGGCTCTACACCCTTTGACTTCATACACTCCTGCATTAAATTGAAGATGGTGCGGAGGGGCCGGCAAGACGCGAATCCTAACCTGCTTGCCCCTTGGGCTTATTGTAGGCGTTGTGCCGTAGGATCACGCGTGTGTTGAGGCCGGCGTGTTTTGGACGCGCCCTGTGGCGACTGATGAAGCCTTCAAACTGGTTGTTCGGCTGTCCCTGAATCAGCGTCATGGTGTACCTACACGGGGGGTGTTTCGGTCTTGGGTTGTTTGAAGTATACCTAATTATCGTGCAAGTCAACTTTTTTTTATTCATTATCCTTTTTTTCGCCCAGACACCAATACTTCCTCGTTGTGCAGTCGACGATGGTGGTGATCTCCCTGTTTGACCCCCATCTCCGTGGCAATTGCCCATCCCCACACCATTGTATAGGTTGTCCCTCAGTTGGGCACACCGCCAACCTGCCGCTACACGTGTGCTTGATGTAGAGCGTGTCTATCTGTTGCGCATGCTCGCTGCATGACACGCCTGTTGCCACACGATACCAATAGATGAATCTTCGTCAATTCTCATTAGCCAACCGAGTTGTCCAATTCCGTATCAACCCTCCGCCGCTCCGTGCCCAGCATGTGAGGTGCCACACACCAAGGGATTCTCTCATCTTATCCCCGAAGAGTATTAAGAAAAGATATAATAAGAATAATTAGATACAAAGAAAGATCTAAAATAATTATTTTGTCGGCATATTTTTAAATTGTATTCTTTTCATTTTTATATAACCTTACTTGTAATCTTTGAGATCAATTTGGTCTCAGTTGCTGTTTTAGCCTGGTGTTTATTCCCTGAACCGTGTGGTTGCATCTTCGGGCACCGGATCTCGTCTCTGTTCCCCCGGTCATCAATCTCTTCACGTCAGCAGCGCTGACTGTTCATTGAATTGTCCAAGGCTTCTCCCGGGTCATACGGTAAATAGGCATCATCTGTAGCATGATGCCTGAAACTGATGCGCTGGCGATGGCTCTGGTCGGAGTCATTCAGCCATAGCATCCGCACACCAAACAAATCATCGCCCTAATCGCCGAAGACCGCGGAGCCCGGTTTTTGGAAAGAATTGCCGTGGTCGAGTCTATTGATGGTGTTGAAACCATCATGAACTAAGGGCCTGGAGGCCTGAGGGGTGATGACGTGTAAACAGATTGAAGGCCTCACAAGAACGCATTCAATCCTGTGAGGCCAGTGTAAATACCTAATGTACGAGTCAAAGAAAATGAGGTTTGCGCGAAAGCCAACATGAGCTGCTGGCCCTCGCGCGACAGACTCGATTGGCCGGTCACGCATTGAACAAGTAATTCAGCCTTCCCGGCTGTGCAGTGTCTGCCTGGTAATTACAGTACGAGGCCCTTCGGAGTTATGCATAGCAGCCCAGCCTGATTGGGACTTTGGGGTCTGCCCAGTTGAGGGCCACCACGCCTCGTCTCTCGCCACAGGCGGCTAAACCACACCTGTGTCGAACGAAGGGCATTCAACGAGTGACAGGCTGTGGTTGAGAAAAAGGTGATTCTTTCGGGAAACAGTTCCATTTTTAGGACGTATGCCTCCACAGCTGAGCGGGAACGGTTCATTAATCAGCTGGAGCCTAGAGAGGCTGGTTGGTTTTCGTGACAGGGCTGGATATTGAGATTCGCCACCCGAGGCAAATTACCCCAGGTTCAGACAGCGTTGTATAAACAGGCGGCGGCGCTTTGCCACGCGGCCCTTGCATGGCTTAGTTGAGGCTTTATGGTTTCCCTCCTGGTTAAGCAATTTAATATTTGACTTGACTGCTCTCACCCAGACATGTTTACTTCACAACTCACCCCACCTCGCCCTCTCTTTCTCTCTTCTTTGCAGCACCTAGTGCTGCAACCTGTCAATCAATCATGAGTGACAACATCTACTTTCCCACCTTCCCAGGGGAAGGCCTAGACTTTTCTGGAACACCAGGGCCTGGACCGTCCTATTTCCAGGAGAAAAGGCAGTACACCCTCGACCCGACAATCACCACGCTAGATGCAGAGGGTGTTGCGTTTCATTCCCAGGAACCAGAGGCGCAGACGACCAACCAGTCCTTCAGCTGCCCCTACAGGAAGCGCAATCCTTGGATGTTCAACGTTCGCGATCATCATGTCTGCGCCACCCATTCGTTCCCCACCATCGCCCTCTTGAAGCAAGTCCACTTCTTGTATAACACCTCATTCGCTCCCTCGACTAACACAAAGTCTAGGCGTCACATCGTGTCCAAGCACCAATCAAAGGATTTTATCTATTCCTGCAGCAACTGCGAGATTCGTTTTCGGGCGGATCTTGATCGACAGCTGCATCAAGAATCGGGGCTTTGCTTCAGGCACCGCACGTGCTACTCTGATGAGCATGACAATGGCATCAATGAGGACATGCTTCGGAGGCTCCGCGACCGCGGGGCTAGAAACGGTGTTTCTGACTGGAGCACGCTTTGGATGACCATTTTCCCAGAGAGCGATCATATTCCCAGTCCCGGTAAGCCGCCCGAACGATTGCTTGTCCTAACTTGATGCGATCGTGCGACCTCGATTCGGTCTCTCACTAATACGGCCGATCGCCAGAATTTGTCCCGGTTGTTGAGGCTCATGAGACTTGGTGCCACTTCTTCCAGCGACTCCGAGAACACAGCCGTTCCATGTCCGCAGAGCTCATGATGCAAGATGCCCGTGTGCATCTGCAGATGCTTATCAATCAGGGACAAAGCTTTCTTGCTGCGCTTGGAAGCACTATACGTTGGATCGGATGCTTTATCTCCAACGTTACACAGAGGTCGAGGATGGGGAGGCCGCACTGGTTGGATGAGGCACTGCGGTTCAGCATGAACACAGGGAATTGACTGTTTGTTTGGTGGGTGCTGCAGGGGTCTTGCGGAACCTGGAGATCTGTTGCATATCACACAGTAATAGCAGGAATCAAAGTAATATACCTCCGTACCGTTTTGTTCTTTCACACATGACCGGCCCTCTCCACTTTCACGGCCGGGGACACTCCGGCCCGTCGTCCACTCTCCTTCTCTCTCCTGTGTCACGACCCCGGCTCACGCTCACTGGTTTTGTTATCAGCCTTACTGCCTACCCAACTAGACTAGAAGTTCTTTTCTTGTCCTGTCGGTGCGATTCCATCCCATACGTTCGGTTCAATTGATCAATCCCAAATGCCGGATCTGCGGGGAGCTACTTCGATTAATTACAAGCTCGTGACTGGAAGTACAGCATGATACTGAGAGAAAATCCGGTCACATCACACACGATGCTCAGCGAGAAGGGCTTTCAGAACCCAACTGAGCCACCATTCCTGGCTCCCTTCCTTGCTTGGAGGTAATCGCAGTGAAGCTTTGACGGGGACTTTCCTTGGCACATTTTCTGGAGGCCGGGAACGGGACGTTTCTGGCTTCGTAACAAGTGACGTTTTGGGGTGGAGGAGAGTGTCCCGGGCGCGGGCGTGGATGGCGCGGTGGAGGAAGGGGTGTGGAACAGATCCCCTATTTTATAAGAGTACTCTCATCGATTATGTCACTATGATAATTCCATTGATCAAAGCTGGAAGTCTGTTAAACATTAAGTAGCAAGATGTAGTGAGAGGGAGGCCACCCGTCAGTCTCTTAGAATCTGCTCCTTATAAGGCTGGTAGAGACGCAAGACACGCGGTGCCGGGCACAGGCACAGCTTTTTCGCGTGGGCAACGGGGGATGGGGGAAGAGAAAATAGGGAATATCTGCCTTTGATCACCTCCTCTGGTTGGTTAAGATCCCTGTCGGGACGCCAGTTGGACCACGTACTTGACTCAGGGCTTCGGCTGTCCTGCCCAGCCAGTGATACTCTCTCTGGCTCCTAAATGCCTCCAATGATGAGCGTGCTTTATTTCATCCTCGATCTTGCATACTCACAAGTTCCAAGGCGAGGTCCATGTGTGTCGGAAGTATAAAAGATATCAAAAACCCGACCCTCATGTTCATTTGAGATGGCTAGATATTATCCTCAGCACGCGGGTCCTTCTTTTCTCACTTTCACTACCTACCTAACTGGTAGAAATGTTCCGGTCCGAACCTAGCAGCACAATGGTTGACAGCGGCTTTGACTGGGACTCACTGTCCCTAGATGACCTTCTGCAGCCTGCCCCAAACCTTCTGCACAACTCAACCTCACCAAGTTCGCAAAGCACCAAGAGAAGACGCGATGGACCTGAAGAGGGAGAGTCTTCGGTACATCTGGTGGGCGAAAGGATGAGATCGAGAGTCGACATTTCTTTCAGCTGCCCCTACCGTCGTCGGAACCCTCGAGTGTTTAACGTCCGCGACTTTCCCACATGCGCCCACCACTCCTTTTCTAGCATCACTCTTGTCAAGTAAAAGCTGCATTTCTAAAAATTTTCTGTGGGGTTCACATCTAACCGCTACTTGCCCAGACGTCATGTAATGTCTACACACACTGCCCAGGACTTTGCTTTGCAATGCGGGACCTGCAGCGGTTGGTTTCGTACGCAAAGGGCCTTGGACAGGCACTCCAGCCACCAGACCTGCTCCAGCCTGCAGCCTCTCGTCATCGATGAGTACGACAAGGGTATCACGGAGGAGATGGCAAACAAACTGCGGGATCGTCGCGGCAAAACCAAGGTGTTGGAGTGGGAGGGTCTGTGGCGCACCATCTTCCCCACCAGCCAAGCCATCCTTGCCCCTGGTAAGACACTCCCAAGAGTCGCTGTGGTACTGATGCTGATGGTTCGAGTCAGATTTCGTGCCTGTCCGTGAGCATGGCGAAGTATAGTCTGCAGAGGGCTGTCGAAACTTGGCCCCAATACAATGAATAGTTCAAGCGGCAAGTGTTCCGGAGTCAATTCAGCTCGCCCAGTCGAGGTTGTGCGGGGGTTTAGTGGCAGATGTTGTTGCGCCTGTGGACAAAGACACAAACAGAACCCAGGTGGCTGGATAGCACAATAACTATTACGGCTCACCTACAGCCCCTATCTCGACGAGTCCAAATGCCTCAAGCTCGCACATAAACTACTGAAGTATGATGAGTAATTAGTGGTCGCATGGTCTGAGGGATGCAACATGCCGGCGCCATAGCGACCCCTCGGGGATGGGCAGACCTTGCTGGCTTGACGAGGCACTATTGTTCAATCTAGATGTCTGCCCGACACGCGAAACTGATAGTTTACGAAAATTGCTGCAGTGGCTACCTACATAGTGCCCGAGGATCGTGGCCAGTGCAATACCCTGTAGTGAAATGGGATGGCTTTTTTTCTCTTTTTCACAGGAGCAGAAACTTCCGAGTATCTTAGCTCGCACCGGGCGGGCACTTCGTCTCGGCCCGCGATTAGGCGACCCGCATTGCCTAATTTGGCAGTCTGGACTTGTTCACCATTGACTAGGTGTCTGCTAGCTGAAGTTTCTCAAGCCCTACTCCTTGGGACGCTCAAAAGATCACAGCATAAGTGATACCGTTCATCTGGCTTACAGAGGGATTCTGTACTCCATACGTCCATGCAAACTGCCCATTGGGACGTCGGTGCTTCTGTGGAACGGCGCCATACGGGGCCGAACCATCTACGTGGCTGCACGGGTTGGGTCCTGGCCAGATCAAACGTGCTATCCCAGCCCAGACGTCAAATCGATGCAACTGCCAAAGGGACAATGCGTACGTACTTGGAGCGGCAGATTATGGCCAAGGCCAAGGGCACTCGGCGGCGCACCCCTCTCCTGGGGACGACGTTGGCTTCAGATCTTGGTACCGGGGTGACCCTGTATCTGTTTTTATTAGCCAATCAGCCATCACTTTTCTCTGTCTTCCAGGAAGAAGACGAGAAGGAGAAAGGAACATAGCGTGGTGTTGACCTCATTTCGGCTCGGTGCCACCGTCTGACGCGGGCTTCGGCCCCGACCCCTTGGTAGCGCCCAGAAAACACGGTGCAGTTGAGCTGGGGCGCAAAAATAGGTGCTGTATCCTGTGTGGCCAACGTTCGATCAAAATGCCCCTTTATTTCGGCTATCCGAGCTTGGTGTGCTATCTTTTGTGGGTGATGCTTGCTCCCCGGCCTGTCTACCGCCAATAGCCTGGTGTTAATCTCAACGTCGGCATGGATAGAAGGTGAGGACTGTACGGCTCGGCACTAACGCCGGACACCTTGCACCCCGGTAGCCTCTCTTCCTGATTGGACAACCAGCAGCTTTCCCGAGCATGTGGCCAATGAGAATCGTTTGACAAGGGGTCAGAAAACCCGCTGTCCTTAAGTCGAGAAGGTATTAAGTCGATTTCGCTCGCTTGCGCAGTGTATGAACGAATCACGAGCGCCGTAGGCCCCGCCGCCTGGGCTGGTCGATGTTGAGAGGATGGCAATGGATACTACCCCACGCACTGGTTTGTGAATGAAACAGCATGGGCTTAATTTAAGGTAGGGCTTAGTTCAGGTTGCCGTCCAGATGACTTGGCTGATGCAATTGGCCTAGAGGAGCATGCTTCTAGAAAAGTGGTGGTTTGGTTTCACACACAGGCTGTCAAAAAATTGTGTGTAGCGAGTCCAACTCTTGAGGCCTAGAACGATTCTTGTCCCCTCCGCCATGCCACTGCAATACATGTCCTTCGGTTGCTTCACGCTGGTGATGTTTGGCTACAACCACGAGCCTTCTCTAGGATGCAGTAACCTAATACTTTTGTTACATGACAAGTGTCGACATCATGGATGTTGACGAAAGAATTGACGACGGCCACTGTTTGGGGAGGAGGTAAAATGGCTGTGTGTCGGTTCTCAAAGAGACTTGTGTTGGTCAGTCTCTGCTGCGTAGCTTTCCCCTGAATTGGTTCTTTGATATGGGAGAGATAAAGCCGAGATCGTTCAGCTCAGGTGGAGCTCAAAGTGACAGGTCGAGCCATTCCTGTGAAGCCGAGCTCGCTGCTGGATCATGCCGGCTGACGTCCAACCAACACCAAGCATCCCTGCTGGCAGTGCCGGCTAGGGTGTGTCAGGGACGTGCCGCCGTCGGGGCGGAAAGAAATTGTTTTTCTTCATATCGAGATATGGTCAGTCTGTCGGGGCCGATGCGATGCTTCTGGACTGAAATACACCCTGGTTGATCGGGAGGCCACACCGCGGAGTGAGCCCAAAGGCCAGATGCTCAATATATAAGTCGAAGGTCATGCCCTCGAGAAATCTCCTATTCCGCACCTCAGAGTCCTCAACCAACTCCGCAATCCACACCATCACGATCAACATTCATTACCTATCTTTTGTCTATCCCCATTAGCCAATCATGTCTCACCCATCTGATCATTCCAACCTTAGGGCCAGTCAGCCAGGCCTTCTTTTGTTCAATGAGCTCCCTCAGCCACATCTTTCTTCTAATGTCCCGCACAACGCCACCTCTGCAGGTCTGCAATGTACCGAGAGAGGAAAACATGGCCCCGACCCGGCAGAGTCGTCACAGAACGCGGGGAAAGCTTTTCGCTACAGCTGCCCTTTCCGCGCACGAAATAAAGGGTTATTTAATCCCAACGACTATAGCTGTGCCAGGAGCTCTTTCCGCGACATGACTCTTGTCAAGTAAGGGATACAGGTCTCAGAGTGCTGGTAGAGACTAATATGTGACTGCTTCTTCAGACGGCATGTCATTAACGCACATACTGCCAAAGACTTTACCTCCCAATGTGACATCTGCGGGAGGTGGTTTAAGAAAACAGACTTCACTCGACACTCCAAGCTCGGGAAGTGCCCTGATTTATCGTTTCCTCCTGACGAATACGATAGAGGCATTACGGAGGCTATGGCGTCCAGGCTCAGAGACCGACGGAAAGGGTACCAAGTCTTAAACTGGGACGATCTGTGTCGCCTAATATTCCCAAACACCCAAGTCGAAATCCCTCCGGGTAAGAGTTTTGCGTACTTGCTACATACTAACATTTCTAAGATCCGCGGCGTTTCTTAAGACTAATCACCCCACCCAGATTTCGAGCCCATCAAGGAATCGCACGAACCATCCTCTCAAGCCAAACAAACCCCCTTGTATGTGGATTGGCATCCCGTCCAGGACGGGCTGTCAGCAGCCAATGCCCCCCGCTATAATCCAGAAGTGAACATGCATACCACCTATGAGACTGTTGATGCCCCATCTCAGCCCTCCCAGAGTATTCAGAACTTGAGCATGCTTGAAGGTAACCTGCGATTTTCTCAGCCATCATTCGGGCTCCAACAAGGATGGGCACTTCAGGGCGAGTCCTCCAGCTCCGGTGCGGGCCCGGCGCCGGCGGCCGGCGCGCTTGCCCCTCCCCCACATGGAAGCAGCTTCGAGCTCCAGCCCCTCATCCATGATCCAGTGGAGGAGGAGACCTGGGAGCTGTCCACTGATAAGGAGGGTTACTGACGCCGCCGGCCACCAACTGAACTGTCTCAAATAAAAGCTTCTCCCCTCTTTAAGGAGCTGACGTCGTGATTCTTCCCCTCTTCACGATACTCGACTCTTCGACATCATCAGCAACCATGTCGCACACTCACGACGGATCTGCCCCGCACTCGCACTCGCACGAGGGCTTCTCGGCCGCTGAGCACGGCCACTCTCACGAGATCCTCGATGGACCCGGCAGCTACCTCGGTCGCGAGATGCCCATCACCGAAGGCCGCGACTGGTCTGATCGAGCTTTCACTATTGGCATTGGAGGGTGAGAGCAGCTATTCATCAACTTGAGGAGCAGAGCTGACTGTCAACAGCCCCGTCGGATCCGGCAAGACTGCCCTCATGCTCGCTCTCTGCCTTGCCCTCCGAAAGGAATTCTCTCTCGCCGCCGTCACAAACGACATCTTTACCCGCGAAGACGCCGAGTTCCTCACCCGCCACCAGGCCCTCCCTCCCTCCCGCATCCGAGCCATCGAGACGGGCGGCTGCCCACACGCCGCCGTCCGCGAGGACATTTCCCAGAACCTCGCCGCCCTCGAGGATCTGCACCGCGAGTTCGGGACGGATCTGCTTTTGATCGAGTCCGGTGGCGATAACCTCGCTGCAAACTATAGCCGAGAATTGGCGGATTTCATCATCTACGTTATTGACGTGAGCGGTGGTGACAAGATTCCCAGGAAGGGAGGACCAGGAATCACACAGAGTGACTTGTTGGTTGTGAACAAGACGGATCTCGCAGAGATTGTGGGTGCCGACTTGGGCGTCATGGAGCGGGACGCGAGAAAGATGCGGGAGGGAGGCCCTACGGTGTTTGCACAGGTCAAGAAGGACGTCGGCGTGGATCACATCATCAATTTGATCAAGAGTGCATGGAAGGCCAGCGGCGCAGAGGAGGAGAGGAGAAGCAAGGGAGGACCTAGGGCGACTGAGGGCCTGGAGGCGTTGACCAACGCATAAAAGCGCAAATCGAAAAACGATATTTCTTGGGTGAACTTCATTTACGACGCGGCCCTGATTCTTCTTGTTCAGCTTTGCAAACTGTCGCTCCTTTTGGTGCTCGTTGAGTGATCTGAGGCACGATTATTTCGACATTGGGCTCCGTCACAGCATGTAAGTGAATACAAAGTTCGTCAAACAAAAGAACCCAAAAACGCCTGTATTTTCATCTAAAGAGGTATACTGGGGTGGTCATGTCTAAGCCTATTCATCCATCATCATATCGCCATCAGCGTTGAGCGTGCTCGGGTCAATCTCCAACAACGGGCCCTCGACGGGCGCAGCGTTGCGCGGCCACACGCGCTTATACAGACTGACGCCGATCGAGTCCTGCGGGTTGATTCGGCCGTCAAATGTCGCCTTGAAGTAGCCGTGGGTGCCGAGAGGCTCCTTGATGAAGCCGCTGCGGCCGCGCTTGGTCCACAGGGGCATCGCCTTGAACCACTCGACGTCCTCGCGGTTGAAGAACATGTATCGGATGGTGACGATCTTCTTGTGGATGTGGTATGGGTGGCCTGCGAGAATGATTCGCTTGGCGATGACGCGAGAGGTTGATGGTGGCAGGGCGGTTCCGGTGCCAACCAGCGACATGCCAATATGTTGGCCATTCTCGGTCTCAACCTCCTCAGCTGTAGTTCTCTTGAAGAACAGCACAGGGACCGCTCCCCATGTCAGAGGACCCATAAAGGTCGCAATGGCTGACTGACCGGGGTGAAGGTACCGGCAGTACTTGTGAACATCGTTGGGTGTCTGCCCGGGCTGAGAGAATAGGGGCTTGACGACCATTCGGCGGGGTCCGCACTGGACGATGAGCTCCTCCTTGGCCTTGATGGATTTGGTAAAGTCGGAGCTGAGGTTGAAGAGGTAGTTGACGGCCGTCTTCTTATTCTCGTGTCGGAGCAGGGAGAACAGAGTCAGGGGTGACTTGGGGTTATAAGTCTTCTCAACAATAGGAGAGATTCCCTTGATGTAGACTTGGACACGGGTTCCGGGCTCAACTCCGCCGACAAGAGCCTCCCGCGTCGCTTGAGATCGCGAAGACTGGTAGTTGGGAACCTGGAGTAGGCGCCTCCACTCCTCGGGCTCATGGGCGCGGTCCTCGTCCTCCTGCCACACACTGGTTCGCAGACTCTTGAGACCACGGTATCGAGCCAGACGCTCCCGTGCCAGCACGTGAGGGTGTAACTCGATCTCATCAGGGAACTCCTTGTCGTCCTCGACCTCATCTCGCTTTCGTGCCCGGAATTGCTCGAGCTGCTTGGCATCCTCCTCCTCATCAGGCTCAATCATCATCTCTGATTGGGGATATTCTGAAGGGGCACCCTCAGTAGGGGGAGCGGGAGCACGACCCTCAAGGCCATCCTCAGGACGAGCCTGCTCCTCTCCAGCCTCATCCTTCATCTCGAAATCCTCCATATCAGACTCGTCATCGGAGACATCCTCAAGATACCAGGCTGACTGGTAGTTGGATGTACCCTTGGGCACCTTCTTCTTAATCTTCTTCGCCTCGGCCTCTTCATCTGAGAAGTAGTGGTGGTCATCCAGCAAAACACCCTTCTTCTGTGCGGGCTCAGTCTCCATAGCGGCATCGTCATCAGCATCCATCATAACCTCCTCAGGAGCAAGATCAACCAGATCATCTCGGTCCTCAGAGGGCTCATCGAGAACCTTCTCACCCTCTGTAGGCTCGATTGTGATCTCCTCTCCCTTCTTCTTGATGTGCTTTGGTAGGGGAGCAGCCACGATCTTTTCGATCTGGAAAGTTCCCCAGTCGCCAACCTGAACAAGGCGGTCGGCCTTGAGACCCTTACCACGAACAACACCAGTGATAATAGTGGGGTCGGAGTCGGAGTAAGCGAACTGGATATCCTCGGCCAGCATCCAGCTTCTCTCCTCCCTCCACCGGACGCCCTTTGGTGTTGTGCTGCATAGTGATCGCATGAGGTTGGCGCATTCTTGTCGGTTTTCGAGGCTGTAGAGCTTCTCTTGTTCGGGGTGGAAGTGAGTGATGAAGGACTTGAGGGAGCCAAGGACGCCTTGTCGCTGCTTGGCGGGCTCAATTGCCTCGAGTCCCTGGACAAGGGTGAAGAGGGTTGACATGCCCTGGCTTTCGACACTTCGCAGGATCAATTCACCAAGCTCGTCAACCTCGGTATTCGCCGACAGAACCACAACCACAAAGTCAGCCACCCGCGAAGCATCCAGACAGGCAGTCAGATCTCGCTCGAGAGGAATGTACTGGAGTTTTTGCTTGAATCGGTCGACTGTGACTCGGAAGTTGCCATCCACAGCGCTGTCCTCGATATCGATGCTGCTATTCAACTGCTGGATAGCGACCTTGGCGTCTCCATCAGCACACAGAGGAATAACCGCAACGTTTCTGGGCGCCCCATCTCGTCCAGCAAAAACCGAGGTCTCCTTGACGTGCTCCTTGTGCTTGTTCAGCCGGGCCTGCTTGGCCTGGTTGCGTCGGTCGAACTTGGACATGACTTGTTGATGAATAGTTTTTCGCTGGCCTTTTTCGTTGGGGACTCGACCTGTGCATGCATGTCAGATTTCGTGATGCCCAAAAATTTTGGCAAAATTCCATACCCTTGGCACGGTCTCTCAACTCATGCTTGGAAGCAGCCCTCGACTTGAACGCCTTGTGCGTGACCTTTGTCGTTGGCCGATGCGAGTGAGCCACAGCGACAGGCATCTTGCTGTCACCACCGGCTTTGAATCTGAACGGTAGAGAGGCCAGATTGGACAGACAAGAGGTTGAAAGTGGAAAAAAAAAGTGCCCGTCAAGGTCGTTGGCAAATCTCGATGGCAATATCTTCGATTATCTCAGGCGGTCATGGCGGGGTTGTGGTTATCTGGAAATTTTTGTGCGCTATCGATAACAGAAGTGGGTCGATCCTCAACCAATGGAATTATAGCGATAACAATCAACTCTTGGCGTCCTGGAAATTTTGTTTTATGCCAATCCTTCCCGCCTCTTGAAGCAGCCTTTCAACCCAGCCAGCGAATCGACGAGACGAAACGATGGAGGTCGACACGATTGACGAGCCCCGAACAAAGGTGCAGGAGAATGGAGCGCTCGTCGTCAAGAGCGCTCGCACAGAGCTTGTCCCTCGCCATGAGCGAGAGAAGGCTCGTCGACACCGCGAAGCCCAGAAGGCCTACGGTCGAGGACAGAAGATCAACACAAGGGGTATCAAGGACAAGAAGCTCCGCAACAACATGAAGCGCCTCGAGAACAAGTACCAGGATGCCGCGATCAGGGCCAAGGATGCCGAGATCCTGCTCGAGAACACCTCCGGCTTCCTGGAGGCTGAGGACGAGCTCGAACGGACGTACAAGGTGCGCCAGGACGACATCACCAAGGAGGTGGCGGTGGAGACGGCGCAGAAGCGGTTCGAGCTCAAGCTTGATGATCTGGGCCCCTACTGCTTCGACTACTCCAGGAACGGTCGCGACCTGCTGCTGGGAGGCCGCAAGGGTCACATCGCGACTATGGACTGGCGCGAGGGCAAGCTGGGCTGCGAGATCCAGCTGGGCGAGACGGTGCGCGACGTCAAGTGGCTGCACAACAACCAATACTTTGCCGTGGCGCAGAAGAAATACGTCCACATCTACGACTGCAATGGCGTCGAGCTGCACAGCTTGAGGAAACACCAGGAAGTGAGCCACATGGAGTTTCTGCCGTACCACTTCCTCCTGGCGACAATTGTAAGTGTTGGACGAATTGATCTGTCGCATGTGTCACTAACGAATCTCAGGGATCTACAGGCGTTCTTAAATACCAAGACACCTCGACAGGTCAATTAGTCGCCGAAATCCCGACCAAGCTAGGACAACCGACCTCTCTTGGACAGAACCCCTGGAACGCTATCCTACACGTTGGTCACCAGAACGGGACCGTCACATTATGGTCGCCCAACTCTCAAGATCCTCTCGTCAAGCTTTTGGCCCACCGAGGACCTGTACGAGATCTAGCGATGGACCGTGAGGGCCGATATATGGTGTCAACCGGTCAGGATCAGAAGATGGCGGTCTGGGATGTTAGAATGTTCCGCGAGGTCAACAACTACTTTACCCGACAACCTGCAACATCAGTTTCCATCTCAGATACTGGTTTGACAGCCGTTGGTTGGGGTACTCAGACCACCATCTGGAAGGGCCTCTTCGACAAGAACAAGCCTGTGCAAGAAAAGGTCCAGAGCCCTTACATGGCCTGGGGCGGCGAGGGCAAGCGCATCGAGCGCGTGCGCTGGTGCCCCTTTGAAGATGTCCTCGGCATCGGCCACGACTCTGGTTTCTCGTCCATCATCGTCCCTGGTGCTGGTGAGGCCAACTTCGATGCCTTCGAGGTGAACCCCTTCGAGACAGCCAAGCAACGACAGGAGTCCGAAGTCAAGGGCCTGCTCAACAAGCTCTCACCCGACATGATTGCCCTAGACCCCAACTTTATCGGCAACCTGGACTTGCGATCCGACAAGCAGCGACGCGCCGAGAGGGACCTCGACGCTCCCGCTGTGGACGTGGCCGAGGAGATCCGCAAGAGGGCGAGAGGCAAGAATGGCGCCCTCAAGAAGTATCTGCGCAAGCAGCGCAAGAAGAACATCATCGACGAGAAGAGGCTGCAAGTCGACGAGATCTGGAAGGAGCAGCAGGCGCAAAAGGACAAGAAGCGAAAGGAGGTCGAGGCGGACCTGGGCCCGGCGCTGTCGAGGTTTGCGAGAAAGGAGTAGCAGCAGGCTTGCTTATACTAAAAATGCGAATAATACCCCGAGCTCAAGTCACGGTTGTCTGGTAGTGAGGATGTAATTTGGTGTGCCAAAAACTCCGTTTTGAAGGTCTATATGTTCATCAAACGTTTATATGAACCCAGTCCAGTTCCCGTGCTCTATACTTTTCATCCATGATCCCATATGATACAGCCCCCCATTTTCACGTGCTTCAATCACAGCAACTTAAGTCCTCCAGTGACCTGGTCGACGACACTTCTGGGGGCAGGTCCAACGCCCAGCACCGTCATGCTCCCGGCCTCAATCTGGGTTCGTCCGGCATCCTGGATCACTTCGGCCGTGAGCCCGAGGGAGCGCGCCTTGCGCCGGAGCTCGAGTATATCCTCCTGGCTCTTGACCTGCACGGCGATCTTGGCCTGGCCGAGGCGCTCCCAGCGGGCGAGGATCTTGCGCTGGGGGGAGTTGGCGGGGGCGCGGAGGAGGGTCTTGTAGCATGCGAGGGTGGCGTGGGAGCACTGCGCGGCGATTTTCCCTAGAAAAGTCAGCGCGAGGTCTGTCAACGATTTGAGAGGTGGCACATACCCTTGGTCATGCCTAGGTCGGTTCGGACCACAAGAACCAGCTTGCACTCCTCGCCGTTATCCTGGACAACCGGCTCCTCCTTCTTCTCAGCCTTCTTCTCCTCCGCGACCTTCAATCCCTGTCTGCGATCGGCGTCGGGGCCATTAGCCCAGTTGGGCGCATGATCCAGCAGCGAATCATCCTCGTCGACATCGCTCTCGTCGCTCTCTTCGGGATCGTGGAGAGCTCGTCGGCGCTCCTCGACGAGGTCGGGGGAGATGAGGTATCCGCGGATGGTCCAGACGCCAAAGATGTAACCGGTTACGAGGGCGGTGAACGCCGTGGTGAGGATGATTCCCGTCTGCTGGCCGCCTGTGTCTGCCATGTTGTGTGGATTTGGGGTTGTGGTGTTGGAATTTGCAGGATGTAGTTTTGGATGGTTGGTGATGGAGCTAGGTTGGTGTTGGTCATATCACGTGGGGCGGCGATGTGTTTCAAGGTGCAACATGTCATCATGGGTGCCTTGTTGGATAAATATATTGAACAAAATTTGTGGTTCGGAATCGTGAACTTGCCTGGTCCGATTTTACTTCTACTGCTCAAACTATTACCAGTCATTATTTTACTACGGTTCACGTTGTCGTTGCCCAATGGCTTCTTGAAACAGGAGTGTGGATGTACCAACGGCTCATGAGCAGTCCTGAGCACAGAGAAGAGTCTTGAGAACACAATGAACGTCCAAGTGTTCTCTTGAGATAAAATGGCGTAAAATCTCCGGGCGTTCCGGTCTAAAGTGCCGTCCATGGCTGGTGCTTCCATTGGCCTTATCTTCGTCTCCATTGGTTTAGCACATACATCAACGCGAGGTAACTCAATCAGCCATGATCCGTATACCTTGAATGCGGCCGTTTCCATATTCAAATATAAAACCTATTATGAATCGATAAGTAGAAATCTGTCCCCGGGGTTTCTCCCCAACGCCGATAGGCCGTATCTTTGAGGGTATCATGGGCTCCCTGCCATCCATTTACACGACGATAACACCTCGCTGAATGTATGCCGTCTCCTCGACCAGCGGGAAGCATCCAAGCATCTTTGAAAACTCATTCAGACACGTACTTCGGGCATCCATGTGTCCCGTCTTCCTGCTGATACCCTCCCTCGGCACATAGTTGACGTACTTCTCGTTGCCACTGACAAGCAGTGGTCCCTCACCAGTCAGCATAGAGTGGACGTAGTTGAGGGCAATATCTTCGCAGTTGAAGCCCTCATCCACATAGTCTCTGATCTGGTTCATGGCGGTGTCGTTGGAGGCGTAGTAGTCGAGGAACGACATGTGCGAAAAAGCTAGCCCGGAGAGAACCATTGAGTATCTGTCCTCGCCCTTCCGTGTGTTGCAGAATGTGTACTCGCTGTTGCCATACAAATCAACGGGAGAACATCGTGCAAGGGCTCCAGTCAGTCGGTTTCGACCGAATTTGCGCCACGTCTGAAAGACAAACTCGAGATCGCCAGGTCGGTAGTAGACGTCGTCATCCGAGAGGAGGATCGCCTGCGTCTTGTAGTCGGGATCAGGCCAGAGCTTCTCGTTGAGGCTGTTCTTCTTTGACTTTCGGTACCGCACTGGCACGCCGTGCTTGGATACGTAGTCCTCTGGTGGTTCAGCCTCGAGGTCGTTCCAGACGACGACTATTTCTTGGAGAGATGGGATCTTGTCGGTCAAGAGGGCTTTCAATGTATTCTCAAGCTCCTTGGGCCGACGATAAGTCTGCATAGCAATGCTAAAACAAACCGACGTTAGTTTGTCAGTCGTAGTAAATGCGCGGGTAACGTACGTGAACTTGTCATCTGCCAGGTGCTCATACTTCTTCCGTGACTTTTCCCAAATCTCCCGTGTCCCTGTGTAGTTTATACTCGAGCATGTGGGAAACTTGGTCATCTTGCTGATAACTTGAGGAATAAGAGCGGTCGCATTTGTAAGTCGAATGGTGACGACGATGAAGGCGACAGTGAGAATAAAGGTCGTCGTGAGTGTCGCCGCCCGTTGAAAGGCGCGAGACTTGACGAGAAGGGGGACATTCGTCCTGAGCCATTGCGTCCTCTTGTCGATCTCGGCTCTCAAGGGCCTCGTGTTGAGTTCCACTTTGTGAGTGAAATTTCTCCAGGACTCTTCGATCCTGTATCCCAACGGCTTGACGGACTCCATCTTCGTTTCTTGCGGCTTCAGCATGCTCGGAGTTGAAGCCTGGAAGAAGGGGGTCAAGGAACCACAAATAAGGTGTGCACCTTCCAAACTCCACCGCGTGGGATGCCCGTTGAATAAACTCTAGCCACTTGACTAGAATCGGTAGGTACGTTCTCGGTGGTTGCCCCGATTTGTTGTATTCAAGAGCCAACAAGAGAGGTGGAAGACGCAAGAACTGGTGGTGTTGGGTGCTGGCACGAGATACAGACAGTAAAACAAGACTTTCACATATAACTGATCTACGCCCGACATTCATGACCTCCCCTTGCAGACCCTTCCCCCTGAAAACGCGTCCGCTGCTTCATCATCCCCAGACCACCTTGTCGTTGCTTCTTCTTAGACTGGGGTCCCATGGGAAGATCATCAGGGGGGGGTGATGCAATGTGGCGTGGATACACGTTGTCAGTTTCTTGGCCTTCGCCGAGCCCTGCCCGGCAGATGAATATGCGAGTTGATCCTGTTGCGGTTGGTTTGTCTTACTTTTTCAAACCGGGAAGGATTTAACTCTACTAACATGGCGGGAGATGGTCAAAAAGAGGTGTTTTTTAACCAACATGCAAGTTTATTGCTATACTCAAAAACTGTTAATGGAAGATGTATACGTGGATCAAACAATCCCTAATCAATTCCTCAAACTTCGATGACGTTGCCATCCCCTGTTTTGTTACCACTATCAGGCATATTCTCCGTGGACCTGGGCGGGATTAGCCCAGGGGCGTTTCAACGCCGAGATCGAGCTTGATCATGCTCAAAAGACAGCGCCAGCCTTGAGCTTTAGAGAAGGCCGTTGACTCTTTGGAAACAATGGGCTGTTTTTTTGCAGACTGTCGATTTGAGCAATATTTCTCCCTCCAACTTGTGCTATAACACCATGAAAATATCAAGAAAGGCGCCACGCGTCAAGTTCCCGGTTTCAGTGGCCAAGCTACCGGATCTAGCCCACGCCATCGTGCATGTGTGTGGGGTTGTCTCGCAGATCCCATACACCACCAAGTAAGATCTCAAAAGTCACTCACGAACCAAACAACAGCATCGACAATACACAACACGATCGCCCACACACATAGATCATCATGACAGGGGACAGGGCTCTCATCGTCGCCATCTCCGGGTGCTCGTCTAGCGGCAAGACGACACTCGCTCGGCTGCTGCGCGACATCTTCCCCAACACGTTTATCCTGCATGAGGATGACTTTTACAAACCAGAGACTGAGTGCGGCAACCCTATTCGTCGGGGAACTAACATATAGCTAACCTTGGATTGTAGACTGCCTATGAGAGATGGCCTACTGGATTGGGATTGCCCAGAGGCCATCGATATCCCTGGCATGGCTGATTCCTTGGCTTATATCCGTCAGCATGCCTCGTTCCCTGTAAGTCTCTTCTCTTTGAACTGCGAAGCTCTAAAACCAACTTTACCTCAAAGCCAACCCTCGAATCCAAAGAGGATCAGAATTCTGTGGGCAAGTGTCCCGTCTCAGAGTCCACAATTGCCGCCCAGCGAGCCAAAGTCGAAGCAGCCCTCGGCCCAGACCATCCCCTCCACTCAAACCTCCGGCTGTGTCTATTAGATGGGTTTCTACTCTTCTCGCCCTCAATGGCTGCGATAAAGCCAAACCTAGACATCAAACTATTCCTGAGGACCACTTACGCAAAGGCCAAGGCGAGGAGAGAAGCGAGAGACGGATACGTCACGCTCGAGGGCTTCTGGGCTGATCCGCCTGGTTATGTGGACAAGATTGTCTGGCCAAACTATGTGGAGCAGCATGCTTGGATGTTTCAGGGTGGTGATGTAGAGGGTGAGTTCAAGATGGATGTGCTGGAGAAGGAGAGGATCAAGGTGCAGGACAAGGTTGGTGTTGATGGCGATATTGGAAAGACGTTTGAGTGGACTGTTGATACTATCTTGGATGAGCTAAAAAGGCAGATCTAATCGATGCCTCAAAACTTCATCAACCAAGTCATCTACTCCAGATCCATAAGCTCCGTCCCAAGTTCCGCGGCCCTCTTCTCCTCATTCAAAAGTTTCACCGCCTGTTCGGCAGCCCTGGTCATGATCTCGTCCTTGTTCAGTCCTCCACTCACGTCCGCCATCAGCCGGTCCCCAACCTTAAGCCGGCACACATACTCGGGTTCCACTCCATCGAGCACCGTGTAGTCATATTCGACCTTCTTTTCCACAGCCAAAGCGCTGAGCTCCTCCTTGGGGTGCTTGATATGCACCCTGTCACGGATGATGCGTTCCAGGTAAGGCAGGATACCGAATCGACGGAGGACACCTTCGCACACCTCAGTTGAGCCCGAGTCAACCCAAACCGCACCGATGAGTGCTTCAAAAAGATCGGAGTAGAACTTCTTGGGCTGGAAGCGAGCTAGCAACGCCCACGGATAGTGCGTGCCGTTCTCAATGGCATCGACGATTTCCCTTCGCAGCGTCTCGAAGCGTTCGACGGTTCTGACCTGCTCGTTACCCATTGCCGGCGAGGTGTACCGCATAAACTGCCACAGAGCCAAGGTCTTGACGGCGTCTTCCGTGACTCCATCGGCATTGACGTTAGTCTCTACTCGACGTAGGCGATGCTCCAAGTTGACGAAAGCAAGAAACTCTCCGTTGACCATTGCTGTCTTGATGAGGTGGAGGTCTGAATGAGTGAGCGGCGGTTTGACGTTGAACACCTTGGTGACGATGATATAATCGAGTACCGCGTCGCCCAGGAATTCGAGTTGCTCATAGGATCGCTGGTGAGTATCTCCCGCATACGATCCATGAGTTACCGCCTCAATCAGCAGCGATTTCTTGCGGAAAGAGTATCCAATCAACTCCTCAAGAGGTTCGAGGGTAGACGGAAGAGGTACACCATCTAGAGCGGAGCTGAAGAGAATATCCCAGCCTCTCCCAGCTTCATACCAGTGACACTTGTCGCTCAAAAAGACTGAAATGCACTTCAGGGCTTTTTCCATGCCTCCGTCCTGGAAGGAGGCCCCAATAAGTGCCTCTACCACGTCGGCAAGATTCTTGTGTCCTGTGATGCGATCAAGAGGCTCGACGCTCTCTTCTGGAAGGAAGTCGTCGAGATAAAGAGGTTTCCACTTTTTACCGCTGTAGGATCTTCCAGTGAATGCCTTGAAGAGGATGAATTTAGAAAGGCCGCTTTCCAGGCATGCACGGTGAAGTCGTGCGTTAGATACCAGTCTATCCTTGAAGTGTACGAGCAGGCCCTCGGGCCAGAGAGGGTCTATGATGAAGTCAGCGGGGGTCATGGGTGGTACTATAGAAGGACTTACGCTCTGCATAGGCCTGGACGACTGTGCAGTATTTGAGAATCGAGTCTCCTAGAAACTCGAGCCGCTCGTAATCCACAGGTTCATGTGCATTTCGGGAGCTAATCGCCTCGAGCACCAACTGTAAGTCATTGACACTCACGGGCTGCAGCAAGGTAGTTGACAGCTCTGAAGCAACGAGCTGGACCCCAATCTCGTGGATGATCGAGGGTATCAGCATTCCAACCTTGACAACTCTCTTCGGAACCATATCGACTTTCGTCCATGAGATGGGAAGTACCCGGTCATATGGCTTGGTGTTGACTTTCTGCTCCTGGTTAGGATTGTTGGGAGGATGAAGCAAGTCTGCTCGTCGCGTCCACTTCTCAATGACGATGTAGGGTTCATCATGCGGCGCCAGTTCATACTCGTAGAACGGGTGCTGCACTTCCTCTGGGGAAGGTTTCGATGGGATCGTCTTGATGTAGTGGAAGGGACATTTTGAGTGATCTCGAACGAGAGCTAGCCCATCGGCCGCCTTGTCCTCGTTCCCCAGGAAAGGCATACCTCCGATGTGCTCCCTTGAGATGCCTCTTTCCTCGTAGATGACCTTGATTACATGCTCGCGGTCTTCCACCGGCCACCGGTGTCCAAAATGAAGCGCGAGGAGTGTTGAGGTGTGGTCAGGTAGACTGGAGTTCTCGTCGTGAGAAATCTTCTGGGTCGAGACATGTTTGACAGTCCACCGATAGTCGGCATCAAGATACAGTCCAATATTCCGGAGCTGTGGTAGCTCAGCAGGAAGAGCTACGTCGAAACGGACAGGATAGTGAAGTTCCTCGTCCCAGAACTCAAAGCCGTACAGCCACTTGTCCTCGGTCTTCTTCCAGTTCTGCGCCACTTGGATCCAAGGGTTGAATAGGGGCTCTGGCTGCAGATCCGAGTCTTCTTCCTTATCTACAGCGATCTGGTTGATGGGTAACAAGTTCTCGCTGACGAGTCCTTCCTCAATCAAGACCACATAGGCTCTGAACGCGGCATCTTTCATGGCGTTCTTCTCCGATTTCCACGAGGATGAACTCCTGAACTTACGCAGATTGGCTGGTAAGCCTGATGGCAACGTGAGTACTGCACGTAGCATGTCCTCACCAATCTGGTTCTGCTCTTTGTGGAAGATGTACTCTGGTCGCCGGTCGCCGTAGTCTGCCTTGAACACAACCTGACAGAAGTGTTCCAAATGCTGTCTGGCATTGTCAAGATCTAGTCGCGCGCCAGAAGACTTGATGATGTAGTAAATCGAGTCTGTCTGTTCAGACCTTGCCAGTTCGTCCAGTCGCTCAAGTTCTCTCTGGTCGTCTTGATATCGTCTCTTCATGCTCTCTTCCAGTTCTTCCCAAGTGCGCGAGCTCGTTAGAGAGCTTTCCATGGCAATCATCTTTGACTCTTGCATGCGAGCTCTGCCACGACGCTGGATGAAGGACTTGAGTGTTGTTGTCTCATCGAAGCACACCACAAGGTTGCAGGCGGGGACATCAATGCCCTCCTCCAGAACGTTAGTGGCCACAAGGAGGTTGACCACACCGGATCGGAAGTCTTCGAGGATCTGAGTACTTGCACCGTTGTTGAACTCGTACATGTTCTGTGTCCGGCTCCTAGAGCTGGAGGTACCAACCATTGCGCCCACGCGGTACCGGGCCTGGACGGACGGGGAGTTGTTCAGGAGGTCGCATAGCACATTGGCCGTGGTTCTCTCTTTGACAAAGATGATGCCCACAACGCCTTCTCCAGCTGCCAAGAGTTCATGGATCAGCTTTGCAGCCTTGTGCGAGAGATCTGCCAACGTGGGTGCTTCATTTCCGAGAGAACGGATCGGAACCTCTCGCAGATATCCCGCAAGGTACGTCCTATTCTCGTTAGACCATGTATCGCCAGGTGCGTCGACTCGAGAGAGAAATTCAGCGATCAATATCGAGATGTATCGATCAGCAGCCCAGCTTCCAAGCTCTTCGAGAATGACCCTACTCCTATTCCAAAGGCCTTTCATCTGGTTCTGTGAGAACGTGTCGTTCCTCATGATGGCATCTCGGAGTCTCTTCAGATTCTCCTCATTCCCGCGGCGGCTAAACCTGAGGATGTCGGGATCCGTTGCAATGTCCATCTTCTGGTAGGCAGTCTGCAGTGCCCGCATCAGGTTCGTCAATTCGGAACGTCTCGTAAATTCGTATACCGAGCGAATCAGATGCGGCTTGTTTATACATTGGAGCAGCTCTTCCCGGTGTACTGTCGGCGTCGTGCAAACGGCATCCATTGTGTTCTCGAGCGCCTCGACGCTGGCAAGATCTGATGATATGACAGGACTGGCAGTCAGCCCCAGGATAGCAGGCACGGGTAGCCCGGCGCTCTTGTCTTCGTGATAGAAGTTCAGCATGATCTTTCGTCCGGCGCTTCTCTTGACGCAGTTGTGAACTAAGCACCTTTGTTAGCAGAGACATGGGAGATGGGATTATAAGTTGCCTGCCTTCATCAAATACTATAAGCGCAAGCATCCCCATATTCACGAAGCCGTGAGTAAGAGCGTCGTGGAGAATTTCAAAGGTAGACACGATAATACGAGTACCGCCGAGAATCTTGGGCCAAACCTCTGGCGACCAGGCGTCGATATTGAGTTGCCCAGTCAATATCTTCATGGACACGGACGGATTCTGTTTCTGGATGACTTTGAATTGTTGCTCACAGAGGCTGACGGTTTTCCCGAGGAACCAGATGATCTAGGCCTTGTTCATGGAGTGTTCATTGGGGGCTTTATGGAATACGCACCTTGTCCGGCGAGCATTTCTCCAGTTCAGCTTGGATTCGAAGAACGGCTCTGAAAAGAGTCAATAACCAAGTCCTGAGAACATCTAGGGGAAGCCTTACACTTGGGTCTTCCCGCTTCCCGTGTCCATCTGCAAAGCGTCAGCCAAATGGTGAAAAGTATAGGAGACAAAGGACTGACAGCCACAATGACATTCCGCTCCAGACTTTGTTCCAGCATCTCTCTCTGATAAGCCCTCGGGTTGATGATTTCTAGTGCGGGCGACTCTTCTTTGTCTTCAAGGATCTCATCTCCACTGGCTTTTGTAATGTCGTCCGCCAGGATGACAGAAACCTTCTCTACAACCTCTGGGACAGGCGTGGCAGCTTCGTCAACAGATAGCTTCTCAACTGATGAAGAGTCAGAGCTCCCACCCTCGGGGGACAGTGACCTCGTAGTCGCCATTATTGATTTCCTCTGAGAAATGACAGAGAGTCGTAGCTGGGTGCCCCTTGTGGCTCTCGTACGCGAGGTCAAGATACCTCGACGGGATTGGGCACCCGCGCGACAATAGGATGAAAGCGTCAGACGGTGCAAGACAGGAAGGGGCAAAAGAAGCCGTGCAAGGGTTCTCAGCCAAGGAGCCGGTAGCCCAAAATCCAAGCATGTGAGGGAGCAATGCTGTGAGCGCCTATTCATGGGCGAATATCGCTGTAGGTCGACTCGGAGGAGGCCCACCAGTCATTGGACGAAGAAAGGGCTGGGCCGGCAAGGCATATACGCACGGAGGAGAACGCGGGAGACCGCTTTATGGTGTTGGTTGGGAAACAGGCCTGCGGGAGGCCGACCAACTCTTAGGGGAGGCCATGATTCACTGTAGACGTGAGATGCAGTCACATTGAAGTGGATATGAGGCAGGTGGTGAGGTCGAGTCCACAGTCTCCTCCCGACTCTGCACTGTACACCAGTGGTCACAATTGAGGATTCTATGAGGATAGCTCATCAATTGTTTTTTCCCTGATAATTCACATGATTCTTTTTAATCACAAGCTAGTATTGAAATCATATTTCTCATCAAGCGTCTGACCACATTAAAAAGTCAATGGTACTCGGATATTGATGAAGAATCGATCTTGGATCCACATTGTACTGAGGACAGGTGCTCTTGCCATGTTGAAGATGTTGGAAATACTGTTCATCACGATTCTCATCACCACAATTCAGAGCACCTCTGGTAACACATTATTCTCCTCCCATACATACACTCTCTATTTTATGTACAAAAACCCTATCCCAAGACAAAAAGTCTCCTTTTATTTAATTGGGAGTAACAAGAAATACACCAAGAAACCACTCCATAAATAGGGTAGGCATCGTTCCACACCCCTCACACCCTAGACACAACCATACCACAGAAAGATTCCCAGTTTCCACAAAGCTCCGAGTTGCACACGACCGATTCAAAGGAAATAAATCTTAGAATCTATGGAGCTACCGGTGCGTATCGCTCAGGCCGAGGATGCCATGGAGCTGTACGCAACCGGCTTCAACGCCTGGAACCAGCTCACCTTCGACCCATCCGCAGTCAAGGATGAGCCGGACGACATCTTCTCCTTCACAAAGATCATCGGGACTCAAAGATTGGACAGAGTAGTATCCCAGATGTGCTACACAGCAGGTATATTCTCCACCCATGATCACTGTCAGCTCTTAGTTAACGCAACCGAGTGCAACGCGAGGGCACATGGTCATTAGCTGGCTTATCCCCAGGCACACTGGTCTCTGGAAAGCCCGATCAAAGGTCCCTATTCGATCACCCCAGTGCAGTCTCTGCAGATGGAAGGGTTCTTACGGTGGAAGGCCTCGGAAGGCCGTCCCAGGCCATCGTGGAATATCCGGCATTGGCTGCGTGGAGAGCCAACAGAAGCACAGACTCCTGGCCCAGCGAGTCTGGAGTCCGTCAAATAGCTGCCTATGATGGAGGATTCGTCATTCTACATGAGGACACCTCTGTCTCAACGATGGGAGACCCACGCTTTGGAGATTGTCTAGGCCGTGAAGTAGATGAGTCAAGGTACACACACACACACAAACATCTTACGTGGCTCATGGCTGACCTTCATAGTCCTGCAGATGTGCCCGGCCTCGTTTCAGACCTCAGTGACATTGGTGAGCCTATCAAGAAGGTTGCGGCTGGAGGATACACCCTGGCTGCGTTGACGGACGGTGGTGGGCTGTATCTGTGGGGTATGCAATCACCTGGCTCACAAAGCCGGCACCAGGCTTTTGCTGATCTCAGTGGGATACCCAACTATGTGGAGGTTGATGGAGACAAGGACGTGCAGGATATTGCCCTTGGAGAGTCTCATGCCATTGCTCTCACCACCGACGGTTGCGTTTATGTCGTGGGTGACAACACAAACGGCCAACTTGGTCTGGGAAGCGACTCCAAAAGCCCAGTCGAATCGTGGGTAAAGGTGCCTTTCATCATCCCCTCAGGCTGGGACATTGTCGGAGTCGAAGCAGGCCCTAGATCATCATTCATAGTCACAGCAAAGGCAAAGCCAAAATAGATGTCAAAGCTCATAGGGGCCGCCTTTCTACCGGAACCAGCTCTATTGAGCCCAATAACCCTCTCTATTGTACAAGGCTTCTCCTAGTAATCATCCGCGTAGAAGTGATCATAGACTCGTCAGGTAATCCTCAATCTCTTGAGGAGTCAGCTTTCTGAAACGGGGTCCGACAGCCCCATCGACACCCTCAAGGCCCAGAAGGTGCTCCGCGGGGGCACCAACGATACCTGCGTCATGTTAGAATGAGACCTCAAGTCGGGAAGGGAAGCGTCTTACCAATCTCAATAGTGTCTCCGTTCATCTCTCCCTCAATGTTGTCCTTCAGGGTCAGGAGCGCAATGTGGATGGCATCCTCAAGCTCGAGCTCCTCCGAGTATCGCTTCTCCAGGAATGTCTTTGCCTTGGTCGCGCTCTTGCCGATGGCCGTGGCCTTCCAGGGATAGTAACTGCCCGAGGGGTCGACCTGGTAAAGCATGGGGCCGCCCTTGTGGATGCCGCCAGTCTTCTTGTTGACCTTCTTCTCACCACTCTCGGCCTCGGCAGCCTCCTCCTCCTCAGGCTCGATGCCCTCATCCCAACCAGCGACCAACAGGCTCACACCGTAAGGTCGAACACCAGCGGACTGAGTGGCCTCCTGCATAACTCGCGCAACATCCTGCACCAATATCCGAGTGGGAGGGTACTCATTGTAGATGCGCTTGTAACCGGTGTGCGAGACCTTGCGTGCGCGGTCCACCAATACTCGATAGTCGGGGCCCATGCCAGAGTATACCATGCCGATGTTGGGGGTGATGTTGCTGATCTTGGCGAGGGAGCTCTGGTCGGCGAGGGGGGAGGAGGACTTCTTCTCGGTGGCGAGGACGATACCGTTGGTGGCTTGTCAAGGTCAATAGCAGTTTATTGAGGTCAAGAGAGATGCGAACCTTTGATACCAAGGGCAGTGATACCCTGGTTTACAGCGTTGAGGGCATACTCTGAAGTAGGATGTCAGTCACGGTCATTGCAGGGGCTACAGCTTTAGCATCCGGATGCTAGATGCCAAGTAATCCATACCGATCTGCACCAGCTTTCCGCTGCGACTCTGTCAGTGATGATGCTCAATAGCAACAGCAGTGTCGTCACCACAAGACATACCTGGGGGAGAAGGTTGTAAGGGAGAAGGAGTATCGGTCCGCCATCGCTCAAGATGCTGCTCTTCTAGAATCGGGTGTGATGTTCTGGTTCCGCCGTCGGTTGAGAAGGAATTCGTGGGAATGGCAGGGAGATATCAAACAAGCAAGGCTGCAACTGGAGCTTTGGTGTTTGGCCAAGCAGCTGTCGCCTCTAGGCACGGCCCAGCTGCGCGTCGAGCTCACCCGCTCGGAGCTGTGGTCGGAGAAATAGATTATCCGCAATCCGGACAAGGAAGCTCCTTCTGACTCCACTCACACAAATACCCTCGTCAAATTGGTCCCGTCGTTTTTGCACAGCCAGCTTTCAATGCTTGCTCTCTCGGCAGGTTCGGTTGATTTCTGAGACCTTCTGCTGCGGAAAGCTAAGCTGGCCTTTTCACATCTTCCGTGATGATCTTGGCCTGGTGCTTCCCCCGCTCTCTTGCTGGCTTCGTACGATATTAGTCCAAGCTTTTGCAGAAACATGTAGGTTGCGCCTCGTACGCCTTAGGTACGGCCGATGATCACTCAGCAAATTCCTTTGTTCTCCACGGCCACTACTTAACCCCCTTTCCTGTCTTCATCTTTATCTCCGCAGGTCTACATCAATCAACATGGATGCACGTCCGACATGGAATTGGTCCTCTGTAGGGGACACCTCTGCTCAGCAACATCCGGCGGAACCTCACCAGGCAGAACCTGAAGCACGGCGGCCGGACACGACACCACGCCCCGAGCCCCGAGCCGCGCCTAGAAACAGGCGTTATGGCACGCGCACGTGTCGTATCTGTCTCGACACCGAAGAGCCCAAGTTTCCTCCCGAGCCGACCACCACGTTTGGCATTGCTACGTCGTCGTCTCGACCGACCTACGTGTCCGATGATCCGGAACTAGGCCGATTGCTATCACCATGCAAGTGTAAGGGTTCGCAGAAATACGTCCACGAAGGGTGCCTCAACGCTTGGAGACTCGCAAATCCAATGGAGGCGAGGAACTACTGGCAATGCCCGACTTGCAAATTTACGTATCGCATCTCTCGACTGCACTGGGGTTCTGCTCTAAGCAGCAAGTGGGCACAGGTCGGCTTGACTGTCTTCTTCTGCATCATGAGCATCTTCATCCTTGGATTCATTGCGGATCCCCTCTTTGACCTCTGGTCCGACCCAATTGGAACCATTGGTGAGACTGTCACAAGCGTGGTAACAGATATCGAAGCCCTGAAGCCACCTCCACCGGCAGAGCCCACATCATGGATCGAGCATTTCACTAAGGGCTTCTTCTCTCTGGGCATCGTTGGTTTATTCAAGACCATGATTTCCATCAACCCGTTCCACTGGTGGCAACTGCGAAACAGCGGCATGGCAGGCGGCGGCAGAAGACAGGGGACTGGTCGGAATCGCGTCGAAAACATTAACCTGATATTTGTACTCATTGGCGCAGCCACTTTCCTGATGGGTATCTGGAAAGGTGTTCAGAAGCTGAGTGCTCGCGTGCTCAAGAATGTGAGCGACAGAGTTCTCGATGTTGGGGGAGACGACGATGATGAAGAAGGGGACACTGCCAACGACGGGCCGAGCCAAGAGAGTAAGAAAGATGAATGAACGGTATTTTGGGTCTTTGTTTTCAAGCATTACTCACGATTAGAGTGAAAGCGTGTTATTTGGTGTATCCTTGTTCTGCACACTCTTAAGTTGCCTCGATCTTGCGCTTCCTTGTCAAGTCAACTAGTCTGTGTGCAAAGATCTACGCTCTTTCTGTGCTTTGAGCGAGGGCCGTTTTGGCTCCTCGCTCGTCGGCCAGGTTGAGATCATCAGCCATCCTTTGCGCATCGGGGCGCCCTTGGGCGTCCAAGACGATGTGAGGCATCTGCTGGGTACACTCCTAGTGCAGCGCAGTGAGCAGAAGGCCGAATGATGGTTGATACATGCTAGTTCGTGACTGTCAAATCGACATTCCTTTGTACTATACTGAACAAATCCCCGCCTTGGATGTGCGGCTATTGTCTCAGCCCTTGTACGGTAGTGTTTTAGAAGCTTCATATCCTGAGACAAGCCACGGCTTGGTTCACTGCCGGTTTTCCGTCCTTGTCTGGGCACATTAGCCTTCTTTGGCTGTTATTACCGAGGTACCGAGATACAGCGTTTGTTCTGGTTGATAGATGGAAATGCTATAGAATCATAGTCCAGAAGACTTGTTGTCCCTTCATGAACTCTCCGTGTTCTTCCCTCATTAACCTTGCTATTCCCTATGTTAATGTGTTTTAAACATTATTGAACATGAGAATCTCATCTGGAACGGACTTGACGAGGTTTGGTTTGCTGGTGAGTGATTCTCCCCTCATTAGCTTAGCCTCTTCCAGGCCAGCTGCTTGCAAGACTGCAAGGGATGGCGACGGCGAAGAGCGACCTCAATGGGAGCTCTATTCTGACTTGCATGAACAAAGCACTCTTATTCATATATGGTTCAGAATCACTAGGATAAGGACTATGATCGCACTGAAGAGGGCGTAACTCTCACCAGCAGCGGAAACCATTTCGACTGGAACACAGGACACCGTCCATTTCTTACTATGTGTACCTGATACATGATGATGATGAGGATGATTAGGATATTTCGTCCCCAGGGGTACATGACTATTGGCTATTCTCTTACCTTTGGTAGGCAGGTAGATGATCAGCAACTTGAACCGTGGAGGCTATTTAATGATCCGAAGTGTTCCCATGAAGAACTCTATGCGGTCTACTATCTCAACTGTTGGTTGTTCGTGGGGCCCAGAAAACACCTAGGAGCGTCCCCAAGAGAAATATACAATGTAGTCATTGCCAAAGTATTTCCACAACCATTCGTATAGACGTGTTCGAAGTGCACCCTCTCTTGGTTCTAGACTCTTCAAAGTCAATGTCTTGATCGGATATTTGTGAATCCGTCGCCGAGATGACGTTGGAACTTGAGTGGTGTTCTCACATCCCTGCAGCCAAATCGCCTGGCATGTGGGCCGGCGCCTCATGAACTCGGTTGAATCAAAAGGCCATCTATCACCAAAACCGCAACACCAATGGCTTGCTGATTGCCTCTGGAATCGCTGCGGATTGACTCCTGCGACGTCGCTCGTTTATGTTCTGCTATTTGCGACGGATAATACCTCCTTTCGACGCGAGATACTCGACTGCCCGCCCACTTGCACGTTACACAGGTCCCTTGGTCTCCCTTCCTGAGGGTCAGCAACCGCCGATCCCCTAATCCAGTCGCGCTGGCCATATCAGTGACTTGGCGATTCGAAATTGAACCTCTCACCGATCGCGACTCCTGAACAAAGACATTTAACCCACTGCCGACCTTGTCGCATCGGTTCGCTCGCTCAAGATGCACTTCGCATACCCCCCTCGCAAGAACTCGGACCCTCCACCTTTCCGACCGAGAGCCACACAACTACCATCATTTCTACGACGAGCTCGCCCGCGGACGCTGGTGCTACTTCTCCTAGGAGCTATTGGATGTCTATGGCTTCTTTTTGGATCGCGGGGGGAGACACCATACCGCGAGCATGTGCCATCAGGAAACCCGCCAGTGGTGATCCTGACGGTCCTCGATAATAGGCAATACAGCTCAGCTTACCTCAAGTCGATCCAAAACAACCGCGAGCAGTATGCGGCGAAGCACGGTAAGGCGAATTCTCACCTCGGATCTGCGCATCGCGTGTGCTGACAGGTGGCGGATAGGATACGAGGCCATGGTCGTAAAGGCGACAGACTACAACACTGGCAAATCTCCCCGCTCGTGGGCCAAGATCATCGCGATGCGCCACGCACTGTCGCAGTACCCCGATGCCACCTTCGTTTGGTTCTTGGATCAGAATGCCTACATTATGGACCTCGATCGGACTCTGGAGGCGCAGGTCATGGCCCCGGCCAAGTTGGAGAGCTTGATGATCAAGGATTGGCCAGTTGTGCCCCCGGATAGCATCATTAAGACTTTTAGCCATCTCAAGGGCGGGGATGCGGCCCTCATCATCAGCCAGGACGACACAGGGCTTGTAACTAACAGCTACGTCCTCCGGAATGGTGACTGGGCCAAGTTCTTCATCGAGACGTGGATGGATCCTCTGTACCAGAGCTACAACTTTCAAAAGGCCGAGCGACACGCTCTTGTAAGTGGTATCTTGCCAACCCGAAGCCACGTTCTGATCCCTTCTACAGGAGCACATTGTGCAATGGCATCCCACGATCCTCTCCAAGCTCGCGCTCGTGCCGCAGCGGACGTTTGCCTCGTACGGACGCAACAAGGAGGGCAACGCGTACCGGGACGGCGACTTTGTCACGCTCATGGTGGACTGCACCATCTCGGGTGCCATGTCCTGCGAGAAGCTGTCGCATTACTACCAGCAGCAGCTGACGACAAAGTACGGCGACGCTGCGGCGGCAAGGAGATGAGCATTTCTGAAGCGCGGTGATTCAGGCGTTTAATCTTTTTTTCGATAGACTCGGTGGATTTTCTTGGGGGATCTGGAGGTGGAAAAATTACGAGGTATCTGTGTAGTGTCATGGCGTTGACGGTCTTTTTGAATCCATGTAGTCACATCCAAGGGTATACACTGGTTTGGATGCGACTGTTGAGGTGTTCAAGTCTTGTTTTATAGGTGGACATGAAGCTGCATTAATCTTCCAAGCGCCTCGACCATTCCCCTCTCAGGAACATGTCTCCATTACCCTATGATGGGCAGATAGACGACCTCTATGTGGGTTAACGATATCACCAATCTTTCGTCTGTGGTCTAGCCCATCATCTCGGTAACCCTCGCATCGCGCGACTGGGATATCAATGAGGCCAGGCACTTTAGCCGTAGCACAGGGAAGTCCCCCCGACACTCGTGCAGGTCAAGGGTTCTATTCTGGAAGCTGACCGGGGCGTCCTGCAGTAGATGCGTCACTAATCTGGGATGCTCGCTTGCTGCCGGACATAAAAGGTTGAAGCTCATTGGTAGATTAAACACCGACGAGAGGAGGACGGGAACGGGGTTTTGTTGTAGGGTCCGGGTCCGGAGCCGTGATGATGCCGGGGTACCGGGGGGATGGTTTGTACTTGAATTGATGGCTTTCAAGATGGTTTCTCACTGATGAGAATGTTTTTATATACACAAGACGCTCGTATAATAGTTAATCATGTCAACAACAGAGCCTCTCATTAACAACGTTGCACATATCTTGAGCAAACTCGACGGCCGTGATATCATCGTCCACCAGTTCACAACAACCCCTGTCACGCCCACCAAATCAACCTGGAACCCTCCACCGTCTTAACCCTGACCCATCGCTTGCTCGCTCTGACGGGCCGGAGGACCCTCCGTGAATCCAGGCTACGCAGTGACGAACCAATTCGCCAGAAACACGAGACGAGACGCTGCTTGCGCCGGGACAAGGTCCTGAATAGGGAAGCTAGCAAGAGGGAATTGGTCTCTGGGTTGCCACAAGAAGTAACCATCATGTACAATGGCACGTCCTCCGCAGGTTTAGCTGCAGGTGTTCCTCGGCTCTTGACCACGTTCAGTGGAAGGACCGGCGCGCCTCCAACGCCCTGTGGCCCCCTAATCTGTAGCGGGCTTGAGCGCTGAATGGAGGCCCACACCCTCCCCGGGGACCTCAGCATGTGATGGTCCCCGGCAGGTGGGCCCCCGCTAAAAAATATCCAAGTAGCGTCCATGCCCCCCGCCATCATCTCCATCATCGACGTCAAGCTCCCTTTCTCGGAATCTTTAGAGTGCTCCTCCCCGTACTAATTCTCGTGATACTTCCTCACTCTGTCACTCATTTTTTAATTCAATGTTTCTCTTTCCCTTGGCTTCTCTTACATTTGTTTAATCATGGCTTCAAATCCCTCCATGTCGGGCCTCGCTCGTCTACCCGCGAACCTGCGTGGCAGCTTCGAGTCTGTCAAGCGCAGGAGACATGACGTCTCTTGGTCGCTTCTGAACCTCGACCTGTGAGTCGAATCGCATTCTACGGATGCGCGCCTGTTTGCGATTGATATGCAATGCTAACCATTGATCCATACAGACTGCGCAATATCCTCTTCTTCCTATTCGTCCTGCGATGGACCCGCCGCGCTTTCTGGCAGCTCAAGGGTCGCGGTCTCATCGGCTCCATCGTCGAGCTCTACACCAACATCCGTCGCATCCTCTACGGGTACTTCCTCCGCGCTCCCGGTGTGCGCGGAAAGGTCCAGAAGCAGGTCAAGGACACCTTACGCAAGATGTCCGACAAGATGGTCCCCAAGGACCAGATCCGCTACCTCACCCTACCCAAGGACGGTCTCCCACACGATGCCGTCCGCTCCGAGCTCGAGAACCTCGCCAACATGGACCATACGCGCTGGGAGGATGGCTATGTGTCCGGCGCCGTGTACCACGGTGAGGAAGAGCTACTGAAGCTGCAGACAGAGGCCTTCGGCAAGTTCACCGTCGCCAATCCCATCCACCCCGATGTCTTCCCTGGTGTTCGCAAGATGGAGGCCGAGGTTGTGAGCATGGTCCTTGGCATGTTCCACGCGCCTCCTGGTGCTGCTGGTACTTCTACCAGTGGAGGAACTGATAGTATTCTCATGGCTTGCCTGGCGGCGCGCCAGCGGGCTTACCACGAGCGGGGAGTCACGGAGCCTGAGATGTAAGTTGTTTTCTTGGTAAGCCATTGCGCTTTGATATTGACCTATCCCGATAGTATTCTCCCCGAGACGGCTCACACAGCCTTTCACAAGGCTGCTCAGTACTTTAAGATGAAGATTCACCTCGTCTCTTGCCCTGGTCCTGACTACCAGGTCGATGTTCGCGCCGTCTCCCGTCTCATCAACCCCAACACCGTCCTGTTGGTCGGCTCCGCACCCAACTTCCCTCACGGTATCATTGACGATATCGTTGCCCTGTCCAAGCTTGCTCTTAAGAAGGACATTTGGCTTCACGTCGACTGCTGTCTGGGTTCCTTCCTCGTTCCCTTCCTTGAGAGGGCCGGCTTCGAGTCTCAGCTCTTTGATTTCCGCCTGAAGGGTGTCACCAGCATCAGCTGCGATACCCACAAGTACGGATTCGCGCCCAAGGGTAACTCGACTGTTCTCTACCGCTCCGCTGAGCTCCGAACATACCAGTACTTTGTGTCCCCCGACTGGTCTGGCGGTGTCTACGCTTCTCCTGGAATCGCCGGATCTCGACCTGGCGCGCTCATTGCCGGCTGCTGGGCGAGTCTGATGACAATTGGTGAGACTGGTTACATCGAGGCCTGCACCAACATTGTCGGCACCACCAAGAAGATTGCCAATGCCATCCAGAGCACGCCGCTTGGTGGCGAACTCGAGATTCTTGGCAAGCCCCTTGTTTCGGTGGTCGCCTTTACGGCCCGTAACCTCAACATCTACGATATTGCCGACGGCATGAATGCCAAGGGATGGCATCTCAACGCTCTGCAGAACCCTCCTGCTATTCACGTCGCTGTCACTCTGCCCATCACCAAGGTTTGGGAGAAGTTGGTTGCCGACCTGGAGGCGGTCGTCGAAGAGGAGCGCGAGAAGGAACGTGTGCGAATCGTCGAGGGCAAGACGGCCCACGGCAAGGCTATGGGTGACACATCGGCACTGTACGGCGTTGCGGGATCGTTGCCAAACAAGAGCGTGGTGGTGGACCTTGCTACTGGCTTTTTGGATTTGTTGTACAAGGCGTAAGTTGCTGGGAAGTTGGCGAAATAGGAGCGCAGTGCTGGTGGTATATTTCATCTTTACTATGGTTATTGGAGTTGGCGTTTGTCTGGTGTTGAATGTAATGTTTGAGAGCATTGTTCTATCCCTTGGATACGGGGGATAGAAGGGATATCACGACGGGCACAGAGGGCCAGGCACACGGTATATGATACTGTGGATGAACCGTCATACACACGTTGTTAGCCTCACTTTTGTTTCTTTCACTTTCCATCATTGTCTGGGGGTGGGAAACTGCATCCTCTCTTCTCTCCTGTCGGCAACCTTCAATGATATCGAATCGAAAAGCAGTTGTTAACGCATTGTTCTTGTGCAATGTTCCTTACGCTTACCTGCACAACTCGGCTGTTGTCGTGTTTCGGCAGATGCATGTCTTGTCTCCTTGCGTTGTGAAAATTTGAAGTTGATGATAGATACGCTCCCCTTCGGACAACCCGAGCAAGGTATCTATGCGTATATGTATATGTAGAGACGGGAAGTCCTTGTTCAACTCAACTTGTACACTTGTCAAATCTCGATTCAACAGGCTCGTATGTGTTTTCTTCCAGATCGATCGAAACATGCGTCTCGAGAAGCCATCATATCGAAAGACATGGAAAGGACAAGTCATTGGGAAACCTGGTAATAAGCAAAAATAGACTTCCGTTTCTGTTCTCGAGCAGTTGTCCCGATAGCGTCCCATGCAAGCCATCAATAATCGGCTGCCTATGAAATATTTTTATCTTACGCGTCGCCATGGTTCCCGTCCCCATCGTGCAACCCAAAGTGTCCTTTTCTCACGAACGAGAGGGAGCCTCACTGTCTCAGTCGGCAAAAGCAGTCATATCATCCACACACCCTGTTTCGTAAGGTCCCAGTTTCATTTTTTTGCCTCCCGTTGATCATATACGCCCACCCATACACGAATAGCCAACGCCCGGCTCCAGTGCTGCACGACCGAAACGGGGGGGAGGGGCACGCTGGTTCAATTGGAGAAGGGATTTAGAATAAGGCGGACAAGACGTTGGCGATCGCGGGGCGCGAACCAGGGTCGTTCTTTGTAGTGTTGGCGGCCCCCCTCGTGGACGTTGCGGCCCAATGGAGGAGGGGGGAGTGTGTGTTTTCCTCTGATGGGTTGGGGGAGTAGGAAGATAGAAGCCCTTTGTGATTTTCTAGTGAGAAGGGAGTATCCGAGACAGATTAGTTTGGCTTTTACAATGTTGATTTGTGAGTTGATGAGAGGTTGGTGTGAGACGACTACTTGGCACTTACACATGCACACACACGTCTTCTTACTGTCTGGGCAACAATGTAAAACGCCTTGTAATATAGGTACCGTCAACTTTTGAAGCCTGACCTGACGCACAAGGGAAAAGCATCGACAAGGGAGGGGGGATCCATCCTCCTGCGCCCCGGCTCATGCAACTCGGCCATCCTCACTGCCAGGCGGGGGCCTCAATCAAGGCTGCTGAGCAACCCCAATCGGTCGACCCTTTTGTTAATCGGTGTGTGTGTGTGTGTGCATGTGTGCCCGGGAGACTAGTAGGACTCTCTTTTTCTTTGGAGTCGTAATATGTAAAAGCCCGTTTGTGCCCTCCATTCTGTTCGCCTCACTTGATCCTCAACTTCTTTTTTCAAACTGTCGTGCAGCCTTTCTCGACACTTTTGTGCTGCTCGTCATTTCTGCCCTTTTTGTGTTTCCCAGCACCGTGCAGGGACCCTTTGTTTCTTGTATACCATTATTCTCTTCTCCCGTGTATCCCGTACCATGCTCTCCGATCCGTCGTCTTACCCCGTCCGGAGCGGAGGCGGCGGTCTAGCCGTGGACCGAGGAGGGGTGCACAAGCCGGTCTTCCGTGAGCGGATTCAAATACCCGATGATAGCTCTTCGGTTGATTCGGGGTCAAGCGACGCACAGATGAAGAAGAGACTTAGTGCAGACATGTCCAAGGAACAGGTGGAGGAGTTGGTGAGGAAGCTCACCATTGATGAGATGAAGACCAAGTGGTTTGACGAGATCTTTGCCAAGGTCAAGTCTGAGCGTGAGTTGCCTTTCAGATTGGTCTTTACTTCCTGCTAACACTTTCAGTCGTCGAGCATCCTTCACCAGATACACCGTCTTCATCAGAACCCTCAAGCCCCAAGTCCAATCCCATCGACCACAAATCCGCCTTCCAAGCAACAGTCGAAGACGACCCCGAAGACCCAATGGCACAGTCCTTCGAGTCCAGCAGAAGAAGCTCGAACCAGAGCTCAGCCGCATCAACGTGCAGCCCTACGTCATCCTTCATCTCCGAGACCAAACCGACAAAGCCAGCCCTCGTCAACCATAACAACCACTCCCCGAGCGCGTCGCCCCAGCATAGTCCCAAGATCCGGCAGTCCGTGCGCTTCTCCGATCGGGGCCCCGTTATCCTAAACGGCCGGCCGGCGACCCGCACCGAGGCGCCCCGTCCGGAGCCTCCGGTGGTTGATGAGCAGGGGAATGCTCTCTCGGCGGTGGACCAGAAATGGGGGAAGCTTTTTGACGATAGGGGTGAACCGACTGCCAGGCTCGGTCAAGTTCTCAGGGGGATTGCCAACTACTTGGTGAGTTTGTCTGAACGCTCATTGAGATTGAATGAGAGCTAACTTGTGCAGATTGCTGAATACACACCTCACAACTCCCTCGTCGTCACACCAGAGAAACTCAACCAATTCTACGCCACCTACAAACTCGAATCCGAGGCATTCCCCTTCCAACGTGAGTACTCACTTACACCTAATTAACACCCCCTCTAACACAGGTCAGAAATATTCGACTGCAACCCCCACGGAGCTCTCGACAACCTCGAGACCCTATACCAACACCTCCGCTGCGAGAACCACCTCATCCAAAGACGCCCAACCGGCATGCCTCACATTCCCTCCCTTACCCCCGCCGGCTTCGAGCGGTGGATGGTCTGTCAGATCCAGACTTTTCCTGATCAAGAGGCCAAGCGACTGAACCGCGTCATCGCTGACTTACCCATCACCGCGGATGGACCTCTAGTCGATGGAAAGCCAGAACGTCTACCGAAGCAGCTTTCGAGGCATCTTCTACCTGCGGATCGACAGAGGGAGACGCATGATCTTGTCGTCAATGCCATTTCTGACTGGATCAAGATGGCCAACGAGAACGATATCGAGTATCGACGAGCTTCCTTTGATGAATCTCACAAATCTAGCTCTTCGAGAGATGAAGGCACAGGACGGTACAGACCCGACGACTACCGGAACCACGACTCATCCAAGTATCGCCGTGGCTCAAGAGACAACTACAAGTCGTCATCATCCCGCACTGATACCTCAAGTCGCTTCATCCCTCGTGTCAACTCGGATAACACCATGAAGCCGTCGAAAGAACACTCTCCACCCCCGACGACGACAACTTCAAACCACAGATCTCGCAGCCCCATGTCAAACCGCTACCGCCACTCAACGTCTGCTATCGAGAGCAGCTCCAGCCCCCCTGACTCCTACGACCTCGTCTCTTCAAACCACCGAAACGGCTACCCAAGCAGTCGACGAAACCGAGAAAAGGAGTACCGCTACTACCAAGGCCGGGAACCAAAGACCTCCACAGAGGCAACACCGCGGTCAATCCCCCGCCGAGAAAGCGAGCGACGAAGCCTGATAGTCGAAGGCAGCGAACGAGACCCCAACGGTCTCACATACGATGAATACATGCGTCTTAACCCACGGGCCATGAGAAACGTGGTTGTGGACGACGGAGGCCACTATCGGACTCCTCACACCAACGGGACAGATGAAAGGTCTCGCTAATATGTTTTTTTTTTTACTAAAAAGGATCTATTGAGGATCTTGTTGTTGGGATGTAATTTCACCACGTTTTAAAAAGGGGTTTTTTAAGATCCTCATCAAAGGATCTCTATTTTCTTTCTTAATATTTTTTTTTACCGTATGACTTTTTTTAGTTTGACCTTTGGGTTATTACTTTTTCTACATTACGAGATTGACGACCATTCAACGATTTTCTTTTGTTTACTGGGACATTATTCTAGATCAATCATGAGATTGCACATTATGGGGTTTTGGGGGGGGACAAATTTGGAGGCTCGTAGTCATGAAATACAAGTTTCGTTGTACGTTTGACACGCACACATACACATGGTTCTTTTGGAAACGTTTTACAAACACGTGGTCTTATGGTGAGTCAAAGTGTGATGCGCCCGATGTTGTGTCAGGGGTAGAGATTCATGGGTTGATGCATCGTGTTGAGTCACTACTGTCAATGTTGACTTGTGTTGATACAGCAACAGCATCTCACAAACAGGCATCATCTTGACAGTCGCATTTTCATCAAATTCCTACTGAGGGCATCGTCAGTTTGCTAAATTAAGGTATTTAGGAATCAATATAGCCTGCGCACCATCAATTACAGGCGGGGTGCTGTCAACAGGCATCCAGTTTCTCGCCACCTCGTCAAATCAGGTTTTCCGTCACCCTCCTCTGTAACACTCTTGAAACCCTACCACCCAAGCCGAAGATCGTAACCCTTCGTGACCATACTCCCATCCTTGGCCATCATCACCTGCCTGGTGCACCCATGATGGAACGTCTGCATGGCGTTTTAGGGTCGAGGTGAAGGAGACCACGTTGGCGTTTCGCGGATGTAGCCGCTGCATGACAGGGGCCAGACTTTAATCGGTAGCATGGTATTTTGGCCAGTCATTTATGGTGGGTGATGTAATTAATGTAGGCTGTACTGGGTTTTTAGATGAAAAAGGTCAAGATGAAGAGGTGACAACGTGTAGGTTGAAGCGGATGAACACGACACAACACCACTTTCTTGAGTGGCGAGTGTATCCCACCAACATCAACGGTCGATCCCAAGAATTGGGCTTCCATAAGGGATCTGCTTCGTATCATGGGACCGGGTCGCCTTTTCTATTGAGACCTCGCCCTCCTTGCGACACAGCCGAGTGGAAGGGTGGAAGGATAGGGTCGCTTTCGGGCGTAGTCAAGGGTAGCGGCGACAAAGTGATGCTCAATTCATGCCTGGTTTCAAGAGTCCTTGGGCGCGAGCATAAACCAGAGCTGAATACTGCCTCCTCAAATATCAACCGGTCGGTCCAAGGTAATCTTGGCGTGAGGTGATGTTGACGAGAAGGTGGGAATGTATGGGCAGTAGATTTGACACATCGACCAATGTCTGGTCATGGCTTGTAGCCTAGGTAATATGAGTATTACCTAGACAAGAATTTAGTCTGCGTTATATTCCTTTCTTCGGTCATTAATTGCTGTTGGATGAGGACATGAGTAGGTATTATGGGAAGTCGTCAAGGGAAACCCCAGTGGTTAGGTGCTGGATGGCTTCCATAACCTTCTACTTGCACGATATAGAACATGCACTTATATCGACGCCTCCATATTCCCAAGTCAATGGTGCCTATGTGCTTGTGCCGTCTTTTCAGCACGGCCTAATATTGGATTTAGCCAGAGGTGGACATTCACAGATAAATCCCTGGCGTGGTTGTCGTGGCTTGTCTTCACTGCAATTTTAACCCCGCCCGAGGCAGTGGTAGAATAAATATTAAGAATTCACTACAGGAAGCCCCAGTGATCGGTGCTGGATGGCCTTTACCATAGCAGCTTCATTTGCATGATAGAGAACATGCACCTGAATCGACTCCACCGCATCCCTATTGTTAGCAAACCCCCGTGCGCTTGTATCGCCATTTCAGTATGGCCTGGCACCCGGCCGAAGAACCAAGCCCGATAAACTACGCCCCTTCGGGGGGTGGTGACACTTTCCCCTGCAACTTTAGCTCAACCGGATGATCACTTTTTGTCTCCGAGCATGCCCATGTCGACCACGCCCTTCACTGCAATTTTAACCCCGCCCAAGGCAACGGTAGACATCATGTAAGCGCGATGTTAGAACCTCAGTCAAGTCACGCGTGCACCCCAGCAAGTCTATCCGATTGAATTGATACATGATATATTCATCATCGCGAAAAATTCGCGAGAGGTTCAGTGCCCAGCCATCTATTTGTCTAACTAGGTGGGATTAATCACCACCTTTCACCTCAAGAGCACAAAAAACCTCAGCCTATTAAACAAAAAGGGTCATTTCTAATACATTTTTCTTCCCTCCCCTTGTATGCTCTCATCTAGCCCCTTTTCATCCTGTGACAATCTTTAAACGCCGAAAAAGTCATTTCCTCCGGGAATCGAAAAAATAAGTCTAGTTTTTAAAACTGCACTCCCTCACCGACGCCGTTCTGGTACTCCAGGAGAATCTCCTTGGTGATCTGCTCGAGGCATCCGGAGCTGGCGGCGACGAAGCCCAGGACGGGGGGAGATGCCTTGAGGACCTTGCTCTGGTACTCCGGGTGGTACTGGACACCCACGAACCAGGGGTGGTCCTTGAGCTCGACGACTTCCATGCGGTTGCCCGTGTCGTCCTTGCCGATGAAGTGCAGGCCTGCGCCCTCGAGCTGCTCGACGTAGTCGGGGTTCACCTCGTAGCGGTGTCGGTGGCGCTCGTGGACAACATCTGCGTTGCCGTACAGAGCTCGGAGCTTGCTCCATTCGCTGCCGGGCTGGAAGTGAGTGGCTCGAGATCCCTATATATCAAGTCAGCAGGTGTTAGTTGCGGATACAAATTCTCCTTACAAGTCTCATGGTGCCGCCCTTCTCAGTCTTGCTACCCTCGGGCATGAAGATGATGACGGGGTGCTCAGCGTTGGCGGTAAACTCCTCCGAAGCAGCGTCCTTGAGGTTGCAGAGTTTGCGGGCCGCCTCGATGACGGCAACCTGCATACCCAGGCAGATACCCAGCATGGGAATCTTTCTCGTGCGAGCCCAGCTCGCCGCCTTGACCATGCCCTCGGTGGCACGAGAACCGAAACCTCCGGGAATCAGGATACCGTCGGCGGTGCAGACCTCATGCCAGGCCTTGTGGTACTTTGTAGGGTCGGCGTCCTGCGTCGACTCCTCGAGGTGCTCAGAGTCCACCCACTTGATGTGAAGAGCCTTCTGGCATCGCATAGCAGAGTGCTCCAGAGCCTTGGTAACCGAGAGGTAAGTGTCGTGCGTCTCGACGTACTTGCCAACCAGAGCAATCTCAACCTGGTCGACGTGCTGTCGGGGGTTGACCGTCTTCTGCCACACCTCCCAAAGCTGAGCACCCTTCTCGACGAGGGCAGGGGGGATGGTCAGCTTGTCCAACTGCAGGCCCGTCTTAAGCTGCTGAAGCAGGCCCTCGGTCATGAGCAGATGAGGAACTTGGTAGACAGTCTCCATATCCCTCACGGCAATAACCTGCTCCATATCGACGTGGCAGCTGCTGGCAATCTTGGCAACTGTGGCCTCATGGGGAGGTCGTTCACATCGGCACGCAATCTACCCAGGTTAGCTGCTATTCCGGAAATAGTGTAATCCTCAAGTACGAACCAAGTCTGGCAAAAGACCCCTGGAGCACTGGTTAGCAAATTGGTTCAAACATGTAGTGAGTTGCTAGGGCGAGTTTGCAAACTCTTACCCAGAAACACTCAATACAATCACAGGGATGCAAACTCACGCTTGACGGGCTCCACGAATAGAGTGCTGCGTAGGCTTGGTCTTCTCCTCTCCGTGGATGACGGGAACGTAGGAAACGTGGATGTTGACAAAGTTGCCCTTGCCAGCTCGTTGACGGAACTGGGTCAACGCCTCAACGAAAGGCATGCTCTCGATATCACCGACGGTACCTCCCTAATGGACGGTAAGTTTCAGGCAACACAAGAAGGCGAAGCGTCCTGGAGCATAGGGCTCCGCCTGGGCTCGTGGTTACATACCAGCTCAACTTGGGAATAGTCAGCAGGGGCGTCTCATCTATAGCCTGTGGTGCAAAACATACCGATACACACATCAGGCTCATCTCCCGAGTCGTCGACGGGGATTCTGGCAACACGCTCGATGGAGTCTTGGATAGCGTTTACGACATGGGGCACGACCTGGACGGTCTTTCCGAGATAGGTGCCTTTACAAGCTTGTCAGCTTTCGCGATGGCTGCAAGTCTTTCTGGGCCGGTATACCTTTTCGCTCTTCTGATAGCACGAAGCTGACAGGGTTTAGTCTTGGCGCTTTCAAGGCCAGGGATTCTTTCGCAGACATACTTGTAAATCTTTCCAGTGGTAATGTTGCTCTACGGATCCGGGTTAGAGGAGGATACAAGGGTACGTGGGCGCAATCTGAGCTTACCTCCTTGGTGAGATTAAGGCCCAGGTATCTTGATACGGTCAAGTCAGACGGCATTCTCAGTCACGAATATAGCGATTATACCTTTCATAGTTGCCCAGGTCAAGATCACTCTCACCACCGTCCTAACCCAGTCAGCAAGAGGTTGCGCGTCCGAGTCTGGAGCGGGGCGCATTACGTTGAGGACGAAGCATTCACCATGCTCCTTGGGGCTCATGGTGCCTTGACTCCCAGTCAGCCCGACAGCTCTGCCTGGGGAACTACATTTGTTGGGGACTCGCCGGCATCAATATTCAAATAAGGATCTATCTTCACGGCCGTGACCTTGAGGCCCAGGGTCTTGAGAAGAAGGCCCGAGGAGGAGGCTGCATGGGAGATAACAAGAGTTAGTTACGGTGAAGGAGGGGCACGGTGTTGCTTTGACTTCGTACCAATGATGCCCTTGCCAATGCCGGAGATGACACCTAACGACGAGGTTAATATGGAGGTTTCAGAGGAGAAATCAATACTTTAGCACATACCTCCAGAAACTAGAACGTACTTCATCTTGTCGGTCGGGGATAAGGTGATTTGTTGGTGGTGACGGATGAAGCATTCGTGAAAGTTGAAAAATTTCGACGCTTGCCAGGCTCCATAGAGGCACAGATTAGATACGGGTGGGGCACGCACAGTGTATAGACACAAAATGCACTGGGCATACAACCTCAACACTGACTCTGACTCTGACTCTCCCTCGATGCCATGAATCGTCATCCTTGAGGCTCTGCTTTGACTTTCGGCAATGCCCGATTCGCTCATCGCGCAGTTGATCAGTAGCGGTCTCACGCTGGTACTCGATGGAATAAACAGTTAATTTATCCTTTCACAGGACACTACTATGATGAACCAATGAAGCAATCCCTACTGCTTCATGCCAAACACCAAGATTATAGTTTCACCGAAAAAAACAAAAACAGGGCTTTCTATGGCCAGGCTCCACTCGATCAGTACTGGACTTTTGTGCCACGAGTTGGGAAAAAACATTGCTGAATGCCGTCTACACCGGTGCTATGCAAAGGGGTGAAAAATGTGTGAATGTGAATGCTTGCATTGAGAAAGGGGGTATATGTGATTTGTGCTAGTAGAGGTGCTCGGGAGCGGGACGCAGACAGAGCGTGTAAACATGACAGTGATGTGACATGTTGATAATGAGATGGGCGACCTTGAGGCCGGTGTCGTGGGACATGAGTGAACCATGGCAAGCGTAAACATTCGCTAGGCGCGTGAGATATAGTAGAATAATGCGTGTCGTTAAAGTCGTTATAGCGTTGCGCGTGCCACTGCCCTTTAAAGCGTGGACTTCATCATGCTGGCGAACCAGGGTACGGAGAACCAAGACTGGAAAGGCTGGCGATACTAGTGCGGTTGACACGTTTGCGCTTCATGGCCTGGTAGTCCTGCTTGAAAGAAGAGAGGCATCGTTGAAGTTCTTTGTCCGGGTGAGGAGGCAGTTGGATCTCAACTGCCTTGAGACAAATCCGTAGATGCTGGAGCTCGTCGTCATTTTCGCGAAGCTCTTGCTCACTGCGTTGTGTGTTAGGGAAGAACGTGCAAAAGACTTGCCGGGATACTTACAGATGAGATACCCGGTTCTGAAGAAAGATGATGCGTTGGGCGGCACGTTCGGCACGCTCAATAAGGAGACTTTGGATATGCTAAAGGACATGTTAGGACGAGTGGGACAAGAGATAAGAACTGCAACTTACTTCCGACTCCTCCTGGCGAGCCTTGAGGTTGGCGACGAGCTGGGACATCTCCTCGTTGAGCTGCGTCACTTCCTGGATAACCTTCTTGGCCTGAGCCACTGTCATGCCCATGTTGGGTGGAGGGTCAGGTTCCGGCTCCGGCTCCGGCTCGGGGTCCCTCCGGATAGACGCTGATAAGTCGGAGAAGCGGGTCCGGAAGATGGATGAACCCGGAGAGCTGAACAAGGAGTCACCGGGACTGCGCATGTCGACGCTCAGGGGCCGTCGGGGAGTGGGACGAGGCGAGGGTGTGGACGGGTTAGATGAGAATGAGACTGTCTTCTTCATTCTCGTGGATGCTTCCAGGTGGTCCAGCTGAGCGGTGAGGAGGTCGACGTCAACATCATCAACATCATCGTTACCGGATGTGAGCTCATGAGCGAGTTGACTCAAACGCCGGGCGAGGGTGTCGCGGTTGCTCCGGCTGAGACGGACACCCCGTCGGGCAGTTGGTGAGGCGTCATTAGGCTCTTGGTCGTGATGAGAAGAATGCCTTGAACCTGAGAGCTCCCTCCTCAGCGGGCTCAACCGTCCAGTGGAGAAGCCGAGACTAGAAGCGACACTCGGACTAGACAGTAATGAGGGCGTTCTCATGCCGGGAAGGTCCTGATCCGGGACAGAGTCATGGTCGTCGTGATAGCGATGGCGGTAGTCGCTGCGATAGTCGTTGCCGTAGGAAAAATACCCGGTGGCTGGGGTCGTCGCGGTGGACGAAGATTTTGAGATGGGCATCTTGCGATCAGGCGTCGAGAAGATGAGCTGCTCATCGGTGACAGATGCAGCTGCGGCGGCCTCAGCTGCAGCGATGGCAGCGGCAGGATCCTCGTCGATGGCAGCGAGATCCATGGTTGCGAGTGGACAAAATAGAGGGACTCGGTCGGTATGTGCAGCAAGACCTGACCTGGCTTGACAGTACAGCTCACCAGAGCCTCACAAGCCCTTTTTGAGAACCAGAACCTTTCCAAGACACCCGCCTAAAGGAGACGAACGACGTGGCCGTGGGTGGATCGCACAAACGAGAGAAAAAAAACAGCACTAAGCCTCACCGACTCCCCTGGAGAAGCGGGAGGTTGGAGCAGGTCCACCAACCAAAGCCGTAGCTTTGGGCGTGGTCCTCAAACTTGGTCGGCCGGGGGGCTGCTAAATGAAGGGCCCAGTGGGCCACAGGAGGCCCCAGAAAGGGGGCGCAAAGAGAGAAGCGAAGCAAGGGCGTCAAAAGTAAGACGATGAATCGATAGAGCAGCTCGAGGCCACAAAGCAAGCCTGGGTTATCTGCGTCTCTGTCGCGCGTGCGGCCTCAGTCTCTCCCTTGGGCTTTGTCGAGTCATTTGGGTTGGGTTGATGCAGTCAGTGGAGGAGGCGAATCTGTTTGGCTGCGCTTAGGCAGGTCGGGGCCAGCCCCATATTTAATCCGGACCAATCATGTAACATCAAATCGAGATACGTCATGCCTCGCCTATTTTTGGCTGCGACACAAGTATCGGCCACCAAGCGCCTGGCCTTGTAAGGTTGTGGCTAAAACTCGACTCTGAAGAGGTGAATAGGGATTTCAGTGGTAACAATAGTGACAATAAAAGTGGTGAGACATAAATGCTCCGATGGATGCACTCTCGCGATCGACGAAAAAAGCACTATCGTAATTACCCCCTTATGCAGCACAGATAAACATTCAGAGGGTCTCATTTCCAATCTGTTCATTTTTCATCCTCGAGCCCCTAGCGAGATTCTTCCCCCCGCGTGACAAGTCACCTGATTCGAAAGCCAAAGACGAAAGCAACACCAGAGACAAAAAGGATCAACAGCGGCGCATCTGCTTCTGACAACAGCTGGTCTTTGCCCCGGCAACATGTCCTTTGCATTGTTCTTGAAAAACTGAAGGCGGTTGGTCGGCATGTGACCGAGCTGAGCCTGATTGGAGGTGGGGTGTGGGGTACCGAGACGGCTTGTGAAAGGGCCTGGCGGCGCCTCCAACGATGGATGCTCGATGGAGTCTGGGGAACTTGATTGCCGGAGCATAGATGGGCAGTTTATCGTTGAGCGTATCTCATGATTTACGCACTGGAGTATCGGATTTCCTTTCTGGGAAATCGGAGGGCGGGAGCAGGCTCAGGGAAATATTGAATCGCAATATCCCAATAAGGCAGTCCGTTTTCACGATGAGCAACCATCAGACGCAACACGTCTCTTGGACGCCATGTTTGCAACAGCGCCTTCGCCTCCGTTCTCGACCTCTCGCCAACCCTTGTCTCCGACGCAGAACATCTTCCACTCGCCCCGAGCTTGCCGCTGCGAGTCGCGGTTCTTCCCCCGCGAGCAAGGTCCAGGCCCTAACTCTCCCTCCGAATCAGCAAACCCCGTGACGGCCTGTAGCCAGATCTCGTCGATTTGTGGTGCGCCGTTCATGCCTCCATGGCCTGACCCGGGCCCCCGGAGATTTCCCCGAGGTGAGTCGACCGTACCCCGACATCTGAGCTCGGAGACCGGCGGGGAAAAGGCTCAGGTTGTCAACCCCGTAAAAAGGAAAAAAACGTCTACACGCCCCTTGAATAAGATGCTTCTGCTAAAGATTGACCGCTTGCAGAAACCTTCTCTTGAGCAATTATCTAGTTTCTTCTACAGTCCCGTAGGCCCGTATCCTTCACCCCGGGAAGCAAAGGCACAGCTCCGCGTCCCCGTAAAAGCGTCTCCATCATGTGCCCCCCTCAGAGGGAGGAAAATGGATGGGCTTCCCCATACTCGATCCCACTTTGGAGCAGCCGGTCCTGGGTACCTCTCTAAGATGGGAGGTCTCAATGACGTTTTTCCCCTTGTCATAGCAATGCATATCCCGTAGCTATCCCCGGCAATGTGTGCCTTCCTACTGCTGGCCCCTTCAACCTTATCAATGAGCATGCCTCTTGCTAGAACAACGCCTCTTTGGGCCGCGGCGCACGTGAGAGGCAGGGTAAATTTTAACACCCCCCCCCCCCCCCAAGCTCGCCCAACCAATTTCTTTTTCTTTTCTCCACACCACCACCATAAACCTACCCAACCAACTCCATCAGATCACAACCAACTCCATCAGATCGCTTCACTAGCACTATCAATCCCATCTCGGTACTATTCTTGAAACATCGATTCAATATGGCTCTCCTTCGCAGTGCGCTTCGCCGCATGCCCACGCGCTCCCCAGGGCCATGCTCAGCTTTCAGAACACACAGAAGATTCCATTTGCCCCCCCCCCCCTCCTTAGTGCCAACAAGGAGGAGCCGCCAGCAACCAAGAAGAAGTCTGTCAGTCCAGTCGCCCAAGAAATACTCGACAGTCTCAGAGAAGACAAGGCCGAGGAGCAGCGTGCCCTCAGAGAGCGCAAGGAAAAAGAGGAACAGGCCTTCCAAGCCTTGCCGTGGTGGCGACGATACTACAAGACCGCTGTCAAATCAGCGCTCTTCATTCGAGGATCGTAGGGAGCCTTGTCTGATTGCCTTGTAAGTACAGCTAATCTCCCATATACTATACATGCGCTGATATTTCTAGTCTACCTATCACTCGACACACAAGTCAAAGAACCCCAAAACCAAGGATGATGATGATTTTGATGATGATGATGCCTGAGCACCACATACTCGGTCAGAGCTGGTCGTGGACACATGGTTCTATTCGGCGCTGGGAGTTGGACTGGTCGTTTCTTTGATACTGGGATACTATTTTGCTAGATAGTATGCCCAGGAGATTCTCAAAATGCTAGGTTTGAACTCTGAGGAGTCTACCTGAATAGCGAAATACAAGAAGCGATTGCAATAGCTGGCGCATGGTGGTGTGCCCATAGTGACCAAGTACCCCCCAAACCCCGAAAGCATCATTAGGTGCTCATCAACCGAGCACTCCCGCACCTGACCTTGGGCTTTACTAGTCCCGTCTTCTTCCACTTGTTCTTGCTCCCCTTCTCACCTCGACTCTATTTTTTTCCGGGATCTTCTATTGTGCGCGTGTATTGTTCCTCTAGTCTCACGCGACACCAATTTCTGCCATATTTTCTTTTTCATTCTCTATCTTGAACAGGCACAAGCAGGGAACACGCCGCTGACCGAAGAAATACGTACCTCCAGACTACCTCGGCTTCTCCCGCTATTCGCACCCCTTCAGTCTAGTCACCGCGGGGCCGCCTTCAATTGATACCTACCTACCCTTCCTCCTCCAAATCCTTGACTCACTCACTCTCCCATTCTCCCCCGCAGCCGAGGCCAATTCCTTTCCCTCACGACACGCGCCCGCCATCTGCTCTGCTTCAACATCGAGGGCTCTCCTTCAATGACGACGCCGTGAGTTCGTCCTTGTCTCCAACTCTCTCGGACGCCCTCCGCAGCGGGATCCCGGTCTCTCCCTCCGTCCGTCCGAGCCTGCCACCGAGTCCGATTCCTCTCTCTTCCTCGTACTCTATCGCCTCTCCCGCCTCTCCTACATAGAAACCCGCTGCCCATAATGTCGTGGAAGGCTTCAGAACGTCTGATGGACACCATCCGTCACTATGCCAGGTTTCCCGCCACTGGTGTCAGCTTGCGCCAGATGGTGCAGTTTGGCGAGAAGCCCTCGGTCGGTACGTTTCTGCTCGCCCCGAGCCCATTGAGGGCTGCCAGGCCTTTCACAGGCGCGCTGACTCTTGATTTTCTCAGGAACCCTGTTCCGAGCTTCCCAGTTCCTCGCCGAGGAGCTACCCATTCGCCTGGCCCACCGTGTGCAAGAGCTTGACGAGCTCCCAGATGGTCTCAATGAGATGCCCTCGGTGATCAAGGTCAAGGACTGGTACGCCCAGTCTTTTGAGGTATGCGCTCATGAGCCAATTCCTTAAAAAGCGCCAAACTAACTCAGTCGCAGGAAATCACCCAACTCCCCCGGCCAGAGCTCCCTCAAGATGTACGCACCCGTCTCATGAAACCTAGCAAGACCCTCGGCCGACAGGCCTTCCGCCTCCCTCCCGCGACCCCCAATCCCTCAATTGACGAGGGTGAGTCCTCGGGTTGGGGAGGTCTCCAGAACAATGGAAACGGCAACGGAAAGAAGGCCGTGACGCGGCGTTACTTTGCCGTCGTCGACGACACAGGTGACTGGCCCGCCGACCTCCACCTCTATAACCAACGTTTCGCCCAGACTCTCCACGACATCAAGCGTCGTCATGATGGCGTCGTCACTACCATGGCCCAGGGTATTCTCGAGTACAAACGACGTCGCCAGCGAATGCAGATCGACAGCACCATCCAGTCCTTCCTTGACCGCTTCTACATGTCCCGTATCGGTATTCGTATGCTCATCGGCCAGCACATCGCCCTAACGGACCAGAGCCACCACCGCGATCCTACCTACGTCGGCATCATTTGCACAAAGACCAACGTCCAGGACCTCGCCCAAGAAGCCATTGAGAACGCCCGATTCGTCTGCGAAGACCACTACGGCCTCTTTGAAGCCCCCAAGGTCCAGCTCGTCTGCAACCCCAGCCTCAACTTTATGTACGTTCCCGGTCACCTGTCACACATGCTCTTCGAGACCCTCAAGAACTCGCTACGCGCCGTCGTCGAGACCCACGGAATGGACAAGCAGGCCTTCCCCGTGACAAAGGTTATTGTGGCCGAGGGCAAGGAGGATATCACCATCAAGATTTCCGATGAGGGTGGCGGTATCCCTCGCAGCGCTATTCCTCTGGTCTGGACCTACATGTATACCACTGTCGACCGCACACCAAGCCTGGACCCTGATTTCGACAAGAGCGACTTCAAGGCTCCAATGGCTGGATTCGGATACGGATTGCCCATCTCACGTCTATACGCTCGCTACTTTGGCGGAGATCTGAAGCTCATCAGCATGGAAGGGTAAGTTTCCAGCTCAGAGGCTCCATCATGACCTCCACTCTTCCCCCGCATATGACGACCCAAGTTCATGATTAACACGCTCTCCAGTTACGGCACCGATGTCTACCTCCACCTGAACCGCCTGTCCTCGTCGTCCGAGCCCCTCCAATAGCAATTAGACGCCCCCGGCGCACAGAACCTTCAGGTTCCCCCTTGGGTTCTCCGCAAACGACTGCAAAGCCGGAACCGGGAGGTCTCGGAACGGAAACAGGTGGGCGACGCCGAGGCGGTGGTCAACGCGCCCCCGCGAAGCAACTATACGAGTCCACAGGAAGTCTAATGGATTTTTTCTTGGAAAAGGGAATCATCGTCACCCGCGGCAGAACCGTGCGCCGGAGCAAAACACAGACGAGAGCAAAAAGACATGCTATATCAACAACATTATCATCAACTACTACTATAAAGAAGACGAGGCGGCCCAGGCACCCCCAGTCGCCGACGTCGATATGCCCACGGCAATACCATCTAAACCGGAACGCGCAGGTCACCTGGATATTCGAAAGGGGAGGAAAGCGACAACTCCAGCCGGGCGAGGACGATACACACAACCAGGATCATGGACGGCCCTTTTGGTTCACCCAGCCTGAAGAACCGATCCGTGTACAAGCCGGTCTGTCATCGAGCCTTGACGCCCTGTACAGCCTGGCTAAGCGCGTTGTTATGCGCATGTTTGGGAAATGAAGGACCCCGAGCTGTAACATTGAAATAACTACATGACATTATATCGGGGGACGATGACGGAATTTTCACGAGGTTGCGGAAGCTCGTTCATTGTATGATGCAGAGCAAATGAAGGGAATGGAAGAGGCATGAATGGACTGGAAGGGGGTATCGATTGCGGGTGGCTTTATTGTTGGCAAGGCAGCATGCATGCATGTACATGGAACAAAAAACACTTCTACGGGAGTCCTGGTCATGGGTAGGAAATATCATTGCACTTGTCTTTTTGGTTACTCGACGGAGAGTCTGGTCTGAAGTGAGCAAAGTGAGGCTCACTCGTATAGCGGAAGGACAGAGTCGCGAGGCTTCAGAGAAACAATACAGAAGGGCGTGCGCCCAGTGTCTGTTTTCGCTCCCGGCAAAGACATTTCAATAGCTGACTACATGTGTATAGTGTCTATTTCAAGGGGCACAGTCTTTGCATGTACTTGCGTTTACGCTGTACTATTTCTTATCACTTTGAAGAATCAGCTCAGTTACTCAATGCTAGGATTAGAAAATACTTGTATAAATTAAGGAATCTCGCAGAGACGGCTCGTATAGAGCTTGGCCAAGTTAATTGGCATGTATATATATAATCGAGCTAACTCGTAGCCCTGTGTCACCGGTCAAGTGACCTCACTCGTCTATAGGGACGAGCCGTATTGTATACCCCTCGGCCGGGTTGATTCTAAACACGCCATTGGGTTCCCTCCTGACAATCCTGCCCAGACTCAAGCCCGTGACCTCGCTGAGCTGCGCAACGCGATCAGCACAACAGGCATAAAACAGCCTCAGGAACTGAAACTCGGTTTCCGTCGTGTATATCGTGTGCAGCAGCGTCTCGTGCATCTGGATTATGCACGACATGGCCTCGTGCCGAGGAAATTCCTCGCCGTCGACCTTTTTCCTCAGGAGGACAGCCCATTCCTCCGTGGCGAGGTCAGCCCTGCGGCAGATCTCTTCCCCGGTGATGAGGTCCTCCCTCTCCATGTCTTCCTCGGCCCCGGGCCACATGATCCAGGGGATCCGCAGCTTGACCTTGACGTTGTGGTTGTATTTATCAAACTGCCTCGCCTCGCAGGTCCAGGACCGCGTGGGATGTCTCCATTTATATGCGAGAATAAACTTTGATGCCATGATGTATGTTTTGTTGAGGGTGTATTACCTACCCACCTGTTGCCTTTTCTCTTGAAACTGGGGGGTTGCTCATATAACCCTGGTAATGAGTGAATCAGTTTAATTAGAGCAATTGGAAGGGGAGTTTGTGCGTTGATGTTGGTTGGAATGATGCTGGATGACGAGCGAGGGGATGTGACTATTTTTAATACTTCGATCCAACATCTGGCCAGCGTAAGTGGTTCGCAATGAGAACAAAGAGGTCACTCAGAGAAAGAGTCGAGCGGTGGACTTGTTCATGAGCAACAGCGATCATCCTCCGCATACATCGTCATGACGCGAACAAAGCGTATGGGGGTTTAACCCAGAGAACAACGGTTTTGCTCATCTAGTCATGGTATGCATTGACTATGGATCAAACTTGAGAGAAGGCATTGTTCTATCTGACTCACAGCATCTCATTATGGGACTCCCTCACCCACATGCGCACCTTGATAGACAGGAAACCAATTCGCTGCAGCATTGGCACATGTTCATTGTTCTTCAAGATCGTCTTTGCTATAATCTTGACCACGTTCAGAGCTACGCATCTACACACTTAAGCGCTATGTCAAAAGTAGACCTACCTCTTCAAATGTAGTTGAGCTGTCATCTAGAACAAGCTCTTGATAATAGAAACAAAGAAGCTGAAGGTGGAGTTAACTTGGGTGCAGACGTGTTCATGTGATCCCTCAACCTCCATTCCTATATCGTCAAGGTGAATGAATAGGTAGCTGGCTCGACCTGGGGAATAGTAGCCTTGCCATCCTTCTCCAATTATGCGTTCCGTGGCAAAAGGCAGACTCTGAATTATCTTGAAGGCACCTGGTTGGCAGAATCTCATTCCTGGCTCACGTCAGACGCCATCACTTGCAGATGTGGTTGGTGCATTGAAGAATGTGATGTTTTCATGAAGAACGGATCCCTTCACTGCAATTTTAACCCGCCCCCAGGGCCTTTGCCAACATGGTAGCTAAGCTCCACCCCCCAGAAACCGCGCATCATCACGAACATCACCCATTTCAGGCCTCATGAAAAACCTCAATTTACACAACACCACAAAGCTATGAGAATATTAATTCTGGCATCCCTGTAATCTCCAATTGCCACTCGTGATATAGGTCTGCCTTTTTCCATTTCCTGATTTTTTCTGAAGTCTCCCTCGGCTTCAGAAGCTTCAACATCTCCTTACGGGCTTTATCAATATCAGGAACCTTTGCGAAGCGTTCATTGGGATCGAAGGGAAGCTTCTTTCTTCTTTTAGGCTTTATTTCCTCCCTTTCATGCCTGAAGAGTATTAATTCCTGTTCTTGGCTCGCCAATGCCACGTTTTTGCGGTCCATATCCTTGCCAAGTTTCCCGAAAAGAAGTCTCATCGCACTATCGATCTTTGACGCCGAAGGGATGCGTTCAAGTGAAGCCCGAAGCTCTCGTGATGATGTAGGGGTCTTGAAAAGACAAGGGGATGGCGAATAGGCCCTCTTTTGCGGTGTTTTTGGGGTCTCTGGCAATGATATTGTCATGGGGTTCATCAGGGGCTTCGCGATTGATACCGGCCAAAGTCCAGAGGCCTTCTAACCTGCAAGGATATTATTAGACGTCATTGCCTCTTTCCTTGCCTTATAATAATATCATAGGAAGGTGCATTTGCCGATGGGGGTATATGCTTGGATCGAGGAAAGCGAGGATATAAGACGACGGTATCTCTGCTTAAGGGGACCAAAGACGGCAAGGTCTAAAGGCTGAAGAACATGGGAAGAATGCGGGATAAGGTATAGGATATGTATATTATTCCAGAAGCACTCAAATATAAACTCGTCGGTGATATGACTGCCGTGGCCGTCAATAATGAGTAGTCTCTTATCTCCTTCCTCTGCCGGCTTCATCTAGGGGATAAAGATCTTCTTAAGCCATAGAGTCGCGATATGGTTATTAGTCTAACCCTTTTCACTACAGGTAAAGTCCTAATCCTTCAGGAAGTCAAGGAAATGAGGGTCTTCAGGAAACTAAGACTGTTGAACGGTCTTTCCTTTATAGATAACCAGCGGCGTTAATGCTTTCCCTATGGCCGAGATACACTCAATGATTGTAGCCCAATCCGTTGAGCCGGGGTTCTGAACGATCGTACGGTTCTTCTCTGCCCTTCCTAGTACAAGGTTATTATAGCCAAGTCCCTCCATGATGCCCATCTCATCCATGTTATGACGGTTCTCCGGCTTGATCTCCTTGACAAGCGGTACGGCGAGATGAGGAAAGAAACCCTTGATATTCTCAATCGTTGCTCCATTATACCGTGCTGCATCAAGTCTTTGACCTCATAGAGTCCTCATACCTTCGTTACGGCGCAGGAAACCCTCCATCCAGTAAATCCCAATAGGTTCCTTATTGCCGTTGAGTCTGGCGATGCGGCCCGTGAAGTCAATGACATGGGCGTGGCTCGGGGCGAAGCCTAGGTCGTCTTGGGCTATGATCCAAGCAGCGAGGTGCTTTTCCTGCTCCGCTGAGAGCTTCTGGAAGTGTTCATGACTTATTGGTGTGACTTTGAGAGCCAGAAATGCGGCCACGGAGGGTTAACTCTGGAATGCCATGTCGCCCGGCAGCAGTCCGCATGGCCACGCCTTCGCTGACTTCCTGGAGAGCGTTTTAAACGTCGATTTCAGTGTATTTCGCCATGAGGATTCCAAAAATGTAAAAATTATCGCGATAGCTTTATTATTGGGTGAGATACCACGGTCTGAAGATAATTGAAGATTGACGTGTTGGTGGGGAAAAAGGTGCGCGGTTTCTGGGGGTGCGCGGTTTCTGGGGGTGCGCGGTTTCTGGGGGGTGGGGCTTACCTCTTTCGTCCGTGATATTGACTGTATTTTTTTTTTCACCTGCCACAAGAGAGCCAAAGACTCTCATATGAACCATTTGTATTCTGCACATGGGAGTCTGTAAGTTAAGGTTCTTAATGAAACTGTGAGGACGTGAAAAAACGGCAAAGATGGCAATTCAGAACCCCTTTCACGGCATTCTTACCCCAACCCAATGGGATGCTCCTACAGCTACCAACGAGTTCACGATCACATCTGCAGTAGGATTCTTCAAAATAGAATTGAACAATCGCCAAGAACAAATTTTTTGTAATAGAAACAAAGAAGCTGGAGATTGAGGGTTAACCTAGTTGTAGACATTTCCACGTAAGCCCTCTCCCTCCATCCTGATACGGATGAGGCAGGCAGATGCTTGGTTCAACCCAGTGAGTAGCAGCTTTGCTACTATTCTGGCGTGTGGAAGCTGCACTGCAATTTTAACTCACCCCAAGGGCTCGTCCGCCTGTCTATTAGCCAACATACCCAACTTAACGCAGCCTTGCATATCTGGAAAATAATGGATTGTCCTTTCGCTGCATTATTGAGCCTGCCGAAGAGGAAAGCCTTACAGCTCCACTACTAGCAGATTCATGATCAACCCGGCAGTAGGGCTCTTCAAATGAAATATAAAAACGCCAAGAGCAAATTCTTATCAATAGATACAAATAAGCCAGAGATGGCGAGCAATTTAATTGCAGACATTCTCATGCGCGGCCTTGTCCTCCATTTCGGTACTGAGGCAGAGGGGCTAAGTTCAATATTGGAAACGGCTGTTGTTCTTCTCTTTGACGGGATGGATAATCAATCTGCATCAGCCAGCGGAAGTATGGCGGAGAGTTGGTTATTAAGCCTCCCTTTCACTGCAATTTTAACCCACTCCAAGAGCCTCCAGAGCTCAGAGAGGCCCCCCTCCCCCCCATACTTCCCAAGATGTCAACTTATTGGTCAACCTGCCCAAAGCTTGTGTATAATAGGACAACCAAGACGGGGAATACAGCTTGGTTTTCTGTAAATATAGATTGGTCGGTTTCCTTCACTACATTCTCAAACTGGTCCAAGGGGATGCTCCTACATACTACGTAGGTGGCCAACGAACTCGCAGTCACACCGCCCTGCAAGAGGTTCCTTGTTTCAAGTGTCTCCCGGAATGCGTTACTGAGAATGGAGCTAGAGGCTAGATACCTTGGCAGAGAGCCAAGGTGCGTAGGTGGCCGGTTCAGCCCAGGGAATATCGACTTTACTACAGACTCTTCTCTGTCCAACCAATACTACCTCAACCCATGAAGGTATCCAGTTGAGAGAACCCCATGATAGAATCATCATTGCCACCATTATCTACGCATGCAAGCACTTAGCTTAGCAAAGTGGGTCGCCTGCGGCTTCCCTGCACCAACTCCTTCACTGCATTTTTAACCCCGCCCAAGGCGATTCTCCTATAGCTCTTGGCAGGTTTATGCTTACATCGTCAAGAAGGCTCTCTTGGAGCTGTTCAATCGCATCCAAGAATAAATCACTGGCAATAACAACATAGAGGCTCAGCAGGAAGCCAAGTTATAGGGATACTCCTGGAATAAGGCAAACAACATGTTTCGCCCAGGGGATAATCGCCCATCTCGTCGCTTTGGTATGTTGTGAAATCCCAACATGGGCGCCAGCATCATCTAGACCCAAGCTTGTGGCTCCGCGATCACCGATTCACGGTCATTTTAACTCTCTTCGAGAGACTCTGAAGCTCGAAACAATCCTCCCATCCTCGTCGCAATACCTTCACTGCATTTTGACCCCTCGGAAGAGAACACTGGCATTGATGCCTGCCGGCATGTTCCTGCTCATCTTGTCGGCAGGGCTCTTCAGCTGCCATCTAATCGTCTTTCCCTAGAACGACAGAACCGAAGGAGCTACACGGAGAGAAACTCAGTCGGGTATACTCATCAGAGCACGTACTGTTTCTACGTGGACATGGGCAAATAGCAGGTTTGAACTACCTAGAGAACGGCGACTTTACCATTATTCTCTAAGCCGTGGCAGGCAATCCATTCTAGAAGGTGTAATGTGTTTGACATCATCCTTCCACATTCTCTGCACTACGACTTTAGCCCTCCGCAAGAGTTCACAGTGCTTAGAGCCGCCTTAATCTTGGCCTGCGTGCCTAAGGCAACTTTGTATGAGGCAGTCTGGCGATGTTACCGCCTGGTTCGCCTGGTTCAATTGGTTCGCTGCAAGGCAATGTCTTTTTCACTGCAATTTTAACCCGCCCTAAGGAAATGCTCATATACTTGCCCGAGTGTGAGACAGACAGCCTCCCAGTTACGGCGCCAGGGGGGCTCTTGTTGAACCACCTCCCAGAACAAGTGACCGTTAGAACCTAGAAATGAAGAAGCGAGGTAGGGAGAGAGAGTCAACCTGTTGCAGACATACTCATACGAGCACTCGCACTATAGACACTCGATTTTCATACAGACATGGTAGACAGACGCCAGGCTAACGGCCCTGGTGCTCTCTATGCCACAGCACGTAGTTTTCTCGATAAACCCATGAAGGCATCATGTAATCAAACGAGCGAAACCCTCTGTCAGACTCATCATATTCATGTACTCTGGAGTCTGGGACTATCATCATACCTACACACATAGTCATTTGGTAGACGCTCAGCTAAGAAGTACGTGTATCAAAGCCAGACATCCCTTCTCTAAAGTACCTACTTGGATGATTTCCTTGCTGTTGATTCTACCACCAGCTAAGCACTACCATAAACCGGTGCGATTTGACTTACAGAGATCCACACCCATACCACTTCTTCACTGGAATTTTAACCCGCCCCAAGAGGCCTCAGTGCGCCGAGCAGCCCAGTCGCGGCCAACGTGCCTCCCATATGCCGCAGCAAACAGTGTTCTATATCAACCCAGAGGCATGGAGAAGATCCCAAGTTGTGCAATTGGCAGAACCCCATGTTTGGCTCAGTCGATACTATGCAAGATTGCCATTTCCCAGCTGGCTACAGCTAGCAAGCACTTATATCAAAGGCAAACCCTCCCTTCTGTACATCTACATCTGGTTTCTTATTTTACTCTCAGCTCCGCAGCACCTCAAACCCCTTTGCCTGGGCGAACCATGGCTGCCAACTTCACTGCAATTTTAAACCCTCCCGAGAGCCTTGTCCGATCAATACGACTCGACCCGGCCAACCAGCAGGTTGGCCTACGCCGAGGCAACCTTATGCAATCACCGTTTGGGGGCAACCGGTTTCACTGCAATTTTAACCCAACCCAAGGCAACAACCCACACACTAACTCCCAAGTTGCCAGTTACCTTGCCTTGCCAGTGGACCCTCCAAATACTTAACCCTCCCTCCCCTGATAAATCACTCCCTGCCTGCCCTCCTTGATCTAGAAGCCTGGTTACTCGATGGATCAGTTCCTCGACAAGAACCAAGTCGCAAAGACAGAGCCAGAGTAAAGAGCTTGCCAGGAAGGCTCTGAAAAAGTCTATTCACAGGCTCAAACAACTCGAGTAGACAAATACAGTTATGGGGCCATGTGCAAAACCGATGCTTGAATAGCCTCGACTCCCAACGACAAACACCTCTTATATCCTCTTCTAACTGATCCCATTTCATACATATCCCAACTCAACACTCCATATATATACCTATACACAAACCCCTCACGCCAGCTCAGTGAAACTCAGCCTCAACTCTTCCATACCGCACCCCGTCAGCCTTGAGCTCAAAGCCCAACCCGGCACTTTCAACCTTCATCTCCAGCGTAAAGTCGAGGTTGTCAAACTCGACGCCTCTTGTCGTCGTCAGACGCGTAAACATACTCCTCGGCACAGCATTGAGGTCTGTTGTCAGTGTGCACACGTGGATCAGGTCGCGCGTGTACGCCGCCGGGGGTTCGTCGGCGTCGCACGCTATGAGGTCGTCTGTTACTATGAGGGACTGGCCTGGGCGGAAGTTGCGTGTATAATGGAAGGCGATGGGGGCAAGCGGTGACAAGGCCTCGCCCTGGGTCGTGTTAGTAAATGATAATTTTTCAACATTATACAGTAAACTTACCTTGGCAATGTGCCATTGCATCCGGTCAGATACCATCCACCTCTCCCACAGCGGCGACCAGTACCGCTCACTAACCGAGTGCTTTGTCGGATCGTACACAGTTGCGTACGATGTTCCATAGTGCATTCTCGACTTGCGCGAGATGACCATGTTACCCTCCAACCCTCGCAGCACGGCACCTCGCACCACTGCCGTCCAAGCATACACAGGCTGCATAACCTCGATTGATCCCATCTCTTCCGTAGCATTGGCGTTGGCGTGTGTCGGCCTCTCACTGTAAGGCGGCGGTGCGGCACTCGTAAAGTGAGACTTGAGACGACGGTATAGGTAGTCGCTCTGGCCAAAGCCTCCTACCAGCACGATGCCCGAGACGATGCCACCTTTTGATCGGAGGTTGCTGACCTGGCCTTGCACGAGGTCACATACCTCCTTCACCACTGGCTCAAAGATATCCTTGATGTGCTCTCCTGTCATGACCATGAACCCAGAGTCCAAGCCAGCTTCTTCATCATCAGGAAGGCCAGGGAAGCTAAAAAGTCAGCGTAATCGCAAACAGGGGGTAGGATAGACATACGGGACATTAACTTCCTGATGCTCATCTTCGTTAAAGTTGCGCTTCACAAACTCCTCAAAGTAGCGGAGTCCCATCTGCCAAGTCTTGCCCTTTTTGGTCTTCATCTCGTCGAACCGGGCCTGTCCAAGTCGGCCCCTAACGTGCTCCTCGAAGCGGTAGTTTAGGAAGGCACTTCCACACAAGCCTCCTGTTCCCACAGCGGACTCCTCGACTCGGAGCGGCTTGAGGGACATGATCTTGTAGGCGATAAGACTATAAGAGGTTAGGGGTGAAGGTTGACGGGTGTGAGTTAGACTCACTCGACGGTACCACCTCCTGCATCACAGACAATAAAGTTGTCTCCCACGTTCAGATGATTAGGCTGAATCGCCTTGAGGGTGTAAACAGCCGCAGCCTCAGGTTCACTAATCATCTGAATCTCAGACCTGCTACCCATACCAGCCCGCTCCGCAGCCTGAAGCGTCGTGTTCTTCGCAGCATCACTCCAGACAGCCGGACACGTCAGTACGAACTCGACCTTTGTCGACGCCATAAATGACTCGCCGTATCGGCGCGTAAGCGTATCCATAGTATGCTTGTAAATCTGCGTCAGGTAGTCGCTCACGGCATCAACAACATTCTTGTTGAACCGCTTGAGCTGGGCCGCCGTGTCGAGCGGGCTCACGTAGAATGGCAGCTTCTGGGAGCGGTCAAGGAAGAGCTTGATGCAGCGTAGCCGCGACTCCTCGGGCTTGAACTGGAAACCCCATTTCACCGAGGGGTCGGTTCCTTGGGGCGCGTTAGGCGGATAGTCATAGGCAATCTCCGTAGGGACCTTGTCCGAGGTGATGCCGTTACCGCCAGGCCAGGTCTTGATGATTTCTATATCATCGGGGGTAGATGTGTAAACAGCCGCGACACTAGGAAAAGTCAATATGACACAACGTAGTTACCAGCTGTATATCCATACTCACCCTGAAAAGGTGGTGCCAAAGTCAACACCCACGATCAACCGGTCACTCAAAGGCGGCTGCTCCCTCACAGGCTCCCTAACAGGTCCATTGATGGCCTCTGTCGAGCTGGGAGGCGTGTAGCTGGTAAAGTAGTTTCGGCTCTCCTGGTTGCGCCGGCTGCTGGCGTTGGTGCGCAGCGGCATGTTGAGGTTCATCATGTTGGCCATTTTATCGACAGATGAATGGTACACTGCTGGCCTGTCGTTTTCGTTTTTGCTTTCACGCCCTCGGTCTCACATGCGCCGTTACCATCCTTCTCCTGTCGCCCAAACGTTTTTAACCCCTCCCCCGCGATGCGATGCGGGCGACTTGACCGTTGGACGTCAAGTGGCGGGGATGTGAAGTAGTGAAAACAAACTGGCGGTGGCGAAACGTTGCCCCTCAGGTAGTAAAAGGTGTATTGTCAAACGAGCTGTTGAAAAGATGAAGCGAGGCGAGGTTTAGTCGAGAGGACCACGTCGTCTCACTCAAGTCGACGGTCCGTTTATCCACTTGTCAGTTGACACTTTCCGCTCAAACTTGAAACCCCAATCGTCACGTCACAGCTTCTTTAGAGAAAAGAGAGGTAGAAAAAAGACATCAACAAAAGATGACACGTTTTTAAGATACACCCCCAAGACCCGTGAGTCGTCGTCGTCGTCGTCCTTGTCGGTCAAAAAGTTGGCTCTTGGTCGTCGTTTCAGCTCCGCTTACCAGGATGCGAATGGTGCTGCCTAAGGTAAGCGTCGCGATCCATCTTATTCCCTTGGTCAACACGTGACGCCCCTAACCCCAACCTCGACCACCTCGACCTCAACCTCGCCATTTGACGTCGCATCGAGGGTCCCAACTCTAGGCTGAACCTGAATCCCGTCAAGCTAGTGACGCAAGTCTGCGACTCCGTTTATAGATCCTAGTTCTCGTAAACGCCTCGATAATGGCAGCCTAGACCCTCATTGTTCTTGCAGGCTCCAAAAGTAGAACTATTATGTCTCACTCATCTTGAATACATAGAATCTCCATCTTCTCTTCATAAAAATGTTCAACCTTGCACAATCCCGCACAACCATCAAATCTACCCTCACTCCTCTCCCAAGACATACGCCCTCATCTCATATCCATCATTAAGCCACTTCATCTCCCATCAACCCTCATTTCTCTTCTTTGCCTCCCCCGCTCATCACTAATGTGACTTTATTTTCGTCACCTCATCCCCCACTCGACAAGGGGGAAGAGGCCTCGAGACGGCGCCAATGCATTCTTCAACATTCAACCGCTCTCCACCTCGAGACACTCGGTTAAACATCCTTTACACGGCGTCGCCGCCACTAAACCTTACACAGTCATGTATTCATTACCAAAAACAACACCAAATAATACAGCCATTTCACGTCACAGTAGCAACAAAAGTCATAGTTCATCTCCATTGATTAATCCCGTCACCACTCCATCCGTCCATCGAGGCACCAGCCTCCCCTCTTGGGGCATCAACTACCTAATTATATACGCGTCGTAAAAGTGCAAACTGGTCTGAGGCCGGCTTCATGGCCATGGTATCAAAACTCCCATCTAGGTACTTGGTTCGGTTGGCAGTCTCCCGAATGCGCTGGAGAAACAGAAAAGATGCGTAATGAAATGATCGCTGACTTTTTTTTTTACAACATTCTTCAATAAGCAAACGTTGGACTGATCCTCCCTCCCTCACTCCCTTCCTGTCTCCCTGGAGGCGTCCTGTTTGACCCTTTTTGTGCGCTCAAGAGATGAGATATCCCAACATGTGACAAAGAAAATGGCCGTTCATATGCAGCCCAAGCACCTCGTACTCCGATCCCCCCCCCTCTTATATAACAGGTAGGTAGTTGACAAAGGAAAGAAATTGGTCCAGTGATATGCGGTATTGCTTCAAGCAGATTGCGGCGGAGCTCGCCTGTGTCGGTCTATAAGGGGTATTTGATACTCAAAGGTGGATGAAACGAACAAGAGCAAAATGTTTCAGGAAAAGGGAGGGATAGAGAAGAAGTAATAAGTAATATGCAGAAGGCGGCGCAAAATCCGGCCGGGTATTTGGTGAAACGTCGAGCCTGCTGAATCGAAAGGGGAATAAAGTGTGTATAGTCAAGCCAGATGCCCAAAAATCAAAAAGGACCGCCCACGTAACGACGAAAAAGATCAAAACGAGAGAGATGCGTATCTTGCCCAACACCAAACACCGTGACCATGCGAGTCGATCGATACCAAAGAACTTTTGCCACACCACTGGACGTAATCGTACCGCGTTGTGTCCCGCGTCTTATAACTTAGAAACGGTTGCCAGCTGCCCAGATGCTAGCAGCCGCTGAAGCCGCCCACTCGCTCTCCTCATAAGGGGGCGTTGGCCACTTGTATTGGCCCTCGGACTTCTTGTGTAGATCAAGTGGCCTCGGAGTGACGGCCTCGTTGCCATCACCGAAGAGGACTTGGTTGCCACTCGCCGAGGGCGAAGGGGTTGGATATGGGTTCATCAAACCCAGGTTGCTAGCCGACTGGCGGAGAGGCTTGCTCGGGTTCTGCTCCATGCGCTTCATCGCACGTTGGGTAGAGGTGAGGGCCTCGTCCAACAGTTCCTCCTCCTCATCAGGGGCTTCGTACTGATGCACACCATGCGTGGCCTGCGCTCGTCGTGTTCGGCTCGAGATGGGACCACCTCGGGCGGCACCAATCAGGTTGTCGACTGACCTAGCTTGGTGGTGAGGTAGCGAGTGATGCCGCTTGAGGTTGCTCGTAGGCGATAGCTGATGGGCGGGCGGTACAGGTGGACGCGAGTCGATATTGTTCTGGACATCCCGCAGGGCTTTATCCAGGGACTCATAGACCTCTGACTTGGGAATGGGAGCCTGCTGCTGTGTTTGGTCAATAGCCATGGACGACCGGTTGCTAGCCCAAGGGCCGCATCCAGCTTGAGCTTCCAGATCATCGTATGAAGGGGAAACGGGTGTTTGGTGTCGACCTGAGAAGCGTCTGGCACGCTTTCTAAGGTGTGAAAAGAAGCTTTCTTTTTGACCACTGGGTGGCGACGCAAGGCCCGAATTTCCATTGAGGGCGCGCTCTGCTTGCTGTCGGTGCATCTCGGTGTAGTTGTTCGTGCTCGAAGCGACAGAGAGCTGCCGGCCAAGTTTCTTGGTCTTCCCCTGGCCATGTCCATTAGCGTACGAGTCGTTGTAACCGTTGTTGGCTCGGGCAGTTACAGCATCGGGGACCGGCGAGATGGGCCTGATCGTGGGAAGGATGGGCATGGGAGCGACGTTCGAGGGGCCGTTGGTCCAAGTAGTTCTCTTTCCGGCCGCTGGGCGTGGCTTAGCGTTTGAAGGCACTTCGGTAGTCGATGAGGTATGTACTGGAGCAGGTCGAGGAGCAGATGCATCCTTGACCTGGGCTTGCACGGTGGCCAGGTCGGAGCTCTCGGAGCGACCGATGAGCGACTTGCGGAACCAAGATTGCTTTGTGGAGGTGGGAGTAGTAGAGGAGTCCTTGCTGCTACGGCCAAGGTCAGACTGCTTGCGTCCGAGGATTCTAGAGGCGGAGGACTTGGGGCGCATGGGATCGACGGCGTCGAGGAAGTATTCGTGAGCGAGAGCCTGAGAGGAAGTCGGGCGGTTCTTGGGATCCCACATCAGACACCAGGTGACGAACTGGCTCAGAGCGGTGGGCCACTGCGGTGTTTGGAGGATGGTATCCATGGCATGAGGAGCCATCTTAGGGAACGAGAAACCCAGCTTGCCGGCGAGTCTGGTACCCTCACGCCAATCACCACCGCCAACACGAGCGCCCGACTTGTTGTACCAGTTGCCAGGGCTTCCCATGATCTCGCATACCCTCCATACCTGGTCGACCTCGTTTCCACCGGGGAACAGCGGCTTGAGAGTGGCAATCTCAACAGCCATGGCACCAACGGCCCAAATGTCCACGGGAGCTGAGTACTCTCCCGCTCGCAGGAGAACTTCGGGGGCTCGGTACCATCTTGTGGAAACGTAGGTGGTGTAGGGAAGCTTCGAGTGTGTCTCTCTAGCAAGACCAAAGTCGGCGATCTTGACGGTGTAGGTGGGAGGCGTCGAGGGAGGCGTCACGAGAGCTGAATATCGTCGGAAGGAGTTGCTGGATTCACTGTGGGAGGAAGTGGAGACGAGGATGTTTTCGGGCTTGATGTCGCGGTGGAAAAAGTGGTGGGAGTGGATATGCTCGAGGCCCTGCATAATCTGGAAGAGGATGCTCTTGACGCTGGCGTTGTCGAGGCACTTGTGGTCGCGGGCCTTCATCAGCTGGTAGAGGTTGCCCTCCATGTACTCCATGCAGATGTGCAGCTTCTTGCTGTAGGGGTCCAGGAAGATGTCGAGGGCGGGGACGAGGTGAGGGTGTTGAGGGAGGGTGCGGAGAAAGACGACCTCGCGGAGCTCCATACACGGCGTTATTGACTCGAAGGTCTTCTTCATAGTCTTGATGGCAACCTAAACGACTGTTACGGGTGCTGTCACACAACGCAGGGCGCGCATCAAGTGAAACTTACCACAGTCCCTCGGCGGGCAATGTTGGCACCCGCTGTCCGGACCCTTCCAAGAACGACGCTACCAAAGCTACCATCGCCAATCTCCTTCAAAACCTCGAAGCGGTCCTCGAGGGCGAGCTGGTGGCCCGAGGGACTCCGATGAGTCAGGTCGTTTGTGACGGTCATTTTGTCGGCTGTGATCAAGATACAGTCTACCTCGAGATGTTGTGTGACACGCGAGTGAGAGCTGAGATCCTGGGGAACGGCGTTAGGGATTCGCTCCAAGGACTCCCGACATTGACCAGCAGCGGTAGACAATACCTAATCCAGGCCTGAAGCGATAGACAGGCTCTATCAAAGAGCAAAAGACCGATTTACCGGAGCATTCAGGTTGACCAAGTGTGATTAGAATGACGACGAGCGTGCGAGCTGAGGGCGTGCGTGCAAGCGAGTGCAGTCGTAATAGCGGAATTCGTGGTGGTGCTGGTAAATCGTTACAGTGAGGTGAAGGGATGGTGGCGGCGGTAGAACGTTGAAGATGGATACCGGTTGATCGAGGAAAAGGGATGCAAGTGTTAAGAGTAGCTCAAGATGATGGAGAGTGAGCGTCGAAGAGAGTTGATCTCGCCAGAGGGTCCAGGAAGGGCAAAAGGAGTGACTGAAGTGAGGGTGATTGCAGAGTGGATAGAGTCGATATTAACGAAAAGGAGAGGGAAAGCTCTTGCCCAGGTCCAGGGGGGGGAGTGGCTTGAACCTGCCGATCGGGGCAGGATCCTCAGGCCACTAGTGAGTTGCTTCAATGGGCCCCAGCGAAGCTCCCGCTGTGTATTGATGGGGGTGGATGATTCAATAGGAAATGGGAGCATTCAACGAGCAACTGCCGACGATGACAATAGCAGCGACACGAAGAGAGGCTGGTGTTTTTTTGTGGTGGAGAGAGGTGAGGAGGAGGATGAGGAAGAAGAGAGGGAAAAGCAACGCAGGTGAGCAGAGCAGACGAATGAATGGGGTGAGGTGAGAAAGAGCGAACGAGGGAGAGAGCGCAGCGAGGCAGAGGCAGAGCAAGAAAGTCCCCCCAGAGAAGCCCAAAAAGGGCCAGAAGCCAGAGCCAGAGGGCCAGAGGCGTCGAGATGTGAGACGGGGGGGCGTGGGCAATGGATCAATGGCATCGGTGGATAGTGGAGTGCAGCAAGGAAAGGAAAGGATGGAAAAGAAGCAATGGAGCCCCCGTCTGGGATGATGGGGGATAATAGGATAGGAGGTTTCGAGTCAGAGGTACATGCAAGCTGCCAGCGGGGACCTTACTGGGACTTGAGCTCTGTGATAAAAGAGGCTGGTAGTGCATGTATCCTCTTTATTGGCCTGGTGTACAGCCTCTCGAACACTTTGTCACTGTACCTGACCAGCGGCCTGACGATTGGGACATGCCCTGGGAGGCCGGGGGGGCTGTCCACTTCCAGTTGCCCTGGTCAGAAAATGGAAAACCCAGCAACGAAAAAAACAGGGCCCCCGCCGGGCAGGCAGGGTACGTACCCGCCATCCGGTTGGTGCAACTCGCCCACCCCCAGTCATTGAGGGCCAGGGCAGTCCGGGCAGAAAAGAGAGCTCCTCTCGAAAGGCTGGCAAGGCCCTGGAGTACGGTACGGTGCGGTGCGGACGAAAGAGCCAAGGCCCTTGACAAACCTTGGTCCCGAGTCGCGCAGCGACTTACAATGGGGAAGGGGTTTCGGGGACTCTCTACCTCGCCCCGAAGGGACATTCATGATATGCTCTAGCACGTATCCGTGGTGAGCATAAGCATGCAGGCAAATCTACAATGCAAAGACGTGTACAGGGAGAAGGGCACACGGGAAGGAGATGACCAGATCGGAGTCAGAGGCGCAAAAGCTACGGTACGTGGGGAATTCCCCAAGGATTGCTGTGCGAATATGTGAGTGCGTGCTCTCAACTGTCGCAGATGAAAAGAATGAAGACCAGGATGGGACAGCGACAGACAACAAGAGACAGAAGGGTGTGTGCAAGGTTCTGGGAATCAAGACCTGCCAGTGTGCGTGCCCCCCCAAGGGAGGGTCAGAAGAGCACACACACTGGGTCAGAGGGCCGCTAGAGGGATGGCGGACAGTACACACTCTACCGTGTCGTGTGGCCGATGGGCTTGGACGGGACTGGCTGGTTCGTTGGTATGGGCTGGAATGGCAGACGTCGAATGGCATGGGATGGGGACCGATCACGGGGGTACGGTTTGGGTTTCTGGTGATGTTGATGGTCTCCGTGATCCCAAATGGACGACTCTCGTAACTTCGCTACTCAACTAGCATGAATTGAATGACAGAACCATTGGGAGACCGATAGGTAGTCAAGAGATGGCGGCCCAGCCAGCTAGGAGCACCGGGGGACAAGATACCCTAGCCCCCCTAGAAGCCTCGCCAGGCCCGCCCAGGTCAGGTTCAGGTTGCCAGGATATCATCCATCCCGACAAGGGCGCCGGCGTGACGGTGTCGCAGAAGGTGGTCAATCATTGCCGACCTCTGGGAAATCGCCAACGGGAAGTGAAGAGAAAGAAGAGACTGGCATCCATGCCCAATCTCGCCAGCGGGTCCGGCTTCGCGGGGCGCCTTGCCTCTGTCTTTTGTATGTTTTCGTTTCTTCTTCTTTGGGCTGGCTCCGTGAGGTATCGCAATTTATTACTGTTAATTTGGGGCAAAAAAAGAACAATGACACCCCCGGGTTAGTTTGGTTTTTATTATTTCCCCGTTGAAGAAGACCTCGCCCGGGCTTGGTCCCTTGAAATGCCGCCAGCCGCGTCTTCTGCATAATCTACAGGGCAGGGGGAGCATTGTCTGGGGGCGCCGGGTCTCGAGAGATGAGCAAATCTATCTTGGGTCCCGGGACCAGTTGATTTCATGCTTTGCTTCTCAAAGCCGAAGACGATAATAGAAATACGAAGTGGATAATATCCGACTTATCACACAAAGACCCCGCGGCCATGGCTGATAAACGTCGTCGAGGACAAGAGTTGTTTGTGGGAGGTCAGTAAGAAGGCGAATGGACGAGGGTTGATGATGGAGAAATGCAAGACGCGCGCACTCTAACAGGCGCGTTCTCAGGCTGCCCACACGCGCTGCCCTGCCACACCCTCAGCCTCGGCCAACCTCGTGGCCTCGCGGCAGACACAGCTTATCAAGGCCTGCTCTGCTCCCCTGCTTTCTTGCCCCATCTTCATGAAGCGTCCTGTTGACGAACCAATACCCAGCACAGCCCGGTGAGAATCGACGCGGCCGTCGAGAGCGCCATCTAGACGCCGTGAGCTCTTCTCATCCTTTCGCTACCAGCCTCTGGCGCTTCGCGGGTCGCGGCGCCTCGTCCAAGCGAAGCAGCCAGCCTTTTCTTGGTGGCCGGGCCTTGAAGACGGGGTCCCTCTGCCTCGGCGCCTTGGGTCGCATGAAATGGCTTCCCGGGGCCGCCCCTCTTTTCTTCTTTCTTTTCTCTTTTTAGAGCCCTCGTGGGCCAGCTGCTTGGTGCGTGCGGAGGCCGTCTTCCAGCGGCCGGGGCAGCCGGGGGGGCGAGGTAATCAAACTGCCTGTCCTAGCCTCGACGCTGCTCTCTTTTTCTCTTTCCCTTGATCGGGACGTGCCCTGCGATCCCGTCCAGTGGTCCAGGGACCTGGGAATAAGAAAAAAAGGGGGAGGGGACGGGGAACACGAGAGGGGGAGGAAACTCGCCTCGGGGAGGGGGGCTCCGTCGCCGCCGTTGGAATGACGAAACACGCTGGAGAGTCAGTAACGAAGTAACAGAGAGAGTCCGGCTAGGATAGCAGCCAACGCCGGCGACCGAGCGGGAACATTTCCATGCGACGGCTTGGTCTGGTTTGTTGGAGGCGCACAGTACATAAAAGATGGCAATGGGTTCGGTGCATAGCCTTTTTTCGAAACACGCGAACCCCTGCCACACACGTGTACAAAGTCCGTTAGTGCGAGTTATGCAATTGACGTCGCCATGCACCATCGGCTTCAGTTTTAGAGCCATCTAGGTCAAGACAAAGAGATACACCGAGACGAAGCTATGGGCTTATTCTCCCCTAAAGATGATCAATACAGTATAATAAGAATAAATAAAAATGCTCCAAATCATGAGATTGTTTTTGTAATGTTTCCACAAATTTGTGTACAATGTATAAGGGCAATTAGGTAGCCCTCTTGATATTCTGTCGTCCCATGCGTGGGAGCTTCCATGCACCACGTACTTTGGAGCAAGCATCTTTCAACACTTGGGAACCGCTGGTTTGAATTAAACTAGTTAGATACTCAGGGAAGCCTCTTTTTCATCGCCCATAGAACCCGATTCTAGATCCTAGTCCTATATCATCTTATCATTTCGTTGTTCTGCCCTGAGCACAATCAAGCACGATACAGATACCAGGAAGCAGGTATAGAGCAAAGTAGGCGGCTACAGTAACACCAGCTGCCAGGAATGCGAAATTTGACTCATTGAGATATCGCAGTGAACCTTGTGCAACAGCTAGAATGGAGCATCCGAGGGATATGATGAAAGAGGGGAGGGCAATCATGCGGAGCCACTCATTGAACCTGACGCAGATGGTGCGGAGGTTCTGATCAACTGGAAGACGAAGACGAAAACGAAAAAATTAATACACGGATACTAGAAACGCAAAAGCCAGGGTTTAAGATCATCACATACATTGAGCCACATCGATCGTACAATGCTGGACGAGCGAGGTGAGAAACGGCACAAGAATGATCAACCACAGTATTCCAATTCCTGGCGAAGAAGCGTGAAGAAATAACCAAACACCATTTCCATGGAGTTGCTTATCATTAGGGTGTCCCTCAATTATCATGGGAGGACTCGTTGCTTCTTTGGGAGTGGGAGCCATGGTGGAAGAGTGCTATTACAGCTAGGGGAAATTTGAGAACGGTGACTTCAACAGGAGTGGTAATTGTGTGTAACGGCGATGGTGCTTGATGCTTTATTGATGCTTCAGCGAACTCCTGTTGAGGCCATCACGGTTTTATTTCCCCTCCTTTGCAGCTATGAAGGCGTCATATACAACTGTTCCAACCTCTATTGACCTGTTGTTGTGTTGTTGAAGCTTGTATAGAACCTTCAATTGTGCTGCGGCTGTATTATCTCTGCTCAATTGTGAAGCCCCCGCCTCATTGGAGCCTTTTTGACTTCCAGGTCGATCACGAGAGTAGGCTTTCCCGGCTCTCACTCGGTCGCACAGAGAGTGCTTTGACAATCTCCTGTCCTTCCTCTGCAGGGGTACGCAGGACATCGTCAGGGTCCAGGTGCCCATTAACTCGGATCAGATATAGCAGTGACAAAGCTGCCAGAAGAAGCGGTGGGTACAGTTGATATCACCACGATGCGGTACTGTACGGAGCTGTCAGAGAAGAGTGACGGGGCTGTCTTTTCCGGACCCAAGACGGGGTTCAAGTGCGGCAAATCCATTACCAACAACCAGGTACAGATCCCCGACTCCTGGCCCGAAGAGAAACGGGCTAGCTATTCCCAGGGGAAGCCGGCTCAAGTTTGAATTTTCACTCCCCCATGTCAATCTCGTGCTTCCTTCACGGCAAATCTTTGGGTGTGCCTTTGCTTCTTCCCAAAGAGACGCCAATCCGTCGGTCGGGCCTCGAGCCAACGGCCGGAGTGTGGGGCCGCTGCCAGGGACCAACCGCTGATGGGATGGGACGGATTGGCTTCACTGGTAGGTACTTGATGCTGTGCGCCTGTGTGCGTGTGGGCTTCGGTACCTTCCAGAGGCTGCTGCAGGTACCAGACATCTTGAAACCCCCCCCCCCCCCCCCTTTGGGTCCCGTCTCATCCAATCCATCCCGCACCTCAGCCCGCCCGCCCGTCTTGTCAAGACGTGACGTGATGTGAATAACGAATACTGTGCGTGCCGTGCGTGCCCTTCAAGGCAGTTACTCCGACCCTGGGCTTTTCTTGTCCCGTCACGATGCCCGCGGAGTCGGTTCCAGCGCAAAGGGACGCACAACAAGCACAGGGGCCCGGGGAACGGAGATTGCCATCCCAGGGACGCAAGAAGACCCAAGACGAGCTCTCCACGATGACACCTACCGTAGCATCCCCCGGGTTGCCCGGTGTCAGGAAGGGCTGGGCAAGAGCTTCGAGAAGCAGAGCTATCCTGGCCCAACACAGATCCCCAACGCAGCGGATGCCCTAGGCGTCGATCCTTCTCGCAGCGAGCCGTTTGCTGTCCCCCTTCTGCTCTGCTAGGTGTCTGTCCCCCTCCCCTCCCCTCCATTCCCCCTCTTGTTGCTCTTTGATTTGATTCTGGCGCGCATTGGATGCCTCCCTTCAAGTCAGTGGTTGTTCCCAACACGGCAGGCTGCCCAACCATGCCACCCCTTCATGAAACGCGGCAGCTCCTCAGGAACCGCCCGTCACCCAGCCTCACAGTATGCAGCCCACTGACAAGGCCAGCTCAGAGCCGAACCTGAGGGAGAGCAGGCGGGGTCTGAATGTTATGCGATGACCCTATAGCCCCAGTTCAAGTTCCCATCGAAAGCTGCTCTCACGTCACCTTGCGGCCTGTGGCAAGAGGAGAGGGCAGCGTCATCGCGGTCCCGGGACATACCCAGGAAAAACTCCCTGCGCGACATCGCAGCATGCCTCTGAGCGGCCGGCCGCATGCACAGATGATGCGAGCAACTGGGCGCGTAGGATCTCTGGCAGGCCCGTTCGCGCGCATTTGCCAGCCGGCCGCTTGAGGGGTTGGCGATGGTGGCTGAAGGGATCAGTATTGTCTAATAAGAGAACCCTGCGTGGGATTACAGTTGAGGCCGGCAAGGACGTCGTATCGTACCTGATGGGGACCACCTCTCAAGCACCGAGGCTGGGGGAGAGGCTGTGAGATGGGATTGCCACCGTTGATTTCTCATCTTGTCGTTTGTGGGTCTGTATTTGCTTCTTTGCGTCTCTTGCTATCTGTGATCAAAATTGTGCTTTGATGTGCCTGAAATGTGTGCCTTGACGTTGATTGTGATGGCTCAGTTGCAGTAGCTCCAACGCCATGCCATTACATCGTGCCTCCATCTCTCGTCACCAATTGTCACTGTCACACTCGCAATTAAGCAACTCGCCAATCCGAGTTTTCTCCCCTGTGCTTTCTTTTTTGCCAGTCTGCCCTTGCAGCGACGCATGGACATCCATCTCAACACGAAAACTCACGCCTCAAATCCGTGGACAAATGTGCGCCACACGAGCAACGCCCAGCCCTCTCTCTTCCTCGGTTGTCTTCCTGCCACCCTCCAAAGAGCCAGCCTCTCCTTCGCGAGGCCCAGCCTTGGGTCAACGCGACAGGAAAACTTCTTCAATTGACTTGACACTTGTGGAGTGCAGCCGTCAAAGGGTTCTTCCCGATGGGACGCCCCGTGTGCTCTCCATAGCTCTCCACTCGCGCCGTCGACCGAGCCTCGAGCTTTCGAGCCAGTCGCTTGACTCTAGCGCAGCGCCCGAACCGCACCGTCAAGAGTCTCGTCCTCGGACCTCGACCTCGTCTCTGTGTACATGCCTCTCTGCAGAAAGAATCGAACCGTTCATGCTTTTTCCTCCCCACCAAGTCCTTGATCAGCACTTCAGGGGTGAAAAAGTCTCACTTCTGGAGTTCGGGTTTCTGGCACCTCCTCCCGGTTGGAGACTGAAATCCTTGCCTGGTTCAAGGCCAGATCTGGCCCCATGTTCATCAAGGCCCCTTGACGCGTTCTGTTCGCCTCCATCGCTAATGAGAGACCATTGACTGAGAGCCTCACCTGCTGAAGATCCGCTCAACCGGTACGTCGTCAAGTACTTTTGAGTTGGCATTTCGATATTGGCCGGGGTAGACGCTGCTGAGACGCGCGCTGTGCGTGGGATTGTGCGAATGTGGCAACATCTGTCCACCTCGAAAAGCATGGCGGTCGATCCCAGCCCACTTGGGGTCACCTGTCACTGCGGCATCGTCGTGGTGGTGAAGTCACTGATTCAATGCCCGCTGCAGACGCGACAGGACAGCTTGACACGACTGCGGAGGGATGTCGATCTGTTTTGATATGGTCAAAAGCGGAAGAAACAAGGCAAAGGCCCCAGTTGACCCCCATCTCAGCCGATGCTGTATGTAGCTGGTGGAGAGGGAGTGAGCTGTCATGGAGCATCGCAGGCTGAGCAAACCAGGAAGCCGGTTCGGAAGAGGGACATCTCCAGCTGGACTGTCTCGGAGCATCGATTTCTCGGCAGGCCTATGTCTCAGCTCTAGAGTCCAACGTCCAACTTCATGATGCCAAGTCTCGTAGAGGAGTCCATCACGCCGTCGTCGAGAATTTAGCTTTGGCACGATTTCGGCGGGCTTGCAGTCGTGTGCATGTCCAAGAGTCGGTTACCCCAGATCCATCAACCAGGATGGGCATGACTCTTGTCGACTCGAGCCGTGGGTTGATCCTGAAGTGGAAAACCCGCAACCCATTTCTGATCAAAAGAGGTTCTTGCGGTCTGGACCCTGCCCTCCCTATTCCCTCTTCAGCTTGCGTATGCATGTCTCTAGTGGATACGGTGGGTGAAGCTATCTCTCCCCATCCACCGCACATGGGCCGTTCGCCGGGCTCAAGTCGGTGATGGCAAGGCCCGTTCTCTCGTAGACAAATAGTCTGGCAGCGAATAGTCAGTGTATCCGGTGCCGGCCTCGCAGACTGTATCAACATGACTGCATCAACATGGCGTGACTGCAGCATGAAGAATAACTGTGTTCGTTCACACACATGCTCTCCCTGCTGAGTCGGTCACTTGCAGCCTCCAACCCGTCCAGCCTGAACATAAACACCAATGGCCTAGCCCGGAGGGGCCGGGTAGATGCAGCATCCATCTGCCAGACCGACTCACACTGCTCTCCTGTCTCACAGCCCTGCATCAAAGTTCAAGTTTCGTTCGTCCCTCCCCAAGGACCCCTCCGAGGGGATCCATCGTCCCAGCCAGAAGCCCGGTGCTCTCGCATAGTTGGTCGAGCCAAGCCACCGAGAGGCCATGGAATCCACCGGCGGAGCGGCGCCGTGCCATAGACGAGGGTATCCGTGAGTCGCCGAGAAGCATGCCAGGTGGCCGTCTGGGGTTTGTGCAGCGAGCTAACCAAGGGTTGGTCTTTGGGCGGTGAACGCCTCGTTTTGTCGGTATGCTATAGGGTAGGTAGCGGTGAGGGTGGAGGAGGATGGAGTCTCGTGTCGATAGAGTCTGATGCCTCGGTAACTGGGAAATGATGGTCAGTTTGAGCAGTTCGTCAGATGGCTTGAGTAGTTCGGGCGTGACGGTTGGAGAGACACCTCACGTGGATGATGCAGGTTGTGGATCTGCGACCATGTTGAGCCTCACTGATAAGGATGGAGGCTATTCGAATGCGAAACGACTTCCGTCCAGAATTGACAGTGACTGTCTGATATAATTCATAATCAGAGACTGATTCCCTTACAAAAGAAAATCCCATTTATCCGTGGCCCTGAATATAATTACATAGGCAACATGTGGTGTACCATGGATGCCGTTCTGGAGTTACCCAAACCACTTCCATCCATCACCCGGGATCAATGATAATGAAAGCCAAGTATCTATTCCGAGATTCGAATTTGGAATACGTATGAATATCTAAGGATTGGATTATATCTATATTCATCTCTGAATGGGGAAAATATGCCTGAGAAATTACTCATCTGAGGTCATCGCGACTTCAGCGGCCTTCGGCGGAATACAGAGGAACCAACCGCCGCCATCCCCATATGGAGATAATACTGTACCAGAAATGGAAATTTAAATCATAACAGCAAACGCAATCTGCAAGCAGCCGCCCATCACAGTTCATCAGCCAAGGCTAAATCCATTCCATGGTCAGAGTGTATGCACCTCCCCGTCGTGGCATAGGCGGAAGAGAGCAACGCAGCAAAAGCTCCCAACAAACAAACGACAGCTGTGGCAAAAAATGAGCTTCCGTGACACTGAATTACTGTCGGAAAGAGGCCTTGCAAAAATCTGCTACGTGCGCTGACTTCTCCTCGAGTGTTTCTTCCGTCTTCAACCTCCTCATCAACCATTTTTATCCTACACACAGTCTTCACAGCGGTGAAAAAATATCATTAACGTGCTGGATCTCAGGGCTGTGCTTGATCACGGTGGCGGCAGTGGCAGCAGTAGATTTGCCGGTGTTTGTGCCTGAGCAAGAACACTGCTGCACTGCACCTTCCCGTCTTCTCTCCCTCTCGCACCTCAACTCCTCCACCGCAAACAAACTCCCCTTCTTCTCACATATTTCTTCCCCAGCTTCCTCTCAGGAACATTCGTCTCACAAATTTTTTTTCTCAGAGTCTTCTCTAACCATTCTCGCATCTTCAGGCCAATATCTTCATCTATCCCCCATCCCCAGCAAAGGACTACTCATCCTCCACGATGCCCAACAGAAAGAAAGGGGGCTACAAACCGTGAGTCTGATCCTTAGACGATTAAAAGAAGAGGATATACTGATGTACTGACTGTTTCATGGTAAAGCCGGGCCCAGGGAGCGCCCCCCACTAGATTCCGATGCAAGGTCGGAGGAGAGTGGAAGCCACTCGCTGACTTCTCCAACAACCAGCAGAAGAATATCAAGCGGCAACTCGAGAACCGTGAGGACGTCGATCCCGCGCACAGCGGAATGATCTGTAAGGAGCATTCTGCTGGCACCAAGCTGGAATACCGCTGCGAGGTGTGCGACCTCATCAAGCCCCGCGAGCACTTCAGCAAGGCTGCTCTTCGCCGCGAGGAAATCGTGAGTCTCTTCGTCCTTGGCTATCACCGTTCATCTACTGAACTGACGTCTTAGATTTGTGAGAGATGCACCGCCTGGACCGAGACCCAGGAACCCAGTGTTACGCCTTCGCCCCTGGAGACGGGCCACGTTTCCGTCGAGGAAGAAAACGAAGGTGCCTGGGCTCGTGACTTTGCCAACGCCGACTTCTTTGGCGACACTGATGCGCTTCCACGAGCCCCCGTTACCGGTCTTGGAGGTCTCGGCCTGACTGAGTTGGAGAGCACTGCAGAGGGTACCCGGGCCAACCAGATCCTCTCCGAGGTGCTCACCCGTGATGGCTCGGCTTCCTCGCACTCTGTTGTCGGTGCTGGCGGGGACACAGCCAGCGTCGCTGACGAGGCAATGTCGACCATCACCCGGCTTCCTCCTCACCTGGCAGGCAAGGTCTCGACCAAGGCGAACTCTGTTGTGAGCTCCGTTGCGACATCCAACCTGAAGCAGCACAACGAGCTGCCACCTCACCTCCGAGGCCCTGGGAGCATTTCAACCGCGAGTACTGTCCGGAAGGATCGAGAAGAAACTGCCCAAGCACGTCAGGTTCAATACAATGCCTGGGATCCTACCGGAAAGAAGCACCAAGCCATCAAGAACCCGACAATCATGTCCAGCAGCGGCGCATCTGCGTTGTCTTCGGCCGACAAGAGTGAGTACAGCGACCCCAACCTCATCGGAGATTGGAGCGATGTCCCCAACGCCCTTGAGGCGGAGCCGGCCACTCGAGGAGGGAAGAGCAAATGGCCCAAGTCCAGCGAGGTAAGATAGCTGTCCGGACAAGTATTGAATGCCTTGGTAACTGATCAAATGCAGCTCCGAATTCCCCAGTCTGAGATCAAGAAGCAGCCAGTGCTGGTCTCGACCAAGGCGAAGAACGTCGACCCCGAGGTCGCTCGCCAGCGCCGCATGCACTACGCTGAGTCGGATGATTCCGACTTTTAGTTGGGTTGTGATTTGTAAGGGAGAGGATATTCGCAGATACTGGTTTGGTTTGGGGTCTCGAGATTTGATACAGGGAAAAAGCGATGCTATTCATCGCAGGTCTACAGTGAGCAGCGAGTGACTCTAGGCTCGGGGGAATTCGACCAGAGCCAAGTAGCAATATGGAATAAAGGAATAGTTTTGCGATTTAAACCCATGAAGTTGTCAGTGAAGATCTTCCAAGTCTAGATATGGGGCGGGGTACCGCACACGGCTGAGAAAGGAACGAAATACCAGAACGTTTAAAGGGTTACCTAACTCCTTCTAGGTATAATAAAAAATTATGAAAGAAAAAAAAGCCAAGAATATGTTATAATCATGGTGAAATTCTAGACCTCTTTTGCCTATCTTTAGGAGAGGATAAGCTAAAGGGTTTGTAGTGTTGGGGTCTCTATTTTCCCTCGGCCTGGGTGTTACATCATTGACAGCATCAAGAAGAACCACAAATCAGTAGAAATCATTGGGAAATGTGAAGGAAACACTCGTGGCTTTTGATCGTACGATTTTATTGCGCTGAGGTTAACCGTTATTCCTGGTCATGGCTGAGCATTTTGAAACTATTGTCCACTTTCAGATGATCTTGACCTCATTGTGGGTGCCTCATTTTTCTTGGAGCCTCACAACCAACTCAACCAATTCAAACCCACCACTCATTCTCTGTCCATTACGCTGCGCATAAAATGGCCTCCTCCCAGCGCATCTCGGAGCTCGTCTCATGGGCGACCTCTCACGGCGCTCATCTGAACCCCTCGGTCAAAGTCGACAACTTCCCCGAAACCGGCCTCTCATTCCGCGCAACCTCCAAGACGAACCCTCTCGACACAATCGTCAGCATCCCCTCCAGCCTCACACTGTCCTATCTCAACGCTCTCCCGGGGAGTGATGACCCTCGACCTTTTCCTGCTGGCTTCCTGGCGCAGACGCCTCCGCACGTCATCGGTCGTTTGGTCCTCGTCAAGCACTACCTCCTCGGGGGTGAGTCGTTCTGGAGTCCTTATATCCATGCTCTCCCACAGCCGGAGGATCAGGATTCTTGGTCACTGCCGCCTTTTTGGCCTGATGACGATGCAGAGTTGTTTGAGGGGACCAACATTGAGGTTGGTGTTGCTCGCATCAAGGCTGATGTGAAGCGTGACTTCAAGGCTGCTCTTGACGCTCTCACGGCTGAAGACTGGGAGCCAGAGTTAAGGAAGGGGTTCAGTTTGGGTCTTTATCAGTGGGCATACAGCATCTTTTCCAGCAGAAGTTTCCGTCCGAGTCTCGTTCTTGGACCAGAAGATCAGAAGCGTCTCCCCGAGGGTGTCAAGATCGACGACTTTTCCGTTCTGATGCCACTGTTCGACGTGGGAAATCACGACATGAGAACCGAAGTGCGATGGGAGCTCGACGAAGAGAAGAAGCACTGCAGCCTCAAGGTTGCCAAGGCGTACGAAGCCGGAGAGCAAGTGTTCAACAATTACAGTATGAAGACCAACGCAGAGCTGCTCCTCGGCTACGGCTTCATGCTCCCCGAGTCGGAAGAGTTACACAATGACTATGTTCATGTGCGGAAGAGACAGGCTGCTGAGGCTGCGGCTACTGAGGAGTACTACATCTCTCTACGACCGATTCGACATCCTAGTTCCCTCCTCGCGCGGTCGAAGCAGGCTATCCAGTTGAGCGAGTCCACTACAGTGATTGGAGCGTTTCAGCACGTTCAACACGACATGGTTTGGGACATCTTTTGCACGATAGCAACCCCCGAACAGCGCACAGTCCTCGTCCCAGTCGACGCCACTCTTCAAGGCGAAGCAGCTGAACAAGCCCAGCGAGAACGCTTCTTCAGCGGCGACATCATCGAGGAGGGCAAGATGTTTCTTCAGCAGACGGCGGCTATTATTCAGCACAAGGTTATGCAGGAGTTGGAGAGGTTGCTCGAGACTGACGTGGAGGTTGTGGGTGGAGGGGATCTCACGAGGAATCAGCAGTTGGCGCTGGATTACCGGGCGAGGTGTAGACGGGTTTTGGAGAATACTCTCGAGGCCATGAATGCGGACGAGTTGTTTGGAGGTGAGGATGAGTAGGCAGTGTTAGCATTGATATGGAAACCAACAAGTTGTCTACTGGTTAGGCTCTACTGTATGCCCAGACATCGATAAACTTCCAGTTCGAGTTCGTTATACAGGCTCTTGACGACTGGATCGCCATGTGGCTGCACATTGACGATCAAAGCTGCTGCAACACCGGATTCTCGGTCAATCCACTGCGGTAACACAGGTCAGTAAATCTAGATGGCATCCTGTGAAGGGGATAACTCACCCATCTGCTGTTGCACATGCCACTCCACATTAAACTCCCCTTGCGTCTCTTCCCCGGCACATCCTCCACGTTTATGACCCCTCCAATCCCATGGTTGAGTTTGGCTCCCTTGGGGTATTCAGGAGCAAAAGCATCTTGGCCGCCGATGTTGTAGGCGATCATCTCCAGAATCCCCGCCTGCGCCTCGTTGAGCTGCGGAGAAAACATCTCCTGCAAAGTCTCCTCCTTGACGAGTTTCCCTTGTAGTAATCCCCGGAAGAAGGTAGCGTAGTCGTTTGCTGTCGAGTACAGGCCTGCGCCGGCACTTTCGAGGATGTGTTCCTTCGGTGGAGGTAGGGGACCGGGCTTGAGTGTCTCGCCCTCACGGTACGTGCACACGGTAGTGCGGTCCGTCGTCTGGGGAAGCTTCTCAGGCCAGAATCCTGTGTCCTTGATGCCCAATGGCTCGAAGATGTTCTTTTGTGTGTAGGTCCCCAAGGTTTCACCCGTGATCTCCTCGAGGAGGACGCCGGCCCAGTCCGTCGCGGCGCCGTAATACCAGCCCTCGCCGGGTGCAAACTTGAGGGGGGTGTTGATACCCTCGCGGTTCCAGGAGAGGATTGTATCAGTGCGGCCGACAGCTTTGGACCACTTCATGAGATCTGGATCTGCGAGGTCGGAACCGAGACCGAGGGTGTGGGTGAGGAGGTGGCTATCAGATCAGCATCGAGGAACTTTGTTACATGTTGAGTATGAATTTCATACCGAAGTGTGATGGTTTTCGTGTTGTCTTGGAGAATAGGCTTGTCATTGTCGTCAAACCCACGGAGGATTTGCATCTTGGCGAGTTCCGGGATGCGAGGCCGAACATCATCGTCTAGTCCTACCTCTCCACGCTCTACAAGCTGCATGAAACAAGTGGTGGTGATGATCTTGGTCATGGAGGCCATCCAGGTGAAAGTATCGGTTGTGAAAGGTCTTGAGCTAGAGTCAAAGTCGATACGCCCGGAAGAGCCAGAGAAGAGGACATCTGGGGATATCTTGTTAACATGGACGTGAAGCAACGGCTTGGTGATGAACCTTTTGCATTTACAACTACAAACGCAGCTCCAAGGAGTTTGTTGGTGGTGTCTTGCCCTTGAGCGACGTGCTCTTGTAGGATGGAGCTTAGCTTCTTCATGTTGGTGTGTGGGTGAAGTTGATGTGATGGACAAGGAAGAGACCTCGGAGTTTGGTTGAAGAGAGTGGATAGCTCAGTATAACCCTCAGTGTGAAAGAATTGATGAAGCTATTTCGAGGACGGCAAGCCGCTCTTATATGATCGAGGTGAAAGTGGAGAAGGATGATGGACGACGTTTTGAAGGGGTACAACAGAAAAGCCAACCAATATTATGGCAAGCCACGATTCATTGTTATGCTCGACGCTTGGCACTGGCAAGCGGCCGCTCACTAGATTTCAACTTTAAAATCATCGATATTCAATTTTTGTAGTAATATCTGACCGGCTTATTTCAAGGCCTGTACTCACCTCTGGGCCATTATGACAACTTTTAGCTATTGGTTCGTCGATGTTTCTTCTCTGCAAGGCGGCTATCAATCAGTGTCTGACAACTCCACATTCTGTAATATAGCGGGTGACTCACTAGATTCGATCTGCTGCTCGTATCTCGCTTTCTCCCTCTTTTGAGTCAACGTTCGGACATTTCCAACCCCGTCTTACCATTGTTGATCTTTAACCCCACCATCATGACCAAGCTTCTCGACCTCGTCACCCAAATCGACAAGTAAGCTCCCCGCATTCCCCTTCAAGATTCGTTACTCACACACATGTAGTGCCCCGTTGAACTTTGAGGTAGATCACCATCCCTACTACCGCCTCTATCTCGCCCCGGACCCTCGTCCTCATGGCTACATACTCCCCGACACCGTCTCACGCATGCCGTGGCCCGCCGACTTTATAGTCAGCCACGACGACCGCTCCGTGACGCTGTCGGCGCCGCCTCCCGGAGAAACACTCACGGCGCATGCCAACGCCGCGTTTCAAAAGGCCGTGGACGGTGCCATTGACGGCGACTTGTTTCCCATTTTGCACCAGGAGCACAGCGAGCCTTTCCTCGTCGTCGGAGCTAGGAGTTTTGTTCAGATTGAGCGTTTTGCGGCGCCGTTGTTTGGTATCGCTACTCGCGGTGCTCACATGACGGGCTATGCTCGCCGTACGGATGGTAAGGTCAAGATTTGGGTTGCGCGTCGAAGCCGTCACCTTTTTAGTTACCCAGGCCTTCTTGATAGCACCGTCGCGGGGGGTATCAAGGCCAGCAACACGCCCCTCGAATGCATCCTCGCCGAGTCAGTAGAGGAAGCTTGTCTCCCCGTGGACCTTGTGTCGTCAAAGGTCCATGCCGGCGGCGCCGTGACGCTGGCCAACATCAACGAACGCTCGGGATTACACCACTCCGACATTCTCTACGTCTACGACCTCGAGATCCCGGACGACGTGGTCCCGAAGCCGGGAGACGACGAGGTCGAGGAGTTTGTGCTGATGGGGTGCGGCGAGGTCGTGGAGCGGATGCTGGCCGGCGAGTTCAAGCCGAATGTGTGTCCGGTGTTGATTGACTTCCTAGTGAGGCATGGAGAGATCACGGCCGAGAATGAAGAGGACTTTGCAGAGATTCAAGCTCGGTTGAGGAGGAAGATTCCTGTGCCGATGGAGTCGGATGAGGTGTAGACTGATTTGCTATAGATTAGAGCGCTGAGCTGTTGATTTATGGGACACTATTGGCTAGTACCCTGATGCTGGTGACTCCTACATTAATATCCATGGAGTACGACCTGAGACTACTCTTATAATGCAAATCAAGATAATAATTTCCGCCGTTCTATAAACGCCGCTAGTAAAACATCAGCAACACCTTGCAGTGCCGAGTATCGTCTAAGCGAGGCGGGCACTGATGAATGCGCAGTGCCTGAACAGCCAGAAAAGAGCACGTCATAGTTGCCATTTTGGGCAATTCACAAATGATTATAGAGAGAGCGTATAAGTGCAGAAAGAATCTGTCATTGCTATCGAGCCAGACACGAGGTGTTTTGGTGATGGCTTCTACACTGATTATGGAATGAGGATGCATGCATGAATTGAACCAGCACGAGGAGTGCAAGAGTTGAGCATGTCTTTGCTACTTGTAACAGCCTTCCAAAAGATCTAAAATATACCATTTTCTTGTACTATTTAAATACTACGATGCAACCATGAACATCAAGCACCCAAGAACCCAAAGTAAAGTGTAAATAGTGTCTAGGGTAGGTCGTCAGCTCTCTTTAGAAACCTGGGGCAAGCCATGGTTGACCAGTCCCTTCAGCGAGGCGAGGTTCCTTCCCATTCTTCCCCCCAGTCAGCCCACCAAAAAAGTCGACTGCGAAACAAACTCCCACCCATCCCCCCAAATTTCCATTCAGTTCCCGCACACGGTGGAAAATTCCAGCTCAGGACAGCCACTATTCTTGCGAAACTGCTGCAGAATGTCGTCCGATATCCTCTACTTCGACTCTATCGCCTCTGAATCACCTTGATCTTTCTCCTAGGTATGTACGTGCTCTCCGTGTCTGCTGACCTTGTCTACCTTCCTTCCCACAGCGACCCCGCCCTGTTCTCGGGGCCATCTTCCGTTCACGCTGGCCAGGGACAACAACACTCAACTGGACGCTTCATGGACTTGAAGTGACTATCGCAGACCTGGCATGGTACCCTGAGTCTGTTTCGCTATCATATCGGCTAGTTCACGCCCTCTTCCCGCCGGAAAACGCTTCAGAACACCTATTCAACCTCCTCACTTGGCCACAAACTCACCACCTCCAGGGATCCCTTCACTCCGACCACATCATCTTCCCTCACGGCGACATATCGCTGCTGAATCACTCATTGACATCCCCTTTCGCCTCGCTTTCAATGAATCTATTATCTCTCTCTTATTTGACTCCTTCCTTCAACTGTCGCCCCAAGGACACTCTCACCCTACTCACACAGCCTTTTCACATTTCCGACAAGGCCGCCAGCTCACCTGTCGACTCTGCCGACCGGACACTTTACTTCCTACAACAACAACAACAAACACACACCCTCCTAGGGGTTTCTTTCTTTTCCCTTCTCTTGTCAACTGCCACCAATCGCTCAGATCCCACCTTTGCCCACCATTTCAAGCCCATCAACTCTTAAAGCACGACGAGGGCGAGGGACTACGAGGCCAGCTCAGATCACCCACCACCGACAGCCGCCTGGAGTTCACAGCGCTCGGATTTCAACACAAACATGCAACTCAGCCCATCAAGCTGATAGCCACAGCGGACTTGCCTATTTGGATAGATCGCCCTGATCACATGGCTCAAACCACTCCAGAACAAGCGACACCATCACATCCTGTTTGGCCTATTACCTTCGCTGGCCAAGCCCGCCACCTATTCGCTTCTTCAGCCTACATTGAGATCACATCACATTGCACGGCAAAAGACTCAGCATGGGAATCAAAGTTCCATGTTACTATACATCTCAATCCGTACACCATCTCCGAGTAGTCCTCGAGATTTCCCAAGTCGCTTCATCTCCCCCCGCGACTTTCGCTGAGCAAGCAAGCAAACGCTATCGTCCTCCTCCGACTCCCTTGGTATCGTATCGACTGCTTATCAGAGCCCTTCATCCTTGCTAATCGTTCTTTGCCCGACTGCGCCGAAAAGTCTTTCTTGACGACAGGTCTCGCTGGCCCCCTCCTGCCTGGAGCTGCGCTTAGGCTGGCTCTATCTGGGCTGCTGTTGTCCGGATCTTCCAAGAGTAATAGTTGCCCAAAACTATTAAGGCCAGCATGCTACCAGGTCCCTCTCGGTCTCGAAGCGCATGTCTTCAACTGGGCTGCCTCCTGCTGAGGCGGCATGCTCAAGCATGTGCCGAGCACGCACCCAGTCTGTTGACTGTGAGCAACCAAGGGCACGTCGAATAGCCATGTGGCTGGGTATAATTGGCGAACCACCTCGTTCGGCTCAGCAACCGACTTTCAACACTCATACAAGTTTCATCATACAATCCATCCATTAGCCCAACGTCGCCTTTACTCCTCCTCCGAATCCGACTCATCACTGGACTCGGCGGTGGGAGTGGGTGCCTGCAGCACGGGCTGGGACTCAGACGGCTCTTGACCTGGCCTATATAGGTCTCGGAGTCCCCGAAGCTGCGCGATGCGCTCCTCTTGTTCACGGGCACTCATGGGCTTGTTCTTCTTGGGCTTGGCCGATGTCGACGACGACTTGGACGGCTTAGGCGCAGGTGCTCGGGTAGTCTCTGGCGAGGATACTGCGGCTGCGCTCGAGTCCTTTCCGAACCCAGGCAACACCTTCTTGCAGAGCTCCCACAGCTTAAGTAGGGCATCGTTGCTAAGCTGGTCTATGTCAAGCTCCAGCTCACCATCATTGTTCTCCTGGAGCACATGTCAGTCACAGAGGAGCTACTCTGGAAACGGGAGTCACTTACGTTCTGACCCGTGTCGCGCTTAATGATGTCGATGGCGCGATCGAGGTATGGGTACTCGAGATCGTTGATAGCGTTGGCAATGGTGTCCTTATCCGCCGCTGTCAGACTCTTCTTGGGCGCCGCCTTTTTGGTGCCTCCGGACTTCTTGGGGTGCGTGGGGTGACTCGTGGGTTTACGCGAGGCAGAGCTGGCGGGCTTGGGCTTGCTCGGCTTGCTCGGCTTCTTGGCCGGCTTGTCATGCTTCTGCCGGTAGTCGCTGAGGTTCTGCTTCGCCTTGAGGAGAGCCTCCTGGATCATGCTCAGGATACCTTGCTGCACAGTGATGAGGCTCGGATTGGGCGAATCACCAGCAAACAGGTCCGTGAGCTTTTCGCTCTCTTCACGCAGCTTGGCTTCCAACTCGCGCACTTCCTTGGACGGATCAACGCCTGGGTTGGCAGTAGCCTCCTCGCCCTCGGCGTCGAATTCTTCCTCCTCCTCGTCGCTCGCATGAGAGGCTGCAGGAGGAGCGTTGGCCTTGGCATGCTTGGCCAGCCACGAGTCCTTTGTCTTCATCAGGGATTTGTAGTGGGCTTCAAGCTGCGACGCCAGATACGACACCGGGTTGCCCTGATTCACGTCTCCGTTGAAGGCATAGCAATTTTGGAATATCAATGTGATATTCTTGTCGAATTCTTTTAGGCTGGTGATTTCACCATTTGCCAGCATGCGCGACACTTTGCTAAGATCCATGGGCTTCTTGATGATGGAGTAGTAGTGAGGGATGTTGAGACCTTCCGCATCGACAGCGTCCATGAACCACGAGTTGAGGTTCTTGTTCTTGGGGTGCATCAGATCGGCCAGAACCTCCTCAGAGAACTGAAGCTCGGGCTTGAGCTTCTTACGAGAAGGCTTGGTGGAGTAGTCAATATCCTTCGGCTTCGGGGCACGTACAGTCCGCTTGGGCCGGTCTCCATCGGTGGCGTTGGAGGCACGACGCACTTGAGCAGAATTGTCTGGAGCCGGGGGAGCTGGTCTCGGGGCAGGGCTCCCCACGGTAGGGCTTGCGCTAGGTCCAGCAGACTGCTTACGAATGACCGGATCCCCGTGCGTGACGGTGCGTGGTCCGCGAGGAATCTTCTGCTTTGGCGCCGGCTTGGGTTTGGCTGGCTCCTCCTGGGGGATGTGGACAATGTCTTCCCAGACACCTCGGATGGCATTAAAGGCAGCACTGGTGACTTCATGTAATTCGCCATTGAAGTCTCGAGTGTTGTTGTACATGAGGAGCAGATCGGCCTGGAAATCCCCAACCGTGGTATATACACCGTTGACATCCCGCAGTGTTCGGTCAATCTCGGACAAGTCGGTGGGCTTCTCGATCTTAGCGAGATAGCTTTGCGCCAGTGAAGGCCAGAGTTTTGGGACCGAATCCTTGAAGTGACCACCAGATTTGGTCTTCTTCACACGTCCAAGCACCTTGCGGAACTCACGACGTTGGAACGGGGTGAGGGTTTGGCGTATCAACTCCTTGTCATTCCATCTGTTGAGCGAGGCGAACGGAGACTCTGTCTGCTGGGAGGCAGACTCGGCAGGCGCTGTCTCAGCCTTGGGGAGGCTGGTGGATGGTACAGGTTCCTCCGAGTTGGGCTCTGTCTTGGCTCGCTTGGGCGCAGGCTCATCCGTGATGTCGTCCTCGCGTTCACGAGCAACCTTGACGGCACCAGACACATCCTCCATGGCGACCTCGATGGAAGGCTTGGGGCCAGCAGGTTCGGATTCGATGGCAAGCTGAGATAGGCTGGCGGGCTGCAAGTCAACTTCGGATGTGGGGAGTGCGGTGTCGTTAGAGGAGGGTGGTGTCTTGTCGGTTCCGTTGACCTTTTCAGCAAGGCCAGAAGGCTTCTCCGACATTTCGACGTCCTTGGATTCCTTCTCGGGGGCAGGCTTCTCGTCCTGAGACTTGTCCTGCGCGGGTACGGCATCCGTCATATCCACATCTTCTGAGGCAGAAGCTGATGGCTTGAGTTTGTCGTTTGATTGCTCCGACTGACTCTCACCTGCAGGCTTATCCCCGTTTGCGCCCTCGCTATCCTTGCCCGACGGTGAGTCTGTGGATGGCTTGCTTTGATTCTCGGCGTCTCCCATCTCAACATCCTTAGTGACGCCGTTTGACGTAGGGTGATCGTCCGTCTTTTCATTTCCATTAACTGTCGGGGGCTCAGATGTGCCCTTGGACTTATCGGGTGTCGCATGACTGATGAAACAAAGGTCAGCTACCGCTGAAAGATGCATAGGTGCGCGCGCGCATGATGGATCGCGTCGCAAAAAGGAGAGCAAGACCATCTTAGCAGCGCGCACAGGAGTAGGGGCGACTTACCCATTAACTTCAGACTTCTGCTCCTTTTCCGACGTCGAATCGTGCGATTTGGTGTCCGGCGCAGGTGCGTCGGGCGTCGGCGAAGCCATACTGGCCGTTCGCGGTGAGCGCGTCAAAATAGGAGATGCTCAGTCAAATCGTCGCGACATGAAGAGGTCAAAGACCGATGCGCTTGCGGCGGATGCAGTTGGTGAAGCGATCGATGTGCGATGCGACAAATGCGATGTGATGCGATGCGATGCGCGCGATGGAGTTGGTAGGTGTGGAGCCTTGGGAATGGAGGCGCGTCGCGCGACCGAGAATGTGTGAAGGCGGGGGGGGACGCTGTTTTATATGCGCGGTCTCGAATTGTGTGGCGCAGAGGCGAGAGGTAGCGCAACGTAGATGGCGACGGAATCAGGTTCCAAGGCCGAGATGGTAACTCCGGATACGCGCAGGTGACAACGCGATTGAGGTAGGTCAGGAAGAAAAGAGGAGAGAGTTGGGGCAAATGACGCCGACGACCAAAGGGGAGCTTGTAATGGCGGGGAGGGGAGGTGTTGGCGCAAGCGGGAAAGAGTATGAACAAGAAGAGAAGAAGAAAAGGAAGAAGTGGATAAAAAAAATAATCAAAGAGAAAAAACAGTTTAAGCGATGCAAGGAACAAAACAAAACAAGCCGTGCCCCGTGATCGTAAACTTATTATTGATTATCTGGAGTGCAGTTGGGAAGGTGTTGCTGGACGTAGACGTAGCGTAGACGTAGACGTCGAGGCGACGAGGGCTTCGAGAACAATAAGAACGTGAGGGGAGCTCTTATCGTGATCGGGCGCGGAAGGTGCTTTTTGTGCTTCACCGCAAAGAAGAAGGTGGTAAGTGGTTGCGGCGCTGGGTTGCCAAGATGGAACACCAGAGAGCTTCTGTGAGTGGCTAGGTAGACTTTTAGGCGCAGGATGCGGCGACGGTCTTGCTTGCCGGGAAGGTACCTCCTCTTGAACCTCGTTTTTTTTTTTTGCTGCTTCCTAGCAGGCCCGGGAGGGTGGAGGGGAGGGGGGAAGGGGGGTTGAATATAGGGCCTGGAGGGAAAAGCGCGTGCACGTCAGTGAATTTTGCCCGGTCGGAGGCGCGGTGGTATTTATGAGAGAAGAAGGCAAACTCCGCTGAGCCGTTTGACTTGTTTCTACCGGGGCGCAGATATGACCAGGGGGGGTAGGAGGAGAGGGAAGAGAGGGAAAAATTTAGTTGGCCGAGCTTTTTGTAGTTGAAAGGGGAATGGGAAGAGAAAAAAATGTGGACGCACGGACCAGGCTGGCCCTTTGACTGACTTGCGCTTGCTCTCTCTTGTTGCACCCGGGTTGGGACTGGTGGCTGGGGTGAATAGTGGCTTGAACCGGCAAGGGGTGACAAGGGGTGTGCACAGCAACGCGAGGATGGGAGATGGCGATGCAAATGCATTTGTGTCTGTATTAGTTTGAAAATGCACATTAACTTCTCTTTTTTTGCTAGATAAGATACTCTCCCCTCTGCTGTCGAACCGTTTGATTGCTGCCTCACGGCGGCTTACAGCGCCATGTGGCTGGTGGAAGTCCCCTCGTGTGATTGGGCCTCGGAAGGTCAACCACCAGAGTCCCATTTCACGGTCCTCAAACGCCCTCCGTTTCCCGAGTCCGTCGTCTTACAAGACTTATCCGTCTTCCGTCCAGCCAACACGAGACGACGCATCAGCTCGGGGAAAGAGTCTGTACGTGTTGAAAGGTGAACAGGCGAGAGAGCAAGGATACTCTTCTGCATGATGAAAGGAGAAATTCAGGAGAAGAAAAAGTCATGAACTTGGTTTGGTTGATGAACCCAGCGCAGGCAACCCATTTAACTTTGGCGTCGCATCCAAGTCACGCAGCGCGTCGCGACGCGTGCGATGCCATGAAAAAAGGCTGGCATGTTAACTAACGCGTATACCCTCATGACGGTGTCTATCCAACTAACGAGGTCGAGCCGACGCATCATGGACTGGGGCCCGAGCCCGACAACGGATCCACCTCATCTCGAGTGGCAGGGGAGAGGTCAGGTGACTGTACACACCCGTCTCCGGGAAACGAAGGAGGGGAGGGCTTTGCAAGCACACACACACACTTTCGGGTTTCTCGTCTGCTCGTGATACCACCCAACTGTCCAGCTTCTCGGGAACGTTGTTTGTTTGAGAACAAGAGGTGGCTTTCCCTTCCTGCCCCCCTGAGGGTAGCCAGTCCACAGATTGCGTCGTGGTCCCTCTTCGACGACACCAGCAATGTAAAATGTGGTCGATGCGACCAATCACCATGAGGACAGGTGTCCACTTGGGTTCCAAGTCCTCCAATGGCGGCCCATCTCATTTAGAGCTTGCGGCAAAGCCAATCACTGTTATTAAATGGCCCTCTTCCAGCTGCAAGGCGAGGCCACATTGGGCTCTCCTGCCAATCAGATGCGGTGAGCGCACAACCCATGGTCGCCCGGTTGCCGAAGGCTGCCAGCAGCCTTTCCCGGCCGAATGTCGCCCTCTGTGCGACTGTTGGATGAGTCACGGTGTGTGCGCGAGACACGTGAGACACAACTTGGTTTCTTATCATCAGGTGACCTTTGACGACACTCTTATCTATCGCTTATGTCATCCAGAATTTGTGCGGTGTGGGGGCATCTATCAAGTCGCCAAGGCTCCAGACCAAAAAAAAAGTTCACACGCTTGGATCGAGAGACGGGCCTCGTGAAATTTTGCAACCACTCGGCGCTGATAACGCTGAAGATATCACGACAATTTGTTTGCGACGGATTTCTTAAGGAGCAGTCGCCGAGTATCCATATACTTGAAGAAAAGAGATTCTTTGACTAGCCAGTCGTCATTGAACATCGACAATCCCTGCACGCGACTTGCTGCACTTCTGCGACGCTTCAACAACCTCTCGCATCGCCATGTCTACAAAGCGCAAAGCTTCGGCCAAGGTGGCCGCTCCCGTCGTGCGATCCGGCGCCCGAGTCCCCAACAAGGTCACCATCGATGAGTCAAAGGCCTCCATCGCCGGCCCCGAAGCCCTCCAGAGCTCCCAAGTCGAGACGATCGAGATCTCCTCCGACGCCGACAGCGACGAAGACCTCTCGGATGCCGAGGTCCCCCAGCAGCAGGAGGAGGAGGAAGACGAGCAGCAGCAGACCACCAAGGACTTGACCGCGCGCCTAAAAGCAGCCAGGCAGAAGCCCAATGGCGAAGAGGAAATCGCAGACTCTGACGCCGAGCCTACATCGCCTTCATTTGGCGAGCTCCTCCGCGCCGAAAACGAGATCATCGATGTTCCCTCGCTGCTGCACCCCTCGGGTGGTGCCGTCACCCAGCAGCCAACGCGCAGCGCTCTTCCCGTACCTTCTCACCAGTCCCTCACCACTGTCCTTTCGCAGGCTCTCCGCACCGACGACACCGACCTCCTCGAGTCCTGCCTGCACACCACCGACCTCAGCACCATCCGCAACACCATCGAGCGACTCGACAGCTCCCTCGCTGGCATTCTCCTCGGCAAGCTGGCCTCCCGCCTGCACCGCCGTCCTGGCCGCGCCGGCAACCTGATGACGTGGGTTCAGTGGACACTCGTCGCACACGGTGGTGCCCTAGCCTCGCAGCCCAAGGCCATTCACAGCCTGGCCGGTCTGCAAAAGGTTCTGGCTGAGCGCGCAAAGGGGCTCTCCAGCCTTCTCGCCCTCAAGGGCAAGCTCGATATGCTTGAGGGTCAGATGGATCTGCGCCGCAAGATGTCCCGATCCGCCGGTCTTCACACTGGCGGTGACTCTGACTCTGACTCTGATGATGAGGACGTTATCTGGGTTGAGGGTGAGGATGATGCTGCTCGCACTCCCGGCCGACGGCGTGGTCTTGATGGGGAGTTTGACGACTCGGATGATGACCTCGATGTTCCCGTGACTAATGGTTTCATCGGTGATTCTGATGATGAAGAGGAGGAATCTGCCGGCGAGGAGGGTGATAGCGATGCCGAGGAGTCTCTCGATGAGGACGAGGTCAATCATGACGATGTGGACGAGTCAATGGGTGAGGATGAGGAGAGCGACGCCGAAGCCGCAGCCGCACCGCCGTCCAAGGTTCAGAAGACGGCGGAAGGTTTTGGCAAGCGAAGGTGAAAAGAAAAAGCATGTACAGCAAAAAATGAAAGGGGCTTTCTTGTTATCTTGGCGTTGGTCTTTTTTCTAGATTTTTCGGCATCGGGGAGGAATTTATATAGCCTTGAGAGATTAGAGGCGGGTAGCAAAGGGGGGGTTTTGTTGTTAATCTGCCTCGACGTGTAATAGGCTACCATTTGCATGTTTCATGATCTCTGCCAGTGACTGATTGTTGATCTGTGTTGATTACATGGGTGTGAAGAGATGGAAAGACTGTTGTGTATTCCACGAGCTATCATGAGCCACCGGAGGGCCATGACTGGAGGCATAAGCTAATTATATTTCATCATATAGGATATCTTATCCAGTAACGAGCTATTCTCATGTACAAAAGCTTGGTATACGACCATGATTGAGAATGACAATACGCTTGGGCGAGCTTTAGAGCAAAGGGATATGGGACACTCCCAATCTCTGCTCTCTTACAACTGTAAACGCCAAGTTAGTATTTTCTACCGGCGTGCTCGTATTGATAAAAGATTTCGAGTAGGAACGTTTTTTTTTTTTTTTTTTTTTTAAAAAAAAAAGGCACTCTCATTAGTGAGATACTGTTGTAGTCTTGTTTTTAAACCTGATCGGACGGCCTTTTTGACAGAGCCAGTTTTGGTCCTCTTGTGCCGACCATCATGATCACAACGTCATTCTGCCAAACAACCCTCACAAGCTGACTTTTTGCATGGCAGTAGATAGACTTGGTTGCTCCGGTTTAACTCCTGCTATACATGGTCTGCGAAAAAAATTAAAAAATTAAAATAAACCTTGAAATGTATCATCCCTGGCTTCCTCTGGATTCCTAGGTACTCTTCACACCTGATCACATCTCGATACTTTTTAACTTTCAAGTATCTTTCTTTTTCTGCTCATTGTAACTCTGAATGTTGTTGACTTGTTGCCTGGCTGCTCAGGAAAAAAAAGTTATATTACCTCTTTGGGAAGCGTTTTATCCAACAAGGTAGAATAACTGTAGTTCGTTTTTGCTTCGTTTTTGGCATATTTCTTGAATGTGAGGTTCAACTTTATATTTCCCTTTTGGGTGAAATCTTTGAACATAAAACCAGTCCCCTTTCTCTTTCTTTTCTGCTTGGCTTTCATCTTTTCATCTTAATCACAACACCAACACAACTTCAACTCCAACTTTCTTGCTCATTCACACTCACACTCACAATCAAATCATCCTCATCGCAATCAGCAAGATGGAGACATCCGGAGATAACAGCACGATGGAATCCACAATCCATCAATTCTCGGACTTGAATCTGTCCAACAAGCCATCGTCCCGCCTCGCCCCGCCAACTCGCACCCTCCCACGAACCACCCTCAAAAGAATCCCCAAGTCCATCGGCAAGAGCACCATCAAAGCCGACAAGTCATACATCGCCTTGTTGGAGGATGGCCGTCTGAGACGTGACCGCAAGAGGAACGAAGGGCGGCGCTTCAAGTGGTGGTCTAACCACGAGAAGGCCTTGATGCATCATCCCAGGGGTTTCGCTGAACACGGCGACCTCACAACCAAGATGATATCGTACTGCAAGGCTATCAAGGAGGCGAATGAGGACGAGGGAGAGCTCGGTTCCCTCCCTGCTCATCCAACCGATACGGCTGGGATGGATAGCGGCCTGAGTTGGGACGACCCGAGTTGGGACGACCCGGCTCTGCATCCTGACCTTGTACGTGAGTTCCGTGGGACGAAGGCTTGGGAGTTCTTTAGCGAAGCACTCGCTCGATTCCGCCGCGGAGAAGATCTGTCGTCGCAATTTGCATCACTCAACCTGGCTGGAGAGGCATCGCAGAGTGCGACTTGAGATGACGAGCATGGCCGCCCTTTACAGCACGCTCCCCCCTAGCCTGCCCTTCGGCAAGACACACTACCTTGATAGTAGTAAGTTGACAGAGTCCGTGAGGTGTCCAGAAAAAATGACTGACCTTGATGTAGTGGTTGGTGTACTTGGGAAATTGGGACGATGAATCTGTTTGGTTCGAACATGTGCTTGGCTCTCATCTCTCGGCCGAGACAACACAAGGTCAGGACAAGTCTTTAGCTACCAATGGTAGATCTTGCGTCGACTGTCCTTGAAAAGTCTCGTCACGCTGTGGATTAATCACGCCAGACAAGCAAGACTCGGGTTCATGTCATCGTGTTCATGTCATCGTGTTCATGTTGATCTAGACAAGACACCACACACACCTCCTCATGATAGAATACAAGACCCAAATTACAAAAAGGACCACAACTATTCGTTGCCAAGATTGCTTTATCCATCCAGCCCTTGTAGTTCCCAGCGCCATGCTATGCTAGGTGCCATGATTAAAAAGATTAAAAAGACGAACCTCCCCAAATCTTTGCTTCCTCTGGTGTAGCTCTCTATCCGGGACACCCAACACCCAACCCAATTCAAGAGCAGCAAGTCCCCTCCTTGTTTCTTCTTCGTCAATGGTACAGTGATGTGGTGAGTGAGTGCCTTCCTCGGCACTACCACTCTAAACGTGTTGATACGTTGTGATAGATATTGGCGTCGAGAGTCGACTCAGTGGTGAACTCAAGGGAGCACACTCTGGCGCCATTGCTCGATTCTGTTCATTGAACCGCCATTCATAGGCTGCATGCCCGGTTGCATCAAGCCTCCGCCGTACACGGCGCCGCCACCGCCATACGGGCTCAGATTGTTCATGCCAGCATAGCCGCCCATGTTGGGGTTATTGTTCATCATACCCAGGTTGGTAGCGGAACCACCATATGGGCCTTGCTGCATCGGTGCGCCGTAAGAGCTAAACACAGCGCTTGCTCGGTGGTTGAGAGCCGGTTGACTGAGAAGCTGCGTGTTGAGGGCTGGTGAGGACATGGCTGCTTGAGGGCCTTGACCACCTGTGCCATCATTAAAGGCACCGCCTCGGAAAGCACCATTGTGAGCATTGGTTGCACCACCACCGAGACTCTGTGGCATCTGCCGAGTCAAGGTCTGTGGCATTTGATTCCGATAGGCGGCCAACTTGGCCTCGCGTTCTCGTGCGAGTCGGTTCTCACGTTCCACGCGAGCTCGCTCTTGTTGCGCGAGAATCTCAGCCTCCCTCTTGGGGTGCGTGGCAAGAATATCTGATAGCTGATGCATTCTGCCGTTAATGCCCGGCACTGGACCTCCTCCAGGACCTCCGGCTCCGGGCCCTGCGTTCAGTTGGTTGAAGCTCATTTCACGCTCACGAGCCTCACGCTCAGCCTGCAAGCGACGACGACGCTGGCCGAGGGTCTCTTCTTCAGGCGGCTTTGCCTTCTCCTCTTCCTGCTTCTTCTTCTCTTCAGGATCCTCGAACTGGCTCAGCAGCTCAACGGAAAAGGCACCGCTGACAGGTCGAGCCTTGGGCAGAGGATTCTCAGCTTCATCCTTGGCAGCAAGTCGGCGTTTCCGATCAGCAAGAGTCTCTCCCTCCAACTCATCATCGGGTTCGGTTGCCGGATGCTGTGCCGACTGTGGAGTCTGGGGGAGATAGTTCGCGCTCAGGTTGTTGGCACCGAGGTCGTTCATGCTAGGCTTGCGGATCATGACAGATCTGGGATCCTGTCCATGAAGACGAGCTCGACGCTGGCTGAGAGGTTCGTTGTCCTCCATCTCGCGACGCTCCATCAAGCCTAGTGGTCGGTTGAGGTCCATAACGTTCTGGGCGCCTTGGTTCCTGGCCGCAATGATGGCCAAGGGCACATCCTCATCATCCGAGCCTTCGTCGACGGGGTTTCCATCGGCGTCTTCCCAAGCCAAGTTCACACGTTTATCCTTTCTGGCCTTTCGCTGAGTCTCGGCAACGGCGTCCATCTCCAGCAATGTTGCGTGCATGCCGCCGGGGAACGTTCGTTGGGTACGCTGCTTCTGCTGCTGCTTACGCAACTGAAGTTCAGCCAGAAGTGTCGTGGGAGGTCCATAGTAGGCCTCCTCATCAGACTCCTCCCCTTCCTTGGCCGCTGCTTGTTCGTCATCGGAGTGGCCTTCGCTGCGACCGTCCACACTGCGGGCCAGTGCCTCATTCTCAGTCGCACGCGTGTCAGCGTTGACAGGGCCAAGTCCAGAATCCGACTTGCTAGCTCGGTGGTCGTCGTCGTCGTCGCTCTCATGGCTGTGCCGCTTGAGCCACATGAAGGAGGATCGCTTCCTGGCATGCTTTTCGTGCTGCTTCTCGCCTGATTCAGGGCGGAGAACCGTCGATGCAGCGACCGACGCTCGCTTTCGTTCCTTTCCGTACACCTCCTGGCCAAGCTTGCCAGCTCGTTCGTGGTCGGTGAAAGCGTTGACTGGTGCGTTGGCAGATGCATCCAGGATGCTGTCGAGAGTGGCCATGGCGGATCCGTCCTTGACCTCGATATCTGGCTGTGTCGTCGGGGGCGCGTCAAAGTAGACACTGGCCCTCAGCTGCGGTGGCAGATTGGACATTCTGGACTTGCGCTTGTCAGGATCCATCTTAGACAACCGCCTGGGCCGTCTCAGTGGCTCGGCCTCAGCTTCGGGCGCTGTCTCAGGCTGGACTGCAGGCGCTTCATCTCGGTCCGAATGCACAGAGCGGATGGTCTGGGGTTCCTGATCTACATGCTGCAGCTGCTCTGTAGACAAAGCAGCAAACGACTCTCGGTGGCCTGCAAGGGGGTCAGGTAGCCAAGAGTCCCGAGTAGTGTCATGGTTATCCAAGACTTGGGAGCGTCGGTTGTCATCTAGCACACGGGATTGTCTGTTGCCCTCAAACATGGCACTCATCACTTGGGAACGTCGCTTGTTCCTCTCGGTTGCCTTGGGCTTGTTGGACAGCTTCGGAGGTAGGTTGAGCATGGCCGGCACTCGGGCCGGGTAGTAGAGCATCTGCTGACCAGTCTCAGGGTCCATGTAAGACTGCGGTCGAGCCATGCCAGCGGATGGCATTTGTCTCTTAGGAGGAGACTCTGGCCCTCCGGGAGGGGCATAGGGGTCCTCTTGCTCCGGAACCCAGTGCACACCATCAAAGTCACCGAACGCATCTTGACATTGCTGGAAAGTCGTGTCAGAGTGCGCACTTCCAGGCCGCTTAGGTTCTCGAGATTCTTCTTGATCAGAGAGAAGTCCCGTAGTAGCATCAGCAGGCTTCTTTTCGTTCTTATCATCCAAGAAGTCATCGTCTCCCATCATCTTATTGAAGACATCGGTGGCGGGCATATTGGCATCGCGAAGCTCGTCAGGCAGGAGAGAGTCGCTCTCCGAATTCTTAATGGGGGGCGATTTGTCCGCCATGTCGAGAACGTCCTGTGTTAGTGAAATGGGTTCGGACTCTGAAATCTCTGCAAGAGAGATCTTTGTAGATCGAACGCTTCTAACGGAAGCCTTTCCTGGGCCGTGGCGTGATAAGACAGAGTCGAGGTCAAAGTCTGGTCGACCGGCCGAGTTCTTGGATCCCGAGCGCAGACGGCCAGTAAGCGAGTGGTTCGGAGAGAGAACGTATCCGGCGGGAGAGTAGCCGCCGTAGCGAGCAGCGTTATTCGTCGAAACGATGGAGGATGCGATTGAGGGGTGTCGTCTGAGCTGTTCGACTGCCGAGCCGGGGGTGTAATCGTCGACAGAACCCGAAGCCTTGACGCTGGCGGCGAGGATGGACGAACGTCTGGAATCGGATCGCTTCAGTTCGGTGTGCAAATCACGGATTGCATCGTCGATGGAACTTGTCATAGACAGTCGCACAGCAGTGGCCTCGAGCTGGGCGATGTTCCCGACGTAGGCCCCAGATCGGGCCTGGGAGGTGATGTCGGGAGTGGGATGTTTGAGATCGAGGGAGCCCGAGTCCGAGGTTGTGCGAACGATTGTCCTGGGGCGCGGCTGGACGAACTTTGTGGTGGGTTGGACGCTTCCAACTCGAAGAGGAGAAGGGGAGGATGTGTAGGAGGGAGAGGAAGCGTGGTCGTGGGTGTCGTGTGAGGAATGACCGTTGAGGTGGCCGTCTTGGTAGCCCGGTCGATGCCCAGGGGAAGCGGATTTGGTGCCAGTGGGTGAAGTGGATGCTGACATGTCCTGCGTGGCGCCCCGAGCAGCAGCAATAGAAGCAGCACTATCCATACAGTGGGCGCTCGCTGGTGCAGTTGCTATCCCTGATGCAGGGAGCGCTGGCGCCTGAGCTGGCACTGACCCTGTGGGCGCTGGAGCAGTCTCGTATCGCTGCTGATTTCTGTTCCAGAGGTCCATTCGATTCTGATGCGGGCCCCTGAGAGGCGAGATGCCGCTTGATGGGGCGCTGCTATTTTGGGCCGGCAAGCTGGTCGTATTAATTGTTGCTGGCGAAATGAGTTTTTGCTGTGATTGTCGTCTATGCTGATCCTGCAGTACTGGACTGTCGGTGTCCTGTCGATCTTGCTCTAGAGGACCCTGATTTGAGCCTCCATCGCGAGCATATTGGTTAGTTGATGGATTTGAATCAACTCGACGGGAAGCATTGACGGTATCATCAACAGCACGTGTCGTTTCGGCGTTTCCGTCACCCGCAGCAGAGACAGCAGTCCCAAGATCTGCAGTGCGCTGGCTCTGACTGCTGGGGTCCAGGTCTCTAGCGGATGGCCCTGTTGGTAATTGGTCCGAGGACGCTGTGGGCTTGCCGCCACCTGCACTAGCAGATCCAGCATCAGCGACCATGGTGCCAAAGCTGCTCATGTTGGACTTTTCTGTGTCCAGAAAGCATGAGTCGTCTAGCATGCTGAGTGGTGTTGAATTCTGGTCGGCCAGCGACTGGAACGAGACCGGCTCGGGACTCGTGGTGAGAGGGGTTGAGAGGGGAGAAGAGAGGAGCACAGGGTCGACCTGGGCGTCATCCTTCTCGTGACCGCGGCTGGCGGACTGTGACTGTGAGGGAGCAGTCATGATGGCTGCTTGTCGACCTGATGGGCAAAGCCGAGGCGATCCTGCGCCGAGTGGTCAGGGCAAGACAGGGGATGGCCGCCTCGGTGTCAGTTTAAATGTCTTGCGCTCAACGCAGACTCTGCTGGAGCTGTTCTGGATTCAGCTTGGTGGATAATCCAGACAAGGAAGTGGGTGCAAGGCAAAAGGGTAGGCTCCCCAGACCAAGAGCGCGACCTGGGTTGCCCATTCACAATTGGCGGGTGAGCTTGAGAAGGAATCGATATCGCGCTGAGAGGTGTGGTATCTCGAGGTCACGGGTCAACACCCCATGATATGACGGGCTGAAGTCGGTGTGTGCTTTGAGGTGTAGGGCGCTGCGGGCGTAGCAGCTTTGGTAGTTAGTTGATTGATAGCGGGAAGCCGGTGTCTCGCAGTGGCTGATGAAGGTCGTAGCGAGGTCCCGTGGTGCGCCTGGGTCGAGATAGTGAAGTCGAGAACCTTGAATTCAAGACTGCGCGATAGGGAAAAGAAGTAGAAGGAAAGAAGAAGTAGAGAAGAGATGGCCGGTTGAGGACAGCAGAGGCACGATGGTCCAAGTGTGCAGATGAAGCCTGGGCCCTTGCGCAACAGTCGACGGGAACAAGGCGGGAAGGATCTTGTTGCAAATCAACCGGGGACGCAGATGGAAGATTTGAATGGCTGAAGACTAGAAAGACGACAGGTCAGGTCAGAGAAGAAGAAATGAAAACGACGCTCTGCCAGCGCAGACTGGACTGACAAAGACCCTGCTCGTGAGATGATATCGAGTGGCTGCCGCGCACAGAGCAAGGTATCCCGGCGTGTGTTTCGCTCAAAGAGCAGGATGATCCAGGTACACAAGCAGGTACGTGCGGAAAGGCCCGCAGAGATGAGATGAGACAGACTCAAATGGATACGTCGAGGGGAAGAGGGAATTGGCAAGGAGGTTCCTAGCAACGAGTGCTCGCACAAGATGCACGCACAACGTGGCCGGCAGGATAATGAGAATCAAACAGAGAGGTCGGCCCGTACCTGACGGCGCGCATTCGCAGGCGCAGTGCGACGACTGACGGATGGACAGACGAGACGAGAGCGGTCGAGATGGACGGATGTCGCACGGGCAATGCGACCCTCGGGTCGGACTAGATGCAAGGTCCCGGGAGGACAAGAGGCAAACGACGAAGCGGGGACGGGGGGGCGAGTATGAGAAGATGAGTTCCCGAGAGATGAATCCCGAGAGAAGAAGAAAAATCCCGAGAGGAGAAAAGGCGATGGATTGTCCGGGATCGTTGATCCAAAAGCTGGAGGGTCTTGCGAGTCGCGTAAAAAAGTTGGAGCTTCCAAGTTGGTCCAGGTCGGGAGTCTAGGATGGCAGCGCTGGTTATAGTGGGACAAGAAGGACGGGACAGTCTGTCTCTGCTGCTTCAATGGCCTTTTTGGTTGTTGAGAAGTGACACTGTTGACTCGAAAAGTAAACAAAACAAAAAAAGGGTTTAAGGATAATTCAATTCGGAGCGATGCGCACTCAAAGCTTGGGTCCCCGGATGGATGCCACACACTCTCCTTTGTTGAAGAGTGTGGATGTGGCCATCGCAAACTCTACGACTAAGTTGATGCGCCTGCACCTGAGGATGCAACTTGTCCAAGCCAAATCTCTTTCTGGTGCCTTCTACTGGCCGGATTACCCAACTCTATCGTCTCATCAAAAATCATCAACTGGAAGGTGTTGAGAGAGACCTGCACGCCCAGAAAGTCATTGACACCTTGAACACACTTGATGAAGCCGGGGTCTGGCTCCTCCACTTGCACTTCGATCGGTGCGACTCATCAGAGGCACTAGAAACGTCCCCCTTCTCCACACCTTCGATCCTCTTCCCCAGTGACCAATGGCGCAAAAAAAGAAAGGAAAATGAAAGGGAAAGCAAAATTTTCTCTGCCGTCTTTTGTTTCGGATCGGAATGAGACTCTGAGTATCCGTAAGTTAGTTATCTCTCTTGTCGGATATTCCCTCACCTTCACTTCCCGTAGGATGAGTACTGCATCTGTTATCTGCGCTGCGATGCTACGCTACGTTCCCTCTATCCGTTATCTTGGTCGTCATTATCGTCATTGGGTCTGATCGCTGCTCCCCCGGATTTCTTGGCCCGCCACATGGCTGCTGCTCACCAGTCAACCCGTCGATTTCTTGCTCCAATGGATAGCAACGCGATAATCAACAAGCCGTCTCTTCTGAGCATAGTCACCGTCGCGGTCCCCTCGCCCTGAACTGGATACCCACCATCTCGTCATCTCAGCGTCTGCCCTGCTTTTGTCCTGGCGGCAGCTCGACGCCATCGTCGACGCCAGACCCAACGGAAAGGAAGCCCGCTCGTGCATCGCCCAGAGACCCTGGCCATCTGCCTCGTGCGCGAATTCCCATAGGCTTGGTTGATGCTTTAGTGTTGTTCCCGACGGTCTCTTCCCGCTCCGCTTTCTCCACGACAAAAGCCGGAGCTACTCCGTCTTCCGCTCCAGTACATACAAGAGCGATGACGCTCGAGATCTGCATCCGGCAAGGTTCTGCGCTCTGTGCGACAGCTGGGATTGGTCCTTGGTGATGCAAGACAAGGCACAGCCGTCTTGGTTCGACAGAGAGTGAGCTTGAGCGGCTTCTGTCAGCCGAGCCACAGCCTGCAATCCAACTTGGCAACGACTGCGATGGACCATGACTTGCTGGAGTTGAAAACGCTGGATCCAAGCGTCCTGTCTGACATTAACCGTTGACAAGGGCACCATGATCGGTCTCCATAAACACCCAACGGTCAAGCCCTGGTTCGCCGCCACCTCTGGGCAACGCAACAGCCAGCTTGAATCAACTCTTGACTCCTCCTCGCCTCATCTGCCAGCCACTGTTGCACAAAATCTCAAGTGGCGGCAGCCTCAAGACCACGTTTCCCATGCCAGGCCATGCCATTCCCGCAACCACCCTTGCTCGAGACAAGGGGGGCTGTGCATAATTTCATGCAGGGGCATTGCGGTCCCTTTCGTCGCAACTTTAATGTGCCAGACCTCAAAACCAAAACCGCCCCTTTTGCCCTTTTGCTTTGGCCTCGGCGGATGGCCTTTTGGTGTAGCCGTGGCAGGGCTGTCCCTACCGCATCCGGCTTTTACCTCTCCAACATCCGGGACGCCGGATTTGTTTCTACCGTAATCCCTGTAGAAACACATGAAGCTTCCATGGCAAGGAACATTGGTGCTTCTCTCGGTATTATTGACCAGCCTCATCGATATCGGAGTCTTGTCTATTTGCTGCACATCCTTGACTGGACCCTTCTCCCGAGATTCTCTTGTTATTCAGCCTCAGACTACATATCGATTTTACCTGGCAACTATTGACAGGGCCCCGTTACACCCAAGTGTCAGATCCATTCAGGGTATCTGTTCCCAGCCTTAGCATCGTCCTTATTACCGTCCCCGTCATTAAAACCCCTGCCCGGTCCCATCTACCGACCCATTCTTGAACTGCCGAAATTCTTCTGCTTCGAGCATCTTGAGCTCATGCTGCCACTCCGGCTCCACCTCAGTTTCCGACTCTTCCGCCAGGCGTTCACCTCCCCTCGGCTGTTCGAGCTTCTGGAGCTTCTGTCGCTCCTCCAACGTGAGATCGCTCTTTGCGGATCCAATCTTGAGGAATGGAAGGAACAGCAGGGGAACGGATGCCACACCGAATGCCATCCAGAAGGCCACCTTGTAGCTCTGCCTGAGCCCAAGGTGAGCCGTCTGTCCCACCGCAATGTCCGCGATGCCGAGGAAGAAGCTGATGCCTAAGAAGAGGATACTGTTGATCAATGCCCCGGCCAATCCTTGCCTATGGCTTGGCATATTGGTTGTCAGAAAGATATTGCTGACTGTAAAGGTTATGTCGATGCCCATGGTACAGCACACCATGGGCGGAAACACCCATGCCCAATAGTTTGGATTCTCGGGCATAAGAGCGAACAGCAGCATACTCGTTGCATTGGCCAGACACGAGATGAACAGCAGAAGTCTGCCAGGAAGGAAATGCAGAGTGAATCCGCCCACGGTGCCGATGAGTAACCCACCGGCGAATAGAGGGATGTACCAGATGGCTGTCGTAAGCGGCGACTTGTGGAGCACCAGCTCTATGTAAAAGCTGGAGTAGAACAGGAAGATTCCGAAGGTGCCGAAACTCATGAACAACGCTGCAGTCAGGCGCTTCATGCACTTTGGTGCGAAGAGGTCAGCCGGCAAGAGAGGATGCCTGGCCTTGTGCGTCTCAACATACCATGCCACAGCTAAGAGAATAACGCCGAGAACCAAGGTCGCGATGATATGCGGAGTAGCCCAGCCGTTTCGGGCGTGTGAGCTATCGGTGAGTGCATAGACAATTAGAACCAGTCCCGGCACAATTGTGGTGACTCCCCACCAGTCCATCGACATGTCGGTCCGCTTTCGGTTGTAGTCAAAGGGCACGGCGAGCAGCGAGATTACAGTGACGACTGCAAAGACGATGGTGCCGATCCAAAAGTACCACCGCCAGGTCAAGAACTCGGCGGAAAGCCCTCCGATTAGAATGCCGAGGAAGAAGCCAAGCGGCGCAAAGGCTCCATATAGGGCGAATATGAGGTTCTTGCGTGGGCCGGGGCGATAGATCTTGCCCATCAGCATTACGCCGCCTGGCAGGTATGCGGCTGGGCCAAGGCCCTGCAAGGCACGGCAAAAGATGAGCATGATGTAGTTCTTGCTGAAGCCCGCAATGAGAGCCCAGATGAAGAACCACAGGAGTCCGCCGTTGAAGACGAGATATCCGCCGTACATATCGCCAAGACGTCCCATCGGGAGGAGCATGGCTCCTGTGACGAGGGAGAAGACGCTCGAGGGCCATGTCTGAGAGGCCTGGGGGATGTCGAGCTCTTTGGCCAGAGGAGGGAGAATGACATGGAAGCCACTGACGAAGAATTCCTGGTGTCTGGTTAGAGTCTGATGGAAGCTCTGAGGGCTGAGGTTGGACTTACAGCTAATAGCATGGAACAGAAGACGGATATACCAAAGCCTAGCTCAGCCCAGATCGACTTGAACACATCCGGTCGTTGACGGCCGAGTTTCTCGACATCGACAAAAGACTCATGTTGACGGCTGATGCTCTCTTCGTCTGAGGCCATGGTCTCTCACAGAACAGAAGATCGAGTGTGGTGTTGAGATTGTCTATTCAAGGCTATGCCTGTCTGAGAACGAAGCTCGCAGCAGTTGAAGACACCGAAAGAGAGAGACTCGTCCATCCTTTGTACCCATCCCGCAACTCTCCCCGCCTCAGCTGCATCTTGGTCAATGCCCAAACCAGGTCCTCAAGAACAAAGGCCTCCCAGCAATGATTCCTGGCTTCCCCTCGCGAGGTGTGGATGGAATTGCCTGCTTTGGGTTAGCGAGGAGACGGGGCTGACAAACACAATAGTTAACGAAGCGCCTCTCGACTCGATTATGACGACCGTTGGGCTGAGGGCTTAGTAAGGTTGTTGGTTGAACATGACGCCCTTGTGGGAAGGGGAGAGATTAAAATGACGACCGGGCAGCGAGGGAGATACGATTATGACGACCGGGTTGGAATCACTGCATGGTTATGATGACCGAGGGGGGTTGTAGGATAGTTATGACGACCGAAAGGGATGATTTGAGAGGGTTGATTACCAGTTGCTTTTGAGGGAAACTCGGATTGATCAGCATTGAGAGTTGCACAGTGAAAGCAAATAAGTTACTCAGCTCTCTTTGGTCGCTATCGGTAGTGTTGATCTTACTTTAGGGCAGCTCGAAACTGGCTTTGTAACCCAACCGGCTCTGTCCGTTGACTGAGCATCTCGCCAAGCTACTAGTTGCTTTCGGATCCTTTACTCAAAGCTTGGATCACTTGACCGGAAGTCTTGCTGCAGGTGAAAGTACATTGCCAAGGTAATAAGGTCCTCTCGACGTTCAGAGAAGTTGATGTTGTTGTGGTCACACTCAGTTGCCGTCGAGGGTGTAGGGTGGCTGAAGCATGAGGATCTTGGGCCCTCCAGAAGCTTCGGTCAGGCCCAAAATCCGGGCAACACGGCGTTGTATCTGGGCCTCGTTGATTGTAAGCATAACTCCCTGGACATGACCAGCGGGATCCGGTGAGGGTCTTTTCGTGCTGCGATGTGGTTGACAAGTGTCAGATTGTCCGTCTGCTTGAACGCAGCAACACATGACGTTGGAACATTCACAAACCAACACATATCTTTTTGTAAACTCTCCTATCTACGTGTAAAGCTCGAGTAAATGGCGCGTGAGGCGTACATGAGGTAACCCTGAGCCATCGTCGCACTCGAAAACTCGAGGACATCCTGTGTAGCACGCCTCGTGTTCTGAACTAAGCCATGGAATAAGGTTGCACTCTGTAACGGGCAGCCTTTAGATAAAACTCCGATAGCGGCGATGACTGGACGATATTACTCAGTCGTACTGAATGTCTATCTATGGCCAGTTTGGTGATGCCTTGACATATTATGTTCGAATCAACAGGTAATGAATTGACATGGCCACTACGTCTGGGGAGAGACTCGACTGTGGCTAAATGGCATGGAACTGTGCCTCTTCTCCACATACAAAAGACGTTCGCCAAGAAATGAGCTTTGCAGGCAGATATTCTAGTCCCGTCACTTGATCTGGAACATCGTATGTTTGCTCGGTCAGATATCGTCATCTCGATCCAAAATCTTGGTCACGGCAGTCATCAGCCGTTTACTTTCAATCTCGACGCTAATCTTGACGCAAGAGGAGATGAAGATCCAAAATACTGCACTCCGGTCAAGCGAAGCATGTGGGAAGGGATGTCTACGAGATCCTCACGATGTCGCCGTTCTTCCGCCATCGGCCACCCGCATCCAACGATGGCTTCCAAGATTCAAGCGGGGGGAGGGGAGCTACTCATGGTGACGAGGTAGAAAAGTACAGTAACACGCTCGTGATAGAGTTACAAGCCCGACGCCGTGTCAGGACCCTGCAGTACGACTACGCTGAGAAGATTCACGGGGCCAGTTCTCGACTCGTGCCTTTTCGACAAGTGTAGATCTCGACTCGTTGAGAGGGGACGGACTGACGTCGTGTGTTTTCTTCCGTGAGACGGACCCTTGGCTCTCCGCGCCCGCGATCTGCAGCTTGGGAGAAGACGGTTGGCTGGGGAGGAGAGACATGCATTCCAGAAGGTCTGATGGAGGGGGATTTTCCTACTCCGATCGGCCGTCGGGATGAGGAGGGGCACCGAACCCGCCCGTCAGCCAAGACGATGGGCGTTGGTATTGTCCTTGTTCCGTGGGCTTGAAGGAGGGGTTATAGTTCAGTCCGGCTGCCGTGGGTGCCACACCGGGAAACACATGGCTTGTGGAGTGCCGTGCACGGCGATCATTGAGGACGAGCGGGATGGGGGGAGGGGGAAGATGGTGCCAAGTTGAGATTGTTCTCAGCTGGGGAGGGAGAGAGAGATTCGGCATATGAAACATTAAGATGACATCTGGGTTACACAAAGGCTGTTGGGCCTATGGCCGTTGCTGTGGTAGAATGTCACGGCGAGACCATCTGGGGCTAGATCTCGTTCTATTGCTGCACAAAGAAAACTGATGGGTTTAGTGTTCTAGAGCCAGCTCGATTCAAGACATGCCGGCAGGAGGGGGAGATTGCAACCCCAGAAAATCAGAGCAATGGGCACAATAAGGTTTCAGCGAGGTTACCAGCCGAAGGAGAGCGGTGTGTAAAAAGTAGCACCACCATCTGAACATGTATGTTTTCGCTTGAGCATCGCGCTTATATCCCCCAACCAGGGTGGTTCAGGGGAGGGGTTGATTTCTTCCGGTGCTGGGAAAAGCAGGCTCGCATGGAGAATGGCCCACGTGTATCCTCTTTGAAGCGCAGGGATATCGGACTAAGCTTTCAATAACGTGAGGTAGGAAAAAGAAGGTGAGAGTACATAGTAAGAAGTTAAGGGGTGGACGACGCGGCCATCGCTTGAGGGGGGTCGACGGCGGCCACGGGTTTGGGAGCGCTTCACCGATTCGACAAGCGACGGGAGGTGCTGACAAGGAGGACGAGACGGGGCTTGGAAAATGTCAGGAGAGTTGAGGATGGCGATGGGCTCAGATATAGAGCCGTGCACCGGGGTTTGACAGCTAAGCGTATCTTGGCTATATCGTGATGGGTGAGAAAAAAAAGGCGGATGTAGTCAGATATTGATAGAGGAGGGGGGGGGGGTCTGCAAGGGGAGGGGGTCTCGTGCTTGATGGCCTCGAAAAAAAGTAAGTAGGGTATCATTCCGGGGGATTTACTCGGCAGCTAGAACGCTTCGCATGCAGGCTTTGGTCGTGTTCTCAGCGGAGACGGCAAACGGCAGCTCTGGGATGGGATGGGATGGTGAGTGAGACAAGGGGAGGATGCATCTGGGACTGGAACATGGCAGATGCGGTGAGTGTGGGGGGTTTAGAGCAAGGCAAGGGATGGATGTTGTGGACATGAAACTCCGCGAGAAACAAGGTCCCGTTGTAGGCGGCAAGGTGGTTGGGAACGACGATAACGACTTGTTTTGCTTTGCTTGCTAGGAGAGAAGCAGGTCTCACCTCCTCTCGAGAGGGGAAAGGGAAAAAAGTGGCTGAATGCAACGGTTCGACTGTGGTTGCGGGAGAGTCACTGCCATTGGCTCAGTCTCCTCGCAGGTTTGTGCTCAGATGTTTTCTCGCTGTCGCTCTCTCTCTCCTCCCTCTCGGGGAGCCGCCCGCCGGTAGATGCTGGCTGGCTGGATGTATGTGGGTGTGACGACATGGGAGATGTGTGGATGGGATATGTAAAGATGGGATGCATTGCGTGGGGGGTAATGCATAATGGTTGATTGACCTTGGAGATACTGATTCATGGAGGATTTTATCATTGTTTGGAAGTTGACTGCTTGTAGGAATACAAATTATCGGGGACGACATGTTGTAAAACGAGCGGGTTATGTCGTTACGTGAGTCGGTGTGCTCAATAGGCAACTCGCAAGAGTCGATAGTAGACATGTCGTCTCCTCATTGTATCTCATGTAGAGTTCCATCCTTCCAAGGGATTGACGCGGGTGCGCCTTGTGTAACCCACGACAATCCCAACGGTGGTCGTACAGGATGCGCATCTCTATCAGCAACAGCAGATCGCAGCGAGAAGAAAAAAAAGAGATAAAGGGACCCTTGAGGCTCTTGATTACGTGCTTTCCGAGAGGGTGTGAAGCATTGGATGGAACCTGACGCCGCAGAGATAGCCATGGGTAGGACGTGGGTTGGAGGAAAAAATAAGATGGCGGTACTGGATACAAAGGCATCAGAGTATACTCCCCTGAGAATAGCTGTGAAAGTATAATAAATGCCATGGTAACATAGACGACTTTTGGAATACTACCTCTTCTGATGACACTTGACTATTATTGGCATCTACTCTACAAATACCTCGTTCATGAAAGTCTTTGCAATCAACAAGTATTAGAAGTGCTCTACCATTCTGATGTCTGATTTATTCTTTCATGACCCGCGTGGGAGGGTAGCAGCACAGCGCATGCCGTGCAGCCTCAAAAGCTCGCATCTGCTGCCCGTGATTATTCTTGGATAGCCTCACGTTTCGCCACAATGGTGACGATGTGCCGGCCCTACTTACAGGGTCACATTCTGGAGAGCCGCAGCCGCATTAGGCCCTTCCACGGCCTACCCGTAGCTTGGTAGCGCATCGGGCAGTCTCCCGCTCAAAGTCTCCCCTTTTTTTTCTTTTCATTCTCAAAGTTTCATGACTTCTTGTGCAGGCTAAAGAAAAGTGTCGGTGAAGGCGCAACTGCAGGAACATCACGGCGGAAACACCCTAGCAGCGGGTCCTGACAGGCTCGTAGCCGCACCGGGCGACACGGCTTCGGGGGCCGGGGGCGGACGCGGACGCGGGTGGCGAGCTTCCTGCTGCAGCTCAGAGGAGTCCGCCGCTGCTCGTTTCGAGTATGTGTGCTCGTGTGTGCTCTTAGGGGAAGGTCCAAGACCGATAGTGCCCTGTATTCCTGGAGTGAGGCCTTGCGGCGCCGTCAGGCCTCCCCTACAGGGCCACAAACAGGAGAGATCAAAGCGCGGACATCGCCCACCGGTGGGAAGAGGGCATCACATGGCAGCCGGCCGAGTAATGGATGGCTCTTGGTTTCGCCGCGGCGCCGGGCGTAGTAGGTGTGTGTGTGCGTGTGTGCGTGTGTGTTTAGGCAAAAAACAACACCATTGGCCCTGTCGTCAGCATCATACAGGGTCAATGGCGAACGGCTCGTACCTCGTGAAAGCTTCATTAAACGTCTCTGACGACTGGAATTGTTGGACATGGGCTGCCGAGGACTCGTGCTTGGTTGTGTCGCTGACGTTGCTCAGTCTCAGAGATTTACGGAATTGTTCATTCGAGGTGGCTTTCTGGTCAAGAGGTAGCTGGCATGTGCGAGTATGAGGCTCTGCGACTGTGAAGCCTGAGTCATCCGCCCATATTCGCCAAGATGGAATGATCCAAGGACAGTGCGACGTCTGGATATACTTGATCGCACTGCCCCTATACCCCTTGGCTCAATCTCCCCATGTTAATGAAACCCCACCATCATGGTGGCAGGGCTCAGAGACACCCCCACCAATTCCTCATGTCTCTGACGGTGACGACCTGGACAGAATGGATAGGACACCGGTTTCGGCGTGGGCGTTATGTGGTAGGTGCAGGAAAAAAACACCAAACCCCATGGGCAGCACGGCAACCCGCACATCGTCAAGTTTCCGCCAGATGACGATCCAATGCCATACGTAGATGAGTGACGATGCCGTGTCCCCAAATTCTTGAACCGTCCCCTGGCAATGGGGCCATGGTCATCATCATGGTCGCCACCCGGTCCCCTAGATCCCCGAAGCTGGGCTGGGCTGCTAAGCTCCCCCTCCCAGGGTATGACAAGGACCCTTGCGTTCCAGGGGCTCTGCTCTGTCGGGAACAGGTGTCCGGCTAGTTTGGCTGGCCTCTCTTGTCTCTGGGTGATATGGCCGCGACTCGGCCGTATCCGACATCAGAGAAACTGGGCAGCTGGACAAGGACAGTTGAGAAAACGGGCTTGGGATGGGCTTGGAGGCGGGCAGGCGATGACTGTGGCGGTACCTTTTTTTTGGGCCGCCTCCAATTCAGTTCGTATGAAGAGTCTGACGCTACTGTGGCCTGGCATAGCACCGAGGGCACCGCACAGCAGAGCACAGCACAGCACACAGCGCTGGAGGGAGTCCGGATTGTCGGTGGGGGTGTCGTTCTGTACGAATCGTTGTCCGTGGATTTGATTGAAATGTGAACTTGTGACCGCCGGCGCCGGGCGATGGGTGTTTTGCACATCAAGTACCTGGACTACCGCAAACGAACTATTCTGGTACCTATTGCCCCAGTCCGTCCATCCCGTCCACGCCTGTCTCTTTCTCTCTTGGTTGCGTTGCGTTGCGTCCGCCCCGCCCGCCTTGTTATCCCCCATCCCATATCTCGTCTACTAAATAAGCCCAAAATCCAAGTTCGCGCACTCCGCTCTGATCGCTTTTCCAACGTTTCTTGTGTCATTGTCGTCACTTGCCAATTCTGAACCATTCATCACATCGTCTGTTCTACATCTACTAGACACACATACATCTGCACTCTTCATTGCCCAGTTGCATCTTATCTGTTGTTATTCCCCCCTGCGTGCGCTCATCGCCTCCTTATTTTTGTCTACCCCTCCGACAAGCAGCACGCACCGCACGCACAGCACAAGCCAAGGCAAGGTTCGCGCAGAAGCGCACACACAGGCCAACCTCGAGAAGCCAGTCACGAGTCATCCCGCCCTCGCCGACCCCTTCGCTCGTTTCGTTTCCTCCTTCCATCATGGCAGCGCCAGATAAACCAAGGCGACGGTTTGCTCCTGAGCCCATTGAGACTACCTTTGAGACGTTCCGGAGCAAGACGGGAAAGCAGAAGCAGGTTTTGAGCAGCCAGAAGAACAACCACAACGATCAGTACCAGCCCAAGACACCGCCCTGCACCATGGGCCCCAACCCAGAGCCCACCCCCGAGGCTTCACCTCGCTCGCCCTCGCCCGTTCCCCAGGAGTTGCGCCCGAAGCGACGCTTCGCTCCTCAGTTGATCGAGACCTCGCGCAGGAGTCGCCGGGTCGGAGACACCGGTCCTGCCACGAAACCCACCGACAAGACCGACATCACCCCTTACACCAGGAACATCTACACCGCTACAAAGCACCGTGGGAGGCGGCGAGGTGACGACCGTGACGATGAGGAGTCTGCTGTCGTCAACAGCGCCCGGCGCCGCGAGTCGGAGGATGAGAATGTCATGTCGTATCTACTAGAGCTTGCCGCCAAGGAGGCTGAGCGCCAGATGCAGGAAGCTGCCCTCGCTGCCTTTCCCAACAGCCACCAACGTGAAGGCAACGTTGACCACTTCTACTTCCGTGAGAGTTCTGGTAGCGACAACTCCCCAGAAAGTACATCACCCGTCCACCACGGCCACCATGGCCAACCCATTGGAGCTCACCACAATGTGCGGCGGCAGTCGTCCGATGCGAACCTGTCCTGGTGGCATAAGCACATGCAAGAGCACGCCGAGCAGGTCCTCCAGGAGCAGCAGCATGACGACCCCATGGTTCTGGACGAGCCCGAGCACAAGCCGGGCGAGATGGTGACGCTCATCGAAGAGCCCCACGAGGACCACACGGCGCGCAAGCAAGGTGAGGACTCGGTGATGCGGACAGACACGGCCGATCTCGACAAGATGGACCTGACCGCCCCTCCGGATCCGATGTGGACCACGTCAAACAACCAGCACGCGCCCCCCGCCGGCAGGAAGAGGTCGTCGCCCGGCGCTCCAGGCCCCATTGGGGAGACGTACATGCCACTGCTCCAGACAGATTCTTATCTGACGGCCGAGCAGACTAATAAGGCCACCTCCCCGGCACCTGCGCCATCCCGGCACATTGGTGAATCTCCGATGCCCTACATCCCCTCGGCGCCGTCCGGCAGATCTGATGTGCCATACGCCAAACCCTCTCAGATCCCCCCAGACACCGGCGGCTTTCGCAACTCGGGTCGAGGCTTTGGACGCCCATTCGGAGGCTTCGGTCACAGATCGCCAGCTCCCCCGTTCCAGAAGAGGCGCCAGGCGGTATCTCCACCCATGCTGGGCAAGGATCTCGTCTTTCGGAGGTGTCCGTCGCCCAAGCAGACCAAGCTGGAGCCAGACCACCCATTCGCAGAGCGCCATGCCGAGGAGAAGTACCGGGATCTTTCGGGAGAGAAGGGTCTCTGGCGAGGATACTGCTTCAGATCCGAATCGAATGATGCCTACTTGGTGCCAGCAGACCTGCATGCCCCACCCATGCTCACAACCCCCAAGCCGCCGGCTACTCCCGGCACCGCCTCGCATATCAGCTCTCCAAGCTTTACGGACGAGCCCGCCGCTATCAACGGTGCTAACGGTCTATTCAACGGCCAGACCAACGGCACCAAGGAGCACCGCACCCGGGCCGGCAACCCCAAGGGCCTACACATGCTCCATGGCATCGACGAGCGGCTTCAGCAGGAAAAGGCCCACGCTGAGCTTGAGGAGAAGATTGCCCAGGAGTTTGACGACGGCTTCGTCACTCAAGTGTACAACTATCTGTCACTAGGATACCCCGCCATGGCACGGGCCTTTGATGAGGAGCTGTCTCGTATCAGTCTTATGAGCATTGATGATCTCGAGAGAGATGACGACCAACAGCTTGCCAAGGGCCACCTGGTCGAGGCCGACGACGGCACGCCCCGAGACAAGAGATGCCCTCGATGGCGAGCTCTTCGATCTTATATCAAGGAGTGGGCCAGACAGCACCCCAACCTCGACAGCATGGATCCTGTGGGGTGGGGAGTCCGGGAACGACGGGGCAGCTGGGCTGTCTGAGCTGCACGTTTTCTTCCAGAACTTTTTTTTTACTTTTATGCGGTTATACTCTGTTCGCATACGCCACGTTTTATTTCCGAAGCACGAGGTCTTTCTCAGAAGAGTCGATTGGAGTGTTTTCTTATTACTATTTTGGGCCTGAGTTTCTATCAACCATCGGCGGGCGTTTTTACTCTGCAAGAGTCTGCTATAAACGCAGCACCTGCAACTGTTATTTTTGAGCAAGAAGAAGCATCCATGGAGGGTACATATGGAAAAGCCCCCCAAGAGCACGTTTTGTGTGTTCGAGTTGTGTGTGTTTTTTATGACCGAGGGGGAGGAAGGCGAAAAAAGAACGAGAGAGGCGGAAAGATAAAGCTTTTCGTCCCTGTTTGAGTTGCTGCTACAAGGCGGGTAGATGATTAGACCACAAGCGAAATACTTTTTGTTCGTAGATGAAACATCAAAGATGATGAAAGGAATTAGGGGAGGAAGGGAGGGATGAAAGTGTGCGAGTGGTGTTCGCACAGGACTTGTACATGAATGAAGGGTTGAGTGTGAGATGATGATCAAGCTCTTGGTGGGCTTTTTGCTCCGATGGGAGTGGAATACATGACATCCGGTCCGGGCCGGACTGAGAAGACACTTTTTTTCCATGACATGGTTGTGTGTGTGATGTGAAGTTGATATGATAAGAGACTGTGTGCTGGGACTCGTCCAGTTCGCTGGCCGTCGGATTACTGATTTGAAGCTGCCATCTTGCCCACTCACTTCCATAATCTTCATCCTAAATTCCATCAATTTTCTATGAACGGTGTACGAAATGCGTAGTTGCGAAGTTGATTTATTAGAGTCATGGATGGTAAAGATCATTCCTCGTAACTCATCCTCCAAGTCACAGCTTCGAGGCAGTATCACGTCTCCCGCTCTCCTCGACAACCATCCATGGCTTTCCTCCTACATCAACGAAATCGCCCTCGCTCAGGTTCTCCCCCTTCAAGATCTTCTCACAAGGCAGCCCGATCTCCCCAATCTTCACTGTCCTCTTCCACCCCTCATCCCACTCCCACCTCTCCAGGGCAACCTCATCACCAACCCTCACAAAACCCTGCATATGCCTCCCCAGCCTCACGACCGAGCCCCTCGTGCGGTGCTCGTCGTCATGCAGCTGGACCACCAGAATCCTCACACCGCCCTCACCGGGGACGGCGGTGGGGTCGACGTCGTGCCAGAGCTCCTCGTACTCGCCTTCGACGCCTGTGTCAGGGTTAAGCATGGAGCCCTTTTCGAGGGTGAGGTCGTTTGGCTGGGGATACATGAAACCCGCATCGGGGAAGAGCTCTGGGGTCAAGGTGCGGGATGAGATCCACTGGTGGAAGGCTGAGTAGGATGTCAGCTTGCCGGTTGAGTCGGGGCGTTTGGTCGAGATTGAGATGCCGGCGATTCCCCATTCTAGGCGGGACAATGGCAGGGAATCTAGAGCTTGTTAATTGAGTGACGCCAATGGAGAAAAGCTGCGTACCATGTTGACCGGTCCAGGATCCTTGGTGGCCTTCCGGTAGGTAGATACGTAGATCAACAAAGTGCCGCCCGGGAGAGGTGAGGACGAGGGTGGAAGTCGGCTCACTAGCCTCCTCAGGGACCCAGCGGATCCATTTGCGTACTGAGATGCTGCCCATCTTGACTCGATTCGAAAGTCACGGTTGAGGAACTGTAGATGTGTGAATAGAGTTGCAGCCGGGTTCTTATGCACAGATGGAGAGTGGATCTGGAGGCGGAGGCACGCGGGGCCGAAGGTGGTGTTGACGAGCCGAAAGGCGTCGAATCCACTAAGGAAAACACACTTACTTGGTAATTCAATTGTTGCGATATAGGTTTTTGGCTAATGTCAAGAGATCGGATACAGGTTACAATCGGCCGAGTCAAGTGGTCTGCCTACCTATCTACAGCACCTAACCAGCGTTGAACGCCATGTTCGTGTCCATCTCAGGTAGTTGATGCCGCACTCACGTCTTGTGTCACAGTCCGCCAACTTCTGAAAAAGGCAAAAATTGTCCCCCAAAGACTCCAAAGGGCAGCCGATGCCATGATAGAAACGGTAAGAACCGTTGTGCCAGGCGCAATAGACGTCTGTAATTGGAGTGTCGCCAGAACAACCGTGAACCCGAACAAGGGTATGCATCTCATGCAAAAGGCGCCACCTGAGGACATATTCGTCTTCTCCAAGAACCACTCGTAGATACAATAGGCCAATCCTAAACCAGTGTAAAACGCAAAATTGCGTACGAACTCCAGGGGACTATCAGTGCCGGACATATCGATACCCACCGTAGCACATACGACACATAGAAAAATAGGACAAAAAATGCAAAAAAGGACAATGGACCACCCATGTTCATCTTCTGAAATGACTTTCTGGTGCATGGTGGCCGTTGAGAGGGAAATGCCAAATAGAAATGTCATAAAAGCGGTAGCAAAGGTCCATAGTGGCACGCGGTTGTCGCTCATCCTTTTCGTCGAGATCATGAGAAACTCGTTGACTGATATAGACATGGACGCGCCGAATATCGCACCGCGAACCGTCTTTTTGACGACACTGCTCTAATTCACGCAAGAGATTCAGAGTGTGCAGTATATCCATAAGAGCTGCAGCAGTGGATTCAGGACGAAAAACGCAACCCCAAGTCTTATCAGTGGCTCCTTGATGCCAGGTGACAGTTCGGCAACGAAGAAGATTCCGACTTCAATGTACGCTACCGCAGCCAGGAAGAACGTTCCGCGATACGCAATGGAGTGGATATGTTGATGATCCATATCAGCCCGTACGTTGTCCCGGGCTTCGTCCTGGGCCTCGACTTGGACTTCGTCCGTATCGGGCTGGTCCAAGGGTTCGTTCCGGGCCTCGACTCGGGCTTCATCCATCTTAGACTGGTTCCGGGTCAACAAAGCTATCCGATCCGGGCTCCGACTTCGGGTGTTATTCGATACTTGACAGGGTAAGAAATGCTCGAGAACTGTTGCTAGAGGAGCCACTACCAACAGTAGAGGAAGAATCTGACCAAACGTCCACTCGTTTTCGTCTTTGGATCCTAGTTGCCTTGTTTTAACAAATCGTCTTGTAACCCATGAGCCTGAAAGTGTCAGCCAGGAGACCTGCGAAATGATAAGGTTAGCGGGGTTTGTAATAGTTGGAAAGGTGGTATACCTCTGCGAGGAAGGACGTGAATAGATTGAGATGGATGCTCAGCGAGCTATAAATTGCAACGAGTAAGTAACGAAACGCTTGAAGAATTATTCCAGCTGAAGGGTCTTGAGAGTGCCGCCGAGAGGAATCTTCGACGTCCCATTGCTGAAGTCTCATCGCCATGGCGCTCAGTCGAGTCGCAACCCTTCGAAGCCCCCCCTCGAAGCGTTTTGACATTTTTGCGAGGCGAATAAAGAACCAATATACAAGTAGAATGAGTGTCTTTAGCATGGTTTCGAATGCCACTGAGGTTGTGTCCATCTTCTTGTGAAAATAGCATACAGCAAAGTCTGAAGCCTTGCTAGGGCCCTTACTCCAGTTGAAGTGGCCGGCCAGACCAACGGCCACCTCCAGGAGCACCATAATTATGAACATCGCAGTAACACGCCATATAAGTTGGTGAGGGTGATTGGCTAGGTGGTTTCGAAGGAACGATAGAGCAGCCAGGTGTGTCAAGGAAGACAACCACACGAGGTAGACTGTTAACTGCCCGTGGTAACTCTGCAGCCCACAGCTTAGAGCAATATATCCGTTTATCATAACAGACAAGCCAGTAAAAATTTGGATATCTGAATACATGGTGACGCACTAGAACTAGTGAGCATGGGCGTGCATAAAAGAGGTTCAGGGTTGCTACTTTGTTCAGTGTGGACTCTCGTCGACTGTGTTGAGACCAGTCTGAGCAGTGAAACCACTGAGGGTGGGGCAGCTTGCGGAAAGCATACAAAAGACATAGTCAATGGCATTGGGATGTTGGCAAAGTGTCTTCTCGCCCGGTTTCCGGAAGGGATCGAGTTCGGGGTTGTAGACTACTAAGTAGTAGCCGATGAGCAACAAGACAATTATCCACGCCGTAACGAAGAAGGCTACGGTGACCTGAGAGAGGATGATTAGTTAGATGCCTCGGGGTTGAAATGAGACATTCTGTCTTACCCCTATACCTGAAATGTCACCATACGCGTTGATCTCCGTCGGATGCGCGGAGCAGTTGTATTTACAGGTATCTGACATGATGAATCATACAAAGACCAAGGATGAAGTGATGAGATACTTGCAGAATGAAAGAGAGGAGAAGAAGAGGAGAATAGGGAAGAAGAAGAGGGGGAGAAGCAGGATAAAATATCAGGTTTGTGTCACCCATCCGCGAGCAGGCTGGCGGTTCAGTTGCCATGTATGGCCAAAAGTCGCAAGCAGCCTGCGACGCCATGCAGCTGGGCTCTATGACATGATAGGATACATCAAAGAGCTGAACAACCAACTCAGCTGGCAATTCGTATTTTTGCTTGTTGTGCTTGTGCTGCCAAAGTTCCAGGTTGGCGAAGCAGAAAGTGTGCGATTGTAGATGAGCGAGCAGGTTGGGCGTTGCAGAACGCAGCCGGGCTTTTCTGAGAGGCCAGAAACTTGTCGAAACACTCGAGTATTGCAATAAATCTATTGATTCCGATCACGTCTCCTGTTCCTAAAAACTGTGGTGTTTCGCAGTCTCCCGTTGCTTCACATCTTTGGGGTAGACTCTTCGACGTCAAGCCCCGATCGCACAGGGCGTCCAATCGCACTGCGATTTAGGCAGGGCGATTGCCGTTTAGAAGAGTATTAAGCGTTCAAATAGATTGAAGCGAGTTCCTGGAGCTTACTCCCGAATTGTAACTACGGGCCAGAGGCGGGCGACTTCAGCATACCACTACACTCGCACCCAGCGCAAGTCCACTTTAACCTCGCCCGTATAACTCGGCTTTTCCAAACAATTGAACACGGATTTAGAGGGGAAATGCCATCTGATACATGTACTGAAAGTGGAAAGCCGCTGCAGGGTGAGCCAAACAGTTGCCCCCCTGCGAGCCGAGCCTGAGTGAGAGTCCCGACACTCCGACACCCCGATGGACCGAGATCGACGACGCTATAACAAACCTCAAGGTTTTGTTTCAATGTTCTACATCTACTAGCCTCATGAGACTACAATTCTAAGCGTTTTGGCAAGACTGTTACGACTGATGGGTTGAACGCCACGAAGCCAGACACGACCGCGCGTCTTGGACGACGGTGACTCCTTCAACCTGACTTATTGGCTTCGCCAAACTCCTATCCATTAAGCTTAACAAGAAAGTTTCCACCTTAAAAAACTGGCCTGTTTGGTCATGAAACACTGGCGAACTCGCTTACCGCCCGTCCAAGCGCCAAGCTGTCTGAAGTCTTCGTGGCATGTTTCCACGGACATGGGTTTGAAACGTCGAAATGGATCCTCAGCCTTGACGACGGGCCTCTACAGAGACTCGGAGCCGAGTGCCCAGGCGGAGATTCTGTCGTCCGCCAAACGGAGCCTTCGAGGTTGACACGTCTTGGTGGCCCTGGTTAATTAAATCGAAGGTTTATCGGATGATGACGCGGGAGTCGTGGGATGGGCTTTAAAACAACGTCGGTTCCTCGCTGGGAGTGACATCTTTTGAAGTTTCAGTAATTCACTTTCGTTCAGTAATCACTTCCTTTCGTTACTCTTTTTTCAATTCATTCTTTCTTTTTTGCTCATCCATAAACGGCCGTGCCGTCTCCAGTTAAACAACAATGAAGTCTTACGCCCTTCTTTCTCTCCTCCCGGCCGTCCTGGCCTGCGCCAACCCCAAGACCAACGAGTGCGCCAAGGCCGTCGCCGCCAATGGCTCGTCGTTCTGCTCTTCCGTGAGCGAGACCGCTGAGCTCCCCTCGTGGGCTTCTGCCTGCAGCAAGAAGAGCCTGGCCAACGAGTGCGAGTGCCAGTTTGCCGCCGGCGGCGACTCTGCTCCCGCTCCCGCCTCCGAGGCTGCTGAGGAGCCTGCTCAGACTCAGGCCCCTGCTGCTACAACGCTTGCTACTGTCGTTGCTCCCTCGGCTGTTGCTTCCAGCGCTCCTGTTGAGGAGGAGCCTGTTGAGGTTCCCGCCTCTTCCGCTGCTGGAAACTCTCCTGCTACTTCTGCTGCTGCTTCGCAGCCTTCCTCGCCTGCTGGTGGTGAGGCTACTGAGGGTGGTAGCTGTGGTGCTGCCGCTGTCGATGAGCTCGTTGGCTACGGTGATGGAACCACTGGTGGCAGCGGAGAGGGTGTCACTGTCACTTCTTGCGCAGACCTCACTTCTGCTGTTGCTAACGGTGGCGTTATCAAGATCGATGGCCAGCTCTCTGGCTGCGATATCATCCGCCTGGAGGGTGACACCACCATCCTGGGTGTTGGCTCCGGCTCCGGTAAGCAGACCCCAAGTCCAACATGTCATACATCGCTAACACATCTCACCAGGTCTCGTCGGTGGTGGTTTCCGCATGAAGGACGTGTCCAACGTCATCCTCCGCAACCTCAAGATGAGCAACCCTCCCGAGGGCAAGGATCTGATCGACATTGAGAGCTCCACATACATCTGGGTCGACCACTGCGACCTCTCGGCCGAGGGCATCACCGGCGACAAGGACCACTACGACGGTCTCTGCGACGCCAAGCGCGGCTCCGACTTCATCACCATCAGCTGGACCAAGTTCTCCGACCACTGGAAGGCCAGCCTGATCGGCCACAGCGACAACGCCGGCGCTGACGACACTGGCAAGCTCCACGTCACCTACCACCACAACTACTGGTCCAACATCAACTCGCGAGCTCCCTCCGTGCGCTTCGGTACCGCCCACATCTACAGCAGCTGCTACGAGGACGTCCCCACGTCTGGTGTCAACTCCCGCATGGGCGCCCAGGTGCTCGTCGAGCAGAACTCGTTCAACAACGTCCAGCGTGCCATCGTCACCAACCTCGACAGCAAGGAGGAGGGCTTCGCCTCCAACAAGAACAACATCTTCACCAACAGCGACACCCAGATCACCCAGGAGAAGGAGTTTACTCCTCCCTACAGCTACACGTGAGTCAAGAGTATCCCCGTCAAGTTGAGACATGACGCTGACTGTAATGATAGCACCGACCCTGCCAGCTGCATTTGCGAGCTCGTCAAGGCCAAGGCCGGTACTGGAGTTGTCGCTTAGATGATGAGACGAGGGAATCAAGAAAAGGGCAGTTCCCGCCCGGTCAAGGATTGATCAAGGGACGTTCATCGACAGATGACATTATTCTGGACACTTATTCAGGCCGTTTGAGCCCATGTACATATTACTGTTAAATAGTGGACTGCTCAATGCTAATGCCAGGTTGACCCTGCACTCAATTGTCTCTGGTTTATTCGGCCGAATAGGTGAGGGGGGAATTTAATGGTGATTCCCCCTTGGTAGGTATCGCGAGGGTTGGTTTTCCAAGGGAGATGTGCCGATTCGTTTGGAACATCAAGGGATCCATCACAACCCTTTGACTCGATATGTCTCGGATGATGATACTCGACAAGGGCGTCTCGATCAATTAAGAAGAAGCTCGTCGCTCATCTATTTGGTTCGTCAGATATGTATGTCAAGATGGACGTTCAAGACTGGCAAGCGAGCAGACTCAGAATCAGGAATAGTCGTTACCTTCAGGACGGCAATGTGAAGCCATGGCCTTGGAGTATTCAGGTACAAATACTCGGCGCAGAGGGGAGCGGACGACACAGTCTTCTGGATAGGGTAAGCAACGACTCCTCAGCATAAAGCCAGCTTTAACTAATTTGTTAGATATGTCTCGACGAGTTCATACCCAACGACGACCCCTTCACAGAACGCGACAGCGCCTGCAAGCAAACCCACCTCCGCGGCCTCGCCTGCAACGTCTGGTTCGAGACGCCCATTTCCCTCACATCCCACAGCGACGGCTTCGCCCTCTCCAAGCAAGAACTCTTCTACTGGCTCACCCGCGGCATGCGCGACTGCGACGCCCTCATACTAGTCTACGACCTCACAGACCCCAGAAGTTTCCGGGAGCTATGCGAGTTTTGCGCCCGCTGCGAGCTCGAGGGCGTTGGCGTGGCGCCTGGGTCTAGTCTGCCGTGTCTTGTTGTTGGCGCAAAGGCGGACTTGCCGAATCAGGAGCACGTTCATGATGGGGAGAGGTTGGCTAAGCGTCTGGGAGGTCGCTTCGTCACATGCTCCTCGCGAACGGGCGAAGGCTTCCCGGAGCTTATGGAGGCGGCGATTGGACCGGTGGTGGACGCAAGGACGGCGCTTATACAGGAGAGCGAGGATATGTTGGGCCAGGCAATACGGGCATTGCTGGCGTGGACGGGAGAAAAGAGGACGGGCTTGAGAAAACGACTGAGCAAAAGGAAAAGAACATCAGAGCTTCGAAGGCCAGTGTCACGACCGAGATGCACGGGAGCACCTCCACGATGGACAATGAGGAGCTTGATCTCTCTACCTCTATGTCAGAGCCTGCAGGGAATGAGCAGCTTTGACTCGGAGAACAGCGAAGCTTCACTCCTGGTCCCGTGTCCGCCGGAGTGGCAGCTCTCGGTAGACCTGGTCGAGCCGGCCGCGACAGACTGGGCGCCGAGGTTCTAAGCCGGTAGAGTTCGGTGCAAGCTCCGGTAGAAAACAGCGGGGCCGCGCCGAAGAACCGGGCACGGCCCGAGACTGGCCCGACGACATGTGCTCAAGACACAAAAAGAGGTTTCCTGCCTGATTCATTCATCATTCACAATTACTTCATGATCAACATTTTCCCCCCACGTCGGACAGGGGGGGCAGGACACTCGGGCGGACTACGCTAGCTAAGTATTTCCTTTCAAGTTGGAGAACCTGGAGGGTTTAAACATTGCGGGGAGTTGGAGTAGGGTCCAAGTTGGAGATGATACCTTGTACGTAATGAGCAACAGAAGGATTTTCCTTTAGCATTGTAATTGTGGTTCTCATTACTTGACACGCGGTGAAAGAGCATCATTCACAGGAAATTTATGCGAGAGATATGTGAGGGATGTGACTGTTGCTGGAGTATACCCGCTGATGGGCCATGACTCCAAATCTTACATGCTCGACAAAGTACCCGCGAACAACCTAACCCACACGGTTTAGCTTCGCCGGCGGAATCAGCTGGGCCGGTCTACCAAACACCCCTTGCAATCGGCATCCAGGGTCGGCTAATGCAAAGGGGGGGAAGGGCACATCTCGGCCACGTTTTCTTGGTGCATCCTACAGAGCCCATCAGGCCATGCAAGTGTCGGTGCCTACCGTCACGGGCTGATTTTCTGCTTTTGGAAGTATGCACGCAGATTGAAGAGGGGGGGGAGACGGCCTGGAAGTTATTGTCCGGAGAGAGAGGCTCTCTCCTCTCATCTCTGCCAAGACTGACGAATTGCTCGCTCATTGGTGCTGGTATAATGGATTGCATCTGCCAAGATGGTAGACTTTGGTGTTGAGGCACTAGTCTCTGGAACCAAGCTCACAGAGTTTTCTGGAACATTGTGACATTGACTCTTGCCCCTGCCTGGCCAAGGATGGTTTTCCCTGGGTTTGAAGCAACCATCTGACGCCCTCGGGTTGAGTGAAATCGGCACGAGCATCCGATATTCTGGCAACATGGTGAAACGCAGAAGCTGTGTGCAATGCGACTTTGTGGCGAAACACATATGAGATTGACGGGCGCCCGAATCTGCTGTATGCCAGGCAATTTAGGCTGTATCTTCTCCCTCTAGCAAAATGACGGAGTGAGTGTTTGAGACGAGGAGAGCAAAATATCCGAGCCTAGCACCCTTTTGGTCACGCGGAGAGAGAAAAACAAGAAACTCACAAGCACAAGATAAGCTCAAGCCAAGCTCGAGCTAGTGTCGTCGATCATTAAGCGCTACGTACCCCAAAACCACACGCTCCGGAGGCACAGCAAAGTCAAGCATGCCCGTCTTCGTATTTTTCGGTGAAATTCCCCAGTATGCATACGGCTAGCACGGCAGAGGAGAGACGATATTGAGAACCCTTGTAAGGAGCGCCCAAAGGTTCCCCGGAGCCGTGTCTATTAACGTGGTATGCCGTGCTCACTGTCGGGCTTACCCATGATAAGCAATCTGCGCCTCTTATGCGTTAGCCCGTCGGTTTTTCGGGAGTTGAACCGCTGCAGTAGTAATGTATTGGAAGCCTGTGCGACAAGCCAGGGCTGCGGCCTGGTGCAACGTCTGTGTTGTTAGTCTGAGAGAGAGTTTGACAGATCAGAATCAAGATGAGCAACACTAGACAATCACAAGAGTAGAGAAGAAGAAATTGTTGAATGCCTCTAAATCATGACCGAGGTTCAATTTCAATTATCAAATGCCTCAAAATTTGTAAGCCTTGTATCCCAATTCGCATGCATTTCCGTCCGTCTCGTCATCTCAGGAACCAATCCTCTATGGCCCAGTCCCAGCCGCCTCTTGATGCTTTTCCGCATTACCCAAGGCAGTGAGTCATATGTACAATTCCAAGCGATATCCTGTAAGATGTTCTGCAAGATGTCGCGCCGCCAGCTTGTCGCTTAGACGGTGTATCGGAAGAAGGTGGCGTTGTCGCCAGAGTCCTGCTCCATCTCCTTCTCGGCCCGTGTGTACTCAGTGGGAGCCTTGTGGGTGTTGTCGCGGCGGGCGTTCTCGCGGCGGAGATAGATGGTCATGAGGATGGAGAGGATGCAGCTCATGGTGGTAGTGCCAATGAGGGTAGCGTGGCCGGACTTGTAGTGGGGAGCATCGTCCTTGCGGTAGACAAAGCCAGAGACGGCACCACCGAGGTTACCCTGTTGATTCGTGTTAGTGAGACTGTGGCTTCTGTAGTGCAGATGAGGATCAACTTACGAAGCCGACGTGCATGGCAATACCGACACCTCGCTTGAGGGAGCCACCGATGTTGTTGCCGTTCCAGGCGACACCCTGAGGAACGTTGGGGTAGATACCGCAGGTGATCATGAAGGCACCGAAGTACTTGGCACCGTTGGACTCGACAGCAGCGAGAATGACAAAGCCGACGATGCTGTAGACAGGAATGTTAGCTAATTGAGGCTTAAGATGGTCGCGCGCCAAGCCGGAGTCGGCTTCCGGGTCTGGGCCCTTGGCGATTTGGAGAGAATTGGAGAAGGGAGGACTTACGCGACGCAGCAGAAGAAGATCATGTAGATACCACGCTGACCGTGCTTATCAGCGGCGTAACCACCGGCGATGGTGAACAGGCAGGCGACGACGTAGGGAGGGACAGTCATGAGCTGAGCCATCTCGTTGGTGTAGCCGAGACCCTTGACAATGGTGGGTAGGAAGATGGAGATGGAGTAGAGAGGGGTGTAGATGCCGATGGTGATGACCATGTGGACCCAGATCTTCCAGTCCTTGAGGGCATCACGGAAGAACTGCCACTTGAACTCATCAGAGAGAACGGATCGGTCCTCTTCGAGGCGGCGGAGAACCTCCTTGCGCTCAGTGTCGTCGAGGAACTTGGCAGTGTCGGGGTAGTCGTACATGACGAAGAAGGCCATGACAGCGAAAATGAAGGTGACGAGACCCTCGATGATGAAGATCCAGGCCCAGCCGTCGAGACCACCAACACCGTCCATCTCCATGATACCACGGGCCAGGAGACCACCAAAGGCACCAGCAGCAGTGGCGGCGGAGAAGAAGATGGCCATGCGGAGACCGCACTCGTGGCGCTTGTACCACATGGTGATGTAGTAGGTGATACCGGGGAAGAGACCACCCTCAGCAAGACCGAGAGCGCAGCGGGTAGCCAGGAGACCACCAAAGTTGTGGACAGCACCCATGACCATGGTCATGGCAGACCAGACGATCATGATGAAGGGGATCCAGATAGAGGGGCGGAATCGCTTCATGGCCAGGTTGGATGGGATCTCAGCAGCGACATAGAAGGGGAAGAAGATGGACACGGCGATCTGTGGGGAAGCACATTGTTAATTCTCCGCGATGACATGGGGGGAAAGGACCCGAGAGGATGGGAAAGTTGATGCTGTACTCACATTGTAGTCCCACTTGCCAGTCATGCCCAGGGACTCCTCGAGACCGGCCAGCTTGGCGTTGCCAATGTTGGCACGATCGAGGAAGGAAAGAAGGTAGAGGAGGGCGAGGAATGGGAGGAGGTGGGTGTCCATCTTGCGGAGAAGACGCTTGGTGGACTTGAGGTCAAAGACCTCATCGGAGGTGTTCTCGTGGAGAGAGACGGCCTTCTCATAGTCGACCTTTTCGGTGGACGAGTTGTCCTGGGCGGTAGCCGCAGTGTTCTTGTCGTGGTGGTGAAGCATTGTGAAGATGCTCACTTGGAGAGTGAGAGTGAAAGACAATGGAGAAGAAGGATTGATGAGTGGGAAGTGCCCTCGAGTAAGTTGAGAGAAGAGGATGAGGCGGATGCTCTGGTCTGAAGATCTAGAGAAAAACCTGGGGAAGAGTCCACCTTTTATGGATGATGGGAAGATGAAAGGTTTTGACGATATGGATTACTCGAGACCTGACTGTCTCTCCTTCCCCAGATCATCTTGGGGCCCGGTCTACGCCGGGGCCAACAACTAAAACCCCAGCTCTCTAGTCTACACGGTTGACATTGCCCACTTTCGCAAGCGCCCCCCGGGTCCCCTCCCCTTTGGACGCCTCGACTCTTACGCACGAACGGCAGCTAGCATGGGTTGAGGCGAATAGCGTGTGTTTAGGTGTGGTGTGTGTGGGTAAGAGAGAGAGAGGAGGAGTTGGAGCAGACACTCAAGAGTCAACAAGGGTGTTGCCATGTCCCACCCCCAAGGTCCACACACCCTTACCGCTTCCCCATGTCTCCATATCTTACCCCATGCCTTAGTTGAACCCACAGACTGGGGGCCTCTCTCTTTCACTTCCCCGCCTCTAGCCGGAGACCAATGGCCGGTCCCCAAACAACAATGTGTGTGCCGTGGACGGGGGAACGCGAAGAGAGGAGGCACTGCCAAGCAACGCCTGCTGAGGACCAGGCCCTTGTCGCCCACCCTTGTCCTCCAACACACACACACACGCACACATCTTGGTAAGAGCCAGAGCCAGATTCTGTGCGAGATGGGGTCGGGCCCGTGCCTAAAGCCTCGCCGCAACTTTCGGTCTGCGTCTGGTTGCAGGGTGTGGTTGCGTAGTTGAAGCTGTTGATTCTGGGCTTGTCTTGCAAGTCTCATTTGTGAGATGCCAAGGATATCATTATGCGAGACAAATGAAAATATTTTTCTTTTCATTTCTCGAGTCCATGAGTGGTTGCATGCAATGCGGGTTCAAAACATGTCCGGTCTTGTCAATCACTTGCGGAAAGATTGCGACATGGGAAAGAAAAAAAGCTTGACGAGTTCGCCCCTTGTTCGCCAAGTCGGTACTGACTCCCACGTATGGTTCGACATTTGAGAAAGGATCAAGGACATGGAGAGCGGCACGTTTCCGGTCCTTCACTCTGCTCTCTCGACCGCAACAGGGAAAATCCCCGTGCATCACAGACCAAGCATATCGGCCAAGCGATATGTCTACTCTTTTTGCCACACATGCGCTGCGGTGTGGCTTTCCCTTTTGCATCAGTATCAGTGTCAGCTTCACAATCCCCCCTTCTGCAGTCATTAGTATGCATGTCGAAACACGGTCCCATTATTAGACAAGAGTTCATCAAGGGTGGTTGAGCGATAGGGCCATTGTCGTCACCGATGAGATAGTCACAGTCCCTCGTGGGCGCGCCCTCACGGTGAGCGACTCGTATCATGGCCGCCAGCTGAAGCTGAGGTGATGGCATCATGTCAATGCCAGCGCACCCGTCATCTGGTACGAGCCCTGCCCATCTAGCCGCCCATCTCCCATCTCGCAGTATTTTTCCGCCCCTGTAGCCGTGCCACCCCTCCGCGACCAAGCTTTTCTTTTCCCCAGAGACGTCTCCTTCCAGACGTCACCTCTGACCGAGACCTGTGTGTCTGTACATGGCCAGATGAGGCGTTTGGCCCCCCCGTCCCGACGGGTCTCGTGGCTGCTTGCCGCGAAGGGGCGGATTTACATGCTCAGAAATGCATGGGGACACATGGCAGCGCATCCTCTACGACGCAAAAGATGGTGCATATAGGCACAGTTGAGCGCATTCCCACGTGTTGAACTCTTGGTATCCCTGTGTCGTGCAGCGCTCGGCGGGCGGGAAGGAGGGCAACAATCTGTAGATACGGCTGCTTGTGACGCTGGGCCCAGGCGTCTGGAAGATGGTACGAGGTGGCATGTTGATCTCTCTTGACAGCTTCCGCCAAGGTGGGAGTTCAAGTTGTCAAGCAATGCCCAGGACGTGCCCAGCAGATGCCCAGTAGATGCCCAGACACAAGTCTAGATTCGAGATCTTGGGAAAAATCGCCGAGCTCCTTGCTCTGCCGCGCTCTGGCCAAGCTTTTCTACTGCGCTTCTACGTAGTAGCCTCACTGCAACACAGCGGGAACGCGAAAAAAGAGCCTCAATCGCAAAGCTACACCATGGTCGGGGGCATGCCTCAACGGCTTCGGCTATCTTGACAGCCGTAGCCAACATCGGGCGGATGGAAGCTCTCTCTTTTCGACCTAGGGCGCCGGGTACCCCCTCGCTTGGCGTCAAACAGATTGTCCCAAGGGAAAAAGTCTGTTCTCTCGCAGCGGGCGGCGCGATCGCCGAGGGAAGTGGGCGCCACCACATGGGAAACACGCGGCGAAGGACCTTAGTGTGTTGTGAAGGAGGGAGCATGAGGGGAACGAGAGTTGGAGGGAGGTGTGAGTGAATAAGCATAAAGACAGAGACTAGAGGATGTCGGAGAGGGTGAGAGGAAACGAGAAATGGAGGTGAGGAAGATGAGAGAGAGTGGCAGAGGTTGGTTGGTGCTTTGGGCTTTGGGGGATCTTGGTAAGCCCAATCTCCTACCCCAGGCTTGGCGTGCGAGATGAGATTGGCCAGGGACCAATTTTGCGGGGGAAACCCACTGAAACCTGAAGATGCAAGCATCCCAAGTCCAATCCAATCAATGATGAAGGATTAAATGCAGATAGAGAGCCCTTGTCGTCTGTGCCGCTCAAGGAGGACCCCAGTTCGGGGCTGAGCCCAGCGCCCCAAGAGCCCCGCACGATGCCTGGGCTCCCAGTGGTTCAGCGCCTGGAGGCCTGCTGCGTCAGTGGACCGGACCACTGCTGGGGCCCTTACAGTGTCTTCCACTCAAAACCAAGGTCAGCAGGCTGAGATAGAATGCAATCATGCTCCCACTTGCCCCAGACCCCGTAGAATCCCGGGTCCGTGAAGGAAAATCCGGGGTCGAAGAGAGATTTATTGAGAGATTCCGGGGAAAAGGGCGCAAAAACAAAGATTCCGGGGAAGCCCTGGGTCTGGATGTGCCGGCTTGGCCTGGGAACCTGCTTTTTTGTCCTTGTACTTTCTGATGCCTTCTGCTACCTATTTTGCATATGACGATGGCTTCACATACGCTGAACAGAGGCAAGCCACCACCCTGTAGAGCTCCGCACGTCCGCAGACTCTTCCTCGGTAAATGACCAGGTCAGAGTAGCATTTTTTTCTCCAAAGGACCTCCTTTCTCCTCAGCGCTGGCTTTTTTTTTCCTCGCCCTCCATCTTTTCCCCCCCCAAAGCTGCAAGCGGGGGAAAGTAAAAACAAGCTTTACGTACAAAGAATTCTCCCCCAAAATCCAAGGCCACAAAAACTCTGGAAAGGGGGGGAAGACAAAACAGGGCAACAGAAGGCGAAAAAAGATGGAGGGTACAAGGGCCCCCGCCCGTTGACGCAGCGCCCGACAAGGTACCTTGTGTCTGAGCGGGCCGGTCTTTGCTTTTTTTGTTGGGTGAAAAGCGGAGACAAAAACTCCATCTTGGGTCATCACATTGCGTCTTCTCCTCATTTGCCGTCGTATTAAGGCGGTTCAATAAGGTGGAAGATAAGGTTAAATGTCCCCACTGGCTCTACGTCTCTCCACCGCTCTTTGCATCTATCCAAGAGGTCAAGAGGAGAGATAGAGGGCATGTTTATCTAGTCAAGTAGTGATAAAAGATACGACTGTCGAGATACGAGACATTGGATGCCATGCATCTTCATTCTCTCAAGATCTCGTCGCGCACATGCTCTTACGCCCGTGCCAACCGTGTCTTGTCTCTCCCAAATGGGGGGAAACCACCACTACCAACCATGTCGACACAGGGACACCAGGTCACGCCTCCATATCATGCGGGCCGGTCGGTGGGTACAATGGTCTGACGATGAGTCAAGTACCGGGCCCCGAAATCTCTGCCCATCTGGCGCGCAGCATCTGGCCATGTGCAATCTGCATCTACATCTGGAATCTCACCCCTTCGGTATCTCTCTCTCTCCACTACTCCGCACTCTTATTTTACCCCAGCCTACCGGCATCCCATTCCCGGGTCTCCTCTTCATGCAGCCCTTTTGTGGGTACGAGGGCGCGCACATGTAATCCCGGTTCACGCGCGCGGCCGCGAGCCTGGACTGGAAACCGGTCGAGGCGCCTCTTTTGGATCGTTTGCGTCTTGGCATTACCTCGATGGTTTGGATAACGAGTGCGTAAACTGTCCTGCCTGACTCTTGAGTGGCCGACCATCGGGGTGTTTCTGACTCTTGACGGATTTTCGCCTTTGAGAGGTGATGCTCACAATATGGCATCATCAGGGCTGATAGTGCGCTACTGTATGCTCAGATCATCCACAACCCAACCTATGAGAACCCCAGATGCCCTGAAAAAGATGTGACTGCATAACCACGTTTCACAGCCCCCCTCCATTACTGCCAGCCTGCAAAATCTCTTGAGATGCACTGCTACCCTACATTGTAGATATCGGCCTCAAAGCTCGGGTTCCGTCGTCTGTCCGCTCGTTCATGGTAAATTCCGCCCATGCCACACGCACAGACTCAACGTCTCATCCGCATGCCGCCTTGGCAATATCCCGTCATGTTTCGGACACTCTACTCGCACTCAATACCCTCCATGATTAGACGCTTGTGGGCTTCCATCCTTCTTTATTCCTTCTCTTTCGCATGCAGCTAGGCAGCCTCGGGCAGAGGGATGGCGCCGCCACCTTTTGTTGGAGTTGGAGTTGGGTGTCCCAATGCGAGTCGATGCATTGCAAGTTGACTCTTTGCACATGAGCAACGTGGCCAAGGCATGGCCCGCGATGCGCCTACGATCTGCCTGCTTAGCTCAGGGCGCATCATTCTTGTTGTTGTCGAGATAAGCCTACACACCATCAACATCTTACAAGGATGCATCATTCCTCGCGTGCGCGCAAGTCCATGTCCACGTTTCTGGCATGTGTCCTTTGCAGATGGATGGATGGATGAACGAACACGAATGTCCGTGTGTGTGGATGCTGTCGTTCGCCGCTCTCGTTTCTTTTTCCTCTCTCTCGGTGCCGAAGCGACGTCTTGAATCGAACGATTGTTCAACCTTGATGATATCCCATCCCAAAGTAACCCTGCCAGTGTATTACTGAAATTGGAGTCGTTCCCAGCAGCTTGGTCTTGGCCCTGATCCGAAGGAGCCGGTGCGCCTATGGCATGAGACAACTCGACAAGGCGGGTGATCAAAGAAAAAGTGAAATCTAGATTTTGCGGAGGACCTCGTTTGCCTCCGGGAAATTTCCCCCAAGTCGGTTAGTTTGGGGCCCTGGGTTGTTGAGAGATTGGATTGCGTCTCGAACTTCCCCCTCTTTCTTTTCTCCTCTGGGCGCAAACCGCGGTCAACCAAAGATTCCCTCCCCTGCACACCAACTCCCTCTCCGCCTTTTTTCTCATCTCCCCCTCCTTTTCTCTCCTCACTCGTTAGCTCAAAGCCACCCCCAAACCCTTAGGGAGACCCCGTTAGTCTTTCTCCTCCTCTCGCTAGTTGGCTTTCCTCAACCCATACCCCCAAGACAAGGCATGATTTTCAGCTCGCACATGGCCGTCAGCCTCTCACAAGCTGGGAGGGTTGCCGCCCACTCCTAGGCTGGTGTCCTGTGCTCTGTGCTCTCCCTGAGTTATTATCTCGTTGGCCTTTTTAGTGGCAGATGTCTAAATCTTAAGTCATGTCCCGCGGCTACTCTGCCAGCCCTGTCTCGTAGACATGCTCTGTCGGACCTTGGCTATGTTCGGTTGCAGCTCCCCAATCATGATTGATATAGACGGAGACATGGAGCATTCCCACAGGCATTTTCGGTCCAGTTTCGGTTCATCCTTTGTCTTGATACTCCTGACTCTAGACTACGCCGCCTATGACGATCCCCTCCTCGGTGAAGCTCCGATACACATCGTCCCAACGAGAAATTCAACTTCCGGGCGGTCTTAGCCATTCACAGGGCTTGCTGCATCATCGATATGCGCCCCATGCGGCGGCTTGGTTGGATGTTGGGGTGCACCGACTAGAGGTCGGGGAAGCGTCGAGGGCGAGTCCGGGGGGAACAGTCTGGATCTAACTCGACAAGTGTCGAGATGCAGACTATCTGCTGCCCCGAACTCTTCCCCGGACTGAGCGGCATCAAGCGGATAGCGGCCCAGGCGAGAGGGGGTTGCGCCTCTGCTACAGGAGGGCCACAATGGGACGATCCCTCCCAGAGGCAGCCAACAAACCAAGGAACCTCGTCGAGACGCAGCAAGCCCCCCTCCCCAATAGTCAATCATCTCGACGAGACGCCTCCACACCATCTGCTGCGGACATGGGGGATGCAGGTCTGGCCCTCTGGTCTCGTCAGGCTCTGGACACTTGGCGATGCCGACGCAAGAACGCCAAAAACCCAATAGCGGTTACATTTGCCTCCATCGCGTTGCGCTGAGGCTGTCCACACACACCGGCTTCATGAACGCCGGTGGCGACCCTGTGGAGAAGCGGCTTTTGCCTTTGTTGGAAAAAATCTTGCCTGATTCCAAAGTGATGATCTTATCGACCAGTGTCGGTGTGTCATTCTGATAACCTAGGAGAATCGAGCATCGCGAGGGGGACATGGATATCCGGCTGGAGAGGCCTCTGTGAGATTTACCGGGGGCCAAGTTGGCGGCTAATGTTGGGTGATTACCGTGGTAGTCTTCGGAATAGCGTCTATCTGGGCCGAGGATATGTCTCAGGGGCCGGCTGAGGGAATTCTCAGACTGCTCCAGGTTTGAGAGCTTTCCTCCTCTTTCATCATGTCGATATGGTCAAGGGATTCTCGTTTTCTGTCGTGTTTTGGAGGTTTTGATCGTTGTTGTTGGCATTGTTGTGTTGTCGGGTTGTCCATGTCAGCCATGACGACCAAGAACCAATATGCCACAAAGTCCCTAATAACTTGAGGCTTTATTCCATGTAAGAAAGTTGACTGACAGATGCAAGAAAAACAGTCTTTCATTCACCGAAACTATTCAGGAAACTGATCGAGACTGGATTTCAACTCAAGCCCTTCGTGTCCTTGTCGTCGCTGCCGATGCTGAACTCGTCTATCGATCGACCTCACATACTCTCATCATCAAACTCGTTTGCTCTATCATCGCTGTCCATGTCCTTCTTTATCTTATTATGATTATTTTCAAGTTTACCATCATGTTGACGATGGTTGATCATCATGATGGCTCTCACTCAGTCCGTTCCACAGTATCGGCGTTTACGGACTTTAACGCGTTTCGCCACAATCTCACCGCCGCGCCTCGTCATCCTTCTTGAACGTCAACATCACACCACGTCCCTCATCTCTCTCTTCTCTGTAACCGAACTCACGTGGTCATGAAGTTCCACTTTGTCGATAGCCATGCAGCAAGCGATCCCGGCTCCCGCAAGGCCATCCGCCGTCATGTCATGAAGGGCAAGAACCTGGGGCGGACAATCCAAGGTCGCGGACGTAAGCATGCTGCGGCGCAAGAGCCAAAGATCTTTGAGGGCGTACAGAAGAAAGAGAAGCTTGAGGAACTTGTCGTTGCTAGACGGGAGCGAGATGTACGCGTCGATAGTGATGGCAGCACGTTGATCTTTCCAGAGATTGTGCCCCATGATGTGCTGGGCTCGCCATCGAGCCCGTTCGCTGGGGAAGAGTATACATACTTTGCCTTTCCTATCCAGTTTACCCAGTCGATGAGATACATGGTGTATCAATGTAAGAATCCAGCACCTCGCTCTTTGGCTGAGCAACCACTGATCTATAGAGTAGTCCACACAGCAGTCTGCGATGCCATCTATCCCGCATTCTTTTGTTCTCGAACAGAACAAGTTGGGTCACCATGGTTTAAATACATGGCTTCTGACCAAGCTTGTACGTTGTTTCCAGTCTCGTCACCTGAAGTCGCTTGCTAATGGTAGAACTTTCATAGTCCTTCACTGCTTGCTCGCCATGGTGGCAACCTACCTCAACCTTTTCCGCAAGCCAGATTGCGAACCTCTCGAGGCCACACGGCATTTCTCCCAAACTCTTCGTCTCATCAACCCTAAGCTCATGCAACCTACGCCTCCACAAGATTCAACCATTGCCATCGTTGTCTCCCTTGCCATCCATTCCAAACTCATCCGAGATCCACCCAAGTGCTCTATGCACCTAGACGGTCTTCAACGCCTCGTCGATCTACGAGGTGGACTATCAGAAATCAGCGAGTCTAATCGTGCACTTCTTCACAAGATACTTCGCACTGATATCGAGCTTGCCATCTCTCTAGGCGCTCGCACACGGTATGGAGTTGGAGGACTCACTGCGGCAACTCCCGGCCCTACAGCTGCGAGGATCCTCAAGTATCCTCTTAACCAGATGCCCGAGCCACTGCGGCACATGACGCGAGAGATGCTAGCGTTATGCCGTCAGCCTGGAAAGGCCAAGATGGTTGCTCTGCAGTATCAAGATGTGCTGATCTGGCTGTGGCAGCGCCTGATAGACTTTGCACCGCTGGGTGAGGAGAGACCCCTCGATCCGCTCGATGATATGTGGCATCTAGGACTCTTGACCTTTTTGGCAACTATTACGTGGCCGACAAGTTTTCTGCGAGGTCTCAACTGTGGGCTCTTGCAAAAATTGCTTCGAGAGCGTATTGACAGCAAAGTCTTGCTGGAGAGAGGCGATGATTACCGAGCCTTATGGTTTTGGATCGTCTTTGTTTACGCTATGTTGTTACCGGAAGACAACTATGAGCAGCTTCCTGTCCAGAAAATACGAGAGATGGCAGAGGAGTTGAATATTGGGACATGGGAGGAGGTCAAGGTGGCCTTTCGACCGTTTCCATGGATTGGGATTCTCCATGACACACCTGGAAAGAAGCTATGGGATTTGGTCAAAGACTGATCTGGAGCGAGGTATAAGGCCAAGGAACGGCTTTCTAAACCTCCCGAACTACAACAAAGTGTGATTAGTCTCTTGCAGTCGAGTTCAGCCAGCTGGGTTCCATGGGATCTCTGGCTGCCTTACTCACAGATCTGTTGCACACAAATATGGGCTAACAGCGAACCGAGTTTATTTCCGTCGTAACTAGTTGTTTACATGGGCCGGTAGCACTCGGTGGAGGATTCTGTTTCCCCACACTCCCGCACTTCTTCTGGACGTTCTTGTCATGTCAACTATAGATCTTGATAGTTTGATGACTTGAAGAGTTCTGTTGGATACAAGAGTCCGCTAGCTGCCGTGCCTCTTGGAGACGCACTTCAACTCTTATAACCCCAGGCTTGCGTCGCCGAGGTCGCACCTCGTCCGGCTGCATGAACTGGTTCCTCAAGGCCACTTTAGCAAGGGTGGGAACTTGCCATGGAAGAGAGGCTTGTTACAGTCCCTCGCATCGGTCTGGACAGCGGAAGATCTGACTTGATCGTGCTCGTCAAGTTGTTCTCTGATTTCTGGCTTCTTTGTTTGCAGCACATGTTGGGAAGGTTAATATCCGGGTCTTCTAGGCTCGGCCGAATTGGATAGGCCCAGAAGGCTCGAAATACAAAGACTCGACATGAGGAGAGTTCTTATGCTTCTCTCCATAGTATGCGCTGCTTTGGGATGGTGGGTATGCTGTCTGGATGCGCTGAGCCATCAGGCTTCAGTGTAGGCCAAGTATAACCGGTGGGACCTCAAGGAGCGAAAGAAGGCTCGGGAGGAGGCCATGGCACGAGCAGAGAACGACGGGGATGCCCGAGACTACGAAAAGGATATCACCGAAGCCAGTTTTGCCGACACCACTGGCATCAACGAGGCCAACGTCACAGATGCCGACGCTAACGAAATAAATGCCACTGACGTCTCCTCCAAGGCCAAGGCCAAGGTCGTCGTTGAGGAGCGAGAGTCAGCGGGAGTCAGGAGCTTGCTATGTAAAGACATGGACGCACTCGTGTAAGAAGCGTGGACTTGTCGTGGTTCATGATAGCGACTGAGAAAGAACTTAAGTCTGGAAGATGGGAGTAGTAGGTCCCTTCAAGACCACTTCCATACACCGCCGGTGCCCCTTACGTTGGGAGTCAGGGCATTGAATTCTCCAGCTGCCTCCCGAAATCGAGCTCGGCGCTGGACCTGGAAGGTGCACATTGGGCGCCTTGTGTTGCATTGGGCTAACTGCCATTGCCCTAAGATTCAACTCGAACCAGATGGCGAATTGACTCTCCTCGTCGTCGTCTGGCGTGCCGGGAAAGGGGAGCAGGGGGTTTTAATGCTGGCATGTGTGGATAACTGCGTTTTTTGTTGCCGTATCTAATGGTTTGTTTTAAAAGCTTCGCCAAGTTCGCAATGCACAAACTGGGGCCATGGACTAGCCATCGGTTGAAGAAGGCTTTGACAACGATGTCGAGTGTCGAAGGGGATCCAGATGAAAATGTAATGCCAAAAGACGACTACTCGCTGCGCTGTAGGAATCATAAGCTTGGTAGAATTTATCCCAAAATCCCAGGCACGGACACAGTTCTTTCATGTAGAAGGAATATGATGGGCCGCTAGCAAATATGAAAGGATCCCTGAGGATCTGGCTAGCTTAGCCGAAACACAAATTCTTCATCCTCACTTGTGAATCCTTTCATTTGGACGCGCGTGGCACTTTTGGCGGTACGCCAGCATCCGCTTTTCTTGCCTTTAGACTTTGCGTGCTTCAGATGTGTCAATCTCGTCCCTCGTCCGTAGCCCTTCCTAGAAGCCTGGCTTATAAAGTATTGGGCAAAAGTCAAGCCAAAAAGATTGTTTGAGGGTCTGGGCAGTGGAAGAGGGTGGAAATGGATGTCTGCAGAGTAAGATGGGTCTTGTTTCCCAGTCTCTTGATGCTTCATATCCATTGTCACTTGGAGTGTTTTGAGAAGAAGAGGAGAGTATTAGGACATGACTTTGACCTGCTTGATGAGATGATATTTTCACAAACTACACGTAAATTATCGAAATACCTCGTTAAACCTCGAGGCATAAAATTTCATCAATATTCTACCAAATATGTCCGTCTAAAGAAGTAAAATACATTGGACACAAACAACCCTGTGCCCCTTAAAAGCTTTCAACATGTACATCATGTAAATAGTTAATGTCATCCCAAGGCTCCTAGTGGCAGGCCGCTAGTTCTGGGGCTGCAGCTCGACCAGGTTTCCATCGGGGTCGGTCACGTAGATGAGAGGCGAGTTCAGCTGGCTCAGGGTCTTGATCAGAGCAGCTTGCTCCACAGGCTTGAGCTGTGCCACGACAGCTGGAGAAAGGCTGGTCGCATTTCCAACCTCAGTACCGAAGGACAGTGGTTCTCCTGTGCGCTTGAGGACTCTGACATCGGGGAATGTGTCGAGGCGTGCCTGGGCGGCTTCAATATCGGGGACTATCATGCCAACGTGACCAAAGGTGTTGGGGTGCTCGCCGGATGAGGGGAGGTAGTTGTCTGGCACGTCGATGTGAATGAGCTCGAGGAGGCCTTGGGCGTTGTTCTTCTCCCGGTTGAGCTCCAGTGCGGTCTGGTAGCCTGTTCCATTCTTGCCACCGTGGCTATAGCCCATATAGGCGATGGTATAGCTCTCTGTGACCTCGAGGCGGAAGAGCTCTCGGAGGCCAAAGACGCGTGAGTAAAAGTCCATGCTTGCAGTCAGATTCCTGACGTTGAGGCACAGGTGGTTGATGTTGTAGCCGATCGTGGCTGGATCGGAGGCGGCATCGCTGCCGAGATGGTTCTTGGGGTATTCTGAGGTGTCATTGTCGGCTCTTTCGATGGGGCCGCATCCCAGGGTTTGGGAAGCGAGGAGAGGGAGGAGAGCCCAGGAGGACTTGAAGGAGAATTGGACCATGGTAAAGGTGTTGGAGTGTAAGTGTGAGAGAGAGAGAGAGAGTGAGTGAGAGTCGGTGATGATGAGGAGCTGATTGACCTACTGCTAAGCTGGAGACATCTTGAGGTTTATATGCACAATTGACTAGACTACAACTTACAATTCGCTCGCTCATCTACGAAAGCGACGTCAGCCTCTTCCCTGTCGGCTTCCTTGGTGTACCTGATGCGACACTGGCCTGCAGAGCCCTGTGGGGTCGATCGACACTCGGCCGACGAGTCGCGGGGCGGAGCGAGGGGCGAGCGACCTCGCGAACCGCGACAGCGAAAGGACGGGGCCTCGCTATAGGGCTGGATGAGGTTAATTGCAGGGACGACATGGCGAATCCTTCCTGTGGTTGTTGGTACCTGACCCAACTGCTTGGGAGTCGTGTCATTTAATCTTGCCTGTCATCGGGTGGACCGGCAATTGAAGTGGTGAATTTTGGTCAAGAAGGATTGAGATTGAGATTTATGCCACATTTTTTGGATCGAGGATCCTTGCATGAAGCTGTTCTGTCTGACTAAACTTCCTCGAACAAATCATACAGCGATACTTGCTCCGTTTGCTATTCAGCTGCCTTTGCCTCTGCCGACTTATCCACGACTAAGCAACATCATCTGTCCGACCGCAAACCTTGCACGATGCATCTCTAGGGCATACAACCGCGTCCGAAAGCCTTGGTCGAAGGGTCTTGCCTGGAGCAGCCTGGCATGCCAGAACTCGCAGTCGACGATACTCGTCTATCTCCAAGCTTCCATATCCAGACCTGGCCAACAGCCTGAAGAAGTCAAATGCCGTGTACCTGGCGCCTCGGGACTGGTAGTCCGATGTGTCAATGAACCATTTGTCCTTGTCATCCGGCTTCGCCTCAATGAGCACTAATTCGTTGGAGCGAAAGATTGCTCGCTCCTGACCGTCAGATGAACGCAACACAGACTCCCCGGACAAAATCTCGCGGCTTGCGTAGTCTGGATCAATAGGTCGAAGTCTGTAGTCGATGAACCATAGCGTTCTATTGGCGTGCTGATGGAATAGCTCCATCATGTAGCTCAAACGCATGGCGTTCCACTCCACGTCTGGTCGCCGAAGGTGCGTGCTGGCTGGGAGCCATTGATCGAACATGTAGGGGTCATAGTCGATGGCAATATTGGGTCCTAAGAAGCTCGGGTTTGCTACCAAATCCCCATTCTCGGACTCTTGCATGCAAGCTGGGAAATCGGGAGTAGAGCATCGGATGCAGTATCGGAGGCTTTGGAGCCAGTCCAGGGAGCCCAAGTGCCGGGAGTCCAAACAGAAAAGGTCCCTGTCGTGATTTATCGTGATGTGCGTGTACTCGCCGTCGTGGTTCTTGTACGACGCCGTGTGAGTAGCACCCTTCTGTTGGTTGTAGTCGCCGCAGGTCGCGAAACGCTCTGGAGTATTTTTGCATTTAGCCTCTGACCACCACTCGTTTTTTGGGAAGCGCCCTTCCATGGCGGCCCGCGAGGCCTTGCAGGCCATCCATAGCCCGCTATCTAGAGCGTAGACAGAGTCGTTAGGACCACCGTCCAAGGCGTCATGTGGTATGGCGAGGTAGCAACTGCCAGGAACCAGTTTTTTGGACGAAGCCACTTCATGGGAGATAACATCTTCCTTCTCTTGTTCAGTCAAACCGCTCTGTTCACCAGCTGGATTCTCCTCATCCTCTGTGTGCTCATCCAAGTTGTGACCTTTTGTGGAAGTGATGCCAAAACTAGCAAAGTCCAGAAGATGGCCGGAGAAATTGTGCTCTGGTTCCTGGGACCCTAATACCATGAACCGGTGCACATGCCTCGTGCCTGGCACTGGGCGCACAGCAGCGTCCCAAATCAAGTCCTGGATCTCCTTGGGGAGGCCGGGGAAGAGGTGAAATGTATCAGACGCCATGATCAGGGGCAAGCGTAGAGATATTGGAAGATGATTCGGGATGACGGATTCATTACTATCTATGACATGGTTGCAGTTGTCACGTGAAACCCAGAAGTCTTTTTGCATGTAAGATGACATCCTTGCCTGTGGCCTGTCTGGTCTATTTTCAGACGATCCATGACTTCAAGGTCTCATCTCATACTGCATCGGGAAACCACTGCGATATGACCAGGCTAGTGATTCGTGAGCACTGGGCCCATCGAACGACTCACCATACCGGCATAACTCAGCCACACAGGCAAAATTTGGCTCCTCGCAAAGTTAGCGGTGGGCAGTAGAGTATTATTAGTTTGGTGCAGCAACTGCGTGTTTCAATATAACTTGAATGCATATAGTCACCCTCAATAATCCTGTGAGCTCACCCCGTTGTTAACATGCACATCAAACTGGCCACCCTATTAGTGATGGCTAGCTTTGTAACGCTCCATTAATTAAAACAGACTGCTTGATTGTTGGAATATCTCGTTGCAAATTGATGCTTTCCAGTGGATATAATGTCGCTTGACTCGTAAGTGCTTGAGTTTCTGGGACTTGAAACTTGGCAACTGAACAATAAACGCAGCTACTTTGACCTTGAATCGTGGTGATGAAAACCGGCCTTTGAAAGGAAAGTCTGGCTGTGAGTGAAGGCATAGGTATACCCCGTCTCTGGGCAACTGTTTGATGCTTCCGAACTCTCCGAATTGCCGCGCGGTTAACCCACCCCGGACCTTTGCTGAAGTAATGATGATTTAATCAGATCGATCTCGGGGCTAACATTTGTCAGATTGCTGACAATTGTCCAAAGGTGACAATGACGTGATTCTTCTCCCCGCAGGACAACCGCGCGGTTATCCTAGTATATCAAAAAGGTTGCGGAGGCCATCTTTCTTTGCGACTTGATCATATCCTTGCACGATAGCTCTCCACAGACCGTGCATCCATATTGTTCATCTTTAATCGGCCCTGTAGTACCATCATACGCCATGAGTGACTCAGTATGTGGTGCTGAAACTGGTGTTTCTAGCCAAGCTAATGATGACAAACAGGAAGATCCCATTAGGTATAAGCCTGGCGCAGGCGGAGGATTTGAACGAACTGAAAGCGCCTTTCGGAATTTTATTTCGAACGAGCCAGGATCGAGATTCCCTGCGGAAAAGGGCCGATATGCCCTCTATCTCAGTCCAGGATGTCCATGGGTAAGTGTCTTTCCTGACTTCGTATCACTAGCTCACGGTTTAGCAGTCCCATCGTACCATGATTGTGCGAAGCCTCAAGCGACTGGAAGATATTGTTGATCTCTATATCAACTCACTCTCTATGGGCAAAGATGGATGGTTCTTTGCTGATGACCCTGAGTCTGTTAAGTATGGCGTTCTTCCCAAGGATCCCCTCTACGGTTTCAGCACCATCAAGGAACTGTACCTAAAGGCCAACCCGAACTACGAGGGACGATACACGGTGCCGGTTCTCTGGGACAAGAAGACGCATACTATGGTTAGCAACGAGTCGAGCGAGATTATTCGCATGCTCTACACGGAATTCGATCATCTCCTTCCAGAGGAGGACCGAGAGGTTAATCGACCTGGGGGCGGCTTCTATCCTGAGGACCTTCGAAAGGAAATCGACGAGATCAACGACTGGATCTATCACACTGTCAACAACGGCGTTTACAAGTGTGGATTCGCTTTTTCGCAAAGCGCCTATGAGGAGAATGTGGTAAAAGTATTCCTGTCTCTGGACCGTCTAGAGAAGATCCTCGACGATAGACCATTCCTACTAGGAGACAACATCACCGAGGCCGATATCCGACTTTTCCCAACCATCGTCCGATTCGACGTTGCGTACAACCCCATCTTTATGTGCAACCTGGGGACCATCAGAGACCACTATCCGAACCTGCATCTATGGCTGAGGAGGCTGTATTGGGACAAGAGTGGAAGAACGCATGGTGCCTTTGAGAAGACGACGTTTCCTTGGATTGAGAAGTACAAGGAGGGATATGGACACTCAAGGCAGCGGGTTCTGGGAATCACAGGCCCGCTGATTATTCCGAAGGGGCCAGAGGTGTTTGTTCATGAGCTGAAGGAGTCCGATGCAAGATGATTTCCCATTTGGAGCGTTTGTTTGTGATGGCCTCTATCACAAGGTGTGGTTCATAGCTTGGGAGTAAATGCTTGTCCAATGACCCCTCGTAATTTGGTGCTGTCCTATACCATTATAAGTTGTTGAGCCATTTCAGAAATCCCAAAGTCAGCATCTAGAAAAGAACGAAACTCTTCATCTTCTGGCTAGTTGAGTCCCAAGCATCGGCATGCAATTGCCCAAGAGCCAGCCGCTGCGACAAATCTCCCTTTCGCTTCACTAGGAAGATATTCAGAGCGTACAAACTCTTGTACTGGTAAATACTTGCATAAAAAATGTCTTCATAGTAATCATCAGCCGAGGGGTGCTCCAGGGGTAGATGGTCGCGATAGCCGTCAACATCTGCCTGAATAATCTTGTCTTGGTCGCTGCGTGAGAGTAAGACAAACTCATAAGCGGAGTCTGGGCAATATTTCCATGAATCCAACCCCCTAAGCGTTCTATAATGATGCCCTGTTGCATCATAGATCCAAAGTTGGCCACGTAACGTGTTGGTAAAGGAGTCTAAGAAGGGGTGCGATAATGTCCTCGACAATTCTGTACGGGGCGATGAGATTGTGTATATATCGGCTTCTAGACTGAGAGATTCAAAGACCAGTGCATAATTAGTAGAGTTCTCGTTCAAGGCCGCAAGTTCTGATGCATCGGACAGGGCTGGCAAAGAATTGGGGAACTATTGCATACGCAAGTAGACAAGAAACACTATTTTAGAGGAAGCGCCTACCGACACAAGGAAAGGAGCCAAGTCGCTTGAAAGAGTTCTATTCCGAAAACTAACAGTCAGACTCTTATTTAACCTCGACCCGAAAGAGCTATATATGCTCCGTAACCCTTACTTAAGAGCCGGAGCAGACCTAAGCCAATTCAACTCCCATCTCCTCCAACTCGGAAAATAGCGATGACTTTGTCCTTAACGTGAAAAACCCAACCCTCTTGTAGGTGCCACCATCTGACGCAACTAATGCAAGTCCTTCGGATATCTCCAATCTCTTGTGTTCGCCCACTTCTCGCAGAACCTCAAAAAGATACAGTTCCTCGTGTTTATCCTCATCCGGAATGTCAAAGATGCAGGCAAGCGTGTCTTGGTCCCGCTCCTCCCCTTGATCTGTGGAACGGGATTCCATAGCATGCGCCACTTCCTCCTTCATATTAAACTGTAGTAGATTATCGTCAGCTACCATGTTGGCCATCTGTTCAGCAGCATCATCCGGCACGGGATCCCAGTTCTCATCCATGGAAGGGATCGTAATGACTCTCTGCTGAATTGCCGACTGAATCGGGCGGTGACCGTGCCAGCACTCTTCCGCTGACTTAGCTGCAGACTGCAGTGTTGGGCATATTTCCGGGCTGTATTTCATCAGCCGACCACGGAGCCGTAGTGAACTGCCACGCACCCAGGCGAATGGGTTCGAAGTCTTTGGCTGAACCGATACATGGGCAAGTTTGGCCGTGATGTTGTAGCTTTCTGCAGCACGTGCCGGAAAGTCAGACTCATGTAGACTCGTGAACTTGATGTGAGACGATGTGGATGACCAGGCCCAGCTCGGAGCATCAGTTAGCCTCACTGGATCTGAGGTAGGTGTGTTAAGCCGGAACCAGAGGAGACTAGGTAGGAGAGATTCCTTCCAATGCCCTGCAATGTATGCGTCCTTTGTTTCTTCCTGGATGGCTTTGGCAAGACCTGCCAGTGCAGGGAGTCGATCAGTATTGTAAGTGATACCGAGTCCGGAAAACCTCTCCACTACTTGGCGCCAGTATCTATCCGTGACAAAGGACGCACCTTGGCCCAAGGCATCGTGCAGCTGAAGTAGGCCCTCATCCCGAACTCGGTAGTCGAATTGACAACCGAGGGGCTCCTGCTCCGAAGCACGCAGCTCGGCGCACTCCCACATCAAGCCCTGCATAGTACAATGCAAGATGCGCTTTGACATGAGTCTTTCCTGCAGGACCCATGCCCTCGAGTTGAGCGGGCAGTTCTGCACCTGCCACAGCCAGGAGGCGGGCGACGGCTGCATAACGGGGAGCCACTCCGGGTTGCGGCCCGTAGCGACGGAGAATTCGTCCCATTTTCTCTGTATAGGATCCTTGAACAGAGGCCAAGGTTGTGCCTTGAGTTGACGTCCTGGCCTGGCAAAGAAACATCCAAAGTTGCTGTCAGTCCCCACGCTAGCAGCGATGGTGAATGCTGCGTTCTGATAATAATCCGCCATGCGAGGCCCCTCCTTTGTCCAGTCCTCTGTGTCCCCCGCGGTAGGCTGGATGATGCACATGGAATCTATCCAGATGTACCTGATTCTCATACTCTGGGTAACCAAGGCGGCCTGGGAGAATGTCTTGGGGAGGTCATCGAGATCGATGTGGGCCATCATCGAGGCCATGTTATCCTTGTTGAGCTTGTAATTGTGCTGGCTTTGGCCCCAGCAGTGACTGAGGGTGACGTATTCTCCCCTTTTACCATTTGTATCAATCACGCGAGGGCCACCCGGGTGAACGAGGTCCAGGACGCGAGTGGGTAGTATAGGGCCGTCTTCCGAGTATAAGGATGTGTCGGGGCAGGTGTCGTGGCAGGCGCTGCAGGTCCATAGCCAGCTGCGAACCAGGTCGGGCTCATCTATAGGCGGGTTCGGGATGTATTCGTTGTTCTCTAAGGAGTATCATTAAATGGCTGGTTTATAAGAGCAACCTGAGCTGGAGAAAACGTACCACTGGGTTTCAGCATCCTCATCTTCAATGGGTCGATATCCAACTCTACCCATTCATAGTCCCGTTCATGGTTTTCATCCCTCACATCGTCACTATCTCTCAGTGTAATCAACAGTGCATCACGGCCTAGCAAGGAAACCTTGCTGCCGTCAGACGCCCAGCAATGAACGGTCAGGTCATCATCCAAGTTGAGTCGAAGTCCAACCTTGGCAATCTGATAGAGCCGCACCTCATCGCGTAACGTGGTCAAAGTGTTCAGCAAGGTGCAGAGCACGAGCCGGCAGGTCCAACAACCTGCAAAAGCGGATTTCTGGACTGTTTCAAAGCTCCCCATGACGAGCGTGACAGGTCTGAAAGTCTCGTCCAAGAAGGTTCTGGCGCGGAAGCTGGAGAATTGGATGGTCGAGCAGTTGTCGCAGCGATGACCTTGTTTCTCCACGACAGGGGCTTCAGGCCGCCCCCAGTAACGGTCTAGAAAGTCTCGACTGTTGGACATTGTGGTCGCTGACGCTTGGCTTGGTGAACGACTAGGTCTTGTAAACGAGCTTGGTCGACGGGTAGAAGGAGTATTTTGGGTCGAAATCGGGTATCTTTACTAATTACCTAGGTCAAGAGAGATGAAAAGATAATTCTCTTAAATGACCGACCGAGGATATTGATGAAAACGAGGAGAACCCCCCAGAGAATCTGATGCGTCAGCATGCATAATAAGTAGGTAAGAAAGCACAGCCACTCGAAGCCTCCTATTATATCCATTCCCAAGGCAGACTTGGGCGATCAGAGAGGGATTTCTGGCATCTCGTTGGGAGGAATAATGTGGGGGCGATGCAAGAGCACTGCCCCCAAGCCAGGGGGTCTGTTTGAGATCTTGCGCTGCTTATTGCAAGAATCGAGTTTGGGTGGCTGTATAAATATCTCGATAATCTTCGAGTCCGATTTGATACTCAGCTATACGTCTCTTGAGAAGTGAAGCTTTGGCTTGTCGGGGGGTTAGATAGTGGGTTTGGTCGCAGCTGTATGACTGCGATACTGGGTTAAGGTGCGAGGACGATAGGTAAGGAGACGATGATGACAGGAAAAAGAGAGCAAGACAAATTTTATGGAGTTGAGATACGAAGAGACTATACCCAACCGCTCTTTCTCAGTCGACCGCAACAAGCAACTCAGCGGCTCACTGGCCTCGTCCTATTATCAAGGTCGCGAGTTGTGCTTTTCAAGAGCCAAGTCAACAGGACGAACCCTGTCACATTTCTCGACACTTAGTATCAATAGCAACAACCTTGGCGCCTTCAATCTCGGTCCCATTGACGGGAGTCGCGATTGCTCCAGATGTGCTCACGTAGAGGACTCCTTTATCTTTGGACCCTCGACCAAACGCAACAGATGTACAGCCAGCCACAGTCATCTCCTCAATTCCTCCCATGACCGTCTTCCACTCTTTGAATTGGGCATCGATAAAGATAATAGAGTTATCAAGGTTGGTGGATGCATAGATGTTGCCGTCGACGTCAAAGCTGAAATCGTCCAGGAAACTGACGCCTTTGGATAAGTTGGCAATAAGCTCCGGTCTTGAATACCTAGCAGGGAACCCGGTCGGAGTGGTTGCAATACGGTAGATGCAGGCTTGGAATGAATTGGTCCAGTAGAGATGTTCGTTGCGGATCTGAATGCCGTTGACGCCAATGGGCAGCCTCGCACCCTCAGCCGGGTCCATCTCAAGGGGAAAGCGGAAGGCCGAGGTATTAAAGATGCCCGTGGTCAATTCAAGACGACCGATGAAGCCGTTGGCAGAATCTGCCACTAGAACCACGTCGGATATGCCCGGAACGGCTGTAACGCCATTGAGGAATTTGCTCTGGGGGCTCATGTCGCTGATTTTCCTGACCTTGACTTCGTTTCCAGGTGATTCAAAGTCTATGACCCACGCGCCAAACGAACCAGTGACGGTATCTCCTGGGGATGTAGAGTTACCGCCGACAAAAACGAATGTCTCGGCATCTTGGCGGCTGGGTGTGACCTGGGCAAGGCCATAAATGCTCTGGATAGAAGGAATTGAGAAGACTTGTTCGAGTGTATTCCGACGTTCCCATGGGGCTCGGATCGTGTATATGGCAGCTGAAGGCCACAACTTGGTCACGAGTAGATCCCCATTCGAGCGCACTGCTATGTTTTCGAGGAATGTGCCGAGTTCAAGCTGAGCAAGAGTTGTAGAGGGAAGAGATTCAGACAATACAAGGGCCGCCATAGCGGCAGCAGCTAGGATGACAGGGAGCATGTTTCAGATAGTTTGGGACTCAATGCTGTTTTTGGAAGAAAAGAAAAAGGGAAGTGTCGGATGCCGAACCAGGCCGGCCTCATCTTATACACACGGTTATCACTGATCAGCACGGCTAAACATTGACATCTCAGGTCATGGCCCATATCAACCCTGGCTCTCAAAGCGGGTGTAATTGGTGGTTTCTACGATGCCCTTGCCAATACCAAGGATAGTGACGATCGTGCGGGCGAGAATAACGAACCGCACTCCCCATCGCACCCCGTTCGCTCCGTTGACAGATTTATCTGGCATGCTGTAGCCCACTTCTCCCGGGCCTGATCTTAGTATTTATCTCATCTTCGGGCTCGTGGGGATTTTGGGTTCCGTCTCGTATAAAAGAGTACATCCCCTGCCCTCAATGTGTTAGGCCTTTGGGGTACAAACTCGTGGCCCGAGCCTCGCGTCGCGAGTTCCTCTCACAGACGATCATGGCTACTATGGATCTCTGCAAGATAACACGAGGCTCAGGCGTTACGCAAACTTTATGAGATAATGAGGCGAGAGATCAAGGAGATGGCTTCGAGGGAATATGCAAACCCTAGAGAAGACCGAAGACATCTTGCAGGAGCCTTCAGAGCTCTCGTTAAAGCTCAGAATATTACGAACTTCCCTGTTGATCCACAGCAAGAGGGGGAAGAATACACTCTAGAGATTATTCTTACTGCATGCGAAACCTATGCTGTCGGGTTCATCACGTGCTAGGATGAGCTCCTGGATGATCTAAACCAAGTCCGTGGGCGAACTCGGGCATTTCGTTTGTAGAGATGGCAGGATCAGAGATGAAGTCACCTCCAACTGTGTCTGTATTCCGATGGAGGCTCTCCTAAACAGCCACCTCGATCTTTAAAGTCAGACCAAAAAGGCCAGGTCATTGTGTTGAAGATGATGGTCGCCAAATTGTATGTCTCCTCACCATCACGCTGTAAATGTTCGATCACACTGTCGATCTCCCAATCCATCTTTCCGAGATGCAAAACAATCTAGGTCTCTTAGGGGGCACGTCGCCCATACAGCTCAACTGTCGGTCCTTTTCTTGGTTGGCCCCTAGCCACTGCCGAATACACGCCGCGTCGGTCCATGTTGAGAGTTGCCCCAGCTCAGATCCCAGGCATGTTAGAGCTTAGTATATATTTCTTGCGACGTAATGTCTAGTTGTCAATCTGAATATGTTTCTTGCTGGTCTCATGGTCCCAGACCTAGGACTAGGCAAAGTAACTTTGCTTGTAGAAGGTGGGAGGAAAGTGGTGATGAACTCAAAAATCAGGAGCCCGTCATCTATAAGGCTAGAAGTTGCACAAGAAGCTGTATATATTACGATATAGTTCGAATAAATAGGTACTACTGTGGAATCTCCGTTCATCGTCCTTGCAAAGACGAACGAGTAAGGGTATTGACCGTCAAGATAGTTCACCCGACGCCCCATGGTGCCATATTTACTTCTAGCTTTCATGTGGCGTCTTCACCTAGTGTATGCTTTTTATACTGCGTTCATGACAACGCTTAAATCTAGTAAGATTTGTGTGCATCTTGGACCTTTCTATACAACAGGGGTCTGCGCCTTTGACGGATGAGTGACAGCTCAATGCATCCACACAGAACCTCAACAAAAATGCTCTGCATCTCTTCAGCCACTCTCGAATTGCTGAAATGAGTCAAATTGAATCTCCCGCATCAACTTATATCAAGGGGAGGTCTGCACTCTTTTAGCTGCCTCATCCAACACTGTATCCATCAGCGACAATCCTCCCACGAGTAAGTTCTTTTCAACGCCTGGCCCATAAACAAGACATGACTCTGAGCAGACCAATATTCATTTCGTAACAATGGCAGCCCGTCGCCGTCGGAACCAGACCTCCTCCACTGGCCAAGGCCTCCCTCTGCATAATCCCACGCCTTCCACCACGTCTCCTACCGCCCCCCCTGCACCCACTGCCGTCCCTACGCCGAGCCCGAATGTGGCTCCTGGCTCGCTGCCGCTGACCCAAAGTCAACAAATGGTTGACGTTCTCTATGGTGTGGCTGGGCCAATGCCTCTTGGCACCGATCCTCGCATTGTTTAGCAGTAAGCATCTTCTTTACGTTTTTAAACATTACATTTACCCATATTAACCAAGTGTAGAACACAAGAGGAGTGGGACGAGCTACGAGAGCTCCGTGCCTTTGCTCAGAGAACCCCCCTGGCAGGATTTGGCGATCAATATGGCTGGCTGGTTCAGAGTATCGTCGATGCCCTGTGTTATTTTGGAGTCGGGATTGCTACCACAAGACACAAGTAATGGACTCGCCAGACTCGACCAACACTAAAGATGATTGGCCTAAGAAGCCCATCGAGATAAAACCTAATGATCTTGCCGACTTGTTGGAAGAGATTTGGGGCATTGAAAAGGCCAAGTCGAAGACCCCAAGCAAATCCAGCCCGAGCTCGCCTAAGATGGTGATTAACCATTCTCATCCCAGCTCAAGTTGTGTCATAGCTAAAGCTCTTGCAGTCACCCGAGAAAGAAGTGTGGGATGAGAAAATAAAGAGTTTCTTTCAAACGTTTCCCTGACCCCTCGATTGTTCAATGGATTTTTATCCGCGGTTTCGGTCTCACTGGGAGCCCCCGGGGCAGCAAGTCAAGACGAAGGAGTGCCCAAAGTTTTTAACAGCAAACGGATTCTCACCATGTCTGACAAGAAGCAGTCTATTACCCTCCGGGAGGACACCACGCATCCCAGCCCCGGTGTTAAATTTTAGACTAATTCTTGGACCCAAGGTAAGAACAATCCCCCCCAAAGCATCACCCTCCGTCCCACTCATATTGGCAGTTCAAGAGTCAAATTGAAAACTGGGATTGAAAAGTCAACGGACGATAATTTTTTGGTCATAACAACAACTCTGGGGATATTCTGTATCGTAGACATTATACTCGGCAAAACCCCCTTGGAGATGGACCAGCCAAGAGTGACATGCTGCTGCTAGCAATATCAGGGTGTCCTTTTTCCCGAAAACTTTCTCCGAGTCCCAATACTCTTCTGTTCACCACCTCTTTCTCGCGCCATCGCTCTTCATCATCGAGAAGGCCCGACACTTTACTTAGGACAGTAGACAAGAGAATCATGGAAATGAAGTCGGGGCTCTAAAAATGTAATTAACGCATTGTTTTGGATAGCCACTATTCCGTCATGTGGCATCACAAAGCGACCGCCCATCACCGACCAGTCCTTTTGACTTTGACATCACACAACCTTCTCGGAGGGCAAGACCTAGACTCTGAACGAATGATAGACACTTCGTCGGCAAGCTGTCCAGATTTTGATATAGGGCCGATAAAATATGAGCTAGGAAATGGGCATTGATCTCCTACGTCCCCCATGGTCAGAGACACTTGGAGAGATCCCAGAAATCCACGATCTGGCGGGCGCTTGATCCCATTTACCAAGCCGCCATCTCCAAAGCTTATATCTAGGAAATTTGAAGATTTACCCTTGGGATCTTCTTTTCTTGATCATTTACCACGGATGCATCTTCCCTATGGGCGTATTTGCGGTATTCGTCATAGGTATAGAAAAGTACAAGGGAATATGTCTCGACAACAGGATCAATTCACCTATATCTTCTCTAAAAAAAAATTTCAGACATAAAACCAGATTAAACCATCCAGTGAAAACGAATACGCCTCATGATCAGCGAGGCGTTAGAAGAAAGTAAAGTATCATCCACAATGCTCATATTCTTACACACCGAGAGTTTTGTGCAGCCAAGCAAACATGACCCTCATCATCTCCTGTCCAGCACCCGTCTGGCAGTGATATCCCGCAGCTCCCCGGAAAACATGCAGGTCGGCCTGGTCACCGAGTGCCTTCTTGACCTTGGCAGACTGTCCCTTGAAGAAACCCTCAAACTCGGCGTCAGCGATCCACACGGGGGCCTTGATGCGGTGAACGACATCCTTGAGGGTGTGCTGCTTGGTAAGCTGCATAAAGTCGTAGGGAGACCTTACGTTGAAGGACCACAGACCCTGGTTCACGCCCCAGCGGAACGTCGTGGGGGTCTTGGGGTCCTTTCGCAGCTTCTCCGAGATCTTGTCGAATTCTTCCTTGTTTCCGGACTCGAGGAGCTCCTTCATTTCGGGGGTGAGGCCGGAGCTGAAAGACTCGTATGTGTCCCAGACTCCGCCGTTGCAGAGGACAGCCTTGATTCGGGGCTCGAAGGCGGCGGCGCGGGCGGCGTGGTATCCTCCGAATGAGTAGCCGAATAGAGCGAGTTTCTCGGGGTCGACGGCGGCGGCCTTTTCGTTGAGGAGGTAGTCTACAAGAGGAGTGACGACACGCTCCCAGTCGGGGATGAACCCGAGGTTTTGGTTTCGGCGGACGGATGGGTGTCCAGGGCCTTCGTAGGTAAGAACGCTCCATCCACGGGCGAGGGCTCCAGTGACGACAATGTGGTACAAATCTTCTTGAGCACCATCATAGCCATTACCCATGATTATGGTCGGTCGCAGAGAGTGCTCGGACTCGGCGTACCAGATGGCCTCGACGGTAAAGTTGTCGGCCTTGACACGGACACGTTTGCCGGGGTTCGGGAGAGCAGCCAAACCCTTGTTAAAGGCAGCGGTCTGCTCTTCCCAGAGGGAGTTGATGAGGGGATCCTCCCAGTCAGAATGAAGGTAAAAGTCTGCTCGACGGAAATACGTCGCAGCGGAAAACCAAGCATCCCTCACGTTGACGGGGTCATACGCAAATGCAGGGTCTTCAGCCTGGGCCTTGGTATCGTTGGCGAGCTGGTAAAAGACTTCGCTGAAGCTATCGAGGTCTCCAGGGGTGATGTTCTTTGCCGCCAGGAGCATGGGGTTGATGTCGGAGCCTCCGCCGATGGCTTCGCCGAGGGGGACGAGCAGCTCGAAGTGAAAGGACTCGTCTTCACTGAGAAGGAGAACTGGATGTTCATCCTGAAGGTCCTCGGCCGCGGCGCAGGATAAAGTGCCCAGGGCTGTAAGCAGAAGAGAGTGAGAGAGCTTCATGGTGGAGAGAGGAGGAAGGGCCGTTGGAGTTGATGTGAGGATGGGAGATGATGAAGAAATGAAGTAAATATCAAGAGGTATATATATACACATTCTGCTTTCTTAATATTTACAAACTCGCCTCATGTCTACGACAAAAATCGTGGCTCTGTCAATGATTCTGCTCATCCTTTCCCTCAGGTCATTTCCCATCTCCTACGGACTTTCTCAATTCCTAGATGAGTTAATCCCTCTCCCCCACGACCCTTAATTGAATGCAGAGTGTTGTATGGATTGTAAATAGGATCAAGTTGCGAGACTCGCAACTTTATTACCCAATCGGGAATGCGATGCCAAGGCCTGTCATGCGAATGCGAAGGGAAAGTGGAGATTGCGGAGGTTGGTTTGTTGTAAACGAGAACGACGACGCTACGTGATACCCTTTCTGTGCCTCTTTTATTCCTTCTGGGTCATCATGAGACGATGCGCAGCCTCATTTGGGTTAATAATCATCTCTGCCTGGTGGCTAAGGGTGCTGCGCCTCTTCGCTGATGGATTGTAGATGCTTGGAGGCGGTGTTCAAGTCGAGACGCGTACACAGGAGAGTAAATACAGTTTTTCGCAGCCATAAGACGGGTCAATTGATGTAGAGTCTTGCAAAAGTTTCGGGCCGACAAGCAATTCCCGAGTGAGCTCTGGGTCTGCAGTCATGTACAGGTGTCTCTTGTCCAAACATGACTCTGTCTTGAAGATGTTCAGTTCGACTCTTCATCACGGGATGCTTGGGACTGGAGCTGTGTCTGACGGAGTATTTAACATGACCGTCTTGCTCGTCATGGCAACTGAGTGGACACGTGCATACAGTCAATCCAAGACCCAAGCTTTTGATCGTTCAATAATGGAAAGGAAGAACGTTATAGCGCAGGAGACGATAGATACGCGTTTGTGCTGCCAAGAGATACAGGGGCTGGTGCTAGCAGCTGAAGGTCGCCACAACAGCTCGCCACAACAGCGGTAACCAGGGGCTGCCATTCGGAACGAGTCTCCGAATGCACAAGAGCTGGCGTCCTACCAAGATGATGTCATATAATAAATCCCCTTTTCTTTTCCACCATTTCACAAAACCACAGCAAGCCGCCATCCATCCTCCTCCTTTCCCCCCTGCTCCCGCTCGGTTCGGCAGTAGCCCTTCCGTCCCCAAGATCGAGCTGGCAGCGGCATCTAACCCCAATCTCTCCAGCCTCCACTTTCGTAGCTTCCCCCCCCCAATTCATAAGGTTTTTTTTTAGACTATTTTGACGGTGGTACGATCGATGTCTGGACTACGGAACTTGGGACGCCAATCGACGGCTTGAGACGGGCTTGTTTGCGGGTGGCGGAGCCGCAAAAAGTGCATGTGGCATGAATTGGTCGCAAGCTTGAAGACTGGAGCATACTACCGTTGATTTGGAAGGCCAGGAGCTTTGTTGTGTGGTTGGCTTACGAGATGACATCCGTGTGGACCAACGGCCTGATCTGAGAGTCCGTCGTCGACGATGCTCGCGATCGACACTGTCAATGTCAGTATCAACAGTAGCAAGACATGTGGCATTTCAAGCCACGTTTTTCTTCGGGCGAACGGCCGACGATCACATCAGGTAGAGAGTCGCCCTACGAGCACCGTCCAAAACCTGACGTTGATCGTCAAAGTCAGACCACGCCCTGTACTAGTGTCTCATCAACGTAACGCTCAAAGGGGCCGAGTCCATGCCTCTTTTTGATGATTTGATTATGCTCGCAGTGTGGTATTGCTACACAGTTTCATCCGCGTATAGCTTCATCAGCCACGGCTTATGCGGGCATGACTCGTAGTACCGATAAGCCCACCGAGACCGAGTGGGAAGGCCGTTTTCACAAACGGGATTTCGAATCGACGATGGATGCGGCCGTTTAATGGGATAAGGTTTTTCTTATGACAAATTCAGGGTAGTGAACCTGCCTCTTGGGTTCAGGCGTCAACGCGTGCGTCGCAAAGGGGTTCGAGCGCAGCAAGGACAGATAAAGAGCGTGCTTTTGGGAAACGGCAAATTCCTGGGGTGGCCATTGGCCCTGGAAGAGACGTGCTCATGTCATTGGCCAAAAGAGGCATGAGTGTCAGGGAAGAAGACCCCTAACTAAACACCAAGACTCCCTGTAGTCCCGCCCGGGTTCGTCTCCGCGGGACCCGCGCCCAGGCGATGCCGAGATGACGCAGCCAATCTCGATGCTCTTGTGTGCCATGCCCACCGTATTCACCTGTCCCATCTGTCACTTTTTTCTCCTTCGCTGAAGCCGATGTAGGATAACTCGACAGAGGAATGCGCCCTCTATTGCTCCGTGTGGCTTGCCCAAACGTCTAACCTGAATCATGTCCTCTCCCCGGGATTACCGACCTCTAGCTTTCCCCTAGAGGCCAACTCTGCATGCAGGGGGTTGCAGCTCTAGCCAATGGCTCCAGCTGGGAATGACCCCAGGAGGCCAAGCTACCGATCATTGACGCTGCAGCCGCAAACCAGCAAGGGCGGCGATCACAGGGATTCTTGGTCTCTCGTAAATAAACCTGCCCCAATTTCTTCTTCTCCACCAGAAACAAGCTTTTGTTCACGTCCTCTCCTCCTCCTCTCTCCTCTTCCCCTTCACGTTGACAGTATCATGATCGGCCTCGTCGCCGCGGCAGCGACCTCCTCGCCATGGCTGCCACAGGAGAGACGGGTCCCATCTCTGCGCCGCTGGCCATCAACATGGTCATCGCGGGCTTTTTCGCGGTAGCCTGCTACAACTGCGTCGAGATCCTCATCTCCCTGCTCAACCGCTTCAAGCGCCACGAGGGCCTCTACTTCTGGAGCATGCTCACCGCCACCCTGGGAATCGTCCTGCACTCTATAGTGGTCCTGCTGCGCTACTACAGCCTCGGCCCCAATTTCCCGCTCTGCGTTTTGACGTGTATCGGATGGTATGGCATGGTCACGGGTCAATCTGTCGTTCTCTACTCGCGCCTTCACCTCATCGTCGACGACAAGACAAAGACGCGCTGGGTTCTCGGCATGATTATTACCAATTTTTTTATTCTACACGTACCCGTCACCATTCTGTTCCTAGGCAGCAACACCAGGGATTCTGACCGCTTTCTGGCCGCCTTTAATATCTACGAGCGCATCCAACTCGCAGGCTTCTTCCTCCAGGAATCCATCATCTCAGGCCTCTACATCTGGGAAACAGCACGAGGTCTCAAGCCCATCTTTGCCATCAAAAAGGCACTGGAGCGCAAAATCATCAGGAACCTCATAATCGTCAACGTCCTCGTCATCCTCCTCGATATAAGCCTGCTCATCACCCAGTATCTCAGCCACTTTCAGATCCAGACGACGTACAAGCCCGTGGTCTACAGCATCAAGTTGAAGATGGAGTTTGTCGTGCTAAACAAGCTGCTGCTGCTCGTGCAGCACAAAGATTGCAATTGCATGCACATCAATGCCGATTCTGGAGGTATCGCTGGTATTCACGATGACGGCATCCAGTTGCATCCAGTTCCAGAGGCCGCCAATAATGTATCGTCAAGGACAAACCAACCCAGGACCTCCCCATTCAACCTGTTTCACATGACGGACCCCTACTGTATGTTTGCGAGTCCATCCTTTTTCCTACTGATGTTGAGACCCTGACAGATGCGAAGGAACCCCTGTCTCGTGTAGACAGCACTATTTCTTCCCGAGGACTAGTACCTTCTGGCTCTTCGTCTTCGGTGCATCCTCTTGATCAGACAGAGCATGTTTCTCATGTCCACGACCAATCTACCGACTTCACTGCCGCGACATCCCAACCGAGCATGGCTCGCCAAAGCTACTGGCCGGTGGTGTCTCCGTTTAGAAGGAAAGACACGTGAAGTGGCAGACGATGCCAAGAACACATCACACCACCATGACTAAAGAGTCATTACGGCTGAGGCAGTGGAAGCCGGAAGCAGATTGGACAAGGGCTAGGGTCGATTTCCGAATCCGCACGACTATCTGCCACCGTCACTCTGAACAGTCGAATACGACGCGTCGAAATTCCTGGGACGCTATGTTGCACCCAGCACTGGGCATGCCGAACCTTTCAAGAACCGGCATCCCGGTATGAAGTATCCGGAAATCCCGTGGGAATGACGGATCCTTCACTGGGCAGCACTCTGCAGGCCTTGATAAGCCGTACGGATAACAGGACGTATGTGCTAGGCTGCGAATGGGGGTCACAGGACCCAATCATCTGGAACCAACACCAGATCTATCATGTGGAAGGTGAATGAAGGGGAAATGTCTATAATTGTAACGGCCTCGATTTCAACTTGATACCCCTAGCCAAGGAGCCTATGTCTTTGGCTAAAGCTATTTTACTGGAGGGCAATATGAGAGCTTGCTAGCTTGGGAAAGGAATGAGTAGATGAGAGCAAGTAAGCGAGGAATCAATAAAGCCTTCCTTATATCATATATTAAAAGTTGTGTGATGTTAGTTGCCAAGATTCCTATGGTTGTTCGTCAACGGCAACAAGAAATTCAACTGGTATTTTACAGCTTGGCTTTGGTTATTTTAGCATCCTTCATTTCTGCCACATCCAAGGCAACAAAGAAGCGCGAGGAGGCGTTGTAGCCACTGATGATCATAGCTGTAGGTTATTTCGTTAGCAAACACATCATCTATGCGCGTGCATATCCTGTCACAAGTCCTTCTACATGTAGCATTACATGATCCAGAAGAAAGGACTTGTGCTGTTTTCTCCAACAGCCAGGAAGAACAAATAAAGGGACTTACTAAACTCAAAGACCTGTCTGTCATTATCCAGATGCTTTCTCATGGCCTCAAAGACTTCATCGCTGACGTTGATGTCCTTCGTTACTGCATCGACATATCGCATGAGATCCCATAGTCGGGCACTCAACCCGCCCTCCCCATCAGAGCCCTTTTGTCCTGGAGCCGCTGTCCTGACCGTCTCGATCCCTTCTTCGCTAACCCCTGCCTTCTTGAGCATGGGGGCATGCGCATTCCACTCGACAGCGGCGCCAGTCAAGACCCCAACACGAGACATTGCCAACTCCACCACATCCGCAGGCAGCGTGGACTGGGATCGAAGAGCAGTAAAGAAGCTCAAAAAGCCACGGGCGAAGGTCGGGGAGATGAGCAAGGTGCGGAAAAGAGGCCCAAGACCGCGCTTGCCGACTTGTGCTTGTAGCTTTTCCAGAAAAGCTTGGTCCGTAGGGTCGGAGAAGGTTGGAGGGTCTGCTGTGTACTTGAGGCGCATTTTGATTATATCTGGTCGTGTATAAATAAGTGTGGCTCGGGAATATTGCGTGTCTATAAGACTCTATCGTAGATTATTTAATGCTGGACAGAAAGCACGGAGTACAGTGGGAGGAAAAGGGAAAGATGGGATATTAAGAAGCATATATCTCTGGGGAGATTAGGTCTCAACTATATACCACACATACTCTTACTAAATCTTGCCGAGGCTCGTATAACTTGGTTGTCCGTGCCTCGGCTACTTTGGTAGGCACTCAGGGTGCCTCGGAGACCTGATATAGGAGGGGTTGTGAACAAACTGAAGGGCTTGATGACAAACCTCGGACACCGAAACCAGAAGGCACTCATTGCTATCCTGATGGCCTGTTATATTGTTATACAGAAACTGAGAACATCTGAATCTTGGAGTAACCCCCCAAAGACAGCTGGATTAGGCGTGATTAGTGCAAAAGGATTTTCTCTGGGAACTACATACGGCGGTCAAGATGATCTTACTGTAGTACTCTTAAACTCATAGGCTTCCAAATTCGTATAATATAGTAGCTGGGTTTGTTGTTCACATGCAAAACAAGGAGATGAGTCTGTGAAACGGTGAGGAGTGGGCCCCACTTATTGCCGTAAGCCGAGGTTCGCAACAACGACCCCTAGTTACACGCCCCTAATTGGTCGATTTGTATGTGTCTGATATATTATGTTGAAAGACAGCTAAATCTATGATTGGTTTTCTTTAGAATGAAAAACTAAAGGGAGAGAAGTAGAAGAAATTAAATATCACAGCCTCGAAAATCTACCATACCGTTTGAACCTTTTCTCGAGCTGTTGTCATCTGGTCTCGGGGATATGAAACCTCTCCAGCATGGCCAACCTCATGTAACCAAAAGCTTTGCTAAAACACAGAATCGAGACCTCAAACTGCCTGTTGCGGTCGTGTGAGTGAGGCCCGGGGCTTAGCTCTCGTCATCAGCAGCTGCCATCAACTCATAGAGCCTCACTACATCTCTGCTATCCCAGACTCCCTCCCTCCGATTCAATCTGCGCAACAAGTCCAGCGCCTGAATCTTGACATCAGCGACCGAAGGGTGGATCGCCAACGCAGCGACAAAGTTCAAGCCTGAGATTAGGTCTCCATCTAAAGAAAATGTAGGTTGGTTCATCGCAATGAGCGGCTCGGCTGCACTTGTGGCTGCGGTCATGAAGTCGTAGAAGAAGGTGGGATCTGAGATGGGCCCTGAGATGGGCTCGTCTGGGGTTAGGACGGCACTGGTCAACTTCCAGAACTGCTGTGCTAGGCAGAGATTGCGTAGCTGCGAACTGCTCTCGGCCGGGACATTGGTTTGGTTGAGGCAGTTCATGGCTTCAAAACGAGAATTCCATGCGGCAAAATTCTCGTGTATCATAGCTAGTCTCTTCTCGCTTTCGACGTCGTCTGTATCGTCGTCTTCACATTCAACTCGACTATACCAAGCGTTGTCGGTTCGTCGAACACTGAGCCTCTGTAGTTCGTACGAGGCTTCGTCCAGGTCTCGGAATGGGTGAGCGGACATCATGTTCGGGTTGGCGTTGGCTTGATACCACAGTGATACCCCCGAGGCAATGTTCTTTTGGCAAAAATTGGATGATTCGGTGCTAAGGCGTGAAAACATATCGACGAGCTTCTCGTTCACCACAACCTCATCAGGTGTAAAGCCGTTAAGAGACGAAGATAATAACTGGTTGCCGGATCGGAGGTGTCGAAGCAAGTCGTCGTATCGACCCATTAGTCCCTCGACAGAAACGAAGAGCAGACAGCATATCAGGATGCAGTGCCTGTTGTAAACGGAATCGGCAGACATGGACGGCATGATTACCGCAATGGCCTTGTTATACTGGTGAATGGCGATGCGTTCGAGCTCGAACGGTTTTAGGTGAGCTGCTGACCGAGCCATGAACAGCCGATGGGACGCCCCGACAGCAACCATGCTGTATCTTACGGCCTCGCAGTGGTGAGCTAGCGGAAAAGCATGGCGAAGCCAAAAATTGGACGAATCCGGGGAGGTCAAGAGTTGCTTTGCCGTCCAGTGCAGGAAGTGATGGAAGTAGAATCTCTCCCAGTCCGTCGAGAACATGGCTTCCCTGATGGCCGGGGGGAGCTTGGTCTGCTGAGCCATTACTGGCTCTGTCTTGGCCTTGGACCTCGCATTCTTTCGTTTTTCTGGCATTGCGTAGCCGTCGCATTTAAACTTGTCGTTGATGCAGCGGCGACAGATGGGTTTTTCTTCGTCACATTTCACACGTCGGATCCTGGGTACCATGTGAGTCTATACACTGGGGTTTAATATTCTGGCAGCACTTACTTGCTACATGACGTTAGTTCAGTTTAAGACGGAGAGACGGTGAGGGAACATGCCAGGTAATGCAGCCGGTGCGGACCTTGTGGCTGAAAGCCCGCTTGAATTTGGGCTTGACGGGCGTGGTAACGGTCATGATTTCCGGAGCCATTCCTTCCTGCATGTGAATGAAGTTGGAAATGTAGGGCTTCGAGGTTTCTAAGTAGTCCACCCGTATATTGAGGTCAGCCAATGGGTGGGTCGTCAATCTCTGAAATGTGGACGGCGAGGTCCTTGTTTGTACGAATGGACCAATCAGAATCTTGATCTTGGTCCGAAATGCCAAGGACGCTTTTTTCCCGCTTCTGGTTCTGTCGTGGCTGATTCTCCGGCTGAGTTAGATAACATCTGTTCTCACCGTTGGCAGAGGTGACCGGAAGTTCTCAACTGTGTAACGTCTCCCTCTATTGGAAGATTATTCAGCCATTCTCTTAAAGGAGATAGAAATTGGTGACAAATGAAGTGCAGTGTTCGTTTACGGAGTGGCCGAACCCACAGGCTGGGCTAATCCACGCCCCAACTACAAACTTCGGAACCTCGGCAGCCAAGATGTTATAGCACCGGGGCCTTGGCTGAAGTAGTCTGTCAATATCTGGGCATTACTTTCGAGAGAACATGTAATCTAACTGCCACTCGAGGCCTCACTGCCTTGGCATCATCGTATGGTGGAGACTTTGGCTCGGCGCTGCCCAAGGCCAAGAGGCAATCCACTGAAGGGGCATACTGGGCGGTTCTCATATTCCACCCTCATAGTAAGCTTCAATTAATATAAATCCAGCGAGACTTTTTTGCTTTTATCAACCTTATATCCATCCTTTTTCCGCATTGGCTTGCCTAATATGGACCTTTGTACCAAACAATCGAAGAGTGACAGCAGCAGTGCCAGTTCTTCTGTATCCCATTTCAACGCTACTACTCTACACTACCTGTCCCATGTGTTCCGTCAAGGCCTTGAGCAAGGACAAAAAGCTTGGAGCAACAAGATGATTCGGGAGTTCTTGCAATATTCTCAACGACAAACTGTGACGCCTGGTTCTGTTGAGCTGGCGGCAAGAGATCATCTCGATCAAGAAAGCTTCCTGGCATGGATGGCATCGCCCAACTGCAACATCACCAACCCACCCAAGGCAGAGGACTTGACATGGCCTTTGGCAAGCTACTTCATCAGCTCAAGCCACAACACTTACTTGACTGGCAATCAACTGTTGAGTGACTCTTCAACGCAACCATACACGGGCGCATTGCGTCGTGGATGTCGTTGCGTCGTGGATGTCGTTGCGTCGTGGATGTCGTTGCGTCGTGGATGTCGTTGCGTCGAGATTGATGTTTGGGACGGTAGAGCATCCGTTGCAAGAAGTAACTCGGATAGGAGCTTCGACAGGACTCAAATATTAAAGACCAGGTTTGAGCGACTTTTTAACAAAATGAAGGCCTCTTTTCAAGACAAGCATGAAGATGAGGCCAAAGGGCTGGGACTCGAGCTACGGAACACGATATCAGCTTCTTCAAGGACTTCTAGCAGCCACGGTTCATTATCTGAGAAAGACAAAGGGTTAGTTATTGAGCCCCGAGTTCTGCATGGATACACTCTCACCAGGGAGGTCTCTTTCCGTGACGTTTGCGTCGCCATACGGGACAGCGCCTTCGCAGCTAACGACCTCCTCGTCATTGTATCTCTAGAAGTTCACTGCTGTGCTGAGCAACAACTTGTCATGGTTCGTATCATGCGCGAGATTTGGGATAGTCTACTTTTGGAAAAACCAGAAGTTGAGCCAGTGGAGCTACCAAGCCCAGATTCCTTGCGCAATAAGCTACTTATAAAAGTCAAGTACGCGCCGCCTGAAGAGCCTGTTTCTGCTACAAGCAGTGACGATGAAGAGGGAAACAAGTCTGTCACTTCAAACAAGATGACCCAAGAGCTGAGCAGCATGGGCATTTACACTTGCGGCATGTCTTTCAAGGCTCTCGACACCCCAGAAGCATCGAACCCGATGCATGTTTTCTCATTATCGGAGACAAAAGTGCAAGACGTGTTGGATACACACGCCTACGAGCTTTTCAACCACAACAGATACTATTTCATGAGGACGTATCCCAGCAGTGCCCGTATCGATTCATCCAACATGAAGCCGTCGAGATTCTGGAGAAAGGGTATTCAAATGGTAGCTCTGAACTGGCAGACGTGGGATACAGGAATGATGATAAACCATGGCATGTTTGCAGACACACAAGGCTGGAGTTTGAAGCCTCCGGGTACGTATCACAGAAAAGGTTGCTGGTTCTACGACTCATCGGTTCCTAGGATATCGACCGCATCTCCGGGGAAAACCAGCCTTAAACACAATCAACACGAAAGACATCAAACTTTCCATCACCTTCTACTCCGGTCAAAACATCCCCCTTCCGAAAGGTTACACATCCCCACGGAAATTTAGCCCGTATGTCAATGTGGAACTTCACGTCGAAGGACCTGGCGATGATCACGGCGTCGAAAGCGAGACATATGAGCGTGAGGAAAAGTATACTGGTTTCACAACCTCACACAAAGGTTACGACATCGACTTCCAACAAGATCACATTAATTTCCCGCACATTGACGGGGTTTTGGAAGAGCTGTCGTGGGTGAGCTTTCAGGTTATGGATGAGGGTTTCAAGTGGGATGAGTTGGCAGGGCGGGTGTGTATACGGCTGGATCGGCTGGGAAATGGGTATCGGTTTGTGCATCTGTTGGACAGTCGAGGGACGCCAACAGAGGGAGTGATCTTGGTAAATGTCGAGAAGATCGTAACTTAAAGAAGTATCGCCCATAACAAGTTTGCCTAATTGAGCTACCGGATCTATCTTGGCTGCAATACGGAGGCCCTGGCCAGGGAGGAGCGGCCATATCTCGGCGGCCTTCCATGGACCTTTTGCACACGCATCTGTATATAATATTAATACATGAATACACCCCTGGCCAAGGATTATCCAAAAGCCCCCTAACTTCAACTCTTGATCCTGTCCTTCAATCCAAGTTACAGTGGTTTGAGTTTGGACTGGAATGTGTTTGATTAAAGGAGAGCCACGTGCAGGTTCGAAGCAACATCAGGTAGCCCAAGACACCGCCTCTCCAAGAGAAGTCACTGTATCGACAATAAAGGGCTTAAAAATGCCTATCTGGTTAAGACGTCTCTTTATGTATACTTAGCTCCAAGCTAGTTCAAGAACAAGGCCGGGGGACGAGGCATAGTGCAACGCGGGGAAGTCGATCCGACCTCCGCAATGCTACCGGCAGTCAACGGGTAAAGCTCCGCTGATTTTCACGGGCACTTTATTGCGGCACCGGCTCCGCAAATAGCTACATGCAGGTACGGGATTTGCTCCGCAACCATGCTCAAACTGCTGCGTGCATCGAGCAGAGCTGCATCTTGCGGCCGGCAGAGCATTGCAACGATTCAAGATCCTAGCAGAGGTTGTAAAACTACAACGCCATAAGCCTCTAGTTCATGAACGATCCAACGCTCCCCGCAAAGGAACCAACGATCCCAGACCTGATCAAGACAGACAAACCTGAATTCGTCGCCCTCAAATCGAACCACCCTTGTCATTTGATATCCTCCCCCGCCCCGGAGGAGCAAACCCGAAGGTGAAAAAGTCTCACCATCGGCTGCACCCCGCAAACCGTTCAGACGCCTCATTGGCGGTGAGGCGTGTCATGTTACGCTGCTCCTGACTGTAATCATGTCATGATCCGACATGTGCCGGAGCCCACCCAACGACGAGAAGAAATTTTGACTTTTCGCTGGGAAAGCATCTTCCCGCATGCAGGAATGCGCTGCAATTACCGACTCAGCTCCTCGGTTCGCACTTATTACCGCCCCCCTCCATCTCTCCGCATTGCGTTGCTATAAAGTCATTGTTTGCTCTCCCAGCCATGGCCACTGCTGCAAGAGTTTCCAGGTCTATCCTGCTCAGATCACCCATTCCCGCGCTATCCGGTGCCACCAGAATCACTCCACTGCGACGACTACAGACCAGCCCATTCACCTTGAGATATCTGTCCACCATGAAGGCTCTCATCTACAATGGAAGCAACGCCGTGGCTCTGCAGGACAGACCCAAGCCTGAGGTCAAGTCTTCCACCGATGCCGTCATCAAAGTCCTCAAGACGACCATCTGCGGCACAGATCTTCACATCCGCAAGGGCGATGTTGCTACCTGTACACCCGGCCGTGTTCTAGGCCATGAAGGAGTTGGCATCGTTGAGTCGACTGGATCTGCCGTGGGACGCTTCAAGAAGGGTGACAAGGTCCTCATCTCGTGCATTTCGAGCTGCGCGACCTGCGAATACTGCCGCAAGGGCATGTACAGCCATTGCGTCTCTGGCGGCTGGATCCTTGGCAACACCATTGACGGCACCCAAGCCGAGTATGTCCGCGTTCCTCACGCCGACTCGAGTCTCCACCCAGTCCCCGAGGGCGCAGATGAGTCCTCGCTGGTGATGCTCAGCGACATTTTCCCCACCGGTCTCGAATGCGGTGTTCTCAACAGCAAAGTCCAACCAGGTAGCACAGTTGCTGTGGTTGGATCTGGACCTATTGGTCTGGCAGCCATCATCACGGCTCAGATGTATTCTCCATCCAAGATCATCGCCATTGACACAGACTCTGGAAGACTCGAGGTGGCCAAGAAGTTTGGCGCTACTGAAGTCATCGACAATTCCAAGGGAGACGCCGTGGCTCAGGTCAAGGCTCTGACAGATGGAAAGGGATGCGACTCCGTCATTGAGGCTGTTGGTATCCCGGCGACTTTCGATCTCTGCCAGGAACTTCTTGCGGTTGGCGGTGTCTTGGCCAATGTGGGTGTTCACGGCACCAAGGTGGATCTTCAACTGCAGAACCTTTGGGATAAGAACATTTGTGAGTTGAGCTCCTCAGACTGTACGAATATGTGTGTTTGAATACTAACGTGGTTTGAATTAGCCATCACCACCAGACTGGTCGACACCGTCACCACCCCCATGCTGCTCAAGCTAGTCCAGTCCGGCAAGCTTCAGCCCTCGCAGCTCATCACCCACCGTAAGAATCTCTACAACTTTCACAGAAATATTATTAACGAGGTCCATAGGTTTCAAGCTTAGTGAAATGGAAAAGGCGTACGAGACCTTCGGCGAAGCTGCCAAGCACGGTGCCCTGAAGGTGCTTATTGACGTCGACTAAGATGCAACGAAGAGATGAATGATGAACAAGATTGATACAAGTGTGGCTTTGAAATTGTGGGCTTAGAGGAAGACGCGAGTCGTGGTTGAAGGTGCATGAAGGTGAATGGTGTTGAGGGGTTGTGTCGGTGTTGAAGCTCATGTTTTTTATGTTCACTATTAAATTGTCTCCATGATATACACAGTTGTAAACCATATCATGCAAATGCATCATGAGAACTCGACAAGGCCTTTCTGTAGCATCGAGATAACCGAGACTGATCCTTCCGTTCTTGGCTCCCATCCTTCTGTTTCAATGCCGATGAGCATCGTAGGTGCAGCTATGGACCCTCCGCCAGGGTTCTCCCCTGTCAATATCCAGGGTTGAACTTGAACAACTGCCAATGCACGATTGCGGAGCTGCCCAACTGCCATCAGGCATTTGCCTGTTTACATATCTCACATCTCCATCCAAAAACACGATTATCATCTTCACATCCATTGATATATCACTACCCATCAGTATCCTCAATGAAGACTCCAAAGCAGGTCATTAGTCAACTAGAAAAAGAGACAGTTATTAATACATGATGGATGACAAGAACACCCCGTGGGATGAAATCTGTTGATGAAAAGGTGCCCGTGCAAACCACCAGGAATCATGAATTACTTAGTTATGGAGACTTTGTGAATACTTCGCTTCCTGAAATCTAGAGCGGCGGGATATAGCGGTGCAGTTATGCTCGCTACTACAGAGCATCTCGACGATGTGGTCATGGACCATTTACTTCATCACCGCCATGACGCCAAAGTACCCGATGGCTGCCATGCCTATCTGAACTAGATCAAGCCTAAGGAAAAACAATCCCATTATATCAAATACCCCAATCACCCTGACGACTCTTTTCCTGCCAATAGCGGTCGTAACCGGAGTTGTCACAGCGTCCACATCTGGGCAGAGCTGCTTAGGACTAGCCGCCCTCCGCATCTCAGATCTTTTCATGGTCTCTTGAACAAGCGGCTGAAGTTGGCGCTGCAGCTCGTGACGAATGGTGTTCCTCAGATGTTCCTCAGATGTTCCCCAGAGACCTGTATCTCACGAGATATGGTAGAGAAACCCTCCTTTAAGCTTTCCTGGGAGACGCCAACAGCAGAGTCCAGGCTTTCCATTTTCTCGCCAAGATCTTCTAGAACATTTTCGAGATCAGTTTTTATGGCGCTTCCATATTTATCCTGCTGCTGTATGAGAGATTGTAGACGAGCCTCTGCTGAATTCTGGGAACAACGAACCCCGTCAGAGCGACTACTACTCCACCGATTAGACGAGTATGACCATGGATTAAAACAAAGAGAATCTTACAAGCTAAATGCCTGGAGATAGAGTAGAAGGGTTGTTTTGTGGTTCTCAAGCCTCTGCAATGCTCGCTCTGTCTCGGCTGACCTCAAAACCAGGACAATTCTCGCCCTTAACTTGGTTGGATCTTTGCCTGTTATTTCTTTCTCAAGAATGGACAGCTCTTGGTCCATACTATTGAGATGACTGCTAAAGGCTTTCTGTCCGGCTTCGTTTAAGTTCTGGCCGCTAACTGTTTCGCGGATCAATTGAACTGCGTCGTGGACATCCCGAATTACTGCCATCTTCTTAGTGGCAGTTATCAGAGAAATATTAATAAGATTTCAAACCGGTGACGTGGCGATGGAACTCGGGTTGCGAATTGCGCAGGCCTGAAAAGCAGGCATATAGACGAAGACAGGTTCGGATCGAGGCGTCGGTGAGTTGCACCAAGCTGGCCACCACTCCAACCGCAGCCAACGGTTCGACCATATCTGGGATTGAGGTAGGGCTGAGGATTAGGGCTGGCACGCCTGAGGGGATTCAAGTTTGGCAGACAACAGGAGCTACAAGGTTGTTAAATAGTGTCATGAGCGGTGAGCAGGATGTGCTCATATTTCTGCAAGGTAGTTGTCAGGCAGCAACCTGGCGACGCAATATGCAGCTGCGCCCTTTCACATCAACTTGTCCAGTGGTTGACATGGAGTCAAGCCGCTGCACTGCATTGCTAGAAGGTCTTAAACGTCGTTCGAAGAACAGTCACGTGACTACCTTTGAGCAACTCACCTCATATGCCCCAGCTATAGGTTCGTCTCGAAACTGCTGCGGTTTCAAAATTGGGTTTCTTTTGGATAATATTATTTTCTGGATCTAAGAACTGCTCTGTACTCTGACAAATGTTTAAGCAACAGAGGTTTGATACGGACGACAGCGCTTTTTATAATCGTGCCTAGGTCGGTCTATACGAGCAGAAGTAGCAAGATCCAGAGAGTGTGGTGAAGGAAAACACTTAGAGGGTGCTATATTAGTTCCATAGGACTGACTTCTATCCCGTCCTGCTAGAATAATCACGGGAGATGCAATGAAGAATATATGCATAAGATAACCTCAGCGCGTGTAGCCTGTTGAGTTCACATATTATGAAACCCCATCTATTGCTTGAATATTTGTACCATCGCCTCCAGGCAATGATTATTTGCTGAAGGTATTTTGTCTGAAATAAGGTCAAAGCTTTGATGGTCGTGACCGATGCTGATGACGAGTTGGACAGGGTAGTGACTGGGCGAGAAGGCTTAAAATGGAGAAGGCCAGGTCTAGAAGCATTTCGTGGGGGTATCCAAAGCCGAAGAACTACTCTGGGGCCGGCCGCTTACTGATGTCCGGCGGCCGAGGCTGGGGAGACCTGAGAGGTCATACGAGTCCTTGCACGGCTGTCTGGGGAGCTGTGGCTCGTACCAGACATCTTACTGAGACGAAATTTTAGGCACCCAAGATAAAATATGCGCATTTCAAGAAACTGTTGACCGGTCTTGGCCTTTTTAAGATAGGTGTTCGCCAAGCGTTCAAGACAACGCCTTTCACCTCGACATCGAACGCTTGGCGATCGTGCCGATGACCAGTCCACACTTTTCTACTCCATAGCGTCATCCGGCGGCGAGAGAACGAATCTGCTAAGCGTGATCCTACGGGATGTAACCGAACCAAACCGTCGCTGATCAAATCCACTCTTGCAGTCCCCGGCCCGGCATCAGTCCTTGAGTAATATTCACATGGTCTTATCTTACGTAGCATCGAGTCCATCGCTAAGCTGGTACAGCAACCCATTGGTCAGTCTATCCATAAGCTTCAGTGGTATGTCTGTATAGTGGACACACCCCGTTCGAGAAGACAGTCGGCCGAAGTCCGAACCACCAGGGTCCACAACCCGGTAAAACCGGCCGGTTGGGAGCCTCAAACACGCGACGGGAAGGGCTTGCATACGAGAGATTTCGCGTAGCCCAATAATATTAACCCAAGAGTGCCTAGACCGGCCAGAACCCGCGGCTTGTACGGCAGCCAACCCTGCGAACTCTAAAGCCCAAACCCTTGAGAGATAAGCGGGTTGCTCGTGGCATGGGCCCGATCACGCAAGAGGTCCACTCGCTGTCGCGATGAGGAGCCATCTCACATAGAGCAGTTCGAGAGTGGAAATAACTCGCGGGAGGGCGAGTAGAACCGTTTGTTGCGTGCGAAACTATGGAGCTATTCTGGTGTGATTGTGGGCTCACGGTGTTTTTGAACTCGTGTAATAAAGCCAAGACGTTTCGCCGACGATGAGGCTCTTCATCCAACACACTTCATTACCTCGCTTTCCCTTGAATACACTTCAAAAATGGGTGTAGAAGAGTCCAAGGACCTATCCAAGGTTAGCAGCCAAGAGAAATCCGGCGAAACAGCCGTCGTCTCTGAAAAGTTTGCCGACGCGACCCTCCGCATCGTCGAAGAACATGGAGACGAGTTCGGGCCCTTGACTCCTGAAAAGGAGAAGAAGCTACGACGCAAGTTGTACTGGTATGTCATGGGGTTGCTGTCAGCTATCAACTTGTTGCTCTTTGTAAGTGGGAATTTGAGTTTGACTATCGGGTCTTGGCTAATGCGAGATAGATCGACAAATCGACTCTTGGCTATGCTGCTATTTTGGGATTGTTTGAGGAGACTGGTATCAACAAGGCTCAGTACAACAACCTTGGTACCTTTTTCTATGTTGGTATGTATACTATCACAAGCCCTCATCCAACATCAACTCATCACTCTCAGGCTATCTCGCTGCACAATGGCCCGGCCACTATGCCATGCAGCGTCTTCCACTTGGAAAGTTCGTCGCCGGCCTCATCTTCATGTGGGGAGCCACCGTCCTGCTGCACTGCGTAGCCACAAAGTACGCTGGTCTCGTCGTCCTCCGCCTGGCACTTGGAGCCAGTGAATCCGTCGTTGTCCCCGCCATGGAAATGACCATCGGCATGTTCTTCAACCGCCACGAGCAGTCATTCCTGCAACCCTTCCTCTGGGCGACTGCAGCCGCTGCACCAGTCTGCGCCGCTTTTATCTCATACGGCCTCCTCTGGACCCACAGCAGCGTGCTCCCCTGGAAGCTGTTCATGATCATCACAGGCAGTCTCTCGGTCCTCCTATCCGTCGCAGTCTGGTTCTGGTACCCCAACAACCCAGCCGAAGCAAGGTTTCTCAACCTAGAGGAAAAGGTCCACACTATCAAGCGAGTGCACGAGTCGAGTCAGAGTTCCATCGAGCAGAAGCAATTCAAAAAGGCACAGTTCCGAGAGACGCTCCGAGACCCAGTCTCGTGGCTTTTCTGTCTGCAGGCCTTTACGCTCATGATGTCCAACAACCTGACCTACGGACAGCAGAACCTCATCACAAAGGCTCTCGGCGTGACAAGCTTGGGTTCGACTCTAGTTGCTGCGGCAGGCGGTGGATTTGGCATTCTCGTGTGTCTCGCTGGTACGTGGGCTCTCAAGTGGTGGCCGTCAAACCTCGCTCTCCATGGACTTGTTTGGTGCATCCCGGCCATAGCCGGTGGTATTGGCATGGTAGCTATTGACTGGGATGAGAAGCTAGGCATGCTGGCCTGTCTTCTTCTGGCTGGCCACACCTACGGAAACACCTATATCATCGCTCTCGGTTGGGCCACCTCGTCCGCGGCAGGCTACACCAAGAAGCTCACCCGTAACGTCATGTTCATGCTCGGCTACAGTGTAGCAAACCTCATCTCACCTCAGATCTGGGTTCCCAAGGATGCACCACGTTACTACGGCGCCTGGGTCGCCCAGATCGTTGTCAGCTGGGTCGGCACACCCGTGATCCTGTACATCATCCAGTTCATCTTGAAGAAGAGGAACGCCCAGCGCAAGGCATGGGCGGCCAGCCTCACAGAGGAGGAGAGGTTGGCTCACAAGTTTGGTGAGGTTGAGCAGCTGGATGAGAGTGGGAATGTGATCCGCAAAAAGGTTGAGATTGCGCTGCTGGATTTGACTGACTTGGAGAACCCCTTTTACATTTACCCGATTTAAGCCATGCCCTAAGCTTTAGCTTTGGTAATGGCTCGAGGAGAATAAATTATAGAATATTTATAGACAGAAGAAGGAACCAAAATGTGTCGTTATCCTTGAAGACCATGGGGTGGTCCAATACTTTTGATGTCTAGTAAACTAAACATTGCAGCAGTTACGTCGCGCATCATCAATCATCATCATCATCATTTTCATATCTACCTATCAGTCTCTTTTCTGAGCAGCGGCTCTGAATCGAAACTTCAGCAAGTAGCTTGATACAATTGACCCATGGTCCCATAGCCAGTGCTAGACATGACAATCATCGTTCAGCCCCTTCAGTACTGCGGGTTCTGCCCATATCCCCCACCCTGATTGTAACCCTGGTTCTGCTGGTATCCTTGGTTCTGGTAGTCCTGATTTTGATGGCCCTGGCCCTGGTAGCCTTGGTTCTGGCCCTGCTGGTACTGCTGAGGGTTGTACTGCTGATGCTGCTGATACTGATCTGGCCGGTACTCTTGCTGCTGGTATCCCTGATGCTGAGGAGGTCGGTACTCCTGGGACTGCTGGTGATAATCAGGTCGGTAGTCCTGCTGCTGCTGCTGCTGCTGCGGGGCATTGTATCCATGTCCCTGCCCTCCGTGCTGATCCTGAGAAGGAGGACGACCTCCCTGTGAAGGGGGCACGGGGTTGTTCGCACCACCAAGGTGTGCGCCCGACGTGGGAGCACCCACGCTGACACCCTCGTTGCCGATGTCATCTGGTACAGAGATTTTGACGTTGGGCAGGTACTTCTGCACCTTTTGCTCGACCATCTTCTGCACGAAAACCCAGCTCTCGCGCTCAAACTTGCGGTGTCCTCCGTTGACGACGCCCAGGATGCTCTCCCGCAGCGTCTCCTGCACCTTGCGCACCAAGCCGCGGATCTTGTTGACCAACTTGGACTTGATGTCGTCGCCAAAACCACGGTCAGCGTTGGGTTGGGCGTCGCGGTCGAGCTGCGAGTCGAAGGGGTTGCCACCGAGGATCTTCTCAAGAGGGCGCTGGAATTGGTCGGGGAGGAGCTCGAACAGCTGTTTCTCGATGCCTCCGAGGATCTTGCGGAACTCGATACGGACTTCCCTGTGTACTCTGGCGAGACCAGTGCTCAGCTTGTCGCTGATGACCTTGGAGAAGCCACTGCCACCTTCCTTGTCATCGCCGTCGCGATCACGGTCGCGATCACTGAAGCCTCTCGAAGCGCCCTCGTCGGAATGTTTCTTGCTTCCAAACAGACCTCCCAGCCCCTTGACAAGATCCTTGACCTGGTCCTCAATCTCGCCCTTGACACCATCACCGAGATCCCGCGTGCTCGTGTTGCCGCGCAGCCAGCGCTTGATGTGCTCCAGAGCGATACGAGTGAACTGCTCGGCGATGGGAGCGTGCTGCTCTCGAAGCTTCTCGCCAACATGTTCCTTGATTTCGGGACTGATCATGCGCGCCTTCTCCTCTGGGTTGCGGGCGGCGTCCTTCACAGTGTCGCTGAGGATGCCAAGAAGGCCGTCAAGCTCAAACTTGGGACCTCCTGATCCTCTGCCGTTGTCATCGAGGCGATCTTGAACCACATTGATGGCGGCCGAGAGGAAACCTCTAGCTGAGGAGAAGTCGTTGTCACCTCCTCCACGAGAACGCGTCTCATCCTGACCACCACGCGAGGCGCCCTCAGTGATGTCAAAAATATCCCGCAAATCATCACCAGCCTCGTCAGTGATCTTGGTGAAACTGCGGGTCAGCTTGGCAATCTCGTCGGCAAAAGGCAGCGACTGTCCGCCGTACGAGTCGGGGGCATCTTCGCGCAGGTCCCTCGAGTTTCCTTCGGAGCGCTTGCCGTCCTTGTTAAAGAGTGAGCGGAAGGCGTCGACGACCTGGTCCTCGAGACTGTCGATGGTCTTTTGCTGGAAGATCTCAAGCTCTTGGGTGATGCGGGGCTGGATCTGGGGGCCAAGGGAGTCGACGTATTCGTCCACCTTTTTCATGAGAACTTCTGGGACGCCGTGAGAAGACATGGCTGCGGTTGTAGAGGGAATAGAGCTGTAAGAGGATGTAGCTTAGGTAGGGTAAACCTTAACAGGGCAAGGGTAGATAGCTCCCGTTGTTGGTGTTTGTGAGGCAGCCAGAAGGGATGAGCTGAGCTGAGCTCCATGTTGTGCGTTGTCCCTCGTGGGGAATTTGACGTCAGCTTCAGCACGGGCCACCTCATGTTGTACCTCAAGATGTAGCTTAACCTTTGACAACGCCAGCCACTTCCTCAACGGCTCCAAAAATAGATGCTACCAAGGCTTTCAAGAGATAATCGGAGCCTGATATGTCTTGAGGTGGTCATCATCAAGACATTTCGTCTTGGCCTGATCTCCCTACCTCACACCGATTCAGCGATATGAAGAATGTATGACAAGTAGAACAAGACACAATATCACTGAAAAAGCCACTGTTACAGATTTGAGCAAGACCTGGAGCACGCTACACTGTGGTTGAAGTCGAGGTAAACTACCCTCTATAACCTGTCCAAGGTTGCATTCGCCAACACCACCGGCGATCGGATCGGCACATTCTAGTTGCCGAGGTTAGCGCCGAGCTGTCCCATCTGTGTGTGCATATCACATCCTGTGATGAGTGTGACTAGTCTCCAATTCATTCTTATTGATGGAAGCCTCAATCCTTCAGCTGACGCTTTTACGACAAGACTTTCCTTTTCCATCCCACAACTTCTCTTCTGAACTACTGCGTAGTCCTATTTAACGAACCATTCACCCCACCTATTGCCTCTCATCCTTATCACCACCAACTTCGTGATCCACCATGTCCACCCCGCATCCCCTCTCTCAGCTGAGCATCAGCGAAACCACAACAGCCCGCGATGTGGTTCGTCGCTCTCATCCAGGAACCGTCCTGAACTTTCGAGTTATCTTCCTTCTCGAGCCCCCAAAAGTCGATGTCGAGGCCTATCTAGAGCTTGAGCACTCTGGTAAGCTTACTGCTGAGTCGCCACGTCCACCAAGATTGGCCCAGGCTTGGTACGATGTCATTAGCAACACACGTATCCCGCAGTATCATGAAACAATTGTCGATCTGACCAAGGCCGAGATTGTCGACCAAAAGGTCATTGATCCCAAGAGCAAGCCCAGTCTCTCCATGTAAGCCTTCCCCACACAAGGAAGAAAGCAGACCGTTAATGGCCATTGTAGGTGGGAGTTTGACAAGGTAATCAAGTGCGTCGAGACATCACCAGCCGTCAAAGAAAAGATCGATGAGCTGCGTCTCCCCGAAGGATTTGAAGTTGTCGTCGAGCCTTGGCCATACGGTGCCCCAGATTCAGGCGATGACGATGAGCGTGTCTTCCAAGCCCTCCTCTTCGCCCAGGACAAGAGGAGCGGGAATCCAGATTCTAACTTCTACGCTTACCCGTTACCCATCATCCCAATCATTAACTACAACACTGGAGAAATCATCCGCATCGACATGCCCGCCACCGGCGGAGGAGACGACCCTCTGACTGGCCGGACCAACTTTGGAGGCATCATCGATCACTGCGACACGGCGGAATACGTCCCAGAGCTTCTTCCCAACGGTGCGAGACAAGATCTCAAGCCTCTTACCATCATGCAGCCGTATGGGCCCAGCTTCAGGGTTGATGACAACCTTGTGCGGTGGCAAAAGTGGCAGTTCCGGGTCACGTTCAACCCTCGGGAGGGTGCCGTGCTTCACGATCTTCGGTATGAGGGTCGAAGTGTGCTGTATCGTCTGGCCGTCAGTGAAATGGTACGTCTTGACACAATGTGCTGCCTAGATTGGGTACACTGACACAACTAATAGACCGTCCCATACGCTGACCCTCGGGCACCGTATCATCGCAAGCAGGCTTTCGATTTTGGTGATGGAGGCCTGGGAAATGCAGTCAACAACCTGACCCTTGGTTGTGACTGTCTTGGCGTTATCAAGGTCAGTTCATATGTCGCTAAGTACCACACAAGCTAACTTGAGCAGTATTTCGACGGCGTGCTCGTCGACAACGAGGGCAACGCAACAGCAACCAAGAACGTCATCTGCCTCCATGAACAAGACAACGGCATCAACTGGAAGCACACCAACTGGCGCACCGGCCGAGCCGTAGTCACTCGTCGTCGTGAGCTCGTCGTCCAGTTTATCATCACCCTTGCCAACTATGAGTACGTCTTCAACTTCAAGCTTGATCAGGCAGCCGGCATCGTCGTGGAGGCTAGAGCGACGGGAATCGTCTCGGTTGTCAATCTGGACCTCGGGAAGACGGCACCCTGGGGAAACGTGGTCAATTCTGGTGTCTTGGCCCAGAATCACCAGCACGTCTTTTGCGTGCGTATTGATCCGGCTATTGATGGGAGTAACAACACGGTGGTGCAAGAGGAGAGTTTGCCTGTGGCCATGGACCCGAAGACAAACCCCCACGGCAACCTATATGAAGTTCGCAAAACGCCCATTGCCAAATCAGGTGGTTTTGACGTCGAACCTCTCAACAACCGCGTTTTCAAGGTCCAGAATACGGAAAAGATCAACCCGATATCTGGCAGGCCCGTCGGCTACAAGCTGGTTACCCCGGCCACACAGAAGCTCCTTGCAGACCCCCGCAGTGTGCAAGCAAAGCGAGCCCTCTTTACGCAACATCACCTCTGGGTCACCAAGTACAAGGATGAAGAGCTATATGCCGCCGGACGGTATACCCACTTGGGCAAGAACGAGACTGGAGGCGTCACTGACGCCGCAGCACGAAACGACGATGTCCTCAACGAGGATGTTGTCCTCTGGAGCTGCTTCGGTCTCACGCATAACCCGCGCGTTGAGGATTGGCCCGTAATGTGAGTTTCCACTCGAGATTTTTGTGACATTTGATACTGACAAAGACCTACATAGGCCCGTCGAGATTCTTCAAGTTTCTCTCACACCTTCGGACTTTTTCACGCAGAACCCTGCTATTGACGTGCCTTCGGATAAGGACCTGGGTTCTCAATCAGCGGATGGATGCTGCAGGGAGCCTAGACTGTAAGCCAAGCACTCGATCTGAAGTCGAGAGGGCTCAATGAAGCGAAATGAGACATTTTACCTTGACCTTGATACATGTAAACCAAGTCAAAGATATCTCTTGGATAATAGCGAGCATTACAAATACAAAAAGAGGATTCACCTTCTATTGTTGACGCGGAACTCCCAGGTTCGGTAGAAGACGCATATTCTCGGGCGGAAATCGCGGAATGATTTGCAGGCTCCGACCAAAGCCGATTCCGATCTTCAACTGCCGGCGGCGGCTCTTGATTTCGTGATTAACAATCGAAATAGATTTATATGCAAGATTCGCCCTTGCAACGCCTATTTTGAAACCCCATGTTTAGGAAAGCTTCCAAAATGTCGTGGCTCACAATCCCGCGAGGCTCGCACTTCTCCCTTGCCAATCTTCCATTTGGCATCATCTCCACAAAGTCTAACCCATCCCCTCGTCCAGCCGTCGCCATCGGTGATGATGCCCTCGACCTCTCACTTTTCGCCCAAAAGGGAGGTTTCGACAATCTTCAGGACTTTCCCAAGAATAAAATACCCGTCTTTAGCGAGCCCACTCTCAATTCATTCGCGGCACTCGGCAGGCCTGTGCATCGATCTGTCAGGCAGTATCTGAGACAGATATTTGAGGCTAACACGCCTTTCCCCGAGGTCCTCAAGGACAATGAGTCTCTAAAGCAGAACGCCATAGTTGCGCTTTCTGAAGTTCAGATGCATCTCCCTATGGCAATCGGCGATTATACCGACTTTTACGCTGGCCGGAATCATGCCTTCAATGTCGGCGTCCTATTTCGAGGTGCTGTCAACGCCTTGAACCCGAACTATAATCATCTCCCTGTCGGATATCATGGCAGAGCCAGCTCTGTGGTGGTCTCAGGAACGCCACTTCGTCGACCCTGGGGCCAAGTCCTGGCTGCTCCTGGAGACAAGAGGCCAGTGTTTCGACCTTCTTCCCGACTAGACATTGAGCTGGAGCTCGGCATGTTTATCTGTCAAGGAAATGCCCTCGGTGAGCCTATCCCGGTGAATGAGGCGGAGAACTACATCTTTGGATATGTCCTCGTCAATGATTGGAGTGCTCGTGATGTCCAAGCCTGGGAGTACGTGCCTCTTGGACCTTTCAACTCGAAGAACCTAGGAACCACCATAAGCCCTTGGGTTGTCCTTGCAGACGTGTTGGATCCTTTCAAGTCAAAGGGCCTTCCCAACGACGTCGAAGTTGTGGAGTATCTGCGCGAGAAGCGAGAGGATAATGTTGTTGATATTCACCTGGAAGTGACTCTCAAGAGTAAGTCATGGATCTAGATATGAAAGGCCACGTATCTGACCAAGAAAATAGCTCCCAAAGGCACTGAAGCAGTTATTACTCGGACATCGTCTACAAACCTCCTCTGGTCCTGGCCTCAGATGATTGCACACCACACCATCACAGGGTGCAACCTACGACCTGGCGACTTTCTCGCGTCCGGCACCATATCTGGTACTGAGGACGGCACGCAAGGTAGTTTTCTTGAGCAGACCCGTGGAGGCAAGTCACCTCTGCGAATTGGCACAGATGATGAAGAACGCAAGTTCCTCGAGGATGGAGATACTGTTATTATTCGAGGGTGGTCAGGTACGAATGAAGATGAACTCATTGGGTTTGGAGATTGTACGGGTCAGATTCTGGAGGCTTTACCGCCTCGACAGTAGACATATCTACCGGTTGGATGATAAGACCTCATTCGGCCTCGGGCGAAAAAAGGGTTAAACCGTTGCGGAGGGTGACGTTCTTAACTGAGTCGACTACCAATGAGCCCAGGTTGATATTAAGTACCACTTTGGTGTGATAGAATGCCTGAATGAAGGCATCAGCTTACCTCTTTACTTCATAAAGAAGCAGAATATTCCTTCCCAGAAAGAACAAGAAGAAGGAGAAGTCAATAACATTAAATAATTCGTAATGCCCATATTCCACAGACATAATGCTCCAATCGACGCGCTCACTTGGCAACACAACGCTTCGAATCCATCCCGCGCAAAATATTCTACATAGAGCGCTTCTCAATAGTATGCCCAATATCTCCAAGCAGGTCTTTTATCTTGACTCGGATTCTCATTCGTGGCAACATCGTAGATGCGATCGCCTTGCCCCTTAGTGAGCTTTCACGGGACGCCGGCTCGCGGTAGGTTCGTGTTGTTAGGGGCACGCTTGGCTGCGCGCGGACACGTTGATTTTATCGTGGAGAGGAGAATCTGGGGTAAAATATTGTGTATTTGTTTGAATGTGTCGCCCGCTTGTTTTAAATCACAAATGAGAGTCCGTTGGGCTAGTGATAGTGCTTTGCCGCTGTTGCCCACCAAAAAACACCTCGGAATGATTCCGAATCCGCAGGCACAACACCACTTCACTCCAACCTTAATGATAACGAGCACTAAATGGACTCTATAATACCTAGAATTCAGAGCTTTGGTACACTCAACTTGACGCATTTCACCTGCGTCCAATCATTCAACGCATCCTGCCCCATCTCCCTACCAAACCCGCTCTGCTTGACACCGCCAAATGGAGTATTCGCATGGATGCTTCCCCACGTGTTGATAGTGACGATGCCCACCTCGACCTGTTCTGATACACGAATGGCTCTGGCAATGTCGTTTGTAAAGATGGATGCCGCGAGTCCGTACTCTGTGCCGTTGGCTAGCGCAATAACCTCCTCCTCCGTCTTGAACTTGGCGATGCTTGCAACCGGGCCAAACACCTCTTGCTTGATGATGGTGGCATCAGGTGAGACATCCACAAATGCTGTGTTGGGCACATAGTGTCCCTTTGACGATAGCTTCTCTTCGCCACCGTGAAGAAGCTTCGTTCCCTCCTCCTTAGCCTTGGTGATGAATCCCAAGATGCGGTTCTTCTGAGCCTCGCTGATGACGGGCCCCTTGACCGTCTCTGCGAGGAGAGGATCTCCAGCCACCGCGTCCTTGGTCCTCTTTGAAAACTCGGCAATGAACTTGTCGTAAATCTCCTCTTGCACGTAAATTCGACTTCCGGCGACACAAATCTGTCCGTTGTGAAGAGTGATTCCGGCTCCAGCCCACAAGAGAGCGTTTTCAAAATCAGCGTCTTTAAAGATGATGGCAGGACCCTTTCCACCCAACTCAAGGCTGACTCTCTTGAGATTCGAACGAGCCGCACTGGCGAGAATCCCTCGTCCAACTCCTTCGCTGCCGGTGAATGAGATCTTTCTCACATCGGCGTGATCAGCCAGTGCCTGGCCGGCAACACTTCCAACACCGCAGAGGATGTTGATGACACCGGGAGGGAAGCCAGCCTCCACGATGAGTTGTGCCAGCTTCTGTCCGTAGAGAGGGGCAAGTTCTGGAGTCTTGAGGACGAGAGTGTTTCCGGCTGCGATGGCTGGGCCAAGCTTCCAAAAGGTAATCATCCTGGTACGATTAGCTTTCAGCCACGATATACCAACTGAGGTAACTCACAGAGGAGAGTTCCATGGTACAATAGCGGCACAGACTCCAATAGGCTCACGGCGCGTATACGAAAGTGACTGATCGTTCTCAATCGATTGACCATCAAGCTTATCCGCCCAGCCAGCATAGTACCGACAACACTCGACAGCCTGCGTAACACTCAGTCCCATGGACATGGTGTACAGCAACCCGGCATCGACGGCCTCAATAGACGCAAATTCCTCAGCATTCTGCTCAATGAGATCACCTAGCTTGTTGAGGAGGGCTCTACGCTTTGCCGGACCTGTCAAGCGCCATGTGTTCCTGAAGGCGGCCTTGGAAGAGGCCACGGCGCGATCAACATCAGCGACCTGGGCTGCTGAGAGGTTGGCGATGGTGTCACCGGTAGATGGGTTTTCAATGGGGATTGTCTTGTTATCGGCAGCAGGTGAGAACTTGTTATCAATGAACAAGCCGGTAGGGACTATCAAAGGTCAGCTTTCATGCACACGCCAAGTGTTGGTGTGAGCTTACGGGTGATCTTCCGGCCACCGGCGCCGATAATGGTAGTTTCAGCCATATTGAAAGTAAATGAAGGTTAACTAGATGAGAAGGGTATCAAATTTGAGTATGTTGATGGAGGGTCCGCTGTGAGTTTATACATTTCAACTCGGAAGTTGGCCGGAAAGATGTAAACGTGAGTCGGAATCCGGCTACTACACCATCTTAGTTCAATCCTTTGGTGGTATTATGACGTTAGCCTCGTCCAATTTAATGCGCAAAAAGCAGACACGTTCCCAATGTCTTCTTACCATCAAAGCTCACAGAGGAACTAGCTACCTCAACCCACAATGATATCCATGTTGGAGGAGGCTCAGGAACAGCTCATACCATGATCACCCCCACAAGCAGCGTCTCATCACATACGAATGATGGCAAAAGCAATGATGGGGTGCTTATCTCCGAGGCTCAGGGGAAAGAGGGGTTGTCTTGGGCGGGGTTCTTGATTTCAAATGAGGTCAAAGTGTTGAAGTCGTTCCGGGTCGGAAATATCGGAATCGTCGCCTAACGGCTCATCCCGTCTGAGTCACCATCAGCCAACTAGCTTCATCAAATGCAGAAATAATACGCGAACTGTTATTTCACCAAATCATGTATATTTTGGTGTCACCCCGAGGACTTTCCCAGCTTGGTACTGGCTCAACAAGGCCGAGAGGCGGGATTCGCCAGCTGGACGATCTTGCGCGCGGCCTTCTTCATGTCCAACTTCTACTAGCGCGACTGTTCGTTCATGTTCCCTGAGCTGGCACAGGGACGAGAGATCGGAGCTGCTGTCCGGTCAGAAACTCTACTCCATCTTGTCGTGCCATCGCTGACATTACGCGTTCCACGGCTGCTTCATTTCATGAACGGTCTGAATACCCCTGCTTCCGAGGCGTGGACTCTCGCACAAATTGCAAGTCATCTATCGGGTAAAGCTCTTGTACTTTACCGAAGCTAATGCTTGGTGGTTGAAAGCTGAGGGTCGCGTCATGATGGATACGCAGATTTGGCAACGGGATGTGGGATATAATGTCGACTTGGAGATTGTCAAATCACATAGAATTGCCCTTGCCTTGTTTGCAGCCATGTTGCAAAGAAAGGGACTCGGTTGGTAAGTATGATCCACACAATTCACGTTTTCTTTTTATGGAACACAATAGACCACTATGCCAATGGCAAAATGAAAAGATGCCTTCTAATGCAGAGGCATTTTGGGCCTTATATGCTGACGGGATGCTCAATACTTTTCTGGGGCGGTGCAAATGGATTGGGAGGGGGTCTCGGCGGATTCGGCACTAACAAGAGTTGCCGAGGCTTGTCGAGTTGCATATCCACACCCAAGGTAAGCCCAGATAGAAATGTGATTTATTTTCATAAGCATCAGATCAAATACTTCTGTCCACTCTCACCCTTGACCATCATTCCATCGTCCACTATGGCCTCCCTAGAAAAATGCCCTCGGCTGTCGTTTCAGCAAGCCATGGAGCTTACAAGGCTCCCAGACCAGGAGTCTAGTACCGGGGGAGTCATACTACGCTTCATGAATCGTCAGCCACCCTGGGCGACAGGTGATGCGCTGCCATGGGAGGCCAGTGGCATCCCTCGGCCACCTGGCACCAAAGTTGCCTTTGGAGGAGTGGTTTATGCACAAGCTCCTCTTGCAGCAGCTCGTGCAGTTACATCAAGAGCTGACTCCAATTCAGGCAACGATCGTGCATTTGGGATACATGTGAGGAGGAGTCCTAGATACCTTCCCGAGAGATTCCATGCTTACTCGCCTTGCTACAGTCCATCCATGCTGTCTTCACAAGCCCCGGACTTGTCGACCGCCCCTTCGTCTTTGACGTGTCTGAAACCCAATATGGGCGGTCATTCGCGACTCTTCTTGTCAATGTCCGACAGCCAGCTGGGCCCTCCGCTCCGCCTGCTGGCCCGTTCTCCATCGGGGACAGTCAAAAGCCCCTTTCCGCCCCATGCTTAACTAGCATTGTCACTTTTCGTCGACCCTCGTCAACAACAGAAGTAGTCCAGGGTCTCCCGCCAAGCGAACGCTACCATGACATCCTCACCTCAAAACTTCCTGCAGAATGGGAGCCGTGCCCACAAATTGACATAGACGTTTTCAGTCGAGCATTCCCCGACGTTGGGCATGGGACATTCCCAATCTTGGATATGCACAAGGTGGATATGACGCAGTACAACTCTACCAGGGGAAGGGGCGAGCAGAAACAACTAATCCTATATCGGCCTCGTTCTCCTTTACCGGAAGATGACGTTAATGCTCATGTTGTCTCCCATGCTTTTGCAGCTGATCGAAACGGACTTATCATGTTTGGCAATCAACTTGGCTATGGATCTAGCCTTGGGCGAGCAGCGACCTTGAGCTACTCGTTTTACGTCCATGTGAACGCTACAGATGCCATGTTTCGTGGAGATGGATGGTGGACATTGGAGATTTCCTGGCCACGGTACGAAGCAGGGAGAGCAGCTATGTCAACACTCGTCTGGAGTCCTGAAGGGAAGCATGTTGCAACAGGTTACCAAGACGGAATTCTGTACCCGGCACTCTCGTCTGCGGATACCAAACTGTAGGGCAGGGGATGTTTTTTGAACTTTCTTGAGAGCCTTGCTTGAGTACCATTTCCTCTGGTGTTGTCATCTACATGTTCACTGCGCCAGCCTGTTTCTTTAGAGTGGATAGACCATAAAAGATAGAACGTGGTTTATACTTTAGAAAAGTCTATAGCTTTAGGTTTACAGGGGTCGGTCAACAAGTTCCCTCCGTCAACAGCAATTAAAGACAGCCATGCTAACCGCCCTTTCGAACCTATGTGGACGCACTTATGCCAGTTCGACCACCAATGGCGTATGGGTTACCAAAGTGGGAAATCCAGTCACTCTTTGGACCTAGAGAACTACTGCGAGTTGGAGAGCATCTATTCCAGACAAGAAGCCTAAGTACAAGAGAAAAATACTGAGATATCCAAGCCCAACTACGCCAACCAGATTCTATGCCAATATCCAACTCCAATATCTATACATCAAAAACCAACCCGCCGTCCCCAAATCACCCAAATTTTCCTACCCTTCCGTAAGCAACTTCTTCAACTCCGCAAACCGCACCGGCTTTGGCAAGAAAACATCCACACCAGCAGACAAAACCTCCCTCCTAGCATCAGCGCTAGCCAACCCCGTCAACGCAAGAACAGTCGTAGGCTGTATCTGATTCTCGCGCTCCACATGCCGTATCCGCTTTGTGGCTTCTATACCGTTCATCACGGGCATGCTGATGTCCATGAGGATGTAGTCGAAGCGTTTTTTGGAGTTCAGGTTTCGTGAGGTGAACTTGTCGAGTGCTTCTTGGCCGTTTTCGGCTTCTTCGTAGGTGAATTTGCACTTCTTCATAAACATTACGAGGAGTTGGAGGTTGATCTTGTTGTCGTCGACGAGCAAGACATGTGTCGTAGTTGGCTCTGTGTCTTGCTTCTCATCGTTTTGCTCCAGTTGACCGCCGTCTTCTGCCAACAGAGGTGTTTCTGGATCTAGAGGTGTCGGGGATGGTAATGGCAGGGCGATTTCTGAGGGGACTGGAGTGAGGTCCCCTTCGTCGTCTGGTGTTGATTCCACTGGTGCTGCTTCCACTGTTTCTACTTTGACGTCATTTATTGGTGACTGCTCAGGTGGTGGAGTTAGATTGCCCTGTGCACCCTCGCTCTCAGCAATCTCATCGATTCTTTGCAAGCAGCGCTTGAACACTTGAGCCAACTTGCGTGGTCCACATCTAGACACATATGAGCTACACCTCTAATGAGTTTTCCAGGTGACTTACGGTTGTGGGACAACTTCAATGATTTTGGATAGTTCAGCCAAAGCCTTGGTTTGTGTCCTCGCTATTTGAGCTGCTTCCTCTTCCCCTGCGCAGACAATCGCGATGGGAATCTTTCTATTCCGAGACGGGATGGAATTTGGACTCTGGAAGCGATCTTTCAGGGTTTGGATGGAAGGTGGTTCGCAGTACAGATAAATATCCGCTTTCGATGCATCAACACCAGCATCCTCTTCTTTCACAACCTCCATCTCGAACCAGTTGGTGCAGGTCTCGATGAGAGTCTCGTTTCGCATTCGAATTTGTAGCGCCATGGAGGGGGACAAGTTACGTTCACCGCTGCCCAGTAGAATTAGACGTCGTCCTCTCGTCTTGTCAACGATACCACGCATCGTTTCGTCCTGATTCCGTGCTGAATTTGGAGGAGCCGGAATGAGACGAAGACGAACGTCGACTTCAGTACCTTTGTGTTGCTGCGATTTGACTTCGAGGGTTCCCTTGAGTGAGTCGACGATTTGCTTGACGATGCTCAATCCCAGTCCAGTACCAGGTTGGAACGAGTCTTCTTGGCTGAACGGGACGAAGAGGCGGTTTTGCTGAAACTCCTCTGACATGCCTTTTCCGGTATCCATCACTTTTATCACGACGTCGATCTTGGACTTCTCTGCCGTCTCTTGACCCCGAAGGGAGACGAGAATGAATCCGGAAGAAGTGTACTTCAAGGCATTGCCAAACAGATTCATAATGACTCTGCGGAGAGCACCCGGTTGAGTGCTTACCATCCAAGACGTCCGCGGGCAAATATCCAACAAGACAGAAACCGGGCTGCCGTTGTCGTCTGAGGGGTGGAGATGCTTAAGAGTCTGTGAATCAGCTAGCGTTGGTTCCTCTGCAGTCGGTGAATAAATCCCTGGGAGCCTCTTGAAAGTGTGACCAGTTGCAATAGCATTCACCACTTCCTCGACCAGAACCGAGAGGTCCACAGCGGCGGACATGTTCAAACTCTCCAGTGAGCCGGAGGAGAGACTGATGAGTCTGCTGTGCTTGCCGCCTCTTCTCATATGTGAACGACCAAGCGTGTTGATCTTGCTGTAATCTAAAACATGGTTCAATGTGTCGAGCAGAGTCTTTCCGCACGTCAAGACAGAGTTGACCAGACCAGCTTGGTAAGAATCCGTGATGGTGTCTTTTAGAAACTCGGCTGCACCGAGAATTCCGTGGAGCGGACTTCGCAGCTCGTGGCTCATGCTCGCGATAAATGTCGTCTTTGCAGCCTCATTCTTCTGGGTGTTGATTCTTCCGACTTCGCTCATGACGCTGTTGCCGAAAGCACGAAGGTATGAGAGATCCTGGTCGAGATTCATCATCTGCCCAGTGACAGAAGTCCACAGAAAACAACCTCCGGCGAGTTTGTCTTCCACGTGGTCGAAAAGAGGCAAGAAGACGACTGATTTGGCACCGGGTATCTTCTTGAGAAGCTCTTTGTGGTCCATCTTGGCCCCCCGTCTTCGTTTCCCTCTTTCGCTTGGTGTTTCAGAGCTGGCCGTCGGCTCTCGATCACTGGCACTATCATCGTCTGACGAAATTCCAAGGCCCTCGTCGGTAAAAGAAAATGTCTTGCCCTTGGGGAACAGGGAAAAGTACTTTTCTAGAGTACCAAGTGAGAGGGCCGGGCCCTTCTCAATCTCAGCGTGCACCTTCTCGTCGGCAAGTGAGTACGAGAGTATCTTGCACGGTCTGGCAGCTGGCGATGTGTCCGAGTCAGAACTATCGATGCCGAACCCGTCAGAGCCAGAGGTGATGTGTGGAGATTGATCATCTTCATCGGACAAGAGGCCGTTTGTTTTACCACCGCGACACCTCTGTCTGGCGTTGGAAGCTGTCGCGCCAAAGATGACAACACCATCAGCTAGCGTTGAGCTCCTTAGAGTGTCTGCAGCCCTGAAAAACATCCTTGTAAGCCGGTCTCGTTTCTGCTGGCCTCCAGGTGAAGGACATGCAGCATCAATCTTGGTGGAAGAGATCCTCCTCAGAAGCGGCCGTCTCGGTGACGTGATAGATATCGCTGGCGGTCGAACTACAGAAGGGTCCGTCGCCTGATCGTCCTTGGCGCAGGTCGGATCATCACCAGAGCAGCCTTCGATAAAACAGGCCAATCCTCGCACAATCCGCTCTCCTTTGAACCGATCGACACGATCGCGCGCCCATTCCAAATGCTCCATGACAGCCTGGGCAACATTCTGTATAAATTGCAGATCATCGATCGATAGTCCATCGCGAGGTTCGTCACTGCACACGGCGTAGGTGCCAATCTTGTGTCCCTTTCTCGAAAATATCGGCACTCCGGCGTAAAATCTTAGACCATCGTCGGCCTGTACAAACGGTCGCATCTGGAAGCGGGGATCGAGTCGACAGTCGGGGACGATCATACCGGCCGTCGTGTACATCTCGCCATCGGGGTTGCGGGCGGTGCAAGTCTCGGTCAGGACGTGCTCACAGGGTCCGATGCTGCGCGAGAAGACAGAGGTTCCGACTGATTGGAGTCCGGTCAGCGTATTGATCTAGGTCCTAGTGACTGTAGGGTCTTGCTATGACACGGAAGGGCCGGGATTACTCGCAGCGCTCAAAAGGCGACTGCCAGGCTGTCCTGGGGAGAGTCTACGTACGAAACAAGTCATTTTTGGCACCGCCATCCAGATCCCCCAGGCTGAGGTTGCGCGTCGCCTCGGCGAGGACAGTCTGAGTAGAGGCATCGATAAGCGATATCAGAACGTTTTGCGCATTCAGTCGCAGGACCGCCAACTGAGCGAATGCGCTGAGGGCCTTGTCGGACGAGGCTTGAGGGGTGTGGCCTGGCAATTCCCCCGCCGCTTCAGGGTGCGCGGCCACGATGTTGTCGAGGTTGCGAGCGACCTTGAGCGACGAGCCCTGAGCTACCTGCCAGCTCTGGAGGTAGCCCTGAACCTCTCGTTCTCGCTGCAGCTCTGAGGAGCTTGACATTGTGTCTGCCGGTGCATATCCTTGTGGTGTTGAAGAAGTGTTGGGCAAGGTCGTGGGTAAGAAAAATAGTGTCATCACCGTTTTCCGCGGGCGCCCGTGAAATTGAGCCCAATTGCGTCACCCCCTGTCTCGGCACTTGGTTTAAAATTACACCGTCTGACACCGTCGTAAGAGCGTCCTTGCGTCTAAAACGTTTCTAGAATAGTCTTATCGATGGTCCAGAACACAGGCGATCCTGGGGTTGGGCAACAAGTCCCTGGATCTCTCGGCCGGGTGTGGCAGGCTCGGATCCATCCGGATTTGAGATCTGTCAACTGAAGGTCCTTGAAAATGTCTTATACTCCCATACAAGGGCGATTACTGGAGATAATGACCTTGAGAACGAGTATCTGGAGTAGTACAGGTATGACAACATACAAGCAGGCAGACGTGATGATGAAGACGCCAAGCCACCATCCAAACTCTGAGTTCAAAGCCCGACTAACTAATATGAGAAAGAGAGTTTAGCGTAAGCAATTCTTCCGTCAGACTTCGCCTGGAAATAACGGCTAAACACTCTCAACCGGAGCAAATTCCACGCCTTTACCAGTCTCCCGCTGACAAAGCCTCGCAACCAATTCAAGTTATATCATCCATTCTTCTACTTTACATGAGCAATAAACGGTTTTTTTTTTTCGGCCTCCGCCAATATTTATATTTCATCATCGATATTGGAAGCTTGTAAACACAGCACCAGATATCAGTCATCTGCCTCAAGCATTGAGAGGAGTAGCAATTTTTGAGCACAGCGTCGAAATAGCGCCGGATGTACGTCTCGGTCTGCTCTTCTGAAGGAAACACCTTTGTATATGTCGTCGGATCTCTGTAGCCTTCAAATCACCTACATTGTCTGAGCACCTCTTTGCGGCACGCCCTGCTCGAACTACTTTTGTTGTATGTCTTGATCTTGTAGATTAAAACCCCCTCGAAAGAAACAGGGTAGTCTTCGTTCTTCATTAACTGGAATCCGAGCGATTACTCTCGCGACTGTATCCAGATCGATTCGAGTTGCCTCATTTTCATTCTAGACAGCACACCAAATGGGTACAATGAGACATGTGATGGCCTGAGCCCAGGCAAGAATACAATTGATCACCTGTAAGTTTGACAGTGTGGTACCTCTTTAGTTAGCGCTACTAAAATTCATCCAGCTATAGGATATCAACTAAATACACCAAAAATCTATCCAGAAAAAAAATATGCAGTAAGCTCGTATAACTTATAGTATTTTCCATTTATGATGCTTATTATTTTCTCTCTTCCCCCCCCGGCCGGGATTTGCGGCCGCCAATCACTACACCTTCACTGCAATTTTAACCCACCCCAAGAACCTTTGGCGAGCCCTGCCAGTCGAATACTTCATGTATGGTCTGCGCCCTCCTTGAGCAGAGCCTTGACGATATTAGTCACCTATGCTTGGCTGCGTCGAGTAATGCTTCCTTGCCAAATATAAAAAGCAGAGATGTTCTCCGTCTCGCATGCATCGCATCATGTCCTCAAGGCTCCCTTCCTCTGCGGCCCAGATCAGCTTCGTTTCGTTAAATCGTTCGTTCCACTGATGAACATCTTCTTTGGAAGAGTCATCAGCCGTGCAGAGCTGTCCGAGGGGAGTCAATGCCTTAGGGGAGATTCCTAATCACGTATACAAGTCATCCGTTGATGACTTGCAGCCTTCAGCAGGAGAATTTATCGTTGGAGCTACCTTACGTCTTGTGCGGGTTGAGTTTGAGAGCCATCACTACGCGTAGTGCATGTCTTGTCAGAATTCCCTGACATTATGCTACAGGTCTCATGCTCCGTGGGCACATCTGCGAGGCTAACATTATCACTGCTTTGATGGACATACAACCGTACGCGTATTTCGGAGTAAGCTGGGGTTCGGCGTAAGCTGAAGTTCGGAGTAGACTAGAACCCGGAAAATGGTGCGCAGCCAATGGGGATTTGCTGACCTTAAGACAATCAGCCTAAAGAGGCTGTCGATGGTGAAAGGTGCTTCATGACTTTGTCTACCCCTTCTGCAACTGAAACGTATTTCATCCGATAGGTCAAATTCCTGATTAGCCGACAATAAGTTGTCTACGGAGCGGACTAGGCTTCCGATTTGATGGCCGGCCGTGACGCTATCACCTGCATAGGGCGCGAAAAACAACCTAAGCAGCTTGATCTCCAAGTTGCCAAGCTCCGCATCTCGGAGAGATTCATGCTAACTCCGGCCACTTGTGCTTACTTATATCCCCATGAGTCACTTCCTGCATGAGACTCCAAAGATTACATTCATCTCAGTTCCTTTGTGATCGTCGTTTTTATCCCAACATGTCAAAAATGCAGGCTGCAAACCGACTTTGGACTGCCCTGAGCAAGGGGCAACAGTCCTTTGGAGCATGGCAGATGATACGAGGAGCTAATGTTTCTCGAGTACTTGCGAGGACTGGAGTTGACTGGGTTCTTGTTGATTGCGAGCACGGAGATATTGATGGTACAGAGCTGCTCTTTTCCTTCTCCAGGGTTACTAACAAGCATCTCAGACGGGGCAATGCATGAGGCAGTGCCAGCCATCGCCGACGCAGGCGCGTCTCCCATTGTTAGACCACCAGGCATGGAAGGATGGATGATCAAGAGTCAGTACTCCTCTTTAGATGATAAGCAGGAAAGCTGACCGCCTTCAGGAGCCTTGGACAGTGGAGCTCACGGCGTAAGCAGATGAACAACTCATTATCACATGCCCTAACAGTTTCAGGTCCTCATCCCTCTCATAGAAACCGTTGAAGAGGCCAAGAAAGTTGTCAGAGCGGCCAAGTTCCCACCCCAGGGTCGACGGGGCTTCGGATCTCCCTACGCTCAGCAGCGGTTCAGCCCATCTCCAAACTTTATCGAATATCTCCATCAGGCCAACGATGCCACGTTAGTTATTGTTCAGATCGAGACCAAGGAGGCATTAGAGGCTGTCGACGAGATTGCGGCCGTAGATGGCGTCGACGTCCTTTTCATTGGCCCATTCGACCTCGGTAGGCCTCTTGAATCCTTAAGAGCTATTCATTGAAACTAACATATGTAGGGAACAACATTGGTCATCCTATTGTTAGCAGTGAGATGGCACCCCAATTGAAAGATGCAATTGCAAAGGTCCTCGCGGCTAGTCACAAGCACGGCAAAAAGTGTGGCATCTATACGTCGGGAGGTCAGCAGGCCAACATTTATGCGCAGCAAGGCTTCGACATGATCAGTGTCGCAACAGACCACACCTCTTTGGATGATGTTGTGAGAGGACATTTGAGTGTTGCGAGTGCTACAGCTAGGCCCGACAAGGGGGTTTCATACTAAGGCAAAGGCCCAGAGATGTATGGCAGCAGTTGGATCGCTATCCACCCAACAGGATCTATTAGACAAGAGAAAGACGCTACGTACAATAAATGGACTAAAAGGGTTCCGACAAGCGATGCGAGCCGATTGGATTTTCTCTTTTAAGAGCCGTCTTGAGTTGGTTCAGAGATCTCGGATCTTCCTAGCGATGTCGCAATGCATTCTTCTGCTCTCCAAAATTAACCAAATCTGGCTAAGATCACTCCGATGGTCTGCATCGGCTTCAGCTTCCGAGACCATGGTAAACACAGCGGCTTACTCCAAAGCGTTATCTACACATGCACCCCGCAGCCCAACTCATCATCTGATCATGCTTCATTATCCGAGGTAGATAAGGATCTACCTACTTAAACCAGAGGGTTGTCTAGGTTTTCTCCAAGTATAACCTATTTTCGACCTGGTCAATATTTAACGATCTTCAGGCTCAGTTAACCCATCGAGGGCCGGGCTTCAACTATAAAAAAGAACACATTGTCAATATTCAACATGCGCTTTCAGGTCGACATCCTCCATCTTGATACAAGCCTGGTCCTGTTGGCCTTCGGAACTGTTACTCTGGTTCTTTTTGGTGTCGTTCAAGCTCGACTACGACGTGGCAAGCTGCGTCATGTTGACTATTCCCAACTGGAACGCCATGGCTTCGCAACGGGAACCACGAAAAAGGGTGTCTCGGACTTGGGCTACGCAAACGTTTTCCCTCCTTCACAGCGAGCTGAAGCCTTTCCTAATGACGCGACCGCGGATTTAACATCTGGCAGCAAGCACATCCTAGAGATAGGTATGGACTACAGACTTGCCAACCTTTCAAGCTACATCTTTAGCGGCTTCTCAGTTAGAGATGTGCTTTCTTTGGGACATTTCCCAGACTATGCGAAGCTATCTGGCGTTCCCCTACCGTCCCCTCTTCCAAGCTTCAACGTGGATAAAGCTGTTCCACGGCCGTACCGACCTTTGAGATGGGTGTACCACCAAACTATGGGTATGTACAGTATCAAGTGAAGTGGCCTTCAACTGACTGAGACTTTATGCAGCCTTCAAGAAGATGGACCCCGACTTCTGGATCGAACTGGAAAGCACATACCGAGAGCGAATGCGGCAACGCCAAGAGGTCTGCGCAAAACATGGCAAGGAAGTCATACAGGCGTTACCTGGCTCCGAGCTTGCTTGCAAAGAGCTAATGGAGATGGTGATCCAATTCATATGCACGCGTTATCCGAATCAGTTCCAACTCATTGGCACCACCTTGGTCAACCATATTCTTGGGACAAAGCATGACCTCAAGGAGCACGAACCTCTCCACATTCTTCGTGACAATGTGCCCGAGGACTTTGCGATCATGCTAAGGGATGAAAAGACAGGTCATTATGTCTTTAGAGCTGGCATCATTTGCTCCTCTATCGGCTGGAACCTAGGGAGGAAGATGAATCAAGACCTTGATGTCATCCACAGACCGGTTCCCGAATACAAGGAAAAGATGGGATTTAGCATGAACCGGTAAGTATCCTTGCATCTCAACTTGACGCTTAGGATTAACAATTTCACTCAGGTTCTTCAGCAAGATGCCAACATCCAGTCCCATACAAAGAGGTTCATGGGGCCTCTCCCAAGGCCAACCGCTCTATCTACCAGGCGATCCAAGCAAGGCCAGCCTCAAGTACCGCGACGCGCCCAACCCCTCACTAAAGCCCGATGACATCTTTTTGCGAACCGACTGGCAGACACTACGTCGTCTTCCCCTCTCCGGCGCCGTCGTCTTCAACTTCAAAGTTCTATTCACACCAATCACAGAATTCGAGAATGAACCGTATATACCGTCCCTGATGCTCAAGATCTTGAACGACGGGAAAGAGAACCTGATGGAACATAAGGCGACGCGGCATGTGGAGCACATTACTAAACCCACGTTGGAGATGTATGAGCGTCTTCAGATTGAGAAAGGGTCAATCCCTAGTGACTGGGAGCCAAGGACGTTGGATGAAAGTCCCTTCTTTCCTACGTGGGAGAAGAAGTGGCGGACCAGTTGATGGATTTGAAGTTGTCAGTTGATGATAATGATCTAGGAGGGATTTCAACAGTAACTCGTGGCTTTGGCAGTGGGTTTCTCAGGCAACCCTGTAACAGTAGCCCGATCAACTACTTATAAACACTTTAAATCAGCAGTTTCCAGACAGTATCATTCTGAGATGCCCAAAGTAACAACTTTGTTTGTTCATCAGTCCACGCACACACATTTGTTCATCCCAAAACCTAAGGCGTAGCTCCTCAGCAAAGCACAACCGTCTCCCACGCCGGAGCACAACCCTTCCATTTATGTGCACCCACATAGCCAACTCCCACCCGGCGAACAACACACGGACTTGGCCCGTTTCTCTCTACTAACATGACATGCAACTGCCACTGATCAAAGTCGCGGAAGTACTTGGCAGACATCTTGCGAGCGGACGAGCCTGCTAAAGCGCCGCATATGACAATCATCTCTTGCTTCTTCTCTGTGAGCTTCTGACTCTGAGGTAACGCGCCCTTGATCATGCCTATTCGCTCCCCGTTAGAATCCAGAACCAGCATCTGTTCTACCAATTCCCCTCGAGAAGTAGTGTAAGATTGTCGGCCCAGCATCACTCTAGCCACAGTGGTGTTGAACACCAAAGAGCCAGGGAGACCGGAAGCGACTTTGCAAGCCTCTGGGTCCAATGTGGTGTGAAGTAGTGTCTGCCACGGATTGTGGGGGCACTCTCGCCACGTCAAGCTTGTTCTCTGATGGCCTGGGAGGTACTTTTTGCTGATGTTCTCGACAGGTGGTACATCGTCTCTGCTTCTGAAGTCCTCGATAGCCATTTCTGCCTCCACCCACCACTCCTGTGTCTTGACCTTCCGAAGGCCTTCCTTGGCATCCTGAAGGTAAAAGTAAACAAGACTGATGACACAAAGACAATCTTCCTTGTCTTCTGTTATCCATTTGTAGTCCACCTTACTGGGGGAGCTTGCCCAGCTCCATCTTGGAAGATCCGCAGGCATACCGGTTCTCATCTCGATGTTGTCAGAGGCGGTCCACATAAGAGCCTGCACAAGAAACTTTTCCGGGAGACAAAAGATGAGACGAGATCCTAACACTTGACCAAGAATGTTCCCAATACCGGAAAATGCGTTCAAGACATCAGAGCCGAAAGAGAGCTGTCGCGAAGTGTAGTTTGCCACCCAGTCAAGGTAGTCTTGTAGAGACGTGTTGTCCGTGATGTGGTAGTTGATGCGTCTGCCGATGTCAGGCCATCTGTAGAACCCAGGAAGTTCCCTGAACTCATCCTTCGGGGCCTTTTCCTTGCTGACTGACAGGCCCATGTTGGCCCTTTGGTGTGGAGGATAATGTGCAAGGTCCTCACTTGCACATCCCAAGCAACACTCGAATAGGGCCTGATGCTCAGTGATATAGAGACGACGGGTGGACAAGACTCTTTCTTGAAAGGTCCACCCTCTGGTGTTCCAGATGGAAGTTTCAGCCTCAGATAGCCCTCTTGGCTTGATTTCTCTCAACTCAACTTCAAGTTCGTGAGCTGGCTTGTAGACTGATGAAACCCTCGGTCGGCCGATGAGGCCTGGAAGTCCCCATGCTTCCTGTCCACTGAGAGCCGCCATGATGGTAAAGTTTGCACATCGATAGATCCTATCCATGCCGCGTATCTGGCCGTGCTTCGAATCCGCGTCGTCCTGGATGATGCAGAACCGGTCGATCCAGAGATAGTCTTCACCAAGCTGCTTGCATAGCAACATCGTGTCCGTAATTATAGGCGGCAAAGCAATCTTCGCGAGGCCACCTGGTTTCTCCAGAGTCTCGCGATTACCTTTTTCAAGCTGCACACGTTCAGAGTCCTTTTCTGGTGGCCACCGATAGCTCAGCGCCACGTAAGTCAATGCAGATGTTGCTACTTCCACATTCATTGTGTTCAAGTTGATGACTCTGAACCCTCGAGGCAATTCATCTATCATCATGTCAGTTGAGAATCCAAAGGACTTTTTCTGTCACGCTATAAGGGAGCTACTGACCGAGCTGGGTTTGGATGTTCCTTCTGCACTCTGCTCCATGAATCTTTGCACAGCCTTGAAGCCACTGTTTCAACAGTGAAACATCAAATAGGGGGACTTCCCATGGCTCCACGCTCTTCAGATAGGACTGTGGGCCGTTGTGTCCATACCGCAGACAGAACTGAGGCGTCATTTCGAACTCTGTCGCCCCATCTTGAGTTGTGGTGGGCACTGTTGGGGCCGCCGGTTCTATCTTGACTACCAAACCCATGAGAAGGCGAACGATACTCTCAGATGGATCTGATGTGTCGATGCGATGCGAGATGGATTCCGATGGATCTCCAGTATCGTGATCCAGGAAGTACGGCCCATTGTTGCGAAAGAGAACCTGTGAGGTTTGAGTAATGCTCATCTGTGAGACTCGAGCGGAGATTGCTGTAATGGCCGCTTTGCAAATCATGCACTGGACGCTTTCTGCCACGTTTTGGGGGAAATCAAACCCCTCTGGATAAGGCCACCATTGGGCGTAAGAGTCGATACTATCCCATATCTGGCACTTTTCGCAGAGAAGAGGGTTCTTGGGTCTGTCGTCTATATCTTGAGCCATGTCTTCTGGATCAGGTCTGTCTAGAGCACGAGATATTTCACGACTCGAGATGAGAGGGGAAGAATCAGAGCTGAGCGCTTTTGACGGGATTTTCAGCTCCTGCAGATCGTCCGCCTTGGCCCAGGCTGAGCTGGATGACTGCATACCAGTTGGCCAATGAACAGCGTCAAGGAACGCCTCGTCTGGTTTCACTGCCTGCCTTGTATTCAAGCACGATGCCCTTCTCTGCCATTATTCTTAGCTGTATATGAGAAGAAATTTCAAGGACGTCCTAACGCATTATGGCATCTTGGCTTTCGAGGCTTGAAGCATTAAGACGAGCAGACTCGTTGGCATACTTCAACAGACTTTTCTTTCCCATCTGTCGCTATTCAAGCGGTAACACTCAAGTCTATAAAAGCAATAGATACAGTCTATGCGTTTCTTCGTTTCTCAATTTCTACTATGATTAGTCAAAGATGCTTGTCGTTGTAGGTCAACTCCGAGGACTCCGGTGTCAAATTGCCGCATTAGGAACTCATGACGGAAACTCCGCCGGAGCACAAATATGTCGCTCCGATAACCCCTTAGAGCTATTCAGAGAAAGATTTGAAATGATAGTGGAATGATGATGACAAATTCTTTGCATTGCATTCAACGTTATAAACACCCGTCAAACTACCCTTAAAGTCCTCGGGCATAATTTAAACTTCCATCGTTGTCAGACCTCTCATTTCATTATTAACCTCTATCATCGACGAATAAGCAAAGTATAACCCAAAATGTCTACTCAACACACAGCACGGTCAATCCTCGAATCCTTCTACGCAGCAGAACGCATCTACATGTCTGCCCCACCCGAAGAACGAGACTTTGCAGGCATGGCCGCCACACTATCACCAGACGTCCACCTCGAGCAATCATCCGGTCTTCCCTACGCGGGAACCTTCAAAGGACCCCAAGGCTTCTTGGACTGGGCCAAGAGCATGGCCGACCACTTTGATGTCGTCGACGTGCAGAACCCCGAGATCTTTGAGAGGGAGGGGTCAGAACGGATTATTTCGCTTGGAAACTTGCTCTTGAGGGTCAGGAAGACGGGCGAAGAGTTGCATTTCCCGTTGTGCCAGGTTATCAAGGTTGATCTGGAGGCCGGGGTCATTACGTCCATCCAACCATTCTACTGGGATGTGTACGAGTTGAACCGGGCTATTGGGCACAGGCAGTAAATACAATCAAGTTTCTAGGTTGCAACCAAAGTCTATGAATCCAGATATGACTTGCTTCAGTGGAGGGGATAATAGGACAACATGTGTTATTCGTCTCGCCACGTTCTAAACAGTTCAACCACATACTACATGGCGCATATAAGATCGTCTTCTGCGCTTACGGTGACTCTTCCGCTTGGACTTGGCCACAACATAGACAATACCATGACCCGTTGCCACTCTCGCATCGGGCAACCCGTATCTGAACCGGATAATTATGCCGATAGATGCCATTCATCCCGAGTTTAGCATGTCCAGTCTTGGCCTTCCTAATCCACCATCCAGACAATCATGCCCCACTCCTCCACCACGGAAGTATCTGATATGGTAGTTTACCGCGATCCCACTGCGTAAATAAATAGACATACTATTATGAAGACTACCGTAAATCCTTGTCTTTATTGTCATTTGTGTTGATCTCGAACACTACGTCCCCTCAATCTCCAATCCACTCTACTCTCAATAATGACTCAACCCACTTCATCAACCAACCTCTTCGATGTCAGCGGCATTGTGGCCGTGGTGACAGGCGGAGGCAGTGGTACGTCAAATTTTCTCTCTATAACATGATCATTCATTCCTGAAATGTGGTCATTACAGGCTCGACTTCTTCGTGTTTCAAGACTAAACTTCCCCAGGACTCGGACTCTTCATGACTCGTGCCCTGGCTGAAAACGGTGCAAAAAAGGTTTACATCATCGGAAGGAGAAAAGAAGTATTGGAAAACGCAGTAAAAGAGATTGCAAGTCTACTCCCTGTTCGCTGAGGAGGATAAACTTGCTAATGCGTGTTAGGGTCTTGACAATGTCATTCCAGTCCAGTGCGACGTGACGAGCCGAGATAACCTCAAAGCTGCTGTAGCTTTCATCGAGAAAGATTTTGGATATATCAATCTGCTTGTCGCCAACTCTGGCATCTCTGGTCCTTCTGGCAATGTACCTCCAGGGGCAAGCATTGCTCAACTTCAAGAGACTCTCTTCGACATCCCAATGGAGGACTTCACAAACACCTACCATGTAAACTGCACTGCCGTGTTTTACACAACCATTGCCTTCCTCAGGTTGCTGGATGAGGGTAACAAGAAGTCCGACTACCAGGGTGGCAGGAGTCAAGTTATTGCCACCAGTAGCATCGGAAGTTTCAACAGAAAGATTACTGCAGGTTTTGCGTACGGTACCAGCAAGGGCGCCACAACTCTGATGATGAAGATTCTAGCCACTTATCTAGTACCTTACCGAATTCGAGCCAACGTTCTCTGCCCAGGCTGTAAGCATTCCTTTACATCCCGATAGGCATAGCTAACGGTCGCAGTGTTTCCAACCGATCTTACAGAGAACTTGATTAAGGGCGGTGATCCCACTGCTGAAGGAGCATTTCCTCTGGACCAAATCCCAGCTGAGCGAGCCGGGCGACCAGAAGACATCATGGGACCGTTGCTGTACTTGGCCTCGCGGGCGGGAGCTTACTGCAGTGGCAACTGTGTTATCACAGATGGCGGTCGCCTGAGCGTTACTCCTGCTACATATTAGCACCGTCTTTAGTCTATCAGCTAAGAAGTGTCAAAATCAAGCAAGGTTATTATGAGAAGATATGGTAGACTACCAATGGTGTATCTACAGACTTGCAGAGTGGTCATCTTGCCATACCAGCCGCCAGGGGATGGACAGTGCCCATGTGAACTACAGACAAGTCAGAGCAGGAAATCAATTAAAATAGAGAAAATGAAAGTTATATGTCCGCACTAATACAACTCTGCTACTAGTACTTTCGAGTAGGCCGAATACCCAGCCCGCTCTTCTCGTAGGCCATGTCAATCATCCTCATATGCCCAATCGAATCCTCTCCGGACACCCAAGTCTGCGTCTCACGACCCTTGACCTTGTTGACAAACTGCTCAAGCATGTGTCGGTACGAGATCCAAGTGTCCTCCCCTGGAAAGTTGGCAAAGTTGCCACCCGCTTCTTTGAAGGTGTATGCTTTGTGAGATTCCTTCTCTTGCCATGTCTTGATCACCTTGCCATTAGACCGAATGGTGTACTTGTCCTTAATGTCGATGCGATGCCAGACGATGCCGTTGAGGAACCCGTAGAGCGTCAATTCCCGCTTCAGGACCTTTTCGTGTCCGCTTGGGAGAGACTTGTCCGGGACAATGGCCTCCTTGTTCGTGACGACCACACTTGAAGGAGTCCAAATGCTGCTACCACGAACCGTACTCTCAGTTTCAGCGATGGCTCCGTTGGGAAAGCGAAACTTTGCTTTGAATGCAATGTCACACTTCTCCCGCCCTTCTCCTGAGAATGTCTGCGTCTCGCAGCTCAAGCACTCAGTTGGCTCAGCTCTAAAAAGTTGACGGATTGCAGCAAAGTTGTAGGTTCCCATGCAAATCATTGCACCGCCGGAGAGGTTGTAGTCAAAGATGATGCCGTCCTTGCTTGTAAAGTACCACGGAAGCATAGACTGTGAGTGAATGTGCTCAATGTCATCAGGATTAACAAAGGATAAAAAGTACTGCCATGAGGGATAGAACAGGGTGTGAAAGGCCTCGAGGATGACAGGGGCATTAGGTTGAGAGAGCTCGGGTAGATTAAAGAGTTTCTCAGCTTCATAGGCGTTGGATACGCATGGCTTCTCAACAAGTACGTGCTTGCCAGCCTTGATGCAGCGAACAGCCCACTCGTAGTGGAACGAAGTGGGGAGAGGGATGTAGATGGCATCAATGTTCTTGTCGTCGAGCATCTCTAGTCAAAGCATCAGACCATGTAACAGACAGGAATTACTTCAAAACATACCTTGGTATGAACCTTTGACCTCCGGGATACCGTTTGCTTTGGCGTACTCTTCGGCCCTCTTGCGGTCACGGGCCGCTACAGCCTGGATAACAATCTCGGGGTGTGACTTGGCGGGAGTCAACAGAGACATGTGGCTGGTTTCTGTTAGCCTTTTTTCTCAGGTTTGATCCGAGACAGGTCGTCCTTACGCAACGTTTGCAGCGCCCAGAATGCCTAATTTGATAGCATCGTCACGTTTAGGTACAACTGTTGGGTAGAAGGCTCCCACGAGTCGGCTAATGATGGATGCCATGTTGTCAATCTAAAGAGGTATCAGTCTCCATCGGCTAGCTTTCAGTATCAAGGGTTCACTTACTAGTTGACATAGGCTAGCATTAATGTGGCACTGTTGGGAAGGAAGAGCTCCGTGTATATGATAGGACCACTAGAGTAAACACAATGTGGGAGATGGGGCGGACCTGACGGGAGGAAGAGAAATGGCTAAAGAGTCTATTAAGTATTAACAGATAAGTAAAGGAATTAGTAGGTTCTTAACGCCGTCATGCTTATTTGCTACACCTTCACATCATCGCCCTGACACATAATCCCCTCCTTGTCTGATACTCTCTCGTAAGAGCAACCACATTAGCATTTTCCCAGGAGGGAATAGTGTATCTACCATTGAACGTAATTAGCATTTTCCTAATACGGCCTAGTATCGGATTCCAGCTTACAAATTGGACAATGGCTTGAGGATCCTGGACTCAAAAGCCTCCGGTGTGGTGCGTCGGAGGGTTTCAAACCAACCACAGATGACCTCCAACAAGTGGTTCAAAGCCCCAGAGTTTATTCAAGGGCAAGGAGTTATCAACCCGTGTTTCTAGCCCCCAGTCAGGCTTCATCTAATCTCTCCCAAATCTCACTTGCCTGCCTAAACACATTCTTTTGCATGAACGCCATTAGCATTACCCCCGTTAGGAAACGATCTCTTCACGATGGCCTCCGAGTCTCGATCTTTTCATTTTGTCAGCGTCAGCAATCCATCCACCTCCAACATCTCTCGGCAAGGCCGGTCTTTTGTAGCTGGCAATGTCCGAGCTGGCTCTTCCTGGTCCACCAAAAGTGCAAAGCCGCAAGACAAGAGAAGGGCCAAGAAGACAGCGAGGATCAGAGCGGTGGTTCCCATAAAAGACCGAGTCCTTCGCTCACAGACAGAGCAAGACGACCCATCTCAGAGCGTCAAAATAGGGAAGAGACAAGCATCAGAGGTGCTGCTAGACTTCTGGACCACAAAGTCTCTACGGAGTATATCCCCGAGACCACCTGGGGTCTCTATCTCTGGTACAAACGATAAAGACATCCATACCTTGTTAATATACTGTTCGTGACAGATACCCAGGCTCAACCACACCCAGTCCAATGCTAAGGCTTATTATCGCAGTTGACTCGATCCTTTGTCCTGTAGCCGCAGCCAACATCTCCAAAATTGCACACGAGCAACTCAAGAACGACTGGATTAGACCGTCTTTAAATCATGCCGCGTCTACGCATGCCATCTTGGCATTCACGGCGCTTCGATTATCCACGACACGTCCAGATGTACCTTACTACGTCAGGTTTGCTGAACGCCAAAGACTCCTCGCCATAATGGCGATGCGGCGGAGTTTGGAGCACTCTGATGAAGCAACATGTAATGAGAATATCACGGCCGTGTACAATCTCATTTGCTTTGAGGAAACCTTGTTCCTTCCCTCTCCTTCTCACTCTCGGAACAAGACACTACAGCCTGATTATGCGCAACTCAAGGCTCATATCAGTGGCCTCAGGCAATTGGTTGCTCTACGGGGTGATTCTCAAGTCTCCGTCGATGATCAATGCCAGAGGGCAGAGTCAGCTTTCACAGAGCAAGTTCATATCTCCTTTGTCGAGCACTAGCAGCATAGCTAATTCTTTGGCCGTACAGTGGTCTCAAGTCAGGCGGCATCGGGCTACAGATGAAACTAGCACTGCCCAGAGGGTTGATGAAACAGATCTACAGCTACCCAGAATCTTCCTTCTTCTTTATCGAATCGACACTCAAGGTTTCTGGCTGGTGCAAATCCGGTATCCATCACGGGCTTCGCGAGTTTCTCGTGACTACCGACTGCCTCTTCAAGGATACATCCGCCTGGCTTCGCCAACCAGACAGTTATAAATGGGACTTACTGGGGGTCCAAAGTTTATACGGCTTGGCCATTGAAATGCTGCCACGATGGCAGTACGAAGCATATTCCGGGACAACAAATGCGGATCAACTAGTGGCCTTGTTTACGGCAGTGCTCATCTTCTTTATCAGCAATAACGGGCAGCTCCTAGACTACATCCCCATGCCTTTGTCAAATATTCAGGATCTAGTGTTCGATTCAGCAGTTTGGCCCACCATGAGGGCAGCCGGACTGGATCTGTGGCTTGCGTTTCTTCTTGTTCTATCTTCAAGTCATCAGTCTGCCTACAGGGATTATTTCTTTTGGATGCATGTCAACGTCTTGCGGGCCCATGAACCTATTATTCAATCGGCTGAAGAGTACCTTCAGAATTTGCTCCATACATTATGGCTACCTCAACGGCTGGATAAACATGCACGGAAGCTGTGGTACGAGACATTGAAGGCACAAGCACACCTAGATGCCATCCAGGGAGCTCAAGAGAGATAGTTAGGAAACTCCACAAGTATTGTCAATAGTTATATCACGAATCTTTCAAAATTCCGGTATGAATATCTCGTATACCCTAGCATGCTGCTTTCACGGCCCCTTGGCTCATTGGCTCAACTCGAGCTCAGCTGCTCACCGATTCTCATCAGCTTTCATCAACTCGCATAAGCCCTTCCCATCTCTTGACCTATAACATCCCAGTGGCTTGGTGATGGATATGCCGTGTGACACCCGCATGCAGCTCTTATTACGCTCCACGAATCGTGTATCTGAAGATAATCTGCCAAAAGCAACAAGAAGAAGGCTGAGGGTTGTATTTTGGGGGCCAAATATGCAAATAAAATTGTCCAGCCTATTGAGATCATCTTGGCTGCTTTAAATAAACAAGGCAAAAACAGCCACATTGGTGGGGGTAACCAGGCACAACTATAAGAAGCACTCCGCCCTCTATCAATCCGGCAATGATACAAGTATATCCAGTCACCTCGCAGTGCCAAATGTTCATCCTCTATACAACAGAAGACGTGAAAGTCGTGAAGAGAGGCAATGATGCGGAAGAGGACTTGAGCGGTGAAGCTCAGTCTGTGGGATGGTTTGACGACAGAATTGTCAGTTGCCTTCGGCAGAGGCCTGGCATTACTGGAAGAACTAGGGATACGGTCAGAGAATCCAACAGTCACATGGACACAACTCCCATCAAGCATTACGTCCCATCGAGCAGGTTCGTTGATCCTGATGTTGTCCCCCAAGTGCCTATACTGACTGACTCTTTAAAGAATCCACAACCAACTCACCCAGATTCTGACCACGATGGGAACAGAGGATGGACGCGGCATGACCCGAAGACAGTCAGTCGAGTACTTGAAGTGGGTTCTTGCCGAGCTTGAAATGGCAGATCACTTGGGCTGTCTCTTCCATCTGCGACTGGCCGCCCAATCTGTTCCAAGGCGAATCTGAGGGTGATGGGCAAGGCCATTTACTTGACAACCCGCTACAATCGGAGCACTTTATCGATCGGCAGAGGATCTGTGGAGCCGCACTATGGTTAAAACTAACTATCCCAGGTAAGGAAAACAGATTTGGGAAACTCAAAAACTATACTGACTACCCGCATTCATAGGGCTCAAGATTGCTCCCAGGATAAAGGACCCAGAACACGGGTGGGCTCTTCACATCGACAAACTATGGGACAGCGGCCCGCCTTCACGATCCCGTCACCATCCGTTGAACGATCCATGGTTTCTACCGATCTATCGGAGAGAACCCCACCAGGATGAGAGCGAGAACTTTTTAGCAGCGCCCGAGGAGTTGTTTTCAAGCTCGGAGTTGAGCTCTGTTCGAGAAGGATTGAGGGGCAAGATGACCTACAATGGAGGTTGGGGGTTTGCATAGACGAGCGTGCATGGGAACTACAGGAAAAAGGCGAGGTGAAGGCAGATCGTACCATCGTCAGATACATTTGAAGCTTCTCAACTCCTGATATGAATCACTCATGTCTCCCCGACCTCGGCGATCCTTCTTGGCTTTACTCGGACTATCAAGTCCGGCCTGCATCCACGGCACGTCAGCTGATTTCCATGCCTGGTATATGAACAAATCTTTGATTCGACAATTCACATTCATTTCGTCCTTCATAAATACCCACGTACACTTGCAGCACCTCTACCAACACCATCCACAATCTTGGTCGATCAACATCGCCATGGCATCATCAACCCAATCCAAGGTCGACGTTCTCCGCGAGAGACTAAACACAGCCAAGCCAGCAATTGCCATGGCCGCCCATAACCCTCTCGGTGCCAAGTTGGTAGAAGAAGCTGGCTTCGGGGCAGTCTGGGTCAGCGGGTTTGAACTCTCAGCTTCGTACGCAGTTCCCGACGCCAGCATCTTACCCATGAGCACCATTCTTGAGATGACGCGTGCAATGGGCGAGGTTCAAAACCTCCCTCTTATTGTTGATCTTGATACGGGTTTTGGCAACGCGGTCAACGTTACTTATGCTGTTCCTCGCTTTGCTGCAGCGGGTGCAACAGCCGTCGTCATCGAAGACAAGGCCTTTCCCAAAGACAGCAGCCTACGGGCTGGAGGACGTCACGCCCTGGTTTCTATCCCAGAGTTCCAGGGTAAGATCGCCGCCGCAAAGGTCAGCCCGGTGCTTGTCATTGCTCGAACAGAGGCATTGATCGCTGGGTTGAAAGAGGAAGAAGCCATAAAGCGCGCTTTAGCCTACGCCGAAGCTGGGGCAGATGCGGTCCTAGTTCACAGCAAGCAGAAGACCCCAGATGAGATCCTGTCCTTTTGCAGAGCTTGGACAGGGGCTGTACCACTGGTGATAGTGCCAACCAGCTACCCGCAACTCTCATTCGCCGAGGTGGCAGCGCTTGGCAAGGTTGGACTGATCATCTGTGGTAATCATGCTGTCAGAGCAGCCGTGGCGTCAATGAGACGCACATTTCAGCACATCCTGGAAGATGGAGGCATTGGTCGAGTGGAAGAGGAGATAACTCCAGTGTCTGACATCTTTGCACTCCAAGGCGATGATCATATGCGTTCAGTTGAGAAGGATTACCTTCGCTAGATTGATGAGCACCATGAGGTACCATCTCACGGCTCACTATAGCGTACTAATCAAAGGGTTGAACAGTCCAAGTGTCAGATTAAAGCTTCATATCATTTTATTGACAAATAATAGAGAATATTTCCTCAGAAGCAGCCCATGGGCCAAAATGTACAGGAACTCAGACACCCTCCCATGCAGGATACTCTCAACGACATGAACTTTTTAGGCGGCAGCAGCAATGCGGGCAAGGAGAGCGGTGATGGGGGTGAGGACGGGGGCAAGGACAGCGTTGCTGAGGTCAGCGATGAGAGGAGTAAGGGCAGCAATCAGGCCAGGGACGATGGCGCCAACAATGCCAATGACAAGAGTGAGGACCTTGGCGAGGATGGTGAAGACGGAGTGGAGGATGGAGATGAGCTGGGGTCGGAGGCCGATGGCAGTGACGACAGTCTTGACGGTGGTGACGACCTCGGAGACGAGGACAACGACGAGGCTGAGGACAGCGTCGACATCGACGTTGGCAACGTTGAGGCCGGTGGCACCGGTAAGCTTGGTGACGACCTCGGTGAGCTCGGAGTGGACAGCCTCGAACAAGGGGATGACCTGGGTAGCACCGGCGTCCTTGGTGATGGCACCGGACTTGACCTTCTCAACGATCTCGTCTATCATGTGTTAGTCTATGTTCAGTTGAGGCTTGAATGACACATACTGATGCCGGTGGTCTGGCCGTTGACCTTGTGAACAGTAGTCTTGATAGTGGTGATCAAGACCTGAGGATCGGCGATGGCACGCTTGGCAGGAGTAGCCTCATCGACAATCTGCTTGACGCCAACCTTCTTGGTGACAACGTCGGTGGTGGACTTGACAACACCGTTAACCTGTCCAACGGCGCCGTTGACCTGAGGAACAGGGCTGGCAATGGCCGAGATGGCCAGAGCAAAGACGGAGAAGAAAGTAGCCTTCATTTTGGAAATTAAAAAAGGGTGTTAAAAGAGTGTGGTTGTTTAAAAAGAGTGTGGGTGATAAAGGAGTGTGATTGGGCCGAAGCTATAAGTGTTGAAGCTGGATGAGGATGATGAGAGAGTGGTAGAAATGGCGGAATCAAGAGATGCTTATATACACTTTCAGAGTATCACTAGGCCATGACGAAAGGTAGCAGTGACCTCAAATTGTCAGTTCGAGATGCTCCGCTTTGGTGGTTTTGCCGATCGCTCTCTCACCAGCGAAGACCTAGGCTCTAGCGTGAGCTTCACTAGTGTTGCCCCCGACTCGCTTCGATCTACATGAGATGGGGTCTTTGTCTGGAGAGGAATCCGGTTGGGTAAAATGGTTTACTGATTGTGAATTTTGAGCAAGAGTTTTCTACCTATCTTGAAGTTTCTGTAGTATTATCTTTGATCCCATCTATGTTTCTTCAACGGTTCCCAACTTGGACTCGTCTGTTTCTGTCAGATAGCAACGGAACTTTCCGCTGACTGCACATCATCATATCCCCCTTCCTTCGAAAAGATTTCAACGTTACACCACAACCTCCTGTCAATCCCATTGGGTGCAACCATCCCCAGTCCCCAAGACGTCATTCCCCCCTGGCAGTGAAATGAACCCCATGTCTGGCATGTCATGCAACCGTGGCTGGGGAAGAGACCGCCTCGAGATACCCTTGTCCAGCGCACTAGCTGCCATGTCGATCTTTTCCGCTTGTTTGCTCGGCAGTCACCCTATCCTTTGATCATTGCGACTAACAAACGGCCGTTCGTTCATTTTCGAAAGCCGAAACAAGTCGGTCGAGCGGGTAAAGAAGAGCGCTGCTGATCCCCCTTTGTGGTTGCAGGTCAGCATGCAACACCACGATGGTACTCTGGAACGTTGGGTACCATGTTCCTCAACCCTTTTTTCCCTATACGTATGAGTCTGCTCTCCCACTTCCTCTATGCTCATCAGAACATGCCTAATCTTTATGTGGCTTTTCTTCGATCGTGGCTTGTCTTTGAGTCAACCATGACGGCCCCACGTGGTCTTCTGGTGGTGCGCTTGGCATGAACTAGAGTTGATCGACATCTAGGAGATCTAAGCCGTTTTCTTGGTTGGCGGTAGGTCCGCGGCCCGGGAGATGACTCTCCATGACTTGGGGGAAATAGTTGCTGATCTCGTGCGTCACTCTGTCCGAACATGTTTGGTTAAGGAGGCCTTAATAATAATCGAGACACCCCAGTATAGGGTCTCGTCAGGGTGAAAATGTTTTCATTAGCTTACATGGGGATATTAAACATAGGGGCTTGTGGTTTACCAACGTCGACCTTGACATGCTTCAACTGATTAGGGGAGGGATACTCACACATGTCCCTGGCCGTGTTGACTCGAGAAAGCAGCAAAAGCCGAAAGCTCTAGGATCCCAGGCCTTTCCACTGTGGCCTGTGGAATTCAAACACCATCTTGAAGAGGCTTGCAGTCCGTATGGTGGTGTTGTGGTAGAAGTTGGCCATGGCTGAAACTATCAACTGATGAATGGATTAAGACGTACTATGGAGATCTCCCACAAGAGGAAAAGATGACAAAAATACTAGCGAGGCACTGCCCCACCTTATAGAGACTCTACGTAATGCCCTCTCGCGTTCAAGTTCTTGAGCAAATCCGTCCAAACCCTTCGCTGCATGTGCAACCCACTCTCACCAGACACCCATCCAGGAACCAGAAATCTATCACCAAAGTTAGCATTCTACTCTCATCAAACCGAGGGATCACTCACTCTTTGATCTCGCAGTCAGATACATACTTCCCGTGGCTCTCCGTCCCGGAAACCGCGGCGTGCAAAAGAGTCCGGCTACCCTGTTCAGGTGTCCGTCCAAGGAACAACCTCAACGCGAGAATCTGATACTTCATAAACCCACGTGAATTGCGGTTGAGTTCTGTCTTGCAGAGACCTGGATTCAGGACGTTGATGATAACGCCCGTCTCCGACAGTGGGAAGAGCGATGCTAGATGGCGGGTGGCGTACATCTGCAACAGCTTGCTCAGGGGGTATCTGATTATTATTAGCCAGGTTGTCTCACGAGTTGGACTGGACAGCTCTTACCGGCCGACCATGTCAGCTTCTTTTGTACTCAACGCCTCAAACAGGTCACCGTGGTGCTTTTCCAGAACCCCTTCGCACTGAAAGCCAGTCAAGCTCGAGACAATGACCAGGTGAGGGTTAATCGAAAACGTCCTGGCAGACTCTTGAAGTTTCGGCATGGCCCTGATGGCGAGCAACATTGTGCTGAGGACATTGACGGTGATGGTCGTCTCGACTCCCTCAGAGAGTGTAAAGTCAGCGAGCGCAACAGACGCATTCTGGATCAACGCATCAATCCTATCCAAAGCCTGAAGCTTCTTTGCAAACTCCTCGACCGAGTCCAAAGAGGCGAGATCGAGATGCCAGACCTGACAAACGCCTTCTCGGCTAGTTTCTTTGGCAATGGCTGCAGCCGCGACGTCGCCTTTTTCGATCGATCGAACACCAAGGACAACTGTCTTGGCTCCAAGCTTAACAAGTGTCTTGGCGCACTCGAAACCGAGGCCGGTGTTTGCTCCCGTGACGACGTAGGTTCCGCCGGTGACGGTGGCCTCTGTGGGAACGAGGGGGAGGTACGTCCACTGCGCGCGGACAAAGTTCCAAAAAGTCATGTTGATATGGATACTTTGAGTTGCCCAGAAAACGTATTAAACGGAAACCGACGGGATGTTGATAAAGGTCGCTTGTTACTTGATGGGTTCCCCCTAGCTCAACCGCAGACTCTTGCAGTTATATACTCCCAGATCCCCTTTCTCAACTTCACATATCTTGTACTCTCAACCGCACGCTTCCACGGACTTTGCCTAACCCCGATAACTTGAAGCTTTTTCATCGACGTTGACATTCATCACGCAAAGTAAACTCATGGTTTGGTAGATGCGCCAGGGTGTCTCGACCAACCAGAGATCTACTTCCTAAAACGGAAGCGCAGCCAATCTCCGTAATCTCCAGCAACGGACAATTGCAAAAGTCCAGCCAGCATTTGCAGTCGCGTAGAGATCACGGGACCTGTTGGTTTCGTTTGTGGTGCATATTGGACCTCTCAGCTAGACGACGGATCACGCAGAGTCACTATGAGGACTTGAGGCCTGAGATCTGACATCAGCTTGGGAATACGGCTGCTCAACAACAGACACTGTGGCACTGTGGTGAGCATGCAATAAAGGGCTCAAGTCGATCAAGAAACTAATTTCCGTCATAAACATATCACAGTAATCGCAAACTATATACACCGAAAGAGACCCCATCCCAATACCGCATCCCCATCTGCCCTAAGCCGGCTTGATACCCTGCGGATTCCAAAACACATCATCAGGATCAAACTCCCTCTTCAACCCCCTCAACCTCTCCAGGTTCCCCCCATAGTACAGCCTCGCCGCCGTGTCACCGTCCAGCTGCGTGTCCAGATAATTCGCGTACATGCCCCACTCCCCGTCCGCCATGCTCGACGTGACGCTCTCCCTGAACCTTCGGAGGAGGTCGAACCCTTCGGGCGGGTACGAGCCGTTGGAGCCGCCGTCGGAGAATTGGTAGAGGAGGAGCTTGTCGCGGTGCGGGAATGCTGTGGAGGAGGGGGACTTTTCCGAGACCGCCGAGTTGGGGCCGCCGAAGAGGTCGAGGAGGAGGTACCACGATTTTCGCGTCGAGGGGTCTTTGGCGTCGGTGAAGAGAGCGCTGACAAGGGACTCGACTTGGTGTCTCGTGAGAGCATGCGTGAAAAGACTGGTCGTGTAGAACGTGCTGTGCTATCGTACTGTCAGTCCCGATCCCAAAATGTTGGTTCAAGTCTCACCCTGTCATACGGACGCCTCTGGACAAGCGGCTGTCCATCAGCGAAATTTTGCACGCTCTCAATCCAATTCATAGTCTTTGTCTTTGAGACCTGCGCGTTAATCTCTCCCAAAAGCGGTCGCAGAGCTGCATTCAGGCCCTCCATGCTGCCGTGATAGAGGCCCTGGATCGCCTGGCCTCTAGGTCCCATAAAGATCTGCATGTTCAGCTCCCTCGGGGCGTTGGCTCCAAACTCCTGAAAGGCCAATATCCCGTCGATCGCTTCGTCTTCGCTCCAGTCAAGGTCGATGCTAAAGGACGTGAGCACTTCAGGTGCCGCAAATGTCATAAAGTCGAGTTCAGCGACAATGCCAAACGATGACCCGGCTCCCTTGAGTGCCCAGTGAAAGTTTGGTGTATCCCACACCGAGCTATACTTGATCGATCCGTCCGCCATCACCACCGTCGCGCCGACGAGGTGGTCGAGTGTGAGACCGTAGGTACGAGAGGACATGCCGTAACCGCCGTGCAGGGCGTGGCCGGTGATGCCGACACTACCTTCGTCAGTCGCATAACAAGGGACAGATGCCTGACCTTACCCAGGGCAGGTCCCATGGGGTAGAGCTCTGCGAAGCGTGTTGAACAGTTCTGTGGCGACGTGGCCAAGACGTGCACCGGCCTGGATGGTGCAGCTCATGTCCTTGTTCAGAGTGACCTTGTCCATGGCGTCCATGACAACGACCAGATGGCCATCTTCACCACCAAAGCCGAAGGAACCATAGCTGTGTCCTCCGCTCTTGGCGCTGATCCTGACTCCGTGTTGTCTGCCGCACTTGACTGCATCTTGGATGTGCTTGATGGTTGTCGGGATCGCGACCGCTTCGGGGACGTATGCCAGGCGAAGGTTGTATGGTTTGGTGTCTTGTATCCACTGGCTCGAGTTCTTTGCTGCGTGGGGGACTGACGCCGTAGCGAGGCAAGACGTGAGGGCATCCGGTGGACCGTAGAAGGGGGTGCCCAGGCAGAGACTTGAGTACAAGCCAAAGACGAGAAGGAGAGGTATAAAGGCCATGGTATCGGTGATTGAGAGTGAGCCTTTGGTCGGTTGCGAATCACCTCCCGCACTCGACGAGGAATGGTCAACGATACTTCGCCCTCATCCTCAAACACAGGGCGATCCAACGCAGCAATATATACCCGTCCAGTCACTCAGTGACGACGAGAAACCACTCCGCGAGAGTCCCAAATTGAGCGATCATGGCGTTTTACGAGACCCAAACGGGGTTCACGAGAATGCAGACAAAAGGGGGTTGTTATTTCGAGGCCCCATTGCTATTCCGATAAGCATCGCACACGGGTGATAAACCCATGTTGATCTCGGAATCGGCACGGGTTTGTGAGTCGGTGCGAGGGTCGCGGGGGAAAGTGTACGCTCGAGATGGCTTGGGGATGAGCTTCTCTATATGTAGGGGAGACCTGTTCGGGATCGCCAACTAGGGATAAACCTTTTGGCCACGATGACTAGATGATCCCTTCTTCACACCGTATCTATCTAGCTGATCTCTCCGATGACGCATCAACTCAACTCAAGTTACAGACGTCAACAGAAGTCCAACACCCTCCTCTCCCTCCAAGATCCCGAATCTCACCTCCCTCAAAGAACGCCATGGCAACACAAAGACCACGACACTCACTCTCGTCCAACCCAAGCAACCAACCAACGCTCCCATCAACGCAGTATCCGAAACGTGAATTCTCTTGGTCCGCCGTACAAAAGACTCCGCAGTCAGCCGCCCACTCGCCCGCGTTTCAAGTTTCCTTTACGGAGTATGTACGCGCAACCACCTCTCGCGCGCGCCTATTGATCAGAAACCCCCCTCCTCCCCCTGGTCCCCCGTCATGCCAGGAACCCGGCGACGCTACCGACGCAGGCTCTTTCCGAAAAGCCCGCGAGGGGAATCTTGTCTCCCATTGGAACACGTTTGGGTGGTGACAGGCGGGAGGGGGAGGGTCGGTCGATGACCCGACTGGGCTACGGTTTTGCGAGTGGAGAAAAAGAAAACCGACCGCAAGTCAAGATTCGAGCTTACGATTCAGACTCAAACTCTTGGTCTCTGCTGCTACTCAACCAAAGTTCCAGACGAGACGTACTTCTCACGCCATGCTGTCCTCGCATTGGACAGCGGTGTAAAAGGTACACGTGCCAAGGTGGTATTCACCAGCCAAGACTTTGCACATTTGCCTTTCTCCCCTGACGCCAGTAAGACGCTGCAGTCATCATGAGAGAAATGGCTCACCACATTTTGCAAAGGCCATTTACCCGCCCGTGCCTGGTACCTGAAATCTGCTCAAAAACGTAAGCCTGATCGAATCATGAACACTGAAGGATCTCAACGAAAGGTTCCCTTCTCATAGGCAACTTCCTCTTTCGAAACAATGCCTCATGTAGAGAGCACCCGCAACGTTGCGTCCCTACTTCACAGCCCTAGATCGACAACACATCCCATCCCTGCCCACCCACGCACCAGGTCCATCCCAAGATGAACCTCTCGGAAGTCGCTCTCTCCTCCATGCTGTGCCCTCTCTTCTCTCCCCCGCCCTTTGCTGTCAAGCCCACACAAAAGGGTCACACAAGGGAAAAAAAACCCACATCCCGTCAACTGCTGACGTACCTTTGCCACGCACCCAACCGCTTGCGTTTTTTTCTTCTCTCTTCTAGTATTGAAACAGTTCCAAACAATGGCGGCCCCATGAAAGCCGCTTGAAACAAAATCCCCATGTGAAACAAGGACCTCCCGTGAATCCTCTTTGAGCCTCAACATACCCCCTGTTCCCCGTAACCCGTAGGATCAAATGGCTCCATCCCCGTAAACTCATCCCATCTCTCTCACGATTCTCAGGACCAATCTCGACTCAGACGGTCCGATCCGGCCCACCCCCGAGTTCTGCAAGTCGCTGTTGTTCCCCCTGCAGGACTGCACGCTAGCCAGTTGGTCGGTATACCGAGGCGGAGACGGGCAGTCAAGAGAGAGCACCACTTATTCATGCAGGCTATTGTTTCCCTCTCTCGTGTGTGCATGTGTGGCCTCGCTTTGTCAGTGCCATGGCGGTTTCGCCCCGAGGCGCCGGGCCACGACCATGATTCACTGTCACTCTGGCCCATCTCAGGTATAAGAAGACCGCTTCTCCTCCTCGAGGCCCTCTTCTTCTTCTTCCCTTCTTCATCATCACACACCAGCAACTCTCACCACTTTCCTTCAACAACCAACAACCAAGCTTTGCAAGCTAGTCTTCAAGCTTCTTCCTTTCCTTCACAACCAAAGCCTTCTCTTCTTCACAAAGCAACCTCGACAACTCTCGAGCAGGAAAGCTTTTCACTCTCTTCTTCAAACGACAACTTTCAAGATACCCCCAACGCAAACAACCACCGTCAACATGTTCGCCAAGTTCACATCCGCTCTTCTCCTCGCTCTCCCCCTTCTCGCCAGCGCCGCCCCGGCCGTCGCTCCTCGCGCCTCGGGTCAAGCTACTTACTACCACCCCGGCCTTGGCGCCTGCGGCCAGACCCACGGCGACGGTGACCTGGTCGTCGCCATGTCGGCTCCCCTCTTCGACGCCCAGAAGCCCTGCGGCCGCAGCATCAAGGTCAAGGGCGCCGCCGGCGAGGTCATCGCTAAGGTCGTTGACCGCTGCGAGGGCTGCGCCTACAACGACATCGATCTCTCGCCTACTGCCTTCCAGAAGGCCATCGGTGATCTCGGCATCGGTCGCACCACCACCACCTGGGACTGGGCCTAAACGGTCTCTCCCTTCGACACTCTTTTTGGCCTCTTGAACGAGGACTCTTCTTCTCGGACACAGGTTTCGATCGGCACGAACATACAGGACGCGCATGGTTTTCGTTGACAATGGCACGGGTTGCCTGGTGCATGGATGGACTGATCTGGTCAGCGATGTGAATGGGAACTCGCAAAAGGAAACTCAATAAAACTTCACCTCGACTCATTCCTCTTCTCTGCCTACTCTACTGCCGTGACATGTCTCTCCTACAAGCCATGACCTTTCAAGTAATCGCGCTGCCTTGGCAGCAGTTGAATTGATGCTACCAATTTATGCTTAGCTCGCTTCCAGGTCAGATTGACCTCATTGATGTCCGATATGTCCCAACCTCAAACCTGTCCCCAACCTTAAACCAGTGTCTCCCCTGACCTAGCCTCCCATTGTGTCCCCTCCCGTAAGCAAATTGAGTTTTCCCCCCTTGGGTATGATACAATCCAACGCCTGGGTGCATTCCGAATGCAACCCCCCTGACCAATCCGTGGTTGTTTTGTTAATTTACAATTTGACGCTCTGCAAACATCGTCCTCAACGCAAAAGCGATTCTGTGCTGACACCAGATCTCCTAACTCTTGTTCTTTCCCGCCGCTCTTCCAAATCCTGGCAACCACTTTCTCCTGGGCCCTGCCGAGGCCACTCTGGGACTGCCCGCAATGTACTCGGGAGTCCCCTTGTCATACGCCGGAGCCGCTGTCAACGGCGTACCCGGTGCTGCCGACTCCTGACTCAAGATCGAGTCGTCCGCCATGCTCAGTTCAACAGAGACATGTCGGCCGTGGCGAGGGTTCCGCATAATCGGTGGAGGCGTTGCGCTGTCGCGGTCATCATCCACTATTCCAGTCCGAGTCATCCACGGTGGAACCCCCGTCGCACCATTAATGTTGGGGTGTTCTACGCTGGTCTGCTCAACAGGAGCCGCGTCCGAAGTTGGGGCCGTTGCCGGCGCCGCAGCCGGTGCGGAGTTGGAAGATCCTGCTCCAATCGATCGCCGGAAAAGCTTGGTAAGTCCGTTGCGGACAGCTTGCTGTCCCGTGATTGGCGGGTAATGGTTCTTCTTCTGGTCGCCGACCGGTGGCGCTGGCTGGAGTGGCTGCACCGGAGTCTGCATCTCTGCTCTGATCTGGATATCATCACTGTTTCTCCTCTGGTGACGGCTTCGGCGACCTGGCTTGGAGACCTTGGCGTTGGCCATTGGCTTCGACAGGAAAGCAGCCTTGGAGTTGGCTGCGGTCTGCGCATTGAGGCTGGACCGCCTGTTAGGCGGCGGAGGAGGAATCGTCGATGAGAACAATTCCTGCTGAACAGCGAACAAGTCCATGACTCTCTGTGGGTCAGCGCCAGTGCTAACGCCTCCAGAGTAGCCGTTGCCAGGTCCAAACATGGCATCCATCGCCCAGCCGCCCTTGGCTCCGCCAGACGGGAAGCTAAAGAGATCGGGCGAGATACGTCCGCCGTTTCTGTTTCTATTCGGTTTGGCGCTCTCGCGCATCCAAATATCAAGGCTCGACTCAAGAGACTCGACGTCCGTATCATCAGAATCAGAGTCCCAGTCGTTTCCTCTTCGGTTAGATACAGTCGTCTCATCAGCAGAACGAGGACGCTGGATCGATCTGCCGCGGTTCTCCAGATATGCGCTGTTGTTCAGTTCAATGATCTTAGCTGAAGCCTTGACAACATGCGAAGGCTGCTCAAGACGAGCACCCGAGTGCGCATCCGCCTTTTCATCGTCGGATGCATCTGACAGGCCACTGCGGCTTCGTCTCATCGTAGGACGCCCTGACAAGGTGTCATTGGAGTTCTGGAACCGTCGCAGTGTCGAGGTTGAGATAGTATCGGGTGTTGGTGGGAGAGCATGATCATGCAGTCGAACACCACCAGGCGCATCGGTCAGAACCTTTCGAAGCGACTCTCGCTTCTCCTCCTTGGTACGCCGATGGTTAGGCGACATAGCAGAACGTCCATTGAAGAGGCTGGCGCCATCCTTGTCCCGGCTCTGAGGTCGTTCTTCTCCCTGCTTCTGAGAGTAGTCTCGCTCAATCTGCTGGAGGGGAGATCCCCGATCGATGATGACGTTGTTGATTGAGTCAAACTGCCCACGCTTACTGTTGGTGAGCGAGTTCGACCGACCTGATCTGTTAGTTGGCGGCATGGGGGATTTGGCCAGAGATGTCTTTGGCCGGTGAATGCTCTTAGCAACGACCTTGGCCGAAAGACCATCAGCGCCATCAAGGGACAGTGGCTCCTCCACATCCTGGGGAACGTTCGTGTCGTGTCCCTTCTTTCCGTACACACTCACGAAAGAGCTCTCGCTCAAGACGCTGAGACTTGGGCTGCCCACAGGACCATTCTCAAAGTTGCCCTCGCCCTCGGGTACTTGTGGGAGGCTGAGAACACTGCCTCTAGCTCCAAGATAGACGTTTCGCAAGTTCTCGGTGTTCTCGCTCCGCTCAGACAAGAAACTCGGCATCCGGGTAATGGCCTTAGCACCATCCCCTTGTCTCACGGGTTCCGGTGACTTAGACTTGGGTACGGGATCTTCGTAGCAAGGGTTGTACGCGGGCGCCATGTACTGTCCCTCGGCCTCGATCTGTTCAACCATGGCGCGCTCTTGGGCAAACTGCTCAAGCCTGGCCTCGAGCGTCACAATCATGGCAACTGCTTCCTCAATGGCCTTGTCACGCTTCTCCATCTCTTGAACAAGGTTAACGTTGATCTCATCGACTCTTCTCTTTTCCGATTCCAGGATCTCGACCTGGTCTTCTAATGCCGTCTGTCGTTCCCGGCGATGGTAAAGTTCCAACTTGAGGTCAAAGTTCTGCTTGTGAAGAGAAGAAATAACCTCGAAACCAGTCAGCTAGGATCTTGCAGAAAGCAAGGGCAATCTTACCTGCTCCATGTCCTTGACCCCCAACCCCTTCTTCTTAGACGCCTCACTACTAGCGGCTGACTGAGGTCGGTGCACATCGGATTCCCTACGCTTAGTAGGGGAGCCATGGCTGACGGGCTGGCCGAATTCGCCTGAAGAGTTAGCTTCAGTGTTGGTTCGTGACCATGATGATGCCTTTTCGATCTCGGCCTGACGCTCTTTCTGAAGCCTCTCCTGGAGGAAAGAAGAGACAACTGGTTGGCGCGTGGATTCGCTGCTAGATTCTCTCGTTAGGCGCGGCGTCAATCGAGCCGATGTTCGCGGAGTGGTGCTGGCAGGTCGTTGACAAGCAGCATGGTAGAATCGGTGGGAGTGCTGTGAATGTTGCGAGTGGGATAGTTGAGGGGATTGAGGTGCGTGAGAAGTCGAGCTATTCGTGCTATGCATAGTGACTCTCGTGTTGGTGGTACTAGTGGAAGATCGAGAGGCGGTTCGCCCATAAGAAGACCGCGAAGGAGGTCGCTCCATGATTAGGAAATGCCGAAGGGCTGACTATGCGATTAAGAGTATAAGAGTACGAGAAGAGCAGGCCTGCCGTTGGATTTCTCGGACAAGCAGAGCGGGCTGTCTTTGTATGTGATATCAATGTTGGTTTGAGACGGTGGGCGATCAGACAGACAATTATACGTGTCTATGCAGCATATCGAGGTTGATCGCGTTTCTCCAAGGTCCAGATCGCGATGGAGTAGCTTGGTTCACTTCATCGCGGAATGTGCTGAATGGCCTGTGTCGTCTCGGGAGGCGAACTGGGTAGGATATTGTGTAATTGATGTTGCTAGTCCGTGTCTCAAGGCTGTTGACCGGTTGATGAAGGCAATGTCGGGAGTAGACAGGAATTGAAATCCTCGAGTGTTGCCGAAACAGACGCAAACGTGTCGCAAATGTCGGCAGTGGTTTCCTTGATAGAGAGGTGACGTCTCCTGTCTCGGTCACGAAGCGAAGCGAAGCTGTCAGGCAATGATGGTGTTTCAAGTGCACCTCGAGGAATCTCTTGAAAAGGAGACGCGATGTCGAAGAAGATGGAGGATCTAATGACTCGGGAATGTCGGTCGGGGGATGACGATGCAAGGGAGAGACTGGTGGGTTTGGTCTTCTCGTGTTTGGTGGGGAGGGAGAAAAGAGGTCGCGGCGCAAGGAGAGTAGAAGGTACGTGACGTGGAGGAGGATGGACGCTCAAGCGAGACAAGCAGCGCAGCACAGGACAAGCCAAGAAGGAAAGGAAATGGGCCAATCTGAAAGTCAGGAAATTAATTAGGACGTGACTGTCTTGGGGCAGAAGCAGAAGGTGGATGGATTATCACAAAGAGAAAGGGGAGTAGGGAGGGAGGGAGAAGACGGAGCAAGCAAAAGAAAGGATGCGACAGTCTGTGATACGTACATATGGACTGTGCAGTATACGTAGAGTACGTCCCTTCCCTCCCGTATGCCAAAAATCAAAGCCAAACCCAAACCAAGAACGCGAGCCAATCCATTCCAATGCCACCGATCCCTGGCATAAAACCCGCCCCAGGCTCAAGGGGGGCTTGAGGAAGAACTGGAACCTGAGAGTCGTGCTACGGTAGGGGCCTCCGCATTAGCGCTGCAGCTCCGTCAGGCACCTACTAGCAGAATTTTGGGCGGGACGCGGTAGCTGCTGTTAGTGCCCGCGGTCGCGGGCGGTCGTGTTCCGTGGATTGATTGAAAGGATCGACATGGGTTGACGCGACGCGCTCTGGCTGAGAAGTGGGGGAGGGTTTCAGGAAGTGGGCTGTGTACTCTCGGGAGTTGAATTGGGAGGGTCGTCATTTTGATACCGATAGTCCACGAGCGAGTCGTCCTTCTCCTTTCAAGGGAAGTGAGATTTAGGTGCTTTGCGGTAGGTCATCAGGCCCAAGTCTGGCCTGTGCTTGGTTGTTTGTTGGCGGGCTGTTTCCACGGAGAAGAAGATGATGCCCTGGCATCTGCAGCTCATTGTTATCGAATAGAGGGACTGATATCCATCCTCCATGTAATATTGACCCCTCAGTCGATATTGCATCGCGTCCTCTCATATCGAACGCGTGCCAGTCACATCAAAATTAGAACTCTCCTCTTGTCCCCCTCCCCTCCACTAACAAGCTCTACTTCCCCTCCCGTCACCTCCCATCACTTCCTCCTGCACAAACAGCCCTCCCGTCCACCAATCACGCACTCTCCCGTCATCCTGGGGAGCATGGCCCCCTGGCTCCCGGCGAGCGGGGCGCCCTTTCGGACAGGGACATGGCAGGGGAAACATACCCATGTCGTCACCTTTCTTGAGCTCGCTTTTTTGCTTCTGCCGTTGCTTTTGGCGTCCTGTTCTCTGACGACGGTCTCTCAGCGTGGCTTGGGGAGGAGAGACAGCAGACGAAAAAAAGCAATAGTCGAGGGCCCTTGTAGGATCAGCACTCGTCCGTTTATCGGACACGGCGGTTCCCTCGCTGGCCGTTGGAAAGTTGTTGGCTCGACCTGACTGTCGGTCATGGATGTTTCAACTCCTCCCGGTCATCCATTCCATTCATCACCTTGTTTCTCGTCGTTGTCACCAGCAACGCAACTGAAACCCCTCAAGGGCCTTGCAAGCCACGCATCATCACTCGCATCAAGCCATTGAGTCGAGTTGCCAGACCATGTGCTCGTATACGTCCCTTGAAGATCTGGCTACCGCGCATAAAATCTTGTCAACTCTGCCTCTCCCTCCAGCTTTGGCTGTGACGCGACGGGTGAAACGAGTCCGGCCCTTGTCACTTTCGGTCCGCCTTAGTAGCTTCAGGCTTCAATAGACCCAGCCCAGAACCTCCAAACCCTTGCCTCGCCTTTTGACGGAAGAGGTCAAGGCACAAACGCCCCTCGGGTCCCTTGCGGCCTTGCTCGTCCTTCCCGCAAAGTCTCACCTCCTCCCAAGCCTTTCCCGTCGGGACTTGGCCGCCCTGGCAGCTGGCCACCCTCTCACGTGAAACCTTTACGCCTCAAATGCTTCCCAACCACTCAGCCACCATCAGGAACCTTTTGCCAGCTCGCAAACTTACTACGAACGCAGACAGACATGCACCAACAGACGGTCCAGTAGATCCAGATCAACGATGCGCTCTGCAAGATGCGACCAAGTGGGAACTGCCCAGGTCCAAACGCATCTGGCCTGCGGCTGGGGTTTGCATACCGCCTCTTTGGCGGCATATCTGCCATGCAGCCTGAATTGCACCGCATCGCAGCAAACACTTGGAGGAGGCGGTCAATTCCGACGGCACGGTCTGGCGATTGCATTGCATCTGTGGTCTGGGATAGGGGATACACCTGCTCACAGGCTAAAGAGCTGAAAATTCTGGCTTCCGAAGACGCCCGTGTTCGGACTATCTCGCCATGAAGTGAAGAGCTGAAATGCTGTGGAAAGTATCACAGGGATGGGTATCGCAGAATTCCCCTTACCAAAAAAAAAAAAAAAAAAAAAAAAAAAACTCGACAGGAAACACGGAGATTCTCGCAAGGCTTGGAACAAGGTAACGTTAAGCATCGCAGATCTATCAAGCCTTGGCGTTTATCATTCTCGTCAAATATCAGCCCGACCATGACAAACAAAGCCTCTTGGCCCAAGTCTAGACGCCTCCTTGTCCAACGGGCAGATGGCAGGACCACGGCGCTATTGATCATGGGCCAAATTGACATTCCACAAGCTATGCCACGCGATCATGCGGCTTCTTGTCTGCGGATATCCGAAGCCGCCCTTCCGCAAGCATCTTTATTACGACAGCAACCTGCTTGGCTCCCAATGGCAAACGCTTTTTGTTCCACGACTTGACAAGCTCCTTCGACCAAGGTACGGATAGCTAAACTAGCAACACGCTGAAAGGGAACATACTCAAGCTTGCTGTATCTCTACGTCTTGCCACCGCTGTTTGGGCTCAATGCAGCCTGGTTCACTGTCCAATATCGGTGTGCAAGGAGCCCCGTAGCTGGTCAGTAATGTTGCCATGAAGTTAAAATCGCAGTAATACCTGTTTCCAGATCTATCGCCGTGCTTCTGGGCCCGTCTGCACAACATCGCCGGTGCTATGCGACCAATAAGCGTGGCAGAATTTGACCTTCATTCTTGATATCATGATTGTGGTGTGACTTTCTACGCAATCCTGTCGCACCAAGAAACCTGACTGGATGTGTCAAGATCTGATCACCGGCTATGCACGGTGCCCGATTGTCACTCATTCCTTCCATGGCATTTTCATCTCGGTGAATTTGCCTCTTAGCTTGGACTTTGCAAAATACTAAGCGACTATCCATACCGCGACAACTTGTCACTCAACGATGGGTGGAGGGAACTCGTCAGGGCAAGGGTCCCAAGGGGAAGAACACTCACTGATGACACCAACATTGAGAAAACAGCGATGGGTATCAGACAGGGCAAACTCCATTGATTCCTCGGCACCCCCAGAGCCGCTGTGCAAATACGCCCTACCCTGTGACAAGTCCAACTACCTACATATCAAGAGTTATTCTTGACAATAGGTTTAGAACTCCCACTAGATCGACAATACATTATTGAGGAGCAGTCAAAACGACATGCTTGGTCACTGGGATATCAAGCAAGATGGCGATTGGAGAGTAACTGAGCAAAGGGTCACTCAGGCGCAGATAAAGGTCCGGGACCAGAAGGTGCGGTAGGCTACGCACCGTTTGGGCTCTTCTCGAGGCGAACATGATCAAGGTGCTGAGCTATTCGATTGTGCATCAGAGTTGAACCGCTATGGTTCTGCTTTCGAGGTATTGCCAGAGACTGCTCAAGTGCCTTCACCACCTACATCCAAATGATGTATCATTTCCTACCGTTCAAGGTTGTGACCTTTGTTATTCATTCCAATACTCTAAGCTAGACTCGTAGGTAATATCTCCAACAAACTACCGCAAATGTCTTATTGTTCACAATTCTAGGTGAAGGGCTTTGAGCGAGGCTTGGGTTACATGGGAATCGCTTCATTCGCCCATCAAGTGAGATGCGCATAAGCTTCGTCTCACTCTGTGACACTTAAATCCGTCTCCAGTCAATCGCTCTCAACATAGAACATCAGGGGGGTGTAGATCTCATGGCAGCGGAGACCAGGGCCAGTGTCCAGAACCAACAAACTCACCTAGCAAGCCCTGCAATTACCAGGAGATGAATGTCTGCACTCTATCAAACATGTAAGATCAGGTGAGTATAGCGTTTCGACAATGGGAACAAATAGGCATCAAGCAAATGAACGTCAAATATGCGTACAACATACATATATGCCCGTGTGATGTATATTCATGTTATCAATAACCCATACCAACGCCGAACAAGTCTACCACAATCACAGTTCCTGCTTCTGAAAGAATTCCTCCTGACTTCCCTCTGCCCCCTTCTTCTTCTCCTCAGCCTTCTCACTCTTTTCCTGCTGCTTCTCATCCTTCTCTTTGCTCTTGTCACTCTTCACCTCGCCCTGCCCTTCGGCAACCTTCTTTTCCTCCTGTTTACCTGCGGCCGCTTCCTGCTTCCTCTGAGCCTTGTCCTTGGCCAGCTCATCCTCATCCGCATCGATATAGCCTCTCAGCTCCTTGTCGCCGCCCGGCAGCTCCACAAGCTCCAGCTTCCAACCGTGCTTCCCTGCCATCTTCTTCATCCTCTCTGCCATGTCCTTCACCACGCTGGGCTGCAGGTCCAGCCTCTCAAGCTCTGGGTTGCCGAGAACCTTAGACTCGCCACCTTCCTCCGCAGACTTTCCAGAAGCCACCACTTCGATAAAGCGTTCCGCATCCGTATCGGTATTAGCAAAGTAGCTTTGAGGAGGAGCGAGCTTCGCAGGCGGCTTCCCAGCTTCGTCAGCAAAAGACAGGACATTCCGTGCGCCGACAATAACGCCACCGATGTTGACCTGCTCCTTCGCGGGAGCCTCATCTTGGGCAGTTGAGCCAACTTGCTGCTTCGCTTCCTGAGCGATGGGTGCCTCAGCGGGGGCGGTTTGGTCCAGCAAAGGAGGAGTGTCGTTCTCTCCAACGATGAGTTTACACGTAATGGGGTTCGCTCTCGTCTCCTCGGGGGGCAAGAAAGCGACATCGTTGCAAAGGCGCGGGGTGTTCACCACCATCAGGTACGCGCAAATTGTCACCTCTTTGATCCAGCCGATCCGATCGCTCTTCATGCCCGGTACACAGTGATACTGGACTTCGATGGTACGCTCCCGTCCCGTCAAATCGCAGATGGTTCCTCCCTCCAGTCGCTGAATCAGATATCGCTGGTCGCCCTTGACCTGCAGTTCCGCCGGAGCCGGCTCCTCCTGGCCATTCTTCTTAGCCTGGTACGCAGCATTGTGAGGGATCGCAGGTGTCCGTCCCAGGACAAACTGAGCTGTGTTCGGATCGCGCTTAGGAGGTTGTCCGTTGGGTATGGAAGGAAGTGCGTGGAACTGAACAATCTCTCGGTTATTGCAGAAGCTGTAGCTCCACCATCCTGACATAAAGTAGAGGCATGAATTCTCTAATTGTCCCAGAAGCTCCCACCCACTCGCAGTCGCACGACTAAGCTCGCGTGCCTCCTCGGCCTTGGCGAGCTCGTTGGCGGTCTTGTTCTCAGGTGCCAGGGGTTGTATGACGGGGATGGAACACAGGTATTGGTGGGGAGGAAGCTTCATCAGCTCGTATGTATGCGACGGGCCTGTTTCGCCTTCGTTGGTTTGGTCATTGTCGCGCTCGTTGGCCTCTCGGACCTGCTGGAGGGTAGATTGCGCAAAGTCGGCCGAGTAGGTGGAATGCTGAACACTCTGTTCCAATAGGGAATTGGCGTCCTTCTCGGAGATGTAGTCGTCGGCAAAGATGACCTCAAACTGCCAACAATCAGCATCAGTCAACCCCTCGGCATCCCGGGATAGCTTACCTGAGGATACGTCAACAGATCCTCGTGGATGCTAAAGCTCGGAGAACGAGCTCGGGCAAGCTGGATCACAGCCAGGAGTGCCAAGTTGAACCGGCGCATTGTGCCGTAATGTGCCGTGAATAGCTCACATAGAGCTCAAAGAGATGAGAAGGTCACGTCAACCACCCGCTTAGTCGGCCTGCCAAGCGTTAGTGAGAGAGGTGTCATGATGGGCCGAGCTGTGGGGTTTCGATTGGTTGAAGCCAGGCGTCATCTTGCGAAGCATCAGTTTTCCGAAGTTTCGCCGGTGTCAGGTAAGGGAAGCCACCGTCCGGCGATTTCTCCGGCTTTGGGCGGCGCATGGTTCTCCAGGGCCCCCGAGCACGACGCCGGCCATTTCCACTGTTAACGGACTGACACTACGGAGCCTAGAAGATTAAGAGGGGCCGAGTCGGCATTGCCGCCGATGCGAGATGAGTACCTAATAATAATTACTGTCTAAATTGGAGGATACAACCAAGCAGCTGACTATTACCTCATACCTCATCTCCTTGCCCAGATGCCTCGTTGTCTCCTCTCCTGGATGCCCTATTGAGGAGACAAGATATTAGCTTCTCGGTGTGCAAGGTTCGTCTCAAGTCAACAACTTTAAATCTGTAACCAAGAGCCCAACATGGCTCGATGGCACTCAACAGGGCCTATCACCGGCACATGCCGTTGCCAGGAACATCCCCGTTTCGGGAGGGGAGCCAGCCGCCAGGAGAGCTCTTCGGAGCACTACACGTGTCTCGGTGGGCAGTTTGCCACCTCCGGGGCCAGGTGGGCACCCCCGAGTCGGCAGACAAAAGTGTCCTGGTCCCGGTGGTTGAGGAGATCCACGATATGCTGCTTCGATCTCATCGCCGGGCCACTAGACCCGAGCTCGGACGACGATTGCGGCGAGGTGCCTACCGAGTTGGAACTGGCGTCTGTGGGTGTTGGCCATTGCTGGGTCTGCGTGACCAAAGATATGGCTCTAACAGAACGCTAGGCGCTTATCATGGCATGATGTTGGAGAATCATCTCAAGGGGATCCCAGCGTTAACGGACGTGTCCCGTTTGGCTGCCGAAACCAAGAAGCATAGACTGCCGACAGTGGTTTGTCGAGTCATGGTTCGTCGTGTAGATATCAGCCCTAGTTGACGCTTGATTAGGGCTCGCCAAAGGCATTACGAACTCCTTCATGCAGCTATGCAACAAATACAAGCTCGTTCGACTTGGCTTAATCACCTCGAGCCAGGGTTTCCCTACAGTGTCCTGCATATTTCCAAGCGCGTTAGGCAACTGATTGTGGCATTGTAAAAGGCAATCAACTGTGGGATTCACAAGACAAATGTGGGCGTGTAGGGTGGCTGACTGGAGCTGCGAGATAATCACAACTGTGAATTAGACAACTGACAACTTGCAGTCAGGTGACGAGAAATCAGACTAGTGTGTTCCCGCATTGTTCGCTAATAGTTGTCATTCCCAGACTCGGAGGTAAAGGCATAGGTATCTATACATGCCTACCTATCAAGGGTGCCGCCCAGCTTAGCGCTATCGAGACATGCGTCTGTCAAAGGTGTCGCACGTGTTCTGGCCAAGCCGCGGATCGACACGCAAGGTATCAAGACGTCGTAAGCAAACATACAATCAAGCGCGGTGGGTGGCCAAGGTCCGCGTTGCGTTCCCATTCACACGTGCGCGCGGGCGGCTGAAGCGACACCGCACGGGCACGGGATCAAGAACCAGGAGCTGGTGAACCGGTTCCGTAAATGATCTGCGAAATATTCGAGTTGAAACGGGCATGGCAGAGGTTGAGCCCGCATGATCACCACAAGGAAACGAGGCAACGGGGCAGTGGAAAGTGGAACTTATGTCTTTGAGAGCCCAATCAATAAGCTCAAGTGGCTCGGGAGATGTTATCTGCCGCAGCTAAACATCAACGTCTTCGGAGGATTGAGGATATCTACGGATTCCGAGAAGGGGATGAATCGGGGCTGTTGATCCGGATGAGCTTCCGCGGGAAAGGTTGCAAGCAACTCTCAAGGTTGCAGACGCCCGGGTGCCCGGCATCAAGACAGCAGCGGCCGTGATGGTTGCAAAAGCTAGCATAAGTCGACAACGCAGCAGACAGACCACTGCTGTTCCTGGACTAGGGACTAAAACACGCGCAGGACGAGGTAATTACAGCCAAGCCAAGCTTTTTTCCATGTTCGAGTCAGAAGAAACTCGTACAGTAGCTGCATGTGTACTCGACTGCATGACACAGGGCCCGGGCGAAACCCTCGCAACATTGGACTCGGTCGAGGGATTGAGAAGCTTGGGTCATGCCTGTCCCGTTGTGAAGATCGCAGAGTCTAGACTAGTCGGACCTAGTCCAGGACACGATGAGATCGGCATCGTTTGAGCAAGGGGGCCCAAGTTCCCCGAGAGCATGAGGTTATTTCTTTCGAGGCCAACACAAAGAAGCAGTCAAAAAAAGAAGATGGTGTGAAGCAGAAAACGACAGAGGATCTGATTAGGTTGGCTCGGTCTGGAGAAGGGGGGGAGTCACACTTGCTAGCATGCGCCGTCCGCCTCACTCTATGCGACAGCGGGAGCCAATCGAGATGCGGTGGGCCAACCTGACCGCGCTCGAGAGCCAATCGCTGGGTGCCCCGTCTCGTTGATTGCCTCGTTTTTGCTAGGGAGGTGGGTGCAAATGAGATGGAGCGTGGTGCTAGCTCGAGCAGGGATATAACTCGTTGGAGTTGGAGGTGGAGGCAGAGCACGTTTTCAGACTCTTGGTGATGGCATCTCTGTTGCGACTGCACATCTGCGGTAAAGACGAATCAAGGGGTCAAGTCCATCTGCACTTTTGCTCAAGGGGACAACGCCCGGTGGAAGTCGAGTGCTGTTGAACCCGGGGGCTTGGGTCATTTCAGTAAGCGAAGAGTGAGAGAGGCGGCACTTGGCACCGGATCTGGAATGCCCAGCAAATAGATGCCAGGGAAAATGGTGATCAGCATCGCTGGTTCCCTAGTGTTGGTAGGCTCCTGGTCTCGCCTACGAGATTGTCTCCTCATGCTTCCTACAGGGCTGAAAATAGCTACACCACAATACGGCACAATCGAACCAAGAAACCCCATCGGTGATTATACGGACCACCAAGCAATATCCCTTGTATCTTCAAGACCCAGCTTCCATTCCTACTGACAATACCAAGACGGGACTGACGACAACAACTGGCAGAGATGGTGCAGCCGGTCAAGATTTTAGCGGGCTCACGCATGATATGACGCCGTCTCGTAACCGCTCTCGTAACTGTCTGTCGCAGCAACAGTCTCACTCACTCCCGTGTGTTGCTGCGCTGCTGCGTGTTATGCAGGCGCAAGAGAAGTAGGTATTCTCCCCCATCCCATGATGGACACGTTGAATTACTCGGTTTGGCGTTCGGAGGCGCTTCTGGCGTCGGTGCCCCCCCTGGCGCCCGCCCAGTGCCCGCTCTTCGTTGGCCTCTGCCATGCCACTGTGTGAGTGGGCGATCCATGACATCCATCTCGCATTGGATCATGGATCCCCCCAAGAACCAAGAAATGCCCCAGGCCACGCACCGCTCCTTGAGTTGTCGTTGCTTTTTACTGCCGATTTCTGTTGTTGGCGGGCTGCATGCTGTATTGGACGGACGTCATGCAAGTCCACTCAGTCTTGGGGGGATTTCCCAAGGGTGGGTTGTAACTGTTCTCAACGTTGCTTCTTTGTGTTGTCCTTGGGCTGAGGCTGGCTGGGGTTCTTTTCTCTCTACTGTACAAGCCACCGCCCCTATCGAGAATGACGACTGATGCCGCCGCTAATTACGTAGCCAGCTACCAGGAATGAGAGATGGCGGTCGGGATTTGGGGATGGATCGTGAGGTGTCAGAAATCTGCGGCTTGCCGTTATGTCTCACCAAGAGCGAGTCCTAGACTCTTGGACAGGTTCTTGTTTTCCCATCGAGATGCACAACATGTTGCGTTTTGCACTTGTATCACACACAAACATAAGAGTCATCGCAAGCAGGCAAACGAGTACCTACAGTACACAGCCCGACTCAGCCTCTTACGCCCCTAAACAGCTACCTCGTTTCAACCCGTTTCGTCGTCTTCGAATAGAGTTGGGCTTGGGCTAGACGTGCAAACCGAGAGCGAGACGAGTAAAAAGGTTGTAGTGGTCGCAGCAGGCCAGACCAGGGCAAGGAGCCAACCCGCTCTCGAGGGACGGCTTGAAACATCCAATGAGCGTCATCAGTACTCCACTCTGTAGTCGGGCGTCAGCAGACAGGGATGTTTTTCTGTTGGAGTTGGCCCTTTTTTTCTTTTTTGTCGGGGGCTCTTTTTTTGGATTGAGACAACTTTACCCGGGGTGTTTTATTAGTGGGTCGACTGGACCTCACCAGTAAGGAGACCTCTCTGCCAGCTGGAGGCACGGAGCTTACAGCACTCAACGGGCACCGAACATGCCGACCTCCAGCGACCGTTTTGGCTTTGGGGAGGACGTTTGTTAGCGGGTGGACCCCCTGGAGGTGAAGCCATGCGTCCCGTCCACTGCTGTCAACGGGCGGACTCTTTGGTGAGGTGTCGTCACGCGTCCACCTTGGTCTTGGGGGGCTCTTTCCCATCTCTCGCCCAGGTCCCATGGGATGGGCCCCATTCCTGTCTCATCCCACGTCTTTAAGGTCATTTTCATTTTTATTTCAATCTGCATCTCAAACACCAAAAGCAGGCCATCTACGGATTAGCGGCAGCTTCTAGCCCTGCATCAGCGTCTTCAACGTGCTGCCTTCAGTCTGTCACTCGTCGCGTGCAGTTCATTTATTATCAACGTCCCTCCCTCCGTCAGGCCACCGCACTGGCATCCATAACTCAGCTCGCCAGCAATCACCAACACTCTGACAGAGCGAACGAATCTCCTTCTCATTCCCTCGAAACACACCACCCAAGACGCACGCTACATCATCGTCACACGCCCACGCACACCCGGGACCCGCGGTCGGTCGGTCTCTGCTGTCCTGTCCTGTGCTGTACAGCATACTACACCTTAATTAGCCCACCCACCAAGATCCTTTCTACAGTACGAGTCCACACACCGCAGCTACCGCCCAGTTCCACCATCCCTGCTCACCCCTGCTCGAGGGTGGGTATTGGAAGCCTCGTCAGAACGACTGGGCCGCCTGTTCTCTCCATCCCGGCTCACGTATTAATCCTCCATCCCGTCCGCATCTTCGTTCACGCTCTTGTTCTTGTCCTTCCCTTCTCCGTCGTCTTTCTCGACTCACATATCCCACTTTTCCAACCGCGACCAACGTGAGCCTCAGATCTGTCCTCAGTTCTTGATCCTCTCGTCCGCCTCGCCTCAGCTTTTTACTTGTTCGCCATCCATCCACAGGTTAGCAAGGCTGCCCACTTTTGTCGCAGCTACCCCATCGCCCAACGTCCGGCTTACACCAGCGTCTATCGCATCGTGAGCCTGTCAAGGTTATCCTATCTTGCGCCCTCCTCGCCTCACACATCTTGTTCGCTTGCATCGTCCATCATCCCGCGTGCAGCTTGACATCAATACAAAGATGAATTTAGACAACACCAATGTTGAGGAGCTACAACGTCGGGTGCAGCTCCTCACCGAACGGAATAGCAACCTCGAGCAGTTGGTGCAGGATCAGTTCAGAGGAGATCCTTCAACCCTAAATCACTTCGCCCAGAACTACGGGTACTCGCTAGCCCAGGGCTATCAGCTTCCCGGCTACGGCGGCTCAAGTGCACGAAGTAGTGGTCTCTCTCGTAGCAAGTCTACCATTAGCTATCCCACACAACAAATAAAGAGTGCCATCACGGTATGGAACACACCCTGACGTATCGCCATGCCCACCCTCTGACACACCATAGGAACGCAATGCCAACCTCCAGGCTCACAAGCGCGAGAGGAGAGCATACTCCCAGCAGTCAGCGAGCGCTACAGTCCCCATGAGCCGAAGCATGTCAGCCCATTCCGAGTCTCACATGCCCTTTTCACAAACTGGAAACCGCATCGCTCCTCTCAACCCGTCTATCGGTCGCTTCTGTGCTTCTCAAGATGAGCCCGCCAACCAGTCCCTCCAGGGCGCATCCGAACGACTGCCCAGCGTCCAGGAGAACCAACCTCTCAGCATTGGCATGGATCCTGGCGACTTCCTGAAGATGTACACCGAGATTCCTCAAAGCTCGCAGGAGTTTGACTCGTCCTTCTCAGACTTCTCATACAACATGGCCTCCACAAACACCTTCTCGAGCCTCTCGTCAAGCCTCTCGTCCAATGTGCCCTGTAGCTACCCACTCTCATCGGCGTGTCCTTCGATGATCTCCGGCCCCTCTGTCGCCGAGGCTCCGAGTCCTTTGACACGCCAAAATAGCGCCTTGGACAACTTCGGGGTTCCCATGGCCGCCATGGAATCATCACAGTCCCACATCGACGGACTCATTGCCCCGGATCTTTCTCCTAGCTCTACCAACCTCTACCCTCCTAGCAAGCAGTACACGCCTGAGCATGATCTCATCGGCCTCGGCGCCAATCTTTCCTCTACTGCTGCTACTCAACAGTGGGCAACCGTCAACAAGAACTCACTCTTGTCGTCACCAGAGTCCGCCGACATGGAGCGATCAGCTTCCAACACAAGTATCTCAAGTGTGCGATCGAATGCCTCCAACCTTGAGCGCAGAGCCGCAGAAGCCCGAGTGCGTGTTTTGCAGTCCGCTAAGACCCTTCAGCTTGCCCCCAAGCCCAAGGAGGAGACGACCAAGGCCGAAGCCAACTCAGCTACTACCAAGAAGGAGGCCAAGGTGCTTGTGAACAAGAGCAGCTATCAGCGGCCCAAGCACCCCAAGGTTCACTGCACCCAATGCAATGAGCACCCAGATGGCTTCCGTGGTGACCATGAGCTTCGCCGGCACATCAACGCCAAGCACGAGGGTATCGTCAAGAAATTTGTCTGCCGTGACCCAGCGACAGTTGGCCTGAAGTCCAGCGTCAAGGCTGTGAACCCCTTGGCCAAGTGTAAGGCGTGCACCTCTGGAAAGGAGTATGGCGCCTATTACAACGCAGCCGCTCATCTCCGCCGCACACACTTCAAGCCCAAGACTCCCCGGGGCAAGAAGGGTGCCAGCGGTGATGAGAAGCGCGGAGGCAAGGGCGGTGGTGACTGGCCTCCCATGTCTGAGCTCAAGGCCTGGTTCGTCGAGAAAGTGGTCAAGGTTGGCCAGAACGAATCCCCCATCATGGATCAGGAGGAGGGCGACTCTGACATGGTTGATGCCGAGATGGAGGGCTCTAGCCTACCCAACCAGATGGAGATGTATGGCACTGGCAACAGCATGAGCCCTTATGGGGAGACCTACGATATCGCCCTTGAGGGCGCTGATCCCGCTATGTTGGCTGGAGCCAGCGGTGAGCTTAGCATCCAGGCCCCCATCTCGTCTGCCGGCAGCTTCGGGTACTCGCCTTTCTCGGATGGGTCCCCCCTGGTCGCTCTGAGCGACAACTATGCCTTCTCGGACCAGGGCTCCTCGGCCTATGGGTCGAACCTCTCGTCCACAAACACTATCACCCCATCGACCTACCAAGACATGTCCCATCTTGTCCAGTGGGCTTGAGGCATGATGGCGACAGGGGTTGGGGTTCCCTGGAGTATCGGTGATCGTTCTCGTTTATTTCCTTACGGATATTTTCCAACCTCCACCAGTTGGCGTGCTTCGCCGAACTAGATCTCAACGTTGAGTTATTGTCGAGCACCAAACGTACCAAGGGATAAGGATGGGCGAAAAGAACAAAACACAAAAAAAAAATCCCTTAGCCAAGTTCAAGTCAACGATGGGTCGTCACGACAATGCCCACTCTGGCATCTTGAACTCGGCAATCTGCTTTCCTCTGGACAGCGGTCTTTTCCCAGACCAAGGGTGCCATCCTTTGGTCGGGCCTTTCCGATTTTCCCTTCACCTTTAATGACTTTCAAGGAGCCTGTTTTATGATTGCTGTTTCTCTTCTTCGCCTCGGAATCTTTCTTATTTCTTACCGTCACGGCGTCGATGATTACTCTCTGGTTTACTATTCAGCGAATCCCTTGGCAACTGGTGGTTACGCTCAACCCGGCTCGATCCCTGAAGGGACAGCCACCAGGTCCCGGCTGTTGTATAGCGCGGGACCTATACGTTTATTCACAGCGCGATTGAAAGTGCTTCATCGCGCGACCATGATACATTGGGGCCGGTCGGTATTGGGGTTTCTCGGGAGAGGAAAAACAGGAGTCGGTTGCATTTCTTGCTGTACATGTGGAATCCAACTCGACTTTTGAGCATGGCGTTTTTGTTTTGGGGATCCTTGGGAAGGATCAAATGATGGGGAAACAGCGTTTGTTTTGCACCTCGAGACGAGAGGGTTTTCTTACTAGAGATGTTGGATAGGTATCAAGTGGTGGTGGAGTGTACATGAGGTTGGGGATATAAACATGGGGTTTAGATCTGGGGGCATGCTGGGGAAATGTCGGGCTTGTCGTTCGGTTGGAACATTACTGAGCGGATGGATAAGTACCTTTTTGCCTCTATACGGATGGGAACCTCGGCTGGCTTCAAGGCGTAGGAGTCGGAGTCGGCAATAGAACGTGCTGAAAGATGCACGCGATTTATCCCTCAAAGTTTTTCGGTTGTTTTTGTGATGTTCGAGTTGATTAATTAATCCATTTACAAGTTTAATATTTCATGGACGCGTAGTGCCTCTCCAGGCATCTCTCATGGGTATCTTTGTCCTCGGGCGTGTCTGTCCTTGAGCCTTGGTGCCTGTCCTATCCTTATCACGTCTTCTTGACCTTTTCAGTCCACTCCTTGGCCCCCTTGACTCCATCGTGGCCCCTCCTGAACAGTGCCCTCTCCCACTCCTCGAGTCCCCTCAAAAATTCACCTCCATTACCCCCAACGCCCTCATCCGCCTTTCTGGCATGGAGTCCAACCTCGCCCGCCCTGACGACAAAAGTCTTTCTCAAAACCTCTGCGATATCCCTCTCGTCGAATAAATCCAGCATCCTAACGCCCACACCGTAAAAGTGCGCGCTCTGATCCCTCAGCGGCACAGCACGCGGATCGGCCCTCAGCGCGGCGAGCACGACGGCGGATAGACATGGAGGAAGGTTGAGAGTCAGAGGGGCGCGGGATGTTGGTGTTGATGCGAGGGCGAGCATCTCTGCGAGCCAGAGGGGGAGGTTTAGGGGGGTGTTTGGTTTTAGGCCGTGGGGGGAGTTGTCGAGGTGGCCGAGGTAGGGAACGTCGATTTCGAATTGGCATGGGATTTTCTGGACATTTGTGAGCTTTGAGCGTGTGAGACTGGTGATTTAGAGGCATACCTCTGCATCCGTTAGGATGGCGTCTATATCGTAGTACGACATGATTGCGGTGACTTCTCAAGTGGTCTCTTTGATGCTGTCGTCTTTTTCAAGATGGGGGGGTTTTGGAGACGCGTTGAGTGGAGGGGAAGACGCGCCGGAAAATGACATAATCCCGGGCCGTTTAATGGACGGGAAGATCCGCTGGCTTACCCTAGAGTCAAAGATTGATAATCGTGGGCATTGGGAATCATCTTTAGCTTATTGGTCCATCGGTACTTGAGCTGCAACTTGAAGCCATCAGTGGATCGTTCGCTTTTTTTTTTTTTACTGAATTTCTTTAGCTATCGCCAGATGATTGAAATAGCAAATCCAAAAATGAAGGTCGGAATAGTAGCAAAACCATGTGCTCAACGGGCAATGTTGAGAGATGATGCTTGCTCGATGCTAAAACTCCAGACGTCACCTCGCAGAACAACCTCGGGTCTCCGAGATCGGCATATGCGGTTATCTCGGAGGAACGGGGGTCGAGCTACATGGGGTATCAATGGAAAAGCAGATTTCTATTTCCAAGCAATCGAGATTTCACATGGGGTCTTGGCATGTTTCGTTTCGCGATTCGGCTTTTGCACGAAAAGGCCGAGATGCGTTTGAGTCCGAGACGAGAGAGACGACAAGGACGGACCCCCGAGCTGAAGCGATTGGACTGGGTTTACGGAATTAGCCTGTTTACATGGGGAAGCGGTTGGTTAGAGAACAAGATCTTTTTTGTGGACCGTTGTCAAAGTTCCAAGGCTGTTGTCGTCAATCTCATGATGATGGTGCAAGTCAACAACGTCCAACGTATATGTCTAGATACGTCGTAGGTGAGTTGAATCTTGGCAACTCGCTTGAAAGGCGTCAATATGCGAGATCGATAACAACAAAGTACGGAGAAAGAACCCCAGACCTAATAATTGCAAGCTACAACAAGCACTCTATCAATCAGCCTTACTCTTGAACAAAAGCCACAACAGCCACATCCCACACTCTAGCCACAAGCGTCAGCGGCCCAAGCTCCCTAGAAATGACGACAAGCTGAGTTCATCCAAGTCCCCGCCAACTGGAGCTATCCCGCAGTTCGGCAATCCGACATTTCCGCCCATAGGTACCTTTTTTCCCTCCCCTCCCTCTCCCTCCTACATCATCAATTCATCCACCCTCTGGTATCTTGGTACGTCCGAACCTCCATCTATTAATTACCCTTAGCTCAGTCAAGCAATTGGACCCTCATTTAAATCAATCTCGACTCCCATTGACCCTTCATCCATTGACATTGATTCCCGCTGACCACTACCGAATAGCTTCACCATGTCGTCCGCCCTCCTCCGCACCACTCCCGCCCTCCGCGCCGGCCTCCGGGCCCGCGCCGCTCCCCTCGCCTCCATGGCCTTTGTCCGCACCAAGGCTACCCTCCCCGACCTCTCCTGTGCGCCTCTCCAAGCATCTCTCTCATAACTTCAACTAACATCCCCCCCAGACGACTATGGCGCCCTCGAGCCCTACATCTCGGGCCAGATTATGGAGCTCCACCACTCCAAGCACCACCAGACCTACGTCAACGGCTTCAACGCTGCCACAGAGGCCCTCGCTGAGGCCGAGGCCAAGGGCGACGCAAAGGCCGCAGCCGCCCAGGCTCCCCTCCTCAACTTCCACGGCGGCGGCCACGTCAACCACACCCTCTTCTGGGAGAACCTCGCCCCCAACGGCAAGGGCGGCGGTGGTGAGCCCGAGGGCAAGCTCCTGACCGCCATCAATGAGGATTTCGGCTCCTTCGACACCCTCAAGAAGCAGACAAACGCCGCCCTCGCCGGCATCCAGGGCTCCGGCTGGGCCTGGCTCGTCAAGGACAAGACCTCGGGCACTCTCTCCGTTGTCACCCGCCCCAACCAGGACCCCGTCACTGGTAACCTCGAGCCCCTCCTCGGTATCGATGCCTGGGAGCATGCCTACTACCTCCAGTACCAGAACCGCAAGGCCGAGTACTTCAGCGCCATCTGGGACGTTGTCAACTGGGAGACTGTTGCCAAGCGATTCGGCAACTAAGGGTTGTAGTCAAGTCAAAGAGTCAAAAGAACCACAGTTCAGACGCACGCGCCAAGGTGTCATGAGCCGAGCCCTGTGTAGACATGTTTTGTTTGTCAAGATATCGAGTGTATAGTACATCGAGCTTCTGAATCGAATCGCCACCGAGTCAATACAATTAGTGTTCCAATCCCTGTGGTCCGCCATTCAACGGCAACCCTTGCCGCAATGCTGTAAACTCGAAGCATGTATTACAAACCAGCACTTGCAATAGTCCGTCAAACAAGCTGTTGCAGCATCCGCTCAGGGCTGCTGGCATCTCCCCAACCCCTGGTAAGCCGCAAGCTCAGTTGTAAACTCGTCATCAAAAATGTCCTGCGCATAGCTGTACCAGTCGCTGTTCTCCTCGGCAGTTCTCGCCTCGAAGAATCGAACATACTCCCACCAAGCGGGATAATGCCCGGCACAGTCCCAGCCCACAATCCATGCGATTGTGTCGTTGCAGACAACAATATTCCGGGGACACAGCGCACCATGCGTGAGCACCGTGTCGTAGCTGGTTCGGAACTGCGAAATCAGAGCCTGGGCTACCTGGTTGGGCACAGTGTCGTACAAGGTTGACATGAGAAGCGCCATGAACTGTTTCTGAGTCGGCTTCGTGCGGATTGCATAGTATGTGTGCTCGGCGTGCTTGTCCAGTAAAAGGGTGTACTGCCCGGAATGAACAGATCCCACCGAGCTGCCCTTGTACTGTGTTCGCATCTTGCTCAACAAGTGGTGAAGCTGTCGAGCAAATCCAAACTTCATCTGCTTGCTTAGACCAGACCACACATCCTCGAGCAACTGACCTCGGACGGTGCGCATGATGGGGCCATCACCCCCACAGATGTCTTGGTCGTGGAGAGACAAGGGCAGCGCTCGAGTGTAGCCAAGGGCCGACAGGGCTTCGTGCTGGATCAAACCAGCCTGCGAGATGCGAAACTCGTGCGTCTGGGGGGTCCCAATCAACTCCCCCTTCTTCAGAGGGGGTTGCAAACAAAGAGTCAGGGTCCGGTTCTGGAGGAGAGACGTGAGGTACTTGGTGTCCGGGTTTGGGGAAGGAGCTGGAAGCTGATTAGACCCAAGCACGACAGACCCAAATTTGACCCAACTCACCCTGGCCAAGGGAAAGGACTTTGGTGTAGTATCCGGATTTGTGCCGCTTGATTCCCTTGTCGTTCTTGGCTCCTCCGTCAGTATCTCTGTGTGGTCGCTTCAACGAAGCAGAAACGGGAGCAGTCAGGGCACGGGACACGATATTGACAGATGAGTCGGCACGCTGGAGCCCTCCAAGTACACGGCCCTGGCTTGAGCCCCGTAAGGCGCGTAGAGATGCATCGCCAACGGGAGCGCAGTTGGCCCCTGTGACTGGCGGAGGCGGAGGCGGACTGTCTTCAACCTTGATGACTCTCGGGGGCATGGCTGCCTCTGCCCGAGCCACCTCGGCGAGCATCTGAGCGCGCGCAGAGTTCATCATCTCCACGCACGTCGTGGGTGGAGAGCCCGCAACCCCCACCACAGGCAGAGACATGGGGCCAATGTTTTCGAGCCAGTCTTGAGGATCGTGAGGCGAAAGGAAGGCGGAGGAGGTCTCTGTGGGCAGGTTAGACGATCAAATTTCATAGACCAGCGAAAGCGAAGCCTGGACAGGAAGATCAAACGAACGAACAGGCAAACAAACAAACAAACAAACGAGTGAGGTGGACGCCGCGAGTTGACAGAAGCTTGAGACTGCCGGGAGAATGATAGGCAATGCAACTGGAGGAGACACTGGGTTTCCAGGTGAGATAACTTGTGGAGGAAGTCGTGCTGGTGAGATGTGCAGCTGCCGGATACCCCCAGCCGGTATTCCTCGTTCCTTCCTTTCGATTGCTGGGCTCACGCAGGGAAAACAGAACATACCTGCCCTGACAAAACTTAGCTGCGGGTGGTTGAGTGCGATGTCGGCAGACTTGAAGCTGGCACCTGCCTGCCACTGCAAGCAAGTGCCAGCTCCTATCCATGCCCAGTACCTACCGACCTACGGCCCCATTTCATTGGTCTTCTCTTTTGGCAAACAAAACAATGGACGAGTGTATGGCTTTTGGTGCCCTCGGGAAATTGCATGTTGCCTTGCCTAACATCCACTGCTCCTCATCGTATTGGACATGCGGCGCGGCAGAGTGCACCTTTTACTTCCCTCTAAAGCTCATGTCAACCACCTTGCATGTCAGAAGAAGAGAGAAGATAATTCAATAAACAATAATTGTATGGTATTTTCTTCATAAGCATAAACTGTGTAATCCGATACAGCAGGTGAGTGGAATTCGTTCCCGACTATGCGGGCAGACATGTCATACCCCATCATAGTCATAAACAACCCGTACCGATTCTAACAATAAACCATTGTAACCGCAAACACGTATCCATCTATCCTCTTGGTTTTCTTCCGTCCCCAGATGAATTTAGGTGAAACGACGTCTAACAGAGAGAGAAAAGCAACTCCGGGTCGACTTACTCTTCAGCCTCCTCCTTCTCGGCTTCATCCTCAGGCTTGCGCTGAGTGTAGTGGCGAGGAAGACGGTTCTCGCCCTCGGCGTAAGGGAAGCCGGCTTCCTCACGGGCCATATCGTTAACCCACTTCTCGTCGCCGCGCAGGCCGGGCTTGGTGCCCAGCTCAGACCACTTGGCAGCGAGGTAGAACCAGCCGAGGGCGTTGCCAACAGTGCCGACTTCGTCGCTGACACCAGTCTTGGCCTCGTGGGACATCTTGGAGTGAAGAGCCTTGTCGGTGAAGAGGTCGATGAGGTGACCGGCAACAGTCTTGTAGTCGCCGGGGGTGACGAGGTAACCGTTGACCTTGTCCTTGACCTGGAGAGGAATGCCACCCTCGTTGGAGACGATGACAGGGACACCGGCGTGGAGAGCCTCGGAGACCTTGATCTCGAAACCCTCGCGGGTGGAGAGCTGGAGAATGACGTGGGCGTTGGCGATAACCATGTTGAGGAGCTGATCGTTGGCATCCAGGCGAATGACGCTGACGTCCTCGATCAGGTGGGGGTAGTGGTCCTCCAGCTGGGTCATGGTCTGGTCAAAGATGATGGCACCATCGGGGTCATCAATGGAACCGTTGCCACAGCTGCCAAGGTCAGTAAAGAGCCAGATAGATGAGTTGGGTAACTTACACAACGAGCTGAGGAATGTCGATGATGCCAGCATCGTCGCAGCGGCGGCGGAACTCGGCGTAAGAGTCGATGACGGTGGGGATACCCTTGGCAGGGTCGAATCGAGCAACCTGGGCGATGTACTTGCGAGTGGGCCAAGCAAGAGGAGTCCTGAGATTTTGTTAGACTCTTATGATGCAACCAATAATTGACAACTCTTACATTCGCTGGGTCAGGCACTGCTGGTTGTAGATGTGGGCGTAGTAGCCAGTGTCCCACTTGTTCATGGGCTTGTTGAGACCGTCGATCCAGTCGGTGGTAGCGGGCAGGTAGACGACCTTCTCCTTGGGGACGTTGTGAGGAACAAATTTGGGGATGGGGTGGCTGATGAACATGTCCGACTCCCGGATGTTGCTCCAGAGATAGTTCCAGATGTCGTTCTGGGGAGAGCCCTCAATGGCAATGAGGTCACTTCGCATCTGGATGTGAGATCGGTAAAGGACGGGGCGGTCGGGGGTGATCTTCTTGATCAGGGGGATAAGGCCGGGCATCTGAGGGTCATCGACCTGTTCCACTATCAGTAACCATCTCTCTTCCCTCTCTACAGAGCCGTCCTTACAAAGATGACGTCGGCACCACCCTCCTCAGGGGGGCGGAGAGGGCCGCCCTCAGAGAGCCAGTATCGGTTGGCGTTGTCCTCGATCCAGTCGGTGATGGCGGCCTTCTCAGGGTCCGAGATTCGCTGGTCGGGGTGGCTGACACCCTGGAGGATGTTGTGCTGGTTCTTGGTGATTCGGAAAACACCAGGTCGGGGCTTGGGAACTTTTTGGCTATTAGGACGCTGTCGACGTCTGTCTGATGGGCCATTGCTACTTACCGTACCAAGTCACATCAACGCCTAGGAGACGGCTGAGACGGACCAGGGCATGGCGCATGAGAGCGACACCGCCACCCTGGGGAGTGGCGCTGAAGAAGGCAATCTTGGTCTTCTTCTCACGGAGCTGATTGGCGTAGAACTGCATGGCACCCCAGGTGGCAGGAGAACAAGTGTCCTTGTGGTTCTGGAGGGTGGTGAGGTGGACACGGAAGCCGGCGTCAGTCTGGACAATGCCTCGGTAGCCAACCTGGAGGTGAGGAACCAGCGAGGGTCCGAAGTTACTGTGTTGTTTTTGTTAGTGACTAGCTTCGCAGATCCATCATGAATAGACTTACAGGATACACTTGCGGGCCATAGAGTCGGCCTGCTCATCGACACGCTTGACATCCCAGAAGTTCTTCTCCTTGGCCTCGTGGTCGGGTCTAAGGACGACGGGGACAACATCGAGCTCGAGCCAGAGACGGGAGCACAGAGAAGGGCTCATGTACTTGAGCGTGACGGGGAGACCAGCTCCGATGAACTTGACGAAGTTCTCATGCTCATAAGTCTCGACCTCGGAGATGATGTGGTCGGCGATGAGGTCCTGACCCTCACGCATGTCCTCATCGAGCGAAATGTGCTTGATGGAGAAGTCGTTGAGGTAGACGGTGTCATGGATAGCGAGGGCAATGACAGCAGTGTGGTCATCGGCGAAGACGGCAGAGATACCGAGGTAGAAGGTCTGTGGTTGAACTCGTCAGTTTTGGTCACAACACAGTGATCGGCATTGAGTTTCATGGCGGAGGCTCTAGATGTCTCGATTGAGATGACGCAAGATGTCATGAGGGCCCAAAACGGCATCCAAAGTCAAGGTGGAGCAAAAAGACAGTATAAGAGAAAAAACACACCTGAAGAGGAGCGCTGACGGGGCCTTCCTTCTCGACGAGAAGGCTCATCTGTCTCTTGCGGTGCGACGTGGCGCCCGTGGAAAACTTGCGCGTAGGCTTGGAAGTCATGATGGCGGCGGACTGCAGCGAATGGCGGGGTAACAGGTATGAGGGAGGGGTAGTGAACTGGTGATGGCTCGTGGAGGGGGGCTCTCTTGGGGACAGGAAGAGAGACGAGATAACTCAGCGAGAAGCCAATGGAGATGCTCAGGACTTCAGAAGAATGGACAAGACTGCGGCCGAGCCTCAAGATATACTCTTGGAGCGCCTCCCTGGTCAGGTCAGACAGGCAAAAGGCGGTGGTGAGTAGGAGGTCGGGATCGAAAGAGTTGTGGAGCTGGAGCAGCGTCTAACACACAGGCACCCCTGCTGAAGATGGCTACACCAAGAGATTGGGGGTTATGAGAGGCCGGAAGACGGGGACCACCGATGAGAGAGAACGATTATGCGTTGGTAACAGTTGAGCAGGGTCCTCGGCAACAATCTGCAGAGATGGGAAGGCCAGGCTGGTAGTTGACCCAAGAATGACACCCTGGCTGGCCCCGTCAGCGCGGGTCTATGCAGCAGGGAAGAAGAGGTACGAGGCACGCACTTGGAGTTGAGTACAGTACTCGTACGGTACTCCTGTAGGGCGACAGGAGGTACTCGAGGTATCGGGAGAGACAAGGGGAATCGACAAGTCAACTTGACAGGGGGGCAAGAGAGCGGGTAGGCGTGGGGTCAACAACCAGTTGAGACTGAGGTGACGAGGTGAGCAGGCGATGGTGCTCCAAGGTGAGGAGACGGGTGGCGTGCCGGAGACAGGCGAAGCTTGGACTGCTTGCGGTAGACGGTCACGTTGGCCAGCGTTTGGACGACAGGCCGTATCGAGAGGCGACGATTGCCTGAGCCGGATGCTCAGGTAAATTAACACAGGGATGTGAATCGAGGGGGAGAGAGGAAAGAGATTGGGTCTCTGGGGAGTAGAGATTGAGAGCGGGAGCAGGTGTAGAAAGTGGCACTTGCTGAGGCTGCTATGGTGCGTCTGTGTGTCAGATGATAGAAAGAATTTGTCGATGTCTTGACTTGCCAACTGAGGCCGCTGCCTTCTGTTACTGACTCTGACACGGAATCAAATCACCAAAGCCGAAGGGTCCGGGGGTACATGAAAGGGGGGCCAGAAAGGGCTGGGCAGGAGGAAAGACGAGGCGAGGTGAGGTAATGAGGACGTGGTCTGATATGCGTGATGAGATCACCGGGGGGTTGATGAATCCGATCGTGGGCCTGGGATTCAAGGCGGCGGTGATGGGAAATCGGATGGCGAAAAGTCGCTGCAATCCAGGATTTTTTGGGAAGCAAAATCAATAAGCGCCGCCAACGTGCTTGATGCAGGTACGAGGTCACATTCGCTGGTGTTGCATCTATCACCTTGAGAAAGTTTAGATGAAAGAACGAAATGAGTTGATGAGGAGAGAGGGGAAGCGGAAAGATGAGGAGCGACAAGTGACATTCCTTGTGTCGCTCAGACCTAAGGATGGAAGGAGGCATGGACAATAGGCAGTTTGGGTTTTGCTCTTGTCTCTTGCGGGCCAGTAACAGTTGCAGCCACTGCATCATCAGATTCCCTCCTTCCTGTTGCTGTCGTGCAATGACAGCTCTCCGGTTGCGGACATGTCAATGTTTCACTAACCTAGACCAGAGGCAGTTTGGCGAGGACAATTAAGGTTGACCCTATGGCTTGGTTTTTGTTTCCTGAGCCCTTATGGAACATTCTGTGTTCCATGGCCCTGGAACTGTTCTGGCTGGGCACGTTGACCGTTGCAAGATGCACCATTGCAACGCCAGGGCTGGTCGTGCCTGGGTCGGCCTTTGTTTGGGATTTGTAGTTGAGCTGCATTCAATCCTTCTATTCCAGGAGCTGTCACCCACTGCTACAGGGCGCTACTGTGGCGCCCAACGGGACCTAGACCTACAGGAGGTAGCTCCAAGTACCTAATGTACCTAGGCCAGTAGTGCTGCCGACCCCGCGCTGCGCCGAGCCGCCCGGGGACCGTTCCACGAGGAAGGACGGATGTGGAGTTGCAGACACAGCACAGGCAGGCGGGCAGGGTCCACAGAAAGGAAGGAGCGATGCGTCCCCGGAAGATGGCCGCTAACCCCCGCCGTCTTCCTTGCCGCCCACGGGCGCCCACTGTTTGCTTCGCACGAGTCGGAAGTCTCTGGGGAAGATGATGGGCCGCGGCTTCTACCCTACAACTCGCCTCTTTTACCGTCTTGAGCCCCCGGGCGAATATGCAAGGGGTCTGTTGTTCCCTTGCTCAATGGCTATCTGGCCTCAGCCTGAATGATCATGTAATGTACGTCAGTTGCCGACTCTGTGGGGGTTAACAAGACTCGACAAGGTTCAATGCGATACCGCTATCTGCCTTCAGGACTGCCTTACAACAGAGCATCGAGTAAGGGACTTTCAATTAGTTTGAGGGGGCACCGTTTTCGCCTCAAGGAGCTTCAACTCATGATTCAGCCTCCGGATCCCCGTTTCGACATGATCACGACGCAGAACGAGACCCCGAGCGCCCGCTTCACCGGGCAACGGCGTTCAGGAGAAGCAGCCTCCCCGAGTACGTACAGCATTTCGTACGACCTGAGTACGAAGAGTGGCTTGTCAAGCTATTCACCGTCTCGGCTTTCCGGTCAGCTGGTCGTTCCATCGTATGATGGCTTTCAAGGTCAATCCTAAGCATCAAGGGCGGCTCATGGGCAACCCATCTCACCGAACTGCCATCAGTCACCGCATGAGACTTGATGACCTTCATCTCTTACTACCGAGTGTTTGCGAACCCTTGACCGCTGACCGGCGGTGAACCGTGTCGGGTTGATGATGCTGCGCCAATCATCCCACCACCAGCATCGCGCATGTGCCTCTGCGGCATGCCCATTGGATCTGCCGCGACTCAGAAGCCGTGGGACGAGGCCATTCGATGGGATCAAGGCGCGCACGGAAGTGCATCCCGGGTGCCGCGCGCGCCTCTGTCGATAACGCCAGCTCGAGTTCGAGCTTGCACCGTGGGAGCTACATAGAGCGGTGGAACCCATGAATTCACGATCGACGTACCGGTACCAACGCGGGCCCTTGCTGAATATCCTTGCTCGGTGGATGCTTGCAGAGAGCTCCATCCCTCATGCTTCATGGCTCTCATGGGTGGTCATGGTGTCGCTGTTGGAATCCCTGATTCAATTAGGTGTCAATGGCATGAGCACACGTGGCCGTGCTCTATCCCATGCCAACCCTCAACCTGGCGCGGCCTCCTTGTCTCGCGACGCCCTCATGAGATGGGAAACTCTGCTCGACTGTGCAACACCAAGGTCACAGACTCGAGTCGCATTGCATCGTACTGCTTTGTGTTGGGTCGCACAACGTTCAATCGCAGAAAGGCGACTTGCGCATTGCTTTTGAACGGTGCAAGTATGCGTTTTCACATGTCGCAAATTTCAGGTTGAGAGCGCCAGACAATCTGGACGCAGCGAAGCCATCCCGTTGACTTTCCGCAGCAATCGTTACGAGCTTCTTGAGATGTTGTCGACGACGTCTTCTTATCAATCTGTTGATCAGCGCTGCCATCTCCACCACGCCGATAAGATCGGTTTCCGACCACCGATCGCGGAAAGTGGGCGTCGCACCGGGGTCGGGTCTGACCTGACGGACGCGCGGCTCAAAACACCATCATCAGTAAAATGCGCTCTTACTGACGGGGACATCTTGACCTCGAGTTCCCGCGGACGAGAGAAGTCCTGCTAACGAAAACTGGCTTTTCACAGGATTGAACAACAATGGTTCCGAAACCCTCGCTTGGTTTTCTGGGCGCTTTGTCCCTGGTTCTCAGGGCCGTAAGCGGCGAAAGCGACGATATCGAGCGCACTCAACCGGACCAGGCGTCGGCCAGAGAACGGGCGCATATGGTCTTCAACGCCATACATTCTGCAGGTCGGCAATGGGGCTCATCTCTGTATCACAACGGCTTCGGCTTTTTCCCAGCCATTGTTCCCCAGGGCACCCTTTTCTATCATGGTGCTCGGCAGAATGTCACACCGACAGGGCCTGAGTGGCTAGCCTTCGAGATTGAGCACGCCGAGAACTTTGCGCCCTCGTTCAGAGCTGTTCCTGGCGACGGGCGCCCCCGGCCTCCTCCGCCAGGTAAACAACCTCATGGGTGGAAACCTCAGCCGGAGCCTGAAGAACCTCGCCAAGAGCTGCGACGCCGTAGAGAACATGATCTGAACGGTGGTGACACCGGAAGAAGACATGGCCCTGGCGATGGAGATGATGACGACCAACCTAGGAACTACCGTGGATACCTCCATACGTATCAGGCGAAACGCGATCTGAAGCTGCTTCTGATTGACGGCATGAGCGCTGGCAAGACCTCGATGGGAACTATGGACTCTCAGGATCTTGTCCTTCGCGAGAATAATACCAAGCACAACGACGGCGTGTGGGATGAATGGGCACGAGCACTCGATCTGTGCGATATAGCCACTGAATGGGGTTATGATGGCTTGATGCGGGTGGAAATAGGATTCGAGGTCATTCATTGCAACTTTACCACCGGCTTGAACCTGGTCAGCATGACCCGAACAGAGATGATAGAAAACACCATCGGGATGCATCAACTGTCGGCTTTCCAATGGGCGAGAGCTGCTGGGGAGCGATACAATGACCTCGGAGGTGATCGACTACGGATCGACTTCTCATCGATGGTATCAGGGCTCTTCTTGCCCATCAACATTTCTAGCACCGATGCCAAGCGTCCAGATCTCATGCGACTCGGAGCGGCAACCTTGGACGATTTGAAAGACCTCAAGGCATACCTGAAAGACGTCGCCACTTCACCCCGAAGGTTCACGGTCAACTGGCAAGGGTTGGTCGACCTGATTGTGAGCCGATACAGCAAGAGGTTAGCCACGATGTTATACGAATCACTACCGTCGAAACACTTTGTCAACGAGATCGAGGCTGCTACACTAACTTGGTTCGACGCACTGCCATTGCCCGACGATGTGAGCGTGGCAGAGCGCGAAAGGAACCAGACCGCAGACGCCATTGAGCGTTGCAGGAAGCATTATCTTCGACCAGCTTTGGTCACTGCAGAGCGATGGAGTCTCGAAGATGACTTGATCCACACGTCCATCGACACGGTGATGGGACACGTTTGTCACAATCTCTTTTCGGTTCGAAGCCTATTGCTAGAGGCGTCCGGTTCGACCTCGAACGGTTACAAGATAAATAGAGAGACCGGGAACGAGGACAAGTTGGAGTATGCCATCAAGGCTAGCCGAGCCATGCTGCAACAACTGGTCGACATTCTGGGGTGGACAAGTTTCAAGCAGTTGCAACCATGTCCACCAGACGAGGTCCTCTTCGTTGCCATGTGGCCATTCGGAGGGGAGGACGACCACTGGAACCCCGGGTGTCGAACAATTGATCAAGTCCAGCATCCCACCTCCTCATATTGGAGAGGATGGGGTCGTCCGCCAAGGCCCAAGCCGAGCGACGAGGCTTGATTCAGCTCGACGCCATAACAAGGATGGGGAGGATTTCACGCGGCATGCGCGGTTGTTGTGTTTTGCAAGCGAGTGACGAGCGAATTGTTATAGTGCCTGAATATACGAGAGATCAACACTCTTGGCTTGCTTTTGGATTTGACAGGTCAGGGCAGGCAACGCAGTGATGTCATGAATTATTGCAATAGCAACTGGACTAGAACGAGCAATGATGGCCAAGACAAGGTGCTAACTTGGGCACTAAGAAGAGCGACAAAAGAGAGCTTGATCGTACGATCACGGCAGTTCAGTTGGTAGGTGGTTGTGGTGGATGAAACTGACATTAAGACCAAGTCAATATCGCCGCAATTGATAACCACCAGCACTAACACACATCCCTTGAATAAATCAGACTGGCAAAAAGTAAAAAAAAAAGAAGAGCTGATCAATCGACCACGCCAGGAGTCGAACCTTGAGATGATGTTAATACTGATGATAACGATGCTATGCTTGCCGTTGCGTGTACTAACCTGGAATCTCTAGAGAATTCGGGGCTCAAAGACCGAAATCTAGCGCCTTAGCCATTAGGCCACGCGGCCGGTTCTTATTGTTGGAGGCGGCGACGAAAAAGAATTCTATAACCTCTGCGTTGTCAGGGTGGAGTTCAGTTCGTCCAATGCTTTCCATTGCAAAACAAAATTCGACATGGGAATTTGTGGAATTCGATTGACCCTTGGCTAGGAGGCATTGACCAACAGGAGACGACCAATTCTCATGCAAAGTGCGGAACCATTCCACATTCAGGGCTTCTCATCCATGTCATGGAACCGTGTGTCCAGCTGCCCCAAGGATCACATTATTACTGACCAAGCTGAGCAACGCTGAGCAACTCGGCCGTGATGCTAAAACAGGTGTCGAAGTGAGGAATCACAATTCATGACGACCCACCTGGACCCCGTTCCCAAGCATGCAGAATCGACATCTCCGGGGAAGCCTGCTTATGAATGCTACAAAAACCATTCGCGCGTGGGAACCGAAGCGAGCGGCGACCAAACCCATTGAAGCAATGGCCAAAAGTCACATGGGGCTTGTAAGTCAGGGGACCTTGGAGAGGCTCAGCGAGATCTTGATTTCTCCCTCTCCCCCGTTATACCCGTTCCGATGAATCTTCGAGTGCCCCGGGTTGATCCGAAGCTTGTTGCTCTCGTGTCAGCCCACTGTGTGTCACGAATTGGTTCTTTCCCAGGCTCGTGGCGTTCAAAAATAGGGCCAGCCGTTGACATTTCCGCTTCTCCGCAGGAAAATTGCTGTAGACTATTTCCCCGTTCGGCAAGTAGACGCCTGGAACTGGAGCTGAAGCTGTCAATTAAGCATCTTGGCCACCATTGACGCAAGCGTACAGGGGGGGCCTGAAGCAGCACCGTGGCCTCGCGTCTAAACTAATGACATGGGACGTTTTGTCAACGCTTACACCAGAGGCATACGTGCTGTAAGTAGGCGGGGCGGCGGGATGGAATTGTAACCTGGTTGCTTCGATTCCCAGGAGTTTGGGTGAAGCGACATTAACTGAAACAGCATAGATTAATTCAATTCGGCCGAATTGAATTGACATGAACAGGTCCCACGCAAGCCGCAAAAGAGCGCACTCACAAAAAAAACTCCGGCTCAAAACTCGGGAGGCGCACGGCAGCCACGGCCGTCTCGTCCGCGGAGATGCGCCGTCCAACAAGCATCAGACCACTGTGAAGATCGGGCGGTGATCCAGGAACCAAGGAGACCTCCGGGCGCGCGCGGTGCGTTCGGGGCCGTGAGAAGTTCCTATTGTTTTTTTCTCATGGCATGATGTTTCACGATGGCCGAGAACGAGAATTGTAATGGCCTTTCTCCGCGCCTTGACTGGTTCTCCGGACCCAGATATAAAGACCCCGAGAGCTGGCCACTTTGACGTCGTTGCTTCTGGTATACATTCAGTACATCAACAAGACGCAATTCGTCTTTTATAACATACAGTTTTTCTTCTTCTCCTCCTTTAGATACCTCCCCATCAACTACATACACCATCACAATGGCTCTCACACAAGCTCAGGTCGCCATCATCAAGTCGACGGCTCCCATCCTCAAGGAGCACGGCAAGACCATCACCACCACCTTCTACCGCAACATGCTCGGCGCCCACCCCGAGCTCAAGAACTACTTCTCGTTGCGCAACCAGCAGACGGGTGCTCAGCAGGCCGCCCTCGCCAACTCTGTCCTCGCCTACGCCACCCACATCGACGATCTCGGCAAGCTGTCCCATGCTGTTGAGCGTATCGCTCAGAAGCACGTCTCCCTCTTCATCAAGCCTGAGCAGTACCAGATTGTCGGCACGCACCTGGTTGGTGCCTTTGGTGAGGTTCTCGGCTCTGCCCTGACCACCGAGATCAAGGAGGCTTGGATCGCCGCCTACGGCCAGCTGGCAGACATCTTTATCAAGCGAGAAGGTGATCTTTACGAGGCTGCTGGAGAGTGGAACTCGTGGCGCAAGTTCAAGATTGTCAAGAAGGAGGCCGAGAACGACGCCGTCACCAGCTTCTACCTCGAGCCCCTCGATGGCAAGTCCCTGCCCAAGTTCCTCCCTGGTCAGTACGTCAGCCTGCAGATTCCCATCCCTGAGCTCGACGGTCTCCTCCAGAGCCGACAGTTCAGTCTCAGCGAGGCCCCTGGCAGCAACCACCTCCGTGTGAGCGTCAAGCTCGAGGGTCCCACTGAGGAGCCCTCTATCCAGGATCTGGCTGCCGGCAAGATCCCCGGTCTTGTCTCTAACCGCCTGCACAAGCGCTTCAACGTCGGCGACGAGGTCGAGCTAAGCCCTCCTTGCGGAGAATTCTTTGTCAACCCTGACGACACCTCTGCCGCAAAGAAGCCCCTGGTTCTCGTCTCTGCTGGTGTCGGTGCTACTCCTCTCGTCTCCATCTACGACTCCGTCCTCGCCTCCGAGACTGCCTCGCGACCCATCACCTGGGTCCACGGCGCCCGCTACTCCGGCTCTACCTGCTTCGTGCCGCACATCCTCGAGACGGCCAAGCAGCACGACAATGTGACGGCCAAGATCTTCCTCGAGGACGCCAAGGACGGCGACGCCTTTGACTTTGAGGGCCAGATCGACCTCGCCCGCCTCGAGAAGGAGAACCTCCTCCACCTCGAGAACCAAGAGGCAGAGTACTACATCTGCGGTCCCGAGGACTGGATGGTTGGCGTGAGGGCCTGGCTCGAGGAGAAGGGTGTTCCCCGCGAGCGCCAGCACCTCGAGCTGTTCAAGACTGGAGATATCTAATTTCCTAGAACGATTCAACGAGGAGCTGGGATATTAAAAAAGAGAGAATGGGATACACGCTAGGATTCGGGATGACGATGTCAAGGTTTCTCCTTTTCTGTCCTGTCTTTTTTTACTGCGAATAGTTGTCTTTTGTTCATCTGGCATTTCGAAGGCGTTGGAATCCTAGCCTTTTCTTCTGTAGCGGGTGGTTTTCTTCACTATAACGAATTTTGTTTTCTAAAGAGTAGAAAGCGTATATCCTAGATACCACCCATCTCGAACGAAAAAATGAAAGTTATTATTTTTAGAAATATGTGTCCAGAGTCAGAAGTGAACGGTCTCATATGAGATGATTAGACCCTTTTTTCTTGTGAGACAGACGTCTCGGGTTTCAGATGAGGGAATGAGATGTTGGTCTCGCAGCCTTTGCCTGTTCTCGTATAAATCAAGAACTTGTTGCGAGAGAAGCAGGTCCAAGTTCACAGTCATTGTCGCCACCAAGCGTCATCACATCCGCTTCTTCCCGTAAAAGGGCGACAAGAACGGCAACCCACTGCTTAGTACCTCGGTTGGAAAGGAGTGGATGGTTCCGAGCTCATGATATTGACATTTAAATATCTGTTCCTGTGTATCATTGACCCAAAGGCACGTATAAACCCCAAAGCAATCTCCCCAACCCGTAACAAAGGATATGAACAAGATCCAACAACTCACTTTACATGCTAGGTATGCAACCACTTAGAAAAGGGGCCCAGTATACGGGGGAAGAAAAGCAAAATGCTGACCCAGTGTGGGGGAATGCAAGGTGGTTCCTTGGGAAGAACCAGGGGGTATGTGGTGGACGAGATCGGATGTAACCGATCGATAACAGTCACTTTCTGTGGAGAAAAGAAAAAAAAGTCATGTTATTTGTCTTTCAAGAGATTGCTTTTTGTGTAAACGGGAGCACGTGTTATAATATTGCTTTTTTAAAATCTCGTGTCTCTCTGTGTTACTTGTCGTCGATCTTGAACGATTTACAAAGAGATCCCGCCCCCTCCGAATGTACATGTATATAAAACATGCAAGTCGCCAACAGGCTTCCAATGAAAAACCCGATGATGCTCTCGGCCTTGGTTAACATATCTTGCTCTCTCCCGCGTCCCCGGCGGTGAAAGAGAACAAAGCGCCAGGGGACTGGATCGTGCCTGGAGATGGGGTTGCACAACGGCTTTCTCGAGTCCTCTGCGTGTTGTACAAGGCGTGCGGGCTGTGTCACGGCAGCAAGATGATGAGGCGCTACTTCTGCGAAGAGATGGATATGAGATTGACTCAAGGAGATGAAGTAAAGAAAAGATTCCTTCAGAGCAGGGTTTGTCTTGAGCCATTGAGGGTTCATGTTGTAGAGGAGTCACTTGACTCAGCTATCAGCTCGACGCCTGTCCCTAGACGCTGATCCATTAAACCGGATATCTCATGTCCCACAGGAAGGATAGCGACAGCATCGGAACCGCCTCACTGGCAAGCGCGCAGCATGGTTAGGCGAGTCCATGCATGAGGCTTTCTCTCTTTCCCCTAAGAGAAGAGAGGAGAAGAGATATGCTGTCCCACCAGATGGGGAGAATAGGTGGCAGGGGAAAAGAAAATGATTATTCCCTGTCTCAGAGAAGGAACATGAGATAGCATCGCTCTTCAAGCCATGGGTCGTCATTCGGCGTTCTACTCTTCTTAAACACCTTCTCCCATGTCTTCCCCACTCGTCTCTCCCCTCGAACCCGCCGGACGGGGGCCATGACCATGGCCGAGACGGTGATCCGCAAGGCCTGCGATCGATGTCACGCGCAGAAGCTCAGCTGCAAGCGATACAACGACGAGCCGTGCGAGCGATGCGTCCGACTCAAGACCGAGTGCAAGTCGAGTCCTTCCCTGAGGTACAGGAAGCAACAGCAACAGCAGCAACAACACCAACTCATCGACAACAACTCGAATCATCTTCAGGGACAACTCCCTCCCACCTCGTCAACTCCAGCTCCGACCGGACGCCGCTCTCCGAAACGCCGGAGGACCGATAGCCAAGGAGATGCGAGTCTTGTCCCACCCGACGCGGGTACGTGCCCATCCCCTTTTCCCTATGAGCTCACCTGTCTGGCATCTGAATCAACCGACTCACCTTTCGTTTCTGCCGAAAAAGCAGTGCCAATAGTACCCCATACGGGCGTCCTGGCGGCGGCGTCGTCCAAGAGTCATGTCCCCGTCACACCCGATCCCGTCCTCGACGCCGGCGACTTTGGCTTCACCTTTGACCAGCTGGCCTTTTTCCCCCAGCATTTATCTCATCCTGAGCTCCCGGGAGGAGTGGTAGTCAACGATCCTCATCATCTGGTCCATCATCCTCCGGCCGTCTTTGCCGACTCTTGGGATCCGAGGCTCGCCGTCGAGGCTTATCAACCTCCTCAAGAGCCTCTTCCTCTTCAGCTTCAAGGTGACGCCGCCTCCCACCGCGTCGTCGACTCTGTCCCCCCCTCTGCTGTACCTCCACCACAGCTACACCTGAGGAGCAGAAGCTGTGTACCTGAGCACGGCAGCTCTGACAAGCGCTCGCGGCCCCGGACCAAGCAACGGCCCAGGCAGATCACCCTGAGGCACGACGCTGACCATCTGTCTCCGCTGCACCCCGAAGCGCCCCCGATTCACTGGATGGCGCAGCTGTCCGACATCAACGCCCGCCTCCTGGACCTCGCGTCCGCCCTACCCTCTCCGCAGGAGGTGGCCCAGAACGGTCCGTCGCTGGGTCGTCCTGCCGACGAGAGGTTCAGGAGTCAAGGGTTCCCCATCGAGGACATGTTCAAGCTGACCCGAAGAGTCGCTGACATCCTCGAGAAGCCCCCTACCGATACACCAGACAGGGACGGAGCCAGGGGACATCACTCAACCATCGACGGGGCAGACCCAGGCAACGCCATGTTCATCCTCTCGACATATGTCCGTCTTCTAGACATGTATCAGAGAGTCTTCAGCCTCGTCCACGCCGAGTTGTCCCGAGCAGACTCGGGCGCGACCTTTAGCTTCTGGAAACTTCCCGCCGTAACCGTGGGTTCCTTTGCAGTCGAGTCATCGCCCTTTCTCCAGATGTCCCTGACGATCCAGCTGGCAGAGGAGTTCCTCTGCCGCCTGAGAGGATCAACGGCGCGCTGGTCCGGGGCTGGGAACGCGGCGTCAATGTTTGCCGGTGTTGTGGATGTATCTTTCCAGGCGTTTAGAGATCGAGAGGAGGCATTGGCCAAGCATCTCGTTGAACTCCGCAGCGAGATTGAGCCACTATTGGACTCGTAGGGGGGAACAGTATTGAAATCGATGGGTTCGGTTCGGTGGTACTCAGGAGGAGCTTCTCGCGTATGGATACTGTTGGGCATAGACTTTCTTCCCAGTTACGCCTTTGAGGCCTCCTGGAAGGCACGGAATAGTGTAATCTAATTCATTCCTATGGTCAGTTTCACCATCTCGTCATCGGGGCGTGTTATCAAGGTCAAATGCCCATGTGATGCTGAAGCGGTCAACAACAACTCATCAAAGTGGGAACTTCGGCGGTGTAATCCAGAAACTGAGGTGGCGTCCTCAACGAAACATTGGGCACTCCCAAAGTAATATTATTAGTAGCAAAGGTCCTTGGCCTTTTAGGAGTTGTGGCAAATTCGTGCATTCATGCCCAACCACAACCCGATGGATGATCATTTTCGATCAACACCATGCAAAAGAGCAAAATGTATATTCCCGGATAGTGCGGAACATGATCTTCCAGTTCCCAGACGTAGATCAAAACCTTCGTAGTGCTTCGTAGGGCTGCAGCAAGTTTTCGATCTCAAAGGCCATAGCTTCCTTGCTGCAGGTATAAACTTGGTGGTCTAAACCTTGATGCCTGGTCGATGCATCTCTGAATAGCTGCAACAACCGTGACAACCATTGCGAACCTTCTTCAGCTCTCGCATATTCTACGCCAAGCCAACTCTAACAGACATGCATCTCGGCTCCCGTTTCCCTAGGATAGCCCCGGCGCCACAACCAACAACAAACAACAGGACCGAAGCCCGCTAGGGGACGGTCATCCGGCATCCGGGGGAGGGCCAAAGGGGTTCTCTGTGGTGTTTAACTGGACCTCAGCACCCCGTTAGAAGCCTAGGTCCCCCTCGGAGACAGCCGTTGGGTGCTACCCTGAGCAAAAAAACGGGCATACAAGTCCCGTCGGTCACACGCCTCGCCTCACCGAGAGGGGGTGCAGCTTTTCGTACTGTATTCTCTCCTCCCAACGCGATGAGACTTGATTGAGAGGAGGGGGTTTTGAGTTTCAACAGCGTCTTGAGTAAAGCCGCATCCATCAACTTCGGGAGTCGATGTGCCGGATGAGCACGGTAGATGATTCAAGCTCGGTATGACGATGACCGATGACGAGGCGTGAATTCACTCACAACATCCTTGAAGGGGTATCATGACCATTCATGTCGGTAAAAAGCATGTCCCGAACTGCACACCCCGAGCCGTGCTTCAACGGCCGAAACTCAATCCCACGATGAGACGCTTTGACAATTATCCACTCCTCTCACGGGCAACCAACGGTGGAATTATCTCGTTATTTGCAAAACAAGTTATTCTCTCTCTTGTCTTTGCGGTTTGAGACAAATTTGCCTCAAAGAGACAGCGATCGTCATAGGGGACCCTTTGACGGCGGCATTTCCCATCCAAGCGAATACGGAGACAACTCCATCGCCAATGGCATTGCCACCTCAAGTTCCCAATTCATGCAACCCGCTCCTGTCGAATCGAACCCCTCCCCTCCCCTCAGAGAAGGGAAGGGAAGGGAAAGGCAGTTGGTAAAATCTGACAAGTGACGGCGGTGGTGTGATTGCGAATAACTCGCATGGCACCTGGGAAACCTTATTCTCGCCTCGCTAGGCCAACCAACCCCAGTGATCTTCATCACGGGCATGCCGCAATCTGCGGCAGCTCAAGACGACGCCGGGGCCATGGTGCAAAGGCCTTGTCCATGTCCATGTCCATCGCCCATGTGGAATGGAATGGGCATGGCATGGCATGGTATGTATGGGGCAGGTTAGCTGACAAAGGGTCCAAAGTCAAGGACAAGACCCAAGTCCCAAGTCCCAAGTCCCAAGGTCCATCCAGTCGATGAAATGGCCCACGGGCTTCAAGGGGGGCGTTGATCCGGGAATATCCAAGGGTCCGAGATGCCGGGGGGGGCGCAGTGTTACCAATCCAGTCCGCTCCAGTCCCAGGCCATGAAACACGCGCGCGCGCAAACGATTAAGCTTTCACCGACGGCGTGGCCAAGATGTTGTTTGGCCCAGAGCTTCACGTCGGTGGAGCCTCCTGTTCCCACTGAAGCCGTTGTCTCGGGACATTTTCTTGTGAAGATCTTGATGCCCAACCCAACACCAAGGAGAGCCAAGGTCAAGGGGGGCATCGAGGTTTGATCTAGACGATCAAGGGCAAACCTCCATCTGACATGGCTTTTCCGGTCCAGACCATCAAACCGCCATCTGAAATTCCCATCCCCTTTTTTCGACCACGACAGAGGGGGAAAAAAAGAACGCAGAAGTGATGGCGTGCACACCCCTGTTCAAGCCCCCCGAGGCACGTTTTTGTACCCAGGAATGCAACGCTCACCCTCCATGACGAGGACAAGGAGAGAGAAAGCAAAGACCATAACAAGCTGGGCTGTTTACGAAATTCCTTGCCTGGTAGCCAGGCTGCGTCATCTCGCCAAATCCCAACTGACCGGTACCGCCGTCTTTGGTGCGAGACAAGGACCTCGCAATGACCAGGGGTTCGCGACCGAGTTGGCAATCAATGCCCACCGATCAACGGTAAATGATGGCGCACAATAGCTTGGGCATTTTCTCCGTCGGCCGAGAGCTCCCCAATCGAATCGCCCCTGAGCAAGGTCGGGTCGTCTGTCAAAGAAGCATCCATCATGGCGATGGCCCGGGGGCGTGCAGACAGACCTCAAGGGTCAGAGTGTGTGAGTGACCAGGGCGGTCTTCTCGACTGCCTGAAACAACAACTTTGGGGTTCCTTTGTTGAAACGTTCTTCTGTGTCGCTCCGACATGCGGAGCCGGAGTCAGCGGCCGACGTTGCAATCCAATGTCGCTTCCATTGCCTGCAAACTGCTACCGTAATGCTGCCATCCAACTGCCTGCTAACCTATACCTCGATATCGCGCAGATGAGGGTTATCAACTTTCCCTTCTCGATCGTTGTCGCTCTCTGGTGTGCCCGTGTATCGCACAGCCTCTGCCTGGCGGCCTAAGGGCAGTCCAGTCTCCCAGATAGAGTCATAATCTGCGTTTGTCCCTCGTTCATTCGCCCAAGCCATCAGCCGCTTCCTTAACCCCGGGCCACTAAGTCTTGATCCTTGTGAACGGTCTCCTACGCTCCAGGGTATTAGTTGATATCTCTCGCGGCTGTACCTACCGTTTGAGGCGCGACTTCGCGGTGCGTGTTGCTTGGCCTAGATATTGGTTGTAAAGCCACCACGGTGTCGCTGCGAACAGACAATCGCCTGACTGTGACGTTGGAGATATTATATCCTGGGGAGGTCCAGAACCTTTTGACTCCCGTCATTCATGACCATGTCCCATCCAAGCCTCACGTGAAGCTCCTCCCGCAGGCATCGCGCAGTAGTGGTGGACGCCGGCAGACTGATTAGTCCGCCCATGACCCGATAGCATATGCAGCCAGAGATGCCGGCCGGCGGGGGGTTGTCAACCTGCTTGACGGGCGCCCTGAGGCCGTGGCGGTCTTGCTAATTTCTTGCCAAGTCTGGGGTCGACAGGTGCAAATCCCATGGGTTGCCTGAGCGGGAGAGCGAGTGTGTGTGTCTGTGTGTATCATGGGCTCTCCATCGCGCTTCCAGCGGCAGAGTTTTCCCATCTCGACATCGACTCAGAAAATTCCTGTAGCCTGGGCCACACCAGTGGAATAACCGAAGGCCTCCCAGTTCGAGGCCCTGCGAGAATTGCATCGTTGCTCCATCTGCCAGCTGCACGTCTTGTCGATACCGCGTCGTAGGCTTGCTGTCAAAGAGCGGTCTGCATCAACTAGCCTAGTGCCGTATACTGAAGAAATCCATCCGCGGGACGGCGTGTCTAGAGATGCCTCAGAGACGCCTTTGTGAAGCAATATTCCTCAGTATCCTGCGTCTTCGTCGTTGATGCATACTGCGTCAGTGTGGCTGCAGTATCAGTCATCTGCTGTCGATGTGACGCTCGGCAGTGAAAAGGCCGAGCCAATTTCCCGCACGCATCCATCTCCAACAACCTTCGGTTTACCGGATCGTCCTTGTTTTCTCTTTTGTTGTCTCTTCTTCTTCTCTCCAACTCAACCCAACGCCCCGGAAACTAATTCATGGCTGGTCTAGGGCCGACCCGCACACGGTTTCCATCCTGTTCCCCGGCTGTGGCGGATTCAGAGTGAGACTAACGCGAACCTTGACCTGCTTGGCGGAGTTGAAGCAGGATTCGAATGCCTTCCCCGTCGTTGCCAACATCGAGAAAAAGCAACATGTCAAATGAGCTGCCATCACCCTGGTCGCCTCGTCGTGGAGTCGGTGGGTTTGGCCCAGCTGTCTACCAGGGCGTCGACTCCAGGAGAAGGGTTCGGCACGGCTCGGTTCCGCAGAGCAGCTGGATCAACAGACAGGAGGTGTCTGGCGAGGCCGACAGTCGGCCTGATCAAGAGGATTCGTCCGAGGCAACGCCGCCTCGGTTGGATATGCAACAAGGCTGCAGAAGGCGGAATCGTTGCAACGTTCAAGGCGTAACCCCAGACATGGTGGCTTCGAGGCGTGCCTCTGCACTCCCCACAACGGCGCAGTGAGCTCGATCTTCAAGATCGCGTCCTGCACGTCCATGTCCAGCTGCCGCGTCGGCAGAGAGTGTGTTGTTGATACCCGCCTAAATGGATGTGAGACCTTGAAACACCAAGCCTTTGTGACAATGCCGTACGCATAAACTTGCAAAATCTGATAACTGATTCTTGATACCCTTGCAACCGTTCATGACCATGTTGGCGTTTGACGAGCGGGAGGGAACCAGACAACCGGCCGGGGCTATCATGCTTGAAGCAGAACATCCCGAGGCCCGAGCCCGCGTCCTGGGAACCAGAGACACGCAGCTGGGACGCCTGTGATTGGTCAGAATCTCGCCAAGAACGGGCTTAATGGCTTGGCCTGGTTTTGACGACTGCGGCCTGTTCAACCCCGAGCCAGGTTCTTTGGGCTAGAGAAGCTGGGTTCTGGACGGAGGCGTCACGACCAGGGAGCTGGAACCGATGAAAAATGAAAACAACGTCGTCGAGGCCGTGCTGAGCCTCGTTTGATGAGTGAGGGTCGTTGATATCCTCTGTGGACAAGGCGCCGAAACCGCACGTCGAATAGCAGAATGCATCGACGGCATGTCGACACCGGGGGATGCTGCTAGGGCCCGGCGGACTGAGACGGCGTGCCGGGGCGTAGAAAGGATTGCTTCCAATCTCGTTCTAAAGCCAACCAGTCGGTAAGAGCTAGAAGGCTTGTAGACGGGACCGAGAGGTCGTCCCCCTGGCACTCATTTGGCCCCAAGTCACAGCAGCACCGGGACTTGCAGGGCTGATTGGATAGCGGTGTAGTAACCGTCTACAGACGGCGTCGGCTCAATGTGGAGATGGGGTGAAGTGGAAATTATTCCAGAAGGCGTGCTGGTTGGATGCTCGTGTTGCTAGCGGACCATGACGCCGTGAGCACCATGTTTCTCTCCCTGGAAAGGCCTGGCCTGGTAGTTCTTAGTCAGTCAGTCGGCTGGATGAATATCGCAACATCGAGGGAGCTCGGGATGTGGGCATAACCGGGCGCCCTGCACAAGCAGATGCCAAATGCAAATGTAAATGGATGGACGTCGGGGAGTCGGTCTGGCTTGATTGGTGGGAATGGAATGCCTGACAGCAAGGACCACAGAAAGACCCGGCTCAAACTCGTAGCCATGTCGAAACTTGTTCACCGGTTCCTGCATTGGGAAAGCAACGTGGCTGTAACGGCTGAATGGCTTCCTGCGACTCGACGTCCAGCGCCGAACCAGTCAAAGGTGCTGGTGGTGGTGAGAAGGAGGAGTAGGAGCAGCGTGATGCGCGTGCCAGTGCGAGTGCCCTTGCGTGCGTTTGGAGTGTCGCATCTCCTGTGCCATGTCTTTCGGATGCATCTCGTTGTAGATGGCTAATCTCAGATGCTGTCCCAGCTTGTCCAGTGCCGACGACATCCATCGTGACAAACCGACGGGGCTGGTTGGGGGTCTCGCGCTGTCAAAAACTCTTGCTCTACCAGAACAGGAGTGGCGGGCAGACAGGGCAACTCGGCAGACCTGACGACCTAAGACGTGAGAAGAAGCTGCCGGCATTCGGCCCACGTGCGAGGTGGAGCTGGCGCCAAAGCAGTCCATGTTTATCTGGCGGAGATGGGGTGATTTCTTCATCTTTGAGGGTTCATCTGACCGACGCTTCTGCAGCAGGTTTACAGGCCCGATTTCGAACAGAGTGATTCTCCGACTTTGTGACACAGACGGCAGTGGTCTCTTTTGCCAACGGAACGGGTACGGTACGGTACTTGGGACTCCACGCCCAGGGCATACGAGGATGGCGTCACCGGCGCAGGCGTCTGTGACCATGGATACGAATCCCAACCCAACTTGCCGGCGACGTCTGGAACGGTGGAAGACGCTCGGCTGATCCTGGCAGACGGTGGGTCAGACATGTCGCCCATTCTCCCAGGGCCAACCTGGAGACATCTGCTCACAGATGTCAGGGCGACATGCTGCGATTGGTGAAGGACAATACGGTAACTCTTTCTGTTGGCGCGTGTAATATCTAGCTGCAGATGCGAGCCATTTCCGAGAGAGAGAAAAAAAATTGTTTCCTGCATTGACGTGGGTTGTCCTTTGGGTCCATCACCGCTCTGACTTTTGGGAGAAGCGGAAATGCCGGTATGAATGGTAACAGAAATAGGACCCTTGCTCGCCGCGGCATGAGAGAACATGTAATGTATCTGTACGGAGCACCCTGATTGACCTCGGGCCCAGTCAATCGAGCCATGGCAGCCAGCAATCGGCGATGGGAGGTGTCAAGACAATACGCGTCCCTTGATCGCCCCGGGAAGCACAGCAGGCCGAGGTTGACTTGCACAAGACAAGACAGTGAATACTACTGGCCATGGCGATCCGAACTGTAGAGTTGCATGTCCAAAGTCTCGACTGCTCAAATTGGTGGTCCGTCAACCCGTTCTGGGAAGTTGGCCATGTCGATCGCGAGAGGAGGGGCTCGGTGAAGGATCCCACGTGCCCGACGGCCCGTCTGTCGGGTGATGCCATTTACTCCCAATCAACGGAGGGTGATTTAGATGGGAGGTGATAGTGGCTCTCCGAGGTGGTGTTGTTCTGTCGTCGGGTGCTTTCCCTTGGTGGTGGGGACCTGACAAGACGAGAAAGCCAGGGCGTCAAGGGATCGAATGGCCCTTAAGGGTTCTCAAGGGTGACGGACCTCAATCTCACCGGGGTGTTTTCTTGGAGTCTTGAGGCTGGGCTGCCTGAGGGCGTGGACTGGTAATGGCGGGCAGCAAGCACAGCGCAGCACAGCACATTCATTGTGTGGAGCAGCACCAGTGAATGACTCCATTGGCGGCTCCGCCCTTGGACAGAATATTGCTGCGCAACGCATTGCGGTGAGTAATAAGGCGCCGTGCTGTGCTGTGCTGTGCTGTGAGGATGTGCTGTAACCTGACACACGGGTTACACACTGATGAGTGGATTGAGTGCCGGCGGTATTGGTATCTATTTTGAATGGGTACTTTACTTGATCAGTGGTGGAGTGAAAGACGGGCTCTAAAGCTTCCATTTTTTCTGCCTCGTGGTGGATGACGGCCCGTGAGAGGGCGTCGCTGGAGCGGGTAACGCAGCACACGATCCTTTCAACTCTTTTTTTTTTCTCTGTTGCTCTGCCGGCGGTGACAAGTTGGCCCTTGGCTTCCGGATCAATCCATTCTTTCTGCATGGATGCAAGGGCAAGAGGAAGAAATCTCGACCTTGCAAAACGGCAGGGCTGTTGGTTCATCTATCAGACAGGTACAGGCACAGGCAGTATTCGTTCTCGGCCGTTTAGGCCTGGGCGAGTCATGGAAATGAATGCCCTTCAGGGTCTTGGTAATGGAAAACGGTTCAGGTCAGCTCCTGGCCACAGGCTTCCATTCCAAATCAATCCAATCCATCCTCACTTCGCCGACGCCGAAGCTGCGAGGCTCGTAGGTTGGTCTGTGTCACCCCCTTCGAGGGTCCGTAGTCCATGAGAAGGGGACTGGAACTTTTTTGGTCGACGGGTCTCGCTCCCAGTAGATTGCAACTAGAGGAGCTGGAGCAGAGCGGTTGCACCCCGGCTGGTTGCATACCCACAAAATCAATACCTGCATATCTCTGTAACAAGGCCAGACGCCCTCTCACCCTCCACCAGAGCCCACATCTCACTCCCTCCGCTCTTCAGCTCTTCAACCCCAGACCCCTGTTTCTTCTTAATTTTTTGCTCGCCTGCAAAGAAGAAAAAAAGACTTGACCCACGCACCTCGAGGCACACACCTCACACACCCCCCCTGCCCATCTACCTACGCCTCCGCTGGCAGGGGGGTCTGGTCCTCTTTTGGGTCTCGTTGCGGACGGGACCTCTGGCACACACTCTTTCGCAGGCCGCCCAGACGTACCGACCGCACCGCTGGCTGTGGTGTGCGTCTTGTGCTTTGGTGCTCTGGCTATTCTGGCATCGCTTTCGGTTTTCAGACCAGGTCCTTGTCCAGACTCCATTCTGGTAGTGGGCTGTCAACAGGGGTCATGGAGGGTCTGGGACTCGTTTTTTGGTGCCTCTCGACTTATAATAAACAACCTTGAGCCCGTCCAGCAACAATAGCGGCCTTTCTCACCCCGTCTCTAGGGATTCAATGACTAGCTTCGGTTCCGTTGTTTTGGGTCCATCTCGTCTTTAAATACTCTTCAACCTCCCTTCGACACCATTGACGTCGACGTTGCAGCGTGTTGTCATTGTCCTTCCAAGTTCAACCTTATCACCGCCATTGACACTGCCCGGCATCAACTCTTACCTCGCCACTACTCTACCCCACGACCGTCTGACCTGGGTCTATATATCTCAACACCGCCCGACTGTTTCAGCAGCGTCTTGATACCCAACAAAACCATTCATTCTTTATCGATCTTTACGTCCCTTCACAATGTGCAACTACATCTACGTAAGTTGGGCGACTGGCAATGGAAATCCTTGGTCATGGTCATGACAAGGATCATACGCAAAAGAGTCAGACAAGGGATCGTGACTAACAAACCATCCTCTATTCAGAAGGAGCTGAGCTGCCAGCACCACTACCACTTGGTAGAGTCATGGTGCCCCAAGTACATCGAGACAGAGCGTCGATGCCCGCCCACTATCGTGAGCAAGCAGTACTGGTGAGTCAACGCGGAACCCATCCATTAGTCTGCATGAGTCGTTGCTAACGGTCTACCAAAAGGGGTGACGACATTTGTGGTATGTCTCAATCTTTTCCAAGGCCGAGCGGAATCATCCTCTCCACCGACGGGACCATTGTTAGGGTGATGCATCGTACTAACTAGTTACCCAGCCGCCTGCCGCGAGCGCCAGCAGCCAAGCAACCACCCGTGGGCAAAACTCATCCAGCGTCCCGAGTCACGCATGTCCTACTCTGCCCAACAAGTCCCAGCGCAATGAGTGCGCTTCACGTCACGGGCCGGTAACCATCGAGGCATATCACGACGCCCTCACGATGCCGCCAGCCGGCCCGCGTTCCTCATCGAGGCGGCACCACTCTATACTATACTCCCCCACACCCGATCCGATATCGATAATCCGGCTTCTCGGGTGACTTGAAACATGAAGACAACCCTCATCTCCCTCTTTCGGCAGCGCCGACCTGCACAGCAGACGGTGCATCTGCAGGCGTTTACGCCAAGTGCACTGCATCCAATTCTTGACTGGCCAACCCCACCTTCGGCCCACGCGGGTGCTGATGCGCGAGAGGGACGGATGAGAGGCTACACGACGGTATTCAACGTGGAACAACGATTACAGTACCGAAAACCGCAAAAAACAGGAGAAAAATCTTTGATGCAAAATCTGGAATTGTCAGGGCGCAGGAGGAAATTTGTCGTTTTTTTTATTGTTCGTCCCAAGGTGGATAAGAATTGGCTCTTTGGGTGCAAACCTACCTCGGCCGGTGGTTTACTCCTCTTTTCCTCGCTTACAGAGGAGGGTGTTGATGCTGTGGTACCTTTTTGGGAGGTTGAGCGTCGATCAGCAGAAGCTGGGGGAGCTTCTGGAGCTGGGAGTTGGAGCTGGAGCTGGGGCGGCTGATGGGGGATGCAGAGCAGCGCGTTTTTGCCACAGACCAGGATGGAAGGCCTTCCATGCTGGCACATCTCGATGGGCACAAAAGCCCCCCCGGCACCCTCATGACGAGCGCCGCAACCAGCATCTCCACGTCGGCATTGGACGCCACCCCAGCCCCAGGCGCTTTGGCAGTCCTGTCGAGATGCCTGCTCGAGGTGGGATGATCACGACCGGAAGCCCATCTTGCGTGGGACAGGCATGATACATGAAGCTTCATCAACCCTGTTCCTTGAGGAGACGAGAGACGAAGGAGAAGAGGGGGATCAAATCACACCGGCAAGAGAGGGAGCTTTTTTCGACGCGTTTTTTTATTTTTATTTTGTCTTACTAACTGCATGGCTGGAAATGAGCATTTTACGGGATGGAAAGATATCATTGGGCTTGGAAACCTCACATATACTTACTCTGCACTCCGTGGCATGGCGTTATCATCGTTTTTGCCGCGCTTCAATGGGCGGGACGGAAAGGAACTTCTTTTGGAAATTGGAGGGAAACCCGACATCGGGGGATGGGATGGATTGGGGGGACTTTGGATGGATGGATCATTACTTTGCCAATTACCTTACTGACCACAGCTGGACTAGCTTGCATACTGTTTGGCGCATGATGAAATTATTAGAATAAACATTGCTTGAATTTTCTCCATCTTTTTTTTGAGTCTCCCATGTTTGAGCTAATGTGCGTTGAAGTGGTCATGACACCCAGCGCGCGGCAATGTCAGGGAAAAAGCCATGATGCTGCACAGGTACTCACTACACCATCATAGACCAACTACTTCCAAATTACGCGCCAAAGCTGCAAGAAACGTTGTTGGCCGCTCACATGCGATTTTCCCCCACGAAACTAAAAGAGAAAACCCTCCGGGTGCACGCCATTTCCCACATCCCGAGCGAGATACCGAAGACGCGAAAGGCGTTCACACGGGAACACCGTTTTGAGAGAGAGGAGGGGGGCTGACCTGACTAGGTTGGTTTAGAGCCCGCTCCGGCCCGTCAAGGCTAGATTGGTCATCCCGCTCTCGTTCTTCGAGTGCCGGGGGAAGTTTTGTTGGTTCTAGCGAATTTCTGAACTTTCCGAAATCCCACGTTGTGTGGCAAAAAAGTAATCATATCCATCCGCTCACCGAGATGGGGGATGGTTTTCTGGTGTTGAGATAAAATCCTCGGTATCCATGACCGGAAAGACGTGGGATGGGGAGAGAGACATGATGGGCTCAAGAGTGTGCTCGAGCGTTGTGGGTTTTTTTTTTTGGTCTTCCACTTTTGGAGCTTTTGTCTCATCCTTCTATCCCGTTTCTGGAAGCGTGGGATTTTCATCATTTGTGCTTGATCTCCAAAGAGGTAGGTAGATATTGAGTCAAGTAAGACATAGAGGTGTGTGTATCTTATCACCGCATCCATTATCATGCCATGATCAACCATCCAATCTCACCTTCAAATCCTCCTCCCTCTTCTCCCCAAACTTATACGGACCAAATATTTCCATTCCCCACGTTTTTGCTTCCTCTTTGACTGTCCTCCCACCATCTTCTGAGCCGACGCTACTGCACCGCGCCGCCAGCAAGGTCCCCCTGCAAGGTCTTGAGACAGAAGAGGGAGGAACAAGGAAAAGAGGCAGCGCGTTTGCCAAGGTTTCCTCGTTTCCTTTCCTTCTGTGGCTTTTATCATTGCTTTTTTTACAACTGCGTGCTGGGTGATTCGTGCAGAATGCATGCAAGCCACAATGTGCTCTACGGTAGTTGTCTCTTTTCACAACCAAGCTTTGCCCTCTGCCGGATCCCGGGCTTGTCATTTTAGCTGTTCCGCCCGGTGTCTCTGGTGGAACAGCCTTCTTGACCGGCATTCTTCGGGTTTATCAATCTGATAATGATGAGCAAAAAAAGAGATCGTCGGCGCATCCCGTCATGACACTCATGATTGCTAGGTGAACATACATTCTCTGCAAGGCATTTTACGAAGCAGTGACCAAAAGTGACAAAGGAGACAACAACGCTTGGCTAGCAGCAAGGCCCTGCGTCTGTGAAACCACCCTTCTTGTTGTTTGCCCATGTCTTTTTTTCGCCCCCCCCTTCGCAAAGCGCGGCTACCAAATCCAAACAAGAACCAATATTTTTTTCACCGCTCGTAAACGCATCTCTAATCACCCAACAGACTGGGGGTGCCAACAACAAACATCGGAGGTCGGCGACCCGGTGATAAGAACGAGACCGAGCTGACTTGTTCACCGACGCTTCCACTCAGCCCAGCCCTTGCATCCTTCAGGTATCTGCTGGCGCTTGAGACAGCCTCACACGACCGCACGTGCGCTGCCGGCGGCGCCAAAACGCCCAGACGGGATGAGGATGGGGCATGTATTGTCCCCGCCGGTTTTCTCGGCGCTGCGCTCAACGGCGTCGGGTTGCTTGCCACGTCGAGTAGGCGGGTAACGTAATTTAGACCGTACAGAGTAAAGAAAAACTTATCACGTACGAGTTTCCAAGGTCACGGGGGGGGCTCAAAAAAGGTTTAATATTGGGTTACGATCTCGCAGAGATGGCGACGTGGGGTGCATGTAAATGTCTTGACGTGGGAGAGACAGACATGATGGCGGTCTCGGGATTGTGGGCGGCAGGGCGCACTCGGTACTGGGTTGATAGGCTCATGAGATGGCTTCATTCAAAGGGAACCCTGATGAGGCTGAAGCTGAGGATGGGGGGCGGACATTGATTGTGTGAATGAAGGGGGTGAAGAAGACGGAGATGCATCGTTCGTTCGCGCCATTGCATCTCCGGTGGTTGTGCTGCTTATCAGAAAGTGTACCCATACCGACCAGCTGGGACGGCACCCATGTAACGACGAACCCGGCACTGTAAATCATCACGCAAATCTTTTTTCCCTTCCTTTCTCTGCCCCCCGTCTCATGGGATCGTCTGATTGTTCCCTGAAAGTAGAAGCCCACTCTTGGGTCCTCGTCACACGCCAGCCCTACCACGGCCGATTCCACTTCCTTATCAGGACTCTTCCCCATTTACTACCGCTCTTGTTTCCAAAAGGACCCTTTGACTATCATCTCCCACCCTCTAACCTGGGCCGATTTGACAAATCTCCAAGGATCCAGACACACCTGAAAGGTAATTCCTTCTCGGCCGGTGTGCTCAGGCCAGGTCCGGTCAGTTTCATCACAAGTTCGCGCAGTTCCCCCCTCCCCCATCACATCGGAGGAGTTTACCTTGCAGAGATTCGCCTAGGATGGCCTCAAGCTTGGCGGTTGCATCTGCCAGCCGCCGAAAGGGCTGTGATGGGATTAAACCCAGATGCCGCAATGCGACGACCACTTCACCTTCTGGTGGGTGGTATCACATCGAACCCTCATCCATGCAAGGATCATGGCTGTTCAGGAACGGGAGTTTAGAGGGGGCAACACCACGATGACAACGACAACGTCAGAGAAACGGCGTCTAATGGACTTTTCCCGAAACCAACACCCGGAACTCTATTTCGTCATCTCCCAGTCCCCTATCATCATGCGAACACGGTTCATCAGACGACCTGATAGACGCGGGCGGACCAGCAATTATCGCCCAGTAGCCTCCCACGTGTTGTGTGCGTTGCCGGAAGCCTGGGACCCCACGCGGGTCTGGTGATGGCAACCTTGTCCCCCGGGCGTGGGATGCTGGTGATAGCGAGTCCTCCCATTACGTTCCGAATTGGCGGAATCTCGGGTGCCTGGGCGCACATGAGATGGAGGAGAAACGCTATCCAAGATGGCTTGCAGTTCGACTGCGACGCTCACAAACAATGTCATACGTTAGGTCGACGTACGGGCAAATAAGCGAGCTCACCAACCACCAGGCACAACGGCAAGACTCCCCGCCAGGATTCTACCAGGCTTGCTCTACGGAGATGAAATGTCACGGCCGATACCACATTCCCAAATCCAGAAGCAACCCGTACGTACGTGACGCCGCCGTCGCGTGCTGCCCAGGCCTACCCCACAGGAGACCGCTCACCGGTATGGAAACCCTGCATACTGGGGAGTCCAATTGCAGTGCTGTTCACCGAGGCGCGACCTAGCATCCGCGGCAAAGAGAAAAAAACAGGGTCGCTCCCAACACACCTGCTCGATTCAGAGATCATGTCGCATGCCCTGTGACGAAGGGTAGAGGCGCACCCGACGGGCCGTGGCGCAGTTGGAGGAAGAGTCGTGTGGTTGGGGATATGGTTTGCCATTGGGTTCTCACACACACACACACACACACACTTCTCTCTCGCTTCCAAGCGTGTAAGCCCGGGTATTCCTGGCCGTATGAGGGGGAAACATGGCCCCCAGTATTATGGCGTATACTGGGTCAAGAAATGAGGGACCGTCCTTTTGATAGTCTCGGTCAGGATCCAGAAGGGTTCTCGGGGTGAGGGGAGGGGGTGCATGATCAAGTGCACTTCATGACAAGTAGCGAACGAGTTCGTGCCGACCCAAGACCCAAGCGCCCTAGGATTCCGAATCATGAGTGTCTCGTCAGAGCATTGCGAGAGTCAAGACCAATGCCAAAGCTGGCAATGCAGACAAGGAAGACCCTTTCAAAGACCCCCCCTTCCCCTCGTTGTTTGATGAATCACAGAGTCGCATCACGAACAATACCCGGGCCTTTCTCTCATCATGTATTAACCCGGATGTTTTGCCTCTGGTGGGTGTTGGCATTTGACAGGTTTGACAGCTCTCCACGCTGACGCCAGAGCTGCCCCCCTCCCCTCCAGGTTCAGGGGGAGGGGAAGCAAGAAAGTCGATCCTGCTTAGTTGCATTAGCGCATTCGCATGGTAACCCTCGCAGATGCATAGACCCCGTTAGCAGGATACACTCAAACGGTCGGTTTGGAAATCTCCGCCGAGGCCATCCTATTTCCTAAACCGTCCTCTTGCAGAACTTCCTCACACCCTTCATCCATGGAACTGCTACCCCTAGGGCCGAACTTTTTTTTTTTTTATCCTGGGTGCTCATCTGCCCACATCGGGTCAGTTTCGATTTCAAAAAGAAGAAAGGCCCGATGCCCGTTTTCCCAAACGAGGACATTACGTTGCTTTACCCTGTTCCCTTTCGACCCACGGAGTATTTTTTTGCTTGTCAAACACAAGATGCCTGATGCCTGATACCACACTCTCGCCAAGCACGGTGTCATGATCATGGGAGAGTTCCTGTGTATTATCCTCACGCCCCTGGAAAGTGTCTTGCCAAAAGACCCTGATGTTTATCCGCCAGCGCCTGATTCCTCGCACACATCGGTCATGACCTCCGGAGAAATCTCGCTCAACTTGGGGGGACAGGTTTTCCATGACAAGGACCAGACCGGGATGAAACATGACGAGCCTGACGCTATCCGACGGGTTCTCATGTCAGGACTGCAATGCAGTTCCCCCTTCTCCACGATTTGTCCCACCCCTGACAGGTTCCAGAAGTCTCTCCCCCCTGACGTTGCCATGCCTTGCACCCGCACAAGCCCGCGAGCATGTGACTTTTGCTCTGGATGGCGGCGTCTCTCTAACAGGCGCCCTGCGTTTTACGTTTATTGGCTCCTCTCATTTTGGATCAGGGCCTCTGCAAACAAGGCTAACGCGTGACGGGACCAACAGCTTGTGCAAATGTCTCGGATGATGAACCTCACGGTCAGAGATATACCGAACCCCAGTCAGGGCCAACAACTTCCCCCAACGAAGGAAATGGAACGAGGATGCAAGGCCTCGAACCAACATCTTGGCCAACACGAAAGGTGCGACAAGTGCAAGTGCATGCGTGTGCGCACACTCTCACTCCAAGGATCGAGATCCCGTGCCCTTGCCGCAATGTGTGCTGTTTGCTTCTCTTTTGCTACCGACAGGCTGGATCATGTTCTCATTGGCGAATCCAGGCGGACTTTTTTCCCTTTTTTTTTCCCTGTTGGTCATCATGGCAAGCCAAGTTGCTATGTACGGTTTGCTTGCATGCCTGGACACTATTGGTTTGTTGGCTTGACCGTTGTTGGTTCCATCGTCCAATCCCACTCAAGCTAGCATTTGCCCATGCTCATTCAAGTTTCCTTCCCTCTGACCGGGTAAATATGGCCTGCGAATTACGGGAGTGATTTGGCGTTGCAACGGTGAGAGTAGATGAAATGGAACATGTTGGGCTGTCCTTGGGGGTGACTACTTATCGGGATCGTCATATCTGCTTCCTCTCACACTCCCCTACACCACCCATTTTTGCCGAGAGTGTTGGTTGCGACTTTATCTGCCGGGGCTATCACATCTCGAAAAGCCACGATCCGGCTCTCACTGCGGATATGGACTGACATTCTCCGTGGCGGCGCTAGAGGAGTGATCGCTGCAAGAGGGACGCATGATGAGCACCCAGCCGCCACAGGCTTTGATTGAGAGAAAAGAAGGCTGGCTGAGTTGACGCAATCTCGATCTTCACGGGCAATCACCGTCAGCCTCTAATTGGCTGCTCAACAGGGTCATCCCCCCTACCTCTTGCATTGTCAGTCACCAACCATGATTCCGAGATTTCGGATCTGAGGTTGCATCGTCTATTCAGTCACAGTGATTCACGCATGCACGGCACATCACCATGTGCTCTGGTCTTGGCCGCGCGAGGCAAAGGTCGAAAAAGGAAAAAACTCGTCACTGGACCTGGGGAGGGCTTGACAAACAGGTCTGATTCCAGCAAGTAGGGCGTTATCTGGTCCTGTGATACCAGGCTCATGTATGAATGCAATCAGATGTGTCATTTCTTACTTTTTATCTATCCATCTCCGGGTGGTTTCCCCTGTTTGGGAGAAATGCAACCAACACGCCGCAGGTAGAGAGTCACAATGGCCAGCTAGCGCATCTGTTGCGCCGTTTCCTTACTGCTGCTTCTTCTCTACCTCGACAAACGTCTCTCTGGCCACCACGGTTCCATCAGGCAGGATCCTTTCGGTCGATCGAACATAGGCCAGCAGGAACGGATACAATAAATCACAGACTACCGCAGTTCCAACAAAGAAAAGACCCAGGGGATGAAAGACGAAGCCATGCGCCTCTGGCCAGTGCCACCAGAGTAGGATGCAGCTGATAGGGAGGCCAACGACTGTGCCAATAAATCGGCAAAACCTGGAAGTGACTCTTGATTAGCGCTATTGCAGGACCAAGATTATCGAGGGGTTTTTTTTTCTTGCTTTCCTCATGACGAGGCGGGCAGTCCTTGCTTGTCTGTCTTTTCCTTGGCTCAACTCCCACCTGACACGTAATTTGCAGTAGAGTGCCGTACTATCGGGTCCGGAGAGGGCGAGACAAGGAAACAAACACAAGCAAGCAGAAGTGTTGAGAACAGACGAGGCAGCAGATCAAGACACACCCCCTCTGCGTAAAGATGGATATGTGCATGTTTGAACTCACCAGATTGCATAGCTCTGCCCACCAGAGTGTCCTCGCTGGAGGAGCATGGCGAGGGCACCAACGCTGAACATCATCTGCGCCACGCCAGCAGACCAAAACGCCAGCTCAGTCGTGTCGCGCGCCTCAAGGCCCTTCCAGTTCTTTCCCCATTTGACGCCGTACCCTCGGTGAGGCTCCTTGAGCCACCACCAAACAAACAGCCCGTTGCCGACCAACCCGGCGGCAAACACACTAGCCAGCAGCAACGGCACATTGCGTGCGACGAGCGGACTGCTCGCAAAGGACCTAGGTGCCGTTTTAAGGGTAGCGTAGACGACAGGTATGTCGAACAGGAGCCAGAGCGTGAAGCCAAAGAACTCGATGGGGGCTTCGCAGACGCCGAACGCGTAGACGACCTCCCAGGCGAGGTTGAGGCCGAGAGCGACGAGGGGTGCTGGGGTGTGGCCTGTGGCGAGGGAGCGGCGAACCATGAGGATGTAGGCGAGGAGCCAGAAAGTTACGCCGGTTGATAGACATATCGTTGATGCCGGGACGATCCAGGCTGGTGCTGATGGAGGAGGGATGTCTGATGAGCCCATTGTGATGGGATGTTGTGACGTTGCTTGCTGAGATTGGGCTGTCGGTTCTTGGTTGGCCAATCCACTCACTCCCGCGTGTTTATACCTTGACCTCGTTGTTTTTCAATCCCTTGAGGTCTTCTGGTGTTGATTGATGTCTGTTGATGAATATTGCAATGTGGATTGATGATCATTGTGTGTGTCGGGATCGCTCGGATGCAGGAACGAAAAGTTGCAGATGATGCCTGCTGACTACCCTAAACCTCTACGTGATCCTGGGATGGAATCCTCTGAGCAAGCCATTCCTACTTGTATGTATCATTTCCTTATTAGTTTCCTCAATATCCTCGCACGGCTCTACTAGACTCAAACTGTTTGGGCTATTGTCGAATTTACTTCAATCTTGGGTGTGGAAAGGCATTGCCTGGTGCATCACCATCAGAGAACGGTGTGGAGGGGCATTTGCGAAGGGGAGAATGAGTGCTAATAGCTCACGACTGATACTTGTTGATATCCTGCCGGTATTCACATGTTAAGGAAGGGAAAAGAAGCAAGCGGCAAGCATGCATCTATCCCTGTGACTTGACGTGTTGAAAGGAGGTGTTTGACAAGCCAGCTTGGCTCATTCGACACACACCATGGTCCCTACGTCCTTCTCCTACTCTAAATATCGCGATTGCTATTAGTGAATGTTTGATGACCATAGCTAAACATTCTATCTAACATGCCAAATAGTGAAGTTGATGTCCAATACCCGCTCACCACATACAGTTTGAGGAATAACCACCAAGTCTTTGAGACTACCTCGCGAAGCACATGCATGAACCAACCAGTGTGACCAGGCGATTCAACTGCACGAGTGCCTATTCAGGGTTCTTAAGTTCTATGACATTCCAACGAATCCTTACTAAGTATATATCTAGCATCGATCTCTCCAGCAAGCAAGCATCCACACGATTGTCCCCATAGTCGACTTGGGATGAGTGTCAGAGCTGCACTTTGGGAAACTGGTGATCCATGACTGTCTTTTACAAATGAAAATAAACCTCACTGCAATGAAACACAGCAGACCAGCGACGACTGACAGCTTTGCTGTCTGAAGAAACCCCAGTGATTACAGTGGACGATCTGATAGTGCCGTCCTTTGAGAGAAGGTATTGTCCCCGATTCGGCCCTGGAGGGCGGTTCGCTCAGAAATTCCCGACATGCAGGTCTGGTGAGCCGAGAAATCCTACATCGACTCACGTTCTTCCTGGAAATCTCTCTCACGATTGATGCGATGTTGGGAGTTTGGACCGGTATGACTCCTGGGTCTTTGGGTGGATAACCTCTGATGAAGACATCAAGGCTATAATAGTTGGTGTTTAGATCGATACTTTGAATGTACAGAAACGCCCTCTATATCTCTAAACAGCGAGACGTATAGTCTAGGTAGGAGGACGGATGAGTCCTGATGTACAATGCATAATCAGTATGAGTTGAAGATGAGGACCCCGATGATAGGCTGCTTTCGGACTTCTCTGGTACCTAGACACTCGGCCGATAGAACCATACCAAGGCCGGCTCTCTGCCCCTACTTCTACAGGAAGAACTACCAGGTTATTTCTCGCAATAAACGGCTGCGTTGATATTACGGTAGTTTCGGTTCTTGAACTGTTGATGGAACATGGTGGTGGGAAGTAAGGAAAATCCCGTACACCCTATATTGAGCGATCAAAACACCGCTTTGAGCGTTCCCATTGTCAGATATGGCGCCAGGAACGATCTCTTCAGGTGAGCATCGATATATAGCATAGGCCAATCTAGATAATAGAGGGCGTCCTGACTTGAGCGCCTAAACTAACGTACCCGGCTGCAACATCTTCGCGGAGAGCCGAAACAGACGTCCAGAGTTCGGGAGAGTGGCTGTCTCAACAAGAATTGCTCAAACGCTCGCTAATTATATATCTATATAGATCATGTAGGGTTCACGTCAGTAGTGAAGGGCTAGATGTTTGACGCCCTGAGCCATCGAGGTATTCGACATCCTTGGATGGATCAGAGGAAACAGGGTGTTTTGGGACACCCCTATCGCAACTCAAAGTCATATCCGATATACCTCGAGGAGAACTCTCAAGTAGTCACCCATTTCTTCTCTTTCTACAGCTAGTATTCGGAGGTGACAAGGGGTCTGACGCTCCAATAGGAGTGTAACGATGGACATTCCAGCGAGTGATGGTTGGAATCCTTCAAGGTGCCTCTGCTCAATACTTTGGGTTCCAAATGCTCCATGCGTCGAGTGCTGCAGCTAGACATACTGTCTCCTGGAGAATGGAGCCTGACTCTGAAGTGGCGTATCATCATCGGTATGCCGGACGTCAATTTTATATGTTAGTTCACAGACTGTCTGTCAAGGGATATAATAGCGAACATAACGAGCGCCTGGGTGAGAATGTATAGCTAGCCATCCTTGATGAAGGCTAAGCGTCAATGCAGGCCAAAACAAGAGATCATGGAAGAGGAGACTGCGACGTGTTTCGACCCGGGCTAGTCAGGGCAACGCTAGCGAAACCCCTTGGGCTTCAGCAGATTTGGGCATGCTATATCTCTAGGTAAGAACTGCGTCTTGTCAGTTATGCATCTCTGACATCTGGCAACGCTTGCGTAGCTGGTAGGATAGGAGCTCCCAAGGCGGAAGGTTTTGGGACCACTTCTTGCAACCGTTCAAGGGTCTCGCCACCCAGCCGCCATCCACGGAGCAGACCAATGCTTGCTCCTGGGAAACTCGAGGCACTGGAAGCACTGAAACTCTCGCAAAAACCAGCTAGATGATGTTTCTTGTCAACGAGATGGGGTTCTAGCCCGGAGGATCCAGGAGTTCTTGTGGTTTTGTGAAAGGCATACTGGCTGCTCCCGGCTGCAAGTGGTGGACCACCAAGACTTGCATCAGTACCATATCAACTGAAGAATAAATATTCATGACATGGAACTATTGTGCACAAAAGAACGATGTAGAACGGGAATCATTCGGCGGCCGCGGGTTGTCGATCGATATGCTCTCCCGTAGTATGGCACGAGTTGCTCCTGTCATGGCATCAGACGTCGGTTTCCTTCATGATGAAGTGTGTACGGCGTTGAACCTCAAAACGAGATATCAAACTGCAGCTTGAAACTGTTGTATGGTCTTGTGTCTGGTAAGCATGTAGGCAACACCGTTGGGAAAAGGAGAGGGGGCTAGACGGCGTGAACGATGAGTAGGAGCAGAGAAGTCCTGTCACATAGAAGAGGTGTATGCCTACAGATGCCTGGGCGGACCCCGAGGAAATTGACTTGTGGAGGCCTCGTACTTCGTGGGTTAACTCAACCCTCGCGGCAGAACTCGTACCCCCAGGGCAAACCCTTACTCACGTTCTTTCAGCCAGATAGATCCCACGATGCTGCCCCAACATGCCATGAACTGATCAAAGAACGTTACGATAGTTCGACGAGTTGCACAGCCGGTCGCTGCCGGCTTGGAGCCTGAAACCCCAAGGTTCGGATTTCCGATAGTAGCGCATCTCGATGCCCAAGACAGAGCCTCAAGAGCCTATTCCTCGTATGGAAGGTCGTTCCTAGATGCACCCAGGCCTTACCGGCATCCACCGTCCCGGCGGCAGTCAGAAGTGGTTCCCGGGTGGTACGCCGAAGCGCCAGGAGAGTGTAAGAGAATGACATCTGGATGTGGCGGTTTGACAGGCAGTAAACAGTCAGCGAATTCCCACGTCAAAATGTTATCTATATGGAGTCAGGAATAGCCAAAATCCCCATCGAGACGAGCCAAGGGCAAGTGGGTAATCAGCCGGAACGAGCCTCTCCTCCATGGTCCATCACGGTGTGTACCCGGGGCCCCTTTGGACCCTTTGGACCCTCGCAATGTTACAAATCTATGCAGATGGACAGGACTTCCCCGGGGCACAAGGCGACCTCGAGTCGGGGAAAGGGATGAATTGTACGTAATGAGAGTCGTTACAGCGGAGACTCTTGGAGGCGGAGTTTGAGGGGAACGATGAGGGCATCGAGGATAACAGCGGCTGATGAATATTGCAACCGGAAGTCGCCCGTGCCATGCAGAAACAAAGGTGATGAACCCATGAAGGTGACTCCAGAATACTGACACGGCCCCCCTGGCCGATCGAAAGGGACGGACAGCCGAACGATGTTGTTGACGCGATGGTTATTGTGCAAACCTTATTGGCGTTGAGATGTGAGAAATGAGGAGATCGTGACCAACGATCCATGACACGAATCCTCGAGAGCGGAGTCGCAAGCCAAGCGTAGACAAGTTCATGCACAAAATACCGCAGCTTGGTATTGTTTGAACAAGGTCATGCCTGTGCCCATCGCCCGCAAGGGGTTCCCTTCAGGCCCGGGTGCCGTGATGCTCGGGTTCCGTCTCTGCAGGAGGTTCTTCTTTCACATTACCAACATCGCCAATCACTTACATGCCGTGACGATTGGGATCCGGCAGCTTCTTCTTTCGAAACCAGGCATCAAGATCCAGGGGGGAGGGGGGGCAGCAGACGGGATTTCTCGGACAGGCCCGAATGGGATGCCGGCAATGTCCCTGTCGTGGCAGTCAAGCGGTACTAGTAGAGATTGACGGGTGACGCTGCTGATCCAGGTGAGGCGGTAGGAGAAGCTTGCCTGAACGGGAGGTGCAGCGCTTGGCTCCAGATATTAGGTGGCCCTCGTGCGGCTCTACTGCCAGGTCAAGGCTCATGGTCAGAGGCGGCTAGAATAGGTAACAACTGGTCGACAGGACGGAAGGGCGCGGGTCCAACAGGGCGCGGGAGACTGCCGTCGGGGTGGCACCACGGCCATCTGGCCGATGCTCCAGGTCAACGGTAGTATGATGATGAGCGGCATCACCGTGGCCGCACGGGACATTTCCGGGCCGGTACCCATCGGCCACGTCTCTTCCTCTCGGGCTTCTAGAGGAATGTCTAGAAACGTAATATCTGGGGATTCTTGGTCGGGCGTAAAAGCCAAGAGAATGAGTCTCACGGGGAAGTCTGGAGTCCCCTGATTGTCGAGAGCGATCGCCGGGGGAGAGCAAGCGTGTCCCATGGGGACTACGGGTCGTTGTACGTAACAAGAGGGCTCCAAGAGGATGTCTGTCGCTTCTCGTAAAATGGCATCGCCGTGTGTGGTCGCGAGGAGGGAGAGCGCGAGACCCGGTGAGGTGCTGATGCTCGAGGATGATGCTTTGCCAAGCAACTCAAGCTTGGGTAACCTTGGTGATCCCCATCAAAAAGCTCGTAGAACCCACCGCGGTAAAACCAAAACGAGGAATAAAAGGTGAGGAGCAGAGTCAAGTTATCTTGGCATTCTGGGGCTCTCTTTTAAGAGGGAGCGAGTCGGACAAGGGCCGGCTCCGTCTCACCTTTTTTTTTCGGGCCCGTTAATTGCCTCAGGAGGCAGTCTCTTTCTTCTAGAAGACGACTAGAAGGCGTGTGACTGGGGCACTGCAAGCTGGAAAACAGGAGAATGTGGAAACAAACAGGGAGCAGGGGTATTGCAGGGGGCGCTTCATGACGGATGTGGCTCTGTCAGTGACTCTAAAGACGCATCAAACTAAAACAAAGTGCGTTGGCGTGCAATTAAGCGTGGCAACATGCCATTGTCCATGCAAAAGGGAATGGTGATTTCTTCAACATGTCATGGACGGGTAAAACAAAGACGTACGAAGGGAAATATTCGGACTTCCATCGGCCCATGTGCACATGGCTCTCCAAGATCCACGTGACGTGAACCTTGATCCTGACTTGAACGCGGCAGGCTTGGCTGTCTTCTCCAATTCTCTAAACCGGAAGGCGCCCCTGTCACCCACCCACACCCACCACGGATGGATCTCACGGCGGCAACGACTCGCACAGATCTGGGATTGGGATTATCCATCATGCGTCTTATTGTTGAATCACGCCTCTTCTCCTTCTTCAACCCTTCATCCATGCAGACCGAGTCGACGCACATGTTCGCTTCTACCCGGCGCCGCGGTATGGGAGTAGCGCAGTGGTCTGCTGTTGAACAGAGAAGACGAACAAGAGCAAACCAACCTCCATGACTGCCTCCACTCTAGGGCGTGTTTGAACGAGAGATCTCCACCCGACGCCTCGGTTCTCCGTCCTCGGTCTAGTCCCTGTCTGGGTTCGCCGTCAGCCTCGAATCAGAGCGAGCTAGCGTTTGTTCCAACGACAGAGCCGCCGTGGCGCTTGGAATGGAACCCTGCTCCAGTCAACAGCCAAGCATCGAGGTTCATGTCGCATTTTGTGGTTCCCTTTTGCTTTTTGCCTCGTTGACTGTTGGTCCATCTACTCTAATCAGCATCCTCATCGTCATTGTACATGGGAAGCAATTGGGAATTCCTGTCTTGATATTTCAGCCTATATCTCGAAACCCTCGACCGTGTTGGTGATCCCCTCATCATGGACAACTCAGACAACGCAAATCACTCACAAAAACCCTCGGATCCGCTCATCCAAACCGGCCCGGGCGAGAAGCCCAAGGATGACGGCCGGACCGGGCCAAGCAGATGTCCAAGACGGCTTCACAATACGTAACATGACGGCTTCTGGAACCGAATAGCGTGTTCCATCCCCCACGGGCCATTGATGCTTGTCCTGCTTGGCCCCCCATGGAGAAGGGCGTCATGATCCCTTCACCTTTCCTCCGCTGGCCCAATGGGCTACCCCATTGGATCCTGACGTGATTCTTCTCCATCTCCTCCCCTCTCCTCTCCTCGCATCCCTGTCCCTCGGAAGCTTGCCTCCCCATCTCCAACATATGGAGCCCCAGGGTTTTCCGCGTTCTAACCCTCCCCAGCACGCGTCCCTTTGCCTCGATACACCTCCGCCCGGAGCCCCGATATCCTCTCTGGCACCGTAGTCTCCGCTCCCCGTTGTGCTCGCTCCACCATGGGGAGATTGGCCTTCGCAAAGCCTCCGCCCCATTAGCAATGACCTAGTCAGCCGATTAGGGCAATGGAGAGGAAGGGCCCGTAGCTCCAACGGGTTTGCCGCCGCTGCAAGAGGACGGTGGACCAAGGATCATGGTAGCTTGACGAGGGAACGCCGAGCTCCTCAGCATCTTGCCCGACTGTTAGTCCCTTCTTCCCTGTTGCCCTCACTCTTGCTAGACTTGTATATATTCTCTCCCGTCTCTGCCCTCATATTGCTGCTTCACTCCTCTCAGCTTCTTCCTTCTCATCCCTCAACTGGAATCACTCCCTCTCCTCCATCAACTCTATACACTCTCTCAAGCGCCGTACATACTACATCACATCCAATCGAAACATATAGACCTCGCAAACCCATCATACATAGAGAGAATCTTTATACACGACGCCTCACGGCACCACCACTAGCCCATCATGACTGCTTACACGCAAGACGCCACCAACGCCATCTACCCTTCTGATCAGGGCAACGACTCGAGCAAGACCAACAGCAAGGAAAAGGTTGGCCACGAGAGCGGCCACGAGCTCGACATCAAGTCAGAGAGAAACGTCCCTGTCGACAATGGCTTCGGCGGTGGCGAAGGCGGCAAAAACTTCCGCAACATGACCAAATGGGACACGACCTTTGCCCTCCTGACCAACCAGGTCGGTCTCGGTGTCCTGTCTCTTCCCGGTGTCCTCAAGGTGATGGGCATCGTCCCCGGTATCATCGCCATCATTGGCATCGGTCTTCTGTCCTGGTATACCGCCTATGTCCTCAAGCAATTCTATGCTCGTCACCAACATGTCGTCAACGTTGTTGATATGACCCGGGTTGTCGGCGGCAAGAGCCTCGAGATCGCTGCGGGTATCGGTCTGCTTATCCAGGTCATCATGACTGCTGCCTCTGCCAGTGTCACCCTCTCCATTGCTTTCAACACCATCTCCAGCCACTCCATCTGCACTGTCGGCTACATTGGCATTGGATGCCTCTGCTGTTGGGTCCTCTGTGCTCCCCGAACCGCCAAGTTCGTCGCCTGGTCCGGTTACCCATGCTGTGTTTCCATCATCGCTGCTGCTCTCATCGTCATGATCTCCCTGGGCGTCAAGAACCCCGAGGATGCCCCTATCCCCTGGCACAAGGACCTCAAGGTGGTTGGCAACCCTACCTTCCGAGAGGGTCTCAATGCTTGCCTCAAGATCTGCTACGCTTACTCTGGCAACATCAACTTTGTCGGCTACATGGCTGAGATGATTGACCCCGTCAACGACTTTGGCTTTGCTCTGTGCTGGCTCGAGGTTACCTCAATTGGCTTCTACACCATCGTTGCCATCGCCATCTACTGCCTTGCTGGTGAATACACCGTGTCACCTGCTCTGGGCTCGGCTGCTGCCACCACTGCCAAGGTTGCCTACGGCATCGTGCTCCCTGCCGTCTTCTCTACTGGTCTGGCTTTCGGTCACACTGGTATCAAGTACTGCTACGTCGAGGTCATGAAGCACTTCAAGCTCACCCACGAGATGACCACCAACAACGTGCGCTCGTGGTCCATCTGGATGTCCCTCGTGACCATCTTCTGGGTTCTCTGCTTCATCCTGTCCAACGCCATCCCCGTGTTCGACTCGATCCTGTCGATTGCCTCGGCCACCACCATCTCATGGTTCACCTTTGGCTTTAGCGCCGTCTTCTGGTTCCACATGAACTGGGACTGCATGTTCAGCAGCCCCAAGCAGATCTGCCTCTTTGCCGTGAACGCCTTCCTGATTGGCATCTCGTTCTTCATGAACGCTGCCGGTCTATGGTCGTCCATCACTGAGCTCACAGACCTCATGGCCAGCGACTCAAGTTCCATCTCTGGTGTGTTTGACTGTGGCAACAATGCCCTCTTCTGAGCAGGTCTCTCCCCTCCTGTTACACCCCCTACAATATTTTCCATTTTCTCGCCAATATTAGAGCATTATTCTGTTTAAAGCCTCACCGTCTTGTGAAAGATACTACGCGCCCCTCAGCACCACAAAAGTGACTGCGAGCCGCTCTACCTACCTTGATCATCATGTACATGTCTCATTTCTACCGGGATGCCGGTTAGAAAGTATTATATAAGAGAATTCAAATAGTGGTTCCACATACTCTGCTGTGACCCAACCGTGAAGTGATGCTTGTGTTATAGAATCCACATGGTGGTTCCTCGAGATCCTCATGAGCAGGACTACTGGTCACCGGGGATCCCGTAAAGCACCAGAGGAGGTCTTGGCAGTCTCTTGGCAGCTTCTTGGCACTCGTCTCAAGAGGTTGGCCACGGACCAAGGCAACATATCCACAAACCGGCCGAAGGTTGTGGTGGTCGGGCCGGGCGTCATGCCCCCTTGGTCTGGTGGTCAAGGCATGCCGAACGAGGCTCTTGAACCGGCAGATGTGGAACCGTCGTTGAATAAAAGTTTGCTAATGCCGGCTATTGGCATCATGCAATCTTGATGGATCGGGGACTTCCCAGGGGTGAAGGGGACGTGGCGGGGTGGATCTCATCTGATAATATCACGTTGTGTGGCTCGACTCGCTAGTCATGGTTTTTTATCCAGGGCCCACGACGGCGCCAAGCCACCCGCTCGGCTGCGGGACATGCATAGAAGTTTGCTGGAACGACCTGAATGCGGCTCTTTGTCCTTGCGAGCAGGGGCCGGGAGCCGCAGAAGGTAAACATGGTACGTAAGGCTGGGGCGGGATGCGGACCAGTAGCCGACGAGAGTCATCCTCCCAAGGCGTGTCTTTTCCAGGCAGGCAAAGAAACTCGGGTAGACCGGGAGTGTCATGTCATTGTGAATAAACGCAATGTCTTGGCCGGTTGCTCATGATTCGGACTGTTGATCAAGTGCGTGAGTGACGAAAAGGCAAAAGAGTAAGGGGGAAGAAAGGTAGAGGACAGCGTCTGTTCTGAGCCGACACATTCCGCAGTGTCGATCACGACGTTTCAAGAAAATTGAACCGCGGCTCCCATTTTAGTGAGATCTTGGCGTGAGAAAATAAAAACAAGAAGGAGAACCCGAGCGGAACAAGGGGTGGGAATGATGACGACGGTGTGAAAGCACAGGGCATCCGTCAAACCCTGGTAGAACTTTTCGAGGCGCTGTGCCGCTTCAGCCTCAGATGAGGCTTGTTGTCTGATTATCGGTATCGATATCGGTGTGCAAGGCTTCTTATCGTCGGTCGGGTTCGGCGCTGAGAAGTGCCGAAGCTGCCAGTGAGGCAATCTGGTCTGGTGTTGAGGCTCTGCGGCAACCAACTGCCGATGATCAACACCCCTTTTCAAAAGAAGTCGGACTGTTGATGGAAGAATCGTCGGCTTCAAGTGTCGCTCGACTTGAGACTGCCCGCCACTTTTTCCCTTTCCTCTCAAGACGACAGCAGATGGGCCACGTTATATACTTTTCTTACTCGTCTCCTCTGGCGCCGTAATATCATGTCGTCTCCGCCCCGGCGTGTTTTGGCGTCTCGACGGGACAGGGTTGCTGTCGGCCACCATGACAAGTCAAAACCCATTTGCAGCGTGGTCCTCCGGTCTTGCGACATTGTACAATACATTCTTGCCATACTCACACTTTTTTTTTACCTTTACCCGTCCCACTTCCTCCCTTGCCGAGTCCACTATTATCCGGCCCATTTGCACAGTCGGCCCATTGACTCCTTCACTCTCTCTGCGTGCCGTGCGGCTCAGATCGAGCATCGCCGGATGAGCCTCATGAGGCTCTGCGGCCCAGACCACAGTTCCCATTAGCACATCAATACCATTCTACACCCGGTCGTTCACGCCATGGAGGATCCGCATCCTTTCTCGTTGCCGTCTCTTTGTGTGTGGAAAGCCGTCTTTCTATTCCGGTCCTCTCAGAAACCAAGCAATGGCTCATTTGTATATGTACAATCCCGGCCGGCACCACCACCACCACCCACGTCCCGGTGACTGACCTCGTGCGTGTCTGTGTGTGCCGGTGTGTCACCTTACCGGGTTTTTATCACACATCACGTCCTACACATCCCAAGTCACACAAGTGTGTGTTGTCTAGTTGCTTCGAGCACCACCCTTGGCTTCCCTCAACTCGTCCATCTTGGCGACTCGCTTCTTGAACTCGACGTACTGGCACTTTTCGTAGCTGTGTCGCTCATCCTGGTAAAGGGGGAAAAGGTCTCGGTGTGAGCATCATGTTCTTTCTCTGATATATATCCCGGCAATAAATCGACCGTTGCGTTGGGCTCGTTTCGGTGTGGCCGCGGACGGACTTGGGCTCGGCGAGATGTCATGGAAGAGGGAAAAAAGCTTACCGTGCACTTCCAGGGGGCATACCAAGTATCCCTCCGGCACTTGTTGAGAGGGATCAAGAGGTGTGCGCAGCTGTCTCGGTAGGCAATGGGGAGTTTGGCATCGCGCATCTCCTCGCGGGTCGCCTCTGCTCATCGGGTCAGCGGTCGTCTTGGTCGTCGAAAATTGACCCAGGGAATCAATTGGGATCGGTACGTACGCCGCGGCTCGGTAATCGCGTCGGAAGCCATCGTTGCGGGTTCAATTGGGCGCTTCGAGATGGGTGAGGTTGTCTTGAATTGGCTGAAGTCGTGAGATGCTCTCTCGGTTCAAGGTCGGCAGCTGCCGAGTTTGTGCCTTGGAATTCCGGCAGCAACGCGTTTCTATCCAATAGGAGCCCGCGAATTACCACTCCGACTCTACAACACCACCACAACTCTCTATCACTTCTATTCACGATAATAATTATCTCAAAGATCTTCCGTATTACTTCCTGCAATTCCGACAAGCTCGATTCCTCTCCTCCTCTGTTGCGTGTCCTCTAGAGATCTCAACTTGGATCTCAAGTAGATACCGGCACACGGCGGTGGGTCCGGACCGGGCGCCGACTCCGGCCAAGACTTCGGTTTACACTAAGAGAATAAGAGACAACCGGGACCTGGCATGGGTTGAAGGAGATGAGAGGCAAGAGGATCACTCAGGGGGTTCATCAAGGCCTTGAAAACTACTGTCAATGTCTCCTGTCTGAGAGCCTCTTGGGGTTTCTTGGGCCTTCTTGGCAACAAAACTGCCTGCTCATGTGCTCTGAAGAAAAAAACAGAGGTCACCGGCACCGGCAGGCACACTCAAGTCGCAGGAACCGATCTTGGGACGCTTGGACGAGGTTCAAGACCCATCGTATATGCTTAAGAATCTCAAAGCAGTCAAGCCCTCGGCCCATTCCAGAAGCTCTCTCCCACGCGGTACCTTGTCGGCACTCTCTTCTCTCACCCCGTGTCACCGCTGGCCGTCATGACGTGCTCCCGGCTTCCTTGCAGGTTTGGAATGAGAGACCTCATATTGTCGAATAGACGGGACTCGACACCCACGTGGGAAATTTCACATGACCCGACATGTTACAGAGTCGTGGGCGGACCTGGCGTGGTTTTTCTCAACATGTTACTCTCGTCAGCAAACCCATGATCCTAGGGAGTGGACTCCACTGTTGGGCGACAAACTCTCTTATGGACCCAGCTCGTGTATACTTGGGCTGACAAAGGGCCGGGCCACGATCTGTGAGGACACTCGTGGGATTTGGCGATTCAAGGGGCGAAGATTATTCATGCTCCCGTCTTGCCTGATTCATTCCGCAGCAGCATACATCATGATTACATCGCCAGCTGTTGTATAACTGATGATTTATAGAAAAGTAACGCCCTTCTCTAAAACACGAGACGGCATCAGGTCCAGTGATGCCACTCGAGGCCGTCTCGATACTGGTAACCGACCTGTGGCCCCTCGGCATCGATCAGATACCCGTCCTCGCAGCGGTCGAAGCTGACCTTGACCTGCTGCTCGTAAAACTCGTCGAACCTGTCCTTCAGGGCGTCCTTCAAGCTCTCTACGTCGCCATCTGGATGGAGGATCTTCCAGGGCTCGATACAAGACTCTCCTTTGCACGACTTGAGAACCAGCATCAGAGCGTCAAGTCGGTCTATGACCTGACGGGTACTCTTTCCTAAGAGCGACACGTCTGCCGTCACGTCATCATCCTCGAGGAAGAGGTTGTGCAGCTGTCCTGGATCCGCCTGTGGAGTTTATCAGCCTCAACTCCAGACCTCAACGAGACTTCCCTGCCAGACGTACCTTGAGATCGTAGAGCTCGTGTTCATTGCTGCACCAAGCCGAGTAGTATAGATCATAGTCCTCATGTGCTATCCTAACCCCCTTGTACGTGTTATTGGGCATGAGAATCTGCCCCTTTCCATCTGTGATGATCTCGTCAGCGGCCGGAAACGACGGGGGAAAGGGGGGGAGAGGAGCCAAGCATACCAAAACCGCCGATCTCTCCCTCGGCGAGAGCTATCCCCCAATACTCGACGGCGACGTGCTCGTGGCGCCTGGTCCCCGGGCCGGGCAACACCGGGATGGGCGTCCCGTCAAAGTCACTGCGGAGACGCGCACCAGCGAGCTTGAGCAGCGTCGGGGCGAGGTCGATGTGAGTCGTCACGGCCGTCTCCACGGCGCCAGCGGCAATGCCTGGGCCCCGGACGAAAAGGGGCACGCGAATATCCTCGTCGAAGCCGCACTCCTTGCCGGGAGGCAGCCTGTGCTGGCCAAGGTGGAACCCGTTGTCGGAGCTGTACACGACGTACGTGTCGTCGAGGAGCCCGGCTGAGTCCAGCTGGTGGATGACCTGCTCCACGATCTCGTCGACTCCCTGCAGAGCCTGGAGGCGAGCGCGGTAGTAGTCGTCCAGGTACGAGATGGCCGTCTCGTTGAGCTGGGACAGCTGGCGGATCCAGCTCACACCGCTGGGCTTGGGGAAATGTGAGCAGTTTTTCTTACCCTGAAGATGAGAGGTCACATACCGAGTCGGGGTTAAAGTTTGCCGTTCGAGGAATCTTGACTCCTTCAAAGAGGTGGGAGTGTCTCTCGGCGGGGATCGGGATGGTCATGGTTGGAGGACCACTACCCCGGTTGACATCAATATTCGAATGCGGTGCGACAGGGGCAATGGCAACAAAGAAGGGCTTGTCCGAGCTAATCGCCTCTTCAAGCAGGTCGTGTGCATACTTGGAAATCAGGTCCAAAGTGTGAGTTCCATGATGCTGCACCGGAGGCTCACTGTTCCGCTGGTAGATGGGATTCAGGTATGAGTACGTGCCTGGATCGAGCAGAAAGTTTGTTCCCGTCCATCCAGCGGGGAAGGGTGAGTTGTAGTTGTTGATTGTGTGTGCGTTGAATAGCTTTCCTGTGTAGTATGTGTTGTATCCAGCTTCTTGTAGCCAGATGGGGAGATAGTTTTCATTGAGGCCTTGGGAGACAAACTTGGGGAACCCGCCTACAAAATTAGCAACCCTATACTTCCAATCTGCACGAGTTTCGTAGCAACTTACCATAGGGTGGGCTCACATCTGTGACATTCGTGTTGTGCGGCTGCTTCCCCGTCCACAACGAAACACGCGAAGGACAACAAATAGCTGTAGTCGTAAAGTGGTTGACAAACGAGGTCCCCTTGTCTATGATGTGCTTGTTCAGACGCGGCATGTATGCCACCGAGTCGAGGACAGCATCTTGGTCGTCGGTGAGGATGAAGACAATGTTCTTTTTGGGTGCGTTGTCGAGGACTATTTGGTCTCGCTGGGCGAGTGCTGTTTCAGAAAGGAGGAGTGAGCTGGCTAGGTAGATTGGCTTTGGCCAGGTTGAGTACCGCATGTTGGGTGGTGTTGCGGTTGTTTGTCGGTGTTGCTATTGGTGTTGTTGCTTTTGTTGTTGTTGAACCAAATACCTGCAGTTAAGTAGCTTCTCTGCAGCAACTCAATCACCCTCGGCCGTTGCTAAACCCTTTCAACCACTCAAGAATGGACTCAACACTGTAAATCCTCTCTCTCTATAAATTCTCAACGATTGACTTTATTTAAAGATGTCTCGGCTCATCGCAAAATTCCCATGAGGCTTTTGATGTCGCGCAATCCAGGGCTCCCGGTTGCGTCAATGTTAGCGTTCTCTGCGGGGGCGCCGCTGTATCACTAACAGCTCTGTTGCATGGGTCTCACAAACACCCCCACAATCCCGAACATAGTCTCGTTTTCGGATGCCTTTATCGAGGGGATTGTGTTACTATGCGTGTATGTCGAACTAACATGACACATGCTCTGTGTTGCTCGTTGTCTGATGCTGTGGATTGCTTCGGGAAGTGAGAAAGGTGCTTCCGTGCCATGATGATGTGCTTGGCTTGATCATAGTTGTCTGGATAATGTCAAGTCAATTGTGAAAGAAAGTATCCGGACGAATAAATATGAGTCTCTAATACAAAGACAATTAATTCACACAAATACTGATGGCTTCTCTCCCTGGAGTCTGGCGGTTGCATCCTCCACAGCAATGACTATCCTACCTAGGTAGATCAATCAGAAGTCCAGTCTCGGAGCCTAACGCAGGAACCAATGTGTCCAACAAGCACCTCAGTATTGCATTGGCTCTCAATTACGGAGGCCTCGAACTGAATCGGGAGCTCAAAGTGGTTCTATCTGAAGATCCGACCTCCTCGTGGATAGAGGTGATAGCCGCTGGTCACATTTTCAAGAGTCTTCAGATGCCTATGAGTGAAGTAGCCTTGTCTAAATTCAATACTTTTTGTGGCCATTACAATTAAAATGCCCCATTCAACATGTTTCACCCTAGTTCTTGAAACGATATCGATGTTATTGTCTGTAGGTGGTTGTCGATGAACAAGAGGTGAACCAGCGTTGAAACATCCTCCCTATGTCAATCACCCACAGGTACCAATACGCACTATCAGAATAAGCATCACTGCAACTCTACAGGTTAAGCATATCTCACCTCTCAAACAAGGTTATGACTCAGTCTGTTCAAATCCAGGGTCCAAAACGTCTTGTCTACGTTCGCCACACAACATGAACCCCCGAGACCGCCTCTCCCGACAAGCCACATCAAATCCTCCCACACACAATGAACAAAAACTGCAACATGAATCACTTCGATTCCCTTTTTGTATACTCCTTTGCGTTCGTTGGTGGCTTCCCCTGTCGGTTTCGAATACGACCAGAAATGATTGGCTCTCGTGCTCCCAAGATCAAACACCACCACACCAAAGACTGTAACCACAGCCGCAATTGGGACTGATGCGGTGAAACGGATGTTTCTTGCTTCTGGGGTTTTTCTCGTTGGTCATCATGTGCTTTCGCGACGCGCTCGACGCGGGGGGCTGAGGACCAGTGGTTGTCGGCGCAACGCAGGCTGTTGAAGTTGTTGATCTGAGATATAAAGACTGGAGCATACAAATCACTAGAATCAGAACATCTTCTTCAGCGTGTGTTTTTTCAACTATTCTTTCAAGATATCATCAGTTTGCATTCACTTTGGTTCTTTCGTTTGAACAAATCGTCAACTCGCGCCTCTCACTCATACCACACTCTCTCAACACAACACCAACACTACACTCTTTACTCAACTCATCCATCATGTCCAACATCATCGCCTGGCTGGTCCCGACGGCGCGCAACTCCACCGCCGACAAGGCAACCCACCTCCCCTCCAACATCTCCCGCACCGTCCTCACAACTTCATCTCAAACCCTCACCTCGCGTCTCCCAAACCTACTCGCCAGCCGTCCTCCCCGCGCCATCCAACTCACATTCGACGCGGCCCCCAAGCGCCCTGGCTCCTTCGTCCTCGGTACAGACCCAGCATCCTGCGATGTTGTTCTCCCACCGATGGAGGGTATTGACGCGCGACACTGCGAGCTGAGCTTTGACGCCGAGGGAAGACTTGTTCTCAATGACTTTTCTGAGAGAGGAACGCAGGTTTGGTATGACTGGGAGAGCAACGGCGATCAGACGGACTACACATGGATCCTGAGCTCAGGCTCTCAACACGGATTCCCGAGTACAGTGCAGCGCATCACAGTGGACATCCAAGGCGCGCGGTTCCAGATCGTTGTAAACGACCACTCAGACGACTGGGACGCGTATCACGAAAAGGTGGACGAGTTCCTGCAGCAGCCCGCATGGACCGAGGGACTCTCAGCAGGATGGGATAGGGGATCCGTCTCACCGGTAGCACCGCTGTTCTCGACGGTGCCGCTATTTCAACACATCTTTGTCAAGGCGTTGGGCGAGGAGCCCGTTGGGGAGGTATACCTTTGGAATCTGGCACGGCCGTGGGAGCCCATGGTGAAGGCGGCGGCTTGATATACCCCTTGAGGGACATTTCTGGCGTTTCGGAATATCATCTTGTCTATACGAATAGTTTTCTTTGTCTTTGGGTCATGTTTGTAACAAATCTTTCAGCGATAGGAAACGCCTCTCGAGGCTGGTGGTAACAGAGTTCATCATTAAAGCAAGGTATCACAACTCCTGGCTCCTTCTTAGTCCCATCCCATGCTTTTAATCCTCGCTCACCGCCAGTACCTCTCTCTTCTCCTCCTCGTTGTCCTGCGTCTGCTCCTCCTCGTCCACAGCGAAGCGCGTCATGCTGAACTCGGGCGCGCGTCTCCTCTGTCGCCTCTGACCGCCCTTCTTGCCCTTGCGCATCTTGGCAGTCTCAGCCTCCTCGGCCACGACCGCCTTCTCACCCTGCTTATCCAGCATGGTGCCCTCCAGGCTGAGGTAGCTGGTCTCGCCGCTGGTGCCGATGTCAAAGTTGCGTATCCGGAAGCGAATCTTGCCCTTGATCTTCTCGCCGCTGCCATCGGCCCAGAAGCCGGTGCTGTGGATCTGGCGAACAACACCGTGGTCGTCGGCGGTGATAACCGAGGCCGTCTCTTCGAAACCTTGAGCCTCGGGGGACTCGTTAGGAACCCACTTCCAGTCGGGCGGGAGACGACGCGCCTCAATCGACGCGTTGAACTTGCCAAAGCAGACGACGCCAATATGTCCCTCGGTCTGAAGGTTGACGCTGCCCTCCATCCAGGCACCGCGGCTAGGCACAAAGAGATCGACATCGGCCGTGATCCAGCCGAAACCAACAGCAGCCTCGTCCTTGGACATGACGGTTGTCGGAGTCTCGTCATCCATGGCCGCACCATTCCTGCCAGGCTTCTCACCAAAGGCGACATTCTTGTAGTCCAGGAGCACACCGCGTAGCGAGGGCACGTACTTGTTCTGGAGGTGCCGTAGGTGCTGGTACTGGCAGTTCGTCACGGGCTGCGCCCAGCCAATGGGGTAGAGAGGCTCGTAGAGAGACACGGTCTGGGTGAAGAAGGGGAATTGAGGGTTCGCGGGGATGTCGGGCGGCTGATGGATGTTGGACTTGGATTTGGGCCTGGCGGGGATCGCGAAGTCGACGTCCATGGCATCAGGATCGGGCGAGGCATCCTCTTCGGGCTCAGCCTCGGGCTCAGCCTCGGGCTCGGGCTCGGGTTCGGGCTGTTGGTCCTTCTTGTGCTTCTTCTTATGCTTCTTCTTCTTCTCTCCGTCAGCTACGACAGAGGCGTCTACCTCCTCGACGGGGGCCGCGACATCATCGTCATGATGCTTCTTCTTTTTGTGCTTCTTTTCTGACTTGGGCTCTTCCACGGCAGCAGACTCGCTCTCAGCTGGCGCAACAGCTTCCTCGGCGTGCTTATCCTTCTTGCTCTTCTTCTTCTTCTTCTCTGCCTTCAGGTCACCATTGACAACCTCCGGCGCAGGAAGATCAGCCGGGGCGACGCTCTTGGACCTTTTGTGTTTTCGTTCAGTGTCGACAGGTGCGTCTTCCTCTCGCGCGCGCTTCTTTTCCTTCTTTGACTTCTTCTCAGCCTTGGCGGCTGCGTGGTCGATTGGCGCCATTGCGTCGGTGGTTGTCGTGGTGCTGGGAGTCGTAAGGTGTTGCAGACAGTTCCAATGGGAAATTTTTTAGTCCCGTTTCCTTATCGATTATCGTCGGGCGGGTAAGGGTTCACCGAGACCACCGAGCCAGGTGGTGGGGCCTCACCGAGGTGAAGTTGAAAGAGCCTACCCTATACCAATAACTTGCAAATCCAGTGCATGAGAGTATGCAGAGCAAATGACACCAATGGACAATGGGTTTGAAGCTCTTCCACGAATGAATACCTTTCACGGTCTGCATTCGGTCCATTGAGCCCTTTTGCTTTCCTCCATGAGTTTATCCCGCGTCATTACAGCCACCCGTTGCCAACTTCATCACTCTCTTCCACCAAAGTCACCAAACTCCCCACAAGTCTTCACAAGTCTTCACACCAATACACCATTCACGGAATTTCCGAACCCAGTTACATCAGATGTGAAGAACAAACTTGACAGGACACCACAAAGCTTCATACCTGCCTACAAGGGGAAAACCACCCAACCCAGCCCAGGACACAATGGCATGACCACGGAGCAACAGCTCAGTATTGGGGGTCTTCTCTCCAATGACCTGACTCAAAGATGAAGTTGGGGAACTAGATTGTGCGAATGACAATCATCAAAAGACATCGAGGGAGTCTACGAGGATGGGCTTAGAACTGTGGTCAACACACTCGAGCCGATCACGGAGTCTCCTCGTTCTAGCCCCCAGACTACAGAGACTGACTATGTCGACCAGAGTCTTGTCCCAGTCTACGATCCAAAACACGAGGCCCACATCGAAACAGAGACGATCACTTCGTCCATCAAGCACAAGCGATCTTGTTTCCCCGGATCGTTACCAGTGGAGTCGATATCCATGAGTTCCCTTGGAGCTTCGGACCGTCCCTTCAAACACCGGATCACGATCAATCGAGACGATCGTGAACCGGATTCCTCGTTACCCCAGAAATAAAGACTTAGGGTGAGTGCAGATCTTGGTGATGATCTGTAGGGTATACTGGTGGCCGAGTTTGATAGATGACATTGTGTTGGGGAACTCAACATCGGGTGAACGACGAGGGGCGACGGACATGAACGCAGTCTCGGAGAACTGCGAGAGAATTCCGTCGCACGCGCGGAACGGAAAATGAACCGCCTGAGCCTTCGGAGAAGCCATACTGACATGAATTGTCCCACTTGCATGAAGGAGGAATGTTCGTGGATCCAAGACAGAGTTCCAAAGACCATCAACTACTGCCAGAAGCCCAACATGGAAGGTGAGCGAAGTTCAACTCCGCTCATCGGGGCTGTGGACACGCAATCCACATGGCGAGGGCATTATCAACCGAGTGTAGTAGTCAGTTCCGCGCGAATATCGCAGGCGAAAAGGCAACTGACTCGAAGCCATCAAGACCGAACGAAGGCAAGGTCATGTGGAGCCATAAACTACCAAGCCTGCATAGTCCAAGTTCCCTGCAGAACCGTAACGAAGGACCAAAGCATGGCGTTGTTCTCGATGGCGTATTAGACGGCGCGCGTGACGGCGTCTGTGACGGTCGGTCGAGGTGCAGGCAACAGAATGAATGTGAACAGGCGCGCTTTACCGGCAAAAAGTCCCGTTATGGAGAGTGTTTGAAACTCTATTTTGACACAGACTCAGAGTTCTTCTGGAAGACACCAAGAAGGGAGGCAAAACCGTTTGTCTCTGAGGCAATGTCATTGTCAACGTCTGATGGAGGGTTGCCAGCCATGTGGTGATGCGTCAGTTTTGGGGCGGTTTCACGTCTATTCTGGTCAATAAAGCCGATTTCCACAGGCTTTGAATCAGAGGCTTTCTCCTGATCCACGAAAGAAGCTTCAAAGGAAAAACTGCCATAACGCCGCCATGTGGTTGTCGGCTGTCAATGGCGGTGCCTCTTCCGCCTTGAAAGGCTTGAAAGGACCTCAGGGGATCCGCTCGCCAAGGTTCAGCCACCGCTAAAAACCCCCCGACCCCGACCCCGACCCCGAGATCCAATGAGAATCAGCGGGAAGAGTTTTCTCCCTTCCTTCCGCTCTTCTGACAAGGCACGGACACAGTGGATGGACCTGGAGGCTGGGAACTCTACTCAATCTCCATGTGTGTGGGCACGTCAGGTTGAAAAGAAGTGTGAGTGGGTTTGGTTGAGAAGAGGACAAGACCTCTGAGTGGGCATTGTAGGGTAGCAGCAGCGAGAAAGGCCCCGAGGATGTCCAAAATCCACTAAATTGTTTTGCAAACCTTGATCCTGAGGCCATTGCCCTTCAACCAAAACCCACAAGAGCACTGCCTCAAGAGCCAAGAAGCAAAAAACAGCGCACAGTATGAGATGAAAGAGGGAAAAGAGGAAAGAAGGAAATATCTCACCGACTCAGCAGAAGCGCGGAAGACGGGATAACGCCTTGGCTGACCGTGTGGACCAATTGGGCAAGGCAGGGTTGCAGCAACTAACATGGCCAGAGACGGCGGTTTGATGAAGCCGCCTTCACTTCTTTTCTTTGCGAGGTGAGATGCCGAGACTGACATACATGTAGAGGCGTCAGCTGGGCGGGAAGATGAGACAGCCTGTCTGCTGGCTACGTGGCGGGTTGCGAGGCGTGTTTGTGTGAATCCCACCATCTCACCTCTCTATTGACTGAGGTGCGCACTTTCAGTAGGTTCCCGTCAATAGATGCCCTGGCTTGATTGTGTGATGAGACAGAGATCCAGCCTCCACAAATCGAAACAAGCTTATCGGCTTCCCGTGCGCACGCCCGCAACTTCGTGGCTGGGCGGCTCAAGGCATTGGCATGGGCATCGTGAGGTTCAGCCAGCTCAACAATGCCCGCCTCGTTCGGTGTCCGGCGTGCTTGGCAGCGCCAGCGCTGTTTCTTGACAAATAAGCCAAGTATTGTTGCGCAGCCGACCGTCTCTGATTCCTCGCTGTCTAGGCCGTTTCCACCGATCCACCGTTCCACTGCATTCTCTTCTCATGCCTGAGGCATCATCACCAGCCATCAGTGCGACCTCCGATTCCAGACGGTGCTGACGTTCCAGCTCGCATACAGTGTCAGATTCCTCCAAAGCAGGCTGTCAGGCAGCCATCCATGCCAATGCCAGGCAGAAAGAAAGACGACTCCACGATCCCAGGACACGCGGTTGTTGGTCGCGCCGACTTGTCGCGGGTCCGCAGACTGAAGAGTTTTCTCGTCGGTTTCCTCGTCCGTTGACTACTGGCGTTTGCCCTTGGGAAAACGGAGTCCACGAATACAACGTCAACCCACCACACTCTGCAACTCGAATCGACCGATCGATTCAACCGCCCGGCGATTAAGCAACGGCTCTTGCAAGGGTCCCAACAATATGTTTCCCCCTGGCGGCTCCCCAGGTGCTTCAGAAACATGGAGGCCACACAGAAGGGCCGGGATTGCCAGGCACAGGACAGGGAGGTTGACGGGAATCAGGTACAGCGTGGCATCGCCAGGCACAAGATGGCCCAACCGCCCAGTCAGAGGCCTTCTCACAGCACCTCCCCATCGCCCAACCCTGGCCCGTGGCGCTCCAGGCCCTTTGAGTGCGTGCGTCTGCCGCCGTGCCGGGCCCTGACTAACGCACCGTGCCTGGTAAAGAGGGATGGCAGCCCGGACTGGCCTAGTCACATCCAGGCCTAGCGAGTGAGCCATTTTCCTCTGCTAGGGGACGGTCGGCGCGTGGGTGGGAAGCCCTCCCGGCAGCCAGCAAGACGGAGGATGCCAGAGACGGGCAGGGTCGCCTGCCACTGGCTGCCCTTGGGCCTTGCACACCATCAGAAGCCTTTCATGACTCCATCAGGCTATGAGGATTTTCATCCGAAGCAGCTGCACCGTCCCATCCCTATCGGCAACGTGCCGAGCGGGTCCACGTCGCCTCCTCTTCCCACGAGTCTGCCCTTCTGTTTCCATGGCTTCCAAGGCCAATCGAACAAACCGTCACTGCCCCTTTGACTAGTGACATGCTGCCGGGGGTCGGCATCTCGAATCATGGAGCCGCCCTCCTGACTCTGGAGCCTGATTCTGGGGTCCGAGAATCTGCCCTGGCAGTTCCACCCTTGTCCGCGGAGCGGTCGCTCTCTCGGCGTCGTCCAAGTCGGCATTGGATCTGTTTCGCCTCGATGTGTGTGAGCTGTGCGCAGGTTCTTTGTCTCCGCCCTCGCAAACCTCCTCCATGGACAGTGGGCTGCTCACCCACACCCCCAGAGTCGATCTCATGTATATAAGGTCCATCACCTCCACCCCAGATGCTCTCCCTTTCTTCTAGATCATCACCACAAGACATTCTCTCGTGATATTCCTTCCTTTCCAATCTTCTTCGTCACTCCCTCGGCTGGCCGTCGCCAAAAACAGACCTTGATCTGAGATCAGTCCTTTTGCACAACTCACTTGTCCATTCCTTTATTCTCTCCGCCGTGCGTTGAGAAAGCAAGTCGAGCCAGTCTCCAACTATACCATTCAACCAGTACAAAAGCTTTTTCACAAGACTTTATACAAAACACCAAAACCAAACAGCCAAAATGTTTGCCAAGTTCACCGCCGTCCTCGCCGCCGCCTCGGCTACCCTGGTCGCTGCCAGCCCCATTGCTCCCCGTGGCTCCTCTGGCTCTGCCAGCGTCACTCCCCACGACCAGTACTCCAGCAGCATTGGTGTCCTGGGATGCAAGATCAACACCAACCGCGTCGCCTACTGGCCCGGTAGCGTCGACTGCAACAACATCTGCGTCAAGGTCTCCAACGAGGGACGCTCCGTCTACCTCCTCAAGATCGACTCCTCCGGTGGTGCCCACGACATCTCCTACGATGCCTGGAACTACCTCGGCTTCGGCAGCTCTGCCACCAAGGACCCTCACATGGGTGGTGGCATTGCCATGAACTACGAGTATGTCGATGCTTCCAACTGCAAGGACCTCATGGACGACGGAAAGCTGCCTCTCGCCGCCGCCAACAGCATGAACTATGTCGCCTCCTGCCTCAGCGAGCCCAAGAGCTGGGTCGCCCAGAACTACGCCCTCTACAACATCAACGACCCCGTTTGCAAGCACGGTGTCGATGAGAAGTGCCACCTCAACCTGGCCGTCAGCAACCAGCCCCAGTGCCCTAGCGGTCTCGGCTCCGTCAAGGAGACCAACCTCAAGGTCGAGAACATCCTCTACGGCACTGGCAAGAAGGTCGCTGCTCTGTAAAGGGACAGACACAGGATTGTTGGAACATTTTGGTCTCATTGAATGATGATCACAATAGAAGAAACCCGCCACCCTGAAAGCCAGGATGTGTGCCACTCGCTACGACCGATATGAAAACTTGGGAAGGATACACAGGATACAGGAAAAAAGAAGACTTTGTTTTTGCCATTTCATTCGCTTCATGTACATACTTTGATGAAAACAAGGTCAATAACCATTCACATTACTTCACATGCACTTTCACTCTCTGCTTGAAACGTCACTCATGCGTGATATGCCGCCTGTCGTTTTTTCTTAGCGGCTTGGTGTAAGCAGGCTCTCAAGTTTATCCCTGTTCTCAGCCCTCCCCCTTACACCCCTGCCATCCTCCTCAGCCCTTTGCTTTTTGACGCTTCCCCCTCTTGAGGCCCTTTCGACTTTTTTCGCGAATCACACGAGAGCGGTCAGCCAGGGAGTTTCACCTCCTGTCGTTCTCCCAAGAGGTTGGTCCTTGCCAAACTCTTTTTTTCAGGAGCCTGGTCCAACGTTTGTGCTTAGGGGGTGGCTGACCAATAAGGACATGCAGGACCAAGGATTCATGTGCAGTTGAGAATCGGCCACGAGGGAATTTGAAACGAAACGTTTAATTAAAAGATGTTTGTTTTCTGCCTTGGCCGAACCTTTTTTGCGAGTTGCTTTGTTGTCCATGCATGATCAGCGCTTGGCCTTGTGGAAATCTGATCTTGTGATGAAATGTGCTGGCTAGACTTGCCCCAACTTCAAACACACAAAGAGCCTGACTGTCAAAGATGGCACGGGTAACCAACGAGAACAGACCACGCAGTTTTTTCGAGATCTAGGGTTTTTCGCTCAGAGTTTGTCCTACCAAGATGTGAAACAGACTTGTCGGTTCGGCAAGGTTGGGGTAGCATCCCGGGAGGAACCTGAACCCATGTTGTTTTTCCCGTGCGATCTGGCGGCCGGGCTGGGAAGGATGACGGGACAATCAAGATGAGACGGGGGGAGAGGGCAAAAAAACGCCGCAGGCGCTTCGACACGGCGTCTAAATGTCGTCCAGGGGTTAGATGTGCTGTACCTGCGTCAAACAGGGCTGGGGGTGTCTCATCCCTTCTCTTGGGACGGGACGCCGCTGGGGTTGGGAGGTGTAACGTAGCGGTCAGGTGGTTCGGTGTCGGTTTCGAGGTGAGGTGATGCGGAGAAGGTTTAAACGGTGACCATGACCGTCTTGATGGTTCGTGAAACGGAGATGGGCTTTTGAACGGACGAGGGCGATGTGGTGCGATGCTGTGCAGTGGTGGGTTTCATTTCAAAGCTGTGTTGAGAGCTGTGTCCCTTACGGGTACTACTCGATACTTTTTTTTCTCTTGTGAGAAGGGAAATTCTCGACTTGGCATAGAGCGATGTGATGACACTGAGCTTCTTGCGCTGTCGAGGCTCATGTCCGAGTTGTATGCTCTTTCATTGAGTATATGACGCCGTCCAGCTTCGTCATATCTGACGATCCATCACTGCGCCATGTTTCCTTGCTATTGCCTCTTCATTAGACTATCGCAAGCCTTTTGGACAGATATGAGATGTGGCGTTATTGCTTGTGTATGGACAGCTTGCGGTAAGCCGCCAATTATTATGTCGCGAAAATGGCCCAAAGAGGCAAGTCGAATATATCGTGTGTCTTCAAAGCCTCCCACGCAACACGGACCGTCAAACTTGACAGGGACAATTCCGGTCGTATGTTAAACCTAAGTGGTTTTTCACTGTGAAACTCTCCTCGATTTACTCATGACAAAGAAAAAGGGTTCATCATGTTGCGCTGTATAATAAAACTACAAAAATGCTTCAACTCTCAAAATTACCCTAGGAATTCCCATCATTGATAATCAATATCCAACACCGAAGAAAATCCGCCTCTCATCGAGTCAGACGATTGGACGATTGGAAATGCTTACAGAGACTTAACGGCGCCCCACGTGCCGGCTTCGGTCCCCATCGGCCGCCTTCGCCGAGGTTCTCTCTAGGTCGGGGTGCGTTCCCCACGCCGGAGACACTGTATATCGTGACTGTTGTGCAGTGGCTGTTGTAGCGGTGACTGCCGTCAGCCGAGAGAAATCTGACTGTGTCAAATAATTACGTAGGAGGCAGACGGACAATCTACCAAAATGTCGGATTCAACGGCTCAATTCAAGGTTCTCAACGGAGTCCGGCACACGAGCCATTGTTCAACCTGGAAGTAACCGCGCGGGATGGATATCGCGGATGACTAATATGATACCACCACACTTGCACCCTTGAACCCCACTCACCCGGCCATCAAGTCATGGTTCCGCAAACTATCGCCATCGCTGAACTTGGGCCGCTCAATTGACCATTGTTTCCCTACAACCTACGACGCACAACTTCTCTGTACCTCTGCCTACCGAGTCCTGACCCTCGGCAGCCTTGCGACACCTCACGCCGGCCAATGCCCATCTAGCGACCGCCGCCTTCGACCCGACAAAACTTGCGACTCGACGACCCTTCGAACCCCTCCAAAATCCGATCGCGGCGCCCACCTGCCCGCCTCAAGCCAAAACATGCCGTCTGATGCCATGTCAGGCTCACCGGCGGGCTCTAGCACTGCTCTCCCTTCCTTCTACTCCCCCAAGACCCAGAATGCCGACGAAAAGCCTCCGTCGTACAATGAAGTCGCTGGTCAAACCCTTGAGCAGTCTATAGAAGACCTGTCACTCTCCCCCGCTCCCTCCACTTCCGCCTCCGCCTCCGTCTCCGCTCACGCCGAGGGCCCCGAGACCCCCATCGGCCAACCGCCCCCGCCGTCCCTGCTGTCGCCCGCCTTTACGCCGCCAAGCACGCCCGGAACATCGACACCTGCGACTCCTGGCCCTCGTGGTGTTCCTGTTGATAGTTCAATTGCCTCGGGAGGATGCGGGTCCAAGCGGCCCAAGCTGCTTGAGACTCTGCCACATGTCGAGTGTGTCGTCCGCGCCCGCATTCCCACAGTCAATGGTACCGAGATGTTTTTGCATCTCTACACCAACAATGTCGATAACAAGGAGCACCTTGCCATTGTGTTTGGAAATGACATCAGAAGCAAGAGTCTAGATGCTCCCCAAGAGGGCGAGACCGAGATGGATCGCATGGTGCGCGGCGCTTACACAGGTAAACTCTTTCCCGGTCGGGAAACCAGTGGTTTGAGTGGAGCAAATACACCAACGGGAGAAGCATCATCGCGACAGGTCCCTCTTGTCAGAATCCATTCCGAGTGTTACACAGGCGAGACAGCATGGTCAGCGCGATGCGACTGTGGCGAGCAACTCGACGAAGCGGCGCGCCTGATGAGCCAGAACAAGGCCGGTGGTATTATCATCTACCTGCGACAAGAGGGTCGCGGAATCGGCCTTGGCGAGAAGCTCAAGGCGTACAACCTCCAGGACCTCGGCTCGGACACTGTTGAGGCGAATTTGCTTCTGCGACACCCCGCCGATGCTCGAAGCTATGGTTTGGCCACAGCCATGCTGTTGGATCTTGGCCAAAAGGATATCCGACTGCTGACCAACAACCCCGACAAGATCCGCGCGGTCGAGGGTCCTAACCGGGAGGTTGTGGTCAGGGAGCGTGTGGCCATGGTGCCTCTGTCCTGGAGGGGAAGGGGAGGTTTCCGGAGCCAGGAGGTGGAGGGATACCTCAAAACGAAGGTGAGTCGACTACAACTTCTATGATGGGCCAACAATCACTAACTGACAACTGCAGATCGAGAAGATGGGCCACATGCTAGATATGGGAGGACTCCCACAGTAAAAGGCGGCTTATTTTTTGTGCACGAGACAAGTCAAGACTCGAAAGAACAAGAGGACGTGTGGGAGGCTTGCTGATTATGATATTGGAGTTTGCTGTCGCTGGATGGGGTTACTCTTGTTGGCGTTTTCGGGTGGTAACTTTTGGTGATGTAACTGTAGACAATAACGCCGTCTCGGCGACTTGCATTGTTCCTCATCTTGTATCTTCTCGTGGGATGGCAGAATCTGTTCCCTGTAGCTTGGCGTGGAAGTGACATATATGTCTCCCAAGTCTCTGGTTTGAGAGTGATCTAGCTCTTCTGTTGGGTTTAGGACCTTGGCAATCTTTGTCAAAAGAACTCGACTTAAAGCCCAAGAACTGTAGGACGAATCTGAGCTCGAGTTGCAAGTTTGCACACGCGGATTCTGAGGCCAAGTACTTCGTGATGGTTGAATTGCCTTGCTTTGATGGCAGCGCTGCACATAGTCTTTCCTCAATCTTTGCTCACACCTATGCATAACCCGAGCTTTGCCTCCTTGTCGCTGTAAGATGCTGATGTTAAGGGAAATATTTGTTAGGTGGTAGGTAGTTAAAATACGCTTCTCATTTCAATCGTCAAGGGTGCTGTTAACAATGGTCTTCGCGGCACTCGAGGGTAGTGGGGCGCGATGCGGAAGACGAAGGTACGTACCTTCTAGATTTCACGGGGACTTTGAGGCAGGCGCGTCAACTTGAAGCTCGCAAAATCGCAACTCGGCTCCTACTTTTCCAACTCCCCACCGTTTTTAATAGCGCTTCTTTTCATTCTTTCAATAATAATGCGATCGTAGCACTGGCTATCAAAAGCTGCTACAATGCCCTCCCAGGCGATTCGCTTGCGCCTCGTCGTTCGTCGACACGCCGTCCCTGAGGTCAAGCTCGTGTGGCCCTGCGTCGCATCTGATGACTTCACTGTTTCCAAACTCCTCGCGCAGGTCAACGAGGTGATTCCGCTCGAGAGCGGGGATTGGGGACTCGAGGACTATGCTGTAGAGCTTGCCGACGACAAGGGAGATAGCTTTGAGCTGCTGCATTTCCAACAGGTTGGCAAGGTCTTGAAGGCAGACGACCAAGTTTTGTAAGGGCTTTTCCTCCAACCCTCACGCAATATTAAAGGCTTACGCTTAATAGGATCCGGTCACTCCTCAAGGACGACTTGCGACGACGGAGACTTAGCGGACGACACCAGATATCCGAGGATGGCAAGCACCTTATTGACGGCCTTGCTTTTGGGAGGCCGTGGCTGAGGCAACCGCGAGATCGACCATCCCTCGACCTACCCCCACGAAAACGAGCTCGAATCACACACGAAGAAGAACTCGACGAACAAGATGATTCATACTCGGATGACGAGAACCAGTCAGAACAGCTTTTACTGGAGGATTCCAAGTCGCATGCTGTGGATGAACCAGGCAGTGTCACTGTCCGCGCGAGGTTCATAGATATTGACCCGACTGTCGACTTTGGAGAGGACGAGATCGATAATGACGATAGAGACTTCATTCCGACTCGGGATGTCGAGGCGGAGCCTGCCATGGACGACGAAGTTGACGAGATAAGTGACGAAGAGGAGCCGGACGTGGATCTCACTGAGGAGTTGAGACTGCTGCAAGAGGACAATGCTCTGGTCGAGCAAACGCCGCCGGTAGAACAGCACACTCTACTGTCCAGCAACAACAACAGTCAAGATCCACAAGCCCTTCTTCCAGCTTATACCTTTGATCTCTCGCTTCTCGACAAGATCACAGCACTACGGGCGGCATTCCCCTTGACATCGATATCCACGATACAATCTGAACTGCTTCGACACGAGAAGGATCTGCGGACAACATTCCAGGCCCTCGCCAAATCGAATGAGCCAACACTCAGTTTCGATGAAGTTATGGACCGCGCTCTGCTCGGTATCAATGACAGCGATGATCAGTCAGGGATTCTGGGACAGGAAAGCCCAAGACTGGGAGACTTTGGTACCGCGGAACTCCAATTTCCTGGACGCCCGGAGCCCGTGAATCCAACACGTCCATTGATTGAGGAGGTGGAGTTTGCGGAGGACCCTGTTCCAAACCTGGTCAGTCACGTAGAGAGTGAGCCACGAACAACGCCGCTGATCACTGTGGTGGAAGAGAGGGCCTCGAGCGACACCAGCAGCTCCAGTTCCAGCTCGGACTCGGACTCAGATTCGGAATCAGACTCAGATGATGGTTCCAAAGATGACTCTGACTCTGATGACTCCCGCAATAGCTCACAGGCAGACTTGAGCTCTGATAGCGATTCTGACAGCGACTCTGACAGCGACTCTGATGATTCCGATGACCTTCCAGGGTTTCCGCGTCTGGGAGAGTACAAATCCTCGCTCTATGACAATGCAATGGACACATCGAGTTCAGACGATAGCGACTCGAGTGATAGCGATTCCGACTCCGACTCGGATAGTGACGATGGCAAGGTCGCTGTTGCTGTGGACCAGTCAAACCCAGACGGCTCCGACGCCAGCAGTGATAGCTCCAGCAGCAGCGATTCCAGTTCAAGCGAAGACTCGGATTCGGATTCTGAACCTGAAGAGATATCTTCAAAAGCAAATGTCCAGGGATCACCACCCCAAGCACCCCAGCCTTCTGCGCCTCAACTAATCGTCGAAGTCAAGGCTGTTGACACCCTCTCACAATCCACCGAAGAGCCTGCCGCCCCCGGCGCTGGCCTGTCAAGGACAAAGAAGAGGAATGCGAGAAGACGTGAGACCAAGCGTCTCAAGTCACTTCAGGCATTAGCAGATACACCGTCTCAATCTTCTGTCAATGGGGACGTCAATGAAGAAGCCGAGCTTATGGCACGAAAGCGAGCGCTTCTTAGCGTTGTTAGTGATGACCATGAAGGTCAGGCCTCAGCACCCTCCACAGAAAAGCCCACCAATGAGACTAAGGTTACGGAACCTGCAGCACCGATGGACGAGACACCAGCAACGGCGGTCGCTGAAGAGGCAGTTTCAAGCGCAGAACCCAAGGCCTCGTCACGTCGCCTTAAGGTCGACATGGGAGCTGGACGGAGACTCCTGCTTGGTGCCCTTGGACTGAAGAACCCCAAGTCGAAGGCTGAGGAAGACAAGCTTCGAAAGAATTTCATGAAGGATGTGAAACCTTTGGAAAATCCTCGGGTGCAGAGTAAGGAGGCAACAAAGAACGACGCTATTGCTGAACCGGAGCAGCCAGATGAAGACCCCGACGCGTGGCGAGAGAAGATCTCGTATCGCGCTGTTGAATGCTGCCATGAAGGCATAGTGCTAAGCGAACCGCCGTTTCCGTTCGTACAGCGATGGGATCCTCAGCAGCAGTACGGATCTATGAGGAAGAGGAAGAGAACATCGCAGAACTTTTACGACGAGAGCTACTACGACGAGAATGACCAGACGCACGACGACGAAGCAGAGTGGAATGATGACAGCCAGCAGAAGAAAAAGAAGAAGAAGTCTAAGAAGGGAAAGTCGAAGGAAAGTAGCTATGACGAGGATGAATATCTCGACAGCCACTTCGACGCTGGACAGGAGAGTGCCGATGCGGACGTGGTGCTGAACTATGATGACGCACCAGCTAAAGGCAACCTGGAAAGCAGCCAGTTTACGGACATGGATGACCTCCCCTCATTGCCGTCAGATATCACTACTCTCCCCAGTCTTGGCTTTTCAGAGGTCAAGCCCGGTATGGTCATTACGTGGAAGCAGTTGCTTCTATCCAAGGCAACGAACTGGCAGCCCGAAATCTTGCCCGTGACAGGAATGGTCCTTTCGGTTGATGCGGACAACACCCTTCACGTCCTGCTGGCGAAAAGGGACCGTGAACAGAATGACAAAGAATATGACCAGCACACAGGCAAACGGGTGTATGCCAAGTTTGAAGCACCAGACTTGGATGAAGATGAAGACGAAGAGGATGATGGACGGAGGGAGATTTCCTGGGTAGAAATGAGTGACCCAAGAATGGTCCAACAGGCACCATCGCCCAGCATGCTGGAGGCATCGACCGACGGCCCAGAACTCGCAACCGAAAAGCAGCAGCCTGCACAAAACGGGGATTTGGTGGAGGACAACAAGGTTAGCGAGAGACAAGATCACGATGGAATTAAAACTGAGGAGTTAGGTACACAGGAAGTGAGAGCCGAGGTGGGGGCCGATCTAAGGGAACGAGCAGCAGCCAAAGCTGCTGAGGGCAGCAATTCAACCTCGATCCCTTCTGGCCAGGCGCTTCCGCGGCTCGAGCTAACGACGTCCGGAGACGACACGCCAATCAGCAGCCTGGTCCGAAATGCAGACACGCCGAGCGACATGGTTAACAGCCCTTCACGGCAGTTGCAGGAAACGTTACACGCGGCCATAGCACGCGAGGAGCACACTCTGTCCCACGGTGCAGAGGGTGCTACAGCAGGGGAAGTGGAGAAGGAGGTGGATGAGATAGGGGATGCAGAAGATGTTGCAGATGTCGACATGGAGTCGAGTGCTGGTGCTGGAGGGACCGATTTGGATGCTATCATTCCGGATGGCACAACATCTCCAGAACTTCCACCACTTCCTTCAAAGAACATGGGACTCATTGATCACCGAACTTTGGCGGTACCTTCGTCCGTTGGTAGCATCCGCAGTGGACGACAGCCGCCCTCGATTAACGGGCTCGAAGATCTCCCAGAGGAGTGGGTTGAAGACTCGGTGGTTGCCGAAACGATACAGCGGCCTCACAAAAAGTTACCCAGCCCACGCCCATCTCTGAGAAACAGCAGCCCGTTTCCTTCATTGGAAGAGATCTTCCATACAGCTGCCACGTCAAGACAGACACAAAGCCCAGCGAGATGTACACAACAGTCAGTGCTACAGTCGCTGAAGCCTGGCAAGGGGGACTTGGAGTATGAAGAGGCGATGCGGAAGCTTGATGAGGGCGAGGACGACTCTGATCGGTCGCCAGATCGCAACAAGTCCCTTCGCAGTTTGTTCCCGAACGCAACACAGCCGGAACTCTCAAAGAATTCGTCATCGCTTCAGCCAGTCAGGGTTGAGGCACCGGTCAAGACTGAGCGTCCTACAACACCACCAACATCGCAGAAAGTGAAGCGAGAGTCACCATTTGTGATTCCGGAAAGCAGCCAGGTTATCGAGCCGAGCTCAAGTCCGCCCTCTGTGCAGTTTGTTGAACACTACGCCGATGATAGTGTGGATGGGACTTATCAAGATAACTCAATGCCCCAAGGCTCGGGCTGGGTTCAAAAGAACTTTATGACGCGAAGTCGAGGGAAGAGTGTCCCCGCGGCTGCTGCATCGGCAAGCAACAGCACAGGTTCGCAAACCCGGCCTGCTCGGGGACGGACATCGTTGCCACCGGCTCGGGATGTGACGGCGAGCGCCTATAGCCAGATCAAAGGACGGAGAAGGACGACCCGCAAATTCTAACAAGGAAGTATGGAGGTTCTGGGGAATCGGTCAAGGGTTTTGGGAACAGCGTTGGGTTCGGTTATGCAAGGAAGACAAAGGCCAGGGATAATGGAAGGGACAAGGAAGTGTAGATAACCTGTATATCAAGAAATCTGTACGATGACGAGACGGAACGGGACCTGGCGTCAGCAAAGCCTGACGTGTCGAACAAGTCCTTGGTCAGGGACAGGGTTAAGATGCTGCAGCGCATTATGAACAGAAGGCAGCAAGAATCAGGAAAACCCATTCAATCGCACCGTCCAAGACTAGGCGTCTCATGTGAGGCACATCACGAACCGATTTTCAGCTCTAGGGCTGTCTCAGTGCGGGTTCAGAGGGGTTTTGGAACCAAGAGCTGCATCACGAGCCAGACCATGTCAGCCAATCGAGTTGTCGGACTTGGCGGATGATGCAGCGAGACAACCCACCAACTTGTTCAAGTTCACGTTACCACACGCTCCGCATCTTTTCTTTGGGGGATCTCTTGTCTTGTCTCATGAGCTCATGGGGGATTCAAGCTGTTGGCTATTCGTTGTTCATTTGCGTCATGGGGGGGAGTCAAAGGGGGGGTAGGAGGGTTCAAAGGTTATATTGTGTGTAGTCTGTCGGGAACCTCCAGAACAATGTTCTCATGTTCTTTTGTTTCTCTCCTTGTTGAAATCTTCTTGCTACCTTTCTCTTCTCTTCTCTATACGCCTTGTTGCGCTTTGTTCCGTGTTCTAGTTCAATTACACAAGTTTGCTGGCTGGTGTTCCGACGAAACTTGACGACTATATAACGACGACACCAGCTTCACGAATTGAAGAAGACAACTCATTGACAAACCTTGACGCAATACGTTGGACTATCACGAACAATACATCTACGAAAAAAAGAACCTTTTTTGTGAAAAGGGTCGCAACTATGGCGTCACGATATACACGCATCATCTTTACCCTCTTGGCCGTTCTGTGCATCACAACCACAACTTTTGCCATCCCAACGGCTGAACAGCCCGCGCAGACGATTTCTTCTCCTACACAGACAGTGGCGGCCCGGGCTTGCGCCGTAACGGCCAGGCAGAATACAAACTACAACGAGCAGAATCCCCCGCCTTTCAACCCGCCCGTTACTGCGGCGCCCACTCAGGAGGATGCACTGGCTAGTCTGGGGTGGAAGCAGTCTACCTACTATGAATGTCGGACGAGGGGTGGGCAGGAGCGCTGTGGATGGCATATTCCCGTTTACAAGGCTGGTGCTGCAGGACGAGGAAGCAATCTAGGGTTGTTGGTTGCTGGTGTTGCCGTGGCGCTTGGTGTTGTCATGTAAAGGGTGTGTTTGACCTGTCGAGTTGCATTGCGTTGCGGGAGTTGGGGAGTTTATAGATTCCGATTTTGATACCCAGCTGCTGGGAAGCCTTGAATTGAATTGCTTCAACAATCATATGTTCGTTCCGTGATATCCATCGCCTATTCATCAAGTGAGTCATCCATCAACATCACAAAAAACAGAGACCCCGCAAGATAACCAGAGATGTAATATTTTTTTGGTCCGAAACCCGAAACACCATTGATTTCATGCTAGTGTATTGAGGAGAGACCGTGAAAGCCAGGCCATCACCCCCCCTAGCCGAGTCCAGAGCTCCCCAACGTCCGCCGGCGAGAGGTCCCTGTACCTCACGCCAACGGATCGAGGATGACGGACGCGAGGCCGCCGAATGCACAATACCACAGCTCCCCAACAACCAGCCCGAGGATATACATAGACATTGGTGGTCGCTTATTTCTCCTTCTTCGCCTTGGCACCCTTGGTCTTTGCCGTTCCGCGGAGGGTCTTTTGTCGGTTCTTGCGCTGCTTGCCTGGTGTGTGTTAGCATATGATGCCGTCGCGACGAGTACAAAGACGCACGCTGCTGTCGCGAGGCACGCTCGGCCTTGGTGGCGAGGCCAACCCGCACCAATCGGTACTGGGGCTCGAACTTCTTCATGGCCTCGGGGGAGTCGTAGACGAGGGCGAAGCCGGTGGTCTTGCCGCCACCGTACTGGGTTCGGAGGCCGAAGACGGAGATCTGGTCCTTCTGGGCCTTGTAGAGGCCGCCGATCTTCTCGCGGAGCTCATCCTTGGAGATGTTGGCGCGGTTGGGGTGGAGGATGTCACTGAAATCGCGTCGAGTCAGCCCAAGTTTCCTGCCATGCCTGGTGGTCCTCTGTCCATCCTGCTCATCAAGGCTTGCCCGCCTTTTTTTTCTTCCCAATTTCTGGACAGATATATTTCGTGTATCGTGATGTCTGGTGCAACAGCGGGCACAAAACCAGACCGTCCGAGAAATGCAAGACGGGCAGAGCGATGAGGATCTTGATGGACGGAGGAGGACCGCGCGAGGGGTATCAAATTTTGAGGGTCACTCACACGACCATCTGCTTGCGGCCCAGCAGAGGGTTGCGGATGAACTTGCGAGTTCGGAGGGTGACGGGGGAGTCGTTGTCCGCCATTTTTGCCGATTGTCGTGATGGTCTCTGGGGGTGAGAGTTGACGGGGGGAGAGACTGGGGGCGGCGGTGTTGTCGTGGATTGAAGTTGTCGCGGGCGGGACACACAGTCTAGGCAGAGGGAGGGCGAAAATTCCGATTTCCCGTGTCGCTTAATTGGGTCCAACCCTAAACAGGTGCAGGGAAAAATGCTTGTGCGTTGGTTTGTGCCTTGGATTTAAGGCGGTAACCATCCACCAGGGCTTTTTTTATGTGTGTCACGTGAGTGTGAAGGGTTTCCGGAAGAGCTTCGGATGAATTGGTGTTAGTGAGAGTCTGCGTTGGCGATGGATGAGCTGTAACTCCAGTTTGAGTGGAGATACTCCTCAAGCAGTATCCAATGGAGTCGCTTCTCGAGACTTCTCGAATGGCTTCATGATGGTCTGTTGTCAAGACACTTCAAACTCATGTTGAGGGGAACTGTCACAGGCATCAGTACTAAAACACGTTCGCTAACATGGCTTCAACCACACGCCAGGTTAACCGGTTCTGCCATCAATATCTCCAGCTTGAGCCCGAGTTGGACTTTCCCGAGCCGGCTCTCCTCAAGACTTCTCAAGTCCAGGATGCTCTCTATACGAGACTATTCGCAGATGATGCCGTTCGATATGGGCCTCCACCACGTTACCAGCTCCGGGTTCTCAAAGAGCTCATGTCTCGAGTTGAGGCCAGCATCGATGACTGGGATGAGTATGTAAGTCGTATTCGAAATCGCTTCTGATGTGTCATTCCATGTAATTCATGTCTTTCTAACAGGTTACAGGGCGTATCTGATGACTTGATGTCTGCTCTCTCGGTGCTACTTGCAACACCTCTCCCTGCTGAGGTTTCATCTGTTCAGAAAAAGTGCTATGTCACATACCATCTTTCCGACCTCTGTCAAGAGGCTTCACTTGAGTCAGCCTCTCAAGCACCTCACATCACGATTCTCGAGAATCGTTCTCTCATCTCGGCATCAGGAACCACTGGCCTTCGCACATGGGAAGCTGCTCTTCACTTGGGAACATACCTCTGCCAGAACAAAGGGCTCGTTCAGGACAAGCGTATCTTGGAACTCGGCTCAGGTACAGGTTATCTGTCCATTCTCTGTGCAAACTTTCTCGGCTCGACGCATGTACTCGCATCCGACGGCTCGGATGATGTGATCAATAACCTCCCCGAGAACTTCTTCCTCAACAACCTTCAGGATTCGACCCGCGTGGTGCCAATGGAGGTCAAGTGGGGACACGCACTCATGGGCACAGAGGAGGAGAAGTGGAATGGTGGACGTGCCGTCGACGTAGTGCTCGGAGCAGACATTACCTACGACAAGAGCGTGATACCGGCTCTGGTTGGGACTATCCAGGAGGTTTTCGACCTCTATCCACGTGTGGAGGTCTTCATCTCGGCAACCCAGCGCAACGAAAAGACCTTTCAGGTGTTTTTAGACAAGTGCCAAGCCAACGGGCTCGCCGTCGAGGATCTAGAGTTTGAGGTTCCAGCGCGCGAGAGGCAAGAGGGTCCTTTCTACAATGACAAGGTCGCTATCCGGATCTGCAAAGTCTCGAAAGAGTAACCGGAAACCTGGAGCATTGAAACTCGACGCCATACCCGATTCCATCCAGAGAATCGGACGAGGACCAATCGCGGCACTACGATACTCCCCATACATTCCAGTCGTCAACCGAGGCGTTGACCGTCGACACAACGGAGGGTCTCGGCCTTGGCGCTAACCGCCGACTTTACAGAATGCGGCGTAGATTATCGTCGGGATACCCGGAAGAGAGCTTGTTGGAGAACTCCAGCAGAGCTATTCGCAACAAACTCGGCTACCCGGGACTTGGCCGTCAAAGGGTCATGCCACTAGATCATCAATCAGACCACGACGGGCGTCGGGGACCCGCAGTTCACCAACACTCTTGCACCCCGCTAGGAGATTTTCCTCAGTCCCCCATATGATCAAGGAACCCCGAGGTTTCGGGTGCAGCTGATAGGGCAATTGCGTGGTCGTCACGATATGTAGATGTGCCTGTGGATATACGGACATCGTCACACCACTCTGCCGGTCCACACGATCATGTCTCGGGATTTGGCTCCTGACATGGGCCCATCATTGGCTGACTTTATTCATACGGGGGGCATTTGATGGGGTTTTGAGGGGTCAATTGACTATGCATTTCAGCTGGACTCGGTTCGTGTACCAAAATATCGAGACTCCCGAGCATCGACATCTAGACCTACGTGCCAGATCCAAAGCGTAACAAAGAGCTTGGGCCAGAACTCGTCATCAGGGCTCAACACGACGGCCAGAACCAAGCCTCCCAAGACCCCTGAGGGCGATTGGGTTTGCGTCGGGGAGAAGCGAAGGCGGGTTTGGCAGTTCGAGGCTTCGATCCAGAGGCTCGAGAGCTTGGGTCGATCTGAGCACCGCGATTGGTTCCACCCCACCTTTGAATGGCGGCGGGTGGTGTCAAGGTGCGCAGCGTTTTGGCACATTGAAACATTCCCATCCGGATCCATCAGTTCGGTCAGGTGGGGTTGATGGGGTGTGCTACGAGACATGAAGTCATCCATCCGTCGAAAGCCAGGAACGTGGCACCCATGGTCTGCCGCTGGAGGATGGGCTTGCAGAAGCAAGGTGAGCCACGGGGTCAGTGGCCGTGGAGGACAAAGAGGAGGCGGTGATCCGGGCCATGGCAGACCGGGGAGGGCTTCTGTGATGGAATGCGAGCTTGGGCCTGTCAGGTACGGCGACAGAACTCCGGATCGACGCCATGATGGTGCCAAGGAGGCATGTACGTGGATGGTCTAGCCACTGGTGAACAAGAAGTCTGGGACGTTGTGAAGCTTCGCACTGTGCCTGCATCTGCCTCAGGATGGAAACAAGTAAAGTGGTGTAGATGGAGGGTTTGTGAGCTGTCTCGAACAATTGACAAGCAAGTAAACGACCCATTTGACGTATGTCATTACACAAGGTCGAAACTCTTGCCCTGTGTCCTTGACAGTATGAAACGTCATGGCCTGCTTGATCTGCTTGAAAGCGTCGAGCCCCTTGCGTAATGGCCTGCCACGGGGAAGCTTTCCCCAGATGACCTCGCTGTGACGACTACCCTAGACATTCTGGAGTATCTTTTCCCGGTTTTACACCTACATCATCTGGACGAATCAGTGAAGAGAAGGCAATCGAACAACCTTTTGTCCAATGCATGCAAGGTAGATCAAAGCATCCGACGTCTATCAAAGCCCGGGGAGATTAGCATCGAAAGCCCTTGACCGGAGTCTGACCCTTGCTACCCGGAGGACCGGTCAGTGCTAGAGGGGACTTTAGGGGGTGGTGGTGAGAATTTGGGGTAAAATATTTTGAGAAGGAGGGGAAAGGAGACGGTTCGGTGCTAGAAAGAAGCTTGTGTGAAACCTGTGTCTCTCCTCCGCGGAGGAGGCTTTCTGTGTTGGGCGGTATGAGGTGATGATGCCTCAGACAACGTCATGCGGTTCGGCAATCGGCTATGCAAGTTTTGAGGTGAACGATGGAGGGCCTCACGATTGGGAAACCCCTGGCAACAAAAAGACAAGGCAAGGAAGGGACAAGCATTCTTTCCACAGCTTCCAAAACTGGGTTTCGACGGGAATGGGACATTTCGGCGAGTTTGCCATATTGTGTCTTGTCTTGTCCTGGGAACAAAGGTCCATTCTTTATTTCGGGAAACGTTGTGAGAGCTGACAGGGGATATCCCGGCATCTCCAATTTGGCCCAGGGTGTTTGAGAATGGCTATCATCATTTTTCAGGGGGATTTGCTGCTTGATTGCTTTCATCTCATAAGAAAAAACCTGTTATCGTCATCTCACAGGCCAGTTCTGACGACCATCCATCCCCCATCACCCCACGAATCTCGTGTGAGTGTCTGTCTTGTTCTTATCAGTAGGCTGTCCAACAAACCGCCCGGTCAGAATACTAATTAAAAGGCTCCCGCCTGTAGCCGCCTCGGCCAAGGGTGGTCACCAACCGCCTAGAGCTAAAAGATTTGGTTCGTGATTGCGGGCTGCCATTACCTTATCACCCAGGAGGCACAGTGCATGGTCGGGGTGCCAATTTGAGAGAGGAAGTGCGTACGGATATTGGCCGTTCTCTTCTGTCTGGATAAACAATGTGACCTCTTGCATATCTCTTTGGCTACTACTGCAACGTTTGTTCTTCCAACTGCCATCAGGCAATTCTTTTTTGAACCGGCTGCATATCTGCACGTGGTCAGGCGTCCCCAGGCATTACACTTGTTTTCCCCTCTTGATCCAATTTATTTATGCGTGAGATCTCTTGCAGGTGCATTTCGCTCGCGTAAACCATTGCAGTAGCACCTGGGGAGCGCGGCAGAGAAAGGGGACCCATCCAAATGCCAGTTCAACACCAATCGCCACAGCACGAGCCCCCCCTGGACGGGCGGCGCCACGGACTTGAACTACTGAATGGTGTTTGTTGGTAAGAGAAAAAACTGACTGATTAGATTCTGTTATCCCCACTGGACTCTTTAATGCCAAGGAAGAAAATGGAGCTTGACAGGCTTTCTTTATCGCTCAACACCGACCGGGCTACTCCGGGAAGGCATCTTGAAAAAAATATGCAGAAGAAAAAGCCAAGCCAAGGCACGGATGAGGTTCGGTTCTCCAGAATGCCCGCTTTATCCACTATGGGACCGCCCGCTACCAAGGAAGAAGGAAGGGCTTGGGATCGAGTCCATTCCCAGATCGGGGGAGCTTGACGAGAGATGCGCCGTTGCAAGTTATTTCTGTGGTTTTCTTTGTCAGACTCATCATGCTCGTGTTCGACAACAATTGTTCTGGAACGTTGGAATATCACAAGGAACGAGACCTCGTATCCTGGTAGAAGCAGAGAATCATTCTTGGTCAGACACTATCCAGAGTCACACTTGTCTTGGAAAAGAAGAAGAAAAATCATGCTCATCGCTGTGGAGGATGGCGTGCGGAACGAGCCACACGGCGCCATTTTGTCACCATCGCCAGCAAACCAAGCAGCGCAGCAAGCAAAGTAACCCAACCCAACGACCCTGTGAGAACCTTTTGCGAACCTGGATTGCAACACTGTGCAATGAAGCCCGTATCGAGCTTAGCGGACGCTCTCTGGCCTAAAAAAAGGGCGGCGGACACACACACACACGCACATCCACACGCACAACGAATGATCCACCAAAAGCTTGTGCCATGGCGACAGAGCCCAGGCTTCTTCCTCCCCCCCCTTGTCCTTGGCCATCCCATGCCGTCGGAAGTGGTCATGGTGGCCCTGCGGTGCCCCAATCGAAGAGGTGGGATCCCCTCCCCATGGGTTGGGCTAGCTCCAAGCCCAGCTCTTCTTTCTTGAGAAGCCAAGGCCCGGGTGTGCCAGGATAAGGGGGGTCTACGATGATGGGATGGCATTGGGTGAGGGAAAATGTACCCGTGTACTTCTGGTTACGGCAAGACATGGTGCTCTCCTTGGTTCTGACTCGCTGCTTGAGACCTCGACTTTCCCCTTCATTTCCCAATTCCTGGCTCCGTCCTGGATCTCGTACTTGGTACATGCCCTTACGAGGTAGTTTAATCAATTGCTGACCCCTCCCCTCATCTTTCACTCCCTCCCGTCTGGTCTGGCTCATCCTGAGATGGATATCTTTATTAATGAACCACCCTGCTCTCTCCCGTCCCCCCCCAGAATACGAAGCATCATACTACCTCACTCCCGTCTCGACTTCACCTCTTTTTGTGTGTCTTGAATTATCTACACGGTCAACTCTCGTCGAGTTCTTCTTCTCCATAATCATTCTCACCGTCACTTAATTGTTCACTTACCGCCCGCCTCTTATCGCGGACCGCATCTAAGGTTACAGCTTCCCACCCACACACGTTCTCCGTACACGGTCGCAGATTGGCCCCCCTCGAGCTTCAACTGCCGTACATAACCGGTCCTCTTTCCTGCGATACCTCGACCTGAACAACCGTAACATCAACCCACGCACATATTATCCGGCGATCGGCGCTCCAGTGCCTGCATCTCACATATTGCGACACCACTACTGGGCTACACCGTCAATTCCCACGTTACAAGAGCATTGCGGACAAACCCGACTTCTTCAACGCAACACGCTCGCGATATCCTCTTGATTGAGGATTTATCCTTCACCTTCCTCGCTCTTCCCCAAATACCACATCAGTCGCCTCGATGGTCTCGTCATTAGACGTGCGACCCCATTTCTTCGCCGGGCAGAGCCGACCAGTATCATCGACATCAGTATCAAGCACGAGTAGCTCTCTGAACGCAATTTCCACACCCATCAATTCCACCACATTCTCGCTACCAAAGATGGCTTCCGGAGCACACAACTACAGCTTTGCTCTGCAAAAGTACATGCTCCTTCAGGAGCAGCACCAAGAGCTCTGCGATCGTCTCGACCAGATCCGACCCGAGCTCACCATTACCACCCGTTCCCTCAACTCGTCACCATCCACATCACCTACACGATCTTCCTCATCATCACTCTCGGTCCCCTCGTCACCGAAGCGCCATTCCCGAAGCAGCGGACGACATCATTCGCGTACCCACGCCCGGTGCAGTGGCTGGGAGGACCGCAACGAACTCACCACCATCCTCGACGAGGAGACTCTCTTTGAGATCTCGGCCGAGGAGCATCGCCTATCCGAGGTCAACGAGAGCATCAAGCGCACCCTGACAGAGCTTCTCAACTGCAGCAGCGTGCGTGCCGACCGGGCATTCAGGACCTGGGTTCAGACAAGACTCATGGAGACGGAAAAGGAACTCCGGATTGGACGAAGGCGACGAAGCTCGGGCAACGAGTAGGCGAAGTAGGCGTAAGCCGGCAACTCCCCGCCGCCGCCGCCTCCGCCATCATCATATTACCACACAACGACATTTACCGTTGTTGGTGGTGGCAAAACAACCGACATATTTTCGCCTCCACACACAGTGGTTTACGACGACATCAAAAAACCAACCACTTGGCATAATCTCTAATTCTTCTTTGTCCTTGCATTTTTTTCTTTGTCTTGCATTGGCCGGCGTTTCTGGTTGGATCGACAAGGCCTCGAACGGCATATGGCCTCTGGAAAGAGAAAGGGAAACAAACCACTACATTCTGGAAATTGGACTTTTTTTTGGGACGAAAGTCGGGGTCTTTACTCTGATCAAACGGGAAAAAGCGTTGGTTCTGGGAAGAGAAATACCCCATAACGCTACAAACCTTGATCTCTCTATCTTGTTTATTTTTTGGGTTCAGCCGGAGTGGAAAGGATGGGAACACACAAGCCTGCATAGCGTGCGGCAAACTTGGGGCATTGGGGGGCAAATATTCTCTGTTTCTTGTTAAAAAAGAACTTCTGGACTCTGTGGTGGCATCGCGTGGCTACTTTTTTACCTTTTCGTTTACATTCTTGAGCTGCGCTGGTCGATGGAAAATCACGCGGGAGATGGACAGAGTCTACGTTTACCATGAAGATCTCCCGAGAGGAGACTTTTCTTCAACATCATTTTTTTTTTAGTGATAGCGATGAATGAATTCACTATCAATGCACCTGCTATTGCGGCGCAAAAACTACTTTACTTGTTCATGAAGCCATCGTGAGAAACTTCGGGATTCATCACCCAGGCTACCTAACCGCTGAAGAATGGATGATATGATGTGAAACATAGCAAACTGACAATCAGACCCGAGGTTGAAAGCCGCTGGCGCCCCACGTACCAGAAAGATAGCGAGACAACACGCGTCGAACCCACAATCTTGCAGTTTGATCGGCCCCCGAACCCCCCTTGCTCGCCCTTCGGCGGTTGGGGGGAAATGAAGATCATTTCGCAGCAAGTCGTCGTCCCCTGGCGTCGCCGGACGGAGCTCCACCAGCAACCGTGACGCGACGACGGGGGATGGAACAGGGTGGTGTTTTTTTTCGACCGTTGGAAGTTGTTTGATATCCAGGCATGGGCTTTGATACGTGCTAGTCAAAGTATTGGCTTCTATCGATCGTGATCGTTTGATTGCCACCTGAGCGGTCCAAGCACACCCTTCCACACCGCTGAACTTCCATAACGGTGCTCCCGGCCCGGGGATCGGCGCCGCATACACATGGTCTAGGATGGGCGGGCTTTCTGCACACCGAGCAATGGTGGGATTCACCTTGCGATGAGGCTGAGAGCCTGAATATTTGGAGTTGTGACGTTGAGAGAGGTGAGAATCTGGTTTCTTGGGGATTACACGGCTTGTTGTTGTTGTCATGCTTGGTGTAGATGTGGAAATTAGCTACATCCTTGAGTAACGGTTACATCATTGACAAACGCTTCTTCACCTGACAATGTAGCACGCCCTCTTACATCAGGGCCCTGTTTTTTTCGATATCCAGTCTTGACTACGGGGAGTAGAATGCTACCCAGTTTGAGCCTCAAAGATTCCCCGGCAACGGGAAGTCTACTACCCTAGCGCTCCCGCGGATGAGCTCATGACCGTCTCACCGAGATGAACAGCTCAGAGGCACACACACACACCTGGGTCATGCGCAACTAACCTTGGGGCGCCCATTTTTTTTCCTCCGGTATGACTTCAACGGTCGTCGATCTCGCCGGGAGAAAAAAAATCTAGATCCTGGACAAGCATAAAACATCATGATGACATCTCGGTGTCTTGATCTGATATGACGTAGTTTTCTTTGATCGAGATCTCTCGTCTTATTTCGTCGATGGCTTCAGTGGTTTTTCCATTTTGAGTAATGAGCTTGTTCGGATTCGGTCTTTGTCCACTTGACTTATTTCGCACATGTTGGGGAGTGGCGAGGTGGACACAAGTCCGGATGTTTTCCTCCTCCTCGAGATAGTTTGTGAAGCCCATGATGATGTAGCTTATTTGCTGGTTTTGCTACAACAGGGGAACTTTCTTTGTTGTAGAGGGGTTGGTAACGTCATAACTGCCATGACTTCAACGGCTGTTGGATGGATCTGAGGTAGGAGAACTGCAGGGAGACAAGGACTTCCTTGTCTGAGTTGTCAAGATGAACCCTGGTCTATCGCATCCACTCAGATGGATACAGTATGGACTTGAGTTTGAGGTTATGAATCTCTGGCTGTGTTACTGTAGCCCATTAGCAAGTGAATGAGGTGATTAGGTGGTGTTTGTCGGTTCAATACGGAGGCCTAAACTTCTTGTCTTTGATCCTACAGCACCTTCGAAGAAACGTCGATTTTACCCGCAAAAGAAACCTTTCAAGGCATCTTGTGAGGCTTTTCTCCGAATGCGGCGTAGAAACCTGTTAAGCATCTTCTGATAAGACGGTGATGTCTGTACCAAGCCCGGAAATTCCATGTCGCGGCAAGTGATCAAGTGCTGTGGGATAATGAGCGACGATGAAAGCCAATCCTTGGAAGGCCCCTGTTGTCAAGATCCCCTTGTTCCTAGAAGATGAGCAGCAAGAACGTTGGAGGAGAGGGGTGTCATGTGATGCACTGAGTGATTGAGCTACCAGCCACATAGCTGTGGCGCGGGCCGCTAGCGCCACCTGCATGGAGATTCTTTCCAGGTTGAGCTTCGCGACAGTGGCTGGTGCGGGCGAACTCAAACAACCTTCCAAAACTTGGGACGACGCGACTTTGGTCATCAACAATACACTGTTGCCCTCTTATTTATTCCTTGTTTTCGCACTACCGAGAGGACTGAATCATACCTGATTTATTGACGACACACCATGTCTGTCCTCCTCGAGACCAGCGTGGGCGATATCGTCATCGACCTCTTGGTTGACCATGCGCCGAAGCTTTGCGAAAAGTAGGTGCTTGACATTTGGCTTCTCTGCATGATGGATCGAACTAACAGTCATCTAGTTTCCTCAAACTTTGCAAAGTCAAGTACTACAATTTCTCACCCGTTCACTCCGTCCAAAAGAACTTCTCCTTCCAGACCGGCGATCCCCTCGGCCCTCTCTCCAAAGAGTCTGATGGCGGCTCATCAATATGGGGTCATTTGTCCGGCGACACTTCGAAACGAACATTTCCTGCCTTCTTTCACCCAAAGTTGAAACACCTTGAGCGAGGGACGGTCAGCATGGCGACAGCACCACTGCAATCCGACCCAGACACGCGCGTGGCGGCTTCCCAATTCATCATCACACTGGGCGAGGACACGGACTTTTTGGATGGAAAAGCAGCCATCTTTGGCAAGGTTGTGGAAGGATTTGATGCTTTGGAAAAGGTCAACGAGGCGATTGTCGATGACAAGGGCTATCCCCTCATCGATATCCGGATAAAGCACACAGTCATTCTGGATGACCCCTATCCTGACCCGCCTGGACTGCGGGAACCGAGCTCGAGTCCTCCTCCTACCGACCAGCAACTTAAAACCGTTCGGATTGCCGATGAGGCGGCACTTCACGCCGATGACAATGTTGACGAGGAGGAGCTTGAAAAACGACGACGCAACCGGGAGGCGCAGGCGCAAGCACTGACTCTGGAGATGATGGGTGATCTGCCGTTTGCCGAAGTGAAACCTCCCGAGAACGTCTTGTTCGTTTGCAAGCTGAACCCGGTCACTGGGGATGAGGACTTAGAACTCATTTTTGGCCGGTTCGGCAAAATCTTGAGCTGCGAAGTCATCAGGGATCAAAAGACAGGCGACAGTTTGCAGTATGCATTCATCGAATACGAGGACAAGGCATCTTGCGAGGCAGCATACTTCAAGATGCAGGATGTTTTGATTGACGACCGACGAATTCACGTCGACTTTTCACAGAGCGTCAGTAAGCTCAGCGACGTGTGGAGAAATGACACCAACAAGAAGCGTCAAGCCAATGCTGGTCGCGGCGGCTGGGGAGGTGTTCGGGAGCTGGAGAAGCGCCGACAGTACCGTGAAGAGAGGGAAAGGAGCACTGAAGGCGACTACGGAATGGTCTATGGAGAGGAGGAGATGAAGGGAAAGCTGGAGCGGAATGGACCTGGTCGACAGAGGGATGAAGACCCTCCACCGAAACCTCAGGATGCTGAAGGTTCAGGGCGACGAAGGAGTCGAAGCCGGAGCCCTCGACCGCAGGACCGAAGTCGAGAACAGTATCGCAAACCCAGGGATGACCGCCGAGGGGACAGACGAGACTGGGACCGGCGAGATCGAGATAGAAACCGAGACCGAGCCCGCGATCGCAGAGACCGAGATAGAGATAGGGATCGATATGGAAGGGACGATTATGACCGCAGGTCGAGGAGGTAAAGAGTGGCGAATCGGCAACACGGAATACAAACGGCGCAAAACCCTGCAACCGTTGATGGTCTCTAATTCAATCCAAAGCAAGCGTTTCGACTCCTTGATGTGGATCCCTCAACTAACACCAACCGACATGTGCATACATGTGGCATTACACGAGCATGGGACACCAATTAGTCCTGGGCTACGAGTTTGGCAGTCTGTTCATCTCGTTGTGGACGGGTGTTTGCCCGATTCTGCTGCCTCCGTTCATCATGTACAAGTGAGCTCCCCGGCATACATGCGGTCCTTCGGAGCTCCCACGAGCATGGCGCAACAGTCTGAGTAGGCCAAAATGATGGAATTCATACCGTCTACGCACGAGCGACGTTGGTCGTTAACGTGAGCACATACTGGCGGACGTGGGTGAACCGGGGATCTCCCTCCCGCTGCTGAGCGACCCCAGCTGTCATTCTGGACAAGATCCCCGGGCCACTCCATCTTCTTTCTGCCAAAGCGTCGCTTGCCAGCAGCATCCCCCACGCATTTCTCAGCATCTGGAGGCCTGTGACACATGACAAGTCTCTTTGTGTACGTTCAGCAGATCACAGCACCAGCATTATTAACCCAGTCTCGCCAACGGGCGACCAGGCATGGCAGAGCAGCACGCCACGGCATGTTTGGCTTCACGTACGGGTACTGTATTCTGTGCGAGCGGACATGTAGACAAGAATCTGACTGAATCATGACCTGTAGCTGAAGTCTCTGGATGGATCAAGAAGCCGCCTCTCTCGGCTATGCTTGCTCTGCCTGCTTCGCCGTCGACAAGACTGGGCCCGGCGCTCGATCGAAACTGTGCAAGACACCCGGGGGTGAAACGGCATTTCCTCACCACGTTGAGATGCTACTGTACGGCCAAGTGCATGGCGTCCAGCCTTGGTTCACTCTGGAAGCATCTGCCACCAAGCTCGCCCAAGCCATCTCGCCTGGCAGGGATGGTGGGATCCAGAGTTGAATCTTGGGCCGAGGCAAGAGTGGCTGGCTGTATGCGCAAAGAGAGATCAAAGACATCGTTTCAGATCGATCATTGGGTTCGGTCGGCATTGACGTTGATGGATGGTGACGATTGGCGGTGCCACATCCCGACCATCTCAACACGAGCTCCGGGCTTCGAGGACCGACGCCCGAGCCTGGGAATAGCGCTGTTTCTGAAGAATTGCATCATCATACCTTGCGGTGATACCTGGCTCTGGGGGTCCCATATCGTCCGTGTCTACGACCAAGCAAGACCTTGGGAACCTGCTCGGTCAGCGTGGGCACCTTGGTGCATACTGTAACACCGACACATAGGTATCTCGGGCATGAGACCTTTCAGGCGAGACTTTGTCGAGATGTGCTACCCTGGGGAGGTCAAAGAGCCTGTCGCAGGGTGCTCGAGGGCTGGGGCGTGGCCTGGACTGCGATTTCAGTCTCTGACGGGAAGCAACATGCGCCAAGAGAATTCCACGAGGCCTTGTGATATTATCTCTTGAGAAGGGTGAGTTTCAGATTCTTCTCTGCAAGCGTCCTTGGCTCTGGATTCGAGAGATGGAGACTCCCCCCGCGTGCTTTTCGGATCGCTACAGATGCTTCTGGTCATCAAGGACATGGCAATCATGGCGTAGATGATCTCGCCGTCAGCCACCGTTCAGTCCTCCCCCTTCACCTTGCTTGATGGGAGTCACAGCGAGGTTCAGAGTCAACCCCTGGACAGGATGGGCCAATCGCCAGTGCCACAGGATACGCAAGACGGAGAGGTGCATCTTTCACGTGCCACACCTTTTAATGACAGCGCGGTAGGCTACATCTCCCCTCGGGACGCCGCTGGGCCAAAATTTTCCGCCCTGGGTCCCGCGCTCGCCGTGTCATGTGCAGTTGCGGACGTTTTGCTGTCCTTGACGCGGCGGCGGAGGTTGAGGTTTCGTCCAGAGGACCTGCGGGGCTGCGGCAACAACAGGGCATGGAAAGAGAAAAGAAGAAGGGCAGAAGCGAGCCTATGCTTGACTAGGAAAGTCCGTTTGGCGACGTGTATGTCGCCTCGATGCCAGGGGAGAGACGGAGGCTCGATACGAGGAATCTGGTTGCTCATCGATGCGAGAGGGTTCCACTCTGGAACCAATTGAAACAAGTCGGGCTCAAGGGGACGGCGCTCCTACGATGCTGTTCGTTTGTTCACCGTGCTCAGTCTTTCAGAGATATTGAGACAGACAAGTTGAACTCGAGATGGTGTCCATCCTTGGTTGTGGGGTCTGACAACTGGTACCCCATGCCCCTATCCTTTGACTAATTGGGGGCTGAGAGATACCCCCAACCTCTCTTTTGGTCTCTGTCATGTTGTTTGCGGCATCTGTCCCTACTCTTGAGATGTTGTGAGAAGCCGTTTTCCCTCGAGGGACACACTGCGCAACCGAAGTGGCGCTGAAGTTGAGTTGGAGATACCAGCCCTAAGAGAGACAGCCCCCCCGAACCTGATGGAGGCGCCACACAGGGAGCAAGCAAATCAGACAGCCTCGTCAGCGATTTCATGCATGAGTGAGCCCCTTGAGCATGGCATGTGGCGCTCCAAAGCTCGTTTTACTCGAACAACCAGGGGTCTAGTTCCTGTCCGTCAATCTGCAGCTTCCATCGGAGCCATGCTCCTATCAGTTTGGCCCCCGGGCGACATGTTTCTTGTTCTGCCTCTGCGCGGCCGTTTCCAATACGGGCTCTGACCTTGATTCTATATTTACACCCACACCAACGCGACCGTTTGGCTGTCTGTATCCATGGCGGAGAAACTCGTGTCCTGCGTCTCGCCTTTGAGCATTGGCGCCCGAAGATGAGGGCACAGCTTCGACCCAGCAGCAATGGGCACAAGGAGGATGAAGCTCTCAACCCAACACTGTACTTTTGTGCAACGGCCGACACGGCGTTATCCCTCTTCAGTCGACGACTATCCCCATTGGTTTTTCGCCGTGCTAAAGAAGTGCTCGGATCAATCTCAACGGATCTTGTTCGTCTAAGCAAACAACCAAACGGGAGGGCCCACAGTCTGCATATTGAAGTGGGACGTCGCGGGGAAATATTGCACATTGGCAGGTTTGGGGACTGAGAATAGAAACTCGAGAGAGACGAGGAGGGGGCTGAAAAAGGCCCGAAGGGGACGGCGGATCAGCTTCTCGGCCATGGCTTGCTCTCGTCGTCTCCTTGTCTTGCTTGACGGAGGCTTGGGGTGCCAAGGCGTCCTGGCCATGTTGCAGACGACCACAGTATGGGTGTTTGCTCAATCGAGTTAGACGCTGCGTTTGTTCTGCTATCGAATCACGGGCCTTGTGTATCAAGATCGTCGCTTTCGCTTCGATATGTGCCGTTTATCCTAGCAAGGGTCAGCTAGGGGCCCAGGGTCTCATCCCAAGTACCGGGTCTGAGGAACTTTCCCCGAAGAATGCCACCGCTTGATCTGAGCCGCATGGGGATGTCGACATGGGCCTTCAGGGGCTTCGTTGAATCAGGAGAGCCAGGGCAAACTTGGACCCCCAGGCTCTGGCTCTCACTGTGTTGGCTTCTCTGGTCGCAGCGCACTGGTGTCACACGACGACAAGAATGTGTTTACAGCATCTATTAACGAGTGACCATGCGCTGCGTCACAGCCGAGAGGGGACTCTGCCCACCCCCCAAGCTCTGTTCTCCTGGACTTGCCATGGGGATGGCCTTCTCATCATCTTGGAACCATCATGTCTTGTGACATTGTCTTACTGGGTTGCGAGTTTGCTCACTCAGCCGGGGCCAAGACATGGGCGAGGTTTTGGCAAAAGACATGTCTGTTTGCCCCCCCGCAGTCATCTCGTCGCTGCCCGTTTCTTCATGACCCCATTTCTCCATATAGATATGGGGCCGAGAAAGGAATGGAGTCCGTTTGGCAAACAAGTCCCTGGACATGACGGTGGGCTGCTTCGAGATTGCTGCTGCACGGAGATTCGATAAAGGGTTGAATAGGCAGCGCAACGTGGTGAAGAAGAGCGTCAGTATCACCCAGACAATGTGCCAGAGTCATGAAGTACGCCAACTCTACAGACTCCAGACATGCGGCTGAGTTGGAGACAGAGATGAACATGTCTCAGAGGTGTGCCTTGGTCCCAGCGGCGTCCTGAGGGCTCATGGTTCTGTCAAAAGTCTCAGACCAGCAGGGCTCGCTGTACGATCCGGGGAAGACCTCAATCTGATCGGGGTTCCAGATCTAGGCGCCCATATTCTCCTGCTGGGATCCATCCCTGGCATGTTTGTAGTCGCCTCACTCAGATAGCCATGGGAGCTAGTGCCGCATGGCATCCCCATCATTCTGTAGCTACCTGTGGGCATCCGAAGGTCGGCGGCCATTGCGTGACGGAGGGTCGCGGCAGCCACACAGCGTCCGCGGCTTGCTCCACATCCTTGCAAGGTGAGCGAGAGACGTTGACGTCTGCTGTGGTAGGTGTGTGTGCTTGCGAAACTACCGGAGGATGCCTCGACCATTTGCCTTTCGCCGCCCCTCTGAGTGGGCACGGTGGTCTTCCCGGGGCGAGGGGGCCGTTTATTGGACGGAGAGATAGTATTGAGCAAGCTGGGTGAGGCAAACACAGATATAACGTCCTGTACCAGGACTGGTGGGAGAGTGATACGGGCAGGGTATAACAGCATCCCAGCTGCAGATCTTGCTGCCTCTGATTCTCTCCTTCTTTCAATCTCTTGATCTTGTCGAACACGTCTTGTCTGAGCTGTCAAGTTAAGAGGTGGTGAGATTTGTCTTTTACTTCAAATCTCGACTCAACTGCTTGATACAGCTGGCGATATACACTCTCCATCCTTGACCGGACAAACCACTTACACTTCCCGAGCCCCGACGGACGAGTGCTGGCAAACCGGCAACGACTCGTACATTACGCACCTTACCCCTAGGACCAAGGCTCATCTGAGTTTGCCATTGAATCGATCCAGGTCGACTCGACAAGACGGTTGTTGGCACTGATGAGGAAGCTTGAGCTGCAACCTTTGCCAGTCACCCGTTGAACATCTCCACACTCACCCTTTACCCTTCAACCCTCGACAGACTTGGTAGTCATACCATGGTGACTCCAACTTGCTACTCGCCGGCCGACGTCCGACGGTATAGCAGGATGAATGGCTACTCCTCATACCCGGAGCGCCGAAGTCTGGCCTACCCCATCCACCCGGATACACGAACGACCATCATGGCTGAGAGAGACATGATTGATGATGTAACACCACAAAGGAAGCGCATCGCAGTCGCTGTGAGTATATACCCTGCCTCCCTTACCCTTTTCGTCTTCTCCCCTGGTGTGTGTGGTGTGCGCGAGACTTACATAGTTGTGTAGCGGGCTAACAACAGATCCAGTGTGGGCGGTGTCGAAAGAGGAAGATCCGGTGCAGCGGCGATTCAGGCAATGGGGGCCCATGCACAAACTGCAAGAACGCAGGCTACGAGCCCTGCCAGTTTCTCAGAGTATGTCTTTAAGGGGGGAGGTGCTTTGTGACGTTCGGAGACTTACACTGCCCATCTAGGTTGCTTCGCAAGAGACACCCATGAAGCAGGAGTCGTTTAACTATAGCCTAGAGGCATCTCGGCAGTATCAAGCGCGAGGAAGCTCCGTCGTCCCGCCTCTCCCGCCGGCTACCTCTCACTACCCCGACGGCCTCCCAATGAATACCAGCGACCCCTTCGTCTATCGAGCTCCCACGACCTTTGCGTATACCGCAAAGTCCCTCTACCCACTCTCTAACTGGAGCAATGGATACACTGAAGATCAAGGCATAAACTACACCATGTATCCGCCGGCGTACCCTTCGGTGCATGACTCGGATTATGGCATCAACTATCGCATCGGCTCCGGCACGGTGGGTAAATCTGAAGGCATCTGCGTCGACACGGAGCCCAACTACGCCTACAGCAGCGGCCCTCCGACCACGAGCCTGGTACACCGACCGGCTCCGGTGGCAGCCGACTCGACGAGCATGACGTTCCAGAACATGGCGGCGGGCGTCAACATGGGAGACAGGGTACTGCCCATGCCCGTGGGCCGGTCATCTGTACCCAATTCAATAGGGCCCTCGTCGTCGTCGTACCGGAACGAGTCGAGCTGCAGCTCTGTCTTCGGGAGCGGCGGCAGGGGCTCCTCGGCGCAGACGTCGACCACGGCGGGCACGTCGCCTGCGAGCCCAGATTCCGAGACGCCTTCGAGTTACACCAGTTACGAGCCCTCGAGCGTAGCTTCGGCCGCGGGTCTATCCTCGTATCCTCCCATCACGCTAGCCTCGCAGCTCTCCCGCACGAGCAATGATCTCTACACACATGCCAGCTCCTCCGAGGCTTCTCTCTATAGTCCAGCCGACTCGATGCGAGTCGGAGGAGGAGGAGGCCCAGGACCCGACCTCACGTACCGCTACACGGACACTACGACGGCGGCAACTACGGCGGCCGCTACGACGTCGGCGCGCCGTGAGCTGCCCATGATGAACGGCGGCAGCGGCAGCGTTGGGTCGTCGTTCTCGATGGCACACGGCGCCACGACGTACATGGCGCAGCCCGCGTCGTACATGCTTCCTCCTGGAGACGTCGGAGGCACGGGGGCAGAAGCCGCGGCGGATAGCTACCGCAAGACTGCGGGGACACTTCGAGGATGAGGGGAGACGTCTGAGCCGTCGGTTTGATGTTGTTTCTCTTATTGGGACCATGGACTCCCCTCCCTGCTGGCTCTCGGTGTTTGAAAGTGTTTCTTTTTCTTCTGGCCTGCTCTCAGCAGAGGAGTTGCAGTGTGTTTTTATGTTTTTTGGGCCTGAGCATCGAGATGTGAATGAGCCAACTGCCATGGTTCTCTGTCCGCGATGGATGACGAGAATGGTCGTCGTCGTCGTCGTTGCTGAGAGACTCGCGAATGCAGGGGTGAGAACCTCTCTAACCCTTCCCCGCGCGGAGCAGGACGGATGAACTGCTCATAGATTTGCTGGGGGACCCTTTTTTCTCGCATGAGTGAGGGGTTTGATGGGTTGAGGTTGTGAGGCACAGCGTCTGACGGGGAGGCAAGACGAGAGCGTTGGTGTTGTGCTACCCTTGGCGTTTTGTCGTCGAACACTTTGTCGTCTTTGAACGACACCGGGTCGTTATGCCTGGTTTTTTTCTTTACCTTTGTTCTTATTCTTGTTTTAATCACATGGTTGGTCATCATGGTGCATTGCATCTTGAATTGTTTACTCCCCCAATGTCTTTGTCAAGACTGGGCTGAGTTATTGACTCGTTACATGTCATACAACCAAACGCATACGGGGATATTAGGAAGGCGAAAATTGGATATTGGGTTGAGTATGTACATTTTTGATCAGGCGAAAAATTGGAGTGAATTTGGGAAAGGGGAAAATGACATTGGGATGGAAGATGGACATGGGGCGTGTTAATGGGCTTGGTTTGATTGGTAGTCTTTTTTGGATGGGATCTTGACGAGATGTGATTCTGCACTCCTGATGGGAGACAGCTGTACATGAAATTAACTACTTGAATAGTAGATAGCTAATGATCCATCTCAAGTTGATAGTCTGACTCTGACAGGAGTGTTGGTTGTGTGGTCTACGAGTTGAGCACGGTGGTGATCAATATGAAGCTGTCCTAATGTCTGTTGGAGCCATTGTCTAATAGTTTATCCAATGGTCCACCTCAGCTCAGCCACGATTCAATCTCTCAAGATTCATCACCCCCTGGACAATCACATTGAACGAGATGAATCTAATGAAAGCCCGTCATCACATGGCATCAAGACATGGCCCCAAACAGGCAAACCCCAGGTCCACAGCGGGGTAGGTCGGCGGCGCTACTCCGGTATGGCTTCAGGGGGAAGCTCCGCTACGGGACAATGACCGGGCAGTGTGTCCGTAGGTACGGAGTAGATGCAGGCGCTATAGCTTACAGTGGGTTTGCAGACGGAGGGCTTCCTTCCGCGTCGGGTTTGATCCATCTTCACCAATCTGCATCTTGCTGATCTATTTCGAGCTCCCCCTCCTGCCTCCACCTCGTCATCCCAGGTTTAACCAAATATTTCTTCTGGAGCGGAGAAAGTCTTTGGGCGTCACCTGTTTTCCTCTGTTTTTCTGCAGCTTCTGCAAAGTTGCTCACTTGCTCTTTTTGCGCGCTGTTCTTTAAACGACCGCCTCTAACACGCACCGCACACCTGGCTTCTACTTCCCCGCCATCTGAAGCTATCTCAGCGTCGCAATCGCATTTCAGAGTCGCACTACAACCGACGACCTTCAAAGATGCAGGTTCCTCTACTAAGACTGCAATGCGGCGTCAACTCGTACGCCTGGGGCAAGAAGGGCAACGAGTCTGCCGCTGCTCGCTTCGCTGCTGCTACGCCATCCGATGACCTCAAGATCGAGTCCGACACTCCTTACGCTGAGGTATACCTCGAAAACTTCATCATCTTTGTCAATAACTGACATGTTTTGCAGCTCTGGATGGGCACACATCCCTCAAATCCCTCCCGAGACGTCAACACCGGCCGATCCCTCCTCGAGCTCGTCCAGGACAACAAAGCCTTCCTCTCGTCCACCATCATCTCCCGCTACGGAGAGAAGCTCCCCTTCCTCTTCAAGGTGCTCTCGATAAACAAGGCCCTCTCGATCCAGGCCCACCCCAACAAGAAGCTCGCCGAGCAGCTCCACGCCCGCGACCCCAAGAACTACCCAGATGACAACCACAAGCCCGAGATGGCCATCGCCATCACCCCCTTCGAGGGACTCTGCGGGTTCCGCCCTCTGGCTGAGATTGCGCACTTTCTTGAGTCTGTGCCTGCGCTGAGGGCTCTGGTGGGAGACGAGGCTGCTGCCGAGTTTGCCAAGGTTGCCAAGGATGAGGAGGAGGGTGTTAGTGAGGACAAGAAGGTGCTGCTGAAGAAGGTCTTTGGCGCGCTCATGAACTCGTCTGCTGAGGCGATTGCTGAGCAGACTGCTAAGCTGGTTGAGCAAGCGATCAACGAGGGTGCTAGTTTTGCTGCTGGTGGCGTGGCTGCTACATCTGGCGAGAAGCTTTCTGAGCTCGTCCAGCGATGTCACGGCGAGTTTGGTGACGACATTGGCCTGTTTGTGCTCTTCTTCCTCAACTTTGTCACTCTCGAGCCTGGTGAGGCTTTGTTCCTGGTTGCTGATGATATTCACGCCTATATCTCTGGAGATATCATGGAGTGCATGGCTGCCTCGGACAACGTTGTCCGCGCGGGCTTCACCCCCAAGTTCAAGGATGTTTCTACCCTTGTCGACATGTTGACCTACAACTACGCACCCATCGAGGAGCAAAAGATGTCACCCACAGAGTACCCCTACGCGACACTCAACCGCAGTGGCTACAGCTCAGGCTCAGCCGTGGTCCTCTACGATCCTCCTATCGACGAGTTCAGCGTGGTGCGCACCCTGCTCCGGGGTGATGGCGCAAAGGCCACCTTTGAGCCCCTCGACGGGCCCAGCATCATCATCTGCACCAGCGGCAAGGGCAAGATCTCTGTCGGCCCCACGAGCGCCGAGATTCGCGAGGGGTGGGTGTACTTTGTCGGCGCTACGGCCGAGTGCGTGCTCGAGTCCGAGGGGGGAGAGGATGATGAGTTTACAACTTATAAGGCGTTTTGCGAGATTGACGACTCCAAAGAGAAGCTATGAGTTTCTACTCGGGGGTTTGGCGTGTGAGTAAGAGCGTGAAAAACGATGCTTTTAGCTTTTGGCCATTGAATGACATGGCTGCATATACTTTTTAATATCACGTTCATCTACATGCCATATTGGTATCTTTCCTCAAAGTACTTGGAGTAGGGGGTTTATTCATGATGGGAGATTGGTCTCATACCCTGTCTTCCCTCTGATAAGCTAACCTTGACCGACAGGCCTTGTGCTAACTAGGATTGTGCTTGGTCCTTTACACAGCATGCCCTGCATATTCTTTTGATAAGAAATACGTGATTGATTTCAGAGTGCACGTATTCAGGTTCCTCAGGGGCTGTCTTCGCTTCATAGTCGATAGTGTTATCACTTGGGTGAGTCGTCGACGTCAATCCTCTCGTTGAACGGCCAGCCGTCTTTGTTCGTTCCCCTGCTGGTGAAAGTTAGCATCACACGTTACAGACAACCGACTTTCCTTGCCTTGACTCTGGTCTATCGCGCTGCCACTTTGACCCGTAGTACCTCAACCCCCTCCAGAACCACGACTTGCTGGTACTCCACGTCGCCGTCACCGCCGCAAGACTGCCCATCTTCTTGGACCTCAACTCCCTAACTCGTGCATACTCTTCCAGCGCAACTCTAATACCGGTCTTTGCATCTGAAGTTGCGTGCTTGAGTAGTGATCTCGCTAATACCGTGGCATCCTCAATGGCGAAGCCTGTTCCCTGACCACTCGTCGGCAGCATTAGACGTGCTGCGTCTCCGATGAGAGCTACGTTTCCCCATTGGATTTCATCCTGTTTCCATACACGTTGACGGAGGGGCGTGCGAATGATGCGGTCTGCGGATGAGAAGAGGGCTTCGAGGCTGCCGGCGTGGGGGTGGAAGACGTTGCGGTGCTGACGGAGGATATCGACAGTGGAGCTGAGGGGGTATTGACTTGGAAGTACCGAAGATTGCCATGGTTCTGCGTCAGGTTTGAGCTCAGATTCTAGGGGCGAGGAGGACGAAGGAGGTGAAGCCTCGGGGAGGATGAGATCCCAACGTGTTCTGCCTTGGGGACAAGGGCCTGTGGCGAGAAAGCCGTCATTGAGCAGCATGAGATGTGATTCGCTGAACTTGGCTGTGGAAGACGGCGCTTGCTCGCAGGTAGACACGCCGTATATGCCCGTGAGACCCATAAACTCGGGCAGCCATCTCTCCTCCGCGGTGGCCTTGTTTCTCTGGTTGAGGATGAACCTTCTTACGCCAGAGTATCCTCCATCAGCGCCGATGAGGAGGTCTGTAGTTATGTTTGTTCCGTCTTCAAAGGCGACCCTCATGGTCCCATCGTCGAGGGAGGTGAAGTCGACGGCCTTTTTCCCCCAGTTCACTTCACCACCAAGTTCCTTCACCTTTTCAGCCAGCAGTTTCTGCAAGGCCCATCTCTCAAAGTATATGACCCCCGTCTGAAGATCACCACTCCACATAGCATCACCCAGCGAATTCAACCTCTCAACTCCGCCATCATAGTCACAGCTCCACGTCGACAGTGCACCACACTCAAAGCCTTGTGTCTTGATTGAAGACTCGAGGCCGAGACGGTGTAGCGGGTAGAGGCCGTTGGCAAATAGGCCGACTGTTGCTCCGGCGCGAGAGTTGGAGTCCGAGGGGGAGGGGGATGAGTCGAAGAGGATTGGGGTGAAGGTGCGGCGGAGGATGGGGTGGGAGAGGATTTGGAGGGCGAGGGTTGGACCGGCTATTGCGGAGCCGATGATGGCGACTGTTCTGGGAGAAGACATTACAAGGAGAGTCAATCGGTAGTAGGAGGGTGTTTTGATGTGAAGTATCAAGGGACGATCAGTGCTGGCGTGTAAGTGAAGCTATCACAGGCTAACACTTGATGCCGACTTGAGGTCGTTTGTGAGCACCAGAAACAGGTTAGGTAGCGGATGTCTCATGATGAGTTTAGCTATATGAATGAGAGGATAACATTTATATACTATTCCTTGTTCCTCGTCAGCTTGTTATTGCCAAGAGACTGACCTGTCACGCGGTGTGCAAATTAACCCGCACACCAAAGCTGCCTACACCACGATTATCTCTATATTCCTCCTCTAGAACAACCCCAAAGAGAGCAATTTAAATACAGAAAAACAGATAAAACAATACCATAAGGGTTAGATAACGCATACTATCTACTATCTACTTTCTGAATTAAATTGCAAGAAGTGGTTGTGTTATAGCCCGTTGTTTGCCTTGGTGTGCGGCTTATATTGCCCGCCGCGTGCCTCTATTGCTTCTTCAACTGCGGGTGAGCACAGGCCAGTCGGTATACGGAATACGACGATGATCAGACAGTGCTAATACCTCCACCATCTCAATTCGCACGTGGTTTATCGGCCCTCCGATAAACCACCGAACTTTCCAAATCAGGCAAGCCTGTACCCCTCACCGCCTTGATTTCTGCCGGCTTTTACCTTTCCCACCGCATCATCAGCCTCATTTGTCGGGCGGAGAGCACATCACGATAGCCAAGACGACGACATGATACCCTCTCTGTGAGCAAACTCTGGGAAAAGATTTCGAGGTTTGCTTTGGCGCATACAATGAGTTGATACCCACCTGGCCTGGCCACGTCGTTTATGAAAGCAAGCTTCTTCAAATTCGTTTCCTTCCTTCCTTCTCTGCCGATCACTTCTTTCTTGTCTGCGACGCGCTTTCTGTTTTAGTCGCCTTTCCTTCCCCATACCATCCCGCCTCGGCCGCTCAATAACTGGGCCTACTGTCACAAGGTTAGTCGACTTGAAGCATTTTCCTTTCCTCTGCGGTCTTCTGTGTCAACATGGATACTCTCTTCTATATCCTCACCATACCGTCTGTGCCCCTCCTTTCTTGGCCTGATTCTTATTGCGACATTTTGTTTAGGCGGGTTGGTATCGGGGCAGGATGGCTAACGGGAAGAAGCCTGCGCGGGACGAATTGAAGAACCTCCAGGAGGACCTGGGCCCCTACTACCAGATCCCGCTCAAACCGCGACGCAGCGGCACCCACTCGAGGGAGAACAGCTTCCAGGAGTCGCTGCGACAGTCCTCGGGCACCCCGGAGCCGAGACGATCTGGCACGAAGCGGCAGGACCCGTCTAGCAGAGATTCAACCCCGAGCCGCCCGACCAAGTCGAGGACCAAGAACCATAGTCGGGACATTGCCTCGGACGCATCCACGCCCAAGAGGTCGCCTAGGAGCGAGCCGTCCGCGCATAGCATACCGAGGGCCGACTCCGCGAAGCCGGAGCGTCACAGTCGCGACATGTCGCAACGAAACCGCAGTGGGCGGGCGACCAACAGGAACAATGGTAATAACCATGGTGAAGAGGTGCAGATATGGGAGCTCTGTAAGAGTCAGATTGGAGATATTGTGTCTGGGATAAATGCGGAGAACGATAGTCTCGGAGAGCTTGTCAACCTGGATAAGCAGGCGGGCACCATGGAAACTGACAAGGTTCCGGGTGACCTGCTGCAAGAGATGGAGCAGCATTGCCGGACGGGGGTGAAACACTCGGAGGCGAACATGGCCAACATCAAGAACACCATCGAGCAGCTCAAGGTGCTTCGCGCTGTAGTGCAAGCTAAGGAGCAGTCCGAGGCCGCAACCGCAGGACCCGGCAAGAGACAGGCCAGGGATAACACGGCCTCGCTTTACGACTTTGACGGCGCCGGCGACTCACCGGTGCCCAGCCCCATCGGGGGGTCCTCGCGCAAGTACGGCGACCGGGCGAGAGACCGAGACCGGGACCGGGACCGCGACAGCATGCCGCCCAAGGCCGATAGTGTCGAGCCTCAGGGATCAGTTGGGAGCGGGGTCGGATCGGGATCCAACAGCAAGTTCAAGGTTGTGTTTTCCAAGGGCGATGCGGTCGCCTTCAAACCCAAGGCGGTCAACGGCGACCAGACGTCGGACTGGATCCTGGGCGAGGTGGCTCAGGTGATGGGTGAAGGTAAGAGCCGGCGGTACAAGGTACTTGATATCGAACCGGACGACCAGAGTAAGCAGAAGGAATACCGGTCGAGCGCCAGCAGCATGATCCCGATCACGCCCGAGAGCCAAGCGGGCTCGCTGAAGGACTGGGAGTCAGGCAAGGTGGTTCTTGCGCTGTACCCCAACACTACTACGTTTTACAAGGCCGAGGTACACAGCATGGACAACGGCAACAAGGTGAACCTCAAGTTCGAGGGGGAGAATGACTCGACGACGCTGCAGCAGGTTGAGCGGAGATTTGTGATTGAGTATAGAGCTTGAGGTTGGACTTTTGCATAGCCGGCGGGGGAAAGTGAGAGAAGCAGCTGTTTTACTCTCCATGGGTAAAGAATTGGATGGATTCGCTTAAAGCGTCCCATGACGAGTCTCGGATGGCAAGGCGAGGCAGAGGCGGTAGGCAATAATAAGGATAGCCAGCGGAAGCGATATGGCATCCATAGGAGATCTGATATAATAAGTTAGGCGCATGAATGGTATACCCATTGGCGTGCAATGCAATGTCCGTTATCAAATGTCGGTCTCTTATACTATGACGACGGAGGGCCAGGAGGAGAAGTGTCCCCCGGCGTCGGTTATGACGAGTGTCCGTCGTGGAGTGACCTGTTTCTCGCGCTTAGAGACGGTGGAGCGTTAGGTACCTGTGGGACAGCCGCCGCTCATGATGGGACTGGACTTGAATTTCAGCCGGGGGTACTAAGAAGAGACTCGCGGGTACCTTACAGGCACACGGGGCAGCTCATTTCAGGGACCACGACTGGGGGGGAGCACGGGGGCCTTAGAGGCCTCAGGGGCGGGGGGACCCAATCCCCTAAAGGTCGTGGACACTCGCTGGAGATGCCCCGTCAGTGGTGGCCCTGCAGGCGGCCGTTGCCCCGTGCAGCGCTAGTCCGAGAGAGGCTCAGACCAGGGGGAGGGGGAGAGAGAGAGAGAGGAAGCCCAGTGCTCTTCGCTTGGCTCATGGGGGCATAGGATGGATCTGGTTTTCCCTTTTTTCTTTTTTCCCCTGACGGGGGACGAACGAACAAAAGTTGAATCGCCCTTTTTTTGCGACTGAACGAACGAAACAAAGTGCAATACTTTCGAAGGATTCTTCTTTTTCCCTATCAGCGAATCGAGTGGAGAGACAAGGCAGCAACAGAAGTGGGAATTTCTCCAAGTTCAAACAAGGAGGGGGTTAAAGAAAAACACCAAAAAGTCAACAGCCACGTTTCCCAGACCCTGGACGTTTACTCTATTTCGCATTTGAACTATCAAACTGGTGAGTTCTTCTTCTATCGTTACAGCGCAATTGTTGTATTGTACGGCCGTTTGTTTACTGACTGATCTTGCTTTGCGCCGCAGCTCCGTTGGACTTGAAACGAAACACCAAGACCCAAGCCCACCCTCGAGTATCGGATCATCACACCACAACTAAACCGCGACGAGTACCCGAAAAGAAAAAGGCGCACCGGCCTTGTCTTTCCTCTAACATCTACCCGACCGAAACATACACACTTCGACCGTCGTCGATTCTACAGCCAGCCGCAACCATGGGCGGCCAACTCTCCAAGATGATGGGCAAGATCTTCGGATCCAAGGAGATGCGACTCCTGATGCTGGGTCTCGACGCCGCCGGAAAGACAACCATCCTGTACAAGCTCAAGCTCGGACAGGACGTCACGACCATTCCTACTGTCGGCTTCAACGTCGAGACGGTGACGTACAAGAATGTCAAGTTCAACGTCTGGGACGTTGGTGGCCAGGACAAGATTCGACCTCTGTGGAGGCACTACTTTAGCGGTGAGCTTGGAGAGGTACTGGGAAGTATGATGGGATGCTGATGTTGTGATTTAGGTACTCAGGGTTTGATCTTTGTCATTGACTCTTCTGATCGGAACCGTATGGACGAGGCGAGACAAGAACTGCATCGCATCATCAACGATCGCGAGATGAAGGACAGTCTACTACTCGTCTTTGCCAACAAGCAAGATCTGGCAGAAGGTAATCGCCCTCTTCTCCTGCATCTTCAACGCCGTGCTAACTCCTTCAGCCATGAAACCTCAAGAAGTCACCGACGCCCTCCAGCTCACCAAGCTCAAGGACAAGGTCTGGTACGTGGTGCCCAGTTGCGCCACCACGGGAGAGGGTCTCCTCGAGGGTCTGGCTTGGCTTTCCAACAATGTCAAGGCTCCTCCTGCCCCTGCCAAGAAGTAGAGGGAACGACCGATACTCGATCTCCTTCCCCCCCCCCTCTTTGGCGGTTCCTCTATATCTCGACGACTTTCCCCCCCCCCCCTTTTCCGGCGCGAAACCCTTCCGAGGCTTCTTCTATATCTCCGATACGCGATTCTCTCTCTACCTTTTACTCCTTCGAGTGTCTGGGGAGTCGATGCGTCCACCCCGATGCGAGCTGTGACCGATCTACTCGGCATGTTTTAGAACATGGACATTTGCAAAAAGGAAGATACTCATCTTCATCCCCTAGGCTCGTTGGACATCCGCAACTTTCCCGCCTCGAGAGAGAAATACAAATCCTCCCCCAACGCGCCTCAACCCAAACCTCAACTCAACAACTCAAACCGCCGTCCGCCGCCGCCGAAATTTGCCGAAATACCCGACGTTTTTATCTTGCTTTTTTTGTCTTTTTTCTTTCTCTTTTCTAACTGCCTGTTTTTAATCCGCTAGAGATCCGTGGGGATGGAGAGTCAGGATGATTGGAGATAGGGAGGATGGATGGCAGGATGTAAGGAGGGTGTGGGATGGTGATTAGATGAATCGAAAGGCTGGACAAAGAGGAACAAGACAGAAAGCAGGCAGCGAATGAGAGGCAAAGTGTCCTCTTTTTTATTTTATTTTATTTACTTTTTTGTTGTCAGTCTGTTTACGCATATTTGCAATCGTTGCTGCTGTTGGTAAAAAGATAATCTTTGTCATTTTATGATGCCCCTTTTTTTCTCTCTATGTATTACTTGTCTTAATTAACGTCGAACTCTTTTTTCATTTCTCTTGACGAATCTCTCTGTCTCTCATTTTCTTAGAATTGCATGCTGGTGGAGTTGGTGTGTTGCAATTAAAAGACGATTGGGGGTGTTGGTGGAGTTCTAGGCGATAAACACCATGATGCGGGGTGCAGAGGCGGGAGATGCAGATGGCGATAATTACAAAAAGAGGTGCACAAGAGAAGGAAAAAAAAAGTGGTTTGACATTTAATGTCTTGGGTGATACAATTGTATCTATAAGGTACAAAGTACCTATTATTAGAACCTCAGTCTATCGAGGCTCCCCTCCTTGCGGAGGACATTTAGATGCTTCAGCCGGTCGGGCCTCGCCGTGGCGGAATTCGAACAGGTCGTCGCTGGCGTCGTCGTCGTCGGGAGAAATGGCGTTTAACGTTTCATGTTGAATGATTCGTCTTGACCGTTTGACCGTTAGGCGCGTGCTTCCGTATGTCTTTCGACGATGAGAGTAGCGATTTACTGGTATATAAGGGTCTAGGGGGAGTGGCACCGGCGGGTAGGTGATGGGAGAGTGCAGAGGTGAAACTCTGTTTGACATCTGGATTTGCTTCTGCCTAGATGTCGGGTATCTGTCCTTGACTCACATCTAATCCATCAATCCACCCATAAAGCACCGAACCCGTGGTGTTTAGCAATCATCGTAACGATATATATCCTCAAAGCAATTCCCAAACGCCATGCTCACCCCTATCCCAATACCCATCTACCCGATTAACGACATCACTCCTTTAACCTCTTGGACGGTCGGACGAGTGAGTCATCTGGCAGTCCGCTTCGCTTCGTACCCGGCAGACTGCTGGTTCGGATGTCGTTGTCGTCCTGACTAACACGTCGATGTGGATACTCGTTCTTCAACCCCTCGAAGCAGTTTGCGCTGACACGGTCGCCTGTGCTGAAGAATGGTGACTGCAAGGCCTGCGCGGCTGTGAGGCGCTTGGCAGGGTCGTACTCGAGAAGACCGGCAAGCAACTTGTAGCCCTCTGCACCTAAGGAGGCGAGCGGGGGGTTGGCGTTAGATCCGGGAGGGCCTGCATGGGAGATGGTGCTGTAGTACCACTTCTCGAGGTTTGAACCGCCAGGGGGAGGTGGAGGCGGATTACGAGAGCCGTAGTGACCATGGTGATGAGGGTGGTGATGATGACCGTGATGACCATGGTGAGACGACGTCATCGAGTTGGCGAGCGTGTTGAGCTGATTGTACTCAGGCATGGTCGAGAGAAGTGGCCAGCGATCCTTTGTCGGAACGCCCATGATCTCGATAATCTTCTGCATCTGGTTTCGCTGGAAGGGAACCGTCTTCTTACTATCCATCTTGGCTTCCTCACCCTTGAAGATGGGACGTAGGGACAACAGCTCGGCAAAGATGCAGCCAACAGCCCACATGTCGATGGCAGGGGTGTAATGATAGGAACCGAGGATGAGCTCGGGAGCTCGATACCAGATTGTCACGACCACCTTATCGCCGCTGAAGAGGGAGTGCAGAGGCTTGTCGAAGCGACGGGCGAGTCCGAGATCGCCAATCTTGACCTCGCCGGACGACGTGACCATGATGTTGGCCGGCTTGAGATCGCGGTGGAGTACCCAGTTGGTGTGGAGGTACTGACAGCCATTGAGGAGCTGGAACATGATGCTCTTAACTGTAGCAGGAGGTATCGGGTGTCGGGGCTGCTGAGTGTGATGATGGATGATCTGGAGCAGATCATGTTCGGCATACTCAAAGACCATAAAGATGCACTTGTCCTCGAGCATAATCTCACAGAGGCGGATAACATTTCCGTGGTTGAGCTCACTGCAAAGACTCATCTCACGAATAGCACTCTGCGAGATGCCCGTGTAGCTGATCTGCTCCCCCTCCTTGTCGGGCTTGAACTTCTTGATGGCGAACTCGCCAACGGGCTTGCCGTTTCGGCCGACGGCCTTGTAGACGCGTCCATAGGTACCAGAGCTGATGAAGCCGACGATACGGTAGCGGTCTGTGATGCGGACCTTGGGCTGATATCCAGTGGAGCGGTCGTGAGGTTCTACACGGCGTTTTTGGTAAGCGTGAGCTGGGAAACCGACGCCAAGGTGATGAGGGCGGAGAGGCATGGCCAAGGTGTCAAGTGCCTCTCTCTCTGCCTCGGTATCCTGCTTGAGATGGATGAGGTGCTTTTAACCACTTGGCATTGGCACAGCTGAGGGGTTCAAAAGATGAGGGCGTATGAGCTGTAGAGGACAGATGCGAGGCAAAAAGACAGAGAGAAATATCTGCAATGCCAAGGCTCGCGGGGAAAGGACAAGAAGAAGAAGCAATAGCAAAAAACGATGAGCAAATGATGATGACAAAATGCTCAACAAAAAAGAGGATGAATGTTTGAATCCAAAGGTTGTCAATGAAGGCCGAGTCAGGCAAGTCGTTAGAGACCACGCCAGAGGCCAAGGCCACGCCACACTAGCCGACAATCTTGACACCTCAGGTTGCTCTTTTTCCGAGAAAGGCAAGTACGCGAGGTGAGGCGACCCCGACAGTGAGGAGGAGGCGAATAAGCAGCACGGCCAAGAACCCCTCAGCGGATAAATAAAAGGGAATCAAGCAGACAGATAGACACACGGAGAGCAGGCCGAACGGGAAAAGGTTCAAAAGGTAGAGTGGAAAAAAACGCGGTCTGGGGAGAGCAGATATAGCCTGATCCTTGACCGGAATAGGGGAGGAGAAGCAAGATACGCGAGACAGCAGACGCAGACGCAGACGCAGATGCAGGATAAGAAACACAGGCAGCCGCTGATAGGTTGAAAGGTATTTCAAGCGTGTAAATGAAGCAGAATGACGAGAAAAGAAACACACACGCCGTCAAACACGCACCTTCAAATGTCGCCTGGACACTCCGCTTCAACGTCCCCCTGGCGCCGCCCAACCCCACGGATCCCGGGCCCGACGCCCCCGAGGGCGGATTCGTTACGCTCATTTAGCGAAAAACCCGGCCCCTCCGCGTTCGTCTTGTCAGCCCGTAGTTCGAACTTGTACGTGGCAGGCAGGTAAGCGAGAGTTGCTTGTGTGGCCCTCTCCTCTTTCTCTCCACAGAAGGGGTCGTCTGTTTCCCGCCCCCCGGTGACCGGCGACGGCGAAACGCGGTGTGGGATGCGGACCGTGATGATGTGTGTGTGGTGTGCGTGCGTGCGTGCGTCTTCTCCTTTGGGTTTCTCTTGCTCACACTCTCTTGTCTTCTTTTCCCCGCACGTAAGAGTGTAAAAAACCGAACGATCTAATGCAGGACGGGATAGCGAACCATAGACAGCTTCAGGATCAACGGGCCCGGCGAACCGAAAAGTCGCGGTTGTCACGCGCGCCGTAACAGGAAATAGAAGAGAAGCCGCGGTAGACGTCGCAAATTCTTTGCTTGGCCTTTCGAAAGCAACCCTTTCCCTGTACGGATACTGGCGAACGAGAAGCTGTAATCAGCTGCCGTGGGCACAGCGCAGCGCAGCGCGGATCTTCTACCCTCTGCCGAGACGAGACAAGACAAGGTGAGGTGCAATGAGCGATATGGGGCGTGCGGAGTCAAGGGGCGATGTGGAGTTTTTTACTTGCTAGGGGATAATCCTATCCGAGCTTGTAGAGCTAGACAGATGCTGATACAAGTCTGCTGGGATCGATGGGAGGGGAAACGATGAAACTGGCCAAAGAATGCGTGATGTAGAATCATTCCTGACCGGTCGGTTGACATGGCCATCGAGGTTGTGTCAAGTCTGCGACGACTCGTGAAAGACGGGTGATGACTAAGCCGGCATTCGTTGCTTAGAATTCCAGTTGGTGATGCCTTCAAGGTTCACAGAGCTTCAGTGTTGACTAAGAGCATGTCCTCACTCTCTGCTTGGGACAAGAGGATGATCCACAGTCGATCTACACACAAACAATCTTGACTCCCCTTCAATTCACCAGTCCCCCCTTACACCAGGCTTCATTCTTATAACATATTTTCTTGCTGTCTAGCTAACTTTCACAACAAATACCAATCCATTCTCTCCTCTAATCAACATACGCTCACCAGCACATCTATCGCGGTCCTAGCTTCTCCAGCACCCGCGGTCCCTGCTCCTCCCACTCCGCCTTGGTAACCCACATGCTCTCCTTGTCCGCCATGATGTTGGCCAGTACCGCGCCGCCCAGGAACACCATGTGTCGCCGTCGCGGGGGATCCTCTATCCGCACCTTGAACTTGCTCAGACGCTCCGGGTTGCCCTGCAGCGCCCGCGTGAGCCACAGCTGCTTCAGCTCCTTCTCCAGTCGCGACGGGAGTCCAGGGTACATGCTGCTGCCGCCGGACAGGACGATCGCCTTGAACAGGGACGAGCGGATGTCCACGTCGGCAGACTGGATGGTGTTGAACAGGAACTCGCCCAGGCCGGGCGACTCGCTATCGACAAGGTGAGGCTGGAACAGACACTCGGGCGCCTCGAATCGCTCGCTACCCACGCGGATCACACGTCCGTCCGGCAGGGTGTAATCCTCGACAAGCACCGTGGTATCCTCGCTCAGGCGCTTGTCCAGCTCCAGGTCGTATGACACGTAGCATAGCTTCTCCTTGATCTGGCGGACAGTCTCGAAATCGGCGGTTCGGTTGAGGGGGTAGCCGCGGCGCAGGAGCAGCTTGATCAGGTTGCGCGTCACGTCTCGGCCAGCAACATCTAATCGCTTTGTGAGGTGGTTGAGGACCACGGATTCGTAAACGGGGACAATGTGTGTGACACCATCACCCGAGTCGACGACAACACCAGAGCTCAGACCTACACCGCATTAACTTCAGTCGCGTCCACAGCTTCCATCAAGCTTCGGGCGCAACTCACCTTGCGCGTACAGGGCCAGGACGGCCTGGATGGCAACATAAACACCTCCGAATCCATATCGATCAAACATGACCTCGCACATCTTCTCCCGGTTCTTGAGGGGGTTCATCGGCGGCTCTGTCAAGAGGATCTTCTGGCCCTGAGGATCCACCTTGAGCTTCTCAAAAAAGGTATAATCCCAGAGGTGCTCCATATCATCCCACTTCTTGACGATGCCGTTCTCCATGGGATAGCTGATCTGAAGCATCGTTCGGGCGGCGGCGGCCTCGTCACCGCACATGATGTCCTTGATCACCAGGTCGCTGTCAGTCTGCTCCTCAGACCGGAGGATCGGCCGGCCGACGATGGACGGGTACTGGTGCTCGGGAAAGTTCTGCGCGGCATATCCGACCTTGAGGAAACCGGTACCGCCGTCGAGGACTAGGCGGTAGGAGTGAGGTCAGCTTTCCCCAGCTCAGGGGGTGTACAGGTTCAAGCTCGGGAGCTCTGGAAATGTGATTCAAGCTTACCAATGGGTGGGGGGTTGGCCATCTTTGCGACAACCCGAAGCGGGATATAATTATTTGAACGTGGTGAGGCTGAGGTTGAAGGTGCGGTGTTGCTGTCGCCAGGAGCTTGGGGGAGGTTGAGGTGTTCGTCAGTGGTGGGGTTGTCGTCAGAGGTGGCTGAGGCGGATCACGTGGCGCCCCGCGATAAACTTGATGGCTTCAACAATGTCGGTGCCGTCATATAATTTTGAGGCCCCGCTTAGAGAAGACTCATAGATGATTTCTGGTTCACAACAAGATAGCTCTCCAGGCTCACGCCGCGTTTCAATCGCATCTTCCAGGATCAATTCTTTATAGATTTCTTTACATCATGTCCGAAATTCGCTTCCTTCGGCGGAGTCTCCGCATCCTCGTCCTCAATCCCAACTCATCCACCACCATGACAGCAGGGGCTGCCAATGCCATTCGGCAAATGTCTCTTCCAGAAGTATGATATTTCAAGACAAATAGAGATTGAATTTCTACACACGCTGATCTTGTCAAAGTCGGTGGAGATTTACACCTACACGGCCCCTCCAGGTGCTGCTCCTGGTAGCATCAACGATCAGGAGGGGATTGACGCCAGTGCAAAGGCTGTCCTTGATGACCCCAACATTCAGGAGGAGCTCGACTCCGACAAGTACGACGCTGTGCTTGTAGCCTGCTTCAGCGTGCATTGTCTCGTCTCCAAGTTGACGAGATACCGTCACCTCGCTGTCACGGGCATCTTTGAAGCCAGCATTCTCACGGCTCTTTCTCTCATTCCTGCACCAGAAGATGCCAGCAAATGGGGCATTGTCACGACAGGTAAGTGGTGGGAGGACCACCTGTCAAACGGCGTCAAGAAATTCCTTGGCCAGGAACGGGATGGCGTCAACAACAAGTTCGCCGGTGTCTTCTCGTCTGGCCTCACCGCAGGCGACTTTCACACGGTATCACCAGATGAGGTCAAGGAGAAACTCAAGGAAGCAACTCGGGAGCTACTCTCTTCAGGGCAGGTGTCGGTTGTCGTGATGGGTTGTGCAGGAATGGCGGGTCTGGAGGACATAATTCGCTCAACAGCCATCGAGATGTACGGCAAGGCCGACGGCAATCTCGTCTACATCATCGACGGTGTCAAAGCTGGTGTCATGCAGTTGGAGCAGATGGTCCACAGCAAAAGGGCCTTTCGATGAAAAGTCATGTCAGTGATATCTCATTATTTCTGTCAAGTCATACCTGCAAACGCCTAAACCGCTCATATCCATCAAGCATTGTGAAAAGGAACTGGCTAATAACACTCGCTCAGACCCTTGAGGAATCTGTCAAAATCATGAAGCACTCATAAAATGACTGAAGCTGCAACCCGCTTTGTGGATGTGCAATTGTCACTGATCCAGGTCTGAACCAAGTGTGCGTGGTGCGTTGGCCTTTACGCCGAGTTGCCCCTAATCAACCCGTCGCGTTCTGCCCCAGACCTCGTCGGCATCCTTCTTACCCTTTGTCTCTGGCACGTTCCAAGAGACAAATAGGACTGATCCACTGGCCAGGCCAGCGAAGATGAAGTAGACCCATCCATGACCGCCAAGAAGGTTGTTCAGAGCCGTGTTGACGATGGGGAAGAATTGGGCCACGATGAATGTAGCCACGTAGTTGGCCGCAAGGCACCAGCTCTGTGTAGCTCCAACAGCTTCCTGCCCGACCAGCTCAGAGGCTAGGATGAAGGGCACGGGGCCAAGTCCAACAGCGTAGAAGCCCACGAAGATGACGACAGCAAAGGCTGACAGAATCTTGACGCCAAAGACAATCGAAATAGCAAGAACAAATGCGCTTGATCCTTGTCCGATAATCGACGCGAGCAAACAAGTCTTGCGGCCGAGACGGTCAGGAAGAGGAGCGCAAGCAACCGTAGTAATCAGATTAACCACTGAGATGAGGATGGTAAGGAGGGCCGAGGAAATCGGGAGGAGGTCCGCAAGGAGTGAGACGGAGTACATGATGATCGAGTTGATGCCGCATAGTTGCTGCACAAACATGATGCCAACAACAGCAACAATGGCGGGCCTGTAGAGAGGGTCCTTGAGCACCTGAAGGAAGCCGAGGTGCTCAACGGGACCCTTTGCAGCGGCAGGGGCTGTTTCAGCTGCTCCATCGGCCTGAAGAAGCCCCTCCTCTTCAGTCGCTTCCCGTTCATCGGAGCTCCATGTCTCGGTTTCCTCGTGGATGTCGTAGCCCATGCCACGGATCCTCTGCAACGTCCTCTTGGCCTTTGTAGAATCACCCTGCGCAGCTAGCCACGATGGACTCTCGGGCACAACCACCAGACCCAGAGTCTGTGCTGCAGCAATAAAGAAGCCGGAGCCAAGGATCCATCTCCAAGCGTTTCCGTAGCTTAGGAAGTATCCAAGGGTCTGAACACCCAGAATGCCCACGTTGATGGAGATCTGAGTCATGAAGCCAAAGAGGCCGCGCTCCTTGGGTGGCGCAATCTCGCTGATGTACAGAGGTACCACAACAGTAGATGCACCAGCGCCAATTCCGGAAATGAGGCGGCCGAGCGCCATAACAAAGACACTTCCGGCGATTGTCTCGATGGCTGCTCCAAACAGGTAGAGCAGGGCGGTGAAGCGCATCGCAGGAAGACGACCGCGTCGAGACGAGAAGGGGCCAGACACCAGGGCTCCCAGCAAGCCTCCCAATGTGAATATCGACGATATGGTTGCAAAAGCAGCTTCGTTCATCGGGATACAATTGGAGAAGAGGCCGCCGGTGGGCTCGTTCGGTTTCGAAGAGGTGACGAATCCCTTGAGACGCTCGAAGGTCGAGATGGACTTTTTACGGCAGGTGATGACATCTTGGGGCGCGTTGAGCTCGGCCTGTGGGTGATTGTCAGCAAGAGGTCATTGTCAGGGCATGCTGATGCTGGAGGGGGAGGTACCAAATGGAAGCCGAACTGTAATGATCCCAGCGTCGTGATAACGATGAGCAGGATCAGATAGCCGCTGATATCGCGGAGCCTGATGGGACCGCCTGCCATTTTGCCGTCGATTGCCGTGAACTGGTAAGGAAGCTGTAGAGTAGCTATCGCGGTGAAGTGGTGTTGAGAGTTGGAGGTTCGTACAGCAGCAGCTCCCATGAGCTTCGGTGGGTGGTTATGGGGGTGGGTCCACGTGCCGCAGTGGCTTGCATCCCCCCTGCGTCATTCCGAGGTAGGCTCTAGGGTCAGCCATGGACAAAGAGTTACGCCATGGTTCAATGCAATCTGAATGCGGAGGAATGTGCTGAACTTTGTTTGGGTGGGGGAAAGTAGATCTACGTTCTATGTTGTCTATAGAGTTAAACTGTGAACTTCTAAGGAAAGTATTCTGGGATAAAAGTAAGGCATCATAAACAGCCGCCTTGAACCTTAGAACCCAGGTGGCTACTCAACCCCGCCTTTAATTAGGCGCCGGGAAAATACAGACATTCAACTTGACTCTACGCTTTTGGGAAAGGGTCTTGGGATATTTGCTATGAGCAACCCATTGAGTATTACTACAAGTATAGTAGAAGTACTTAATCTACTACCACAGCCACTCAGTGTTTACGCTCGACCGACCGACTACGATCGCGCGATGGGCTGAGGAGCATAGCCTGTCTGCTCGAGATGCTCAAGGTTATCGAGGACTCAGAAGACGCGATTGAGACTGCCGAGGCTCTGAAGCATGCGTTAATAAGAGCGCTAGCTAGTTCCAGCAGCCTTATCAGGGTCTTTAAGAAGACCCTACAATATATTATTGCTAAGCTTGCGCTTCCATACAGGCTGTGTCGGCTGGTCAAACCTTTCGCCTGGCCATTTAGTAAGAAGGACGTTTCTGAAATGCTTGCTTTCTCGGAACGACCCAAGACATAGTTTGAATTGATTAGGCAAAATGATGTTTTGTCTGGGTTATCGAGGGTTCAGGATCAAAATGAGTCTTCTTGGTTTACGAAATGCTCCATAGCGAGCCGGCCAAGCTTACGTTGACGATCTGATTGATAAATCTGGCAGATCCGAGGTTAAATATCGAGACTGGGAAGCGCGAAAGACTGTACCCTTGATAAGCTCAATGTCTTTTCCTGCCAAGCATGCCGACGTCCTGGAGAGTGTCCAGTCCCGGGCTAGCACTTGGCTACTGGAGTATGAGACGTTCTGAAGCTGGGTCAAAGGAGACATCGATACCCTGTCTTGCTCAGGTATCTGTGTTTCGAGTTGTTATAATCGTGATGATTTAGCTGGGGCTGTCAAGACGAATCTTGCGTCAGTGGGCTTTTGATCTTGGTAGGTTTCATCATTAGTTATCCAACTTGCTTCACCTCCTTGATTTCCCCCGGTAGCTTAGATGTCACGTACCCGGATACACTCGAATTAATCTACAGCTAAACGCTAGTCGCTGTACATCTAGCTGAGCCTGCGCTGTTCTTGAGTGTTGTGTGCGAAGTACCCCCTACGACTTTGCAGCTGCAGCAAATGCACGCCATCCAGGACGTAGTCCTCGAAGATGACCATCTTCCGGACGGCAGCATCCTAACTGTTGCCTTTGGAGAATCTCAGCATCGTCAATGAAGATTTTAGCCTGTTTGACTGTTTTATTGCAAGGCGTAGTAATACTTTGGGGGTTCTCATGGTTAAAAGCTCAAGCAAGACACAATGAGTATCATAAGGATTAGTTTGAAGTATCTCACTTTGCCAAACCTTTTTGGTGGTATCTGTACATTAGAAAGGACATATCCTAGCGGCTCAAGCAGTACTGTTTCTTTGAATACGCCGCGAAGAGTTGGGCTCTGAATCAACAAGCTCAAAGGGGCAGATTTTATCCGGTGGCTGGACAAGTTGCCTTCCATTGCTACGGCGGTGGAGAAAACAAGTTAGGGTTTCTGTTTTCACGACCTCCACTATTCAGCCGGAGCTGAGAGTTCGCGAGAGGCACCCCTGCTCGCGTTCTCGCTGCTGTTGGCTGATCATGAGGGCTCAAGCAGGGCGTTTAGACAACTTGTTAGGTGGCTCACAGTTGACTATGAAGCCGTTTCCAGAAGACTTCTGTCATGATAAGGTCTCAAGATGGAGGGTGAATTAGCAAGAGTTCAAGAATCCAACGAGCCGGCTGAAGACGACGTACAGCCAAGGCCATATCAGAGACCCAGTCTTCTGAAACGGACCTGAGAGATTTCCCTGAGGTGGCGGAGGACTTGGAGCACATCATGAGGTTTTCAGACGTTACGGCCTGAATGAGGAGACTGCTATGGGGCATTTCGCACAGGTTTTCAGCTGCATCAACAAAGCAATGGGCACGTCATTCGCCGCGAAGACCTTGACCGCTGAAGAATGAACTAAGCCTTCCTGCAAACTGAATGCTATACGTAGTGAGGCTCGGATACTGCGAGAAATTCGGCAGCGTTGGACAAATGTCTGGCGCCTTATTGATTTATTTGCTGAATGCGCAGAATGCAAGACCTTCATGGTTCTGAGACACGCCCTAGAAGGAGATCTCTTCAACTTGATCGTCTAAAAGCATTGCTTGAGCGGGGGTGACTCACGTAGTGTCATCTCCTGGGTGCTTTCCAGGTTTGACTTATTCGTGATTTGCGTTGATATTCAGTGTTGAGGCAAAGGCAAGAAAGCATGACCTTGGATGGGCACATCGGGACATCAGGCCTGAGAGAAGTATTCTCTTTTATACCGAGACTTTTTTCGTCAAGGCGGGCTATTTTGGTAACCCGCAGGTTTTCATTAGTTAACAGGTAAACCTTGACGGATGGTTTCCAAGCGCCGAGTCCCACTATCAAGCCAATAACACCTCCTCCGGCACAAGCACAACATGAAGCGGAGACTTCACACCGACACGAGGCCTCTTCCCTGTTGTCTTGTGAAGGCGGTCCGCCTTTTCAGAACTCTGTCAGTAATGATGCCTCGGACAGTGGTGTTTGAAATTCACAAGCCAAATGGACGTCAGTCATGTCCGAGTCCCTAACGGCCCTTACCTGAACTTAGTTGGAGTGAACGAGAGATATGACGACAAGAACTTGCTACTAGTTCTACCCAGAGTCTTTGGAATATACTCAGCCACTTCTAGATTCAGGCCATGTTAACAACACGCCCTCAATTACAAAGCAGTAGTCGTCAGCAACAATACTTCGGAACATCGGGAAGAATGTGTTGAATGATACGATTACCTACCCTCCTTCCCTTCTCTGTCTCGGTCTCACCGAGCAAAAGTCCTCTCTTCGTAAAGCGGCACAGTCCAAACTCTGACAAACCCAGGGTAACCCAGGTGGTCGACAAATGGTGATTTTTGACTTTGGGCTAACTCGGAAATAGCTCGCCACAGCGGTGAGCACGGCGGTTCGAGGAATCCACTTGCAGCCTCGGGAACACGATCCTCCCGTGTTAGCGGCAGATCCTCGTAACGTTGTCTTGCAGACTTCGCGAAAAGTGTACGGTAGACGTATACGGTGGGCAAGGTTACAGGGTAGAAGTGGGTTTTCAGTTGGTGATTACGTGTATGTATGCAGACCGGAGTTTACAGGACTGACGAACAACTCGCATTAGAGACTACGTATGTGGCAGAATAACAAAGATCCAGCGTGGATAAGCATTGAATGCTTGGGTAGACTGAGCAGAATAGTTTAGCTGCCTAGTCTTATTCCTATAATCTCCTATGATGCCTTGGCATTTCGCTCTTCTCTACTGACATCTCAACAAAAGTCGGAGGTTACGGAGTCCGCAAATCAGAGCAGACAGGAAGCCTAGTTAACCTATCATACCAATCCCTGAGCTGCCATCGGCAGGCGGAGGTGATTAAGCTTTCTGTCTCCAAAATATCTCAAACACGTTGAATCATTTTTCCTCCAATCGCCCACGTTCAACCGTATCCGTGCTCGCACATCCCCCCGGCACGTGGTGCGATCCCTGGAGGTTTTGGACCCCGTCTAGACTCATGATCCGTAAAGACATTAGATAACAACTTGCTCACGTATTCTGCTTTACGAGATTCTATGGTACTCATCATTTGCGTGGACTCTATCTGTAACACTAGCCTCCTACTCTTGGTACTTGAGACAGCCATGTTATAAGATCATCTCCAGCTCAAACAACCATGATTTTTAGCTTGCTCTCTAGCACCTCGTCTAGAAATAACCATAACGGTAAACATGATCCGGCGACCCGGGGTGGGTTGTCGCCGCCCGGACATGGGACCATCTCGGACGGGCCGACCCCATAACAAAGGGGTGTAAGGCGTGGATCTCGGGACACGATCCATGAAGGGCAAGGTGCAGCGCTCGGAAGAAATCCAGGGGTTGGTTCCGTGATGATGCTACGCTGGACTGGGCGAAGTACCGAAAGTAAGGGTCCTGAGCCATTCCCATGGGCGTGTCCGCTTGTTAACCGTATTTTGAAGCATCTGACTTAAGGTTAAGATGGAATACGAGGTTGTTCAACCCCCGTGTGCTCTTCTAGGACTATCCTAGAATAAGCCATGAAAGTGAAAGGGTGTAGGCAGTCAGGAGCAGATGTTGGAGGCTGCGATTGTTGAACGACAGTATGCCAAGCAAAGCCGGTAGATAGAGTAACACGTCGATCAGAATGCCAGTCGGATTTTCCTCCTCGTCTCCGCGATTCATACTGCTGTTGGCTCTAAAATTCGGCAGACATTCATAAGGCTGAACCCATCACCCGGCTCCAGCTCGCTTGTCCTTGTCAGCCACTGCCGACCAATGGAGCCTTACGTACATGAATTACCCTGCTGCAGCAGTGACAGTTGTTGACATGCCTCACGGCTTGACCGACTCGGTTTCGCTCCAGGACATCCTTGCAACGGCGGAACAATTCCTCCATTGGGGAGGTGACCTTCTGGAATAGGGCCATGCAATGATCTTCTGGGTGACAGGATGTAACAGTCGCCCCGAATACAGACCTGACAGTTCGGCGAAGCAATGATTCCCCGGGGGTTGTATGTCACTCCGGCACTACACCGCCAAGGGCATGGAAGCCCACGGCTCCTCGGTGTTTGAAACACCGAGAAGCGATGCAATCTATCATCCCAACCTCGAGGTACGCCAGGTATAAAAGGGTAGTCAAGTCCTCTCCTAGACAACTCCTTCACTCCATCACCATCACGCACTCAATCAGACATCACTCAGCTCAACTCTCAAGCTCAACTCTCAAGCTCAACTCAATCACCATGAAGGCCTCCGCTCTCATCATCGCCGCCGTCGCTGGCGCCTCTGCCGCCGTCACTACCACTCTTCCCGCTTCCGCCGGTGTCCAGAACGAACCCACTGCCATCCCCGTTCCCAAGGGAGGCAAGTACAATGGTGGCATGAAGCGATTTGTGCGCAACCGTAAGTCAACCCGGAAACAACAATCTGACCGTCATGACAACCTCGGTAACTGACATCCACTTCCATCTCCAGCCACCACTTGCAAGGACCAGTACGAGACTGGTGAGAAGGACGCCTCTTTCATTCTCGAGGACGGTGCCACTCTCTCCAACGTCATCATCGACCGCTCTTCTGGTGAGGGTGTTCACTGCAAGGGCACTTGGTAAGTCCCCATCTCACCAACACCTACATCACAACTAACACATCCACCAGCACCCTGAACAATGTCTGGTGGGCCGATGTCTGCGAGGACGCCGCTACCTTCAAGCAGAAGTCTGGTACCTCCACCATCAACGGTGGCGGTGCATTCAAGGCCCAGGATAAGGTTCTCCAGTTCAACGGCCGCGGCACGCTGAACGTCAACGACTTCTACGTCGAGGACTACGGCAAGCTGGTCCGCAACTGCGGCAACTGCGAGGGCAACGGTGGCCCCCGCAACATCAACATCAAGGGCGTCGTCGCCAAGAACGGTGGCGAGCTTTGCGGCGTCAACCACAACTACGGCGACGTCTGCACCATCACCGACTCTTGCCAGAACAAGGGCAAGAGCTGCCAGGCTTACACTGGTAACGACAAGAAGGAGGAGCCCCCGAAGTTCGGCCCTGCCGGCGACAACGGCAAGTCTTGCCTCGTCAAGAGCCTCCGTACCAACTGCTAGATGGCTTCACCCAGCTTTGCCGAGCGGTGATGAGTCTCGCCTTCAGGGGGAGCTTCTCCATGGGGGAGAGACTAGTCACTGCTTGATGATTGTGTGTGTTATCTTAAAGTGGTCACTTCTATGGAATCTAGCTGGATCTGGTGCTAGAGAGGGAAAAAGAGCATAGAAGTGATAGTTCTTGTGTGTACATATTTAGACTGATAGTATATAAAACGTGTTGCTTGATGGAACTCCTTGGCTGCTCATGTCTTTCGATTGCCCTTCTCGGTGTGTCCTTCCATTGAAGGAAAAGTATAGAAGCTCCAAACAGGCTCTGGGCTCGCGGACTTGACGACATCCTGCAATACGCCGCAACTTGCATCAAATACCCGTGGATGATCGACATAGTGCTCAATGGTCACTAATCATGCTGTGGATAGTAAATAGACGAGGTATGATTCATTAGCCTAAAGTAGAATAAGGCCCACCCGCTCACTCAACTCTCCCCAATCACAGCAGTCTGACGGGTTACATGGTTGAGTACAGATTACTGCATAGGGTCTAGTAGAGAATGATTCATAATGAACACACTGTCGGATGAGTATTATTTGAAGTTGATGGTTGAGACGAAAGAATACATAAGAGAATGTCGGTAACTTTGAGAAAGAGAGTTGTTTAGTATCCAATTCATCAGTACCAACCAAGGTGACACCACTGCCAGCCGTAATTAAGTCACCATGAAGACGAAATCCACCCCCGAGTACGCCGAGGTCACGGCCGACTTCAAGCCCCTCCCAAAACACGGCCACCTCTCAGAGAAGATCCCAGAGTATGCAGCCGCCGAGGATCAGATCAGAGCTGGCTACGAGCCCATCTGGGGTGCCCCCGACTTTCCTTCCATGCGGGCCATTGCCGGCAATGCCGATGCTCCCATGCCCCCCGGTGGCCCGGATCGCTATCGCGATGTGGTGACGGAGTTGATTCATTTCCCTGTTCGGGATGGGACTTTGATTGAGCTCAAGGTTTACAAGTCGCCGAATGTTGTGGAGGATGCTACTTTGATGTATCGCATGCACGGCGGTGGTATGTTCTGACTCTGAGTATCAAATGCCATCTGCTAATTTCTGCGACTTAGGCATGGTTGTTGGAAGCCACGAAGTTGATGGTGCCGAGAATGTTTATGCTGCTACCAACCCCAACATTGTTGTTGTCAGCGTGGATTACCGCCTGTGAGTTCTTTTGGCATTAAAATTGAGAGCTATCCGCTGATGATGCTAGGGCTCCAGAACACCCATTTCCAATCCCATTCCAAGATAGCTACGATGGTCTACTCTGGGTTTGTGGCTTATATACAACAAGCTGAAAGTTTTGCACGTTACTAATGGCCCTTCAGTGCAAGGAGAATGCAAAGACCCTCGGTGTCAACCCTGAAAAGATTATCCTGAGCGGGAGCAGCGCAGGAGGCAGTCTTGTGAGTACGCTTCAAATGTTCGTTGGAATATGTATTAACAACCTATCCTAGGCCGCAACTGTTGCCGTTCAGGCTAGAGACGATGGGCTGACTGGCATTGTTGCTCAAGTTCTCCACTTCCCTTTGACCTGCCACCCCAAGTTCTTCCCTAGGGAAAAGTACGAATTTGGAAGTTATATCCAAAATCACGAAAACCCTGTTCTTGGCTCCGTCATCTACGAGCTGAGCCTCGACGCGCACACTGCAAATGCTGAGTATGACTGGAGACACTCGCCTCTTCTCGCAAAGTCGCACGCGGGCCTTCCTCCAACCCGTGAGTATTGATTTGACTGCACAATTAAATCACTAACTGAATATTTCCAGTGATTCAATGTGCCGGGGGTGATATTCTCCGCGATGACGCCTTTGCCTACGCTGAAGCTTTGGAGGCTGATGGGGTTGAGGTCGAGCTGCATGCATATGCTGGCGTGCCTCACTGCTTCCCTGTTATCCTTACCCAGATTCCTCAAGTTGTAACTTTTTATGAAAGATATACTAAGTTTCTGGAGAAGTATGCTAAGTGAGGGCAACGTCTAGAGCGGAGGGAGAATTAATAGAGGAAGTGTTAGGGAGGGATGTGATACCGGGTATACGGGTCTGGGGATACTGAATCAATCTCTAATTTTCCTTCTAAATGGCACAATTTGGTTATATAAAGTGAAGAATTTCTCCTGGAACTGATGTTCTGTCATGAAATATGAAGCTGACGACTCACTACTCCTTGCAAGTCCTCACGAGTGAACGGGTACCCCATCGAGCTCTTAATCATGGTTGCTAGGAGTAGTGCATGCACAGAGGTACTTGTGAGATTTGATGATAATGCGAGATAAATTCGCTGCTGTTTCTAATAAAATCCCTAGTCCTTCACCTATCCTAAGAGTACTGGACTTAGAATTGCTGGTCGATAAAGTAATCATACTTGGGCGCCAACCGAGCTCGGAACTTGCGGCCCCAGATCATCAAGGGGACGCATGTCAGAGCGATTGCAGCCGCGATGCAACCCAGGAGCACAAACATGTCGTACACGCCCATGCCAGCCATCCATGGCGAGACGGCAAAGACGAGGCCTGTCGCGATGATGTTGCGGACGAACACGACAGCTGTCAGTGCAGGACCGAGAATCTGGAAAGGAAGTGGTATTAGTATAGATGTAGAGCAGTGCGGCTGGGAGTAAAGCCTCTTACAAGTTGGTACGAGTCTTGGACGTAGGTGAGGGCGATGTCGCCACAGCCTCCGATGGAAAAACCGATGAATGCGGCACCCACAGCGTTAATGATCCAGGGCATTCCCTATACACCTTGTTAGACACTATCCAGTGTAAGTGACGAAAAGACATACCTTTGCAATCGTCAAGCCGTACATCAGACAGCCAATGACCATTGACATGCCCGGCACCAGGAACAGCCAAAGTCGTGTCTCGGGCTCGTAGATGCCTCCACGGCGCTTTGCAATCTGCACGATCATGTAGTCTACCAATGGTCCACCGAACAACGATCCCAGGATGGCACCGATGAAAGGAGGTAGGTTCATGTTTCCAATACCAGCAGGCGAGAGGCTGTAGGGAGGAGCCGCATAGAGAGCGCTCTGGGTGACTGCTAGAATGGCGAGCATGGCGATGCTCCATCCGTATTGAAGGGCGGCAAACATGACTGCGGGGAAGACGGCAAGGATGTGGAACGGCTCGTAAAACTGTTTCCAGAATGATTTACCCGCAGCGGCTTCCTTGTTCAGGGACCAAAGCGCATGTCGCTCCCAGTATGTCTTCATCGGAATGTTGGTATCAATCTCGACAAGTCTCTTTCGTTGACTCAAGATAGCCTCTTGGTCTTTATCAAGCGATGCGGGAACTGGAGGCTTAGCAATGCTGCTGACTTTGTTGAGTTGGTCGTCGGGGGCGTTTGGTGTGATATCGTGGCCGGTCAACGGGGGAGGAGTGTACTTGGACTCTTCGAGGAAGAAGAACATGATGATGGAGAGGGCTCCCATGAAGATGGCGCAGAGCCAGAAGCCCCAGCGCCAGCCCATGGAGACGGCGATGTGGCCACCTACGACGGGTCCGAGGTAGTTCTGAAGTTGTGTTAGCTGGGTATGCGTGGCATTGACTCGGGGTACTGACTCCAATCATGACCATGATGAGATAGATGCCGTTCATGGTACCTCGCTGGTGGACGAAAAAGAGATCGGATACCTGGAATCCTGGTCAACCAACTGATCATCGATGTGCTACCGTTGAGTGATGGCCTACTGTGACCTGGAAGAGTGCCTCATTGACAGCTCCAGCAACCCCGGCGACGAGGTTAGCTCCAATCATATCCCCCACGGTCTGCATCTCAGCCTGCCACACGGCAGCTGCAAACATTACAAGAGCCGTAACGATGTAAACAGGCCGACGACCAATGCGGAGAGCAAGGGGGATGAAGATGATGCAGCCAACCGACAAGCCTGCCATGTTGGTTGCGTATCCATTGTTGAGGGCGTCGTAGCTCATGCCGAGCTGTTCGTTAAAGTCTTGCCACATTGGGACGCTGATGCAGAGACTGGATAAAGGGTTAATTGTGTGTGGTTTGGAGATGAGATGGGGGGGCTTACATGGCGAATACCATCATGGCGTAAAGGGAGAGGAGCGTCATGTGAATGATCTTGCGTCTTGAACTCCAGTTCTGTGATTGTTAGATGGCGATCGAAACGTCTTGGAGTATACGAACCAGGGGCTGATTCGGATCGGAACTCGGCTGAGGCGCAAGCAGGATGTGAGTCGCCTGCGAGTCATTGATGCGCTGCGTGCCCGGAGGCAGTACGTCGCCATGCAATGTGTTGGACATGATGCAGGTTGAACTGGGCAGTTGTCTGAGATCAGAGAGAAACTTGTCAAGAAACGCCCATGGTCATGAGCATCGTCGTTGGAAGACGGAGGGTTTAAATGCAACAACAACCACACCCTCTTTGTTTATCACTTACCCGCGGCTACTCTTGTCAATCTTGGCCTAGTCGTATCAGCGTCGAGATAACCATCACCCCATCCTTGTCTAGGGGCATCCCAGCTGCTGCTGGGCGGCGCACATCCCCGGATAGCGCACATTCCCGGGTAGCGGATGCGGGGTAGCGCTGCCTGACACTAAACCCGAAATTTACAATAGATTGCACACGTAGAATACACCGGCTTGCGTCCAGGGTGTTTGTCACGGTACTGGGTTGTGACGTCGAGGCGAGGAGGACATGGTGGGCCGATAACGGGGGATCATGTCGAATCGGATCGCTTCGCGGTGTAATGTGATGGCTCGTTTACGGATAAGAATCTGGGGTAATGAATAAATGGGCCTTGATTAAACAGGCCGGCTGATGTCCAAGGCTCTGCTGCAACCGAGGACAGGAGCCAGGGGTGGTTATCTATAGTGAGAAATGAGGTATCGATATTGCGACGCATCTAGTGAGATTTGTTAGTTATTATGGAGTACTACTTGCCACTTCTAGTGATGATTTGCCGCCTTGGGATTGAAAGAGTTTGCCTCTGCTCGGGATGGAACGGCCAGGGCATTATCTGATGATCAGTCAGCCCAGAGACGAGACTCAAGTACACAAAACCTATTCCCGTTTCAAGAGCAGAGCTCCTAAGCTGAGTTGGTGCTAACATCGGGTCGGGGGTTCCGACGGCTACGTGGAGTCGGGCTGAGCTACCCGAGCATGCCGCCAACGCTATTTCTGAGATTGGATCCCTGTCTTTATCCCCGATTGGGCTTTCCTACACGGGGAATCTGACTTGCATGAACCTATTTCGTGAGAGATCTCTCAATTCGACATTGTCGCTGCTTGAACTATGCTGCAGCCCCTGACCTAGGGCCGAAATAATGGACCAAGAAAGAGATGAAGATGAGTTTAACTATGAAATAGCTACAGCTCGGATTGCTAAGGATATAGTTGGCAATCAATTGACTAATCGAAGACGTGCAAAAGATCTGGAAGAGCGTAAACGAAGCAACAAAGAGCAGCACCCTATGCGGGACAGAAAACGGGTCGACCAGAACATGATAGTAAAAACGCAGTAAATTCTCAAAAGCCTCGCTTCAAGATCCACCTCCCAGAGAATAACAAGACATAAAAGTAAGCTTTGCCTCTCAGCATGTTACATCGAGGCACTTGTTCAGAAAAACACACCCGCTTGCTAGTGAATTCCTCAGCCTTCCCCGTCTAGGCGGTCTGCTCGGTCGTAGGCGGCTCAGCGTCCAGCGGCTTCTGCGCCCAAACCGTCTTGAGCAAGACGTACGGGTGATGCTTCAAATTTCGCAGCTCGCTTCTGAAACGAGCGAGGTAGACGTGCACCTCGTCCGACGACCAGCCCAAAAAGGTGGCGACAAAGTTTACGAAGCCTTCAGGGTCTTGGGTACCAAAGACTTGGCCGAAGCGGCCTATCTCCTTCAGCTTGGGGTCCTTGGGCCAAGGACTCAGGGGACACTAGGGTCACTGTTAGCTAGATACCGCAGGGTCATAGGAAGGCTGGCTTACTTTGCCGTTCCACTCCTTGATGTTGACAAATCCGGCCTCTTCAATAGCCGGCTTTTGGATTTGATCAGCAACCACGGTAAAGCTGTTTCCAATCTTCTTTGAAGCCTCAATAAACAAACTATCCCACTGGGCCAGGGCGGAATCCGGCGCAACCGTGTTGTCGTCGCTCGTGACGGTTGGCGAGACTTCGAAACTCTCGATCCAACCACCCGGCTTGAGGACCCGATATGCCTGCTTGAACAGTGCTGGCCAGTCAGGGATGCATCCGATCAGGTAGCGGAAGTGGACGTAGTCAAAAGAATCCGACTCGAATGTCCACTCTTGGTTGCAATCTTCGATCTCGCTAATGACGAGATGAGAAATGAAGCATTTTAATGGGGGGTATGGTATCTTACAATTTGCAGTTGGGAGGGACCCAGCCTGGCTGGATAGGGGAGACGTCGGTGCCGATGACTTCGCACTGGGGGTATTCGTCGGCGAAGTCGCTAATTCGCAAGTTAGGACGAAATCAGTCGTTGAGCAGCAACCAAACTCACATGGCCCATATACCTGCAAAGTGGTTAGAATCATAGCGACCCGACAGGCCATAAGATGTTTGCACTTACCGGTTCCTGTTCCAATATCGAGAGCTTTCTGGTAAATGACGACAAGGTCAGAAATAGACCTAGGAGTAGCTAAAGATACATGAACGTACTTGGATATCATCCTTCAAAGGAGCCAAATGAAGTGCTCCATCCTGGGACAGGGTCCACATGTGGTGGCTGGGAAATTGTCAGGGCTGTGCACGATTTGACATTCGAACTACAAGGCAAAAGTCCTTACCCAATATCCATAGCTTCGCTTTGACGTTCATCGTTGGCGCCCCTGGCGGGAAGATCAGATAACGACCTCAACTTCAAGACACGATCAGAATTACCAGTACGCAGCGTTTCCCCTGTCGCTGTGGTATGTCCTGCCGTTGATGGTGCGGTAATCAAGAATACTCGACGAAAGGGAAGCGGTAGAGCTCTCAGCATCGGATCCTAGGGTTGGATCCTCCTCGCCAGCATCCTCATCCGCCTCGATCACGCCCACTTGGGCATGCTCAGGTGATTGGGCAGCCTCTTGCGATTGAGGCGACCTCGGCGATGCGGGAGATCGGCTCTTGGGGCTGCTGCTCTTCGGGGGACTGCTGCCTGCCATGTTGGATTAGTGATGGCGTTTGTTGTTACGATGGTGATACGGTGGCTGGGAGGTCGGTGAAGTGAAAATAGGGAAATCAGAAGATTGAAAGAGGGGTACCGAGGCGAGCCCAACCCTTACAACGCTCATAAAAGCGACAGGGTAGGGGACAGGGCCTATAGGTCAGGTGTCTCGCACAAGCGAGTAGCCCAAAAATCCCTCATTTTATCTCCTTTTTAATTGATCGAGCAAGAGTCTAGTGTTTTCTGATATGTGACGTGTCGTGGTTGGTAACGTAGGTCATTGGCTATATCTTCAACGCCACGCAAAGCGTTATTAAAATCCTAAAAAAATTAATTTAAAAAGAAAATGAGATATATAAATTAAGGCGATCTATGAGTATAACCTGACTTTGCAAGAGAATCACTCTGATATTAGTAGCATCGCTATCCTAGACAATTACGACATCTGTGTCTTCAACGTCCTGAAAGTACCCCATTCCTCCTCCATCCCTACTAGTTGATAGCCAGATACCCACGCGGACATAATCTTCTTCTTCCTCAGTACGATGCAATAGAAGCCCCCATGCATCTCTTAAGTCATCGTCATCGTCATCGTCATCGCTCGAATCGCTATCGTCTAATCCGACGGTGAGTGTGTTATTCTTGGGTTGTTCTTTTGAGAAACATAGAAGTATAGTTACCTTCATTACTAGCTGAATCTCCATCTTCATCAGCTGAATCTCCATCTTCATCAGTTGAATATTCATCTTCATCAGCTGAATCTCCATCTTCATAAGCACCATGGCGCAAGGACACTCCCCCTTGTGTACTAGCAACCCGCAACATCCAAAGGTCATCGGCGAGCTGTGGAAAGCTCGATTTACAGTCAAGATTGCCGAATGCCACAACTTTTTTCTGGCACCCAATAAAAAATCCTCTCGGCAAGTTGCGATCCCATGGAGACAAGTGTAGGTCTGATGGGACACGTTTGAGTCGCCCTCGTATGCGAATAAATCCAGCTCGTATCGCTCCCCAGCGATTTTCACCAATGGGTTTCGTCTCCACCTCCAATATCTCGCATTGATTCGTTACTGCATCTCTCAAAAGCTCCTGTTTCCAAGCTCTGATACCGTTCTCAATTATCGCTCCATCTCGCCGGACGGGGCTCCAGGATGGTGCAATATAAGGATCTGGATCGCGGAGCCTCTTGATTAGGCCTGGGATATCTATCGCGAATTTTGGGTTCAAGTGCGTGTAGAAGTGCCATAGGAACGCGTACGGGAGGTCATTCTTCCATAGTCCTGCAAGGTATGTGTCCTTGTACATTTCCGAGAAGTATCTTGCCAACCCCGAGATTCCCGGTAACCTATCAGACTCGTTTGTGTACTGTCTGCTTCCGTAGTCGAATCGAATGAGGAAATCTCACCCTTTGTAAGGCGGATTGAGGATGTTTCTGATGATTCCGTTCTCTTCCAGTCTTAGTGATGTTAACCCTTCATTGTCGCGTTGAAATCTGTATCCATTCTCAGAAACTAGGAACTTGCTGCACTCGAGGTGGATCATTGATTCTCCGAAGAATAATCTTCTGCGAGACAACACCTCCTCTTGAAGGGTCCATCCTCGACTAGACCAAGTCGTTTCATAAACATCCAAGTCAGGCCATCCGAAAAGGGCATTATCTTTACAAGTCCCTGACGCGACGAGGCTGTAGGACCCAGAAATTTGAGACCACAAGCTAGACTGGAAGTTGATCACGACGTGGTGGCGGTCTCGCATAAGGAAGCTCTCTCGACAAGAGGTTGAGGATACAGCGCAAATCGTAACGAAGGCTTCGCTGTAGATGAGAGACATGTTGGAGCTCTCCGATTCCCAATCAGCTTTGTTGTCCTGCAAGATACACAAGGCATCAATCCACAGGTAACGAATGCCTAGGGATCTGCAAACTGTGACGGCGTCCCACATGACCGCTGACATTGCATCCTTGGGAATGCTAGTTTTCCGAGCCTCGATGGAGTCTAGGTTGGTGCAGAGCTGCGACTTTGCATCGTCTTTCGAACCCCAACAATAACTGAGCGCAGCATAACGCGGTGGTTTTGTTTCGGTACCGGATGGCACCAATGACTCCGAAGTAATAATGAGGCGAACAGAATCAGAGCCAGGATCAGGACCAAGGTCCAGCAGACGAGTTGGCAGGTGTCCAGTGGAACAAGAGTGCCCACACTCCGATTCGCATCGATCGATTGCCTGGGTTATGAAGCGGAGATTTTCCTCGCAAAGGACATTGTCCTTACGAAGACCAGGTATTCGCAGCCACGAAGCAACCCTCGCTGAACAGCGGCAAAAACGAGGCATTGTTAGTATGATTACAATGCCAGCTTTCCACTTGCATCTTCAAGGCACTCACAATCATCACTTTCGAGGGTAAATATGACGCAATGGCGCGGGTTATCAGGAGGTGTAGTGCTTGGCGGAAGCGATGGAATATCAGACCTCCATGTCAGTTCAGCCACCAAGGCCGACAGTCCAAGCTCTTCGAAAAAGTAGTTTCCCCAATGGTACTCGAGGTTTATCTGGACATAACCGCGGTAGTTGAAGCCGACTCGTATGATTTCATGTCTGAGAATGGAGCAGAATTCGCAGCCACGACCTGCACTCTGTTCTAAAAGGGGCAGAGTAGGCAAGAAGTCAACAACTTCGTAGTCAAGCGGAATCTTGTGTCCCCTGCCGCAGCCGTCTATACTCAAGGACGGCGGTAAATTTCCTTGCTCTGCCTCATAAAACTCAGCAATGTCATCGTCGTCGAATTGAATAACGGAACATGTTTCACATAGATTTGCGTTCATGGCAGCTAGCTAAGGCGCAGCTTTCAATGTCGGTCATTCCGAGAAGAAATGGCGTATCCTAAGGAGTCGAGGCTTGAATGTGAGGGGAATGCGTACAAACTCAGACGGTTTATGGGGGAAGCACCACTGCTGGAAGTCAAAAGAAGACGATTAAAATGGTGTAGAGATTGGGCAAGTTCAAGTGGCCAAGTAGCCTGCCTAATTGACCCCGCTTTACCAACGCATTTTCAGCGGGCAATTGCCGATTTGGTCCAATAAAGTAACCCGTAGGAGCATGACCCTGCATTCTGAGGGAGCACTGCAATTTTGGCTTGGTGAAGGACGATTTTCCATCAGTTTTCAAGTCGGGATTTGATAGGAGTAAGACATGGAACAAGAGGTGCGAATCAGCGTCATGAAATGAGGCACTAAATCGCTAGCTCCTCCTTGTTTCCTCCATTCCCTAGTTAATAGAGATACTCAAGTGTATCCTAAGGGTAGTCGGAGGGTGGAACGGGGCAGATACAGTTGACTGTTGGTGCCATGACATGTTATCGACGGGTCAAACGAACCATCGTTACCGACGGCATGTCTGATTCCGACTGCCTTTATATGCAAATTAAAGTAACTCTATTCATAATAAATTATCAGCAAGCTAAGGTTTCTTACTCCCGAATTTCAACTTAGACAACCCATCCTCTTTGCACAAGTGTTCAAATATACTTTAGAGGCTGAAGCATTAGTAAATGGGTAGCTAGTCACTTATTTCCCCAGGATAGTCATGTATTTGAAAAAAATGTGATGCTGGCAGGGATATTGGGCCTGGTGTTGTGACCATGCCCAAGACAACCTACTATGGGGGCAAACTTTGAGCGACTCGTACCTGAGCGCTGGCACCCCAAAGGGGCGACAGACCTATATCGAGATTCGCATGGCATGATAGAGAATGCAGTTAACAGCACATGGGAGCGCTAAAGCCCAATACCTTAAACGCCAGTAGGTAAACACCAAGGTGGCGCACGAGCTCAATGGCCCCAGCTGTCTTGGAAGCCAGAGTTATGTCGTTGCTAATGCTGACTCTATCTACGTCAAATCAAGCAACCTCAAGCGGCATTTGGTTCTGATGCCGCCATGTGTTGATAAATGTGTTCTTTGTTATTGTGGCCAATGGCTTCCTCTGAGACGTCATTGAAGCAAAGCAACCTCAGAGCAGGTATTGCAACTTTCTCCTGGGTCCTATGTTAACCCAGGGGAAATAAACATAATAATTACAGATGCTACTATAACTTAGTTACGTCTAGAACCGTTTCCTTGAGGCCAATTCATTCCTCCCTGGTGCCTCATATCTATCGTTGATAGTTAGGACCATCGGGGAGAACAGACCTGCCCAGACGGGAAATGCAGTCCCTTACTTGCTTACTTACTGATGAATGCTTACATAACTTAGCTGCTGTACCTGGGCGCCTGGTTTTGCCTGGGCAGGTATATAAGCACCCGTGCCCACCCACCCAGAAGTGGCCAACACAGACTTAACATCATTCCTGCTCGTACAACCCTTGGTCACTCACGACGCCGCCATGACTTCTTTCGGCCCCATCCCACCGCACCTGCTGAACCAACCGCTCCGCTTCCCGAGCAGCCGCTATCCTCCCGAGGAGGGCAATCGATGGGTCAGGCATTCCCTGAAGGACATCAACGAGCGGTCAAGCTTCCACGACCGCCAGTACTCATGGGGCTTCACTATTTTCCGCACGGTTTATACGCCAGATTCGGATGAGGCCTTTCCCAAGGCTGTTGAGGCGCTGCATCATTTCGCCAACGATTTCGCCACGGATGAACTCTCGGTCAAACCATTTCTGAACCAGGACCCCCTTGATCCTGCTCCCAACGAAGAGCTGGCTCGAAGATTCTACTGCGACATTGTTGAAGATGCAAAGAATCTCGATGGAGCAAGCCCCGATGACGTGGCCAAGCGCTTCGATATCTGGGTTCAGGAGCATCTACAGCCAGAAGGGCAAAACCGCACCAAGATGGGAAGGTTTTGCTTCTGCATCATGCTCGATCAGCAAGGAATCGATCATCTGCTGGATCTGAGCACCGGAGAGACCTCGCGGGGTTCGTATCGCGATAAGCTCAACCCTTATGTCAAGGTCGTCACTGAGGCCGACAACTGGAACGAAGAAGGAGGGGAGAGGTTCTGGCTGAGGGTCGGGATCAAGGGTCAATTGTTCGGTCTGGCCTTTGGGTGGCCTGAAGACGTTGACATTAGCGAACTCGGCAACCCTGATCCCACGGATGGGATTCACAACTTCTATGGCATGTATCCATTTGACTGCTAGACAGATATTCCTATTTACCTACTTTCACTCCGCCCACTCGTATGTCGGCCCCGTACAGTAGGCTCTCTCGGGCACCAAATTATCACTGCATTTTGCCACGTCCTTGCCAAGAGATGGGTTGGCTGCTAGAAGCAGAGAGATGTGGATGCCCGCACCCATGCAGATGGTGGAACAGCTATCACCCTTCTCGGCAACGTACCATCTTCCACACTTGGTCGTCGAGTCTTCAGCTGCCGTTGAGTTGTTGGGAGGGTCAACGGGGAAGGCAGTGTAGTCGCTGCCAGGATGAGGAGTGACGGTGTCACCACTCTCTCCCGCGCCCCAGTTGTCAAACCTGCCGTTTTGAGGCTCTGTACAGAGCAGCCATCCAAATGCCTTGCCTCCAGTGCCTAGGTTGCTGCATTCGAAGTTGATCCAGGGATTGAACCGCCGCAGGTCGCCAAAACCCAGCTTCCCATCCTTCTCCAGCCCGGCGCAAGTGTCGTTTTTTGCGTACTTTATAAGACTGGCACATGCGAGTGGGAGGCAGAGTTTTGTCCCGTCTGGAATGCCGCTGCAGTCCTGGATGTCCGGGTTGAGGCTGTACAAGGCGGCGGGAGAGACGTTGTTGTGGAGGCCAATATCCTCGCAGGTGTTGTTGCCTTTGCTGGTCTCGACAGTGTTGTCAGACACGCAGAAGATGGGATTTTTCTCCGACACAGGGTCGAGAGAAGGCGGGATTTCTGTCGGTCCCTCTTTTCCGCATCGCTCGTACACCAGCTCTAAGTCTTCCTTGTACCAGTCGTCATAAACTGAGTATGATGTGCTCTGCATCATGGCAAGCCTCTTGATGTAGCACTCAGAGCACATCTCTGGCAGAGGCATATCTTGGATCGTGGACACGGTGCTAAACTTGTCGATGACATCTACATGATCAGTTTAGCAAATGCTTCGAGGAAAGTGTTTAATGCTCACCATTGCAGTAATCTCCAGTCTTGGAATCCTTGATGCATGTCTCGTTGACACCAGCCCAAATGCGCCCTCCAGGCGTAGTAGGCAGCTGCTGCGAGACGTTGTATCCCTGACACAGGGTCTCAACGCTTGTGAACCAAGTTGCCAGGGAGTCAGCGCATCCCTCGTCGCAGACGGACGCGGCAAGAGTGCCATTGTCAATTGACCCTCGGTACGACGGCTGCTGAAACGATTGGACATACCCATCGCAGTAGATGCTTGAGCTCAAGGCCTTCTTGCACAAGTCTGGGACACGAACGTTGCGCAGGGAGTTTTCTGTGTACACCTGGAAACCTGCGAACGGACGAGGTCCTGAGACTTCCTTGGAACCTTGCAGCCAAGCGAGGATCGACGACAAGAAGCCATTGACGTTGTCTTTGGCCAACGTGGCTAGGCCCTTGTACGGCGTCACCATCTCGACCACGGCCTTGGTGCAGAGGTTGTAAACCCACAGGTCAAAGCTCTGCTGCACTTCAAACGCACGTCTCTGGCAGTCCTCCGTCTCAAGGCACTTCTGGCTATAGTCAAAGAACCACGAGTAGAGCCCTGCACCCAGTACATAGACGGCGGACGAATCAATGATACGCAGAGCCCATGAGGTGTAGCAGCCAGCATCATCGGCCTTGCAGTCCCGGAAAGTCGGATCGTCGCGGAAGAGTCCGGGAGAGAAAGGTGTTGGTGCTTTTGGCGCAGGTTGGTAGTAAGGAGATTCAGTCTGAATCATGCCCATGACGATGTTCTTGGCTCCGGACAGCTGGTACTGATAAAAGACGCTGTGTTCAGAAGAGGTTCCCCAGAGCCATGCCCGCTGGCTCTCGATCAAGATGCCTCTCGCCGCGTAAATGTCAATCTGGGTCTCCTTTGGATCATCGAGGTCATGATCAGCGACCCAAGCCCAGACATTCTCGAGGTATGCTGTTGATTCCCGCGTCAGATGAAGCATCATGGATGCCGCCTTGCACTTGGGATTGACAGATCCAGTGCTCTTGGGGCAGTCTGACTTTTGCAGATTGGACCCAACGGCGCCTCCCACCCGGAAATGTGAATCTGTACGTCGTTAGTCTCCTCTTCCTCCTCGTTGTTGAGCGTTCTACTTACCCCACATTCCTACTGATCCTTTGGTGGCTTCTTGAGCGTTCCACTCAACCAGGATAGCCCCGGCGGTTGGCCCTGAGACGGTAAACATCATGTCCTGGATCTCGATGATGCCGGGGAGATCTCCTGGCCGTCCAACTTGGACAGCCACCCGAGGCTTCTGCTCATCCTCGAACGCAGACCCAGTGGCCATGATCTGTGACCACGCCTGTCCTATGACCCTGGACCCCATAGGGATGCGTAGAGTATCTTTGATGACATATACGCCAAAAGGAAAATAGACAATCGAGGACGTATTGGCGGCCCCGGTCAGAATCGAGTTGAGAACAGCAGTGTTATCTGTCTTGCCGTCTCCCTTTGCACCCAGAGCCCTGACGTTCATAACCTTGTCCGAGGGAACATCGTAGTACTTGGGCCGTCTGCGAGTGAAGAGATTTGGCTTCATCTTATCGTAGGCCGATCCCAGAAGATCCTCAGTTCGGTTCATGACTGGGATGCTGTCGCCATTGACAAACTTGCCAACACCGTCAGCATCGGTGATTCTGCCAAAGCCCCAGCTGTCCACGTGAACTTCGTTGCCACCGTCCAAGAGGACCCGGTCCTTGAAGGAATCGGTGATGGCAGTCTTGACGTTGAAGAACCCGACGTTCTGGACAAGGAGGGACGTCGAGTTTTCAGCGTGCAGTGAAGTGACGATGCCGTTTTGGGTGTTGGCAATGAGGGAATCCATAAGGATGATAGACCCTACGCTCTGTCCAGTGCTGTGCGCACCTCCGGCACCTCCAGTCACCACAAGGCCCGATCCGCACCCTTCGATGATGAAGTCTTGCATGGTCCAAGCCCAGTCCCAGTGAACTTGAACGGCCGTCTTGCAGTTGACGAATACCAGATGGCTGGTGGTGAACTGTTGGTTACCAAAGTAGGCTCCAAAGTTGCCTCCAACAAAGGTGAGATCGGCGAGGAATCCGCCAGATCCGTTCTCCATGTAGATACCCTGCTGGGTGTTGCCTGGTATGTCGGAGTTGTACTGCATGTAGAACTCGATATTCTCAAGCGATGATGCCTGTGCGACTTGCCAGTGGATGGCACAGACATAGGCACCAGGGTCAGTCAGGCGGATATCAATCTTGAAGTTTTTAATGCTTCGCAGAAAGTTGGCCGTGTTAAGGTACCTGTAGATTGGTTATTATACGAGCTCAAGAATGACGTTTAGAACATGTATATACTCACCAGCCTACGTTGTCTTCAACGTACTTGTTGGAAGTAAAGACACCTAGACCAACGAAACTCGAGGCGGCCAGGATGGTCGGGACATTGGTTGGCTTGATTCCATTTGGTCAGTGACGCATACAATCACGGGTCGGGGCGATCAACTTACATCACCTAGAAACTGGGTGTTGTAGTACTGGATGATGGAGCCGCTGACCAGATAGGTTCCAGGGGGGAAATAAACGACAGCTGGGGAGATGGTGCTTGAGTGGCAAGTCTCTCCGCAACGCGCCCCATCGGAGATGGCCTTGTTGATGGCAGCTGTGTCATCCGTCTTGCCGTCTCCCTTGGCACCAAAATCCTTGACGTTTCGCCAGACCTTGTAGTCAGATGCTGCAAAGGGGCTACGGCCAGGGTGCTCCTGGTCGTCAATCATCCAGTAACCAGAAGCACGCTTGTCCTTGGTGCCCTGGTAGCTATCAGAGAACTTGGAAAGTAAACCTTCTGGAGTCTGCTGCTCCTTTGGAGTGTTGGTGTCGGCAGGGCTCTTGCGGGAGTACTTCTTGCGAGTGGCTTCCGCAACCTGGCTATGATTTCCCTTGGGCTTCTGCGGAGTGGACTCGGCAACCATTCGAGCTGCTTGAGAGAGCTCCTTTGGGATTCGGTAACCAGCCTCGTCGTTCGAAGTGCCCTCAGAGTCTGAGTCCTTTCGACGAGAAAGTGTTTTGGGATCAGCCTTGTAACGGAGGAAAGGCGCCGGTTGTCCAGCGTCATCATCATGTAGGAACTCTTGCTTGTTGAAAACTGGATGTTGGACTCTGTCCTTGTTGACAACAGCAAGAACCTTGAGGGCTTGATCTACCATGGACTGGGCATCTCCGTCAACTAGAGGCTCACTACTGTTACTGCTAGTGGCTGCATTGTTGGTGGAGGCTGAGGCGGCGTAGGCAAAGAAATGGGAAAAGAGAACAAGAAGGACGATTCCAAGTATTCTTGGTGGCGCCGTATGGCGATACATGATGGCCGAGTAACACAATGTTTAGAAAGACAGAAAGAAGGGGAAGTTGAAACGAAATGAGTAGTCTGTGATGCTCAGAGGGAAGTCTCAAAGAATCAACCTCTTGATATCAAAAGGTTTTCAACGACAATTGAGGACCGAGCAGGGGTCGATTATCATCGTCTGCGAGATATATCCCGATTCAGCCTGATCTTGCGCTCTAGTAAGCAGTAAAATTGCAACGCTACCAGCTGATCAGCCAATACCATCTTACAGGACAGGGCCCAGCGGCTATATATCTAAGTCAAACGTGATTTACGGAACCTAGTCCAGATGCGGGCCGGCCCGTTCCTAGAAAGGGCTCATTGAACGCAGGAGTTTTGGGCCCCATCTCAGCTGTGCATGGGCTGCTGAAAACCCCTGCATAAGACCGTTTGATGTTCATGGCCCCGATGCGGACCTGCATATGCAAGGACCTGCGTCTAGATCATTTGTCTACTTTGTAGTTCATCTGCCGTGATGACAAGCGCATTGTATTTCTAGATCGAGCAGGAGATAATAGGGCTGGTGGGCTGAAGAACCACTTCGTAAACTAGCCATAGGTTCATCAACGGTGTGAGCGGTCAGATGGATGAAATTACTGCCTCATGATAGTATGAGGATAATTGTAAAGGACCGAAAGGCCTCATGCGATCGGCAAGTCAGATGTGGAGGAAATACCCTCACATGCAGCCAAGCCGGTTCGGAACGGAATCTTCCCATGTTGGGTAGAGTCAGGAAGTAACAGGCCTCGAATCACATTGGGATCAGCTTCCATTAATGCTCTGTGTCTCCCCTCGAAACTCTCAGAAACTCAAGGACTTCTTTCTCATCCACTCATTGTATTCGTATCGGACACTCCATCATGGCGGGCTTCCCGCGCCTCAGTGCCAGAAATGGTGCATTCTTTCTCTTTTTTCTTCTTCAATTCCTTTTCACCCTCGCCCAGGATGAGCCTCAATGCAGCGCGACCAAGCCTTGTGCAAAAGGCTGCTGCAGCAAGTGGGGGTTCTGTGGTTACGGCAAAGACTGTAAGCTACATCTTCTCGTTGTTCCTCGGAATGGCTTCTAACGCGTTTCTATCAAAGCCTGTGCCAAGGACGTATGCGTCAACAACTGTGATCAAAAGGCAGAATGTGATCCTGGCGGCTTCGGACGCGAGTTTGTTCAGATAGACAAATGTCCGCTGAACGTCTGCTGCTCCAAGTCTGGCTTCTGTGGCTACACGGAAGAGTTTTGTGGTCAGAACAAGATCGACCCCCCCAAGTGCAGCTCTCACACTCTGCAGAGGGTGGTGGGCTACTACGAGGGTTGGTCCAAGGGCCGTGTCTGCAACAAGTTTATGCCCGAGCAGATCCCACTCGGAGTCTACACTCATCTCAACTATGCGTTTGCCACTATTGATCCGGAAACCTTTCAAGTTCGCTTGGCGTCTTCAACAGAGAAGGACATTTACGAACGACTTACCATGTTGAAAGAGCGGGACCCGGATCTCAAGGTTCTTATTGCCATTGGAGGTTGGACCTTTAACGATCCCGGTCCGACTGAAACGACGTTTTCGGATATCGCAAGGTCTGAGTCGAACCAGAAGGCGTTCATCAAGTCTCTGGTCAGTTTCTTGTCTACCTACAACTTTGATGGCATCGATCTCGACTGGGAATACCCAAAGGCCAAGGACCGAAGTGGCCGTGACGAGGACTTTGAAACATTCCCCAAGTTCCTCGCAAATATCAAGTCAGCCCTCAAGTCCACGGGCCGTGATGAGCTCTCGATTACTCTACCAGCATCTTACTGTGAGTTGTTTGTCTTGATACTATAGAGCCATCAGCCTAACCACCTTATCCAGGGTACTTGCAGAACTTTGACCTCGGCAAAATCGAACCTCACGTCGACTTCTTCAACATGTATGTATTTTTCAAATGAGGTAGCATGGGATGCGGATTACGGTGCTAAATCGATACTTGTAGTATGAGCTATGATCTCCACGGAACATGGGATAAGGGCAACGAATGGGTTGGGCCATATCTCAACGCACACACCAATCTTACCGAGATCAAGGAGGCCATGAACCTGCTCTGGCGCAACAAAGTCAGCCCTGATAAGGTCGTGCTGGGCACTGGATTTTACGGACGTGCCTTCACAGCCACAAGCCCGAACTGTCTTGAGCCTGGGTGCACCTACGAGTCTGGTGCACCCAGACAAAAGTGCAGCAACGAGATCAGCGTCATGCTGAACTCGGAGATCATGGAAGTCATCAACCGAACCAACGCCTCTCCAAAGCTTGATAAGGAGGCTGCCGTCAAGATCCTGACGTTTGACAGCAACAACTGGGTTGCATATGACGATGAGGAGACGCTCAAGATGAAGGCAGATTTTGCCAGAGAGCAGTGTCTAAGTGGCCTCATGGTGTGGGCTGTGTCTCATGATGTTGAGGATGGACGGTTCTCCAAGGCCATTGGAGAGGCAGCAGGTCGCAAGTTCACGTCTATTCCGATCCGAGGCGGTATGACCATGATCGAGATCGACAGCTCGACTTCGAATCAGACCGAGACGAAGCACGCGCAATGTAAATGGACCGACTGTGGGCAATGTAAGCACCCTTCCTCCGCATATTCACCAGATACTGACAGCGAGTACAGCATGCCCGGCCAACTGGATCCGCGTGATGCGGAAGGACAAAGGAGCTCGAAAGAATGAGCAAATGATTGATGGGACTGGATGCGTGGACGGCGCCGTCCATGAGCTCTGTTGTCCTCCAGAGGGAGACATGCCCACCTGCGGCTGGTACACCCACAACAACGGCAAATGCGATCAGAAATGCCCCGAGGAAACCTTTGAGATTGGGTCTCTCAATTCACACTGCAGGAGTAACTATCAGTCAGCTTGCTGTACCAAAGGCAGCAGCAACACCAAGCTCTATGAGTCATGCTCTTGGACCGACGGCCCCAAGTGTGACGATTACGATTGTGCCTCTGGCCTGGACAAAGTGGCCGTGTCAGGAAGCGGTAGTGGAGGCGCCGGGTGCGACTCTCGCCATGTCGACATTCCTGTTGGAGAATATGTCTCGCAGGAGCGCAAGTACTGCTGTAAGAAGGAGGACGAAAACCACAAGTGGGATGACTGCCAGGTGTACAACAACCTTGGCCCCGGACCGTCAGACGACGAGTTCTTCTGCCGCAGCGGATGCCCGAGTGATCGGGTACGGGTTGCCCTGAATCGTTTCCCCCCAAGGTCGGACAATAAGATTCCTTGCTTTCGAGGATTAAAGGCGCATTGTTGCATCCCCAAGTCGTCTACCTTTACCAAACGAGAGTCGCCTCTGGATTCTGGGCTGCGAGACGTCCTCGATACCTTCGCCGAGTCGCCATTCTGCTATACTAGCGGTGCGTGGATGGACACTGGCGCTGCCGGTACTGCTGGAACCGGAGCATCGAAACGTTCCGATAGCGGCTCCCACCATGAGCATCACCCTAGGCATCAACACAGCCATACCCACCACCCTCACACCAAGCGAACACTGCAACGAAGAGATGCTGCCTTGGACACCATCTGGATCAAAGAGCTCGTGCGTGCCATGCTCAAGTCCACAGCTACCACCAATCAAAAGGCAATCTGGGACGACACCATCGGCAAGAAGTATCCGAACCTCGTGTGGAGCAAACTGGGAGCCTACGTGACAAAGACAAACAAATTGACCACATGGGGAGTAAACCAGCTCTCTGACCTCATCGTCTGCAATCTCTCGCAGTGGAACAGGTGGGTTGGGAACGACAAGGAGGACTCATGCTCCTGTGACACTGCGTACTGTTGTCCAGGTGGCGGTACGGAATGTGGAAGCGAGGAGGTTGAGCCCCTCCTCGATCGGAGAAGCTTCATACCCCGGGAAGACTTTTATCTTGATGAGAATGGCGAATTGGATCTGAACGACTTGGACGAGCGCGCCAATTGGCGTCGCCCCGGGGAACCCAGGCCTTACAACATTACATTCCCAGACGGGACACGGTTAACGATTTATTCTGAGGAGGTGAGTGATTCTTTCCCGGATTTTGATTCTGTGAAATATCTTGATACTGACATCGGGGGCTACAGTATGTCCCGAAGGGGACTCGCTGGCCGGCCAACCATCCCATCTGGTCATTGGCATGGATGCCACCAGACGGCAGTGCTGGCTGCAACACCGCGGTGCCAATCAGAGGCAGTACGAGTGCAGGAGTAGTCGGAACAAACAGCAAGTTACTTCCTGTTGCCTTCATCTTTGCCATCTGTTTCTAACACCGCCCCATAGTTGAACACATCATCGAGTTGAACACCATCGCAAGGTTCTTCACGTCTGCCATGTCCGGCTATTTGCCCTCAGGACGCCGATATCGAAACGGTCCAGTCAGCACAAGTCTAGTGCGTGAGACCCTCCTCTCGCCGTATTACGAACACATGGTCTTGGAGCCGTGGGACAATGGCTGGAACACAAACGAGCCAGTCAGGCGGATTTTCACTTCTCTTGGTAGCATCAACAATGGGGCGCCCTTTGTTTTGCTCAACGCGGGGTTGAACCAAGTCAAATCAGTCGTGAGTCATATCAGCTTGCCCCTTTCGTACTTTTATCTTGTGCCTGCTGCTGCATTATCATGAGAAGGGAGCTGTCAATACCTGCTAACAGTGGTGCGCGTCGTAACAGGCTTGGACACAACGCATCAGTAATTTCGCCAGTCAGTTATCCCCAAACAACATGCAAAACATGATGAAGGAGTTTTTCGACAGCGACTTTAAACCACCTGAAAGACTCCCCGTCAACCATGCATTTCTGCAAGCCCTTCGCGGGGTAAGTCCAGCCCATTTCTGACTGATATCGACAATCAAGACAATCAAGCTAATGTGTAAATCCTTCTTATAGATGGTCCAATCCATGAACTACATTAGAGACCCCGAGGTCTGGGGCAGGCTTGTGGCAATCAACCGAAACCTGAGGCGTGAGTTCCTCATCTTGGAGAGGGCGCATTTCCAGAACACCGGCATCCGTGACCACGTCGTCGACGCCTGGGACGAGTTTATACGGGACGAGTTGCAGCTAACCCTCCGGTATGCGCAATCATTTGTCACAGACTGGTCGAATGCCGGGATGAACCTGTATCAACCTTACTCGACCAACCAGCTGGTTGCCGAGCTCGTCCAGACTATGCTTAGTTTGTTGGGCGATAGTAATGATCTGGATTTCGATCTTGACACCCTGAAAGGTCCTAGGGATCCTCAAAACCCGGATGCCCCGGAAGACTCGGAAGGTCTAGACGGTCTAGAAAAGTTGGAAGATCTGAGTTTAGAATAGATAGTATGATGCAGAATTATTGACTATGGAAACAAGGCATGTTTGCTTAGACTGAGTAGCTTTGTCAAAGATATGTTATTAGGTGATTTCTATTATGCCACGTAGCTCATAGAGACCTAGTTGATCTAAGGACTTTGTACGACAAACTATCCTTGGCTCTATATGGTCCAGCAAGCAATGAGCCCTCTGCAATCAAGATCACAGGCCGACTTACCAAAGGAGGAGGTATAGCAATAGTTTATTGGGGGTATCAGCAAGGCTCCAAGTCCAGAATATACTACATCAGTAGCCATGGCTGCCGTCGGCCGCTCTCGTTGCCTAACTGAGAGTGGAAGATAATCCTGTGTAATCCCAAGGTGCGAGTTGAGGATGAAGTCTGGCTCTTGTTTGAGTCAAAGATTCCTTTCGTGATGAGACAGGTCATCGATGGCCAAAACACAAGTCAACCTAGGAGATTCGGGTCCCTGGGAGATTGCTATTTTGCAACAGTGATGGACCGGGAGGCTGTTAAGCTATATGGAGAAGGTGAGGTGGTGATTCTAGCGCATGAGTACTCCAACTGAGACCGGTCGGGATGATTATCAAGCACCTCTCGGGACCTCGGGGCTTTATAGAGCACGATAAGGTTTAAAATAAATCACCGCATCCTTAATCTTATAATAAATAAATCCTTCACGCCCACGATAAGAGACGCCGAAGTGTATAAGACGCATCGAGTCTCTACGCCACTTCTTTCTTAGTGGTAGCCTGGAATACCATCAAAATGAGCTCACCTCCGACTCTTAAAACTCTTCATTTGGGCAAGGTAAGTTTTAAGTTGAATCCTGTGTTGTGTCCCTTCTTAGAAGGTTATATAAACTGATTTTGTAAGGGCACCATCTTGGACCTTATTAAACTAGAGCCCGCTGCAGAGGAATACGCAGCGATTTTGGTTTTTGATGGGGAAGAGGGCTTTGAGCCTTGTCATATCCCACCTCATTGGCATAAGGTTACTTCAGCCTGCAAACAGATTGAACGCAGCTAACTTGCGAATTCAAGAATCATGACGAGTATATAACTGTGCTCGAAGGTCGCATGAAAGTTTTCATTGAGGGTAAAACCTATCGTGTCTGCAGGAGACGCCACAATTGTTATACCCCGGTGCAATGTGCACAGTTTCACGTGTTTCAAGGGAGAGAAGACTGTATTTGAAGAAAAGAACGGTCCCCCCAGGCATATACAAAGCCATGTAAGTTATTCTGGAGTGCGATCAGTGACATAACTACTTCAAGATCAGGTCTGGGTGACGCAACCTTCTGCTAACTGGGGATAGGTTCTTCAATGACGCGTTCGGCTCGACTGACATGCCAGGCTTTTGGCGCATGATGCGGGCAGGCTTCGATGGGGATACATATATGTCTCTGCCGCCTCTCCGCATTAAGCTTATTGACCAACTGGTATCACTCCGTTAGTAAAGATTTAAATCATACGGCTGGTAATACTTGCCAAAAGGTCATATTGTTCTTCGGGGCTATTGCGAAGCTTTTTATTGCCCCAAAGGAAGAACAGCTATAAGAAGACGGAGTGGTTTTGGGTATTATCTTAGTTTTGAAAACCTTGTCGACCATGTTAGCGAGATGCTTCATGAATATAGGGTCGAGGAACAAACTCTATCATTCACAACGTGGGTAGCGATGACACGTGTCTTGAAGATCTGTGTATTCAATTAGGTTTTAAGAAGTAGCTTCGTCGGCTTTGTTGTGGTCACATCATTTGTCTCGTCGCCCGACCCATTCTTTTTGGTACGGACGCCGACGCATTTGAAGAGGATTGTTAGGCCGACAAGGAAATACAAGAAGAGGCTAAACTCTAGAGAACTCAGGGCTCCATATGTTATCTACACAATGTTGTCCACTGGGTTCAGAGAACTCCATTCTCTGGTCCGAGCGGCGGTGACGGAGTGGAACTAGTATGTGGCCAAGAGGACACAGAACGGGTTGGCAATTGCGTTGGAGACTTGGAGGGGAAGTTGGCACGTTTGAATGGACCGTTGACGGAATGCCAATAATTGAAGAGGCCTGCACGGGGGCATCGGCTCAATCCTGGCACCAACTCGGATCAAAGAGACAGGAGCTTGGTTCCAGGAACAGAAACAGATTCTGGGGTGCCCAGAGTTGGATTGGACTTGAAGTGTCTCTCTAAAGGTCGTTGCCGATGTGATGTACTGTGCCTGCTCACACCCATACTGCGCTTGAGTCTTGCGGCCTCTGGCCATCTCGAGAGGGGCTTCAACCGTACCTCACCCGAACGGGACAGGATGGATAGCAATAAGATCGTGGCTCTATCAATTTATGAAAGGAGAGGTTTCTTGCGGATGCTATTGACTCGAAGGGTCACCTTTTGCTGCGTCGGGAAAAGTCATCCCAACATTGCGCGCTCTTCCTTCACAGAGCGGAAGGGTTTCGTCTAAACAGGGCAATCAGATTATTTGAGAGACGAAAAAGATCTAATTTGGTAATATCGTTCAATGTCATTTGCGTAAATCCACCCTGGTGGATCGACCCGGCTTGACAGTTGCGGGCAGTGCCAGAACGGGATGTTTACCATTGTGCCTCACATTCATTCTGCCTCTGTCAAAAGAGAATTGTCAACAGTAGAGGATGATCATTCAAACCTATTTTCCTTTTCTGTACATCCTACTTATATAAGAACCCAAACGCCAAGATGAAATCCCATCGACGAACAGTTTGTCTCCTCGACACCTTCGAAACAAACCGAACCAAGCAAACGACAACACCAACGACAGCGACTACAAGAACATTTCCGACCGCCGATAAACCTTCACGATGTTCCGCAAGTCTCCTCGATCTTTGTCCCCGAAGAAACCTCGACCCTCCACCCCAAAGAAACCCTCCAAGCTCCGACTCTTTTCGACCCCCGACAAGATGGAGACCCCTACCAAGGACGAGACCACCCCTACTGCCACCGTGGAGTCTCCTCCCGCCCCTGCTCCCCCCGTCGATTCGGAGCTCGCCAAGGCTGAGACCTTCAGCATGGAGCAGATTCGTCGCGGCCGTAACCCCATCATGAACATCGCTGTTCGAGGCACCATCAACCGCTTCAGCCTCGAGTTTTACCTGCTCCCCGGTGAGCGCCGCAGCCGCTCCCACATCCTGGTAGAGCTCGATGAGAAGATTCGCTTCCGTGACTCCGAGGGTAACGTCGCTGACATCAAGGGTCTTGCCATCTGGATGAAGCATGTTGGCGACAACTTCGACGGTGAGCTTCACGTTCGCTACGTCATTGAGGGTCGTCACTTTGTCGAGCCTCTTGCTCGCTTCCAGTTCCCTCTTGTCAACGCCACCAAGCCTGTTTCTGAGCACGTCACCACCATCGATGTCATCAACGTTCTTCAGGGACTCATTGGCCAGTTCACTGCCATTCACCGCAAGACTCTGACCCAGTTCACTTTCCGCCTTCACAAGGGCCGCCTCCTTGGTTGCCGTGATGCTGTGTAAGTCTCCCTCCGTCTTCGTTTGCGGAAAACACAAGCTGACAAGCCCAGTACCCAGTGGATGATCCGCCTCAACCTCGCCGGCATGGTCGGTTGGCACTATACCCACCAGGAGGTCGAGAACGTCGAGTACATCGGACGCCAGGCTGTCAGCGGCCGCAGTTTCGACACCATGATCGACCAGAACTTCGCCACTGACATGGTCCGCGACGAGTGGGGATTCCTTTCCGTCGTCGTCAAGGTCTCGCCCGTCTGCCGCGCCATCTGGCAGCCCAACACCTTCCGCGTCGTCAAGCACGCCGGAAAGGATCTCCCCTACATGAAGGACGAGAACGACAAGGTCATCTGCACTGAGCAGTGGATCCCCAACAAGGACTAATTCAATTTGGTTCTAACAGTCCGACCCGCGGACAAAAGGCGGTTTGGCATTGATCGAGGTACAATCTGCAAGGAAGGGATGAAATGACAATGGTGGATCTAATGGATCAGGAATTTTATCGATGAATAGGCACGACGGATGGTGCTAATCTTATGTACCCCGGATCTGAGTTATCAATGCCAAACATAACAGTAGAATTGGGATCCCGTGACTTTGTGATGCCCCATGGCTTGTATCCTCCCAGCTCGTAGTCCCACCACGGTCCACGTACAGCGTGTGCGATGGCCAAGAAGTCGGCGGGCAGGTAAGGTAGACCACGCGTCTGGTTGCGGATGATGTCGAGGACGGAGACTGCAACGGAGAGGCCAAGCATGACTGTAACTGATATGAGGACGCTGCAGCGGACAATGTAGACTTGCTCGATGATGCGGGAGAGGGTGGGGACTTCCGAAGTGCCAAAGTAGCCAGCCGTGCTGATGGAGACGATTGCGTGAGCCATGTTCCCAAAGAAGTGACCCAGATCTTCCGAGGTTGGGATCGAGTAGAGGGCGTCCAAGGTGTCGTCGACGATGGCGATTTGGTTCTCGAAGATGTACCACGGGATAGCTGTCATGTAAACAACAAGTGCATCCAGTGCCTCAGTGTCAAGTGCGGAGGTGTTGGATCGTGGGGAAGGCATGCAGTCTGTCATGATGGTTCCGTTGAAGTGACACGATCCAATTGACCACTTGAGAGAAGGCGTGCACTTGGTTCGAGATATCCAATCTCCATCGTCGGTCTGAACAAGGCTGCTGTCGGAGCCCTTGGCCCGCAGCGCCGTGGCGTTGATGGTTGGGATTGTTCGAGTGGCTGAGAGGAAGTATGTAGAGCCTCCGGTCGGGATCTTGTTGGTACTCTCGGTCGAGGCATTGTTCCATAGTCTCAGCCTCTGCGAGCCATGGGATTTCCCTCGCAGCTCGATGCTCTCAACACTTCCATCCGGGAGAGTAAAGTTGTAGGTGGTGTTGCTCCCGCTCTGGTGGGACTTATACGTCACCTCGGTAGCAGCCTCGCAGTGAGCGTCCCAGTGAAAGTACACCAGTCCGTCGTATGTGGTGTTCGCTTGGAAGGTCAAGTTGTGGGTCGGGACTGGACCGAGTATCCCCGAGTCGACATTGACGAGGGCGCTTTGACTGACGAGGTTACCGACGAAGGTGTACACTGCCTGAGTAAGGAAGGTGTCATTCTTGGCAAGCGAAGGTCGAAACTTGGTTTCGTTGCTTGTACCCATGGCGGTTGAAAGGGATGTGATGTTGTTCATGGCCGCGTCAGCTGGTGCCAAGGGAAGACCGATAACACCGGTGCCCTCCTCGTAATGGGTGTATGGTCCAACTGTAAGGCTGAGGGTACCAACGGGTACAAGGAGGGTTCGCGTCAAGATCAAGACGGTCTGCATCAAGCCGTACCACCAAGAGTACCTCGCCACGGTCCTCAACGTCCAGACACTAAAGTTGTCACCAATCTCGTCTAAGTCCCTGATCCTAACAGGCATCTGCGTGGTCAACGCAAAAAGATGAAGACGACGAAAGTCGTGCACAACCCATTGGACAACCACACCAGCAGGGGCCAAAAGTGCCGAGAGGGCTAAACCGGAGTATAGCTGGTCGACGGGGAGCTTCTCGCTTGTGCGGAACACGCGTCTCTTGGAGGCGTCATTGTCAAGCAAGGCACCCGTGTAGGACCACGCCACGGAAAACAGAGCGGCTGAGAGGTACACGCCCAAGATGATGATGTAGGCCTTCAAGTAGTTGTCGAGCTTGTACAAGCCCTTTGTGGCGTCGTTCTCGACCGTAGGTGCAGGGGGACGGTGGTTGGCGTCTTGGCGAGCAGCATTCTCGGGCCGGTCCTCTTTTTCGAGAGACGAGTAAACTGCAGGAGCCCCCATGATTTGTTTATCTCGAAGCGAGGCAAAAGATGGTATGTGGAAGAAGACGAAAATTGTCGTGTTTTCGGGTGATGGGCTTGAGAACGTAGAGGGACGGACACGGACACGGACACGGGGAACGGAGTTGTGAAACCGGCAATTGATCGCTGGGACCCACGATCCCCCCTGCACTTACAGATTGATGTTGCATCGAGGTTGAGGATCGTTGATTTGCTAGTTTTAGTGTGGTTAGTTTGTGAGTCGTAATTGGTCCATAGTCCGAACTCCGTTTCAATATTACCACTCAGTGGCTGGTAATCATAAGCATAACTGCTCTACCACTCAACTGGTTGAAATGCTTGGTTGACTGCGTATTTATTTCCATTATCCAGAACAATTGGTGAGTCTACATCCATCAGCGACTACCTAGTGTTCTTACGCTTTTTCACTTGTTATGCTACTCGGATCTCGACATTTTGTTAGGTGCCGGCGGAGATGCTGCTCACCCACTGCTCGAAAAACAAGCCGGAGTTAAGACTAGAGGCGTAAGAGTAGTAATAGTGACAGCTTCCGGTCCAGGTGTTCAAAATGGTGCCCTCGCGAGAAAGCAAATGTGGAATCTCACCACTACCTCGATTGTGCACATACCACCCCTGGCACCCTAGAGCTCCTCTAGTCTCTACTTATAAAGGGATCATTGTCATAAATCTACCTTTCGCCTACTGCTCCCCTAAGAACTTCAGTCCCTGCTTCGTTCTGGTGATACAAGTCTCAACATCGAAAATCCTGCACAGGTCGACGAAGAATGCGGCTTCCATGAGACTTACAAAAGGGAAAGAAGGTGATTATGATTAACTAGATATACTAACTTTAGACCCTGCCGCTTTTCAATATCCGCACCTAAAACGCTTTTACCGATCATGTCGGTGCTGTAGCTCCGCCCAGCCCTTTAAATGGTCGATGTCTCCAGCTGAGCGCTGTCATCAATGAGTGTCGGCCACCAGTCATCCATCGTCCCGTCAAAGGGCTGAGAATCCCAACCTACCATGTCTAGCATGTCGCAGCTATCGCAAACGTGCTGCAACCATTTGTTGACGTCATCATCTTGGGTGAAATCATTCGCGTTGAAGATGGATCCCTCTTCGATGGCGCTGTAGTCATTGGCGTGCAGACCTTTGGTGAGGTTTGGATCAAAGAACTCAGAAAGAACCCCGGCTCCATTTGATAGATCAGGCATGAAAGATGGTGAGCAAGAGGTTAAGGTTGTTGCATCGCTTCCAAGCAGCGACGGAGTTTCCCCGAGGAGCGAGTCTTCCCTGGGTCTTGGCGGTGTGTCTTCAGCCAGCTCGCCTGGCATAGACTGTGGGCTGACATTCTGTAGGTGCTCGTGCGGGTGCTGTTGATCTGGTTCCTTCGTGTTCCGGGACGTAGGTTCTTGATATGGTTTGTCTTCCTTCGGTAGTGTAGGAACGAGCAGTTGGGATTGTTTACCGAAATTTGGGAACGCCTGTGCGAATAGCCTGTTGATCTCGTTCTCTCGCCACTCCTCTTCCGTTTTGGCAAGTACGGCAGAAGCGAGTGATTCCTTCGATACTACTCCCACGCCCATGCTCATGTTCAATTTGGGAACCACTGGATATGTTTGTGGGCGCGGCGAATCTTGCTCTTCCTCATATGGCGCATCGCTCATGACAATATCCTCGGTGACATGTAAGCGTTTCCCGGTGCGCTTCTTATGGATCTCGCTTGCCATTAAAGCGGATTCCATGCGGGCTTTGGCGCTTCGGTCGGTGCGACGGGAGGCGGCTATATATGCTCGTTCTCGGTAGTCATCACGAGATCGCTTTAACTGCAGGTCCCGTTAGTGCTGCGCTGGGGCTGGGAATCTAGGAGGGTCAGATGTGTACCGCAGTCATGGCTATAGAACCCAGGGGATCTTGGCTGTTTGTGGTTTAGAAGGCAAAGCCGCGAGTATTTCAAGTTAGCTTTATTAAAGGAATTGGACGATGAATCTTTGTAGCTGTAGTACTATTCAGAGCAGAGAGGATAGGGGGACGAGAGATGCCTTTGTAGGCTGAGTTCTTAGTCGCGGGGAGACGGCCTTTACTCCTACGAAGGCGGGTCTGAATGCTTTCAAGATAACCGAAGAAGGGAAACAAGGTTTTACTTCAGCTGGACCCGCACGGGAAGGAATTCAATCGTTCGTGATCTGCTTCCAGGTTGCTATGGCCGGGAATGAATCGGGCCGTTAGCTCTTTTCGGGGAGGTCTACCGTCCACGCCGTTCTCAGCGGCAGCAAAGTCAAATCCCTGGCCTTTCTGTTACTGTAAAGGAAGTGGAGAAGGCGGAACGCTCTGAAACTAGCTTTCACGGATTCAGGGAAACAGGGCAGCCAAGACGGAGCTCTTCTTATCCGCCGAAAGTCAATTAGCCGATGCCCCCGATACGGACGATGCCTGCACTTTTATCTGATCTCAGTTGAATGCGGTCAATAGGCGGGCTGCTTGTATTTCACTCACTGCTCTCGCTGTAGGCCTTGTAGCAAGCCTTTATAGATGTCATTGGCAGCCCTTCATGGCTATGAATGGGAATGTTGAATATGACAGAGCTCAGGATTTTCTTTGCGCATAAGAGTAGTGAATTCTTGATGGTTATTTATACATATCAAAAGTCAAGCCAAGTTCGCGCCGTTGTTGGCGCTTGCCCAGTTGAACCGTTTCCGTCAGCTGAACGGGCGCCCCTTTGCGGAAACTGACCGCTGCTCGAAAGAATCCCAATAGAGTTCGGACGACATCTTTCGAGGCCCTCGCCGAAGAAGCATGAGGCTATTGCGGTATAGTGTGCTATTAGGAAGTTCAAGTTGATTTAGTCAATATTACTACCTTCAATATCTATTGAATAGCTCAGGCAGATCCTAGTGATGGCATTTGCCCCCACTCAGTGGCTTTGTGATCAGCCAAGGGGCTATGTTGGAGCGGGGACCAAGCTATAACTCGCAAATGATACTCAAAGAAATACACTTTTGTATGTGAGAATAGCCATCTTGGAGGGGATCGAATCATTTACTTACTGTCATGAGCGGCCTTATCCGACGCCCTCTCGTCCCCGTCTCGTCTTGCGTGCTATAGCTTCACTTCCGGAAGCGGGCAAGCTGTGCCATGATATTCTGTACTTGGATCTCCTCCTCCTCCTTCTTCTTCGCTGCCGCCGCTTCCTCTCCCCTTTTCTTCTTTTTTGCCTCCTCCGCCTTCTTCCTTTCCTTCTCCTCCTTCTCCCTTTTCGCTTGCAGACACGACCCACAGACGTGTTGATCTCGATTTTCATAGTTTGCGTGTATACCGCAGTACTTATTCTGCATAGCAAGAGGGCAGGGTACACGGATAGGCCTGTTGAGACGCTGACGGTATCCGCACTCGGTACAGTCCACGACGTAGTGAACAGAGTAGCACATCTTGACAGTATTCTTCTTTAGGGCATATATTTGCACTGGTATTTTGGAGGTGTTCGTGTGGGTATTGAGCATTTAAGGGGCGAGTGGGAAACCTAGCAGTAGTTTGCTATTGTACATGTTTGCATTGTGACTGAGCAGGTGTCAAATTTGCTGCTAAATACTTAACTGGCCTATCAAACTCTGCCTTGATGTGGAATGTCTTCAGAAAGTGTCCATCATCACTGTGGAAACATGTTACGCAATTCAGATACGATCAAAGCGGGCGCGTTTATGTGCCTGATTGTGTCATAGAGCCATAGGTCGTAGTACGGTACAACGAGAGTTCTCGCAACGCTGGTTCACACATAGATTAGCTTCTGAATCACGAAGAACTCCCAAATAAGTCTTGGTTCCGTGCCGCTATATCTATCAGCAACGTCTAAGGCTATCCGTGACCAAGCGCTGCGACCTAGTACACCAAGTCTTGCAATCACACACTGTTGTGATCAAGCAACAACACTGATATGTTTGGTGTTTTGACAACAACTGCGGGGGGCAGGGCGTAACCAGAGTTATACACAATCACATATCACCGTAGGATTTGCAAACCTGAAACCTGCTCCATCAAGTAGGCAATATGAAGCGTTCTCCTGAGTTGTTTTGCCATATGGCAATGACTGATTATTCATGAATATCTCTGTGCAAGTAACAAACCCAGAAGCATTTTAGTTCAAGTCGCCTGGAGTAACTAGCCGAAGAAAGATTGGTGAATGCGGCAAAGGGCTGGGTTAGAAAAACCGGACGATCGATTTGAAATTATCGACAACTAAAGCTCTTGACTGCCATAAATTGAGGGTACTCCCAAGAGCCTATCTCGGCTCTTACTTCTTATTGCCCTGATTCTTTTCTTCTTCTGTCTTTGCTGCCGCCATTTTTGCTTCACCCTCTTCCTTCTCCAGTAAACATGAACCGCAAACATGTTGGTCTGGGTGCTCCAAGTCGTGGTGAATGCAGGGCTTCCCCTCAACGGCAACCCTGCAAACCTGACGGAGGGGCCTGCCGAGACTCTGACGGTGGCCACATTCAGTGCATTCTAAGACGTAGGAAATAGTAAGGCACATCTTGGCGATGTTCTGAAGGGGAGATATTTATACTTGCCTTGTGAGTATGCGCAAGTAATGAGTATTTAGGAGAGAAGTAAAAACCCGGAAAGAGGGTATTTTTATAATCGTTTGCTGCTAAAGGACTCTCTCTGAATCACTGTAGCTCGATGCGCACTGCTCATTTGACTTGTCCAACTCATCACTGGAAGTTTGTTGTGAGTTTGAATCAGAGCCGTGTAGACTATCGCCGTGAAAGTAGCTTGCTCGTAAAGGAGCGAGCCGTAGCTCATCCACAGTGAGAGGTGTCGGCATTTGTGGGCCTGAATCTGTCATGGAATAGGACGGTAAGCGAATAGTCCTCGTAGAGCTACTCTGCGCCCAAAATGGCATACAGCTTAGCCCTATACAAGACCTGTCTACTCGGATTACATCGCCGTATCTGACACATGACGTTGGCCGTTCATCATTGAGCGCTGTGGCCCAATACAACTAGTTTCAATTGAGCGATAAGACTGTCTCTAGATTGACGCGCAGCTTGTTATGCTCAGCGTATGGACCACATGTAGATGAAATGCAAATGGATGATAAGCCAAGTCCGGGCTTTCAAGTCATAGAATAACCAAGACTTTATAGGGATACGTCATAATGTAACTCTGATAAGTCAGTTTTCACTTGATGCCCTGCAGATACAGCTAATAGATGTCTTGTCATCAGAGAGTGCGAGGCCCAGGACCAAGCGAAGCAGTTTTCCACGGAATGATCAGACTTGGACTCAATGTCGTAGGATGCAGAAATATGGAGACGATCGTTTTCTATTTGTAGCATATTTAGAGACACGTTCAGTGTCAGATGAGGATTTTCGAAACAGTAAGGGGGAAAGTGATGTTGAAATGGAGCGCAGTTTAGTTAGAGTTGACAGCCTGTCAGGCAGGATGGTGAAAAAGTTGCGAGGGTTTTTGTTCCACGGTCGAACTAAGACACCTAACATAACCCATAAAGGCGAATCGTCAGAGAACGGGACATGTGGGCATACACCACTATATCCTTAAATCGTAGTGCTCCTCGGCGTCCTGTGGGGTCCCGAAGCCGATCAGTCAGCGGAAGAACGTCCAGGTGAACTAGGCTAAGATAGGAGAGATCGGCGCTTGTCTAGTTACGGTCAGGGCTGATAGGGATCTCTCTGTCAATACGCCAACAGGGGAAGCTGGCTTTCGCTTGATCAAGTGGGTAAACAGTCACATCTGCCTAACTGATGCCGGCACTTGGCCTATATGCCCCTGAGGGTCGGGCCGCTCGTAAATGCCCGATGAATATGATGGAGATGTTCCCCAGCAGGGCAATTAGTACTGAAGATGCGTATCCCAGCTTCCGGTGTGACTTGTCGGTTGCGTGTGGGGACCCGATTCCCCGTGTATACACGAGTCGGCAAGTATAAAAGAGAGGGCTTGTTCTCACCTGAAAGACCTTTTTTGCCACTTTACACTATAACACTTCTAGAGCCTCACAATTACTTACAAGAATGCTGTTCAGAGTCAGTAACTTGTCTCGTCGTGGTTTCCACTCTGCCGGAGCAAGACTAGCAGCTCCCTTTCCCGTCCCTCCAGCCAATGCGCACAAGAGACACGTCCAGACAACACTCAACTACTTCAAGCCTCTTCCAAATGGCCAAAAGCCACCGACAATCTACCCATTTAGACCCGAGAAGCATGACTACAGTCAGTGGGCAGAGGCGGTACCCGTCACGGTTCACGACGTGGCGGGCGAGGAGCACAAGTACGGCCTCGATGAGCATGGCTTCTCCTTCTTCCATCAGAAAACAAAGGTGGTAGACTTTTCGAATCCAGAAATCATCAAGAACGAGTATCTCCCTGAGATAGAGAAAGTATTGAAGGAGGCGTAAGTTTCATGTCTGGATACACGCAAGACGACGCTGACTCTTGCCTGGAAAGAACTGGTGCAAGTTATGTCCACGTCTTCAACCCGATTGTCCGAAAGCCCTCCCCCATACCAGGGAAGGCCGCTCAGGGTCCTGTCTCTCTGGTCCACGTCGACTTGACCCCAGAGGAAGCCGTCGAGGGCGCACGTTTCGATCTTGGCCCCAAAGCCGACCAGCTCATGCGGGGGCGCTTCCAAGTCATCCATGCTTGGCGCCCCCTAAAACCCATCTACAAAGACCCTTTCGCGGTAGCCGATGCTCGCTCGATCCCCCAAGAGGATCTTGTTCATACAAAGGTCGTCTTCCCAAACCGAGAGGGGTCGACGTTTAATGTGACATCGAGCCCAGGGCATAAGTTCTACTACCGATTTGGCCAGACGCCTGATATCATCACCTTGTTCAAGAGCTTTGATTCAAAGGAGGGAGTTGCGTGTCGGAACCCTCACTCGGCTTTTGTGGACTCGTCGACTGTGGATTATCCTGATCGTGAGAGTGTTGAGTGTCGAGCATACATTTTTCATGAGCCTGCTAAGAATTGAGCATACGATAAATTAGCCGTCAGGGCTGGAAGGATCCTGGTTCAAGACAATACAATCATCATCTTTGGGCTCCATCGTATTAAACGCTATCGGGTCCATCAAGATCCAATAACTAAGGCACTTTCGGTATGCTATTCTGTCAGTAATTTTCGGGCGCTGTGCTATTCTTTTCAGTCAACGGGACTGACTAACCAGAGACAGAGACGGGCGAGGATAACTCGTCGTACTTGTTTCTGGTCATACTACCGCTGCGCTTTGACAGCAATAGATTATCATATAAGAGCAACCCTCAATTCGTGACCGCCTTTTGGCATGTAACGAGTTCTGTCTGTACCTAAGAAAGTGCAGCCATATCAGCTGACTGGCTGAGGTACATGGATAGTCCTGACAAGTCCTAGCTCAAAACCCCACATCTCCCTGCCCTTGCAAGGCAGCAAGACATCTCCCCCAACAACAGCCACGCGAACAGAGACCCAGGATGTCGCGTCCACCGTCAGCTCACCGAGATCAATCTACTTCTGTTCAGCGCCTAGAGGTGCCGAAGTACTCATACACACCTCTCCGGTCTTCAACGAACTCCAAACAATTTCGGCTTCTCAAGGTTCATCGAGGAGCCGATTTGGACGAAGTCGAGTGCGAGTTGGTAATCCACAGCCTGGATGATGCACCAGAGTACGAAGCGCTCTCCTATGTTTGGGGCAGCCCAGTTCCACAGGCAAGGATCCGACTGGCCACGGGCTACGCGGGGGTTGGACCGAGTCTGTACGCTGCGCTTCGCGGCTTGCGATATCCAGATTCACCCAGGATGATCTGGGCTGATTCGCTGTGCATCAACCAGGCTGATGTTTCCGAGCGGAACTCTCAGGTCCAGATTATGTCCGACATTTACTCAAGAGCCAGCAGAACTTTGATATGGCTGAGCGACGCAACCCCCGAACTTGAAGGCGCCATCTTGACGTTCCAAGATGAATCACATAACTCAGGAACCCGAACGTCTAGCGGATCGGGGAAGACGTCTGAAGAGCCTACTCAGGCCTCAGCACCGCCGGCCCTAATCAGTCGAATATATGGCCCGGCTGTGGCATCTCTATTCAGCTTGCCGTGGTTCACTCGGAAATGGGTGATCCAGGAGGCTGTCAAATCTCAGAACCCGGTCTTCGTTATCGGAAAGCAAACCCTGCCTTGGGGCGTCCTCCTCGACGTCGCCCGATATTCAATCCTATCGTCGTTCACAATACAGCTGCTGCAGCCTCAGAAATCACAGCAAGTCGTCACACATGCCATGAACCTCATATTAATGGATGTCTTGAGGGCTGAAGAGCCTCAGAACCTGATGGCGCTGCTTTCCGAAACCACGAACTTCTCTTGTACTGAAGATAAGGACTATCTCTTTAGTGTTCTTGGGCTGATGCCGACGTCGCTGCGGGCGTCTCCTCTGCTTCGGCCGGATTACGACCTTTCTTTTTCTGAGATGCTTCAAAGACTGGTGAGATGGAGTCTAGAAGAGAGGAGAAGTCTGGACTTTCTTGGCCTGTGTTACTTCCAACCTTCGACCTCCGGCAAGCCCTCCTGGATGCCACAGCTCACTCGAGGATTCCCTGACAAACCTTTGCCTGAGATGGAACAGGAGTACTTCCGAGCTGGTGGGCCCCGCCCTATCACTGTAGCCTTCGCCGATACGAGCAAACTCAGCATGAACGGGAGGATCATCGATACGATTGAGGCGGTTTGTTCAAGTCGCCCGGCACAAGTTGAGAGCCTCATCGCCGCGAACAATCCGAAAAACGTATATGAATGCGTTCAAATTATGCTAAAATGCCACCACACTGCAGCAGAATGGTCGAGGGGTGTAATGGCGATAGCCGAGGTCACAGAGGAAGATTTCTCGTCACGGAGATTCGCCGACCTCGCCGAGACGTTGACGTGGGCTAGATACCGCGAACAGGACACTTCAGACACCGTTGACGCTTTCCATGGCTACGTAAATGCCTGCAAATACATTAATTCCCAGACCGTGGATTATGGTATCGACTTCAAGGGGTTTCTGTCCCTCGTTGAGCCTGTTTCCGAGTCTATCAGAAGGTTTGAGGTTTTTGCGGGTGCCGGAGTTATCAATTACTGTCGACTCACTGCCCGTACGTGTAGTCGGAGACTGGTTTCAGTTCCTGTTGAGTGTCAAGTGGGTGATAAGATATGCATCTTCACCGGCTCGAGCATGCCGCATGTTCTTCGGGCTTGTGGTGGCGGCGAGTATGTTGTCGGAGGAGAGTGTTACGCGCACGGGTTGATGTATGGCGAGGCTTTGGAGTTGGAAGGATGCTGTGAAGAAGTGATCACTTTGGTTTAGCGAGGAAATAGCGTGTTGGACTTCGTTTTGAACAAGCAATGGCGAGAGACAAGCTTGGCTTTTGGTGTTGGCAACATGTTGAATTTGTATATGACCCAAGCAAGGTCTGGTCTACCATCTTCCACCAGAACACCTGAGCGACGTCGGGATGATCCAAGGAGGGATGTTTATTCCGAGTAGGTCTAGACTCTGAGCCAGGAATATAGACCGTCCTACTATTCCTCCCTCTTGGAAATCATTGGTATTCCATACCAGCAAGCCAACATGGCCACCAGAAGGAAAATGACAATGGGATGTAGCACGAACGTTCCAGCCACCTGGGCAAGCAAGCCAGTAAAGAATGGCGCGACCGCGCCACCTAAGCTCCCAAAGGCGCTGATAGTGACCATTCCCCTCAATGACTCCCTCTTGGTCATGCTCCGCATAAAGACAGCTGCGGCGCAGGGATAGATAGGTCCCAGCATAAGACCAACAATTGCCACGGCGATGGCATTTCCCACGACGTTGGGGATAAACCACACGAGCAGCTGGAAAGCAAGGGCCACAGCAGTAAACCCGTACACAAAGCCCTTTTCGCCCCAGCGCTGTGCCGGCCCTGACAACAAAAAGCGACCAGTAGTGATGCCGGCCCAGAAGCCAGCCGTGACATAGCCAACCTTGGCTGGGTCTCCATCTCTGACATCAATCAAGAACGAGATGACCCATCCCGATATCGAAACCTCGGCACCTTGATAAGCAAAGATGAAGATAGCCCCCAAGAGCACGATCCGCATTCTAAGCGTGGAGACGAGGCTGGCTAGGATGGATTCCGTTTTGGCCATCTCCCGCTCCCGTGCTCCTGGATCGAGTTCCTGCTCATAGTGCCAGAAAACCCACACAGACGACACGAGGGTACAGATGCTAATGCCTAGAGGGAGAAGATAGAATCTATTCCAAGGCGTGTCGGCAGCGACGACAAGTGCAGTCGCAATCAGAGGGCTGACGGTTCCCCCGATGCCATAGCACCCGTGAAGAAGGCCTAGGATAAAGGTCCCGTTCCGGAGGCCGCCACAGAAGATATTTGCCAGCGCCATATTGATGGCTGCCCCGAACCCAACGAGGAAGAAGGTGATGGGAATAAGGGGATAGGGCGCTGCTACGGCCACTGGCACATATCCAAGAATAAGTGAAATGTTGCCGATTGCCAGCACATTTGCACGGCCAAACTTGGTTCGCAAGGAATCGAGAAAGACAGCGGCGAACATGAAGCCGAGGGCTTGCCCCACAAACACGAGTGAGACAACAGCATATCCAATGTCGTAGTACCTGATACGTGTCAGTAACGGCACTGGCTTAGGACGAGATTGGTGCTCACGCTTGCATGTAAGGGATAACAGCACCGGCTCCGGCATCGCTGAATCCATTCAGCAGACCCGATAAACACACAGCCGCCAGCCGAAACTTGTTGATGGGAGGATCCCAGACACTTGGCGTCTGTTCAACTGCCTGTGTGGGAGTGTTGCCCGGGATCTCGGAGTCTGGGCCACGACTGCTTCCGCCTGCCTCAGTAGTGCCCATGTAGTCCATTTCGATCGCATGGTTGCGAGAGGCTCTTGTCGTAACCGGCTCTGGAGGTAACATGTCCATTTTCTAAAATGTCGACGTGGTGGTAGATTGGCCAGATCTAAGCTACGGTGTGGATAATGCCGTAGCGGTAGAGTAAAGGATGTATCGAAGGGGAATGATAATCGACAGTCCTTGTCAGCTTTTGCGAGCAGTTTTGAACATGAAAAATATGGAGTTTATTAAAATCCAGTGGGATATTAGTAATAAGAAACGGTTGGCGATATGGCCAGGCTCTGATTGTTCATCAGAGGGAACATCCACTTGTTGACTCGTCACTGTTCGAAGAAACAAGGCCAATTTCCAACCCACACTGGGGTCCCCTTATCCACCCTGCCCCAGTAGATTAATCAAGGATCTTGGGACCCATTTATCAAGACCAAGTTATGGCACCCTTGATGATGGCCTTTTCTGGCGCCCTCTAACCACACGGGCCATTTAGAAGAGGGCGCATGTTGAATATGATCGGATCAATGTCGGGTCCGGATATGAAGCGACGGGCCGATGGCGCCGGATAATGGAGCCAACTTGGGTCCGTGGTGGTCCTTTTGAACTCTGTGGGGGCATCACCAAGATGCAGTCATCAGAACATCAATGACGGGAACGAATGGCATCATACAGGTTCTAAACACCATCCTCGTCTGCTCCTGCACGTCCGGGGCATTGTCTTCCATTTGAGACAGCCTCGACCGAGGCTCAAACCTATTCTCAGAGCCCATGTCCACCCCCTTGGGCCAGTCGGCAGGCAGCGACACCAGGTCCCTCGTCCCCTCACCCTGGCTATCCCGGGAGGGGACGTTGATGTCCTTCTGTCCAACCACAACGTCGTCGATCACGCCCTCATTCATGCCGACATTATTGCGCACCGCGGTTCCGACCCAGCTAATCCTTTTGTGGTCCGGGTTGAGAACTTTGAGAAGTACATGAGGATAAATGCACTATGCTTAAGGGTTGTTACTGCACGAGAGGGCATGGAGTTGTAGGTGTGGTCTATTGACAGCTTCAACCGCGACATGTATCCTAGACCCGTCCTGCCTTCAGCAACACCGTAGTGATAAACTGCCCAACTCATCTGTTCCCATGGTCTTCATAGGCCTTCCAAACTCTCCCGCTTCTGGAAGCACTCTTATTCCTCGTGAAGAGCCGCATTCGACTCTGTCTTTTGTCTCGGGACGAGAATCCAGCTAATCGTCACGCCAGCAAGAATACCCACGACAATCGGCTGGAGGACCTGCACGCCGACACGAGAGGCCACTACGCCTGTGATGATTGGGAAGAAAGCTCCTCCCATCTGCGCGAATACAAAAACGTATCCTAGGGCCGTCGCGTGAATCTCAGGAGGAAACAACTTTGTCCCAACTGAGATACCCTAGGGTTTATAGGTCAGCATACGTCGAAACAAGGGCGATGCAACTTGACATACCGTTGCGAACAGGGGTCCGGTGATGAAACCCAACAAACTGACGGCCACAGAGGCCACGGCAATATTTGAAACCCTAGAAAAGTCAACAAAGGCCATGCTCCAAAATCAGGTTACTTGCAGCCAGAAAACCAGCTCGAGGCCGATGGCGATGACGCAATAGAACAGGACCATCCTTCGCTCGCCAAGTCGGTAGGTTGGCTCCGCTAGTATCAACCTTCCGATCAAGCAACCGCCATTGAAGGCGGCAGGGATAAAGCCCATGTGTGCCAGATTGCCTCCGCGCACTTGGACGAGATACTCGACGACCCAGCCGTTGATGGTGATCTGCGACCCGACGTAGAAGAAGTAAAAGATACTCAGCAGCCACACACTCGGCCGCTTAAAAGTCGACTTGATCAAGTTCAAAGCATCCTTGTTTCGGGATTTGCCCTCTCCTGCGGGGCTCTCTTCATCGCTGGGTGTGCCGGCACTAGATCTATGCTTCCACGCAAGAACATCGCGGAACGCCCAGGTAATCAGTGCGAGGTTGCCGATGCTCAGCCCGACGGGGAAAGTATAGAATAGGTACCATTTCGATACTGTTCCGGTCGACGCAACTGCCGTAGCGACAAAGGGGCCGATGAGGCAGCCTCCCATGAACGACGCATGCACGAGAGCCAGCCAGCGGTGTGCCCCCTTGGTCTTAGCAGCAAATGTGTTGGCGTGAGTATCGTTCAAGGCTTGACCCAGCGCCGTAAACAAGAAGCTGATGACGAAGAGTGGAAATGGGGGCTTAAAGGTGCGGAGAGCGTGCCCGAGGAGTTGACTGGTGGCCCCGAAAGCCATGATTGCTCCCAAGTCCATGACTTGGCATAGATGCGTGTTGATCAACGCGGCGCACAGCCAGCCCAAGAAAGTGGCACCGTAGCTATCAATACAGTCAATGGTGTTCAGTGGGGAGAGGGACAGGCTTACACGCTGGACACGATGGCTGTGTTGATGTCGTACTCGCGGATAATGTATGGGATCAAGGCTCCCACACTGCCGTCGTTCACACCCGCCACCAAGAACGAAAAGCTTCCACTCAAAATCTTGACATAGACGTCCCTGCCAAGGGCCTCAGGCCGAGGTTCAGGATCTAAGGGCTCAGAATCGGTGGCCTCTTGGGCGGTCTTGAGTCCAGAAACCTGACATGACTCTGCAGGGGCAGACTGTGTATTCTCGGCAGTTATCATGATGCAAAAGAAGCGTATATTGGTGTTGTCGACATTGTGATCAAAAGGCATCGAGCGACAGCGCTCTTCGTCGAGGATTTTAACATCAACTCGGGATAATTCTGGGTTCCCAGAACGAGGCCATACCGCCGGCGCTAGCCCATCGAGGAATTCCACAACACATGTCCCTGCAATTCCTTAGTTTACCCGGAAATCGGCAGGGTGCGGTGGGCGTGTCGTATTATCATGTATGGAATCATCTCTTCTGGCCCCACGTAACTGGGCCGAGTCAGAAGAGGCTTTCGAAACGAGTCAACGGCCTGACGGTCCGACAAAGGTGTCTGAAGAAGAAATGAACAACGCACCTCGTGGTATGAAGCCATGAAGTCATTGCAGATCGATCCCGGTCCGACAGAGGTAACAATACGAGGCTGGTTTGCCGATTGGGCAGGTCGTCATATAAACTAAGCTAATATACTACCCTATCAGTGGTCTTGAGGCTCCAAGTAGGTCACAACAGGGAGTTAAGACGGGAGAAGGAGAAGTCGGACTTGATTTGTAAAACACCTGTTCCTCTACAGATCAGATTGATCCACGGTTCTCCGAGCATCAACCCCGAGTGCCCAACAGCCAGCCTGGTCCGGTTCTCCATCCTGCCAAGCCTCCCCGTTCCAGGCTAGATTGGCGCCCTACTGGGTTTTTTGTCCTTTCCCGCTCTCGCCTCGCCTATCCAGGATACAGAACAGGGTATCTGGTCAATTACTAACTGGACGGTGGCGTAGCATACCTCCCTGCAGCAGTCAAGGCTAACACAGGTACTGGGGCTACATAAAGAGTTCCATGCCTCCTTTATGTACTTGACCAAATCCATACCTCTTACTACGCCTTCCGATACACATCTGCAATGGATTTGCCATTCACCATCTCTGCGAACCCCAAGACGGACATATGGCGGAAGCCTCCTTCGCACGTCTTGGAGAACGGCAGGTCTGCCTTGAGCCGAGCGTGTCTTGTAAATTAACCTCCCATAGCCCCATTGCACGCGTCGACCACTGTGCCTCTCGTAACCCTCGCTTCGGCGTCAGTCACGTTCTCTGCCAAGTACACCTGCCAATATGACCAGGCCGGCCTCGCTGTCATTCTGCACCACCCGACCTCGCCCTCGACGAAATGGATCAAGCTGGGCGTGGAGTACTTTGACAACGAGCCTCGCCCCAGCGTCTCGTGCTGCGATAACTGGGCTGACTGGTGCGTGGCATCTCTGCCCGCTTCGTCAGTGGCCGCTGTTACCGAGGGCGAGCAAAGCTTGACATTCAGCCTGGAGAAAAAGGAGGGCGCCCTGTGGGTATTCTTCCACGACCGTGATGAGCGAAAGCTCCCTCTCCGGGAGATTACTTGGGTGTACGGCCTGGATGATTTGGAAAACTGGAAAGCTGAGGTCGGTGCCATGGCTGCACGGCCCGACACTGAGGCTCAGTCGGCGTTGGATGCGACTTTTCAGGCATTTCAGGTCTTGGTAGAATAGGCACAGCCACTATGAATACTAAGAAAGCTGGTTAAGCATTATCCCATGAGTGGTCTTTAGGCTCTAAGGTATGCCTCGCCCTATATTAAATATATAGTAGCCTTAGTGCTACGACGTTAACGCCAAGTATCCCACTTGTGGTTGGTGATATGAACGAATCAACTAGTTAATACCTTGTCATTTGTGACGCTTGCATGCTTCCGCCATGAAGCCGTTGCGAGCTGCCCTTGGCCTATATTTGACAATCCCATCCAGAGTTTCACTGCTTACTGGTCAATGTATCTAATGATAGGATGTTCATGATACCTCAGCAGAAAAATGACAACTCCGGGCCTCTTCCCTCTGGTCTAGGGTAAATCCTTGATATTTCCTTGGCAGGATGAAGGCATTAGTCAGTTAAAAGAATATTATATAAGCCACTCATGTAAGGTGAGACGATCTGCCAGACGGGTATGGTTTTGGAACAAGTTGGCCACAAGCGTGGAACTAATTAATAGAAGTTTGAAAATATACAACTTGAGGGAATTTAATTTGAATTTAAACTAAACATGTTACGTTGAGTTTGATTCTATAAGGTTCATATGGAAAGCCCCAACATGATAGGCCCTATGTACGGTCTACCTATTAAACAACCTGATCCGAAACTAGATTCTCTACACAAATTTGGCCAGTTTTTCACAACTCAACCTCCATCTTCAACCCTAATTCTTCCGCAGCATGGGCTGTTCACTTGTTTGTGTCATCCTCTCGGTTCAGTACGGCCCCCATCTCGTGCAATTCTGGTGTTCCCACCCCCTCCTGAGGCTTGTCCACGGGCATTTCTTTCTTAGACTTTTTGCTCAGGAAAGGGAAGTAGAAGTGCGGGTGGAATATTGTGAGGAGCCACACAGAGGCGAGAATCATGGCGCCGTCGAGGATCATAAAGGTGGTTTCGTTCTGCATAAGGTCGCTTCCCCAGCCCATCTCCATTTCAGGGATACTATTACCATGTCAGTTAAATGTTTATGCAGTAGACATGAGAGAAACTCACCGATAGATACAACGGATAATGATGGCAATGTACGCCACAGTAATGACATAAACGAAAGTCTTCGTCTTCTTGTCACTTGCCCTCGTATGGATGGCACCAGTCGGATCCTCGGTAGGTCCAGCTTCGCCAGCGGACGATTGCAGTCTCGCAGAACCATTCTTGATGGCGCGACGTCTTCTCCAGATATATAGGAGCATGAGACCACCGCAGAAGACCATGTTGGCCATCTGAAAGACAACACCGGCGATGAGCATGGACGAGCCTGCATCAAGCAAGCTCTGATTTACTTCTTCTCCTCCAGTAGCAACCGAGGAGACACCGCCGCCGGCAGCTTGAATAACGATGGAGAACAGATCGCTGCCGACGAAAACCCAGGGATACAAAACCGGCTTGATGAAGCTGTATTGCCGTCCGTACCAGAGAACGAGGTGCTTAAACGTAACCGAGATGGCGGCCGCGACGAGTGTAGGACCGAGGATAAGTAAGACCAGCTGAATGACGAAGGCATTGTATACCCATGGGTTTTGGCTCATGACGGCGCGACCAGCGTAGCCTATGAGCTCAAAGAGTGTGCCGATGGCGAGCCAGATGGAGTACGACCAGGTGCGGCCCTTGATTCCGAGCCAAACCTGAGCGATGAGGGCGATTCCATATGCGACGACGAAGAAGACGCAGCCTCCGAGGCTAAAGTAAGCACCGTAGAGGGAGGCCTCTACGGGACAGCGATCGGTCACTTTGTCGCATGTCGCGTAGCTTGGGGGCTCGTAGCCGGGCGGCAACGTGGTGTTTGTTGACATGGCGAGCCAGTCTGTAGAAGAAAACGGTTGGAACGATGACAACGTAAGCTCGAGGTTGAACTCCTCCGGGGAGGTTCAGCTTTAAAAAAGACGTGTCCCAGGAGATAGCGGGCTTAAAACCTCGCCAAGAGCAACTTGTGGGGTGACGACCAAGATGGATGGCATGGATCAAGTAAGGTTGTGGGTAGCGAGATGAGGCGCAGTAAGGCGAGGTAGGGATTAATGATGGTGAGCCAAGGATTATTGATATACGAGCGCAAATCAGATCCATGGACCATGTCTTGGCTTTTAGACGAGTTAAGGGTGTGTCGTGTTTGGCATGGCCTCGACGAGAGAAGGAGATTTGTCAGCTTGAAGCCTGCTCTTGTCCGTAGTGAACAACAACCTCACGCAGCCAATAAAGCCTTCAAAGGGGCTCAAACGTGTCCTCAGCAAAGAAAAACAAGCATCGCAATCCGCGTCACCTCAAATCTCGGATCGTCAAGGCGGAAACGCCAAGAGGATCAAGGGTGGTGTGGGCTGATCGTTTAGGCTCGGTTCCCCATCTGATTTGTCAAGGTTTTTGTGGGAGTGTCAAAGCTTGCTCGGTCTTTTCGGTTCTCTCGCGTTGCTCGCGATCAGATGCAGGGTTCTTTTTTTTTAACCCCGGGATAAAATGCTACGGCAGGTCGGTCTTTAACATTGTTGACGTGGGGGTTTCCTTGCGCTTGTCTAAAAGCTGTTGGGTGTCTATAAGGATTCTTCCTCGTTACTCCTGAAATTAAAAATCAGATCCTGAGTGCGTCTAGGATTGGGATGATTTCCATCATTAATTACAGTCACATGTTAGACAGGAAAGTAATGACGAAAAGAAATTCGAAAACGTGAAGCTATAGAGATAAGTACAGAATGGATAATGACGAATGATCGGTAGTCATTGGCCTGTGAACCACTGCTTAATCGTCGAGTACAACAGCCCTGAGTGTTCAGCCCTCCTTGGTCAAAACATCATCGCCTTCAGCATAGGCGTCAACGCGGTAGCTGGCAAACTCACGAGCCTTGACGCCGTGAGCAAACAGGATATCAAGTTCTTCAAACGTCTTATCCTTAGTCTCTGGAAGACGGAAAAAAGTCCATACAAAGAAGACAAAGGCGCACCCAGCCCAGAAGAAGCCGGTTTTGCCACGCCAGTCACCGGCAGTGGGGTTCAGCATGTATGGGTTGATGACATTGCAAATGATCTGAGCGACATAATAGACAATACGGCTGAGGCAGATGCTCTTGTTCCGGAGGCGGGTCGAGGAAACTTCAGAGATGATGGCGTAGCAGACAGGACCGACAGTTAAATAATAAACGCCGAGCCATAAAAGCATCATGCTGGCCTGCGCGTAGTTGCCGCCTTCCGATTTACTAGCCCCGACGCTGATGAAGCCGACGGCCAGCAGGATTGCAGTTAGGAGACCGAGGCCCCAGAGGTACAGGGTCCGGCGGCCAAAGGGGTGAAGCAACCACCAGGAAACAATGGTGCCGACAGAAGCAATCCCAAGTCCACCCACGGACATGCGGAATGAGATTGACTCGGGAAGGCCGGCCTGGACGAAGAAATACGTAGGAGTGCCGCCCATAGCCGAGCCGCAGAAGGGCTGAGCAGCGAATGCCATGCAGGCGATCTCAGTTCTGCGGAGGTCAACCCCGCGGAAGCAATCGATATAGGAGGTGCCTTGGTCGATAGACTTCTCAATCTCGTTGGTGTGGATCATCATAGCAACGGTTTGCTTGGCGTTGACGCCTTTAAACGTAGAACCAAGGCGAGTGACAGACTTTTCGGCCTCGTCATAGTTTCCGGTGCGGACAAAGTACCAGGGAGATTCAGGGGCAAACCAGAGCACGATGAAAAGGGGAACAGGCCAAGCCCACTGGATGGCGAATGGAACGCGGTACGACCATTGGCCTTCCCTGTCAGAAAAACCAGCCTGCACGCCAGCGGAGACAAGTTGGCCAAGGGCCCAGCAGAGGTTCACATAGACAGTGAGGTAGCCACGTAGGACCATGGGGCAGACCTCAGATGCGTAGGCCGGAGCCATAGTGGCAAAAACCCCCCAGGGAATCCCGCAGAGGAATTGTCCGACCAGTAGAACGGGGAGGCTGGGAGAGAAGAAGGAGATGAATACGCAGCCGCATATGGTGACGAGCGAGGCGAGGAGGACCTTGCGGTAACCAAATTTGTGAGTGAAGAAACCGTTTGCAAAGGCGCCGATGATGGTTCCCACGCTAACGGCATTGCTGAGGCCGTTTTGCCAGGAGGCGGTGATCTGGTACGTGTCGGTCTTGGGAATGTACTCTCCGTAGTGCTCTCTGAAGGAGGGCTGGGCGAAGAAGGAGGAGATCAGGACGATGTCGTATCCTTCCATGATGATAGAGGTCGATAGCAGGACAGACCACATGACGGCCAGAGGGTATCGTCGAATAGCTTCGACAAAGGTGAGTCTGTGCTCTTCCTCGGCTGCCTGCTTGGCGATTTCCAGGTCCTTGATGCCGTGATAGTTGTGAGGGTGGTCATCTTGGCTGACCCTGGTCACCTTGTCATCATTGATAGCCATGGTAGAGCGTATACGCGGAATGCCTGTGGTAGCTGATGGTCAATGCCTGCGAACTATGGGGATGGTGATGACAGAAACAACCCACATGAAGGGAGAAAGGATTGTATTTAAGCGGTGGGCATGAATGTCGGGGGTGAAGCATCTCGTGCAATTGGTCCTCAGCGTTTACTCTCCTCTGGGTAAGGCTCGTTGACCATCCAGTCGGATCACCCCACAACCCCAGTTCTCCGCGCATTAGACATTGCGGGGATGAGAGTCAGATGGAATGGGTTAATGGTTCATGCCATGCTATTCTCATTTGGTCTGTTTACCCGGCTCAACATGTCGAGGCCAGTCGTATGGTCCCCCACCGGAGCGGCTTCTCTCCACCGGAGGTTTATGGCGGGTCTCCGGCGGGGGCCCCGCACAACACGGCACGTACTATTGCTGTACAGTGATGATTGCCCATTGTGAAGAAAGAAAAGTGTATAAGGTTGATAGCAACTCTGATTTCTTTATGCCTAATTAAGGAAGCGATTTATGAAAACTATAAACTTGCTAAAAATGCTATTCTCTGACGGCGACGTTATGTCTTGAGTTTCCCCGGATTAGCTGGATGTTGCCAATAGCCAAGCAGTCAGTTCCCTCTGGGGAAAGTGCGACCCCACCAATGAGTGCCGGGTTGGCTTCCCCGCGGTCATGGTGCGATTCTAGCCGACTTCATCTCGACAACCACCAACGTAGTCTCATCACATTCACTGACATAAACATACGTTTCTCTCGTGGCAAGGCTGCCCTAGTACCTCTCCACCTCCGATTATCGCGATCCCATGTCTCCCGTCTTCTGATTGCTATGCAACCTCGTGGGTCGACGTCCAACTTGGCCGCGCAACGCAATGGCTGAGGCTCAGATCAAGTGCGACATCTGCAATTGCACCTTTGCGCGCCAGGAACACTTGACGCGCCATACTCGCAGCCACACCCGTGAGAAGCCCTACCGATGCCTTCAGTGCAGCAAGTCCTTCTCACGCCTGGACGTCCTCCAACGGCACATCTCATCCCATGAGCCGAGCGCTTCCGACCTGGCTGGCGCCCCTGCTAGGGCCTGTCGTGAGTGTGCTATCAGCCGGGTCCGGTGCTCTAAAGGGTCACCCTGTAGGCGATGTCACGCGAAGAACCTCGAGTGCACCTATCCCGTACAACGAAAACGCAAGGCTTCCGCAGACCACCGTGATGCCTCAAGCCCCGACGCGATTGACCTCGGAAATTCGGCACCCCAGCTGAGAGTACCCAGACCCAGCGGAGAACATGATGCTGAGAACTCGACCATGGATCCGAGTGTGCCTCCGACTGACCAAGCCATCTGGACACCAACTATCAACCTGACGAGTAACGTAAGCTTTCCGCAGGAGCCACTTAGCGCGGCCTTTCGTCCAGTCGACGCCAACAACTTTTCCCTGAGCCCAGGATTGCCCGAACCTGTGCTAGGCATGTCTGCACTAAACTGGCTATCACCTCAGTACCAAGAGGTGCCAGAGTGGGATAGTCAGCTTATCGCGACATCTAGTAACGGCATGGCAGTAGGTGACTTCGAATTTGCGCTGGGTTTCTCCCGAGCCGCTCTTTCTCCAGACACTTCACCGCAGGGGCACTCTGGTCAAATACACCGGCCCCTTGCCGAACACGGTCCTTGGATTTTGCTCGAGCAACAAGACGGAGAACATGTGGCCATGGACAATCCCTGCTCAGTGTCTGCTAAAAGTCCGACGTCTTCAAGAGATTCAAGGGCGACCGAGAGAAGATTTTATGTCGATGGCGCGGCCGCGAGGGCTCCATTCAGGGGCTGTCTGACCGAGACACACGCAACAACGGACATATCTCCTTCTGATAGAAGTACAGGCGACCTCAACCATACATCCACTCCTCTCTCCGCAAGCTTCGAGGCTGAACGTATGCCAACTATCAGGGAGGATCTGGTTCTTGAATCTGTCTACAACGACTTGATACTACGAGTGCAGTCAATCTCTCATATTCAAGCTCTCAACCTTGCGCCGACGCCAATCCCTCCGTTGCCGCACATTCGGCGTTTCGTCAAGCTTTACTTTGAGAAATTCCACCCCTCCTACCCATTTGTTCAGAAAAGCAGGTTTTCTACGAGTCCCAGACGGCCGATACCGCAACCAGATGACTGGGTTCTGCTTCTTGCTGTCTCAGCCGTCGGCGCCTGGTACTGCCCCGAGGCTCGGAGCCTCGGGTGGCGGGACGCAATGTTCGAAATGGTTAATGCACATATGATATTCTGCATTTCCTCCCCCCCTCAAGATGACCACGAGCTTCTCTGGCGACCATCAGGACAGACCTCTGCCTCTGTTCGCTTTGGCCTACCCACTCTTCAAGCTAGCATTCTCAATCTCATCTGGATGGTCCAAAGCGGCGAGGAAAACCTGATACATCGGGCTATTGCTGATCGACATCACATCGTGGAGCAATGCAAGGCTCTGAACCTTTTATCCATGCGAGAGTCCGACTTGAAAATTGACACTTCTCCACCAGAACTTCTGGTAGAGCGATGGTCAGACTTCCAGGCCAAGATCCGCACAGGAATGATGACATGGGTTAGTAATTGGAGTGATGGCCGGTGATGATTATCAACGCTGATGACGGCTGCTTAGCTCCTAGACTGCATTTTTGTCTTTGAATTCAACTGCCATCCCCTCGTACACCTTGCGGATATCTCGTCGCCTTTGCCATGCACTGAAGACCTCTGGGAAACCCCGACTTTGAAGGAGATTAGCAGTAAGAACAAACCTGGTCAGAATCATCCAAATCATTATACCACCAAGTATGCTGACACCATTCACCCCAGGTCCAATGCTCGAATCAATCGAGATCTTATATATGGAGAAGCGATTGCCGCCACATCTCGGCGAGTTCGGCCACCTGCTACTTATCTACGCGATACTCGGGAGGACCAGGGAGGCCATGACTCAGTACCAGACTCGACTGTCGAACTGGGTACCCAATGCCAGAATCGAGTCCCGCTCAACTCTTCAGTCTGTGGCCGAAACATGGCCACCAGCGCTACCCATCATGTCGAAATGGAGAAACAGCGCCTGCGACTGCCTCGATATCCTGCATTGGTACGCAAATGGAACTGTGGCAAGGGCAGGTGGGCTGGAGCATCCAACTATTTTGCATCTTCATCTCTCGCGGCTGCTGCTGCTCACGCCAATCAAGCACATGCAATACGTGGCTGCGTTTCCGGATGTGGGAAGCTCTGGTAGGAGCTTTGACAAGACCATGTATAAGGAGGCGTGTGGTCATCTACGCAAATGGGTGATTGCCGATCAGTTCAAGGCGAGGCTCGCACTCGTCCACGCCGGGGCCGTTCTGTGGTATGTCCGTCGATACAGCGTCAACGACTTCCTGGAGCCGTTCGCGGTTTATGCGGCCACCCTGTGTATCTGGGTGTACAGCGTGTCCACGGTGTCCACAGTACACCAGCAAGAGCACAGGGCCCAGCCATCAAGTAGAGCCCCAGACTCAGGCGAAAGAGTGGACAGTATGTCAACAACCAGTGTCGAGTCGGATGAGGAGCTGGAACTATACTTTATCTACCTCGATCGACCCTGCGACGACGAAATGGTGCAGACGTATGTAAGACTGGGGCACAAGATGTCAGCAAACTTGCTTCGAGTAGGCAACATATGCAATGTCGGAGCCCCTCGAAAGATTCTACAGGAGGGGCTGCGGCTGCTGTCTGGCAAAGGCAGACGAATGTCAAGACTAGCACATGGTCCAGCAAACCGGTGGGGTATAAGCAACTCGTTCGGCGCAATTCTGGAATCTCTAATCCAGGCCACCCCTGGAGAATGCGCCGCATCAGGAGAGAGAAGGAAGGACATGGGACATGGTTTGAATGAGTCTATCTATGGATGAGAAAACTCCCCCTTTTCTCCAAAGCCCAAGAACGCCTTTGAAGCTGTCTTGATAGCTTACCTGTGTACTCAGGGGCTAGGGTTTCTCCTATCCCGTGTTATCCTATCATTGTCCCACCAAATGGCCACTACCTCATCAAGACTGGCATCTCATCTAGTGGGCAGGCAACCTTGACAACTTGGCCTCCAGAGTAGGTCTCATCGCCGTTCAAGCGAGTCCACTTGGATTCGGCTTCCAAGGGCGGAAGGTAAACCTCGAGAGTGCGGGCGCCAGCCTCCAGTACTGGGCAGACGAGGTATCTGTCCCCGTACATGTATTGATTTGGTGTTTCCCACGACCTCTCATCCCCCGGAAACTCGTAAAACAGTGGCCTCATGATGGGGCTTCCTTTCTCGTGGGCCTCCCTCATCAGCCGTCTTGTATAGTCCCGCAAGCTCTCGCGGACCTGGATATACTTGCGGCAAATATCATAGACCTCGGGCCCATATGACCACACCTCGTTGGCTGCGCCGCTGCAGCATGTGGCGCCGCCTGTGGTGCCTTGCTGAGGCTGTCGCGGCTCCCGATCGCCGTGGAGCCTCATGACGGGACAGAAGGCGCCCCATTGGAACCATCGCACAAAGAGCTCGCGGAACTTGGGGTCGTCCGGGTCACCCCCGTGGAAGCCCCCAATGTCGGTCGTCCACCAGGGTATGCCGGCGATGGCCATGCTGAGACCGGCTGCCAGCTGGTTTCTAAAGCTAGCCCACGACGAGGCGATGTCACCGCTCCAGACCAGGGCACCGTACCTCTGGCTGCCGGCCCAGGCGCAACGGGCCAGGTTGACAATGTCGGTTTGGCCTTCACTCTGTTGTCCCTCGTAGAAAGCTTTGGCATACTCTACGGGATAAACATTTCCGATGGTCGAGTTGGATCCAAGGAAGTACCGGTAGTTATCAAAGTCGTAGGCCGTGTACTCAGGCTCGGCCTCGTCTAGCCAAAAGGTCTTGATGCCCTTTGAGAAGTAGTTCCTCCTGATGACCAACCACAGCCACTCCCGTGCCCTAGGATTTGTCACGTCGATATGAATCGTCTCGCCCTCGAAATCGAGGCCAGTGCGCACACCGCGGTCCGTACGGATGAGATACCCGTGCTCAAGCATATAGTGGTAGTTCTCTGACTTCTTGTCGACCGTTGGCCATATCGAGACCATTAGTTCAACACCCATGTCCTTGAGCTCTCTAACCATGGCGTCTATCAACAATCAGCCTAATTGCTTTGCTCTGCCTCTACGCACTGAAGGGCAATGCGATGTACCAAGGAGACAACTTACCGGGATCAGGCCAGTATGTAGGGTCAAATTTCCACTCTCCTTGCTTAGGCCAGTGGAAGAAATCGACAACGATGAGATCGAGGGGTATCTTGCGCGTCTTGTACTGCCGTGCAACTTCGAGCAGCTCCTGCTGGGATTGATAACGAAGTTTGCATTGCCAGAATCCCAACCCGTACTCAGGCATCATTGGAACCTTGCCCGTCACACCAGCGTAACTCTCGACGATCTCGGCTGGCGAGTCCCCAAACACGACCCAGTAGTCTAGGGCCTTTGTTGAGTAGGCCTCGAACGTAGTAATGTTTTTGCCAAACACGGCACGCCCGATGGAAGGGCTGTTCCACAGGATGCCGTATCCCAACGACGAGAGGGCGAACGGGACGCTGGCCTGCGAGTTGCGATGGGCTAGCTCAAGATCCTGACCCTTGAGGTCGAGCCAGGGCTGCTGATACTGTCCCATGCCAAAGATCTTCTCGTCCGGATCGGGGCTCTCCCACCGCATGGTGAGGTGGAAGTTGTCGGTGCTGGGGATGCCCTTGAACTCGCGCGCCTCAACCTCAATAGCGCTGCACTTGGGGTCGAGAAGATCGCGTCTGTTTCGGACGTACTCCTCAATCGACACAGTACCGCAGGAGTTGCTGAGGATGAGCTTGCCCAGGCTTGAGATATGGGCCTTGGCCTTTCCGTTGGTGATGACGGCAGCGTCGTCCGAGATGTAAATCTCGGGCTCAACGGGCTGGGCTGGGAGAAGGGCCCAGTTCTCTGTCGGCATCTTGCTGGACTTTGTGGACCTCACGCGGAAGGCGTTGGGACCCCAGGGCTGCACCCAGAGCTCTTCGGCGTCATATCTGTAGACGAGGGTGTTTTCTTGACGGAGAAGCATGGTTTCTTTGATAGGTTACTTTGAGGGTAATGGCAGAAACGTTGGTTGATGGATCACTTCTTTCAACCGACTTATGACAACGCCAGCTTTTAGCCAGAGAGAGGTTGTCCAGGATATTTCGGCCGTTCCCTTATCTCCGCCGCCGGGTCTGAGATACCGTCATTCATGTCTTGGGCGCCCACCGGAGGAGATGCGATACCCACCCCCACCGGAGTTGTTGGTCTCAGTCCCGGGGGCAGAGATACGACTCTAACAGGGGTGGCTCATCCAACTCTGTTTGAACTTTACCTTTTAATTGGAGAGCCCGAGTCAGGGCCGTACTGTAGCGGCAAGGACAGCCCGGGATTTATTCAATATCACCTCCCCGCTCTCCACCGGAGGCACGGGGAAAAGCTCATGGCGCCCAGGAGGGGGAGGCTTGGCAAGATATGAGGAAGGTGAGTTTTCCCCGTGGGGTATCATGCAATGAGTGATCTTGGCATCGGGAGAGTTGGTTGTTGGTAGTGAGTTGAGTATATTGGGCTGGTACAATGCAAATCTATACAAGATGAAATCTCACATCTGTTGGATCTTCATTTCTTTGCCTGGACGGCCAACCTGGACAGGCTTAAAGGTAAATTGTCGCGTAGTAGCTTGGTCGAGTGTATAGTCGCAGTGGTTTTTTTTTTCTGGATATTCTAGTAAAACATGCCTTGCTGTAATGATCAAACTAGGACTATTATAGGCGAAGATGCACAACTTGACAAGAATGTCTACATGGGTTCATAGCCAAATTACGAAGGCCGCTCCACCTCACCAAGAAGACCAATTTACGCCATTGGTGTTAATTACAGCTGAACGAGTGCAATCACACCGACGAGGGTTATCAGACGAGCCATCCCAAAGTAGGGTCGTAACTCGGTACCAAGATTGGGCTCATCAGTTGTCGTCGTCGTTGTGAGGGATCCTGTTGTGGTGGTTGCATCTGCAAACTTGCGTGAGTACATTCCTACCAACACATGGTGTCAAGTCGCCGATAACTAACCTTGATCGCCTGAATGAGTCGATGTCCGCAAGAGGTTCATTGTGCTGGTCCCCCTGCCGCAACCCAGGAAGGGAGTCCAAGTTGTCACATCAAGGTCCTGATAGATCCTGTGCGTAACGCATTCCACATCACTGCAGCAATCATCAGTACCAAAGTAGAGTGACCGAAATCACTAGATGCCGTACCATAGAACTTCACCACCGTCGATTCCTAACGCCGTTCTTCCCGAGCATCGAGTATACACATCGTCGCGTCCGCATCCGCCATAGCTACTGATGGTTGTAAAAGGTTCACTGATGCACGACACCCAGTCTGAGAAACCTTAGTAGCTAGAAATTTATGAGGTAACATTGCGACTAACAGTAGTTTCCTCTGGTCCCGTTCTTGCCCATCCCGACGTAGTATTCATCTCTCGGAACCTGAGTCGTAGCGAGAGCGTAGTATGACGTAGTCACTCGTGTCGAACTCGTGTCTCGTTCGATCAGATTCGCGGGTGGCAGAGTCGCGGTTGGGCCTGGGTTTGCACGGACGGTGGTAGTGAGCGCCAGGAGCTTCACAGCGAAGAAAGAGAGGCTGCGCATCGTGGTTTATCGTGTAGCGGCGAACAAGATGGAAAGACGTATTAGTACGACGGCGTCCGACTCGGGAGGGAGGGAACTATCGAGGTTTAAGTATTTGAAGGGTTCAAAGGTCGAGGTTGAAAAGAAAGGAAAATGAATGCCTTAATGTCTTGGCAGGAGTCGGTATCCCAATTGTGGCGGGCTATTCAAGACATTACTGGCTGGTTCCAACACAGCTGAATGGACCCTGCATGAGAATGATGTAGGCCAAGCCAATAGTCTCTAGAAGTATTTTGCCTTCGACTTTCAGCCTTGCCTTTCTCACAAGCGCAGAAACACTATGGAAACGATGTTGAGTGACGTTGTAGCGTGGTGACTACCTGGCGGTGGCGATACTCGAGAGACGGAGACTGTCAAACGAAAGAGTCGGTCAGTCTGTTGTGCAGATTGAGTAGAATCACTTGCTTTATGTAGCGTCAATGCATGATAAATAGGCCATGAGTCGCACTCGCAACGTCGTACAATGACGAGGTGTCGGACTGGGCAAGTTGCTGCGTGTGTCTCAGAGCTAACAACCCAAGCGGTGGTAGGCATCTTTGAGAACTGATATCTCACTCATGACTTCGAGATGATGGTATTTTGATGATTGCGACAGTTCTCTTCTCACCCTCAAAAGGGCAATGGTCATCGGAGTGAAGAGCTCAATTTTGAACATAATGGTGGCACAGAGCACTACTGTAAATGATCACATTGTGAAGGGAAATGAGTCGGGCACCACCTGGCCAAAAGTGGGCGACTTGGAAAATAAAGAGAATAGAATCACTTAGCTGCTGGGTGCATGGGGCTAGAATGGTCTCTCTCTCTCTCTCTCTCTCTCTTTTTTTTTTTTTTTTCCTACTACTTCTCTCTTCTGACAAATTTTATCGTGGTTATTAGTCGTTTGTGTTGATTGACGTTGATGGAACCGGTGCTCATTTTGGCCGCATTGCACACAATACTCCCAGCCCAAATATTGAAAATGCATAACTTTTCAAATAGAAGGGAGAGAAAAAAGATTGGTTGCACTGTTTGGAAAACATTAATTCTGAGATGATGCCAGACTAAAACGTAAGACGCGTGGGTGTGTGGGGGGCAACCGGGAGACTCTCCATGAGGATGGCAAAGAATAGATGAGTCAATCGTCAGAGACTGCCTAGCCTTGCAACTTCACTGTAGCAAAAATAAATCTCCATTTCGGCACGGATACGGGAAGCCCGCCTTTTTCGCGATTACCCCCTATTTATATGTTCATGTCAATTCTTACCCTGTACGCGCGTCGCGTCGCCTCCGGTCTGGAACTGCCACCCGCGTACGACAGCATTAGTTCTGACTGGCGGTTCTAGCCTTTGATTGGCCGTCTTACATGATACAGCCTCGAAAAAGCTTGTGGCAGTCGGCAACTTTCTTGTGTGTCGTCATCCGGGTAAGCGGCTCTTAACGGGCCAAGAATCACAAGGACAACTGGTTGAGTTTGGGCGTGGATGGTGACCGAGCAGAGGGAGTGGTCAGCTACCCGGAAGTCACAGAGACACGGTGGCGGTGAGGAAAGGGGGGATGCGCGAGGACTGGCATTGTTTTGTTTCACCCACCTGGGGGGTTGACTTTCAAGGGCTGTCGCGGCTTGGAGATGAGGACAAGGGTCGTGGTGATCCTTGGAGCGCCAAGAGATGGACCATCTCATCTGCGGAGACGCAAGATTGGGAAACCCGCCGTGCAGTGACTCTTGTCTCACCCCGCTTGCGATGTGACGAGTTTGTTTTCTCATGCGTGCGTGTGTGCGTTGGTGCTCACAGCTGTCTAGCAGATGAGAGATGCTCCAGTCAACCATAGCCACCCCCTCTTTCAAAAACAGGATTTCTCGACCGCCTCCTCACGTTTGTATGAGGCATTTCAGATCTGGAGGCTCTCGCCCCGGAGGGTGTTGTCCTTTCGAGCTAGAGCGTGGAGCAGCCAATGACGGAGCCCAATTACGCCGAGCACTGCCACTGCCGAATTTGGCAGCTTTGGTTACACACGCTATGATGATGCCAAGACGGCTGCACCCACGTTAATGTGAATACCTTATTCTACAAGATGTCACCTTGATCAGGGGTAGGGTTCTTGAAGAAGAGGACGGTGCTCAGAGATGATGTTTCTTTTCTAAACCGTCTTTGTTCCCAATGGTCTTATTCTATGCGTTGAAGAGCCTACTGTGCATCGTTTTCACATGCCACGCTGCAAAAGTCCCTCCCCGCTCAGGTCGCACCAACGGATGAGCTTGACCCAAACCTCGTAAGAGGCGTCAAACCCTTTCCCCCCATAAGAAAAATTTCTCAGGGTGATATTATGAGATAATTACATGTTAACCGAGCGCGACGGGCACGTGGAGTACCGGTATACAGTACATGGCCCAGATTCGGCATCCCGAGCCACAGCCAAGGTCAAAGAGATATCAGAAACGCGGACGCCCACATCTGGTTAGACATGGCCGAGTCGTCATTTCCCACACCCAGCGCCCGTCAGCAGGGTCTAGACGAGGGCTGGGACTTACATTATTAGGTCCCTTGTAGTGGCTAGTCCTGTGAGACAGGTCGGGACCATCACCCACACGATCATCTTGCTGTTGGTGCGTGTACCGCTCGTGTATAGCATCACCGACCTCTACTCACCATTTCATAACGGTTTCCACTCACCCATTGTAAGAAAATATGTATGAGGGATTTTCGCTATGCGCTGCATCGTAATGCGTATTTGAGGCAGGGAGGCCTCCTCGAGAAAGAGAGGAATTTTGAAAGAGTGTACCTATATCTCGCTGTCAATCCATACTGCAATCCTTCTCACTCTACCATTACCGACCGTGCCTCTACCCCTTGTTGTCTCTGATACCCTCCTCTTTCTTCTCCCCTGCTTCTCCTGCAGATACTGCGCCCGTCAAGATGCCAGATCCCGACATCCAGACCACAAAGGAGGTCGATCTCGAGGCCGCACAGAACCCGAGAATCACCTTCCAGTATGGTAATCGTCACCGTCGTGGTCGAGACGGTGCACCTGATGAGCAGGATGCACCTCTCGGTCTGACACGTACCCTTTCTCGTCGTCGTTCCCGCTCGCGATCCAGCACCCGCAGCCAGATGCCCGCTTCCTCTCCGTACTCGGGCGTTCAGATCGAATACCGTACCTTGTCTATACAGGTCACCGAAGCGAAGCAACATGAGCCTGAGCTCGAGGATGCCAAGGACCCCAAGGCCCTCAAGAACAAGGAGGATGAGGATTACTTTGCGAATCTCCAGTACCACGAGGTGCAAGTTGAGCAGCTTTGCCAGCAACTCAATGTCAGCCCTGGTGTCGGTCTCTCTGAGCATGCTGCTGGAGTCCGTCTGGAGCGAGATGGAAACAACTCTCTGCCTCATCCAAAGACCAACTACATCAAGAGAACCTTGAAGTACATCTTTGGTGGTTTCTGCTCGGTTCTCTGGGTTGGTGCCATCATCTTCTTTCTCTGCTGGCAACCCCTGAGCAACCCTCCTTCGAATCAAAACCTGTCCCTCGCTGTCCTCATCATCATCGTCATCTTCCTTCAGGCAGGCTTCTCCGCCTTTCAGGATTGGTCTACTGCCAAGACCATGAATGCCATTCTTGACCTGCTGCCTTCGTTTGCACTGGTCAAGAGAGATGGCGACCTCAAGAGCTTGCCTACCATTGGTCTTGTGGCTGGTGATGTTGTTCACCTTCAGGTCGGTGACAAGGTCCCAGCTGATCTTCGTCTCATCAGTCACTCTGGTGACATTCGCTTTGATCGCTCTGTCCTTACTGGAGAGTCGGATGAGATCGAGGGTGCTGTCGACCAGACGGACCGCAACTTTCTCGAGAGCCGCAACATTGCCTTCATGGGTACCACAGTCATGAACGGCAACGGTGTCGGTGTTGTCATCCTCACTGGTCCCCGTTCCGTCATGGGTCGCATCGCAAGTTCTACCGCTGGTGTCAAGGACTCTGCTGCCCTGATCCAACGAGAGATTACTCGTTTCGTCAAGATCATCGTTGCTATGACCATCTTCTTGGCTCTTCTTATCCTCCTCACCTGGGCTGGCTGGCTCCGCGTCGACCACCCTGACTTCCTCAGCGTCCCAGCTATGCTGGTCAACGTCATGGCATGCATCGTGGCCTTTATCCCCGAGGGTATGCCTGTCGCTGTCGCATTGACGCTGATGATGGTTGCTCGTCGCATGAAGGCTGTCAATGTTCTGCCAAAGGGTCTGTCCACTGTTGAGACTCTTGGCTGTGTTAATGTCATTTGCTCAGACAAGACTGGCACTTTGACACAAAATCAAATGTTTGTCAACTCTGTGGCCTTTGTTGATCAGAAGCTTGACTCTGCCGACGACTTTCACCTTCTCCACGAAGCAACTGAGCCGAGCCAAGCTGCTGTGGCCATGCATCGAGCTGCCCTTCTCTGCAACGACGCGTCCTTCGATCCTATTACGATACATCTTCCGATCCACGAACGAAAAATACAAGGCAATGCCACTGATACTGCCGTCTTTCGGTTTGCTGCATCTGGAGCTGCTGGTGACAGCTTGAAGAAGACAACTCAACGGATCTTTGAGGTTCCCTTCAACTCCAAGAACAAGTGGATGTTGGCCCTCTTCCAATCTGATGACAAGCGTGGAAAATACCGTGCCATCATCAAGGGTGCTCCTGATATTCTTCTCGCTGGTTGCACCAAGTACTGGTCTTCGGAAACCAACTCTGTTGAGACCCTCAACCGCGAAGCGCGCCAGAAGTTCCAGGAGATCCAGGATGAAGCCTCTCGTCGCGCTGAGCGAGTCATTGTTCTATGTGAGAAGCTGATTACGCCTCGCGCTGTTGCCGGAACCAACGCCTTCAGCGATGAGATCACCCACTCTGCAATTCACGACCTCACTGTTGTTGGAATGCTCGGCATCATTGATCCCCATCGCCCTGAGATCCCTGCGACAGTTGAGCAATGCCGTCGTGCTGGAACTCGCTTCTTCATGGTTACCGGAGATTACGCCTTGACTGCCGCTGCAATTGCTCGTAACACTGGCATCTTCACCGGTACCAGCGATCCTGATACCATTGACACCCTTTACTCTACTGGAGAACCCATCTCGGAGAAGAGCAAGTCCAAGAAGAAGGAACGTGCGACTATTCTTAACCGAAGCTTGCTCCTCGAAGGTACAAATCTCAGCCGGTTGAACGAACAGGATTGGGACGTTGTCTGCGCTTATGAAGAAGTCGTCTTTGCGCGAACTACTCCTGAGCAGAAGCTTCGCATCGTTACTGAGCTTCGTGCTCGTGACAATGTTGTTGCTGTTACTGGTGACGGTGTCAATGATGCTCCTGCTCTTCGAGCTGCCGATGTTGGTGTTGCTATCGTCAGTGGCAGCGACGTCGCCATTGAAGCCGCTGATCTTGTCCTCCTCGATCGCTTCGACTCCATCATCGACGCCATGCGTCTCGGTCGCCTTGTCTTCCAGAACCTCCAAAAGGTCATCTCCTACCTCCTCCCCGCTGGAAGTTGGTCCGAGATCTGGCCCGTCATCCTCAACGTCTTCTTCGGTGTTCCCCTCCCCTTGAGCGCATTCCTCATGATCATCATTTGCGTTTTTACCGATCTCTTCCTGAGTCTCTCTCTCATCATGGAGAAAGAAGAATTCGACCTGTTGTCTCTGCCGCCTCGCAACCACAAGCATGATCATCTCATCAACGCCAAGATCTACACCCAGGCTTACCTCTTCACCGGTTTCATGGAGACCATTATTGCGCACTCCATGTTCTTCCTCTACATGTACCGACACGCCAAGATGCCTGTTTCGGAGCTCTTCTTCATATTTGAGGGCTATTCTGCTGGATACCGGGGCTACACCCAGGAGGAGCTCATCAACTTCAACAACACAGGCCAGTGTGTCTACTTCGTGACCCTCGTCTTTCTTCAATGGGGCAACATCCTCGCCGTGCGAAACCGTCGTCTGAGCATCTTCCAGGCGGATCCCATCACCAAGCCCCACCGCAATCCCTGGCTGATCCTCAGCATGCTCATCAGTTTGGTCATTGCCATCTTTGTCACTGAGGTGCCGGGCATTCAGAACCTGTTTGACACTGCTTCGGTGCCTATTGAGTTTTGGCTGATTCCTATTCCTCTTGGACTTGGTATTTTGTTTGTGGATGAGATTAGGAAGCTCATTGTGAGAAAGTTCCCTGGGTCGATTGTCGCCAAGATCGCATGGTGAACGTGTCGGTAGTTGATAGGTGTACATAGCATAGTAACTGAAAATCTTTCAGATATTCCAAGAGCCCCCTTCGTTCTGCATAAACCTGACCACATCGGTCCTAGAACAGCTACTCAACAGCTTGTGAACCTTTCTCCCCTGTCTTCCACTCTTCAAGAAGCAATGTAGATACATTCGTCAATGGGTGAGCATACCTCAAAACCTCGCGTCTTGACTCCACGCAGGTCTGCATCAACTCGATCCCCCTGTCAGGATGGCCATTCATATGGACAATAACGGCAAGCTGGTGAAGGGCCTGTAGCGTATCTGGATGTTGGTCGCCGTGAAATTCCCGATGCAAGGACCATGCACTATCCAAGTGGGCCTCGGCTTCTTCGTAACGGCCTTGGAGGTAGTAGGTCCAGGCGAGGCAGTCAATAACATAAGGCCGGGCCTCCATTTCCAGCCCGGATCCCTTGATCTGGAGATTCAGCACCTCCTTGTAGATTGCCTCGGCTTCGTGGTACAGACCCTGTTGGTCGAATATCATCCCGATCGCCACCTTGCTCTTCATGGTGTATGAGTTCTGTTCCCCCCATGTCTTATGTCGCATCTCCAGGGCTCTGGTGGCCAACTCCATGGCCTTGTCGGAACGGCCTTGCTGAAAGAATGTTGCCGCTAGTGACATGGAGCTACTGATGGTTTCAGGGTGCGATTCACCAAGCACCCTCTCTTGGAGTTCCAGCACTCGTTTATCCACGGACTCTTTCTCTAGCCACCGCTCTTCGTCATCAAGAAGCCTCGACACTTGACGAAGCAGAGCAGTAGCTTCATTTTCTCTTGCGCCGGTTTCTGCTCGCTTACATACACTCATAGCGTGGTTCACAGAGAAAGACCTTATTACCAGACTCAGGGCCTTTGCGAGGGAAATGGACCAGGAAGTCGGTCCTGTATCATCCTGACAGTCCCGCACAGCGTCCTGCGCAAGTTGATGCATTTCAAAACTTTGACATCCGCTGCCTGCTGGTGAGATGAGATGTAATGTTGCCAGTTCCTCTGTGGCTCTTGATAGTCTCCGGCGATCTCCTCTGTTGCTAGTGTCCTTAGTATCCCTGATGAGTTCGGACAACAAGTTGAGTGTAATGTTGCGGTTGTCTAGGTGGGCAAGGACATGAACCATCTTATATGCAGCCCCGTTTTGCTGGCGGATCCAATCAAGCGAGATGGCTGTAGTGAAAAGAACGACGCCAACGCTCCATTTAGATACGACAAACCTTGGTCGTTGCTTGCTCTCTACGAGGAGAGTCATATATTCGTGGATGGATGCATGGGTATGCCGCATGTATGATCCGGCCTGCACAATGGCGAGTGGAAGACAGTGCAACTCCTCCAATAAATGAGCTGTTTGAACTCTCATGTCCGCGGTCTCTTGGTGCCTGGCCATCTGGCCCGTTGTTGATGTGAAGAGCTGCCAGGCTTCGGCACGTTTCATACCAGTGATATTGAAACAGAAACGGGGTTTACAAATCGACTGCCCAAGGCTCTCAGAGCGAGTGGTCCAGAGCACAGTTCCCCTCGGCCCCTTGGGGACGAAATCAAACAGGCTGTGAAAGTATCCCGAATCTTCTTTCTGGTTGAACAGCAACAAATCATCTGCGCCATCGAGAATGAGCACCCATGGTTGGTGGGCCTCGATACTGGTGCAGACTGCGGCAAGCAGGCCGTCACCTTTGAGGTGTTGTTCTATCTCAAGCTCTTTTGCGATTAGACTGTAATCTGCCGTAAACGTTGCCGCGCTGTCAGCACGCACCCAAAAGACAGAGCAGTTGGGGTCGTCGCAACGAGTGTATGCGTATTCTAAGGCAAGTTGAGTTTTGCTGTAGTCAAGTTAGTTGGCGTCCGAGATACAACAACCATGTTGACTCACCCGCTCCCACCCACTCCCCATAGTGCCCCGTTTCGGGACCCTTGTGAAGAGGTAGGAATCATGCCAAAAATCTTGTCAGAGAGTCCTGGTCGAGCGATGAAATCACTGTTCCGCTCGTATGGAATGATGCGTTTGACAGAGGGGGCATCAACATGGACACCATCGCTGCTGTATATATCCCAATTCTGAGGATCTCGGGGTTTGTCAGATTTGGCCATTTCAACTGCTTCCAAGTAACTCATCATTCTCGCCCCATGAATGTTGTATGCCTCCAATGAGTCGACTAGTGAAAGCCCCGCCAAGTGTTGTAGAGACCTGAAGCCTTCGGTAAGGTCTTGCTCAAAGGAGTCAATGGAGGATGATTTTAGGAAATCAACGGATTTGTCTTGGCTCCTTTGTAAAATACTTCCCAGGCGCGCTACGCAAGACGAGATCTCAAACCTGAGCGAGGGGTTGGAGTCGTTCAAACGTGCGGATAGGTCCTCAAGGCAGTTTCGCATCTCTGTCAGCAAGTCTAAAAGACTGTCCCTGCTCACATAAATGCCTGCTCGGTAACGACGGATGATGGTTGTCAATAGGGTTTGGCAATCTGTCATCTCATCGCCATCTTCTTGGTGTTTGTCGGGTGTTGACTCTTCGATGTCTCCCGAGTCATGGGACTTCCTGAGCCCTGATCCCATAGAGCCTTGTGTTTCGTCATCAAATCCCGTCACCTCCCATGGGAGAGCTTGGAGTGCGAAGGAATGAAGGTGCTCAGCCAAATGTTTGTCAGTCTCAGGGTTTCGAAGAGACGCGTCCTCGTAACACAATGGGCACGCGATAGGGGGGACCCCTGTGCGCTGACTGAGTTCGGCAAGGTCCGGCAAGTCGTCCTCTTCCACCTCATCCTCATGTTCCGTTAGAGTATGCGTGTGCCATTCGTCTTCAGTGTCGAACTCGAATTTTTCAGGAGACTCGGAATTCAGCCAGCAAGGGTCGCAAATCCATTGGGCTCGGGAGTGTCTTTCTCGGATGTGCTTCTTCCATTCGAGTGTTGTCACATACATGGCGTCAGGGCTGTCACAATCCTCATACAAGCACACATAAGGGCTCAAATCCTCGACTACATGGCCACTAAAGGAGTTAGATAATTCTGACGGGTGTTGGGTGCGCTTACAGCCAACGTTTGTTCTTCTTCGAATCAGAATATGAAGAATCCAGCAGTTGGGCGCAGTACGGGCACCAGAAGCCTTCACCTTCGGCCCCTGGACACTTTGGGTAGTCCTGTTTGAGGACTCCTTGAGACAACTTTGTGCTAACAGATCTGGCTTTCTGTTGTTGAGGGCGCTGAGGCATGACGAAACTGCCAATCTTGGTGGCTGACTGCGAAGATCGTTGAGAGCCCTCCATCCCCAGAGGCTGAACGGGGGTAGCTTCGTCTCGCTTTGATGAGGTCTGTGAGACTTGGCTCTGGCTTGGAGCTGGAGGAGGTAATTGTTTCGGCGGAATGATGGTCACTGTCGCGGCTTGGACTCGCGGCAACTGTGGCCCTTTCTTGACTCGCATCTTTCGATGGTATTGCGCAAGGTATAGGTCAAATCGATTGCGTCTAACCAAGTTTGCCTGTATGAGCCGACTTTGCACTGGAGTCAGGCGTTGAATATCCGTGAAGTAGGCCTTGAGAGTGATCCACAGGATCTTCCAGGTTGGATCGCCTATCAGAGAGTGCTGATGCAAGATTCCATGCAAGGTGTGAACCTTTGTAGGGCTCATCAAAAGGAAGTACCTCATATAGTCCCTGAATTCCTTCAGTTCTGGATCCCGAGCGGCGAGAAGTTTATCGACCCGCTGGTGTCTAAACTTGGTACCCGACTTGCGGATGGCCATGGAAATCTGTGACAAGAATCGGATTGTCGTTTCGATATAGTATCTCTGCTCATCAATCATTGAACCATCCTCAGAAGGTTGTGACTCTGAGCCGTGTGCTATTGGTCCCTGCAGATCGTTGACTTGTGCCGGTGTGGCAGTCAAGGTAGAGGGAGAGCAGGATTCGGATGCTTGTCGCGTCAGTTGAGATGAGCATGCAAGAAACGCAAAGACGGACAAACCTGCATCATTGTACTTCGCTAATGATGTGGCCAAACTATCGAGAAGATTGACTAAAACATTACGCACATCGTCCCGGGTCTGCACGCGATAATCCAACGAGGAATGTCCTCCTTTCGCTGCCCCAATACCCAGAGACCACCAGTTGAACTCTGCTGACATCTTGTCGATCCAGTCATCTCCAGAAAGATGAGAGGTTTTCTGACAAGACTCGAAAAGGGCTTGGCACTCTAGGGTCCGACGCTGGATGCCTGCAGTGTCCGTCGCTCGACTGTCTGAGCCAGATAGGTAAGCGTCGATCTGGACTTCGGCCATTTCCCTGTTGGCTTGGGATTCGTTGAGACCACGAGGCCGATCATCTTGGGACTCTGCATCGAAGGGCTGGTCTGTAGCCACCATTTGCTGAGCGGTTGACATGACAAAAAGGACGCTTCCTTGGATGAGAAAACACCAATGGCAATATCTGGATTGAGGCTGTCATGTTGGTGGTGAGCGGGGTTGCATGCACCTGCGTCGGAGTAAACCCCATCCCGAAAATCGGGCTACCAATGGCAGGATCCTGTGCCCCTTCCCTGCCTGGGCGTGGATGCATGACCTGAGGGAAAGAGCGAAAATAACCTCAAGGTGTCTTGAACGATTATGGGTGGAGAATGAAAACGATAATATTTGGCGCAGTCTATTTACCCGTCTAACTACTAGATCTCGTTCAAACGTGACAAATCCTGGGCCAATCAGGCCTGAATGAAGGGGTGCGGTTCTGTCTTTGGAGGGCCAACCTGATATTGGCTGCTAGCAAGCACTCGAGACACTGACGGTCTGGCCGGCGCAGACATTGGCGGAGAAGTCAACTTGGGCATTGATGCCTTGCCCGAGGTAGAAATTCGTGGCAGGCTCAATGGTTTCACGCTATTCGGCTTCCTCTTGGACAGATAAACCTCTAGCCGATTAACCAACCCGTACAATGCTTCTCGGATACCTTCTTCGTCCTTGACATGTGGTGGCACGAAAAGGTTATTCGGTTGAATACAGTTCTTGATGAGATTTTCCAGAGGATCTGAGATGTCTGCAAAGAAGTGCGGCTTGGCGATTAGATCCCGGCAGATCTTGAAGTTGGTGTTTGGGTTCGCCTTTCCTTTGGGACAATACCGAGACCATTCGGCCTCGCCGTAAAGGCTTTCTATCGGCCGCCCAAGTTGGATCTCAATCAGCATGACACCGAGGGCCAGTATCTTGGGTATTGGGTGAAGTGGTCTCCCAAAAAGTAGCGGGCGACCTGGTTTCTTAACGACTGGTGCAATCTGATATCCTGGGTTGCTGGTCTCAGTTCCACGTGGGTTAGGAACGATGGAGACGGAAAGGAGAGGCTCATTGACAAAAATGCCCGCGAGTTCTTCACCTTCATCGGTTCTCCGCCTTTCGAAAAGAAAATGCACGCTCTCCTTGTTCCATGGCTCACTCATCCACGGAGAGCTGTAGTACTGCCAAACAGCTTTGACCAAGAGCCACGAGAGGACCTCCTTCATCTTTTCTGTCAGATCGTTGCCTGACTCACACATCTCTCCCAGAAGCCGACCGAGGGATATACTAGGTCTGTCGAGCTCCCAGAGTCTTGGGGGGTCATCGTGAGTTTCAAAGTAGAGCCTCTGACCCAAGACCGAAAAGTACAAGAGCACTAGACCTTGCTCCTCTTGCGTTGAGATGTATGTACAGAAAGAAGGATCTGAATCAAGCCCAACTTGCTCAAACTGACATGTGGAGTGGTCTTCAAAAGTTCTGTCGTCAAGTTAGTACTTCAAAATTTATTAGAAAGATCTTTTTAGAACTTACACTGTTCGCTGCACAGATATCTGCGTGTCTTGCCACCAGGGTGGGCAATCAGAGCCACACCCATCATGGTGTGGGTGTGCTTTGAATATGACCCCGAATGTCACCTTGGTATCATCTTGAACACTGTTGTGCAGTCTAATATGGGCAACGACTTTCTCGGACTTTGCACAGCAGCAGTGCGCGAACAGAGCCCGGTGAAGAGACACTATCTCTCTGCCATACTCTGGTGGATCATCGCTTGCTGCGCGGAGATCGGCATCGGAGGGTGAGACGGCGATTTTCTCTTCGGAAATTTGAGGCAGAAATGACTCGAGGCAAGCCAAAACAGTCCTCCGTTGTCGTTGGCATGCCTTGGAACTGGCCAAGTTGCGAATCGTCGGTATCACAGCATCAGCGTCAGCCATAAGCAGTTCAAGGCCTGAGTAAGGACCCTCCGGTAAGGTTGCAGCCTGTCCTGCATCTTGCGGCTACATGTTCTCTATAGTTAGCCATACCCTAGATATGAAGCATGATGGCGCGTCTTGATCACCTGGCAGAGACCCTCTAATTGGTTGAGGAGTGCAGTCGCCTCTCGCTCCGAGTCTCTATCGTCGGGCAATGTCCGGAGCCACTTGACGATGTCTGTCAGCACTGCCTGGAGGGTGGCGCAGAACTGGACACACGACGTGTCGATGCACAAATTCTCAGCAATAGCTTGCAGGCGGCCTGACGCCTGGATGGCAGACTGGAGAGAGGACATGTTTGCCATGGTGGGCGGCCTTGCAGTTTCGCGGGGCGGATGACATGATCACAACGGAGCAGGAAATGCCTTGTGCCGAGCCTGATTCATTTATGGACCAATAGGGAGGCGACAAGCATTGTCTTAGAAGGGCTGAGTGAAGCTGAGCCGGGATGCGGGGTATCATTTCCATCCTTAAAATGTCACCGGATACCAGAAAACACGGGATTCCTTCGAACATGGCGATTCTCTCCTGGAGAGAAGTTGGCTCTGATTTAGTATTTGGTTTGGGGCTTGAGTTTCTAGCGCTAGATGACAGTCAAGGTCTCAAAACAAGTAGGGAACTCGAAACACGGGCCATCAGTTCCCGTAAAGAGTAGATCCAGCGATACTCTGCCTTTAGTTGGGTTGTTAAGACAGTACATGGTCTTCATGTTGGCTTCTGGGAGGCCGAGCCTGCTGAGGGAACGCGCAAGTCCTGTCCGCTGTTCACACGATGCGTAGTTGCAAGGAGCAAATTAAAATCAGTTTCAAATTGACCATTGGCATCCATACCTAGGTAGGAACGCAATCCACCGTTTCAACTGTTCAACCTTGAGCCCAAAGTTGCATGGCTTCGCCCCTTCATCGCCCGTGTACACACAGCCTCAGACCCCCCTTCACTTCCTCCCCAGCCAAGAAAATGCCAGTCTGCCTTATTTGGACCCCCCTGCAATCAAAGCCAATGAAGGCTCCGCAATGTTCAGCCACTGGGATGGTCACAATCAGGTCAGACCCCGCACAGCCGAGCTGGCATTTCAACTTGACCACCCCATCCCATCTTCCTGCTGTCAACTCTTCCTTCGCTAGCTACTTTCTGCTTGGAGTCATCCAGCTCCACAAGAAAACGTGCACCAAGTATCGAATATGAGGCTAGTGTGACGAACAGGACAACGGACCCGTGTTCCATCAGACCAATGAAGGACATATCCTCGGCTGTCGGCTTCGCGGCGAAGCTGAAGCCAGAGATCCGGCTCGCCCAGGCCATTTCGGAGTTCAACGCTTCTCTCAGCAACAAGAACCAGCGCGCCAGATTCAAGAACTTACAGTCACAGAGCCTCCCTAGTTCAGACGACATCATTAGGCTCACTGAGGAGATCAACAGGGATGGTGCTAGAGCTCACCGATCATGGAGGCCATATGGCACTCGACTTGTAGCCATCCTGGAACGCATGCGCCAATTTGCCCCCATTGGAGATGTTCTGGTAGGAGGCTCACAGAACCTTATCGCTTGCGGTGTCTGGGCTGTGGTTCGCTTGTCTCTAGAGGTTGGTCTAGCAGGATTAACCAAATGTCGCATCTACTGACGAACGCCAGACGTCACTCTCTTTTCTATCATACTTTGAAAATGTCACGAACATGATGCTAAGACTGGGTCGATCCTTGTATCTTCACAAGGATTTCGCCATGCTGTTCCCGAGATGTTCGACACTCCAATCCTACATGTGCGAGTACACGATCGTCATGGTCAACATCTGCGCTAAGATTGTGCACAACTGCGCAAAGTCTGCCCTATCCCAGATTGCAGCTTCGTTTACGTCGACATTCGACGCGGTTTTTAAACCGTTGGAGTCGGACCTCACAGCCTGGGCCCATTTGATTGAGAAACGCGCGACAATCCTCCTTGCCAAAGCTGATCTCCAAAGCCAATCATCAATCTTGGAGCGATTTAACCGACTGCAGGTCACCGTGTCACGGGAATCGGTAACTCAACAAAAAGAGACACGCAAGCATCGACTGCTTACCGCTCTGTGTCCGGACCAGGGCGAGTTTAGCCGCATCTGGCGAAGGGAAAGGAAGAGAGGCACGTCAAGCTGGATGTATGAGACACATGCGTACAAGACTTGGCTATCCTCTGAGGATGAGTCCGTCCTTTGGCTCAAGGGTAACCTTGGGTCTGGAAAGACGGTAACAATGGCCTCTGCCGTTGCTCATCTGACCTCGGTTGCACCGTCCATGGACCCCCAGGGTTAGTTCAACCATTTGTGTGATCTTGCAGATGCTAACCTATATCCTAGGTGCTGTAACTGTGTCATACTTCTTCTGCCAGAGCAGCAACCCAAAAACTCTGTCTGCCAGTGCTTTGCTAGGCAGCATTGTAGGACAGGTATTGCGAAATCCTACTCTGGAGCCTTCACTTATGTCATTCCTTGAGCAACTAGAAGTGATTCCGGATGCTCACGCAATGCCTGAAGAATACATTGATATCTTGCTGAAAGTCACACCCGCTCATTGGAGAGGAATCTTTGTGGTTGATGGGCTTGATGAGATGCCCCGAGAAGAAATTGACGACATTTTCGACCAATTACGCCGCCTGGGAGAGCATCGATGGGTAAGCCTTTTGTGCTCATCACGGCCCACGTCGGTATGCTACACCATTGCCCGGTCAAAACTGGATGAGATGTGGACTCTCTCTATGGAAACTGCGGACAGGTCCGAGGAGATCCGCGCATACCTTGCAGCGGAAATATCCAGGTGGAATGCAATCAGATCTTTGACGACAGAGTTGAATAGGTTGGTGGAAGAACAACTGCTTGCGGGATGCCAGGGCATGCTGCTATGGCTATCGCTTCAGATCGAGGACATCTGTCCCAGATACACCCAAGAACTGCGGTCAGACTCGGAAATTCTCGACATACTGGGTAACCTACCAAAAGACCTACCCGGAGCGTTTGAAAAAGCGCTGTCGCGAATCCGCGATGGCAAATATGGCAGTAAGCTCTTCGAATTGGTCGCGTCAGCCGAGCCACCTTTGAGCATGGACGAACTACGCGTAGCGTTCAATGTTGATCCAGGAAACACCAAATGGGATGATTCGACACTGTTCGGTTCCGGAAAGGCACTTATTTCGGCTTATGGGGGCAGCCTGTTGGATATCGACGAGGAGGATCTCCAAGTCAGATTCATCCACTATAGTGTGCTTCTGCACTTCACTGCCCCTCCTGCAGACATCAAGACTGGAATCTTTCACTTTGACCTGTCAGAGGCGGAAATGACACTAGGTGCTGTCTGCGTCACCTACTTGAACTACAGTATTTTTGAGAGCCGAGTATCGACAGCGCAGAAGGTCTCTTTTGGACAAGTCCCTCAAACAACGGCCCGGTCGGTCATGCCGTCGGAAGTATCCCGCAAGGCCCTTAGTTTACTGGCAAAACACAGGCGTCACCGTGACCCTAAAGTAGACTTGGAAAGGCTGTCGTACGAATTGCAGAATGAAAGGTGGAGGGTGCGTGACGATGTTCGCCTCTTCTTTGACTACGCACGGAACAATTGGCTCTCATCAACCCGGAACATATGGAGTGGCGATCAGCATGGGCTGCTCCAACTCTGGAGGAATTTGATAACTCACCCAATTGTTTCAGATTCATTGCCCTGGGACTCGGTGTCCGAGGCCGCGGCTTGGGCTCTTAGCAACGGGCATGCAGCGCTCTTCCAACACTACCTGCACTCGGACAATCCAGGACACCTACGGGACGTTCTTGCAGCCGCAGAGAGTGCTGTTTCATCTGGAGTTTCCAGCATTCAAATTGAAGGGGAAGGTTTGGGGTGGTTAGCACCTCTCTACCTCGCATCTCCAGGTTATGAAGCCTCAATTCTGCAAGCCTTCATCGAGTTGGGTTGTCAACCATTCAAACCAACCACAGCAAAGTCTCCCAGCCCCAACCTCTCAAAACAGGCTTTGCAAGCAGGTGTTCGATTGTACACAGTGTCTGCTTTTGAATTGCGTCAAAGCGAGGCGCATCTCCTCTTTCTTGCCAACTACTTGGATGATCCTGACCTTGTCCTGAATGATGGACAACCGATCCTCTATCACGCTATTGCTCGCGGGTTTTTCTCTCTGGCCTCTGAGTTTCTCTACAAGGGAGCAGGTCCCAAGCGTGGCCACGCAACAACACTCTGGAGTCCTCTTCAGCTAGCTATCAAAAATGACTTGATGGGGGTTGCACAGCGTCTAGTCGAGCATGGGGCCGATATCACCACTACCATTGATGGTGAGACCCCTGTTCTGTTCGCTGCCATTGAAAAATCAAGTTCGGGGCTGTTACACGCTCTGCTGCTTCGCGACCCATCTTTGAGTAGTATGGGGTATGGCCCCGAACTGGAAACTGCCTATCATCGTCTTTGCACAAGACAGGCTTATGGTGACCCAAGCTTCGCAGAGGCAGCCATGGAGGTCCTCGTGCATCACGGTACTGGCGTGAACTTGAGGAACAAAGCCGGAGAAACACCTCTCATGTTGGCTGTCAAAGCGGAAATGTCGCGGTTAACAGAAATACTTCTTGAAAACAAGGCGGACCCAAACATTGGGGACTGTCTTGGAGCTCGGCCTTTACACTACGCTCAAGACACGGAAATGGTACAACGTCTCTTGCACACTGGGGCTGATCCAGATGCAACGACGGTCCACGGCCACATCACACCTCTCATGACGACGGCGTATCGAGGTCAAGCACACGCTGTGGAAGCTCTACTCCATGGCGGCGCAAGTCTAGACTTGGGTCTCAGTTCGAATGTCTCTGAGGACCTATCTGTTCTCCATTGGAAAAACGACCTGTCTATCGAGCTGGATGCTAGAGCGGTTGGAGCGACTGCATTCCACTTATGTTTTTGGAGATTGCAAAGCGAAACGGAAATTTTGACGGAGATATCCACCCCGGATCTATTTTGGTACGAGGAAATTCCTCAATTGGAAGTCACCGAACTGCGTTCTCAGCTAAAACTGTGTTCTAAGCTAAAACTGTGTTCTAAGCTAATACTCATCATTAATGAATTTCTGAAACATGGAGCCAGCTCACAATCCCAGCCCACCGGGCTTGGAGATGTGCTTCTAAGGCTAAGAATGGAAGGCTATCTTTCTTATCTTTCCTTGGATTTACAGCATGCGTTGGATCTTATCGCTGCGACGAGGGCTGGATGATTTTATGTTTTGGCGGAAGTTGAACAAGGATCAGTTGCAAGCCTAGGTTGAATTGGATAAGAAGTACCACGGCGGCATGGATGAGGCAATATACAATGGGAAAACTAGGAAGTACGTGCCAAAATACATAATCAGAGAAAAGACATGTTTCATATGTCTTAGCATCAAGCTCGCTTTTTAACAGATTGGTTTAAATTTCGAGCATAGCGGTGATGGGGGATGAGCTATGTCGTGCTGCATACGTTACAAGCTCAAATATTGCCGACATATAGGGGAGCGGATATTGCACATGTGTCAGGAATGACAGCATCTCCTGGTTCTTATCTGACTTCGGCTGCACCATCACATAAAACCCAGGAATCCGCACGAAGAGTGAGTGCATACCCATTGACACTTGTTCAGTGCTCGGCTGTTTCGGCGCCGGTGCCGGCACGGACCAGGGTCTGTTTATCAGATGATCAGATAAGATTAGATGTGACCAGTCTAAATATCCTGGCCTATCAACCAAGGGCGGTCCACAGCCTGGCCCATTTCTAGTACAACTTGGCTCGCGCAATCGTTCCTGAGCCCCTGTCGAGCCGGTCTTCAATAGCCCGAAAACTCGATGATTCCACCAATCCGGGATAGCCTTGGGACCAGCATCTTGGGTGCCCCATCAAACAAGGAACGGCTTCAGCCAGGTACGGCTAGTAATGTCCGTGACTGCAATCACGAAGGGCAGGTGGCTCGAAGAAAAGGTTTCTTGGCAATGACCAATTCAGCCGCTATCATAAACCAAGCGGAGACAAGACGTGATGTGATTCCGAAGTCGGCATTGATAATACGAGGTTGAGCACTTTCTTGGCTCGCAGGATTCCAGAGGTTCCGGGATTCATAAAGACGGCTCAATGCCGAGACAAATTGACAGTCTTAGTTTGGGTGATATAGCATCCTAGCCGTTCGTTTGCTCTCCTACCCTTTTTCACTCTTTTGAACAAGTGGGCCAAGTCGACCACTCTCTTGAGCCGACAGGATGGTTTCACACTGGTTGAGGGGAGCCGCCTTGGCGACTCTTATCAGCCTATCTGGGACCCTTGCCTGGGATGCTGATAGAATCAAGGCCTCACGAAAGCCCATCGAAGCCTCCGGCCCGGCAATCATCCCTGGGAAATTCATTGTCGAGCTCGAACCCGGCACTTCCCTTCAAACCCGAGACATTGGCCGCCGGGGTTCCGCTCTCATCGGCGAGATCGAGTCACTTGGCTACGATGCAGCCGTGGCAGAGGACTTGACCTCGGCGTCTGGTGGTTTCCAGGCAGTTTCTGTCGAGATCAAAAACGATGGGAACATGACCCTCGGCCAGCTGAAGGATGTCCCAGGTGTTGTGGATGCCTGGCCCGTCTACGCCATCACACTCGACGTCGAGTTTGACACCAACAATGCCAGCCCAAAATGGAACCCTCATGAAGTCACCCGAGTTGAAGAGCTTCACAAACGTGGTCTCAAGGGCAAGGGCCAGCGTGTTTGTGTAGTCGACAGCGGTGCAGATGCATCTCATCCTGTCCTGGCTGGTAGAATCGCCGGCGGAAAGAACATGCTTGACGATAGCACCGATATTCAAGACTGCAACGGCCACGGCACCTTTGTCTCATCCGTCATCGTCGGCCAGAGCAAGGACTTTGTCGGTGTCGCACCCGAGGCAGAGGTGTACATGTACAAGGTCTTTGGCTGTGAAGGGAGCACGCCTAACGATATCGTTCTCAAGGGCCTGCTCGCAGCCGACGTTGATGACTGCGATATTGTGTCCCTATCTCTCGGTTTGGACAACGGATACTCCGGGTCGGTCATGTCTCGCGTTGCGAGCGAGATTGCTGAGAGGAGGCTGGTGCTCATTGCGGCTGGCAACTCTGGAGAACAAGGTGTCTTTTACGCCAGCTCCCCTGCTTCCGGTCGGGGCGTTGTCTCTGTTGCGTCCGTCAACTCGAAGAAGGTGCTCGGGTGGCCTGCTACCATCGCCTCCTCGTCTGGCGAGACCCTCGAGCTGAGGTATGTGACTCCAGACGGGCAGAAGCTCAACGAGTCGACGAGCGTGCCACTTCAGTTCGATGAGAGCGATTCCTGCGATCCCACTCTTTACGGCAGTGAAGATGAAGCCGTTTTGATCAAGAGAGGCATCTGCTTCCCAGGAAAATCGTACAATTTCCTGTCCAGCACGGGCTTCGGTTACTTCCTCATCTTTGACTCGTACAACCAAGGCGTGTTTTACGACTCAGATATCACGGTCAGCCCTGAGGTGCACCTATATGCCACGACGGATGCTTCTGTCGGGGAATGGGTGAAGAAGCAGGTTGCTTCGGGTCGGAACCTGACTCTTGAAGTTGAGGCTGATGCAGACGCTGAAGTTTCAGAGCAGGACTATCCTAGCGCGGGACAAGTTTCTGCTTTCTCTTCCTGGGGTTTGACCTTTGAGAACGACTTTTCCCCCAGCATCGGGGCGCCTGGAGGAGCTGTCTACGGCGCTTTTCCGGAGAACGATTACGCGATTGCTTCGGGAACATCATTTTCGACGCCTTACATGGCTGGTATCGCGGCACTGTTCTTTAGCAGCCGGAAGAAGGATGGAAAGGAGTTCTTCCGCAGGATTGCGTCCACTGCTGCTCTTCTTCCATCGTATGATGCGGCGATGGGAGAAGTTGTTAGTGAGATTGCTTCTTTGGCCCAGCAGGGTGCTGGACTGGTCGACGCGGTCAAACTGATGGACTACGAGACTGTTCTTGTGTCGGAGCCGCTCATCTCACTGAACGATACGGATAATCGAGTCAAGACACATACCATCACCCTGCGGAATACCGGTTCAGAGGCGGTCACGTACAAGGTGTCTCACGTGGCGGCCGCTACGGTTCAGTCTAGGGATGAGTACTGGTATCCGATGCTCTATTACCCTCCTCTGCTGAAGGGCCAAGGGTCCATCGAGGCACCTGACAGCATCACCATCGCAGCCGGCGCAACCCGTGACATCCAGGTTACCATCAACGCCCCAGAAGTTGAGTCCGACAGCGGTGCTCTATGGAGCGGCAAGATCGTCTTCCAGGGGTCTAACGACGAGTTTGTGACCGTGCCTTACATGGGCGTCGAAGTGTCAACATACAACTGGACGCCCCTCGAAGGTGCCCCCTTGCCCTTCCGCTACGACTCAAACGACGGCTTCCTATACCCCATCAACTGGAAGAACTTGCCGTACAAGCCCGATCAACTCGAATCACCCGAGATTTACTACGCCCTGCGCTACGGCACGTACGAGTTCTCTCTTGACCTGGTAGGTGAAGACTGGACCGTCGACGACTTTGAGTACCCCTTTGTCGCTGGTGCATCGCCAAAGGCTTGGTCCGGATCTTTGAGGAGCCAGCCAGATGTGTTTGGAAACTATGTTAACTTCCCCATCACCTTCCCCGTGCGGTTCAGCAACGTTGGCTTCACGAGGTTCCAGAGCTTCTCCAACGGGACAGCCATTCCGTCGGGGAAGTACAAGATTCTCAGCAGGGCTCTTCGCATGTTTGGAGATCCCAGCAATTCGAAGGACTGGCAGCTATTCCTTTCGGATTCATTCAGCATCCAGTATGGTGATGATCCTATTCCCGGACAGACCAGCACAACAGCGACGACAGAGAGTCTTCCCACATCTACTGTCGCCAGCTTGTCGGAAACAACTACCCCTAGCACCACGACGTCTGAAGTTGCGGTGGAGACTACCGCTTCAGTCCCTGGAATCACTACAACTCTCAGGGCAAAGTCCACCCCGACCGGATTGGCGAATGCCTTTGTCGATCTGTCCCTTGCCCGTCAAGGCACCCAGTCCCGCACCATGAACGCCCCTGGTGACTGGATGGAGCTGCACGTCCAGATCAGGATACCCAACCGTGTCCCTGCTGATACGGTCGTCAGTTTCGCTCTCCCAGCCGAGATTGTCAACGTCGCTGAGAAGGAGTACGTGATGGATCAGGGGTCGAATCTGGTGGGAACCGCTAGCTTTGACGAGGACACCTCCGTCTACTCGATCACATTGAACGACTGGACGGAGTGGCATAAAGATATGGTCGGTGACTTTTATCTCTATTGCCGGTTCAGCCAAGAGCTCCAGGCAGACCTCCAGGCGGGAACGTACTTTATTGAGATTGCGACTGTGGGCGAAAAGTTCTACCCCCCAGTTTATTACAGTGCTGTCGACAGAACAAAGGTCTATGAGCACCAGCTGGAGAAGACTATCGATGAAAGACCCATCTATGAGTTTGACATCGAGGTTCCCGGTCAGCTGGGACCATGGAACTCTGTGGCCCTTGTTGCCAGCCAAGCTTCGACAGATGATGGATTCCTCTGCGATGGAACTTCTGTTGTCATTGGCACCGAGTTTGACCACGAGAACAAGATTGTCAAGTCCAGGGACATTACTGCAGAGGCCGTCCAGCGCTGCCAAGTCAAGACTTTTCGGTCTAAGTATACGGGTAAAGTCGCCGAGAATGAAGTCTTGGCCTTTAGGATCGCCAATATGCTCGGTTTCAAGGGTTCTTGGACAATCGACATGTCATACAGCCTGGCGATAGAACTCACCAACGGGACAACGGTCGGCTTCAACGTTCGCACTCTGCAGTATGCTCTGTATGCAAGAAGCAGACCGGACAATTTCTTCTCAGGCGTGGTCGACCGGCCGGGCCCTATTGTGAGCACCACGGAGAGTGTTTCACTCACGACTATGACCCCAATCCGCAACCTGACCACACATGTCTCGACAGAGGTAACGACTACTAGCTTTGAAACCACTGAGACACCCACTCGAGCTGCGAACACTACATTCTCGACATGGTCTGAGACAGCTTCGGAAACATCTAGTTTGGCTTTGCCAACTACTACTGATGAATCCTCTGTTACATCCTCGGACACCAGCTTGACGTTGACTACCGGTTCTTCTACTGTCCGCCCTGCCAACGAGACAATCACCACGTCCGCCACAGATTATACTAGTTCCTCGTCGAGTCTCGAGAGTTCTGAAACCGACATTTCCACCTCCATCTCCGAGTCAACGCACACTTATCCCACGACTACCGAGTCAGACCTGGGCAGTACTGCTACTGACTCTGTGTCAACTCTTGAGACCTCCCAATCTGACGTTCCCACGTCCGAACCAACGCACGTCTATTCCACTACTACTGCATCTGTTCCCGATATTAGTAGCTCTGTATCAAGTCTTGAGAGCTCCCGGGCAAGCATTTCCACCAAGTCAGAACACACCTACCCGACGCCCTCCTTGCCGAACCAGAGCTCAGAGGGCACAACAGACTCTTCTTCAACTTCGAAGACACACTATCAAGCCCCAGAACACACCTCTCTTCACCCTGGCATAACCACACCCAAGCCCGGTGTCGTAACCGAGACGCATGCTGTGACAGTCATTACGTCTGTCTGCTCCGACCCCAATTGGTCGGCGCCGGTAACGGTGACATACACTGTCCCTTGCGTGACAAGTGACGTCGAAAGCGTCACGACTGTCACATCAGTCTGCAAGAAGTGCGCAGAACATCCGGTTACGATCACGTATACACAGCCTGTCCATGTCACACAGTACCCAGCCTCGGACGAACACCCAACCACAGGCGTTCCTCAGAGCGATGCGCTGCATTCTGCCTCACAGATTCAGTATCAGGGATCCTCTGTTACCATCCCCGGTCCCAGACAATCTCTGCCGGTTTCTGGAGGCAACGAAAAGGGGCAAGTTGGATCTACAGCTGGCTCGAACGTCGACGCCTCCGTGGTTTCTACTCAGGTTCGAGAAGTGCCAACCTCGACTGCTGATTCCTCTACTTCCGATTCAGAGGGTGACCATGTGGCTGGAAGTGGAGAGAATAGTGGCTCCAGTGATGCCCAGGGCAGTGGCCAAGCAGGTAATCAAGCGCCAGTAGCGACAAGGAGTATCACGACGCTGTCGGATGCAGCGACTGAGCCACCCACATCCACTCCAACCATGGTAGTCGTGGAGGGAAGAAGCCTTCGTCTGGGCACTGACGGATGGAAGATCGCTCTTGGAGTCTTCTCACTTGCTTTCATGTTGACTTTTTAAACCATAATGTTTAGTGGGAGGAATACGCATTTAGTTACGATACAATAACTCTATATTCTTCGATAATGTACATATTTGAACCTGCTGTTATTCATCATCTTCCATGTTGTCAACATCTTCCTATAGATAGGTAGATAAAAGCAATGTGCAGCATCAAGATGTCACGCGTGATGATGGGGGCTCACGCATAACCTAAAGTTCGAAGATAAAGAACAGAATTTGTACAAAGAATATCCGGCTCTCCTGGGGTATGCAAAATCCCAAAGCTAGTAAGCTCCCTACCACACAACTCATAAAGAGAGTACTGCTCGTGCAGAGTCTAAAGGATCTGTCCTCCCTTTGCCTAGCCTCCCCTGACAGCAGCACCGGTGATTGTCACGGTGTAATCCAATCCCTTTTGCACATCCTCCGAGAGCTTGAATCCATCGTAGTTGATGAGTTCAGCTGGAGTGTTGGCGACCACAAGACTGGCCTCTTCGCCCGAAGCAACAGACGTCGAGGCCGCGCCATCAACAAGCGAAACATAGCGGACCTTTCCAGAGGACTTCTCGTGGATAGCCAGAGTTCCAGTAAAGGCGGCGTCACACTCAACCTTGACTTCCACCTTTCCATCCCCGGATGCCGTGAGGGGAATAATGTTGGACCCCATGTAGCGCGGCTGACGGTCAGCCTTGACCTTGTAAGAGCCACTTCCTTGGGATTCGAGGTTATCAAAGTTGAGGGAGTCTTGCTGGCTGAGGAAGGATTCCTTTGCGGATGGGTGGCCGATATCGAGGTAAGCCATGTGTGCCCAATATCGACCAACGATCTCAGCAACAGTCGCGTTCTCGGAGACGCGAGAGAGCGTGTGGAGTGGCGTTTCGTTGCTATCCTCAGGATATTGAATCATGAGCTGACGAATCACATCTTGTCCAAGACCAGCAAAATTGTCGGGGTTAGAGGTTAGGTATGTTAGGAACGGCCAGGCCTGGTAATAGTTCCCACTATCCGTAGACCCATCGACGATGACCTGAAACGAATCGCCAATGACCTTTTGCAGGTCGATTTCTGTAGGTGAAGTGGATTGGCTATGCTTCTCTCGGGCCTCGGCGCAGATGTCAGACGTCTTGTATGTGTCTGAGAACCAGTTTGCGACGGTCTCCCACCAAGCTCCCGTGTTGGCCTGGTTCACCCAGGTTCGCTGGTGAAAGTGCACGACGTGGCCGTATTCGTGAACCGTGATTTGGGGGTTCGTGAGATATTCTTGCAGGACTTCGACGTAGCCGAATCCAGCTTCCATGTCGGAGTGCTGAAGTCCTGCAGCGCCACCGTCCAGAGAGCTGACCGTGTAGAAGTTGGTCTTGTAATAGGTGTCGTCGTTGTCGTAAAAGGTCAGACCAGATGATCTCCAGCCAAGCTTGCCAATGAAGCAGTCGTAAGCACCCTCGAGCATGGCTAGGGCCTCCTCAGCTTCAGAAGAGCTTGCTCCATAGACACGGAAGCGAGCAGAGTCCTTGAAGTCACTTCCTCCATTTCCGACGTTAGGGTTAGCCTTGAAAGTAGCTGGCTCTGAACTGTTGTTGCTATCCCCCGAACCTCCAGTAGCAGCTGGCTTGGTGCTAGAAACACTTGGATTCGCGGTTGCCTCGGGCTTTGAGGACGGTGTGGTTGGCACCTCAGAGGCTACAGGCTCCAGGGCCAAGGTGCTTGGATCAGTGGAGACCACAGGAATGGGAGCAATGCTGCTAGCATCAGTAGTAGCCACAGGCTCCTGAACAAAGCTCGCAGTAGCTACTGGCTCTCGAATGAACGTGTTGGGATCGGCGGTGGCAACAGGCCACTTAAAGAACTCGCCAGGTCCGAAACCAGCAGACTCTGACGTGACGTCCTTGGGACGCGGCTTGCAAGCAGGTGCCGCAGTGCTGTTCCGGACAGCACAAAGCAAAAGAGCGATAAAGAGTTGGTTAAAAGAAGGCATAATGAACGAATGGAAAGAAAAATAGGGTAAAGAACGAAACGAATGATGCTGGACGAGTGTTGCAAAAGTTTCAGTGTGGCATGGACGAGATATAAATGGGCCTCATTTGATCATGCTGGCTTGGCCACCTGGGCTCTCATTGGCAACCTACCCGGGTTTCGAGTATATGCCCATGAGGCCACGCAGCGGGAAACAATTATCGTATCCAACTCGAAAATGCCAAATTCGACATTCCACGCCTGCTGCAGAGTCGTTCATTGGTGCAATATTAGGCCTGTAAATTTAGTTTCAACGTCAGTTTCAAACCCTCGCTTGCCAAGAAATGCTGAGCTGTTGTTTGACTTGCATAGCCTTTCTAGTGGAGGAAGCTGAATTGGTGAAACTTTGCCAAGAGACAAAGGTTCATCTGTTTGTCAAGCGAAATGGCCTACAAGCAGAATTACATACGTCTTTGATGACATAACTAAATATGAAAATCGAAGCCGTATGTGCCACTAGTAGCAGATAATATCTACAGCATCACGTTCTTGCACAGACAAAGAAGAGGACGAATGGGGCATCAGGTGTGACTAGGCTATAGTCATGAAACCTACGTGATAACAGAGATAGCCTTGGCTTTTTCTCTTCTTCTCGCAGGTATTTAGTATTGGCCAGATTTCTGCGCCAAGAGTGCAAGCTCAGCCAAATTGACATTTTGATCGAGCCTAAGGGAAAGGCAATCAAGCCCTGATCAGAAGGTAGTACAAAATGCAAGGGAGAGACGCATGCAGCTACTGATTGGCTATGTTGATATCGGAACAAGTTCCGCACCGATCAAAACAGAGAAACGCGAGCCTCTAATCAGGCTCACCTCCAACAATCGTCTTCATCTCCCCACGGGCTCGGGTCGATTCCAGGGCATCGCCGCCTCTGTTGGCCGCGTATCGCTTCGGCTTCTAGTCATGTCCAGCTCACGACCTCTCCAGCCGCGGGAGTCAGTGCCGCCACCGCCAAGACAGCCTTCGTTCAGCACCCCCACAAGACAAAAGATTTCTGCGGCTTGTGAAGCCTGCCGTAAGCGAAAGTCAAAGGTTTCAAAGTCCCCAGCCAAACTTTGCACGGGCGTTTCTGACATAGTCTGTAGTGTTCTGGCGATCGACCGGTTTGCCGACGTTGCCGAGAGAAGAACCTCGAGTGCGTGTACAAGACGGCGTCAACGGAGACGCATTCACAGGCCCTCAAGAGAAAGTATACTCAGGTGAAGCACAAGACATCGCAGTATGCAGAGCTATACGGACTTCTCCCGACTATGTCCGATGACGAGGCGCAGGGCGTTTTGCGGAGGATCAGGTCCGGAGCTGACGTTGATACCATTCTCAGCCAGATCAGGGCTGGTGATTTGCTACTACAGATGGCTCTTATCCCTGAGACGAGGTATCGATACGAGTTTCCTTATATCTCGGACATGCCTGAAAACCTCCTTATCAACAATCCATATCTCGACTCGCTCGTCTACGAAGCCGCATCCCTCTACTCAGGTCCCGTCAACCAAAACAATTTCACAGACCATCGAAATGTCAGCCTATCTAGGCATCAGAGCCCTTACCTTAAGCCTCTCCACTCGGCGGAAGTGATAGACCCTCTCCTCTCGGCTGCAAAACCGTCAAGATGGACCGCCGTTTGCGCCAACGACGCTCTGATGAGGGAGCTTCTCAACGTCTACCTGCGCTGCGAATACTTTCCCCACGCCGTCTTCCACAAGGACTATTTTCTAGAGGATATGGCCTCCGGGAAGGACACGTTCTGCTCATCGCTCCTAGTCAATTCCCTTCTAGCCTACTCATGCGTACGTGAGCTACCTGTTCTCGTCGCTGAGACGCTGCAGAACTGACAGTGACGACAGAGCTGCTACTCTATGTTTCGCGACCGGGCTGAGTACTGGAACCCACAGACGCTCTTGTATCGCTTCTTAGCTGAGGCGAAGCGTCTGTGGGAGCTTGAGGCGGACATTCCTCGTATCACGACGGTCCAGGCCGGTGTCATACTCAACACGTTGCACAACATCTGCGGTCTTGACAGGTTTGGGAGGGCCTACACCACACATGCTTTGAGCCTTGCTCACACGCTGCGGCTGTTTGACGGCCCTGAAGAGGTTCAGGACCAACGCACGAGGGACGGGAGAAGTTTCACGGCGTGGGTGCTATACAGCTATGAGACGTAAGTTTGACCGAGTGCAGAGGAACAACTGGCTGCTGCTAAGTATCCAACGATAGGTTCACTGCGTACCACTTCATGCACTCTCCAACTCTCAAACATCCCCCCCGAGTAGCTCCTCCAGACCCGCTGAGGGATCCACGATGGTACGGAGAGGTGTGGCTCAAGTACCCTCTCGAAACGACCCTCTTCCCAACCCACTTCGGCCAGTTCTTCAGGGCAAGGTGTCAGCTACTCCAGATCATGAACGAGGTCTGTGAGGTATACTTTGCGGATGGCGCACATGCCACTTTAGACATAGCCAACGCCTTCTACATCCGGCTCAGGAACTGGCAATACGGTCTCCCGGACTGCCTCAAGTCCAGGTTCATTGTGCATCCAGGACACTTCAACCTTCAGTGAGTGTATGAACCACCCCGACATCTCCCATGGCCTAATCTATCTCAGCTTCTACCACCAAATCCTCATCATGACGCTCTACGAACGATTTGTCTCCCAGTCCGTATCCCAAAGCCCCAGTCCCCAAGAGATCGTGTCCCTAGCTACCAAGTATCTCTTGACGCTGATCCGCATCTACTATCTCCGACACGGGTTCAACGAAACAGTCGTCTTCATCTGCCAGCCGCTCGCCCTAGCTGCATTCATGTGTCTAGACACCATTGACAATCAAACGCCTGGTTTTGACCTCGAGGCTACTCGGTCCACTCTCTTCCTCGCCGCCAAAGGCCTGCGAGATCAAGCTCGCAGTCACTATGTGGCCGAGAGTCTCTTCCAGGTCGTCAAGGGCCGGATGCGACCAGAAGAGCTGAATCTAATGAGGGGCATAGCCAGCATTGAAGATGTGGATGGTTCGGGAACGAGAGGTCCCATGCAGGCTGTTCACAGTGTATGGCCCGTCGACATCATGAGCAGGCCGGATGACATCGAGGCCAATAGTTTGAGCAACCTGGTGGAACAGTTCGCCATGGCCAGCCCCGATACGCAACAGGGACAGAGGGAGTTTCAATGAGCCAACATCATAATTGTGAAACGGCCAAGAATATGCAGTAAGATCGCCTCTTATTGTGGGTTATCCTGTATTGTCGCAGAGCGAGAATGTACGAAGAGCATATCCCAGCTTCTATGCAATCAACTGTAATAAACGAAAATGACAAAAGAGGCAAGTTTTTCTAAACAAAAACACGAATTCTATGTAATTTTCCAATTCTTCTACCTTCTTTGTCCTTCATCCTTTACAATCGGCCCTTGGTGGTGCAGCAAGAGCCCTTGTTCGCATCCTCATAGCTGGTGCTCTTGTTGAACTCCTGGTTCGAGGGTGGGACATCATTGGTGGGGTTATACTCGCAGAAGTTATACGGCTTCAAGTGGAAAGCGGCAATCTCAGCGGGCATGACGGGGAAGTCCTCGACTCGGGGGTTATGGGTGAACCCGAAGGTGTGCCAAATGACAATGTCGTCGTTGACGACGTAATCCCGATCCTTGACCCAGGTCTTGATGCCCTGTCCACCGATGGACTGGTTGGTGTAGTCACCAGCAGGGAACAGCTGACGGTCTTTGTACTTGGTGACCCAGATGGGGGACTCGCAGAACTCGGATCGTCGCCAGTGCCAGGAGCCAGGCTGGGCGAGGAGCATCTGAGAGCGGATGGGCACGAGCTTGTAGCCAGTGGGGGTCAAGGAGACCCTGTTCTCCACGTTGGGGTTGACAATCTTGAAGACGCGACCGTCGGCAAGGCTGTCTTCAACAGCACCAGCTCGGTTGACAGTGGTCTCCTTGCTGACGTAGCCAGTACCCAGAGGGTTCAGCTTCTCGTCCCAAGGCATCTGAACAGAGTCGGAGTAGACGAAAGAGTTCTGATGGCCATCGACAGCAGGATCGATACGGACATTGAACAGGTGCTGATGGTAAGGAGCCATGACACCATCCGCAACGCGAGTTCCCCAAGGAACCTTAGACTCTTTGTCAATGGGCTGAGTGGAGAGGATACCAGTAGCGCGAGTCTCGAAGGAGATCTCTCCATTCTGGTCAAAGATCCAGGCAAAGATGTACTCGTAGTTGGCAACAGTGATGATCTGCTGAAGAACAAGCTGTCGCTTGCGGACGACGACGGCCTTGCCGGTTCGGTGGTTGGTGTGCTTCCACTGAATGCCTTGGTCAACCTCATGGATGCAGATGGCGTTGGGACGAGGAGCAGGGGTTCCGTCAGCAGCGACAACGCAGCCATCGACGTACTTGATGACACCAAGGCAGTCGCAGCCAACTAGGCAAATCTTAGCCGCTAATAAATATTTCACATTCTAGGAGGCAAACTCACGCTGAAGGTTGTTGGCGGTGACACCAGCACCGACGTTGCCCAGATCAAAGGCACCCTTTCGGTAGATGGGGCTTCGAGGGTCGCCATAAGGAACAAACATCTCAGAGAGGGAAAGACGGTAAAAGGCGCTGCGGTCCATGAAGTGAACATCATGGATGGTGATACCCTCTCGCCAGTTGAAGCCAACTCGGAATCGCCACTTCTCCCACTCAATCAGATGACCCTTCATGGTGAATGAGGCACCCTCAGGCTGGATGACATTGTAGGGCTTCATGGTGGTACGAGGAGGGTTCTTCTGAAGACGGTGGTCATACTCAGGCTCAGCGGGGTCAGAGTCCGGCTGGGGGACGTTTCCTTGGGTGACGGTCTCATCGGAACCCAGAGGGAGGCGAACGATCTCCTTGACCTTCATGGCACAAAGATCTACAGTGACCATGAAGTCCAGAGGGAAAGAGTAGTGAGAAGAGTCAACATCGTTGTTCTTGGGATTCTTCTTGTAAAGGAAGACCTGGATGTGTGTCAGAGTATACTCACAAGAGTAGGAGTGCCGTGAGTGCTTACCTGGGTCATGCGAGCCTGGGTATCAGTGCCATCCACGCCATAGTCCCAGGGGTCAAGAACAATCTGAGACTTGTCAAGACCAAGACGGGCAAACTCCTTGTCGACATCGGGGTGGGCCATAACCACGCCGGCCGCCGAAGTGAGCTCGATGCGGTCGACAGGGCCATGGAAGTCCCGAGGAAGCTCCTGATGCTGGACAATCTTGCCATTGGTGACGTCAACCACAGCCTCGAACAGACGAGGAGTACGCTTAATGTACCAAATGGTAAAGATGCATCGGGGAAGCAGGGGCAGGGGAAGGCCCTTGTGCTCCGCATCGAGGTATCGGACCAGCTCCTTCTTGGGGGGTTCGTCCAGACCAGCAGCCTTGAAGTGCAGCTCGACGGGTGAGAACAGCTTCTTGATCAGGTCAGTGGCCCGCTGAATCTCGTCGGCCGTGGCCGGGTCAAGAGGGTGAAGGTATTCAGCAGACATTGTAAAGACAGGCTAAAGATGACTGAATGGGAGAAGATTGAAGTGTCTTGCTGGATGAGGAAATGAAAGAAGATCATTTTGCAGGCTTTTTATCTGCATTGAAGGGCCTGCAGCCGAGTCAAACCCGCGTCCAGTTGAAGTTGCAGATTATCGATATCAGGGCCGAGATTGACAGAGGCTGAGTCAAATCAACAACGTGCTTCCCCGCAAAATCTGGCAGGGCCCTTGCGCTACCCCACAAGGATCACATCGCGAGATAGAATGCATCGTCGTCGGATAAGACAGAGATTTCGTACGAGAACTGACTGAGGTGCAGGGTAATCTCTGCAGGGCCGAGTCAAGCTAATGTGCAAGAGAACAAGGGTGAGAATGCGGGGGAAGAGTGGCGTCGCGAGACTGGGTCAGCCAGATAAGGATAGTGGGGGCCTCGTTCTGTGATAGGGGAAACGGCTGCAGCCTTCCGAGTTCCGGAGGGCAACCACGGAAAAATGACTATCTCAGCCTGCGGATCATCTCGACAATTGACCTGCCTCGTCCTGTCTCACAGCCAGCCAGTCAGCTCTGCTCTGTCGTCGCATCAATTAATGACGCATTTTTGACCTCGACACTTCATCCATCACCATATTACTGCGTCCCTGCCCTCGTTCGACTCCCTGCTCACCCATGTCCGGCCAGGAGACTTCCCCGCAGTCTCCCCCCGCCAACGCTGGCAAGCATCGAAGGCCTTGGACATCCACCGAGGACTCGGCCTTGAGGACGCTGGTAGCTCACTTTGGAGACAGTCGAGGACCCGAGGGCAGGTGGAAGGACATTGCTGCCGGTCTCCAAGGTCGGACAGCCAAGGTACGTCGGCCCTGAGGCTGAGCCTCTGCACCCACCCCACGCCGTCGTCTTGATTGATATACGGCCCGGGTCGACATCCGAGACGTGCAGCACGCAAGCACCAAGGCTGACATTACCCTGCAGGACTGTCGCAAACGCTGGTTTCACTCCCTTGACCCGTCGCTGCGCAAGGGTAGATGGACAGCCCAAGAGGACGAGCTTCTCCTTTCAGCGTACGCACGTCTTGGACCGGCCTGGCATGATATTGGTACATATCCTATCTCTCTAGCTCACACAGCCTCGTAATCTAACATCACCCACCTAGCCCTTCTCATTCCCGGCAGGAAAGACGACCAATGTTCAAAGAGGTACAACGACATTCTCAATCCATCTGCCCAAAACCGTCTGAGCGATTGGACAGCTCAAGAAGACAACCTACTCCGCCAAGGTGTTGCTACATTAGGTCATCGCTGGGCAGCTATATCATCGCGGATACCTGGCCGTCCACCTCTCACCTGCCGCAACCGCTGGCGCACTCTCTCTCGTCAATCTCATTCCCGCGTCGCTAAATCCCAAGGCAACACACCATCGTCATCGACGTCGCAAATGTCCCCCATGGATAGCGGAGTATCACCTGCACCCCAGAATCTCACTTTCGATATGGAATCTGGAAGCGGGAACGCAGCCGACCAGATTATGCCATTCTCCGCCATGGAGGCCGAGGCTGGTGAACAGACAGGGCCCAGTTTCCTCGACTCGGCCTTTTACGAAACCTTTTCTGGACCCTCGCCGCCGTCACTCAATGATGCTGACGGTGAGAATGCCGAGAAGGCCAACGGGACTGGTGTTTCATCCGAGTCCGTCCTTCTCGGGGATCTCCCATCGAGCTTCTCGGATCAAACACAGACCGCAAAGCAATGGACACAACCCGGGCCATTACACACGAGACACCGTCAGAATAGCACTACAGGAGCATTTATGCCTTCGCCGTCAAGTTGGTCCTCCATGAGCTCAATGGTTGCCACGGGCACATCACCGCCGGCTGATCAAAGCTTGTGGCTCGGATCAACGGGTGCTTCATCAGTACCCAAAAATTGGGGGATTCCAGGGGATGATGCAATGCTTCAATCCTACGCCGAATCATTTCAATTACCAGCAACGACACAACAAACAGTTCACCATCACCATCATCACCACATACATCATCACTTTCATCATTATCACCATCATTCGGGCGAAGACTCGTGGCGGCAGCTCGAGCGGCAATCAGAGGCCGAGGCAGTGCAGTCGCACACACAAAACAATACTACTAGACAACCAAATTCAGGATAGGAGTTTCAATTTCACAAGATACCATGTTTACCTTCCAAGAATCTGTCCTCGCAATCCTGACTCGCCCGACTGAGCCGTGTTCAAGTCGAAATGTCTCACCGACGCGCGTGCCATATTACACGACCCAGCCGAAGACGCGATAATGAGGTGGCAACCCGATCAAGGTCCAGGGTCGCCACGTTGATGCTAATCAAGACGAATGAGGACCATGGCAAATGATAAGGAGCTCCAGGCCATCGATTATTTCGCCCCCCTAGCTGTTTTCAGCCAAGGACGACCCTCCCCCGCAAGTTAATCCGAAGGGTGACCAAGGAAAAACCCAGTTAGTGCAATCTGACTCGGCCCAAAACTCTCTGCGAACTGGGCCCATGCGGATGGGGTCATGAGATAATAACACACAACCATGACTCGGCCAAGTTGGTGGTCCTTGCGCCGATAGTGTTGACTCTGTTTAAGAAGACGATAGACGGCATCCGGATGAGAGACGTCAAACTCGACAACAATAGTGACAACATCATCATGAAGACTGATTCTCTCAAGGACGAGGGCTTGCAGCGTACCGCCTCCAACGGAAACGGCGAGGTCGAAAACACCAATGCTGAAGATGCAGGCCTTCAGCGCGGATTGGCCGGCCGCCATCTTGTAAGTTGACTCAGCCATGGACTTGCTTATCTCTTCAGCTAACACAGCTCCCCTCATAGATGATGTTGGCAATCGGAGGCGTTATTGGCCCCGGTTACTTTGTCGGCATGGGAACTGGCCTTTCAACTGCCGGGCCTGCAGGCCTGTTGTTGTGCTTTGCCATCGTGGGGGTTTTGTTGTGGGCGGTGATGCAGTCTCTGGGAGAGCTTGGTGCTTTTATCCCAATGTCTGGTAAGTTTGATGTCGAAAATCCGCTTCCTTGGCGTTTCTAACAATGGATTAAACAGGTTCTTTTACTCATTACACGTCCATGTTTCTCGACCCGGCCCTTGGATTCGCACTTGGGTGGAACTATTGGCTTCTCTGGGCCGGCATTATCATCGCAGAATACAGTATGCACTATACACGACGCGCTTCGACCATCCGCTGACAAACGATAGATAACTTGGGTTTGGTTTTGACATACTGGGAGACTCCTATTCCGCGATGGGGCTGGATCATGATCTTCTGGTTCGCACAATTCTCTCTCCAAGTTGACAAACTGCTAATTGCTACGCAGGGGAATCTTCCTCGCCTTTACCTTCCTCGGCATCCAATCCTTCGGTGAAGCCGAATTCTGGCTCGCTTTGATTAAGGTCATTGCAATTCTTGCCTTCTTCCTCTGCGCCATCCTCATCACCTCGGGCGCCATCGGTGGCGAAAAGATGGGATTCAAGTTCTACCACGATCCGGGTCCTTTTGCAGACGGTGTCAAGGGAGTTTTCAAGATCTTTACCTTTGCCGCCCTCATGTACAGCGGTACCGAGATGATTGGTCTGACTGCTGGAGAGTCCAAGAACCCTGCTAAGGACGTCCCCAAGGCCGTCAAGAGCGTTCTCTGGAGAATCATTGGCATCTTTATGCTTGGCATCTTCTTCCTAACTCTTACGGTTCCTTACAACGACCCGAATCTGCTTTCGGCAAAGAGCAAGACTGCCCGCTCTCCTTTCGTCATTGCCTTTACTCGAGTCGGAGCTACAGCTGGTGCACATGCCATCAACGCCGTCATCCTCATCACCATGTTTTCCGCCATCAACAGTGCCCTGTATGTTGGCTCTCGAACTCTGTACGGTCTGGCTGTTGAGGGCTTGGCTCCCAAGATCTTTGCCTGGACGAATTCCAGGGGTGTCCCAGCCTACTCCCTCGTTCTTATGAATCTGATCGGTTTCCTGTCCCTGCTTAACCTTTCCAGCGGAGCTGGTGTTGTTTACACATGGATCATTTCCATGACAGGTGTGGCCACATTCATTACCTGTAAGTTGAGCACTGCATCTTTGCAACAGCAAACTAACAATATTAGGGGGCCTCATCTCTCTTAACCATATCCGCTTCCGCATGGCTCTCAAAGCCCAAAACATCCCCATCGACGTCCTCCCTTTCCAAGCCCCCGCCTGGCGCTTCTGTGCCTACCTCGGAGTTGGTGGCAACCTCTTCTTTGCCTTCTTCCAGGGCTGGACTTCTTTTGCACCATGGGACGTCGAGGCTTTCTTCATGAACTATGTCATCCTCCTCGTGTTCATCATCTTGGCTGTGAGCTGGAAGGTTACGCACAAGACAAAGTTTGTTACGCTCAAGAGTATCGATTTTAGCAGCGCAAGGCTTTGGAATGTTGAAATACAGATGAGGGCTGATGCCGAGGCTGCTGTTCAGGCTAAGGAGGAAGAGGTCAAGGAGTAGTCGGCTGCTGCGATTCGACAGGAGGTCGAGTCCATATTTACATAGTCTAAGGTTATGGAATCCTAAGAGAAGAAATCCTCCTCTGAGTTGAAACCTTGAGTTGAGTAGCCACTGTGATGAACATTCCTCGACAATACAAGACTCTTTCGTATCAAAGAATTCACGCCAAGAGAATGTTCCGGCTACATGATTATCTTTATGTGGAATTAAAGTGTCTGGTAGAAAAGCTATTAAGAGAAGCCGACTCCGACAACTGTTATCTAGCTCGAATACGAAAGTAAAATGACTCGGGTTCTCGCCCTTCCCACTCTAGTCCCAGGTCACAGCAATCGGCTCGTGATTACCCGAGAACCTATACCCGTTAAACCAGAGTTCGAAGCGAAGATCTGCGGGGGCAACAATGACGTGCACGTCGAATTGCAGGTGGTAGAAAGGCACCCCTTTGCGATACCAGGATCGTCTATTCTTATTCAGCACCATCTGGTCTTGCTGGACTCCTGTGAGGTTGCTTTTGACTACGCATAGCTTCTTTGCGCCCGCTGCTGTAGTTGTCAGTGGCTGCATGGGATTGTCATTGGGTCATGACACGCACCATGTTTCATGCTTCGAGGGAGGAGATGCGGCTCGTTGTTGGACATGACGATTATGGCGTCCCAGGACCTTGTGGTGCTTCCAGGATCCAGCTTGATCTTGAATGATTTGATGAGAGATGAGTTTGGATCAATGACATCGCCCTAGATCGTCAGAAGAAAAGCTCAGGAAAAGATTTGCACTCGTACCTTGCGTATTAGCCACTCTATCTGGCTTCTGGCCCATTTGATCTTCGGATCGTACTTATCCGTCTTGATATCCTCGTCAAAATGTATGGCTGGATCATACGGTTCCATGACGACCATGCCGTAGCTTGAACGCGCGAGCCGTGTCGCCAGGACCGGTAGGCTTCCCGTTTGAAACCTTTGTTGCTGGTCAAGAAGGAGCCCGCGGACGACGCATAGCTGAGGCTCCTGGCACGGGACGACGATGACATGTCGCGCATTCGGGTGCGGGTACCCAACAAGCTGTTGTTGTATTGCATCGCGCACGTACGCTGAACTTCCCAGGCCTCCGGCTAGAACCATGTACTCCTGTTTTTTGTCGTTTGCATTAGATGCTGTATGTGCGAAAGCGGGAGAAAAGACGGCTTACCACTTGGTCCTTCATGCCCTTTTCTCGCATCCACTCAAGCTGCTCCTTTATCCGGCTCATGACTCCTTCAATCTGAACATCAAACAGTGCCTGGATCTCTTCTCTGTTCGAGGTCAGCAATCGTTCAACCCTAATGGGCTACCGTGTCACTCGCTTTGTAAAAAGCATCCGACCCCTCTCAACCCGCAAGCCCGGGTGATTAAAGTCGAAAGCCACGCCCTCCATGGGTATCTTAAACGTCTGCTGCATGTACACCTTCTCTCCAAATTTGTGCTTGACAGTCCGAAAATGGTGGCTTCTCGCCATGGACGTCGCCAAGTCATCAGGGAGCCTCTCAATCGCGTCGGGGTTCGCCGCCAGCCTCTGCGCAACCAGGCGGATGAAAGCCCGGTCGATGAGCGTAGATCCGATGCCGATGCCTCGTACGCCTGAGACCTGTGCCATCTGAGGAGAGATGGCGTCGGTCGAGGTGATGCGCATCAGAGCCAGATCCGTCGTTCCACCACCGGCGTCGACGGTAAGAAAGACGTGTCCCTTTTGGAAACTAACGGCACTCGTCTTGAGAGTTGCGACAGATGCGGCCTCGGCCTCGGTGAGATCCACGAGCGCTACATGCGAGGGTCCCCCGGTACCAAAACCGGCATCGCGTACAACGCCTTTGAACGTGTTGACCATGGCGATGTTGGTCCAGGTTGTTGGCACGCTGAAGAGAAAGGTCACGGCCATGCCTCTCCAGCCACCCGTGTGGCGCCTCCCCAGCTGCGTTTCAACCGTCTCCTCTACATGAGCGTATATCTGACGCAGATAGTCGGTCAAGTACTTGCGCGCCTCCGCCGTGCCCTGAGGTGCACTGGAGAGTCCCTGCTGCCGCGCTGCCTCTAGTGTATCCTGGTCAATAAAGATCTTGAAGAACTCACGCCTCGTCTTGCCAGATCCAGGCCCGTCGTCATCGTCTTCGCATATAAAGCCCCAGGAACTGAGTGTGCCGTCGTCATTGTACACGAGCTTGGTGGGCACCTTGCGTTCTCCTCGGTCACCGCTGCCGGGCCAATCGTTGACCACCTGGATCGGCGTCCTTGGGGTCATCCATGCGACCCCTGCGGGTTCTGTCAGTACTTTGTTTTCGCTGCAGAGGGTGTGAATTTACCGGTATAAGTGGTGCCCAGGTCGACAGACACTAACAAGTCTGATTGTTTATTCATTTTTTTTTTCTGTTGTGAATGGGTGAGAGAAGAGGCCAGAGTCTCACAAAGAGGGTGGCCCATCGGCATTTGAGTTTGGATGCACTCACCTCCTCTCTTCTCTCTGATCGGCGGACAGGGGTAGGGTTTCCAATCTGCATGACCTGCAGCTACCCATGTCCAGGGTGATGGACCCTTGTCAATGGAGTCGTGTTGGCCCTAGGAATTGTCCAGCCAGGCCTGCAGACAGATGATGGAGCTTTCCTCCCTGCAGGTGCCCTTGACCATCTCTGTCTACGAAATGATGCACTCGCAGCAGCCCAGTGATAAGTGGCTCATCCCCCATCTGTGAAAGTTTTGTCCGCAGTCAACTCCTTTCGCTTTCCAATGGCGGCTACATCAACTGATACGATAACCCTTACAGGACAGTCCGCAGAATGGATTAACGGGGTAGAAACTCCCGTACCATGGACGTCGACAGTCCGTTTATTGCACTATGCACATACCACTGAAACTCAACCCCTAACCCCAGGCGAGTACATCACATCTATCGAGTCGTCCGTCAGTTCTCCTGCCCCCTCCAATACCGATGCCACGAGCTCCTTGGCCAGTACAAGTCTCTCGACCACCGCCGTCCCGAGCACCAGCATAAACACCAGCGCAGAAACCAGCGCCGACACCAGCGCCAGCTCCAGCTTCAGCAGTGTCAATCATTCCTCAACGGCTGTCTCATCTCCTTCTAGCGACAATGGCTCCTCGGGTCACTCCACAGGAGCACTCGCTGGGGCAGCCGTGGGATGTGCCATAGGCGGCATCCTGATCGGGCTTGTCGCCGCTTGGCTCCTCTTCCGCCGACGACGTAGAGGACAAGACGACATGAAAACTATTCCCCACGACAATCCTCGAGCTTTCGCGGCCGTTGAGAAACCGTCTCCCACCGTTAGCGACGATTCGACACCGTTGAACCATCTACTCCTCGACGCGACCCCCGATAGAGAGATTGAGGCCGAACTACAGGCCTTGGGGCAGCTCATCGATCAACATGTCGAAAAGTACTATCATCTTGACCCGATCTCCGACGTATCGACCTTGTCAGACCATGTTGCTCCGCTCGGAGACTTCCCTCATGGCACAGAAGCAATCGCAGGAGTGTGCGCAAAGCCGATGTCTCGCCAAACTGGTCTTCGGCATGTTATCTCTCAAGTCATCTTTAGCAGCCTCGACATTTACTCCCACGGCGCCTTTTCAATGCTCCCAGCGCCTCTTAGCACTTTTCTAGACTCAATGCCCTCTCACAACGCGACAGGTAAGGTCATGGATCCGTCTTTTCTTTTTTCGCAACTGACGCCAGTTTCTAGCTCAATCGGCCGCCTTTTCTGAATGGCGTCGTCTTTCAGCTTTCCTACTTCATCCGAGCCCGCACGATCGGACACCTCTACCCATTTCCGAAGCCGCTCTCAGTTCCCAAGCCCTGGCCCTGACGACCCGCCTCAACGGCTTCCTCCACCACTTTGTCGGGACCAGCCACAGCGCGCAGACAGATCACCTGCAGTCCGTCATCGTCGAGTGCACCAAGCTCGGCTATGTAATCTTGTCACAGCCCCAGGATTGGCGTTTCGTGTTTGAAAAGGGCAACTCGGTGGTTGTGTGCCCTGGGTTGGACAAGGGGGGAAGACGGGTAGTGGAACCCGAGGTCGGAGTCATTGGTGCATAACTAGGTTTTGCGGTGGAGTAAAATGCCCTGTCCTGGACCTATCGTCGTAGTCGATTCTGTCTGTTGGCTGTATCGCGACGAGAGTGCAGGGGATCAACCAACAGGTCGTTACATGTGGCTTGACAAAGGACCACCTAAGAGCCAACAAGTTCATTTAACTGTCTAGTCTCCTTCTTAATTCGATCGCGGAGTTGGTTCCGGACCGGACCGGCCGAAGGAGTTGCTTGGGGGCTGGTCCCTGCGGTGTGAGCGACCAACAACCAACAACACCAAGACATGAGACATGAGATATCCAAGAAAGGTCTGGTGCAGCTGCAAGTTGGTTATCCGCTCCACCCGCTCATTAAAAGGCCAATGGCGTTTCTAATCAGCCCGCGTGCTCATTTGCAGAACGCTGATGCACCTCGGCTTCCTGAAATTAACTCTCCTTAACATACCCAGTTTTGCCTTTCTCCTTCAGTGTCTTCAAGATGCCTGGTCTAAATGCTCGTTTCCGCCAAATAGTCACCCTGGCGACAGATCAAGATCCATTGTCAACCCAGGTCCACTCATGCATCGAGCTTGTCCGCACATGTCATTACGACCTCCAGCACCTCGTTCAACTTCGGAACCAGCACGCGACCTTGCTGCTACCCGCGGCGGTTGAGCGCATCGATGGCATCATTGAGGCTGCACAACAGTGCCATGACCGCGTCGACAGACTCGTGGAGAAGTGCCGACCGGAGGCGCACGGAGGAAAGACGCCCCTTCGAAGCAAGATGAGGTGGATTCTAGCCGATTCTCTCGACTTTGAGAGTCAACAGCCACTTCTTCACTGTCACCACGCTGCCGTGCTGGCCGAGTTGAATTTCGTACGCCAAGTAGTCCTTGCGGCCCCGACGATCGAGGACCAAAAGGTGGGGGAGACGAGTCCAGAGCCCGCTGTGATACCCTCAACCTTTTCTAATATTGCTCTCCTGGGAGATGTGTTTGACAGCATCCCGAGTAAGAATTACCTCCAAATATCTTCTCTAGCAGCAAAAATGATTTGCTAATGGGTAATTCGTAAATAGTGGCCGCCTGTGTCCCTGCCACGTCTCCACCGCTTTCCTCACCGTCAATCAACACTGCACCCTCTTCCGGCGCAAGCAACGTACAGAATCTTTCTTCTCCAGCGCCGACAAATGCACAGAGGCATAAGAAGTCCGTATCGATCATTGAGGTTCATGAAAAGTTCTCCGTTCACTCAAACATGGACAACCAAAAAGAGCTGTACCCCTATTCCGACGAGAAGGAAGTGGTTATCAATGAGCAGTCACGATCACCAGACAAAGATAGACTTGTCCTCAATCGGCAAGACAACACGGGTTTGCGTTTGCTGTTTGATCTAAATGACGTTGAGGTCTCCCCGAGGTCTTCCCCCCTTGCGGCTGCTCCGTCCCTTTCGTCTATCTCTCAAATCTCTTCCATGCCTAGTGTGCCGAACCTGCATGGTACACCTCTGTCTATTTCTAGCCATAACAACTAGAAACAGGGCCCCTATCTCACTACATCAGCAACTATCTAATAAAAGCTGACGCTGTAAACCATGATAAACTTGGCATTCAAAGCGAGGAAGTAAAACTTATTTTGCCACCTCAAAATTCTTTAAAGCAACGCATTAGCTAGTCTCTATTCCTCTGTGTTACCTCCATCAAGAGTCAAATGCGGTGGTTAAATCAGCATCAAGCTTCTATTCAGGACAGGAAAGGGAAGGGCAAAGAGTTATCCACTGTTACAGTTCGATAAAAAGGGAAGCTGGCTTAATATGTACATAGGTGAAGCTTATAGAACTGTAAGAAAAAGTGCTGTCTTTCTCTGTTGAAACCATCAAGTAGAAAGTTCCATGAGCCCTCCTAGCAGAGCATGCTACATGCCCCTTCCGCCGATCACATCTCTGATATCAGCAGCATTACGCTCCGTGAATATAACCCCGTTATTTATTTAGAGCTACGAATATATCTGATTGACCAGCACCATACAGAACAAGACATTCAATACTACCAACACCCAACCACTATGTACCTGCTTTCTAACCGCTCTGATCAGTGTACCCCTACGTGTTATCAATAGCTTGCCAACAGCCCTCAATCGAGGGACCTAGAAGTAAGTCTATATCAAAGAGATGGTCCCAATCTGAGACTGGCGGTAATTGATCCTCTGTGAAGCAAAAGTCCAGGCCAAGCCCATCACCCAGTCCTAATTGATCACCAGGACTCGACTGCTGGTCATCATTTGGCCCGTTTGTCGACAAGTGTACATCTTGCGGGAAATCTTGTCGTCTAGGGTCCTCTTGGGTGGCATCCGAGGGCCCCTCCAGATGCGGTGCTGGTATTGGATCTGGGTGAGCAGACCTTGGGCGTTCGTTCACAACCTCGCACTCGTCGCTTGGATCCGTAGCAGAAAAGTCCCGCCCACTCTCAAAGACTTGGGTGCTGGAGCTCTGTTCAGAATCCGTATTCTCCCTTTCAAAGTCCTGTTGAGTTCCCGCCTGCAGGGCAGTAACGGGCCGTGATATTTGGTCCATGTAGGCTCGAGATAAGCCACGATCCAAGGCTCTCCGTATGTCCTCAGGCCTAACATCAGCGAACACAGGATCTTCGACCAGAGACTGGCGAAGTACTTCTATGTACTCTGTTGTCAAGAGCACTCCTGGAACGTAGAGTGCTTCGTCAATGGGGACGCCATTAGGCAACATCTGACTCGGCTGCTCGGAGAGCGTAAAGTCGTTGTATGGTGAGGTGGGTCGAGGTGAATGGTGAGGGAATAAAAGGTCGAAAATCCCATACCACTGCTCCTCCTCGCTGCCACGGGCTGACCTCTGTTTGAGACGATTCTTTACTAGGTCGTCGATTTCGTTCCCGTGTTTTCGGTTAAGATGCTGTTTGACCTGTGGTACCCTCGTCAACCCGAATTTCGCACATGCCTGGTATCTCTGAAGGTCTTTTTTGCAGAATGGGAATGAGAAAGGTCGGGAAGTCGCCAACCCTTTGGGCCGTCTAGCACGTTTCAGTTGGCTGCTGGATGACTCCCCTTGGTTGACTTCATCACCAGAGCCAACTTGCTCCCTTGTTCTCTTCCTACCGCCCGAGCCTTGTTGTTGATGTGCTCCCTGGCCTTGCCGAGTAGATGCCGCCGACTGCACCCCAGGGTGGTGAGCTGAGGTCCTAAAGCCTTCTTGTAAGAGTCCTCGCAATATGCGTCGGGCATTCTGATGAAACCAGGGCAGGTCGAGGAGATCCTCCCCAGGGGTCCCAACGAACGATTCCGTGTCCTCGCTTGTGCTTCTCTTTTCAGACTCCTCCAAATCCAGCCTTTCCAAATCTCCCACTACTCCCGGGGTTGCAACGTCTCCCACGCTGTGACCTAATGTCGATGAAGTAGCGTCGGATTCTGCTGGAGTGTAGGCCTCGGAGTCCGTGGAGTCATTTTCAGACGTTTCCTTTCTTCTCTGACCGAGAGCCTCAAGAATGCTCGTGGTATTCGCTTCCAACCTTGCCTTGGATGACTCGCCCAGGCCAAGAACATGGCCCAGAAAGCCAAAGCCAAAACCTGGCTTCTGATTCCCTTGTTGGCGTTCCTCGTTGACTGCTTTGCCAGCAGGGTTATCAAGGCTTTTACTGGCGCTTCCTGGCCCAAGGATTTGGCTTGGGCTTACCGAATGTGGCAACTTACTGATTACCTGATCGAGAATATCTGGTTGGAGGGTGTCCGTTCTCGCCACCCTTGTTTCCAACTCCCAAGGATACTCAACAGGGGCCTCTCTCGAAGAAGAGGCCTTCACAAGCGTAGTTGTCTTGGCCAAGGAAGTTTCGCCTTCTGAGGTAGATGGGAAATAAATCCCAGTTGTGGCATCGCAGCATCGCCAGTGGCCGCAGATGGGACAGCCAACATCAAGTTTCAGGTTCAAGGGGCCGTAGTGGCACTGGCACTTTTCGAGAGTCAGTCGTCTGCGGCTTATTTGTCGGCCAATTAACACACACATATCCATCTCGCTTGCTTTTCGCCTGCTGAAAAGGTTACCTGGCACATGGTCTGTCTCGTATCGTTGATTGCGCGTCGCCACTTGTGGAGCCTTGTTTCGAATGTTTACTCCGACAAACCTGAGGAGACTTGGTGGCTGTGTTGAAAAGTTTTCTTACTAAACGGCAAGTGCTATAATGGCTTTGGAGGCGAAAAGCCTGAGCTCACTTCCACCACGAGCCAGTATGAGCTGGTTGAATATTCGGTCTGTCGCAAAGACTGAAGCCTTGCGGATATGTTGGTCAGGTGCCCATCACCGATGTGATCAACTGGGCAGCCAATCAAGTCGCTCCATGTCTCAGCCACTCATCAGGCATGAATGATTAGAGGCTGTTGCTAAGTTGTGGCCTGCATCCAACATAAATCGGCATAACTCTGGTTTTTCCATGAATTCTCTTGGTCACCGTCGTGCTCAACATGTTTTCCTAAGGGAATCGGTATAGGTTGGAGTCTGGCAACAACAAGGGTCCCTTAGGTCACCAATGTGACCATAAGATCATCAAGAACACAAATGTGACGATATATTTGTATAAAAACACATGAGTCCGTAGCTCAACGTAGGAGAGTTTGAAAGTAAGATTTCAGTCCAAACACAACGATTCTACAAATTCCTGTTGTATCAAGCCTCCCAGCTCTCTTTCCGTTACAGGGTCACACAAGCACCACAGCCTTAGGAGTTTATAAAGCATGTCTCAAGACAGCCAGATTCTTGGTATGCCATCCTTTACTTCAAATTTAATATCAAGCTGAGCCCATACCACGCAGTTGTCGACCATCCGTCGGTTCTGTTGGCGTTCATCTACGACAAGCCAACACTGCCCGAGCGACTCGCCCTTTCGCAGGGGACGAGGCGAGAGCATAAAGAAAGACTAGAGGAGATGGAAAAAGAGATTTCCAAACTTTTGGACATTGCGTAAGTTGCACAGAAAGTGGACGTTTACAGAATAGTAACCTGTTCCCACAATGCAACAGAGGACCAAAGGCCCCAAGTCTACCTCAAGAACGAAGTTAACGAGATTGCCTTTCAAGCAATTTGGGGCTCATGCTTGGCTTTCCTCGCTTGTTAGCAGTGCTGGGAAGACTTGAACCGAAGTACTAGATATAGTTGGTTGTGAGGGATGATATGCCGCGCGCCCGGTATCGAGTTTTGAGGTACCGCAACTCACATCCAGTTGTCAAAGAATCATAGTTTTCATTAATCATCATAATTCAATTAATATCTCAGTTTCTAAAAACTCCGATAATAAACAGGTGTTATCTTTCTCTCGTTACATCTCGATTTGTTAAGTATAGGCTCTACGCGGGTGGTTGCACTTCTCATCTCCCTATTCAGAGCTATCCCTATCATTGTTGTTTCGCGCGGCTGCTCGTCAAAAGGAGTTACTCCAATCGCCATCATCAGAGATTTAGCTTACTCAATCTGATTGAGTCAATCCCAATACGTAGCCCACCGCTTCAAGTATGTGTTCACCTCGGCCAATTTGTGGGATCCAGTCACTTTGGCCATGCCTGTGCCTGGTGACAGTTGGCGCAGGCACCGCATTGTGACCTCTTCACGAAGTCGGTCTTGGTAATAATCATGGCCAACTAGAAACGAGACGCGAAGACCGAGGAGCCCTGGCTCGACTCCTGCCTGGTCGCTCATCAAATCATTCCTATATCGAAATACCCAGCAAAGTGGTTAATGCTTCCAATTCAAGCCATTCTGTTGTATGTCGGTTCTCCCCTGGTGCTGAAACGGCGAGTTTTGTCTATCCATCTCGCGCAATGTCGGGGCGCCTCGGTGAAAGACAAAATCCCGAGGACCGATAATGTACATATCTGCGACTGTGTATGGGGGTAATGGTTGCTGGATAAAACTTCATGACGACATTGCTCATCATTGTTCTTTCATAGTGCATATTACCATTCACAATATAAAACACCGAAAGATTTTCCCACGGCGATGGTATCCTTATCACATTGCTACCAAGCTAACATCTCAATTCGCACTCATTCTTCAGCTTGACTGCCAGCATGTCGATTATAACGGTTCTCGGTGCCACTGGATCCCAAGGCGGCTCCGTGTGCAATGCTCTCCAAGGAAATCCGCACTGGAAAGTTCGCGCCATAACTAGAAACCCCGCTAGCAACGCTTCCAAGAAGCTCCTCGAGAAGGTGACTCGGTCCAAATACGAGAAACATTCCAAGATTTTTACTGACGACATACTCATCTAGGGCATCGAGGTCGTCGCCGCTGATGCCAATGACGAAGTCTCCCTCCATGAGGCATTCAGGGTACAAGATGAGCAAGCCGCCGACCCCTCGAGCCTAGACTAATCAAGGTTTATATAGGGTACAACAGCTGTTTTTGCTCTTACAAACTTTGATTGGTACGCGTATCGTTCATTTAGCTCGTTACAATACTCACGGCTCATTTCAGGGGACTTGTGATGAAGAAGGGTCGCGAGGCAGCCGGCGAGGTGGAAAAGCAGCAACAAATCAACATTGCCAAGGCGGCAGCTCAAACTCCAGGCCTCAAGCATTATATAATGAGCTCGTTACCCGCCGCCAGTCTCTCATCTAACGGCAAGCTGCCGGTTCCGCACTTCGACTACAAGCACGCGGCCTTTCAGTGGATCGAGGAGCATGCGCCGGAACTGGCAGCCAAGACAACCCGGGTCTGGCTTGGTTGGTATCCATCAAACATGGCATTCAACGCCATGATGAAACTTGTCCATCTGGTAAGTTTATCGCAGACGTCAGGCCAAGTTGGGAACTCTTTGCCCCTGTCCCATGGTCTGAATGGTATGCAGCACATGGTTAATTGTTTCTTCGACATAGCCCAGCCCCGAGGTTTATGCTTGGATTCAACCCAGCAAAGAAGACGCAGTTCTCCCCATCGCAGGAGACGCCCAACACAACGTCGGCGTGGTCGTACAAGGTATCCTAGAAGACGGACCAAGGTCGTTTGGCAGGATCGCCATTGTCATCACCGACTATCTCAAGTTGTCGGAAGTCGTCAAGGTCTGGGAGAGTGTCACGGGAAAGCGGGCCGTGTACATTGAGGTCTCGGATAAGACAACTGAGAAGATATGGGGTGTCGGAGGCCTTGAGATCGCCTCTCAGCTGCGTTGGAGTGAAGAGTTTCCCGACTGGCACAAGTTGGAGCCCGAACGGGTCATCAGTCTTGAGGGACTTGGTGTCAAGGGCAAGGTTCGGAACTTTAAGCAGGCCTTGGAGAGTGTAAAGGAGAATCTTATCTAGGTCTAGATACCTAACAAGACTAGTGCCAATCCCGTGCGCTTGACCTCTGGTGCGTCTTTCCAACCTACTCGGGCTTCCGACCGTAGACATACCGCACCTTGAAGTAGCTGTGAACCTTGCGGTTGCGGATTGCCTTGCGCGTCTGCATGAGAAACACCTGGAACTCATCTTCCGGCCACTTCAGGACCTGGTTCCACAGCAGAAGGGAGTATCCTATGGCGATATGTCAGGGATATCAGTGTTAGGTTAGGTGATAAGCTTGCTCACCCTCGAGATCGTTCTCCAATGTCAACTGGACGAAACGGCCCACCTGGGCCATTTTAGGGTCTTTAGGCCAGCTACCAATAGGCATCTGTAATTCACAAGTCAGATACATGTTGGAGAGGGTGTGCAAATCTCACCTTGTAATCCACCGTCTTGATGTCGACAAAACCAGCCTCCTTGAGTCCCTCCACCTGTAACTCACCTACAAAAAACGGACGGCCAAGGGCCTTGCCGCCTTCTTCGTACATCTTGTCGCAGACTTTCAAGACAGGCTCTAGCTCATCAGTCCCGTCATCGCTGAGCAGACGGACGTCAGCCTCGACCGACTCTACCCAGCCGCCAGGCGCGCAACAGCGGTAGGCCTCCTTAAAGAGGGCATGCCAGTCAGCAATAGCGCCGAAGAGGTAACGGATATGGATAAAATCAAAGTGATCATCTCCCCAGGTCCATCTCTCAGTAGCATCGTCTACCTCGAACTGCACATTCGGAGGAACCCACTCTGGCTGGCAGGGTGAGAGGTCGGTACCGATCACTTCAGCACCTGTGTACTGATCGGCAAAGTCACTAGAATGTGTAAGCATGAGCTGGTCGCTCATATCTGGATAGCAAGGCAGTGATACATTGCCCAAATGCCTTGCATATGGTCAGCGGCGCCCATGTGCATAGAGGGTTTCACGTACCGCTTCCTGTACCAACATCAAGTACTTTCTGAGAAACCATAATTATCAGCGTGAGGACTCTTGCCGTTCAATAATTAGAGCAAGTTCGTACCTGAACATTATTTTTGATAGGTGCGAGAAATAGTTGACCATCCAAGAGAAGGGTGAGGGAGTGGTGACTAGGGGTAAAGTTAGCATGGTGCACTCAGTCTCTAGAAACACGGCCGTACGAGATATCGATAGACTCTAACTGCTGGTCGTCATTGGGAAAAGCATAGTCATTGACAAACTTGTCGGCATGGTATGTGCGACCCTGGACACGACGATATTCGAGAATGCTGGCAGAGACAGAAGCGGTGGAACTTTCTCTAGGACGCTTTTAGTATCTTGTGTCGCACCACATGGCCAAGCCGTCCACTCACGCGTCCGAACCGATAGATGAATCGGCGTCCTAAGAATCAAACATCAGCTACGGATTTTCGACCAAACAGAGGCATTTTCAGGTCTTACTTCGCCTTGATCAGCTGGAACTAAATCGATCGGAGATGGAGTCGATCTCGGTGGAGAAGCGGAAGTCGGTGCCCCGGTCGGCGAATTGGACCCGCACATGGTGAGTGAGACAGTCGTACCAAAATTAGAGGGAGGCTAAGATGGTGGTGATGGAGCTAAGGATGAAGGATGGACGGATCGCGAGAGGAGTTCGAGCTCGGAGCGGGGAACACCCATGTTAGGGGTCGGGTCATGGCTAAATAGCGCGGTTAACCTCCAATCGCGTGATGGAGAGTTGGTTTGGTAATCCGCCATTGAAGACTAAGTAGGTAGGTCTAGGGTAAGTGGCTCTGGCTTGTGTTTGCGTCCAGTTGCGGTGGAATGAAGAGTGTTCGGGTTGGCACCAGAGCCTGAATGGGTCATTACTGTTGAGGAACTACATATGTATTCAAGATAAGGTCTAAAACCTTAAGCAGACGGGAGAGTGTAACGGTCCCTTGTTTATATCTGGACACGAGGCAGGATATCGACGGTCAACACCCTTCACCTGTCTATTTTCTCTTCTAGGACCATCTTAGAATCACTATACAGGATGGCGAATCAGCATTCGACATGCAGTTCGCCGACGGTTTATAAACAATTTTGTGTCTATTATCTAAAGAGCAAACAGAGATTCAAACCAAGTTCTACTTGCATTACTGTTGCATAAATGTACTACTTTCTTTCATAATTTTGGTGCAGTGCTGCCCAGCCGACCTCGCACTGCCATACCTGAACCACATCGGGAGGTGGCTTGTTTGATGATGCATCAAAAAAAGCAAAACCACTGCATCTAATTTCCCCTCAATCCTCTCTGTCAATCTTGATCTTTCCGACACTGCAATCTTCAATATCGACTGCATAATGCCCAAGACATCTCCCGCCAACGCGTGGGTCGGCGCGCCTCCCGTCTCCGAAGGCGCCTTTGCCTTTGCCCACGGCGACTTCTTCGCCGAAGCCTCAGGCCAAAACAGGCACCGTCGTGCGACGCCACAGGAGCTCAAGACGCACTTCACATCCGGCAACGACAAGGATCATCCTGCGCACTGGTTTGAAGCACAGCTCATTCACTATGGCCTCCCGCCGTCAAAGACAAAGTCGGTCGCCCGCATGCGTCTGCTGGATGTGATGAATGCGGGGAATCTCAAGGTGCCGGCAGATGTTACCAAGATTGAGGGCAAGCTGAAGAAGGAGTGGACAAAGAATGATCGGGAGGCCAAGAAAGCATCCAAGGCTGTTTCTTCAACACCGGCAAAGGCTGCGGGTGCCAAGAGAAAGGCCGATGATGACGCTGGTCCCTCAAAGAAGGCAAAGACGATTACCACCAAGGTCACGACCACAACCAAGACGACCACAACTACGAAGACGACAACCGCCAAAGCTTCCACTTCCAAGGCTTCCACTTCCAAGGCTTCCACTTCCAAGGCTTCCACTTCCAAGGCTTCCACTTCCAAGGCTTCCACTTCGAATGTGTCTGCTGCCAAGGCTACTCCTGCCACGCCTGCAAAGAAGCAGACTGCCCGTCGAGGTGGCGCCTCCTCCATACCTGGTCGAAGCACACCCGCCACCTCTCAGTCGTCAGCTCCCCTCGAGCGAATGGCCCGTCGAGGTGGCATCTCTCAAGGACCAACCCGCGCATCAAGACAGGATTCACCAGAAAGCTCTCCTCGGAAAAAGCAGACGGCCCGACGCAGCAATGCCTTTATGGCACGAGGACGCATCGAAGCACCCTCACCCCGACCTTCCGGCTACGATTTTGCCGCTCCTCCTCCCTACTCGGAGTACCCAGAAGATGGCGGCTACCATGACTACTCTTCTCGTGGCGAATATCAATCTCACAGTGATGGCTATGATGACGGCGACGAGGACGAAGCCAGTCTCGCGCCTCTTGGCCTTCTCAACGGCGACTATGAGGTTGATTCAGAAGACGTCACTAGCCAGTGGGACTTCTACCACCAGGACGACTTTGGGCTGACCCTCACGCTTTACGGTTCCTCTCTGTGGGGACGCTTCAACCTGGGAGTGTACGAAGGTGTTTTCTTCATTGAAGACCGCCCGATGAGATCCTCCCACGAAAAGGTATGGTTCAAGTGGCGGGGACGTGAAGACCAGGGACCCATCATGTACGGCGACCGAAACAACGGCTGGATCAAGTTCCTGGGCGATGGTCGGATCGAGGGGTTCCTAGACGCGCAGTCTCTTTCTTTCCAAGGCCGCCGGTTACCGGATCAGCCGACGAGGAGTAGGATTGATGCGCGCAGCATGAAGAATGAGTTTGATGGGTACTCTGAGGATGAGTATGAACGCGAGAACCGGGCTCGTTGGTAAGTTTTGGGGTTGACAGGTGTTTGTTATTGATGTTTATTGGTTTCGCGTTTGGGTTGATGTTGTCAGAGTTCTTGGTGCATGATGTCGCTTGCGGACAAAGGCTGCGGCGATTGGGGTACTTTTTTTATGATCGGTCACCCGGCTTCTTTTGTCTCATTCGTCTCATCACAGTTTATCGATCAGACAACATTCCTCTGATGAAATTCAAATATTCAGCACTTCTTATCAAGATGTCGCTGTCGCATCTCGCCAAGGCTGGGACGTGGAAGCACCCATTTATCCGGAAAAGGCCCCACCTTGTGCAAGGAATACACCAGATAGATAACCAGTGATTGGCTCTTGGAGACAGCATCACTCACTCAGATTCTTCAAATTACTCACCCCCTTTCTTTCTTCTCTCAATGTCATGTTAGAATCATGAACGTCCTCAAAGGCATCGCTGATGTCTTTTCAACAAGGAGCGCCCCTCGAGGCCTCACCGGCGCCCTCGGAACTCCCCTACCCTGGTTCCCAACGACAAAGACCTTTCGTGAGACCTGCAGTCATTTCACCGACCTTCCCAACGATCCAGACCTCGAAAACACGCTGTGCGAGGTCCACTACATACACCACACCCTCAGATACTACCTACTCCCCACGACACTGCCCGACGACAACTTAGAGCTGTGTAAGAAAATGCTGCGGAGCCTGGAGACACGACGCGACCTGACGTCGCTGGTACTAAGAGAGACGTCGATCCTCGACACCATGTTTGGTATTTCTCAATTCCGAAAGCCACCTCCATATGAACCGCCTGACCTACAACGTCGTGTCGCATCTCTGAATAACCACTGGAACCTTCTCAACGCCAATCCCACGCCCTTGTCACGCGGCTATGCCACCTCTCACAGCCCGCCCCTGATACAAAGAGACTATGAGCTCACCCTGACACTCGAGCAGGCCGCCGAGGCAGAGCTCCATTACAGGTTGTGGCGGACTAATAGGGATAGAAAAGTGTCATACCTCAAGGGGCACCCCCCAGAGCCGATCAAAGCGAGGATGGTGACGCGCGGTGAAATCGCCTCGGACGCCGTGTGGGAGGCGCTTCCCTGGACACCAGAGGAGATGAGCAAGGCGCCGGACGACAGGCAGATGAAGTTTGAGCCGCTCTATCAACCGATAGAGAGTCAGGCTGTGCCGCTGGACTGGGTAAATGCGGGCTCGCCCCCTGTTTTCACGACGCCGGAAGAGGAGCGGCGCTGGGATGTGGTTAGGAGGAGGTTCAACGAGAGGAAGGATCGGCAGGTCGAGCATGCAAAGAAGCTAATGGCGGAAAGGAGAGGCTAGGGTGCGGCATGGGACAAGTTCAGTAGATTCCAAGACATTCAACATGAGATGGCGAGCGGCAGTTTCGACATATGGATAACGGATGGGGTTTTCATTGGTCACAATACAACTGACTCGATGGCATAGAAGGTATATTTGCATATTTGTTTTACTATACCCAGCTTGGAGACTAGAACGGCATATTTTCAACCAGTAGCTTGTTACAACACCAATCTTTACGACTGATTATAGTTCGTTATTTGACAGCACGATCCCCGTCTACATCTAGGTGATTATATTTTTGGGCATGTGTTATTTGTTATTGTGGCTGATAGCCTTTTGGAAGCGTCACCAAGTACACAATGAGACCCGTCTACTATCGAGACATCGAGAGTCATATTATTCTCCAAGCTCACCTGTCCTTACTGGGACAAGTCCTGCAGGATCTTGCGTCCTTTTACACAATCATCCTCGTGGTCTGGTTCCCTCTCCGTCTCCTTGATACCATCCTGAACCCACTCTTGCACTACAGGATGATCAAACAATCGATCCACGTATTCCTGAGCTGCGCCCTCAAGCTCGACACCATATGTTTTACAGCGCGATGCAATAGGCGCATACATAGCATCCACAATGGTAAACTTGTCCCCGGCCAACCATGGGCCTCCAAACTTTTCGATTCCTTCCTTGAATAGGGCATTGAAACGGTTGATGTCCCTCTGCAGAGCCTCACTCGGCGTTCCCAACTCAATTCTTAGGCCGACGTTCATACTGCACTCATCCCGTATGGCGTTGAAGCCAGAATGCATCTCTGCCGCAGCAGATCTCGCAAATGCGCGAGCCGCAGCATCAGCAGGCCACGCGGCGGGGTACTTTTCGGCGATGTACTCGCAGATGGCGAGAGAATCCCAGACAAGGATCGACGTGTCTCCGTCCTGCAGACAAGGGACTTTACCCGTGGGAGAAAAGGCGATGAAGTGAGGTTGGCGAGGACCGGGCTTGAAAAGATGGAGCTTCTCCTCAAAAGGAATGTCGAGGACCTTGAGGAGGACCCAGGGTCGCATGGACCAGGATGAGTAGCGTTTGTTTCCGATGAAGAGTGTATAAGTCATGTTGATTTTGTCGTTGATTTGTAAGAATAAACAAAGTCTTGGCAGAGGTGAAAGATGAGGATGGTTTTTATAGCGTCGATGGACGACCCCGCTGAGCTGGTGAGTCATGGCACGCCCTTTATTAGATAGGCGGTCTGGTCTGTTGGTAATCAAGTAATCAAGAGGGTTTGTGGTGCCACAATCTTGGAGTAGGCCAAAAGGTTATTGAATTAAAAGTCCTACGTAGTTATTACATGATGTATAGGTGCAGAATTCATCTAATGATTGCTTTTTTTTGCTGGAACCACTAATGTATGTGCCAAACTCCTCATGATTATGTCCACAGAATTTTGGATCTTGTACTGGTTCAAACGGAGCTCTTGTGAGTGGGAGGGCTGTAGGCGTGCTCTTTCCGTCGCTGCGCACCGTCCCAGAGTGCAAGGCAAGTCTCGATTAGATGGACGATGAAGAAGGGGATGAGGTTGTATTGCCATCCCCGCATGATGCGGAGGTGGCTCTCGATGTCGTCTCTTTGGCTCGAATTGGGAAGATCGAGCTTGAGCATTGCTGAGTACCAATTCTGAGGTGTCCAGGATTGGAGGGGGTATTTCTCTCCGGCGTCGAGTCCGGCGGCGACACGGGGGTCGATCCTCTGGCCGTTGTGGTCGTTTGTCACGACAAAGACGTAGATGAGCGCGCTAAGGACGAGGAGGAGACTGAGAACATTGGTGACGAGCCATCCGTAGTACAAAGCGATGCTGAATTTGTTGGGGTTTGGTCGAGATCGTAGCCAAAGAATCAGAGATCCTCCACAACCGATGAGGACAAATGCCGTGCCTGCTGCGCCATTGCTGGTATGGCCCTGGTCGACAATGAGATTCTTTGGTTCGCCCTTGAGCTCATGATCCGCGCCGTTGTATCTGAAAGTAAAAGTTCCACTGGCAGTACCGTGGAGCCATCCAACCATGGCCGAAATAAACGACAACTCGATGATGGAAACGACCATCAAGAGCCCGAGGGCCACGTACAGCGCAGGACGAGGAAACATTTTGCAATGGAGAAAAGAAAGTGACGAGAGAGAAACAGAAAGGGGATCGACAGTGTTGTTTATAACTTTGATGAAGGTCAGCGCTAGATACAATTCTGGGCTTGTTAGTGCTGACCAGGCGCTTACTAGAGGCTGCGACTACCGGTGCCGGTAAGCGTAGAGTTACACTGCCGGGACACTGCCATAGGCCGCCGCTGACGCAGCCTAAGATCAATTTGACGTGTGCGATTTGGGTGGAAGATGCAGAGTTGGTGATGGACGAGGTTGGTGGATGCGTAGTAAGCGCGTGAGTAGACGGAGGAGGAGCAATTTGGCTCTTGTCCCCGCCAACACTCAACTCCAGCGTTTTCAGCGCCATAAGCCTGAGAAACACCTTCAAAAAGCCCAGAGGCGACTTTGTTTACTCAAAGCTAAACGTCGTGGCGTTCAGATGTGGCTCACTGAACCCATGTCGTCCGTCAATTGGACGAGGTCGCGATGCAACGTCGAGCTGACTTTGACAACGGGTCCATCCTCCACAGTATGAGGAATCAACCAGGTTACTGGAGACGGGCTGTCCCGAGGTGGGAGTTAGACTGGGCCTTGCCACCCCTCGAGAAAAGGGACTTTGGTTCGTGCCTGTTTATTGGTTCGTCGTTCTTACGTTGCTACCCCGGATCTTGTTATCCCCGAGGCAGTTGGAGGGCTGCGGATCTTGACTCTATCGTGTCGTTGCCAAGTCCTGCATAGGTAGACAACTACTCACCTCAGCTTCATAAGCGGGCTCCAGGGCTTGAACGCAATTTTAGCCAAGCTATCGAGACGTGCTTCTACGCTTATGCAACCCACTAGAATACGAGCAGGGCACCATCCTTAGCTTGCATTGCCTGTTGCACGTTTTGCTGGCGCCGAGTCCCTCCAATCATTGGGTGGGTGATGGGAAACTCGATGCAGGTCTAGGGTAGTATTGATGTACTCAAGAGGACCATTGATCAGCCCTCATCATCAGAGATATGAGATGCCTTCAAATAAAGTGGGGGGTTTCCTTTCCTTGTTCCATTTTTTTTTATCTGCGATATTAATAAACTAATCCGCACATTCACCTTTGACGGACGATCACGGCCAATATTTACCCCAACCTGCACCAGTTCCATTTTTCACCAGAGCCAATATGTATACAACCCTCAGCTCATATGATGAGTGAGTAATGCTTCTCGTTGTTAAGCTTGACCTCTCAGCTCGCGCAGCCTCTTCTATTCTATTTCGAGATACCGCAATGCTCCGGTGTCGATTCTGGAAAGGTCCGCGACAGGCTCGTGTTCAAGCAAGGGGCTTGGCGCGATCGAGGCAGGGTAAGACTAAACCCAACCCCCTGGCTGTGTCTATTTGGGGCCGTTCCTTGGGGCCTCCCGTTGAGTCTGGACTGTGGTCTATCCTGTATATTACTGTCTCTGTGCGAGTTGGGACGAATTGATGAGCCCTGGGCTGCGAGAGCGTTACATTGTTGGAGCACTACCTGATCTCACCAAAGTTCCAGTGCGATACTGGTTTTTTGTTACTGTAAATGAGGAGAACTATTCCAAAGACCGGCCGCAATCAGCTTAGATTCTTGTTCATTGCGGACTGGTAGCACTCGCGCAGTCAAAGACAGCGGCAAGTGGCAGCTCGGGCGCTGCTCCTCTATTGTCAAGCAAACGGTTTCAAAGCTATTTTTGAGGTTGTAGGAAATGGGTCATGTGCCTAATATGTGGCTTTACACGTGTCCTCAAACTCCGTAACTTGGTGATGACCAATGACTCTGGGCATGGTCCAAGGACACCTGTATGTACATTTTAGGAAGCTTATCGTCTGGACTCCCTCAAACATTTACGCTTAGTACACTTGACAACCAAAATAATGTTATGAATGTTTCATCACTCAGGGGCAACGTTACTCGGACCTAAGTAGGGTCAGTGATCTTGGGGAAGACTCCGCCGATATGCGGGCAGCATGTGTTGTGGGTTGGGGGCCTTCTCACCCTTATGGGACGCCAAAGATGTTTGAAAGACCATAAAGTAGCATTGAGCGAGGCTAGAAAGTAGATGAAAGAAAGGGAACAGGCCCTCGCCTCCAATTGATCGGCCTTGCAATATTTCGTCCGTGTGGCTAGTTCAAGCGATTGGAGGATCATCTGTGTCTTGAAGGATAACAAGAGGGACGTAGATGGCTGTCAGCTGACCCGTCTTACACCACCCACCTATAAACACAACTGCGTCGTGAAGCAGTCATGATCAGCTGTCTGTCATATCAGCACTAGATATTAGAATCTGGCTGTTAATGGGGAGATGAGGGAGGGAGCCGTCTCAAAAGGCCCTGATTTAGAAGGTGAGTTAACCTGTCGTCGATGCGAGAAGAGGTTAGTCTTGGCTGCCTTGAACGGCCTAATAGTAAATTAACAACTTGAAATATTGAAATAAAACGAAAAACAATAAAGGAAGATCTTTTACCGACTTCCCTCTCCAGAGCACTAGACCATGACAATACACAATGCGAATCTCGACTTGCACCGTTTCCGTTCGCGCCAAGTTTTGCCTCATCTGCTAAGGCCGTCTATAATATGAGAAATACTTCTATATATAATGCTCGCTTTTATACATCCATTCAAGGAACCCTATAACAGAATTGGGCAATTCAACTATGTGAGCAATTAGAAAAACTCGCTACCAAATATGTCAAAGTTCACTCTCATTCATCCCCCGTGTCGATATTAGGATTAATGGGCCCGATAAACATATCAAAAATGTTTCCATCGATAGGTTTTGTATCGACACAGTCACTAAGTTGAACAAGTCAGCTCTGTGCGCTCCGCTAGATCAATAGGTAGTGTGGTTTGTGCCTTACCAGTTATACTCTGTGCCGCAGTGGTCAAGAAACTTCAGGTACTGTTTGCCATTTGGATCATCTCCAAACCGCAAAAATTGAATCGCCACCTGGGTACGACTTAATCCCTCTCCGAGGATCACACTGATAAGCCTCAGAATTGGATTCTCAACCCCAGCGGCACCCTCCCTGCCTTCACCCCATTTGCCGTCGGTCAGGACGAAGATGGTGAGGTTTTTCGGTTTTGTCAACCCAAGCTTCCGATGCCAAGATGATAGTCGTGGAATGACTATCCGATCAATGAAAGTTCCGATTCTATCCTCAAATGAGATCTGATCCCATTTTTGGTTGTTGAACTTGCGTAAAAGTTTTGAAGTGTCTCCCTTGTGTATCAATGGTACTTCAGACGAGAAGCAGATTTCAACACCGTCAGGATCGAACCTCTTAGCAAGATAGGCAAGAATCTTGAACTTTTCCGTGATTTCGTGGAAATGTTGGCCCATTGATGGTGACACATCCACCAAAAAGATGTGGTCACGACCTTGGACGTTGTTCCCGAGCTGCTCCACGACATCTTGAACTCTGGGGTCGACAGGACACCAGCTTTTCTTGGAATGCCTGTACCATTCCTGAGCCTGATCAAAGGTCAAGATAGGGGACGATGTTAGGGGTCGTTGTGAGTCGGGCTGGGCGGCAGTAGCGGGAATGTTGACAAACCGAGGATGAGGCGCTTCTTCGGGCTGGCTTCCAGGCAATTCAACCCTAGGTGAAAGAGGTGATGAGAGTTCAATGATTGAAGTGGGAATAGGGGATTGCGGTGAGGCGGGGGTTGTATTTGTGGTTGTAGTCTGGGATCGACCCCTTGTTGGGGGTGCCCATGGAGAACCAAAAGAAACGGGACGAGGCGGGATGCGAGGCGGTGAGTTGACTGATAGCGACCTGGCTGGTGGTAATCTGGTTGTTGGTGATCTAGCTGTTGGTAATCTGACTGTCGATGATCTGGCTGTTGATGATCTGGCTGGTTGTGAGTTGTATTCATGGGCCGAGGAGGTGGCCTGTACGATTTTGGCGAGTCGTTCGCAGAGCATTTGAGCATCTTGTCGATCTCCTTGTGGGACTAGCATGGATGTATCAATCATTTCGAGCACCTGGAGGATAACAATGTCGTCTGGGAAAGTGTCGCGGATCCAGTCATGGGTCATTCGCACGGTACCCAGGGCCTCGGCGCCGTCATGGAAACATCCACCGTGGCCAGCGTCATTAAACCTAGGCATTGTTCTCGTTTCGGCCATGCGATTCTTTCGATACTTTTCCAGACCCTGCTGGCCACACTTGATCCAAATTGCGGCCTCGCTCATGACGCATCCGAGTGACCAAATGTCGACTTTGGGGGTGATGGGAGTTCGCCCTAGACGCGTATAATCGGCATGGTGGCTAGCCTCCGGGGCACCTTGTCAAGTCAGCAATGGAACAACACATGTTTTGGAAGGGTGCTCACCGTAGACCTGACCTCCGTGCAAGTCGATACCCCACGTGTCTTGACCAGTCGTCAGGGCTTTGGTGTGGCTATATCCAAAATCTATGATGACGAGCCCAATATCGTAAGACCGGCTTGATGCGGGTTTGGAAACGAGGAGGTTTTCAGGTTTGATGTCTTGATGAATGCTATAGTACACTGTTAGCTCTGGTATTTTGAGACGTCAATCTGTCTTACGTCTGGAAGCCAGTGTCGATGGAAGCCAAGTGAAGCTGATGCAATCCCTCCAAAACACCAGAGAAGGCTTTCCAGATCTTGTTGGCGTCGGGCAGTGACTGTGGTGGGCCCATGGTGGTATAAAATTCTTCCAAGTTCTCGCCCTCGACAAAGCCCAATATCAGATTGTATGTGATGGTGCCGCCTGGGCGTTGTTGTTGGTAGCAGCCATGATAGCTGATGATGTTGGGGGAGGAACGGCTTTGTAGACTGGTAAAGGTTTTTACTTCTCTTTCGTATTGGGCTCTGGAGGGTTCATTGTAGGTCTTGCGGACGTAAGTAGCCTGTCATTGGTATGGGTAAGCAGTGAACTCAAGATATGCTGCATGGTGGTTCGTACCGGGTCGGAGCCTGCGCAAGACGGATTCGTTTTGATCTTGTGGACTTGTATGGTGTCGCCAGCCTTGATGAGCTCCTCTGTACAAATTGGAAAGATGTGCCGAGGGCTGAAAACTTGATTGTAAAGCCCGTGTTGCTCAAAGGTGACAGGGAAGAATATCCACTGCGATTTGGTAATGGCTTCGAAAAGCTCGAGGTGCGGTGGCGTATCGGGCCAGGATGAGGGACGGGCTTCCAGGGGAAATGTAGCGTCCTTTATGTTGCGCTCGACGAGCCACCCAAGGAACTCGACCTTGTTGATGTACACGAGAAGGGAAAAGGTGCACAAGAAGCTCTGGAAAATGACATCCTTGGATTTGTTGACGGAATAAGCCCTCAATATCGCGTTGATGTTGTGGGCCTTCCAAAATGCCTCGAGACGGTACCGAGGTATGTAATGCGGTCTCTCTCTCCCAGTTGCGTCTTGGCCATAGAATTCCAACTTCAAATGCCCAAGCTGCTCCCAAAGTGTTGGGGCATTATTGCGCGACATGGATCGAAGGGCGCGATGCGCAGCGAGAGAGATCGGGGGCAGTGAATGGCTGTGCCGGGTTGGCACTCGTTGGACAAGAGCTTGGAACGTCGGTCTCGAGTCAGGGAGAGGGTTTAGGTTGTATGTAACGGCTCGTGAGAGGACGATGTTGAGCAAACTCGTGGGGTGGGCTGAATCGGATTGTTCAATAAGAGAAGGAGATTGAGTGCGCACGAGGCATAAAACAAGATGGCAGAGTAGGAAGTGCTTGCGACAAGGATCCGGACGTGGAAATAGATGCGACAATAGATGCGCTTGATGATTCTGCGACAAACAAGGCGCTGTTGTAGGTTCCGACGTTTGTGAGATGGAGAGTATCGGGGCGGGGTGAATGGGATGGAAAGATGACGGAGGGAGGGGTCGACAGAAGTCGCGATGGAAGAGACAGCACCACACCGTGGGCGCGCTCTGCGAAACGGACGGGAGCCTTCAGGCTACAAGGCGTCCTCGGCAACCTAGGCAAACAAATGCCTTATCGAGGCTGAGAACGCACTGAACGCCTTCTTTGGCTGTGGGCTGCATAGGTCGCACACTTTCAACTCGGCTGCATCTCATCCATGTTGGGCCACCCAATTGTTCCTCTGATATCCAGCCACACAACGTTCAGCGCTTAGCCGGGAGGCGTTGGTAATCACTGAGGTCATCAGAACGATCCCTGCCTTCATTTTCAGCTCTGGCTGTCTGATGAGACCTGCAGATGTAACACAACATTGATATTGATGGCCTGCTTCGTCGTTCCTTTGCTCAATACCAACGTCTAAACGGCGTCCCTACGTTTAAATAAGCTTGGGCGGCCAATGGCGCCGTTAGCGCATCGTGTGAACCTTGCTAGGCTCCCGAGGTCAGCTGCAAGTCAGGGCCTGATGCCACCTGGGCGAACTGTAATCTGCTGCGGCTGCAGGGGACAGCCTGCGAGAACGCCGGGCGCTGGGGGCTCAATGTTCCTGGGGTTTGGACCCGCCCAATTATCGGTCATCTGTAATATCACTCATCTGCAAAGCAGACCACCACTTTGATGTTTGGGTAAGCAAAAGCTGGCTGCTAGGAACTATCATCTTGTCTGCCTTACGAGAAGAGGCAGGTCATGCAATCCTCCAGCCCGGATCGCACTTTTGACGTCACGTCAGAGCCTTGCAGAAACAAAGTTAGAAGCCCGTCTTGATCACTTGGTATTATGAGACGAAACTTAAGTAATACATACCTTACCATAGATCGCCGCTTTTAAGGCCTCTTCGCTCACTAGCTTAGCTTTAGCTTAGTGATTTATTAGCCCCCCCTTAGCCCCTATTAGCTCTAATTACCCCTCTAGCTAAGTAAAGCATACTACGTTTATGTCACTTATGCCCACGGCGACTATTTCTTCGGCAGCGCACTCATCCTTGAACGGTTCCCGGATGCGGTTCTGGTCGCAACCCCCGAAGTCGTGGCTAGAATGGAACTTGAGACTGCGCCAGAACGTCTGACTGGTCTCTGGGAAAAGTTGTTTCCCAACCAGATCCCCCAGACGCTCAAGATCGCCTAGCCGCTTTCTCGGGACCATTTTGAACTAGAAGGAGAGAGTCTGGAAGTGATCAGGACTGGCCATATAGACACGGATGACACGACGACTCCTTGGGTCCCATACATCAAGCTCGCTGTGGCGGGAGATGCCGTGTACGCAAACACCCACCCGTACTTGGGCGAGTCGGGAACAGCTACCAAGCGGAGGGAGTGGATTGGTGCGTTGGACAAGATAGCCGCACTTGAACCTGAGCATGTTGTGGGTGGGCATAGCGACCCAAGCAAGGGGTTCGGGCCTGAAGCGGTCCACGACACAAAGATGTACTTGGAGAACGTTGACAAGATTAGTTCCGATACCGGTACGGCTGAAGAACTTTATGAACGCATGTTGGAGATTTATCCTGAGCGCCTAAACCCGTGATCTCTCTGGGCAGGTGCTGTCCTGATCAAGCGGCCATAATTTGACCATGCTAGGCGATCTAGCAACATATAGGTAGTCATGCAAAGTAGCGGCAGTTATTCATTGATGCTCATTTCTTTAATCTCTTGTTCCTCTTGGTCTGTTGTTCACTCCTTGCTCTGGCTCTCAATGTCGATTTACATTTCAAGGCTTCGAACAAAGTTAAGAATATCGTCTCGACGGTCTGCGTAGCCAAGAACCAAGACTGCAGACAGAGTTAACACTGTGTCCTTGTCTTTGGGACGCCATTTACTTACAGTGTCCCCATCCTTCATATATGCGGAGCTTCGCCTGAACAACAAGCTTTTGGATAAGCTCAGCACTCGCCTCGACAGGAACTCCTCCATCGCTTCCGTCGCGAATGAGAAGAAAAGGCTTGTCAAAGGTTGGTCCGAAAGTCTGCATCGCCTCGAACAAATCTTCAGACGTATAGATCTAGAGGCATCTCTTGACAGCAATTAGATCAGCCTCGGAAAATGTCAATTCCTTCTCTGAGAGTGAACCAGATGTTCCAAGTCCAAAGTGGCCATTAAAGCCATTGGCGATGAAGTTGGTTCTATCCTTTCTCAATGACATCAACGTCGTATCCCAGATACTACGGGGCAAAGCCTTCGGGTTTTTGGGAGAGGCGACAGGATGTGGGAGGCAAGTGCTAATCCATATCATGCCCTATCACTCCGTCAGTCTATTTGCGTCAACAACTTGATCTCTCGTTCTACTTACACGGCAGTTTTCCTAGATGTAAGTGCTACTAGTGTACGCCAGAAGCGCCTCGCCCGTGCCCACGCTGGTGGCGAAAAAGACAAAAGGGCCCGGCGGGAGTTTCTCCAACAGGCTCGCGACATCATCGCCGAGCTCCTTGTATCCGATGCCATTTCCAACGGCATTGCCGGCCCATTCGCTTTTCCCAAAGCTGCGTCTGTCAGGGGCGATGACCCGGAACTTGTGAGTCTCGCAAAGACTAAGCAAGATCTAGTCATACATGCGGGATGAGAGGGGCCACTGGTGGAGGAATACGAGTGTGAGCCCTCGCACTGCCAAAGAGTTTTCTTTCGCATCGAAAGGAGGTGGTTTATTTTCTGGGCCGTAATAGCGATAGAACAAATCCGTGTTATCGATCGAGCTGGCGTATGAGGCATGTTGGCTACGTGGTACTTCCGTAGGACGATTACTACCAGAAATGGGAGAACTATAGGTAGGGACAGGTGTAGGGTATTACATCAGGTGCTCGTGGTGAGGTAGGAAGCAGTGGTGATCTGGTCTGGTCGAGGGAGCGTCGCAGTACGACGGAGTTATATATCTATATTCCCGGAGAGATTATAATTAAGAGGCCGAGAGATATCTCAGTGCTCCTTTTCTTCCGCTTTCGGCAGAGCCAGCCGCCGAGCAAATACTCGGTCTTGATTAGTAGTTATGATACTCTCCGAGAACTGACCAAACGTGTGGGGTGAACACGGACTGATGACTCACGACTCACGACTCACGAAGCGTGAGCTACCACCAAGTATATATAACACATTCCTTAGCACTTTCTTATGTACCAGTTACCTTAGCTATCAATACAGCTTGGTTACACTGGATCTTGGGGCTCAGTTAACCCATCAAGGGCCGGGCTACAACTATAATAAAGAACAGATCTCTTGGTTACACTCAATACATTTGTGCATGTTACCAGACCTGATATTGCCCCTTCATGGTTACGCAGCATTCTCCTCTGCCAACATAAACCCAATACGACCGGTTTATCCCTTAGGAAATAGGTACGCTACTCGTCATATATAGCATCTTATTTCATAAACTATCTATAGATTTCCTCTAACGCCCAAGTCTAATATTGACAGCTCTATACTTTAACGTTCTGACTAATTGCACTTTGTCCGCTCGCGCTGCGAGTATCGTCTGGATTCACCAGTTCATGGGAAACGCGAATGTGAGTTACTAACTCGATTTCATCATCTCTGACGCCCCATTTAGCGTACTGCGATGGCAGAGTTTGTCCTTTATCTGTGTTGTCATTTTGGCCTACTCCGGTAATCTTTGTGTGGACACCATAGCCGCTGAGCTGGTTCGAAGAGGAGCGGTTGGTAGATGTTTTCGATCGGATGATGAACCTTCGAAGACCGGGGAGACACACGACGATGACGGCGGTACTCATCTCGGCAAGAGATAAGGTATCTAAGCACTAGGTTAGCCTACGAATGTTGTAAAGCAAAGAACAGAGAATACGTACTGCCAGACTCGTCGTCAAGCTCAAAATTGGTCGCATTGTATGCAATGAATCGAGAGAGGCTGACTATCAATGTAATGGCACCCAAAGAAAAGACGCCAATAAGGGCAATCTTTTGTTGCCTGCGAAGTTTCAAGTGCTTAAGTAGAAAGAAGGGGTAGAAAAAGACTATATAGGGCCATGTTAAATAAGATGCTTTCAAGTAGGTAGTAGGAGCTTTGAACATACTCAGCAAATCCGTCGAAATGTTGAGACCCCATTGAATACAAAAAGAAGGGTACGAGTTCCACGCCGACTTCAGCTGGTTTTCGATAGACCTGATATCGGTTAGTTCAGATGATTGGGAAATTCATGCCACTTGACTTTACCAATTATCAGAGAAAGGTAGGCAAATTAGAGTGTTTGTGAGTACTGATGCGAGTAAAGCGCAACCAAGATAAATCGAGATTACGAGTAACACGCGTCTTAATGACCCCAAAATGCCGGGAATCAATTTCCAGTAAAACAAAACAATGGATATCTTGGGGAAGTAAATTCCAGTGTCGAAAAAATACTCTGCCACCAATACTATCTGTACTCGGTCAGCGTTGTAATTCTCTTTCACGCGGCTGCTACATTGCTATACCTTTAAATACTCTACTGAGTTGACAACGAGTTCGGAACCGACCGCAGGATTGTCTATGAGAATTCGAAGCGCAAGAGTCGAGCAGACAAACCATCCCAAGCTGAAAATCCAACCCAGCCACGCGAAAATATCAGGCACGCTGAGTAGAGACTGCTTCATCAAATAATTCGCCCAGCATCGTAGAACCAGTACCACCAATGCTAAAACAAGGAGTACTGCTTGGATACCCTGAAGAAATTAGTTGGTATAAGCGGAAGAGGCACAAAAGGGAGAAAGAAAAAAGCCAGGATCACATGGATACATACAATGGAAGTATTGATATTCATTGAGGCGACCCGAGTCTTTAGTTTTGCAACTAGACAGAGAAGCAGGAAAAGAGAAGAGGGGACATGGTTCAGCTGCAGAAGTTGGATAAAAATGGACTTGGGGGGCATGGCAGTATATTTAGCCATTAAGGTTCTTCCAACTTGGAGCCGAGGGGCTCGAGCACTTGCACAAATCCTGGCGGGAAATGATAACAGAAATCAGAACGTTAGTTTCATAAATTTGGGAGCTGAAGACCCACTCCCCCTGGAAAAATCGAAATCGATCGCTATTAGCCCCTGCAGACTCGGCATCGGGGGGCTTCGGCTGATCCTCCCGAAGCGACTTGGCGCAAATGCTAAGCGAAGTAAGTCGAGTTCTGGAAACCATACACATACAATGACAGTTCTTCCTCTCAAGTATAAAGGACATTCATCAGTTTCGACCTGCATTCAAATTCGTGCTTGAAACTGCATGGCTAGGGCATCAACACGACATGGGACTGGTGGAAGGATGATTGAACAGTACTCCGTAGTAAATAGCACAGCGCAACCCTAACAGTCACCCAAACTGTATACGAGACCAAGTTGGTCCAAGTTTGGATTAGACCAAACCTTAACTCTGAGAATCCATGAATCGCAACTCTTACCTGCAGATTCCGGTGGCTCCGATATTTAGCGCGAATCATGCCGTATTATCTCTAGTTAGCGCTGTCAGAGACCTACTTAGCTAGGTAACAGGACCGACGAGCTAACGGACGCTACGCGACCAACAGCTTCTGCTATCTGAATTCAATAACTTCAGGGGCGAAGGCCCACTTCGCCATAGCTAGAAATGCGGACTTTTTACTTTACGCGGGTAACGATAGCCTCGGGTCAATATTGAAGCAGGGAGTTATCCGACTCCGCCGACACAAGTTGGGGCGAACGAAGGTAATGAATCCTCACGGCCTACGCATGCTCGTCGTGATAGACCATGCCATAGTTTAATTACTCTCCAGCTAGACCCATATAAAACCAAGCTCCCTCCTTCTAGGTCTCTCAGAACTGTTCATCTTAGACACTCTCGCTACCAACGACCGCCAATATGAAGCAATCACCAGCACAGCTTCTTACTGTTCTTACAGCTTTCTTCACCGTAACCGAGGCAGTCAGCCTTCCGCCGCGAGACAAAGGAACCTGCAAAAAGACAACGGTTGCCATTCTCGGAGCTGGTGTTGCTGGTATCGCTGCAGCCCAGAACCTCACGCAAGCGAAGATCACCGACTTCCTTATTGTTGAGCATAATGAATATATCGGAGGTCGCCTGCGAAGTCAGAAATTTGGCAACAACCCCAAAACCGGCAAGCCATACACTATTGAACTGGGTGCAAACTGGGTTGAAGGTATTGGATCGCTCGAGACGCACGAGAATCCCATTTGGAGATTGGCACAGAAGCACGGTTTAAAGACAACTTACGCCGATTACGATGCCCTCAAGACGTTTGATCACAAGGGCGCCCAAAACTGGACCGACAAAATCGCAGAGCTAGACGCCGCTTTTGAGAATGCGTCAGCCGACTCTGGCCGCATCTTGCTGGATAACCTCCAGGATTTATCGGCTCGCGCTGGTCTTCGTACTGGAGGCTGGAGACCCGACAAGAACGACATGTATGCGCAGGCAGCGGATTGGTGGGGGTGGGACTTTGAGGCTGCTTGGACGCCTGATGAGAGTGGTCTTGTTTTTGGCGTCGCTGGAGACAATGCCACCTTTGGCTATTTCAGCGATGTCAGCAACCTAGTTATCGACCAGCGCGGTTATAACTACTTCCTTAAGCAGGAATCCAAGACTTTCCTCAAGGAGAACGATCCACGACTGCTCCTCAAGACTACGGTTGAGAGTATCGAGTACAGCAAGAAGGGCGTCAAGGTCGTGACCAAAGATGGCGGCTGTATAGAGGCTAGCTATGCTATCTGTACCTTCTCTCTTGGTGTGTTGCAGAAGGGGGTCATTGAGTTCAAACCCAAGCTGCCTCACTGGAAGCAGAGTGCTATTGACCAATTTGCGATGGGCACATACACCAAGATCTTTATGCAATTCAACGAGTCATTCTGGGATACTGATGCTCAGTATCAGCTCTACGCCGACCCCATTGAGCGTGGGCGTTATCCTCTGTTTCAGCCGCTAAATGGTAAGGGTTTCCTTGAGGGATCCAACATCATCTTCGCGACAGTCACTGGCGAGCAGGCCTATCAGGTCGAGCGACAAACGAACGAGGAAACTGAAGCGCAGGTTGTGGAGGTTCTACAGTCTATGTACCCTGATAAGAAGGTTCACAAGCCTACAGCGTTCACGTACCCACGCTGGAGCACCGAACCGTAAGTTCATGAACAGCCCCTATACCTATCCACTTATAACTAACACAACATGTCTAGCTGGGCGTATGGATCCTATAGCAACTGGCCTGTAGGCATGACTCTTGAGAAACACCAGAATATACGTGCCAACCTGGAGCGCCTCTGGTTTGCCGGCGAGGCTAATTCGGCCGAGTTCTTTGGCTTTGTTCACGGTGGATATACCGAGGGCCGCGAGATTGGACACAGAATTGGTAGGATCATCAATGGAGAGGCCGGTGATGATGAGTTTGATATGGAGAGGTACGAGGTGCTGCATGGAACTACTCACGAGGACGAGTATAACGATGAGAACGGGTGGTTATTTCCTTACGATGTTAATGGTGACAACTGATAACATTCGTGTTTCAGACACTCACCGTACATATTTCATAGTGCCCGAAGTCCATAGCATTCCGCACCACACCGCATTCATTGCCCTAACTTAAACCCTGGGCCCGGCAGTCCTGGCTAACTCTCGGTATCCTATCTATTCAGCACATCGTCTATATTCTCATGATTACTAAAACCATATGGTCAGCTCCCAGAACAGACACTCGGGTAGATACCTGATCTTGGGCAAAACTCGAGGCGCTAAGAATGATACAGCTAGTTGTGATCTGTGTATAGGCCTTCCAGCAATCCCCCAACTTGCCGATGATGCTCGAGTAACGGAAATATCGAGCCACGCTCAAGGCGCAGCCGAGATCCATCCACGTGGCCGATGTGGCCGGCCAATACGAGGGCAGTGCGATTCGTAGAGTGACAGCGACGAACGTGGGAATCACAAAAAATAAGAGAGGGATAGTAGAGATCTGCATCAATGGCTTATTTTGATCCCAAATTACACTGTAAGAGCTGCGTGCATGATAAGCTTCGGGGGCTAAAAGGGCTTCCTCTGGCAAGGAAAATATCTAAGCATTTATCTCTTGCTATGGATGCAATGGAAGTCATGCCCAACACACCTGAAATACAGACGAACATAGGACAATAGACCCCCAGAAAACATTTTACAGTTCTTTGACTCGATAGCACCAAGGGACCACCAAGAATATAGATGCCATGGGCGTTGAGATGGCTTCAAACCACACCTGCCCTTGAATAGCGGTCTTCATTCATTGGGCAGCATTCGGGTGCACCGCTTTGGACTCAGACACAGACTTGAAATTGCCGCAATATAGAACAGTTGCCGAGATTTTTTGAAATGCCAGTGGGATGACCGTCGCGACGGCAAAGCTACTAAGCTCAAACGACGTGTCCATCTTGATTGTAGAAATACGTCCAAAGAGGAAACCAACGACTAACACACCGTTGATGATATGGATATAAAAGAGGAATGATGGTGGCGGGCGCTAGAAGGAAATGGCTTGAGACTGCGGGTGTTTATGCTAGGAACTTGACGGTTTCCACTGGCATTTGTGACGAAGTGGTGTCGAGAAGGGGGTAGACGAGTGGTTGGTTGCATTATCTGTAGGTCCTTTTATGAAGCTAAATATGCGGCAAGATAGAGATAGCGACGGATGAAGCACATTGGACACTGTTTCAGACGTGGGACTACCCTGCATGCCGTTTCTTCTGGATATCACTTGATCTAACTCTACGGCAGAGCTTGCCTCCTCGGATGCAGCCGGACAACACGGAGGAACATTTGCATGCACCCGTGTCAACATCCAACTCCCTATTTACCGGCACGCAAGTATAAAGCTGTCGATGGTACACTGGCATCACCAGAGAAACATGTAAGACGCTCTCAAGACATACCAAAGAACGTCAAGGAACGTTGCGTCATGCAGGAGCTAAGTAGTCAACAAAGACTGAGCGGCGCTATCGGAGCGTTAGGATTCTCTCGACTGGCTCTACGTGTTACTAAAGTGAAGGAAGAGACGCTTTGATTATCCCATCAACTACGGCTGACAACGTCGGGAGCGTTCTTCCGACGATAACACCAATGATAGGAAGTGCAAAATATGCGAGCGTATCCCTACTTACATTGCCTTCAATCGGTTCGCACAAGTCCTCCAAACGCATCTACAATCAACCCCTTGTATGGTTCACCTGCGGGTATCAAAGTGTTCAGAGATTAGGCCAATCAGAGCGAGCTATAGAGGTTATCTTGGGTAGCTCTATAATAAAAGGTGCCCATACTGCCACCCAGAGACAGCTACCCCGATGCTGAACTCAGCTGAGGCCCTGATGTAGGGCTGAAGTCAAAAGACATCTGGACATCTGAGAAGTGGTTGAAAGAAATAGAGTACTCGATTGGCGGTGACGCTCGGGTTATATCTAAGTAACCTATAACTTTACAAAATATACAATTTACATAACTAAACGTGCTATAATACCCTATACTATCAGAGGCTAGTCATTGCCACTACAGCCATCAGTCCATCCTCCGGCAGCCTTAACAACCTTGTTATTCCTAAAACATCTGGAATTCACCCAAATTGGCGTGTGAAAGGTAGCCTTCCATTCGTATCCCTCCTTGGTCGGCTCATCATAGTAGTCAAACGCCCAGAACGAAGTCCCCCACCCGTAGCACCCGGCCATGCTCGGAAGCATCGTCTGCTGCCCCCAATCCCAGGTGGAGAAACCACCGCCCTCGATCTCGTATGCGCTGTGAGACCACTTGTACCAGCCCTCGCATCGCCCAACAGGCTTGTCAGGCGGCGGCCAAGGTCGGTTGCTCCGCTTCGGGTTAACCTCGTACGTCCAGTCGCCGCCGCCGCGGACGTACTGCCCACCGTGCTTCCAGTTCATCTTGCTGCTGGTGTCGCAGCTGTGGATAAGCTTCTTCATCGAGTCGATGCACTCATCGACGTTGAACTCAGCAACATCCTTGCCTAGTTGGATCCTGAACTGGTGGTGATCCGGCGTGCCCTGGTCGTACTCTTTTTCATAGTGCCGACCCTTTATTTTCTCTTCCTTCTTAGCGTCCTTGCAAAAGTCCTGATAGTGACTGTCGAGGCGGTCCGCTTGGGCGTAGGCCTTGGTACTGCCGGCCGAGTAGCACTTGAACTGGTCCTTGATTTCGCAGGAAGGCGTCTCCACACCTAGCACTAGCGATCGGAGGTCGATAGCTTCGGCCATGGCGAACGAGGCTATAGTGATGTGGCCCTTCTCGTTGGGGTGGAAGTTGGCGCCGATCGAGTTTGGATATCCCAGGCCCATTTTCCAGTCCCAGTCGTCGTCGCCAGGACATCCAGGGGCCTTGGGTTCGGCGCGCCTCAGGATGCGGCGGACAATAGCGGGTGGGTTGGGGCTGTTAAAGAAGGAGGAACTCCAGATGCTCTCCTCCAGGCGCTTCTCTCGTCTCTTTTGCTTAGCTATGAGTTCCTCGCGGAACTGAGGGTCCTTCAGCGCACGACGCTTCAGCTCTTGGTTGTCGACATCGGCGCGCCAGTTAATCCATGGGTGCGTATCGGGCTTGATGAACTGAATATCTGGCTGGTTCTTGTCTGGATAGTCCCCGTTACTCTTGGGGTCACACATCTGGCCATTCACGGCCTGGGATACCCAGGGGTTCCAGTCGGCGAAGCCGATCTTGTACTTGATCTTGCTGTCGTCCGCTATCTCGTTAATCGCCTGGATCGTCGCATTGTTGATGGACCTGACGAGCTTGTTGAAACGCTTCCGCCGGTCGATCGTCAACCTCTGGGCTCTGTCAAGCGGCCAGAAGTCCAACCACCAAAAGACATCCCAAGCTTGGTTTTCGCAGTTGGCCTCCTTCTCGTTGAAGAACTCAGCGTAGCCGTTGACGACGACTATGCCGCCGTCGGCCATCTTATTGTTGAGCTCGTAGAGGATCTCCTTGACATTGCCCTTGATAATCTCGCCTACGTTCTTCTCGGCTACGGTGATGACTTTCTCGCAGGCTTCACTCTGGCCGCGCGACGTCATGATGCAACTGCCGATGATGCCAGACTATGTTCGTTAGTGACTGAGTGAGTTAGGAAATCGCTGCAAGAACTCACGAGACAGAGATCGTTGCCACCAGCCGTCATTAAGACCATATCCAGATTCCCCTTCAACTGCTGTGCCTGCTGATAGATCTGGCCTGTCCGGTCGCCACTGCAGGCAGGGTACTGGAAGCTCTGTACCTGGCCCCCAAGCTGACGGTTGATGATCAAGGGATACGCCATGTCGTATCTGGCGCAGAACCAGTTGCCATGCCCGCTGAACTTGAGATTGGGTAGCTGTATGTTGAGGTTCAGCTTCTCAAAGTCCCATGTGCTTCCGAGAGGACTACCGGAGCCAATACCCGCGGTGTAGCTGTCGCCGATGGCGGCCCATCGCTTCACCCACGAGAAGTCCGCGGGGTTCTTGCTGTCGCGGGCGAGCTTGAGGACGGTGCTTGGTGACTCAGAAGATTCGTAGTAGGGGGGTTTGATGTGGGGGACATGACTTTGGGCTGTGGAAAAGAAGGCCAGGAGGCAGGATATTGTCAAGAAATTCATGGTGCCCAGATAAACCGGGCCTGGGCGGGTTGAAATCTGCCAGAGCTGCAGCGTTGAGGAAGGGATGGGAATGGTTCTTGAAGAGAGCGGATAGGACAAGTTACTGTTATGATAACGATGGATCGATCGGCCGGAATCATCACTCAACAGTCATGTCCCTGGTGAAATACATGCCGGTAGAATGAAAAGGGCCGACGGGTGGAGGAGGACGATAGCCTCCCTTTGGACTCGATTTGGGAAAACGATGCGGTAGCTGCATGTCTCCTGACAATCTTGCCCCGGACCGGCAGGCGAAGAAGGACAGTCTCTCCGCGGGCTCGAATTGGGGAAAATACTGCGCTGCGTGCCTCCTGACAATCTACTTCCGATATGCAATGCCGTCGTCGTGAGGGTTAGAGTGCTACGGTCAAGGATCTTGACTGACCTGACGGCGCTCCCTGCCGACCAAACAACCATGAAGATGGATGTACCGATACATGGCAGGGATGAGAGTTGGTTAACTCTATGGAGTAGGTGATGTGGGCTCACTGTTGAGCTTATCTCAACCCCGCAGGATGCATCCATGCATGCAAGACGCAACGACCGGCTAATTTGCGCAGGTACCGTTACATCATGTAGGGTACAGGACGGACGCATGGGTAGCGTTTAAGTATCAACAAAGAAATGGCCTTGCCAACAGCGTCACAGAGAGAAACGACAAGAAAGGGTATCTTACCTCGCCCGGCCTGATCTTGCAGAGACACACACACTTTCTCTATTTTTCTCGATCTATCTTTTCGACTCGATCTTTTCTGGTTTGTCCATCTGTCTGTCTATCAACCCGTCTCGTACACTAAGTCAGACATGGCTCCCAGGCTCCGAATGCTGGCCCTCGGGCTGTGTCTGGCCCCCTTCTCCATTGCCCTCGGCCTGAACCTGAGCACATTCGCCGGACAGGCAACGCTCTTCCGCCTACAGCACGAGGCTGCTCAAGACGACGGCCGGCTCAGGCTAGGGCCCGCGGATGTAGCAGGCATCGACGAAGAAGAAGACGCGGATAAGAAATGCACCAAGGATAAGGGATGCAAGCTTGGTTGCTGCGGCCCTTTGTAAGTAAACAGTTCAACCACAACACGACACAAGACAGTATTGCTCACACCAACCTCAGGGATGAACAGGGAAACGGCGTCTGCGGCCTCGGCCCCAAGTTCTGTGGCGAAGGCTGCACGTCGACTTGCCACTACAAGAGCGAGTGCGATCCCGGCTGGGGCCAAGAGTGGTCCAACGCAACAGAGTGCCCGCTAAAGGTATGCTGTAGCGAGTTTGGTTTTTGTGGCACGACGGTCGACTACTGCAAAGGCACGACGGTCACCTCGCCGCAGTGTGCCCGCGACCAGCACTCGTCGGATAAGCGCACCATCGGCTATTACGAGGGCTGGAACTACCAACGGCCGTGTGGTAACATGGAGCCTGAGGAGATCCCGCTGGGGTATTATTCCCATATCAACTTTGCCTTTGCGCTGATCAACCCGGACACATACCGGCTGGACCCCATGGACGAAGGTACTGCGTCTAGGTACGGTCGCGTGTCGGCGCTGAAGGAGAAGCAGGACGACCTCGAGGTGTGGATTGCCATTGGGGGCTGGGCCATGAATGACCCGGGCAGGTACCGAACTGTCTTTTCGGATATGGCAAAGTCGGAGAAGGCACAGGATGCCTTCTTCGACTCACTGGTCTCCTTTTTGAAGCAGTATAACTTTGACGGCGTAGATCTGGACTGGGAGTAGTAAGTTGAAGCCACAGTCTGCTCCTTTCCTTGGTTTGCTGTAACTGAAACTGTCTGGTACTAACACCTCGACAGCCCTGTTGCACAAGACCGTGGTGGTGTTGAGGAGGACTTTGAGAACTACGTCAATCTGCTCAAGAGGTTGAGGCAACGCCTGAACTCTTCTGGGAGGAAGTATGGCTTGACATTGACTCTACCTGCTTCGTATTGGTATCTCCGAGGATTCGACATTATCAGCATGGAGCAGTATCTCGACTGGTTCAATATCATGACCTATGACATCCGTGGGTGACTCCTCAACCGTAGTAGTTTTGAGTGTACTGACTAACGTGTGATGTATAGATGGTGTTTGGGATGGGGCAATCGAGTCCCTCGGTCCATATGCCTTTGCGCATACCAACCTCACCGAGATTCAGTTGGGTCTCGAGCTTCTATGGCGCAACAACATCAATCCTGGGCGTGTGGTCCTTGGTCTTGGATTCTACGGCCGTAGTAAGACATTTAATCTCCCAGCACCTGACCTAAATTAAACTTGCTAAACCGAGCCAGGCTTCACCATGAAGAGCTCCAGTTGTCTGGACGCGGGCTGCGAGTTCAAGGAGGGCGCCAAGGGTGGGGATTGCACTGGGACACCTGGCGTGCTCTCAGCAGCCGAAATCAACAAGATCATCAAGGAGGGCGCCCAGGTAAAGCTCGATAAAGAAGCCGGCGTCAAGATTGTGACCTGGAACAATGACCAGTGGGTATCGTGGGATGATGCCGAAACGCTTAAGACTAAGATTGACTATGCGAACGACCACTGTCTGGGAGGGTAGGCTGCTCCTCGCCGTAACAAAGTTTTGTCTGACTGTATGCTGATTACTTACTTCTTGTAGAACCATGGTCTGGGCTATTGATCTTGATGATGGAACATTGATCAAGGCACTAGGGCAGGGCCTTTCGAGGAAGGAGTCGGACGTAGTTCCGGTGCTCAAGATTGTTAATTGCTTTGGAACGGTAGAGGAGAAAGATGAGCTTTGAGGATGATAACCTAGGTTGGTGTATTTAACCGTACGTAGGTGGGATAGAATGAATTGGAAGTACCTGGGTCTAGAGTTGCCGAACCCAAGTTTGTTGTCTTTATAAGTTGGCGTAAGCAGTCAGTCTCGTGTTCTTTGAAATTGTTGCTAAGCCTTCTCATGGAGAGGTTCATGGATCAATAATGGAAGCAGTCACTAAGAACATGACAAGAATATCTCTACCAAAGTGGACAAAATAGGGGCTTAGAAGGCTAAATTGACGATATATGATTCAAACTGGATTTCTACCGGCGGCTAATGTGAGCATGACAACTATAGTCGACACCTAAACTACTAGATATAGTCTAAACCAGGCAGTCAAATGAACCATCTCAAGAGAGCGACAGAAGAAAGAAGCGTCTTCAGAATCACGTCCCAATGCGCTTCAAAAAGACCCAATCTGCATATGCAGATGCCCATTTCAGCAAAGCCCTTGCCTGGTGTCTCCCCCCTTGAGGCTTATCATACTACGCAACCTCCTGAGCGTCCCCGAAAGAGGGTTACCCTTCTCATTATGCAGCGTGCTCTTACCCTTCGCATCAACACCGTAGAGATCCTGCAGCTTCTTGACATCAGCAGTCGACGGCCCCGTCTTGATCTCAATCTTGGAGTCGTCTGAGAACAAGAGCACCGGCATCCGGTTATCCGTGCCATCGTCACCAATACCACCAACCCCGCCTGAGCCACTGGGGTACAGCATCAGCGACTGTGGGTCAAATGATTCGTCGTAGTTCATGATCAGCCCGTCGATGGGCACCCATTCGAGCGCGAAGAACTTGTGCTTCCTGGCCGTGTTGTGTCGACGACACAGCCGGTTGACCTCGGCGACTGTGAGTTGCCCGACGTTCTTCTTGAGCTCGATGGCTAGGCTCGCCTTGGCCGTGTCAAACCCCCTGAGGTTCTCACACCTGAATTTATTGGTGTGGAAGATACTGCCATAGTAAATTGTCGGCCACCCGGACTCCGTGTCCACCAGATGCTGTGGGCTTGTCTTCCACCACCGCGGCACCTGGTGCTCATGATACAGACCCCAGGCGTGGCCGAGCTCGTGGGCGGCATTCACATTGACGTCCAAGTGCCCCACGTCGGCGCGGTCGCTCAGATGCATGACGGGCCCGACGTACGAGGCATCCGAGGCATCCAGCGCCGGGATGGCGACAGTTGAGCTCAACCTGCCCTCATTGTTGTAATTAACCACCAGACACTCTGTACGCTTCTCGTTGCATTTGGACAGAGAGATTTCATTGTAATTGAAGCCCTTCAATAGGTTCCAGTGCTGCGTGGCCGCGTGAAAGATACCCTTGAGCATGACCTTGGCGTTGGAGTCGGCAAAGGCGTAGGTCAGAGTCCTCTTCGGCCAGAGACGCGTGTCCTTGGCCGAGGGTCCAGGAAAGACGGCGACGGCGCGAGCGGCAAGCTTGGAGGGATGGACCTCCCAATGGCGGCTACCAGCCTGTACAGAGCCAGCCAGCAGCGAGAAGGCGAGCAAGATGATGGAAAGGAGAATCATGGTTATTGAGTGTGATGATAATGGTGCAAGAGAGCGTGGTTGATACTTTGCGAGTGGGTGAGTGAGTGGATGAGTGATTTAGAGATAGAGTGTATAGCGAGGAGCGGATCGTAAAGCACCACTGGGTTCGGACACGGAGAAGACGTAGAAGAAGAGACCCGAGAGAGCAAGCAAGCAAAGAAAGGGAGGTCGGCCTCGCAGTCAACTACCTCGGCGACTCCAGCTAACTTGGTAATTTCCGTATTGCATCCTACCCTCGCCCTCACTTCATTCTATTCTGTTTCATGATGAGTGATGACTACCCTGCCCCGCCACTGGGTGTCCATCAGCTTAGCTCATCTCTGCGATTGCGCAAAGGAGAATAAGGCCATTCAGGGCTCCAGCCGACAACTGGCCGACAACTGACCGACATATCGCATGCATGCGCTGAACTCCCTCCCAACTGCCGAGTGTGGAAATGTGATGCGATGATGATTGCAGTGCATCATGAACCTAGGCGGCTAGGCCCTTGTCTGTTGGGCTAAGCGAAACACCCCGGCCCGTGACCACCCTTGAGCCGACTGTTGGTGGTGGTGAGTTTAGAGTTGGAAACTATGTACTATGTAGCCAGGATTGGTACTTAGACCGGTACCTGTACCGTTCATTCCACACGTTATGCATACTACCGTAGACCAAGTGACCCTGCAGAAAACGCTCTGATGCCAAGCTCTTCTTGCAGATCACTTGAGCATCCATTGCAGCTCATGTGGGCTTCTCGTCCAAAAGAAGACTCGTTCCGCGCTCTGTTCCCGCATTAGGTCCGAGTCTTTGCATTCAGTTGAGAGATGAAACCTTGCGGACCTACCTACCCGTGCCTGTGTTTCAATCATAGAGCTCACTGCATTGATACGCGGGGCTGGAATCGTGAGATCAAATCAAGGCCGTTCATTACTGTGGGACGCAACAGCCTAGTCACAACGTAGATTACAAGCTCTCTACACAACCGAGGCTCGACTGTTCCAAATTGTTCGTCTCTGATCAAGGTGAAAGGAGCAGACTCTCTAGCATCCTGCTTCCCCTTCAGCCATCTTTCGCTCATTTCTGCTACAGATTCGCCCAGCTGTACTTACACTTCATTCGTTTTCATCATGGCTCTGAGCTTCTGCATACAGAGTATCCTCGTGCTCGGGGCTTTGGTGCACGGCGCCATTGCTCAAGACCCTGCGTCCTCTGAGATCCTCTCTACCTCAATGCTGTCGTCGACCTCAGAGTCTACCAGTGAAACATCAACCGTGGTGACCACATCCAACAACACCACGTATTCTATCCGGGAACCTATCACGACCTGGAACATCACAACATCCACTACGGATGAGTCATGGCCACCAAAGGCAACCCAACCCGGACAGCCCAGTGGATGCAACCGCTGGCACCTAGTCATGGCGGGCAGTACATGCAACAACATCATCAACAGATACTCGGCCTTCATGACACGAGACGAATTGTAAGTTTTGCGGTTCTCTTTATAGGGTAAGGCTATCAGACAACTGGCTAACCTCGCAACGCAGCTTCGAATGGAACCCAGAGCTGCACACCGACTGTTCCGGGCTGTTCGTCGACTACTACGTCTGCGTGGGTATACGCTCCAACGCAACAGCGGACTTTGAATGGTCCACCTCTACGCCACCTTTCACGCCGCCTCCAGAACCAACCACTCACGTGCCCACCACGGTCACATCCATCGACTCCAACTTCACGCCCGAACCAACGCACGGCGCTATGCCTGAGGACTGTGCACACTTTCACCAAGCCGCTCCCGACGAAACCTGCCGCAGCATCCTCAAGACCTACAGCTACATCACCGAGGACCAGTTCTTCGAGTGGAACCCTGTGCTCAAGAACAACTGCGACGGCCTGTGGAAGGACACTTGGTACTGCGTCGGCCTGAAGGACCAGCGGCCCCTCCCGCCTACAGTGACGACAAAGCCCTCGTCTGTGCCAGAGAACAGTGCCAAGGACTGCAACCGGTGGTACTACACCACTGGCGGAGAAGCGTGCGAGGACATCGCCATCATTTTTGGCAGCTTTGACGCCAAGGGATTCATTGCCATGAACCCCTCGGTGCTGAGCGACTGTTCCGATATTGAGGACCGTATGTGGTACTGCGTGGGTACGCCGGGTACGCCATCTAATACCGTTACCCAAGCCCCCAGCCAGACAGAGTCTGCGACGGGAAGGGTGACGCAGACAGGCATCTCCGAGGACTGTGAGGCGTATTGGCTTGTATCGAGGCAGGATACGTGCGAGTCTATCAGTGAGGCGAACGACATTAGCTTGGTGGATTTGATTGCTTGGAACACGGCTTTGGAATCGGATTGCAAGGGACTGGAGGCGAATTACTACGTATGTGTGCGTGCTGGCGTAGTTGCTTCGTCTTCAGCAACCGCCACCACCACCGAGAACGAATCCTCAACAAGCGCGTCTAGCTAAGGCCTGTGTATGCAACGGGCAGTGTTTTACAATTGCATGTGGCGTTCTTGTGAGATTATGTTCTCCTTGGCGAATGCTCCAATAGCTAGTTTCTTTCGTCTGCCATACAGCTGGTTCCAAATACGTATATTTTTATAATGAGCGTGCGCATGCAGCTATGTGACCAAGATTACTACAGTACAGACAAGTGGTGACACTGTGCCCTGTCATCACAATGCGTACTTATAAAGACCCCGTGTGCCCCCCTGCTGTGCGCCCCCAAATCTCTAGATACCCAACACCCAACATCCAACACCCAACATCCAACACCCAACATCCAACACCCAACACCAGCTATTCTTGTGCCTTTATGAAGAAAACGTTCAAAACATGGGTCATCGCCAAGTTGGACAAGCTCCAGGGCAAAGATCCAACCATGCCTCGTCTTCCCGACCAGCGAAAATACGCATTGACAACAGCATCTTCGACAGAGTATCTTCTTGCTTCAGAATCCCCATTCTTCAAGAAACTGCCATACGAGATCCGACACGGGATTCTGTTCCATGCTTTTGGCAACCGTTTGATACATATGGACCTGTCTCTCGCCCATCCCATGCGCAATGCCGTCAATGCCAACCCCACATCCTTCATCACCAACGACCACTGTGGACGGGCACGAGTCGTGTGGCCCCTGTCGCCCATTGATACCAGTAGACCCAAGCGCTGGCAGTGGAGGGGCTGCCTATGTCATCGCATTCCGCCGGACTCGAGGGGTGACTTCCATGACAGGGCGAGAGATATTCCACAGCCGGGAGACGACCGGTGCTGCATGGGGTTTGGGGCCTCTTGTGACCAGTGGCCGGGCCAAGTACCAAATAAGTGCTGGATTGGCATCATGGGATGGCTGTTGACCTGCCGCCAATCGTAAGTCCCTTTCTCCCATTCAAGTTACGAGACAAATGGTTGCTGACCAACCTCTTGCTCAGGTACGTCGAGGGCATTCAGGTGCTATATGCAACAAACACCATTCACATTGCCAGTAAGGCTCTTCTTACGCATATTTCGAGCGTCATTTTGCCTCAACGGTTAATATCCATTTCATCATTAGAGATTTCATGGAATATCGGTGCCCACGAACATGAGGGCATTATCTTCCTAAACCAAGACGATTTAGAATCAATACTTACGATACTGTTCTCCCACTTCCCTGCGCTCAAGGTTTTACACCTGGCACTAAAGACGCAGGTAAATATTCAACTCCCCGTCCGTCTTGGTGCCACACTCAGGGTCCTCGACTCATTTGTCCGCAATACAAACCTGAAGTTCACCGTCTCCGTAACGAGCTCCGTCTTCAGGCAACTATACAGGACTGTACGGGGAGGAATCACTGGAGGAAACCTCCTCTTTTCGGATTACCAGTTTTGGCGATATCTTGATGGTACGTTTGAGCTGGCGCCGGAGCCGTGGACGAGTATTCCGGAATCTTATGGGGAGGGATACTGGATTGTGCTTGGTGATAAGAATGATATTAACTTTGACGATATAGTTCACTCTGAAGTACATGCAGTCATAAGGGATTAAATATATATACCTAGGTTACAGATGCGAATAGTAAAGCGTACATATGACGGGGCTTTTTATTCCCAACGGATAAACCGGTCGTACTAGGTTTATATTGGCAGAGGATTAGGCGCGTAGTCTTGAACATGGTGTAGTCACGTCTGGTAATATGCTTAAAGGTATTAAGTATAACTAAGTTATATTGATAGCTGAGGTAGCTTATACATCAGAAAGTGCTAATGAGTGTGTCTATATACTGGGGTGATCTAGCTGGATCATGACGGCTTGGCATGATCCAAGTTGATCCTATGGTGATTGGTTGGCGTAGTGGGTACAGTCCCTGATCACGTGCTGACAGAATGTGTTGGCCGTGACATTGGGAATACCCGACCGTCACAATTTATACTCTTATTTTTCTCTGACGTTTCTGCCGCATACAACATAATTGAACGCCATCTATACATGTCTATGTCTATCCCTAATAAAACTCAAGCCCCTGAGAAATGTATCAAAAGAAAAATTAGGAAATCTATAATGTCACGCCATGTCATTGGCTCTGTTCCTCGGGTTTCTTCTGCGCCTTGCAGAGCAATACGCGCAACACCATGCCAGTAATGTCACTGTTAGCAATGAAAAGCAGACGGCAGCAAACAACTTCAAGGCGGCCGGCCGGACTTTCCAGGCGCCCATTGCAGAGCCAAAGCCCCCGTCACCATCATCTCCAAACGTGATGATGCCGCTGCTGAAAATCGTCTAGAAAAAACTGTCAGTGTCGGCTCCGGCTCATCTAAAAGGCGGACTTACAGCTACAAATGTCCCCGGTAGAAAGATGAGTGTGAAAACTGTGATGACATGCATCGACATGGTCTTTTCGTGCATCTCCTGCGTCCAACCCTTCATGATCTCGGTTGACTTTTCAGACGACTCGGCAAAGTACTTTGCGGTCCGCATACTCTGGTACTGGAGAATACCGTTGTACTAATCTCGCGTCATTCATAATTCATGCTCCTAGATAGAAAGAACTCACCATTGCTTCTGTCCTCTCAACCCCCTGAAGAATGGTCTTGAGGTTCCCTTCGTAGTTGGCGAGGTCATCCTCTAATCTCCCTATCTTCATGGAAAACTCTGAGACAGCCTGCTTGAAAACCTTGAGGGTAGACTTGGGGACGTGGCGCTTGAATCCCTCCGAATTGACAAGATCCCGGTAATGCTGCTTCATCTGAGCCAAGACCCTCCGGTTTTGAGCGATTGCCGATATCGCTTCCCCAAGGCTCTTTCCAACACTGCTTAGCGACTGGAGCTTGTCAAACTGCACCAGATTCTCGATTCTGAGATGCTCTACCTTTCGAGGGGGGGGTTGTACTGGAGCTACTGTGCTGAAACCAGTAGTGACTCTCCTTGTTAGCTTCCGGACGATGCCTGGCGGCTCAGTAGACTTCGTAGGGCCGCTGGTTGGCTGTCCAGGAGGTGAGACTGGTGGAATGTCCATCTTTTCATGTATCTTGATGGTGGCGATATCATCGGCCAGAGCATCCACAGGGGCATGGTCTGCCACCCCCGAGAGGCTTGTGTATTTGTGTTCAAGGCTCTCAGCATAAGACTCCCAATTTTCGACGCACCACTGCATGATTAGAAGATGATCTGTCAGTGTTTGAGCGAATGAAGCATTCGCGCTGTGTAGAGACGTGTCCCCTTTCTTGAGAGACTCTTCCGTTACTGATTCAAGGCGCTTTCTCATGGTGTTGTCGCCCTTGAGGATGACCCACAATGTGCGGCCCTCAATAAGATCATAGGAATGGTATGCCGCTGTTTGTCGAAGCTCCCACGCTTTTTTATTTCTGCTTCTCTCGATCCCGAGAAAGTTGAAGCAGTGCTGAATTCTGATGCCGGATCGGCCCATTGCACTCATTTCAGTCTGGCGATGCTGTGAGCCGAGGTAATCTTCGTTCCGGAAGTGGGTGAAGCTGTGAGGTGTCTCCCGGTATATGAAGGAGCACCAGAAGTCGAGGAAGCGGGCCATTATCTGGTGGTGCGTGAACAGATACGCCATCATTTCTCGTGTGCAGTCGAGAGGAGACTTGTGGCTTCCAGATTTGATGAAACTGTGAGATCATGTCAGTTTCAAATCAATATTATGTCTTTTGCACGCACATGAACCTCCGATAGGGATCTGTCGGGGTTTTGCTCAGGGCGTTTTGGAGTTGAACCAGGTCGAGAGAAGACCTACTGACGTGGTTTTCTGCGAGAATAATTAGCAAATCGCTTCCGCATATAAGTGCTGCTAAATACGAACCATCTTGAGGTTTTTCAAGATCCCAGATTCTGATACGGGGTTGGCTGTCATCAAAGTATACTTCCTCGCCTTGCACTAGCTTGGATTTGTATGCCTCGAGGGTATACGAGAAGTCAGCCGTCCGAGTCAGATTGAGCGGATAGTCGCGAAACTTTGACAGCGACTCCTCAAACTCGTCAAGATGGTGGTTATCAGTCATCTTAGTCAGGTTCGCTAAATGATGACGGATGCGTCAGGACGAGGGTGGAAGTATGGATGGATAACATGGACAGAGGCTCATGATCCTTTTTGAACACTCCAAGGCGTTCCCCGCCCCAACCACGTCTCGAGAATGAACGCGAATGAGCGCAGGGCAGACTGCTGCGGGTTTCACTGCAAATTTAGGACGAAGGGTGGGCTTGCTTTACTACCACCACATGTGTCCAGGTCGGCCGACCTCCCAGTCAATCTTTCAGGGCGCGTGCTGTGGCTGAGTCTGCTTGGTGGCTCGTGAGGCCGGCAGTGGCGGTAACAGAGACAACCACACGGAACAAATATGCCCTGGGATAAAACGTATTTGTCGTGTTCAGATTTTACATGTGTAAGGTTACAGAAGGCGTAAACCATGTCATAATTGAACTACCTAGTAAACCCAAGCGCGTACCCATAACTCAGCCAAACATACCTAAGCAGAACAGATCCGAACGAGTATGGACTAGTCGTCGTCACTCTCCGGGCGATAGCACACGTTCCTCAAGATATATTTACGTTGCGCCTAGGAAACGCCAGTGTCAATAAGGACAAGAAAGGGGTTCGGGGGCGACATCCATACCGAGGTCAACTTCTGGGGGATCGTGAGGCGATAAACTGTGCCGTGCTCCTACGTCGTTGTCAGTGCGCCCGGCAAATGTTTTTGCCATCCAGACTCACCTCGACCGAGATGTCATTGCTGTACAAAGGGAACTGTTGTTTCAGGTAGTCAAGGAGGCTCCTTTTCCACAGCCGGTACTGGGGAAAGGTGTCGATGACCATGTCCATGGCTGAGACGATTGAGGCGCAGCTCCCAGCTATGTTATGGAGGCTGTGTCGCCCGGAAACAAGGACAGGAAGAGGATGTGTAAAAATCCAGACAGCCAGGGGGAGAAAGCCTTAAAGAGGCGATGCCTCCCACAAGAGAAAACGATTTACAGTGCTCTCTTGATCTTGAGCCCTGTAGTTGGTTGTGATGTTGGCTGCTTGCACCCAGTCAAGCGGCCTGGTCATTTCACGGGGCTGAAAAAGCGAGACCTGTGATTTCAGAAAGCGTGGGGACAAGAAATGAGCGGAACCATGGGAGCAAAGAGGGGTAATTTGAGCCTCATGTTCAGGTGCCATCGCGGCGTGCCATTCGCTAACTGTCGTGTTACTCTATCCAACATCTGATTGGAGTTGTCTATGATAACATGCATATCAGGCTGGCGGTTGACGGCCCATGGCACCTTTTAAAATCAGGCTCGGCAATAGATGCGTTCCTAACCGACAAGCGGGCCGAGATGCGCCTCAGGTATTATTTGATCCTGGCAATGCCTCAAATATGCTGTCCTCCCATCGCCAGTTACATGTGTGCATGGTGGCGATCTTGGTAGATAAAGTATTAACAGAAAGCGTAAGGGGAAACATCAATCGCATTTTTTATTTGCTATTACTCCTTCTCCCCTGTCTGGTCCTTCTCCCTGCAATTGATCAACGGAACATGTCAGGTATTCAATCCTAACTGTAGTGGCCAGAGTACGCCCGTTGAGCTCTGTAGGCAAGACAACATTGTCAGTGCGAGCACAGGAATCAGCAAAGGCCGAAAGTGCAGAATACTTAGAGAGCCCAATGGGTCGATGGAGGTGTGGCGGAGAGGGGACTTGGCCACCTTAAAACCTCGAGGCGCCTTTTTTCGGATAGAGAAGTATAGATTCGAAAAAAGAGGATTCCAATGAGGCTATGGTGGTGGTGCAATGCCGTTGTTGTTGTTCCTGTGATTGTTGGCGCCCTGTTGGCTGTGGCCAGGCACTTTCTCATATATCAATATCGATGTCATAGATGGATGCGGATGGAAGAAAGCGGACAGGAGTTATAGACTTACATCTCCATGATAATTTCAGGGTTGAAAAAAATATACTACGATGTTGATAGTGTCCCTTGATGGGCTGCCCTTGTTTAGAGGATATGGAATAGGATTAAGCCAAATTATCAAAGAAGAGGGACAGGGATGATTGCAGAACTTCCCTATTTCTGGGTTGAAGAAAGCACCATAGTATTAACTCATAAAAGGAGGCAAATTCTAGGTATGAGTTACGGGTAAACTCTGTCTTTTGCTATTGTGACTGATGGCTTCTTATCATCATTGCAGACACTACTGAGTTACTCCTCATGTACGACTTATCTATCACATATCGTGTCCGGGGGCATAAAAACAATGCATTCTAATTCTCTTAGTGATTCCTATCATTATTGCCGCTACTGAACGTTTCATTCTGATCATGCAGGTGCTGCTACAGCAGTTGGACATGTGGAGTTCCTACTCGATACTACGTCCTACAAGACAGAGCCGGAGCTTGCTTGTATGGATATTAGTAAACAGATGATGGAAATTATTGAGCACAATTTGTTCTGTGTTTCTTCGAACTTCAAGAGGACAATAAGGCAGATTACAGAACACATTTATCGCCTCCACCAAGGTCCTCGGAGCTCCAAACACAAGAATTTGATCACCTTGACACATTCTTCCCCTGATTTTCTTTTTCATTATTTCGAGTCTGTCATGTGTTATTTTTTGGGTCATGATGCCAGCTTGAACACTGTATAGAATTGCTTTAAGTAACATCACGACGGATGCCTAGAAGAATGCCGTCCAGGGGCGGCAACGGAACTACGTAGCCACTTCTGGAATCCTTCTGAGGCCAGGGGGTCTTTCACGCGACCAAGATAGCAAGCTTCTAAGCTCCTTTGACAATCAGCTCTCATTCAGCAGGTGAAAATGTTCTTGGTCATTATGGTGGTGTCATCCCCAACAGTATACGTGCCGTCCCCTACCTGCCTGCCTACCCTGTACAGAGAAGAATCTCCAAATCTTCTCTACCCCCAATCATGGAGATGTCCTTGGCAGGCTACATCTTGGGACACCTGGTGTGGAGCAAGAACTTTCTTAGATGCTACCTTGCTGTAACAGAAAGTGCCTGGGATGCAAGGCTTTGGGGAATACCATTGGTCAAGCTCCCCAGTCATACTGTGAGAATTGACGGGGCAATAGCAGTGATTCTTCATACGTTCAAGAATTATCATAGTTCAATGGTGCAATAGCAAACACCTTTTCTTAACTAGAAATACGGCTGTTAGTCTCCATCTTGGCCTTGTTCCATCTCTTCTCTCATCCTCCCTTCTCCTCGTATCGTCATAAGACTCTGGATCTACTATACGTAACACCCATCCACATCCGTTCACAGCGATCTGGTACTCGTCCCTACGCGTTGTCCAGTATACATCTGCATTCGTCTTGCGTCCATCCACAATTTCGATTGATAGTACTGAGTAACTTTCCCCTATTTGATTAATATGTGAGAAGGGTGTGCGGCCAGAGCAGCTCCACAAACCACCGCTGCCAACCATAATAACGGCACGTACTCGTCACCACGATCAACATCATTACCAATACCGGCAAACTCTTCCTGGTTCGGATCCACACTCTCCCGCTCGGCCAATGGTACCTCTGCGCACTGAGGCTCGAGGGCATCTAGTCCTCTCCTCGCCTCCCTTCCGTTGGCCCACCAGGCTCTCTCGGCTGTTCTATTGTCCCGCTTGTCATCATCCCCGTTCCCCGTGCTTAGACTAATCATGGCTTCTTTTCTGCAAAGCTCAACGAATGGGGAGCCCCGGGCCGCTGGGGGCGGTATCGAGCGTCAAGCGCCACTCGGTCTCGAGCAAGGTACCGAGATAGAGGCCGGACGGGTAGAGCCCCTGTAGATCGGGGTAGGACCAAGAGTGCTGATGCTCCTATTTTGATCCTACCCTAGATCGAAGTAGAAACCTCTTGGTAGTATACAGAACACGTTTATTTGCGCTTTTCTATGTTGAAGCTACCTTTGCTATCGATATAGCTTCGTTACAGTTGATGCTCTTAAGCATATTACCAGGTGTGACTTATACCTTATTGCTCAGAAGATGTCTAGCACTTTCTGAAATGTTCATCCCTTGGAAAGCAACAAGATCGTCACACTCGTTTCATGAAGGTGTATCACATACTTTGGTGGAGCGTCTGAGCTCGGATGAGGATTGGCTGGACTGCTCCTGAGGAAACCCCGAGGTACCCTCCCCGAAAGCGGGTACGTTGGATCGATAATCTCACTCAAGGCCAGTCTAGCTTCTTGTTGGTGACGGGGCCGTAGTAGAGCCCGCGCATCCCACGGACATTGAGTATCCGAACTCCCCTATTCGATCCTTTGTCTTTTCTTCTTCTTGGTCTCGCTTTTGCTATTCTAGAAACCCCGGTGATCACCCGTAATGTTTTCTACGGATTAGGAGACTGTTATCTTTGCCTGTTGTGATACTGGTGCGCAACAAGAATACGAGTACGACGGACATTTGGCAAATCCCGTCCTGTCCACTGGGCAGGGCATCATCAAGAGAAACATGTTGGCTCGGGAACATGTTATCACAAACAAAAGAAACTTCTAGCATTCTCCAATAAAATGTGTCGGGTTTAGGAATGACTGCGTTCCCGGCAATGTTGGCCAAGAATGATGCAAATTCCAACCGCAACCCGGCAACATGGAAGGGGGCATGGCCACGTCAAGTACGTCCAAGCGCTATCTAGAGAAAAGAAAAAGAACACGAAAGGAAAGGTGTCACGGACTTGAAAAACGTGGCGTGATATCTCCCGTTTCATTACCGGGGGCTCGTATATGACAGGCATGAATCAAAATATTGACAATTTTCAACCATGACGACATTGACGACTACCAACTTGGCACCCAGGGATGACGGACATTTTCGCTCTCGGGACGATAACGCCCCCTATGAGGGGAAAATAGAGTTTCAAGAGAAAAAAAGAACGCATTGCCACGTTTTTGCCCCCAACTCGATGGAGATTATCAGCTTTCGTCCGGGCGGTGTCCGGAGACGGCCCCGTAACGGAGCCCGGGGTAAGAAAACGGTAACTTGGAGGAGTGAGAATCTTATCCGTGAAGCCCCACGTAGGGAAATGGACGTCATTATAGCTCTCAATGCGTTGATCCAGGAGTGACGAATGTTGGAGTCATACCGTGTCACCGGTGCCCTTGTTCGATTTCGGATCTTGATTTCTCAAACAGGGGCTTCGATCCAATCATTCCCATGAAGCCAAGCTGTCAGATTCCAAGGCATCAAAGTCTGACACCCAGCTGAATAAACGCTCAAACACTAACAAGCGCGTTCCCGGGGTCCTCGTCGGGTCCGACAACCCTTGGCACGGCGGAGACTAGTGGATGATCCTGGCAGGGGAGGATCCACAGGGCATTTGGAGCAGGGGTTCAGAATTTACCGAGACCTCTTACCCCCCAGGTTTTTTTCAACGACATTCGATGGCTCCCCGTTCCTCTCGACTCTCCTCTCACCACCAAGACTTAGCACACCACGAGATCAACACATTTGAGCGTCATGTTACTTGCATGGCGTGACTTGATATGATCAAAATATATACTACTGGATTCTTTACAATTTCGAGTTTATTACGGTATCTGTATCAACGCCTCCCATTGCCGCCGTGTTGCCCAAGTATACCGCCCTCTATCTCTCCAATGCTCACTAACCATCAAAGATTCTGTACGCCAGACACCCCTAGGTATACAAAACGCATTTAGATGCTTGCGGGCATCAAGATAGAGTATACTCCCCTTCTTTCCCACCTTTTACGAGCAAGTGTTCCCATATCAACGCCATACAAAAAAAAAAAAAAAAGATGTCAAGTGACTGAGAAGAGTTGTGTACTTCAAAAAAGCAATGATTATTGTGGTGAAAAGGTTTGGTGCTGCTCATAGCTCGAAGGATTCACCTTTTCGTACTCTGGAGGTGGACTCGAATGGCTATCCGTTGGACTGCTGGACTCGCTATAATGTCCTGGCAAGTCATACATCTGAGACTTTTGCACACATGTGCATCTCTTGAGGAGCTGCTCGCATCTTTCCAAGCGTTCGAGGAGCTCCTTTGTGGGCTTACGCCGCTTACGCTTGGGAGCTGGTGTACTCGGTATGCAAGTGACCTTGGCCTATCAGGCACGGTTAATATCTTGCTTGACATGTTGAAGATGTGTTAAAAACATACCTTGATGCAAAAGGAACATGGACTCTTGCGATCACACTTCTTCTTGCGTTGCTGGCAGAGGACACAGGCCAAGATTCTCTTGGACTCTGTTGGTCTTTGCGGTTGTTCTGTAGGCAGGGCTGCCATGGTGTCGTATAATGACCGAATGTGGCAATATGGGAAGGAACAGGTAAAACGTAAGCAAGCAGCAGAAACTTCTTTTTTTCGTTCTTTGGAGTTCGGTAAGAGAGTCAAGCCGGCGGGCGAACTAGGATATTTCTTGCTGCGGGCAGATAACGAGATGCAGCTCCTCTTGCAAGGGGTGCTGGGTACTCTTCGTACATGTTAGACAGGGCTGTGTATTTGCACATTAATAATTGCCACCCACATTTTGACGCTCTGTCGGTGACGGACACTAGACGGGCCCCGAAGGTCTTGTCGGGGACGGGGAGTCGACCGTCCCCGTGTGCGTCTCGTCTGCGGATCCCGCGTCGGTACCCACCAGGATCTCGGAAGATACGGGCTCGATCAAGTTTGCGGAAGGACCATTATTAGACCTGGGGAGGAGCCTCGTTGTGGTCAGTGTCAATTTAGACATTTCAGATCTATCCTTTTGTTTTATTTTACTACATACATACTTAATATTTGTTGCTTTCTTAATTCCTTAGAACTTGCTTGTAAGTCATCGACTCTACCCCCTTTTCTTCACCCAAATCTGACTCAATTGCCAGATAGAACGCTCACAGACACCGGTACGGCACGACCAAGCGCTTGACTGGACAGCATCTGTCTTGCTCAAAAACATGCCTGCCTCACCAAACCCCAGCCCTGCCCCGGGCGAGGCACCCATGGGCGCTCCCGGCTCTATCCACGGCAGCCACGACACCGTCGTCGACATGGAGGGCATCGCCTCTACCGCTCACTTCACCGAGAAGCCCAAGAATGCGTCCCCCAACGAAAAGTCCAGCTCCAGCTCCAGCGACGATGATGAGGATGAGGGCACGAGCGAGATGGAGCGCCGCCACTCCATCGTTCGCGATCTCGCGAGGCAGTACACCCAGACTTCCATGCAAAACTTTCAGGGTGACGGCGCTGCCCTCTTCGCTGCCGACGACAAGGACTCTCCTCTGAACCCTCAGAGCGAAAAGTTCAACGCCAGAGCCTGGGCAAAGGCCGTCGCCAAGACCATGTCGGAGCACGGCAGCGGTTTCCGTCAGAGCGGCCTCTGCTTCCAGGACATGAACGTGTTTGGCTACGGCGCAGAGACCGATTATCAGAAGGATGTTGGCAACGTCTGGCTCGGCATTCCCAGCGCCATCACCAACTTGACCTCTCCGAACCGAGGCAAGCGACGGATCGATATTCTTCGAGGCTTTGACGGTGTTGTCAAAGCTGGTGAGATGGTAGTCGTTCTCGGTCCTCCTGGTTCTGGTTGCTCGACCTTCTTGAAGACCATCTCTGGAGAGACCAATGGTCTCTACGTTGATGACAAGACCTACTTCAACTACCAGGGTGTTCCGGCCGACGAGATGCACAGCCATCACTCGGGAGAAGCTATTTACACCGCTGAGGTCGACGTCCACTTCCCCATGCTCTCAGTTGGCGACACTCTCACCTTTGCCTCGCGCGCGAGATGCCCTCAGAACCTGCCCCCCGGCGTCGCCCACAACCAGTATAGCGACCATTTCAGGGACGTCGTCATGGCTATGTACGGTATTAGCCACACCATCAACACCCGAGTCGGTGACAACTACATCCGAGGTGTTTCTGGCGGAGAGAGAAAGCGTGTCACCATCGCCGAGGCTACCCTTTCCAACGCCCCCTTCCAGTGCTGGGATAACTCGACCCGTGGTCTCGACTCGGCCAACGCTATCGAATTCTGCAAGACGTTGAGACTGCAGTCCGAGCTGTTCGGTCAGACCTGCGCCGTCTCGATCTATCAGGCTCCTCAGAGCGCGTACGACCTGTTCGACAAGGCCCTGGTCCTCTACGAAGGCCGGCAGATCTTCTTTGGTCGCGCCGAGGACGCCAAGGCCTACTTCATCAACCTTGGCTTCGAGTGCCCCGACCGACAGACGACCCCTGATTTCCTGACCTCGATGACTGCGCCTTCTGAGCGCATCGTCCGTCCCGGCTGGGAGAACCGAGCGCCCCGTACACCCGACGAGTTTGCCGCCCGGTGGAAGGAGAGCCGAGAATATCAGCTCCTGCAGAACGAGATCGACACCTACAAGAGCCTGTACCCCCTCAACGGTTCCAGCGCCGACGCTTTCCGAGAGAACAAGCAGCAGACCCAGGCCAAGGGCCAGCGCCTCAAGTCCCCTTTCACCCTCTCCTACGTGCAGCAGATCCAGCTCTGCCTGTGGCGAGGATTCAAGCGTCTCAAGGGTTCACCCGAGGTCACAATCTTCTCACTCGTCGCCAACACGTCAACCGCTCTCATCGCCTCCTCGCTGCTGTATAACCTCCCCGAAACGACAGGATCCTTCCAGAACAGAGGAATCGTCCTGTTCATCGGTGTCCTCGCCAACGCGTTTGCTAGTGCTCTGGAAATTCTGACTCAATACTCTCAACGGCCCATTGTTGAGAAACACACTCGTTACGCTTTTTACCATGCCTCTGCGGAAGCCTTCTCGTCTATCCTGGTCGACATGCCGTACAAGATTCTCAACAGTATCTGTTACAATCTCACGCTGTACTTCATGACCAACCTGAACCGCACTCCTGGCGCTTTCTTCTTCTTCCTCTTCGTCTCTTTCCTCATGGTCCTGGCCATGTCTGGTGTCTTCCGTACTATGTAAGTCACCTGTCATTACAAGTTGACCACTTTCTGACTCTTTCAGTGCCTCCGTCTCTCGAACGCTCTCGCAGGCCATGGTTCCGGCTTCGATCCTGATTCTCGCCCTCGTCATCTTTGCCGGCTTCGTCATTCCCGTCGACTATATGCTTGGCTGGTGCCGCTGGATCAACTATCTCGATCCTGTCGCTTACGCTTATGAGGCTCTCATGATTAACGAATTCCACAACCGCAACTTTACCTGCAACCAGTTCGTCCCCAGCGCGGCTATCCCCACATATGCCGATATCACAGGCAACATGCGCGCTTGTTCCGCTGTGGGTGCTCTGCCTGGTCAGGACTATGTCAACGGTGATGCCTTCATGAACTCCAAGTATAAGTACTACCACGCCCACAAGTGGCGCAACGTCGGCATCATCATCGCCTTCGTCCTCTTCTTCCATTTCACCTACATCGTTGCCACCGAGCTCATCGCGGCCAAGAAGTCCAAGGGCGAGGTCCTCGTCTTCCGACGTGGAAACATGCCTGCTGTCTCTCAGGGCAAGGGTGATGCCGAGGCCGCTTATTCTGGTCCCATCAAGGCTGCCGAAAAGGTCCAAAACGAGAATGATAACGCCAACATTCAGGGTTCCACCAGCGTCTTCCACTGGAACAACGTTTGCTACGACATCAAGATCAAGGGAGAACCACGACGGATTCTGGACAATGTCGACGGTTGGGTCAAGCCTGGTACTCTGACTGCTCTTATGGGTGTGTCTGGTGCCGGTAAAACCACTCTTCTCGACTGTCTCGCTGATCGTATCTCCATGGGTGTCATCACTGGTGAAATGCTTGTCGATGGCAAGATCCGCGATTCTTCGTTCCAGCGTAAAACCGGTTATGTGCAGCAACAGGATCTTCACTTGGAAACCAGCACCGTTCGCGAGGCCCTGACTTTCAGCGCCCTTCTTCGACAGCCTGCCACCACTCCCCGCGCTGAGAAGATTGCCTATGTTGATGAGGTCATCAAGCTGTTGGACATGGAAGAGTATGCTGACGCCGTCGTCGGTATCCTTGGTGAGGGTCTTAACGTTGAGCAGCGCAAGCGTCTTACCATTGGTGTTGAGCTCGCTGCTAAGCCTCCTCTGCTGCTGTTCGTTGATGAACCTACTTCCGGACTTGACTCGCAGACCTCTTGGGCTATCCTTGACCTCCTCGAGAAGCTCTCCAAGGCTGGACAGTCTATCCTTTGCACCATCCATCAGCCCTCTGCTATGCTCTTCCAGCGCTTCGATCGTCTTCTGTTCCTCGCCAAGGGTGGACGCACCATCTATTTCGGCGATATCGGCGAGAACTCTGAGACTCTGACCTCTTATTTCGAAAAGAATGGATCCAATGCCTGCCCCAAGGGTGAGAACCCTGCCGAGTGGATGCTCGAGGTCATTGGCGCCGCCCCTGGTTCTCACAGCGACATCGACTGGCACCAGACCTGGAAGGACAGCCCCGAGTACCAGGCCGTTCAGACTGAGCTTCAGCGTCTCAAGGCTGAAGGCCCTGCCAACTCTGATGCCCACCACAACAACGACCACGGTGCTTACGACGAGTTTGCCGCCCCCTTCTGGGAGCAGCTTAAGATTGCCACTCAGCGAGTCTTTGAGCAGTACTGGCGAACTCCCTCGTACATCTACTCCAAGGCTGCTCTGTGTATCTCGGTTGCTCTCTTCATCGGCCTGGTCTTCCTCAACGCCCCCCTGACCATGCAGGGCCTGCAGAACCAGATGTTCGCCGTCTTCAACATTTTGACCATCTTTGGCCAGCTCGTCCAACAGCAGATGCCTCACTTCGTCACCCAACGATCCCTGTACGAGGTTCGCGAGCGCCCATCCAAGGCTTACAGCTGGAAGGTCTTTATGCTGTCTCAGATCATCGCCGAGATCCCTTGGAACACCCTCATGTCGGTCCTGATGTTTGTCTGCGTCTACTACCCCGTTGGCTTCGACAAGAACGCCTCCGCAGCTGGTCAGACTGCTGAGCGCGGTGCTCTCATGTGGCTTCTTTTCTGGCAGTTCCTCATCTTCACCTGCACCTTCGCTCACGCCTGTATCGCCATCACCGACACTGCCGAGGCTGGTGGTAACCTTGCCAACGTCCTCTTCATGCTCTGCCTGTTCTTCTGTGGTGTTTTGGCTTCTCCCGATCAGATGCCCGGTTTCTGGATCTTCATGTATCGTGTATCCCCCTTCACGTACTTGGTCTCTGCCATCATGGCGACTGGTCTGGCCAACACCGAAGTCACTTGCGCAGCCAACGAATACGTCGTCTTTGACGCTCCCAAGGGCCAGGACTGCGCTACTTACCTCGCGGACTACATCTCTGCGGCTGGCGGTTACGTCCTCAACGAGAGCGCCACCTCCGACTGCCAGTACTGCCCCATGAAGGACACGAACGTCTTCCTCAAGGCTCTGAGCTCCAGCTACGACAACCGATGGAGAGACTGGGGTATCGGCATGGTGTACATTGTCTTCAACATCGTGGCATCGCTGGCCCTGTACTGGCTCGTCCGCATGCCCAAGGGGAAGAAGCAGAAGCAGTCATAGAGGCTGTGGCCGGGTTTGATTCCTCACGGAATTTTTTCTTTTTCTTTTGGTGAAGCATTTAGGGAAAACATCAACTTTTTATTATAGACTGGGTACCTTATAGATCAACTGTCAATGAGACAAGGACAAGATATTTTGATTCGACAATTTCCGCTCATTTACCTAGATTTCCTTAATACATCAAGATTGGCAGCCACTGGGCCGGGGTTCCGACTATAGAGGATGACATCTTGAATGACGGCATAGCATGCATTATGAAAGCCTTTCTCAAGGCTGGTAGTCAGCAAGTCATTATAGCAGCATAAACTCAATAACAGATATCTTTCTTTGCATACACGAGACTTCCAATAGCTCATTGTTACATGCCCATCGTATTGACAACGCAGAGACTCTATCTTACTGTTCCCCTTTGCCCTACTCTAAGATAAGCTCCTGATGATTATTTACTAACAGCCGCTGATCCCCGTCAGCAGCAGGCTTAATAGGCGAGTGGTGTGCGTCACACACCCGAACGTCTAAGGCCCCAAAGCTGTAAAAGTGCTCCCCTTTTGGTGATTGATGAAGGGTATCTCTGTTGATGTTGATGCTCTTCTCATCATCAATGACATCTTTAGAAGAGTACATTGGTCAAGACAGAAAAAGACACAGTTATCAACGCCAGCCAGTGTTCGCGGCGCTGGCCACCGTCCATCATGGGATGCAGTATGATAGTAGCCTAAAGTTGTTGACAGAGTGCTACTACATAAGGTATTCTCATAGCTACTCTTAGGAGAGAATCATTCCTTTTACCATGTATGACACTTAACAAAGCTTACTTGTTTACTAGCAATTTGCATATCTTTCGATATACCTCTTCCACAAATTCACCAGAAAAGCCTAAGCTTCTACCTGTTCCCAAAAGGCGCCAGTCTCCCAATCAGCATCATCTTCGTTCTCTTGGATCCATATCAAAACACCCGTTGCCGCATGGACCGATCTCTGATATACAGATGTATGTGTCCTGTTCTTCCTCCCTTCGTGCTTCTAAACGGGCAGGCCGTTGAAAAACTCGCGAGAGTGTGGCGCTAATCCCCCAACAGTGAAAGGGTCTGCCAGCTCCGCTTGGCACCGCCTCCAGCCTTGCGAAAGGAGCCTATAAAAGGCCAGTCGTAGGGGGCAAGCATTCTGTCTCATAGGAAGCACCTAGCAATCTACAGGGCAGCTCTATTTCTCAATATCCTCGGACTTCTCGGCGCGGAATTGTAGCAGAATGAGGATGGCGCCGTCGAAGCAGAACACCTGAGGGCACTGATATTTGTGCGCGTGCCTGCAAGCAAGCGATGATCAGCTGGGTGAATAAACTCTGGGCCCAATACGTAGGTACCCTCGTAGCTCCTGCGAGAGCTTTTTCCGACTCGCCGAAGAGACGGGATTCCCCCTCTGCCAGTAGATGGACTTGATAAGATTTCTCTTGATCTCGCCTATAGTTAGGACACGCTTTGCACCTTCAGACTTGAACGTGAACATCGAGTCGATATTTTCAGCTATGTTTTCCTTTGAAACCGGCTTGTTGTGAGACGACTGCAAAACCGATGGGTAAGAATTCCACGCAGACAGCACTACATTCACGATCTCTGTGTTGAACCAATTCTCACATTCGGCCTCGGTCTCGAATCGCCACTTCCGACTGTTCGGCCGCTCGGCAGGTTGGCTAAGCCTCAGGTTATCATCTTCGTAAAGGGGAAGAAAGGCATCATCGAAGTTGGCGTAGGTGATGCCATCGTTGGCCACCATGGTCCGACAAGTGGCGTTCATAATGGGTTTGTAATTACGAGCCCATCTTTTGTCAGAGTCTGTAAAGTAAAGGGGGTCATGGGTCGGGTTGGAGGGATGCTCAAGAATGAGCTCTTGTGCGGTGTGGCTGGTCATGATCCAGATGCAGCAGCCCGCCGCGAGCAACGATGCGAAGCAGATGGGTGAGGGAGAGAGAAATGAACAGTTGAATTCATGTTGAAGAGTTGCCACAGCAAGCTATAAGTACGTTAACATGTTGAAACCGACCTCCTCCGCCCCCAAGAAAGGCCAGCGTGATTGAACACGAGGGCGGATGTTCTCGTCCACTTTGAGGGTGCTGCCTAGATGCCAAGGTGCTCAGAGCCAATGAAGAAATGCCCTTGGCGCCTCAGTTGAACAGCTCCGCAAGTACAGGTGAGGCTGCGAAATCGAACACTTTGATTTGTGTTCGGAGAGGTTGTTGGTTGGGTAGGTTCGGCGCATGGTTGGGGGCGTGAAAATGACGGTTGTGAGAGCAAAAGGGAACCAGGCTTACATCCAAGAATGAAGAAGAATAATATAATAAATTTAATATTAATATCATTTTTTAAGAATTTATCTTTTAATTTACTCATAATTTAGCTATAAAGTTAACCCTTCTTTAAATTCATTGTCTGAAGATGTAGGTAGGCACCCTTTAACAGCTGTGTGGGGGCTGGATTCAGTGCAAGGGTGGGTTGGCCCATGACTAAGCCTAATCAAGCCACATCTTGCCAACCTGTTTCTCTCCTTTTCAACAGGCAGCACACAAGCATCAACTCTCACAGGATCTTCTTCCCAAAACGGTTATGTACCTCATTAATCAATATGGGCGATGACAGTCGATCCGTATCCCCATATGATATACCGAAGGACATGTACCAGCGCGGGGTTGTGCCCTACAGGAGGACTATTGTATAAAGACCCTGCAACACGCTCCTTTAAGAAAAGGCTCTCACCAAAAGGCACAGTTCTTTCGATATGGCACTCGGATCATCGAAGCCACGGAAAGCGCTTCAGACAACTACCATCCAAATATTTTGCGCCTTCAGATCCGCAGGACGTTTATCCAGCGAGTTATCCAAGCCATTGTTTCATTCCTTCCCCTTGCATGGGCGTGTTGGATCCGATCTAGGTTTCCCGAATGGTGTCTACCCGAAAATATTGTCCTCAAGATCCAAAAGGACGGCTGGGAGGAAGAGTTTGATATGGAAAAGGCAGCATACGAAAAGCTCGAGCCCGTGCAAGGCAGCGTCATCCCCCGCTGCTTTGGGCAGATCGAATACGACGGAAAACGAGCCTTGATACTCTCCGACATTGGAGGATATCGCATAGCGACACCAGAAGGAGCAGTGTTGGACGAAAAGGATTTCCGTCCCCTGTTGAAGAAGGCCCTGACCTCTATCAGCAACCTAGGTATCTCCCATGACGACAACAAGTTTGACAACTTTCATCTCGTTATGGAGGGCGGAAAGGACAGGGTCATGATAGTAGACTTGGAAATGGTGGATAAAGGCCTGTCAGAGGCTGACTTTGCCTTTGCAACTGAGGCGAGTGAGAATTTCCTAATACGACAGTATCGACAGCAACTGGAATGCATGGAGTACGACGGGGTGCTTCTCCCCAAGCGGCCACTGAAGGCATAGTTATCTTCTTGAGAGAATCAATCTGGCGGAGACACCAATTGACATTGACCAGCAAGGCAGAATTCAAGGTGGTTCTGAACTATTAATGTGATTGGTGTGTTGACGTCGTCATGTGAGGTTGGTCCGGGCATCCTGCGTTTCACTGCACGTCATCTTGAAACAAGCAACTCTCACTTGCCAACATACTTAGAAGACGCTTGGAGCTGAACTTGACCGTCTAGCCATAAGTTCCGTATTCTATTCAATCATGTCGACATCATTATTCTCTCCCCCTCCGCCCGGCATCTATGAGTACACAGAGGTCCTCACGTTTCACTTTTCTGATACCTCTGTTCCCCCAGCACTCTCTGACGAAAATACCGCCGTGGGGAAAGTATGGGCATTTACACTTAAGACATATCTTGAGCAGGAGCAAACCGGCATAGTCTACTGGACCCTTATAAATGGCTCTCCCCAGCGAGCCAAGTTATTCATCGGTACTTGAACTCCACCTTTTCCTTGGACATTGGGTATCCTAACTCGTTGTCGAAGACTGGAAGACGAGCTTTGGGAGAGATCAATTTGAGTTAAGCACTGAGTTGGAAAACCTTCGCATGGCCTGGAGCTCCGTCACTTCAGCGCCCGTTCACTCGGTCATTTACCGTCTGCCATGGGGCGGCCACAGAGGGCACCCAGGGCTGCACAGCTCATATGACACCGTGTCTAGCCTCTTCACCTTCAATTTCCCAGTTACTCTTACAGACGAGGACAAGGAAAAACCGGACCACATTCTTTCACAGTTTGCCAGATCCGTTTTGCAGAGTCCCGGTGGTGTGGTGTCCTCATATTGCACCACTGGATGGGATGTGAATAACACTTCATGCTGCGGAATATTTCGCTATATAGGCATCCAAGAAATGCAGTCTTTCCTTCAGCAGAACCAGATATTCGAGGAACTGCGGTCACTTGCTACCAACGGCACCGAGGTGGAGTTTATGGAGGTGCGTTGCTATGCGCATGGATGGCAAGGCTCGGTCGACAAAACTTACCCCGAGAATCCAGCGTCAGGGGCATTCTTTGCGAGTATGAGAGAACTGTCTCAAGCAATTGGACCGCGTGAGCCGGGACGCCCGATGTTTGGCTAGGTTGGTCTACTATTTTATCGACGGCTAGGCATTAGCATTGAACCCTTGTATCAAGACTCAGATAGCGTGTTTCCTTCTTTTTTTACTATTATCATAGGTACTAAGCGATATGAACAAAGGTGTCCCTTTTCAAGAAACCAAGTTTGGGTTATGAGCATCCAAGGTCTTGGCTTTCTGTAATGGGCCGCAAATGCCGACATTTTAGCCGCTAACTTGCCGCATGGTCGCCGCAACATGGGCTGCGGCGGGTATGCAATCTGGGGAAATCTTGGCTCTGGAGATGGTCATTTTATACAGGCCCAACTCTGACAATTACAACACCAGAATTGTTCTTCCAAATCCTGACAATTATGGATTTTAGCATCAATAAAACGATTGACCTTTTCTACCGTTGGAATTCCACATGCCGAGTTTATGGTGAGAGCCAAGCCCGCCCACGTTTTATGGCTGCTACGCGAGGAACTCAATCGCCCATTGACGATGGCATCTCGGCCTCCCAAAACCTAGCTTCACTCCCGTTATTCCCGTTTTTCCCGTCCCTGCCGCCTAAAAATGTGCTAATGACCTGCCTCAAGGTTGCCATCCCCACTACTGCTCAACCCTTTCGTCTCTCCAGCGTCACGGCGCAGGGCGACTCTAGCCAATTGAACAGTTTGATCGTCGTAATTGCTGGGTTTTTGTCAAATGCATATTTCGTGATTCTCGGCCGGATGACCGATGCCGGGGTCGGAGGCGGAACCCCGCGAAAAGGCAAGGTGGGCTCCGTCAAGGGCGCGCCGGACATGCGGACGAGTATTACTTTTACATAAACCCCAGGTACCTCTCTCCAGCAATGATCTTTTTTGTTCCAGTATCTCTTTGTTCATATCCTATTCGAAATGGCGGCCTCCGAGATGAGGGACAGTGTCTGCCCTACCCCCATTGACACCGATCCAGAGTCTTCACTTGAGAAGAAGCATCGTTCCTCTGATGACGACATCTCCTCTACCCTTAACGGCGACGAATCCGACCAAACATGTCCAATTGACCCCGGACAACCTCCAGATGGCGGTCTACGAGCCTGGCTACAAGTCGTCACTGGCCATCTCGTCGCCTTCAACTCTTGGGGCTACCTCATCAGCTTTGGCATCTTTCAGCCCTACTATGAGGAAAAGTTCCAGCTCCCGCCGTCGACCATCTCGTGGATTGGTAGTTTAGAGGTTTGCCTCATTTTTCTTGTCGGGACTTTTTCTGGTCGCGCTTTTGATGCGGGATACTACCGTACTGCACTCCTCATCGGCCTGTTCCTCCAGACACTTGGTGTCTTTATGACCAGCATCGCGTCGGAGTACTGGCAGGTCCTGCTGGCGCAGGGTATAGCTCAAGGACTTGGCAACGGCATCGTCTTTGCTCCGACAATAGCCAACATGTCGACATACTTTACAAAGAAAAAGACCATCGCCATTTCCGCCGCTGCTTGCGGTGCAGCAACCGGGGGCATGGTATTCCCCCTGATCGCCCAACAACTCATACCCAAGATCGGGTTCCGCTGGACGGTCCGAGTGATGGGCCTGGTCGTCCTCGTGGCGTCCATCCTCATCATGACCCTGGCGAGGACGAGATTACCTCCGAGAAAGGCTGGACCTCTTGTGGAACTTGCGGCGTTCAAGGAGCTGAGCTACGTGTTGTTTGCCGTGGCCATGTTCTTTACTCTCTGGCCGACGTGGATCTCGTACAACTATGTAAGTTCGCTTAAAGAGACTGTTTGTTTGGCTGGTCGCTCACGTTTAATAGGCTCGTCAATACGCGACTGACAAACTGCACGGAACCGCATCCGACTCTTTCACCATCCTCATTGTCATCAATGCCGTGGGCATACCGGGACGGATGGTGGCAGCTTGGCTTGCAGACCGATACTTTGGCGCCGTCAACGTCTTCATCCCAACTATCCTTTCCGCCGGCATCTGCATCTATCTGTGGTCCCAAGTCCACACCCTCCCCGGCGGCTTCGTCTGGGTGTCCGTGTTTGGCTACTTTGGCGCCGGCATCCAAAGCCTCTTCCCCTCGACGTGCGCGAGTCTAACAAAGGATCTGAGCAAAGCAGGAACAAGAATCGGCATGATTTTCACCATTATTAGTTTTGCTGCTCTCACAGGGTCACCGCTTGCTGGCAAGTTTATGCAGATGACGGGCGGTGATTACTTGGCCGCGCAGATGTGGGGAGGGTCGAGCATGATGCTTGGGGCGGCGTTGTTGTTTGCGGCGAAAAAGGCTGAGGAGAGACAAAAGTTATGAATTGGATATAATAATTGAATAGACATAGACTGTATAGAATACTCACATGTATACAACATTTCACAGCATGTTTTCGCGTTGCAATTGGCTGCTGTGAGACTCGACTGAGCATCTCGGCCCCGCGCCAACTGTATCCCCGGATTTTCGCGGTACATGAGGCTTCTAAAAATTCAACCTCAACTCCCCCTCCAACATCAACAATTCCAACTTCCCACCCCCCAATCTCCTCTCACAAGCCATGTCCTCGGCGCCATGGATATGCAGGAGCTGCACTCGGGCGCTGGCTCGCTCTCACGTGCGCCAATTCGTTCGCTTCGCCTCCAATGGTTCGTACAACGCCATACCTTGAGGCGAAATGCTCTAGCTAACGATTGACTGTAGATGCCTCGTCGCTTCTTGCTCCCGCCCTCCTTCACCGCGCCCAGTCCATGACATCCGAGTACGACCAACTTCAAAAGACTCTCAACGCTTCTTTCGATTCTACAAAAGCTAAGCGCGTCGGCGAGCTTTCTCGGGTTGCCGAGGCTCTGAAAGCATGGGAAAAGTCGCAGGCTTCTGTCGCTGAGCTAACGGCCATGCTCAACGACCCAGAGCAAGACGCTGATCTTGTTTCTATCGCTCGCGATGAGCTAGAGAGCGAGACGGGAAAGCTTGAGTCCCTTGCGAGGAATCTCTCTGCCAGTCTCACTCCTCGCCATCCTTTTGCCGATTTTCCTTGCATGATCGAATTCCGACCCGGCCCCGGTGGCCTCGAAGGCCGATACTTTACCGATACCCTGTTCAAGATGTACAAGGCGCTCTGCATGCGAAAGGGCTACCGTCACAGCGTGATGAAGTACGAATTCGCCGACACAGCAGGCGACTCATCCTCCTCAGCCGGCGAGAACCCCCTCCAAGAAGCTGTCCTCGAGATCCAAGATCAAGGCGCCTTTGACCTCTTCCGCAGCGAGGCGGGCATGCATCGAGTCCAGCGCATCCCCAGCACCGAAAGCAAAGGTCGCGTTCACACGAGCGCCGTCGCAGTATGGGTTCTCCCCTCGTTCCCTGAGAACGGCACCGGCAGCGTCGACTTTGAAGATCCAGAGAGCGACTTTTACGTGAACCCTCAGGAGGTCAAGATTGAAACTATGCGGGCTCGCGGTGCAGGTGGACAGCACGTTAACAAGACCGAGTCCGCGATTCGAATGACGCATTTACCCACGGGGACGACGGTGTCGATGCAGGATCATAGATCGCAACAGAGAAATCGAGAGGAGGCGTGGAAGATGATGCGTGCGAGAATCGCGGATCAGAGGAGAGAGGCAAGAGAAGAGGAGGCTGCAAAGTTGAGGAATAGTGTCTTGTCCAAGACGCAGATCACACGAGGCGACAAGATCAGGACGTACAACTATAACCAGGATCGATGTACTGATCATCGGGCGGGGATAGATGTGCATGATTTGCCCAATGTGCTGGAGGGAGGAGAGAAGCTGGATAGGATCATGGATGGTGCGAGAGATTGGCTCGTTGGCAGGGACATTGAGCTCCTTGTCACAGAAGAGGAAGCAAAAGAGAAGGAAAGCAAAGGCAAGAAATAGATACAGAGTGTATAAAAGTGTAGAAATAGTATTGGTTGTATTATACAGGACCTGCTGTAAGATGAATGAGATGGTCTCTGCTGACGGCATGAATACAAGACGACATATCCTCTCATGATAACCCTTTCGTAGTCTTCATCTCGGCATGCAACTGAATTAGACACCAGATTATACCCATTTTCAAGACACCAAACTCCTGGCAAGATCACAACCAGGATATCCATGTCTTGCGCTCCCAGCCATCAACTCCATGCAACGTTCAAGAACTCCGACAAACGCATTAACCCAAATCTGATGGAGCATCTCACATGAGACCTCCTAGGACCACCTTGCCGATACTGGCTACTTCCGTCTTGATATGATGTCGGCTCTGATCTTCAAATTCTCGTACAATACCCTGCACGATAATCTTTCGCACTCGTGAGTCGGCTTTGGTAAAGAGCTCAGCGACAGGAGCGGAGCACTCGCGGGGTGAAGGCACAAGAGCCAAGAATCGGGTATAACAATCGATCAAAACGTCGCACAGTGTCGCAAACGTCTCAAAGTAGTCGGGATCGAAGGGTAGTGATGGTGTCAAGAGATGCGTATACTCTTCACCAGGAAGCAGATCCGTTTCCGACGCCGCAAAGTTCATAACTGCCGGTGCGGGTCCACCGGCTGCCGGCATAGGAGCCATCTCGTCCACCATGGGATGCATATCAGCGGCAGATGTTGATCGTCGCGACTTGCCGCCCGGTCGGCGAAACATGCTGGGAAGACGGGCGCGGGTCAAGGAAGCGGCTGTCGAGGAGTCGCCGTGAAGTTGCTGGAAAGAGTCGTATTCGGAGAGGAGGGTGTTCAGACTTCGCAGAAACTCGATCGGAGTGGAGGAGTAGAGATCGACGACGGTGGGGAGAGAGAGGCCGAGGAGGAGATGGTTTGTTGCTTTGCGACCGAGCTTCCGTGCGTCAAACGAGGGCATGCGGTGGAGATCTTGTTTCTCGAAGAGGTAGGTCTTGAACCAGTGGACACGGCCTTCATGGCTGAATACTGTTAGTGTGCGATCATAGGAATATGCTGTTGGACAACGCACGCTTTGCGCAAATAGTCAAGCGTCGAAATGCGCTTGTTGGCGAGCTCAGTGACATGATGGTGCATGATGCTGACCTCGCTCTGCTGCCAAACACCAGTCGTGCCAGGCGCACCGTTTGAAGTCCCATGAGACGTCATACCGCCGCCCAAATGAATTGTTGATCCAGTCGCAGTTCGGTTCAACATCTGAATGCCCAAGTCGGGAGCCTGCGGTAGATGATGACCCTCGGCGAGGTCGGGTCTGGGTGATATTTTGGCAGCGGCAGCCAGCGCGTATTCAGGGAGGGCGGGGGGCGCTGCTGCGTCCGTCACGTAGGCATTTGGACCGTTTCCGAATGAGCTCCCGCGGCGGCGCGATCCGGACAGCGAGGACTTGCGCGAGAACGATGGCTTGCGGTCCTTGATCAGGAGGTTCGGGTGGTTGGTGTTGAGGGGGTCGACGCCGTGGCCGTCGCGGGTCGTAGGACGGGAGGCGGCGGCGTTGGAGGAGGAGGAGAAGATGGAGGTCGAGAAGATGGGCGTGCCGGTGGAATTGGGTGTCTTGGGCGGCATTTTGGGCGGTCGGTGGGCTTGTGGTTATTAATTAGAGACTATGGAGCGTGTGGTAGGTAGTGTGCTGTGCGAGTCGTTTGAGAGGCTGTGCGGCAGCCGCGCGTAAGGGATGGCACACTCTGTCGGTAGGATCGGCAAGTGAAGGATGAGACAGCGCAGCTGCTTTCGAGCAAGAGTCAGAGCCGCAGACGGTGGTAGCGTTGCAGCCAAGCAAGGGGGTGGGTGGAGGGGGTAGTATGGAGGGGAGGGAGGTCAAGTGGCGCTGAGGATTGCGCCTGTTTGGCGACTTTCCCAGCTTGAGCCCCTGGCTGGGAGGTTGTATCGGTGGCGGGTTCGAGGGTCGATCGTGATGAATGATGCTGTGAGGGATTCTTTAGCTGGCGGTTGTTGATGTTTCTTCAGGCCCGCCGCCCCTTGTTTGGACAGAAAAGTGGATATCAAAGCGGTGATTGCACTCGGCAAGGGGTAACAAGGGAAAAATAGAAGATCCAGAGTGGAGGCGAGGGGCAGACAGGGATGATGGGTTAGGGGACTTGGCCACGCTACTGCAAGCCATTCGACGACATGTGCATTCTACATGAACTCCAGATTGTCATTACTCGTGTTTTGATCCTATTCGATGTCCATATTTCATCCTGTCTGTCATACATGAGCTGTTGCCTATTGGCGATCTTGTCGCAAGATAGAAACAAGTCTTGTTTGTCCCACTGAGTGTCCCCACCGGCAGCAGACACTGTGAGCTACAGGTTAGGAGACGCCACAAAGCAGATGCAGAATCACAATTCTCAACGCATGGCTGTATCATTGTGATGAAATGTTTTGAAAGAATTACATGTGAAAATTTGATTCTTAAATCATAAGATTAGGCATTAAACCGTTCTGTCAATGAGGGCTTTCTTACTCACAACTAAACCTCAATTGTATAATTGTATGCAGCATGACCGTTTCCAGTTTGCATCAATTCCCTGTTTCATCCGACAAAGAACGCGACGGATGATACCAAGCTGCACTTGGTGCATCATAGAAGGTCACAATGACAGAGTTATTTATTCAAACATCAAGACACATGGCCTAAGTTTTGGCTTTCAACACATTGAGTGTTATGCCCCTTAAGGGATTTTCTTTGATCAGTTTATCAACGCACGTTTATATAACTTCTATTTTTCGTCTTATCTGCATTCCTCTCCGGGCCCGCCCCCAAAAGTCGCAATGCTTGCAAGTGACATTCGGCACAATCATCACTTCATGTCCTCATAAAATCATGAACTCAAAGTAAACGCCAACATAAGCCGGGCTAGCGAACCCAGGCCGCGAAGGACCCAGGCGAGACTAGACGATTAAAGAGATGAAAGAGTACTTTCCGCCATGCTCGCGACCCAGCGTGAAAGAGACCTTATTTCTTGGGAAATCTCCATCCTTCGTCGTTTTGATCGTGCAGGGAAACATGTGCACCGACTCTGTGGGGATGATACCTGTAGGCGTGATAGGACATCGCCCTTCTGCCATAGGATTTCCCGCGGGTCTTCACATGTTCCAGTCTTTGCCTATATATCTACCACCATTTCAGTTTTGGGTATTTCAAATCTTCAGTATAGACAGATGCAAGTGGCTGGCCGACTAGCCGAGAAAGGGGCATAGGCTGGCGCTGGTGGTCGTGGCTTTCTAGATATAAATATTCATTGTTTAGTTCCACCATATTCCCATCATTGCCTTTCCATTGTTCCAAGTTCTAGAATCCGCGCTATAATAAGATACCTCGGACTAATATTTACGACTATTAGTCTAAGAATAATGATGATCTTGATTCTCTAGTAACTACCGTCCTCTCAATCACTCACATTCAGTGCATCATCAATGATCATCCACGTGTGGTCCCTAACCCTCTGAATCTGCTCCTCACTCCAAACAGGCCTGTCCAGAACAACATCGCCCTTTCCATTGATACAACTCTAGAAATTGTCCTCCTTGTCGGCGCTGCACACTCAGACGTCCCTTTAAGTAAGCTCTTGGCGCACGTTTCATGCGAAACACCAAAAACTTGACTGAGAGCCTTCAGGATGCCGCGTATATATCATGGGAGTGTTTTGCAGATGTCGGTCTGGACGATTTCGGGATGAGCATGGATGAACTGACGTCGTTTTTGACCTTGTTGTCTATGCTCAGCGGCATATGCCTGGGCCATGGCATGGGTCATTGTGACACAGTGTTGCGTTGCGGCTGCCAAGGTAAAGCTGGATTTGAGGTCCAAGTCGTCCCGCTTGAGCTGATTCGGATTCCCATGGGTACTATCCAGTACAATGAGAGCTTTTGCATCATGTTTAAAAACACGACTTAGTTCTCGGATGAGCAGTTGCCTCCCGTAATAGTGAAGCGCCATCTGCGATCGATTCTTTTAGGCGTCCCAGTCCGCCCCGCTATCGAGATGATGCCCTGGGTCAAGACGAGCAAGTCAAGATGTTTCTCTTTTGCTGACTTGTGACTTTCGGGATAGCTCTTGATTCAGCACGTTGATGATGCATCTAGCGGCCTAAACTTGAAGTTGGTGTGAGGAAGACTCTTTGGATCTGCGCGGCCGCTGATAATAACGGTTGATGATGTCGAAGTTGCGGCGAGCTGGCAGGCTATGGCGTAGCTGATACCGCCGGTTCCACCAACCACTAGAGATCTTGTAGCCATGTTTTTTTGCCAAGTTAGATGTGAGTCCAGAATGCGAGACGTGCGTGCCCTGTTGCTTTTACAGTTGGGACTATCGCTAGGGTAGGCATGAATTCAGCCGACCCCCGGAGTCCTTTTGTAAATTACTCCCATTGTGTTTCAAGTTGATGTGTACGGGCCAAGGGATGGCAATTTGCCGAGATGTCGCATTCAAGCTCTAATCTACCCGAATCTCGCCGTAACCTTTCTCACAGGTTGACTCATCCCACTAGCCACAACCCAAACCTTTCCCCCTTCACGAGAGAAAGTGGAAAGGGATAATTCTCTTATTTCTCATACGGAGGTTAGAGCAGTTAAATACCCCATGAGAGGCTTAACATTTCATGATGATATAACTAGGTATAACGTATATGATAAGCATGTGTGCCATCTAAGTATGTGTGCCACTTTTCTTAACCCTTATTACTATAAACTAAGATAAAAATACAACAAATTTATTCATTAATTAAAACTACTTATTATACTCTTCCCCAGACGTCTCAGTTACTACCTAACAAGTCCTTGCATTATGGCCGGGCTGGCCGCAGACACTACAACGCCAAACACCTAGTCGCGCCGACCTCCTTTGACCACTACTCCGCGATAATTCGGCCACTACCTGCGCATTAACATCCATCTGATCAATTACTTCCCTTCCTTCCTCTACTATTATAACCCCTATTTTCTACAGCCGGGTTCTTTTTGCCCTCCGGCGCCGACTAAGTATCTTATTTGCCTCTCGAAGGTCTTTATTCTCAGCAGCTAGTAAGGCAACCTAATGCATAACTGCCTTTATCCCCTTCTCAAGAGACCTCAGGGCTTCAAGGATTAACTCTGGGGAGCTGCTTTAGTGCCTTCTAATCCGTCTTTCAAGGTATTCAGACTAAGATTAGGCCTCAAGCATAGTCTTTGGGGTCCTTGAAGCCCAAGAGGTCAATTGATCAGATGCCTCCTCAACCGGCGTTGGCGTCCGTAGCTACACATCAAGCTTCGAGACCACACTTTCTGGGTCAAGGGGAACAAGGCCAGCTCCTTTAAAAGCCCCCCTGATATTTCTTTCCGTCATAGTAGCCTCGTATGCTGCGTAGAAGGCCGGAAAGAACTTAGTCTTTAAAACGTGGGTAATAGAGCATCTAATCAGATGCTCTATTTCTTAACTATAGGCCTTCTTTAGTGGCCCAAAGCACCTAACATCAAGGGGCTAGAGTAGATAAGATAAATGAGGTAGCATATAAAGCTAGATAATCTTCTTCTCCTCATAATATCTCTTGAATTTAATAAAGTAGTGACTTTTATAGCTATTAAGGATTAGAAGATAATAGCGACTATTTAATTGCTTAGCTATGCACCGGTCAAAGTGCTTAAGCCACTTAAGACTAGTCTTATTATTAGTCTAGCTATTTTAAGTTATTATAATAGCCTAATCACCCGGGAGGTTACTATCTTAGTACTAATTAGCGAGGTGATATTAGCCCGCGCTAATAATAAATAGCTAGATCGCCTGGCCTTTAATATTAATCACCTAGATAATTATAATCTATTCCTGGTTTCTAGGCTATACTGATTTTAGCTTTAAATGCCTTTCTAAGCCCGTGATAACTATTCTGCTTATAATTATGCCCATAAGAAAGCTAGTCTCATCAAAGTTATATAGATTATCTAATCAGATGCCATACTTCATGATTATATTTCCCATAAGCTAAAACTAGTTATAAATAATCATTAAGTCTTCGCATTTGGCTCTCTAGTAGTCATATTTATAAAAAAAACACATCTTTAGCTCATAGTGTCGCGTAACGAAGTTATAAGCCTAGCGCTTACCGATAGGTGGCGCGTCGCGGTCGGCGAGCAATCAGTTAGCCATTTCTTCAATAGCATGCAGTCGGGGGGAAAATCCTCGCGAATCTAGGTCGAGAATGAACTGAACTATAATCTGTTCCTCTAGATCAGATAGTCGGCGTGACTTTAGGATCCAATCGCATCGAGATTAAAGACCATTCTATCGGCGACCTAAGGTCATGCGATTAACCTTATATATATCTGCAGCGCGTCGGGTGCTTAATCTAGGGTTATTTTAAAGGGCCTGAAGGGTAAGAAGGATTCTAGCTTTATAATTTAGGTCTAACATATTTAGTCGTGGGAGAATCAATTGATCAAATAAATAGTTAGGTGTAGGAGGGAAAAGTGGCACATATACTTGGATGGCACACATGCTTATCATGTACATTAACTCTTTGACTACCGGTAGCAAAAGTTTAAAAAAAAAAGCTATTATATTAGCATAAGGATATAATGCTACGATGTATTCTTTATTATAGTTAGAGCCCGGCCTTCGGTGGGTTAACTGAGCCAGAAGATCGTAAATTACTCCGTGTTCCCGAGGACATATGTCCTATGATGCTAGTTTGAACCAAAGTTGATGTGGGGAAGGATTGGATTCGGGAACCTGATGTATGAGGGTGGCGAGGCCCTTTGACAAATTGCGCATAGCAAGGTATGTCCACTGGCATTCAACAAGAGCCGAGGAATAGAGGTGCTTCAAACCAATTCCTCGATATTAGTTAGAAGTACTTGCCCTCGTTATTTGGTTGCCCCGTGCTTTATCAGTAGCTCCTCTACATGGGGCTTCATTCTATCTCGTGTTTCCTTATCCTTCTGCGGATTCCACCTCCGCTGCCACGGGGGATTCCCAAACACGCCGCCTTCATTTGTCAAATCTGCCCTGACAGCTTCGAGGGCAGTCCTAAATCTCCCAACTTTGGACCGCAGATTCACTTGAGCTCCAGCTTCCAGCAACATCTGGACACCCGATGCGAATCCCCAGTAGGCTGCTGCTATCAGGGCAGTTCCAAAGACGACATTCTCCCCGTCGGGCATCTGGTCAACTTCCACTCCCTCATCGAGCAGGAATTTAACCACTTCTATCGACCCTGATCCCATGGCCGCAATGAGAGGGCTTCCGTAGAATCCATGCGGGACACGAAGGTGGACATCTGCCCCCTTCTCGAGCAGATGCCTGTACACGACGGCTGAGGCACCCCTGAAACAGACCGCTGCTATAAGAGCACTGCCGTATTCTCCAGTGGGGAGGAGCAGGTTCACATTTGCCCCGTTTCTTATCAAAAAATCTATCACGAGGATGCGCGCCTCCCCCGAGAAACTGGATTGAGCAACAGCAGCAAGAGCGCTTCCGAACTTCCCCGATTTGGGGATGGAATTCACTTCTGCTCCTTCCTCAATCAGAAACCCAATCAACATAAGGCCGTCCCAAGTGAAACTGTTTGAAGCAGCAATAAGAGCACTTCCGAAAGAACCGAAGGGCGGGAGGTAATTAACATCTGCTCCGTGCTCGACGAGAAGATGGGCAATTTCCATGTTCCCTCTCGATACTGCAGCAATCAAAGCACTCCCATACAGCCCATGCGACAGTGGTAAATTGATGATTGCACCCTTGTCAATGAGGAATTCAACAATATCTTTAGGGCCGTGGTATGCCGCGGAAACAAGGGCGCTGCCGTAGTCTCCAGCCTTGAGGACCATGTTTACGTCTGCTCTTTTGTCGATGAGCAGTCGGACTATGTTTGCATCTTTCGCTGCAGCGAGAGCGCTTCCATACCGGCCGTCCTGCAGAACCAAGTCCACATGAGCACCTCGTTCGAGGAGAAACTCAATCATATGGGCGTGTCCCTCTACTGCTGCTGCTACAAGAGGACTCCCATAGGGTCTGCCGTGTTTTTCAGGGTTCACCGGGGTGCCTCGTCTGATGAGACTGTCGCATATTGGTATGCAACCTGACCCAGCCGCGATTGTCAAAAGACTCTCCCCCTCACCATCCAATACCAAGTGATCAAATTCCACGTCGTCCGACTCCCACCAGTCACGTAGGGGGTAGAAAATAGGGTGAAGGCAAATAGCAAATAGAGGACTGTTTTTGTCCAACTCTTGAGCCCTCGGATAGAGCCTAGAGGTAACGGAAGGGCCCACATTGTAGGAATCGCGGAGCCATTGGACGTACGCATCAGAGCTTTGCGTTGGTGAACCGAGAAATCTCTTTAACATGGTAGTGACTCTATCATGTGGGGCGCATGTAAAGTCAATGCTGGCCCTATCGTACGATTGAACATATTTCATCCACTCCGTGCCAGCGGAATAGCTAAGGGCGGACAAGGAGTCATCCTCATCCGGTTGGACAACCAGAAAAAACAAATTGGCCAGGGTAACGAATAGATGCGCACTGGGCATCGTGAAGCGGTCCTCGAGATATTCGACTACTGACAGGTGGCAAGGCCGCCAGATAGTGACACTTCGAAGGTAAGATTTTCGTTGGTCTCGGATCAGCAAGTTTGCGCACCAACCAAGAAGTTGCTCTTCTGTGACCTCGCCAGGCTCATCGACCTCTTCTTTGTCTGGGTCCAAACGTATCGCAGCCAGGAGTTCTTTCGTAGTGAGCGGGCGGATTGATCCTGTCACCCACTTGAGAGCCCTGAGAGTCCGAACTCTCGAGTATTCGGGACGATCTTGGATCCTCCGATAAATCTCGTCGTATGATGACCTGAGATCTTTGGGAAGTTTTCCCAGCCTGTCTCGAATATCATTCTCATGTTCAATGATCCTGAGTTGATCGATTTGTAGCCTCGCCCACTGGAACATCCCGTCACTCTTTTCGGTCAATGTCTGGATAATCTCCTTCTTTAGACCATCGTTTTTCTCCAAGGCTGGACTCCATGGGCCCAGGCTACCGGCACTCTCTTCGATAAACCTGGCAATGTCGTGGTTGTTGTTCCTGGCAGAGATCTCAAGATTGGGTAGGCTGATGAGCCGTTGGCGAATGTCGGCTTCCGGGCGGCTAGAGATGAAGATCTTGACAGGTCGAGATGAAGATTTTATTGCCCAGTAGAAGATATTGAGCAGCAATCTTCGCTCCTCAATCTCGCATTCATCCAGCGCATCCAGAATCACGGTAGTTTGAGGATAAAAGTTGAAAAGATCCATCAGGTGTTGCTTGCAAAGATCGAGTGTCCATCCCGCACCTTTCAGCTGAGAGTCAATGTAAAGCTGCCTCAGTTTTGTATGGAGGTGGCCAGACATGCATTTAGGTGATGAAAGTTGTCTGATAAAGCTGCAGAGAACCGAGAGTGCCTGTCGGCGTGTTGGCTCGGTTTGGTTACAGTAGAAAAAGGCAAATCCCTCATAATTTTGCTTGCTTCCAAGATTCTCTTCAACTAGATCAATAACTTTCGACGTTAGGAAAGTCTTGCCTGAGCCTGCTGCAAAAGAGTTAGCGTAGCTCACTTGCACGACAATGTTGGGACTTACCAAACCCCTGAAGCCAGAATATGATGGAAGAGGACTTGTTCTGCCACTCGTAGAATTTCCGTTGTTGAACAAGCCAGTCACAGGTGTCCTTAGTCCTCGCCTGCCTTACCAGGTCATGATGTAGATTGTACTCGATGGGAGAGATCCACTTCAGCACGTTCATCAACTCATTGACTTCCATTCTTTCGAGGCCATTCTGGACATTTTCATCCAATCTGAGAATGCGCTTTTCGAGCTTCAGTAGAGACTGCAGTTTTTCAAACTGCTCTTGAGTCTTGGAATCCGACTCGGCGCTTCGCTTGCTTTCGCAGACGGCGGCTTCCTTGATGACCTCGTTCTCGAGCTTTTCGAGTTCTGATAGAAGGTCTGTCCCCTCGGTTGGCCTGAAGACAGCGTGCAGGGAGCGCCGTGAAGTGTCTTTGGACAGGAAGTTTCCCACTCGTGCGAGAACATGAAGGAGTGAGGCATATAGGTCAACCAAGGCCTTCTCGAGGCCACTAGCAACCTGGGCGTTGATTGTGTCGCAATTGTAGAGCAGCTCATAGATCTGGCATCTGTGGACAATCCTTGTTGTTTTCTCAACGCTGATTAGCGAGAACGCCATGTGTTCTTCGTATGAAATCGCAGATTGAAGGATAAACCTCGTCGCGGCCCATGGCAAGGCTGCATGTCCAGGGTCGTACTGAACAATCGTGTCGCCAACTTCTTTAAACTTGTTGAGCCACGTGATGGCGTTGCTGGCCAGATCAGAGAGATTAATGGTAGTGCTGAATATTTTGACGGTTGTCCATCTCTTGGCTTCGCATTCTTGTCGCTTTTGATCAACTAGATCAATGATGTCACGGACACCGGGGCCAGACGAATCTAGGAACTGCTGGGAGTTGCCGTTGATCCACGCCTTGTCATCTTCTGAGAGCCTTCCCATCGCCTCGTCCCACAAGTTAGACTTGACTTGCCTCTTGACTGAGGGCTCAGTCGTGGGACTTGTGCCAAGAGAGGAAGGCGATGCTGCACCATTTGATACCACGGGGTCAACTGGTTTCGACACTTACCTTAAGCATGAGCGAAAATAAAGTTAGACTGGTGGTGAAGAAGGCCTACCACTGGATTGTTGTTGAGAAGCAGCCGGGTTGGGTCTTACTGGTCGCCCAGGCTGGTCGTTGTCATCGTCGCCATCGTCATCTGAACGAGAAATGCCGCAGCAGAGCATCCGACGCATCGCGTTGCTTGCTAGGACTTTGCCACAGTGAACACAAGGAATGGGAGCTCAAAGAGAGATCAAGAGGTGTGAAGCAGCATAAAAGACCAAGTTGCCTCGGTACCTGTTGTAAGGTACTTTACACTTTTGCCGTATGGCGTAGTGGTCTATTGTGTTCCACAAGAGGTTTGATAAGACCGGCCAAGGTACAGAAATGATGAAGAAAGAAGAAAAGCAAGCGGGAGAGATTCGAGGTGGGCATTTCAAGGCGAACTCGTCCTTAGCTGCAGTGTCCAATAGCAGAGCTGGCATCGACAGGGGCTGGGCCAACACCTGGTTCCCGACTTACAGCGGCTGCGTGGACCAGGCTCGGCTTCGATTAAGCGCCGGAAGTGAGGAAAAGATGACTGGGCACACTATTTCCTTGCCACCCTAATAAGAGAGACACCTAGGCTAGCCAGGTAGTGACGCCTGATTTGTTACGAAGTCTCTAGATGCGTATCTGGTGAACAGATTGTGCCTATTTCGCCTTGGCTATTTCAGTTGTGGCGTAGTTACAGCTGGCAAGAGAGGGGTCGGCTCAGTTTTGCAATCAGGCTGGCGACAAATTCCAATACATTTTAAGGCAACCAACTGCATGTCCGCCTAACCTCACAATAGCCAATGCCGTTGGAGAGCCAAGACCTGAGCTGTGGACAAAGGATGCAGTCAGCAGCCACCATACACATCTCGTGTGAGGCCTCACCTCCAAAGTGACTGCACTTTTTCAACAACAGACAACGGGACAGCAATTTGGCTTTTCCAGTTTATAGTGTAGTCCAATGTGCCACGATGTGCTAACAATGTGTGACGTGGTATTGTGGTTGATGTCCTCCTTTGAGCCGCTGTGACTCTTCGTGCCAATGAGTAAAACTTGGGCTTTAATGAAGATCTCTATAACTATAGGACTGAAAGGCTGTCATTCAAGGTGCATCGGTATGCGACTTAACCCAAGGTCAAAAGCTCTGACGAATTCGACCTGTAACTACCTATTTAGCATCGGAGGAGCATGGATGCAAGTTATCAGCTTGTACAGAGTAGGCAAACCCACTGCCAATTTTCGGGAAAAACTATTTATTGCTTAAGATTATTTAGTCACATTCTTATAGCGAAAGGGAGGGTCAGCTAAGAACGAAAAGAAAAAAATATTAAGACTTGATGAAATATTATAGGTACTAATATCCATTACGAAACTTTGTAGTTTTGGACTTTTTAACTATAGAAAGACTCTCTTGGTTCCCTACTTTAAGCTCTCCATTTTAAGTGGTAATTATCCAGGCAGTAAAAGGGCCAAAAAAAACGCCATTGTGTTAGCATTAGGATACAATGCGATGATGTGTTGATAATGTGTTCATTATCATAGTTCAAGCCCACCCTTGATGGGTCAACTGGGCCAGAACATTGTGCTCTTTTCAAGTCCCTTGATGCATTCTAAGTCCGGGCTTGATCCTTTAGGGTATTTTAACGCATGCATTCGATAACCAGCTAGCTGGCAAGTCGATTAACTGAATACAACGGTGTATTAGAGCAGCCGAAGGCCACCGCCTAAAAGAAGATTTGACAAACGAATCAAGCTGCGGTTCTGTCAACAATTTGAACGCAGAGAATGCTAAAGTATGGCAAATTGGATCTTGCTGCTTGCTCTACCCGACAGCAAGGAGCTCTGAGGATCACCGAGATCTACCTCCCGTGACATCGCATGCATCAGCATAAATGGATTGGTCATCACCTACAGTTCGACAAGCCCCCGAGACATTGTACCTTATAGTGGTACTTGCAATACATAATCACCACGGAGTTCAAAGACAGTGACATCCCGGGGTGGCTGGAGACGGCACAGCAGCTGTGACGCAGGAAATCCCAACTCCACCAAGCAACACGACCTTCCATATTGGTGAAATGAAGCATCGACTAAAATCAACACTGCCACAATTCGAAATGAACTTGTGATAATTGTCTTGGGTACAAAAACATGGAATGTTGGGCCTTCACCGTCGATGACCTCACATCACCAAAGCTTATTCCCAACAAGCTTAATTACATGGTGGGTCGCCAAGACTGATCCGACATGACCTTCCCTGGTTCTTGGCCTTGGATCAGCCAATCTGATCATTCGAGTGTCATACCGAGATGAAAACTCCATCGAGCGGATTTCAAGGAGAGCTCGGATGGATCTTTTGATATTTTGTCTTGGATCAGATGTCAAGTCCGTTCCTTGACATGTCTTTCTCAGCACTTTTGTTAACTCGCCGCATCATTTCGATGCCTCACCGCCATGGGACATTGGAGCACAAGAACCGAGCCAGTCTTTGGGCTCAAAAACCCTCCGGCATCTGATTTTGCTTTGCACTGCCTCACGCGAGCGGCCTCCCCCCGAAGCTTAGAAAGGGCCATCCCCTGCCCAAGTTCCACCAAGCCGAAGCCCTCCGCTGGGCCATGGAGTCGATGACACGACTACTGAAAATACACAGCCCCCTCGAGGCTTTCGTCATCTAGGAAGGTGACGCCTTCAAGGAGGCGATTTTCCAGCGGGGAGGCATCCCAAGAGTGCGCGTCTCGGCGATTTCAAGATCCAGATGCCTCCGCAGAAACGGAGGTGATGTCCTGTTGTAGAAAAGATGTGTTTAGCACAATGGCTGTGTTTCTGAGACTTTTCACGTGTTTGAGGTTAGCAGAGTACTTGTACTTGGTGGTGATGGACTTGCTAGAAGGGGTTGGAGGGGCGTTGCACTGCCCCCTTTGGCGCGACGGACGCGTCGCATTTGAGTTGATTTTTCTGCTTGTGGGATGGGATCAAATACCTCATCAAATTTCTCTTCACGAGCGCGCGTTGGCTTTTTCAGGGGAACATGGAGCTGTGTTGTGATGCTCACATGATTCATCAGTTGAAGTTTAGCTGAGAAACAAGGTCGTTTAAGACGTTTTGGCTGTACGGCACATTTGTTTGATCTAGGTCTGTGCTAGATAGTGTGGCAGCAGTACATCTCATCTTGGGCAGTAGAAGACGCGGCAGTTGACCAGAACCAGGTCAAGAAAATCAAGACTAAAGTAGTAGCAAACTTGGCATAGCTAGACGAGTTTGACCCAGAGTATTATATCCCGCAATGGATCGACACCTGTCAGGGCGAGTAAAACGCCTAGTGTGTGTGTCTGTCAGAGGCGCATGCGGATTGGTTGCCACACACCCCCAGACCATGCACCTCGCCGAGCCTATTACTGTCTCGTCTGTGTAGTTAGCCTTGAAATACGGAGTACACCCAGGCGTCTCTCTGCCTACGAGGCAGGCTGGGGTTTGACTTGATACACTTCATCTCAGCATAGCCTCACTCTTCGGGAGTTTCGTATATTCCAATCGTTTTGTGCTACTCACGCGGCCTCTGGCTAAGCCTCACTACACTCTCGCCAAGCTTAAAATCGAGCACAGTTCCCCTTCTTGGCCCCGTCCCCTTTAAGCTTATTCCTGACTTTCTGCTCGATTTACTTATCGAAAATTTAATCACAATGACTCACCGAACAAACGAAATCCAACCTTGCACCCCTACTCTTACCGCAAAACGTTCACGGTTAGGCTCAGGGGACCAGTCGAGCCTTTCCGACCCATTTGGTACAGCGTCGTCTTCTGGTGGTTCTACAGCGGAACTAGAACACTTTGAAGTTTCGCTACGGCCGGATCCAGGAACCGAAAATGACTTTACGGTCGACAACAGCCCCTTTGCCTTTTCCCCTGGACACCTCAATAAGCTGCTGAACCCAAAGTCGCTGGATGCCTTCCGCGCACTAGGGGGCTTGACGGGCATAGTCACCGGCCTGCAGACGGATCTTGCTTCTGGATTAAGTGCGGAGGAAACGGCAGTGGGGAAGAATGTTACCTTTGAGGAGGCCACCGGGTGGCAAACAACCACAGAAACCACCGCTACGAAGCAATCCCCGCCGACACCCGCAAAAGAGCCCACGAAAGAGCCTTTCGGCGACCGTATACGAGTTTACAATTGCAACGTACTCCCCGCAAAGAAAGCTACGCCGTTTTGGAGGTTATTATGGAACGCATACAACGATAAGGTTCTCATCCTCCTCACGGCAGCGGCCGTAATCTCTCTTGCGCTGGGACTTTACGAAACATTTGGCGTTAAGCATAAACCTGGTGATCCTACTCCAGTTGATTGGGTTGAGGGTGTGGCCATCTGCATTGCCATCATTGTTGTTTCCTTTGTTAGCGCTGGCAATGATTGGCAAAAGGAGAGAGCCTTTGTCAAGTTGAATGCCAAAAAGGAGGATAGAGAGGTTAAGGTTACTCGTTCGGGCAAGGTGGTTATGATCAACGTTCATGATGTGCTCGTTGGTGATATACTTCATCTTGAACCTGGTGACCTTGTTCCAGTTGATGGTGTTTTTGTTGATGGGCATGACCTTAAGTGTGATGAGTCTTCAGCTACTGGAGAGTCGGATGCTATTAAGAAGACTGGTGGTGTGGCTGTCATGCAGGCATTGGAAGCTGGACGCTCTTCAAAGGGTCTTGATCCTTTCATCATTTCTGGTTCCAAGGTTCTCGAAGGTATATTTTAGCATCACTGATTGGCTTGACCTGTCACTAACATCAAATACAGGTGTCGGCACATTTCTTTGCACCTCGGTCGGTGTCAACAGCAGCTACGGAAAAATCATGATGTCGGTCCGCACCGAAACCGAAGAAACCCCTCTTCAGAAGAAGCTCTCCAAACTCGCCAGCTCCATCGCATACCTCGGAAGTACTGCAGCCGGTCTTCTCTTCTTTGTCCTCTTGTTCCGTTTCCTTGCAAATCTCCCTGGCGATAACCGCATCGCAACGGACAAGGCTTCGTCGTTTATGGATATCCTCATTGTTGCCGTCACCATCATTGTTGTTGCTGTGCCGGAGGGTCTGCCTCTTGCTGTTACGCTTGCTCTTGCGTTTGCTACGACAAAGATGTTGAAGGAGAATAACCTCGTGAGAGTTCTCCGGGCGTGTGAGACTATGGGTAATGCGACTGCTATTTGTTCGGACAAGACGGGTACCCTGGTAAGTTGCACTTAAGGGATCACAGACATACGAATTGATGTTGACCATTATTATAGACAACCAACCGAATGACGGTTGTCGCTGCTACATTTGGTGACGCCAACTTCTCCAACACTGAGAAGCACGAGACTCCAATTGCAACCTGGGCAAAGAAGCTCACGTCTGATGCCAAGGACATCATCATCCAGAGCGTCGCCATCAACTCCACTGCCTTTGAAGGTCAGGAGAATGGCCAGACTGTTTTCCTCGGATCCAAGACGGAGACTGCTCTTCTCGATCTTGCAAAGGAACATCTCGGTCTTGAATCCCTGGCCCAGGTTCGCGCCAATGAGGAGGTTGTTCAGATGATGCCTTTCGACTCGAGCAAGAAGTGCATGGGTGCTGTCATCAAGCTTCGGTCTGGAGGTTACCGTCTTCTTGTCAAGGGTGCTTCCGAGATTCTTCTTGCCTACTGCACGGCCAAGGCCGACATTGAGACCCTTGAAGAAGAGCCTCTCACCGATGAAGATCGCCAGACCCTGAATGATACCATCGACGTCTATGCGAGGAGGTCACTCCGAACAATTGGTCTTGTGTACAAGGACTATCCCAGCTGGCCCCCTTCATCTGCCGAAGTCACTGACAACAACCATGTCGATTTTGCTTCTGTTCTCAACGAGCTTGTCTTCCTCGGTGTCGTTGGCATCCAAGATCCTGTCCGTCCCGGTGTGCCTGAAGCAGTGCGCAAGGCTCAACTTGCTAAAGTCACTGTCCGCATGGTCACCGGCGACAACGCCACGACTGCCAAGGCCATTGCCAAGGAGTGTGGTATCTACACCGACGGACTCGTAATTGAAGGCCCTGACTTCCGAAGACTCTCCGAAGAAGAGATGGATAAAATCTTGCCGAATCTTCAAGTCCTTGCTCGATCCTCGCCTGAAGACAAGAGAATTCTTGTCATGAGACTCAAGCACCTTGGTGAGACCGTGGCTGTCACTGGAGATGGTACCAATGATGCTCCTGCTCTCAAGGCTGCTGATATTGGCTTCTCAATGGGTATTTCTGGTACTGAAGTTGCCAAGGAGGCTTCCTCGATTATTCTCATGGATGACAACTTTACCTCCATCATCACTGCCCTCAAGTGGGGACGAGCTGTCAATGACGCCGTCCAGAAGTTCCTCCAGGTATGTTATTTACAGCCTAATCATAATTAACACACACTAATGGACACAGTTCCAAATCACCGTCAACATCACCGCTGTTCTCTTGGCCTTTGTCACCGCCGTCTATGACTCTAACATGGAGTCTGTCCTCAAGGCGGTTCAACTCCTTTGGGTTAACCTCATTATGGATACCTTTGCCGCCCTGGCCCTCGCTACTGACCCTCCCACTGAGGAGATTCTCGATCGCCCCCCTCAGGGCAAGGATAAGCCATTGATCACCGTTACTGTAAGTTCACACCTCTAAATATCTCGTACCAGTATGCTAACATGCAATGCGCAGATGTGGAAGATGATTATCGGTCAAGCCATCTATCAACTCGCCATCACCTTTGTCCTCTACTTTGCCGGCGACAAGATCCTCGGCTACGACACATCCATTGAGAGGCAAAAGACTGAACTCGATACTGTCATCTTCAACACCTTTGTCTGGATGCAAATCTTCAACATGTTCAACAACCGCCGCCTTGACAACAAATTCAACATCTTTCAGGGCGTCCAGCGCAACCAATTTTTTGTTCTCATCACTCTCCTCATGATTGGTCTTCAGGTCATCATCATCTTCAAGGGCTCGAGGGCTTTCCAGATTATCCCGGATGGACTTGATGCTACGCAATGGGGTGTTTCCGTCATCACTGCCATGTTCTGTCTTCCCTGGGCTATTCTCATTCGAATCTTCCCTGATGAATGGTTTGCTGCTGTTGCTGGATTTGTTGGCACGCCTTTCGTGTTTGTCTACAGGTTCTTGCTTAAACAATGGAGCAAGGTCAAGGGTGTGTTTTCCAGGAGAGGCAAGAAGAATGGTGATCCTGAGGCTGGTGTCGCACCCGCCGCGAACTAGACGAGAGGATGATATGGGGCATAAACATAGAGTCAGGGACAGCTGCAAAGCACAAGGGTACGACTTGCGATATTTTTCCGTTATGGGTTTGTACGAGCATGTTACTGTTGAGATGTACGATTGTATTTGTTGTCATTTGCGTTGAGTTATCTATTTCTTCATTTTTGAGAATCTGCCACGTAACAAGGCAGATCACGACAAGACTACAGTAATGCCTAATGAGATACGAATAATACGAGATTTTAAATAATTTGTTGAAAGAGCATTATACCATTACTAAATACGTAATCATTCTATAGATGTGCCGCCTTTGATGGACAACGGCCGTTGGACACTTGGGAAACGACAGTTTTCGCAATACAAACATGGCCGTCCTATCGAGTTGCGCCAAATCCTTTTTCCGTTTTTCCCACGAATATCGTCTCGTCCGTCAAACCTGTAGGTTGTCTCTCGTCTTGTCTTCCTCACGCGCCGTCTAGCTGCCGGTGCGACTTTGACGTCTTTGGTTGTGGGCCTCAGTATTGTTTCTTTGGAGAATTTGTCTACGATGACACCAGCGACGAGCGCCCAGACAGACTCTGCGTCCCGGACTCATGCATGCAGGATGTGTTCAGCACATTGCACGACAAAAACACGAATTTATGGACGGACAATGGTGATGAGGGGACAGGACAAACAAAAAATGGCGTACAGGTTTTGACACATGAATTTATGAACGGACGGGGGCGTCCGTAATGATTGGCGGTACCTGTCAGGTATAGGGTCCTTCTTCGCTAATCACTAACCCAACGTCTCCTTACAGTGTTTGTGTGTCACTCGAGTCACGAAAGTGCAGCCACCATTTGAAGAGGTTCATGACGAGCAAATTAGAGGACGGCTTGCTTCCCAAGGCCAGTGTTGCCTCCTGTGTTTTCTGGGTTGAATGACATGTAGCTGCTGGTGAAGCACATTGTGACAGGGCTGAAGGGAAGAGAGTTGACTACTTGATAGATATGATGAGAAGATGGCATTAACTCTAGTCGAGGAGCGCTTCATTCTGATAATAGTCAAAATGGTCACTATGATCTGCCTTCTTTCCCGTGATCGCTTTCGTTCCAAGACTTTTAAGCTTTCAACCTCGTCTTGCGACCCAAGTTCACAATGGCCTCTATTTCGATTTCTTACAATTTGCCAGTTTTGTCTTGGATCAGCAGCAGTACTGGCAGAAGGCATGAAGCAGGAGAGACGTTAAAAAATAGAGCATCAGACAAGACGCCCATTATTGCAAAAGGCTAGTTGCTTATTTATAGATGCTAGCCTTATTGTGAGCACCGATAACTAAAAATACGGCAGCGGCACTCCAAACCTCTGGTAGCAAAACGCTTTCATCGTGACCCTCCTCCCCTGCATTCTCTGCACTTCTCCATGCGACTCAATGAAGGATGCGATGAAATCGCTTCTACTTATCGGGTTCTCAATTTGCCTCAGACGGTTCGCCGCCCATTGTGTTTGCTCCTTTTGAAAACTTTCAATGGCGTATAAAAACAACGGCCGGAGATATCCTGCGTTTAGCGCTCTTCCATTGGAGTTCCAATCACCATCCACGATATCTCTAATTCGCTGCATGGCATCCTTGGCTTCGGGCGATGCAAATGAAGGGTGCCCAAGGATGCGCCCCATGGCGATAATCTCAGTGAAGTATGTCGCAGAGCAAAGCCCAGCAAGGGTGATGAGGGGATCAGCAATCGTGGAGCAGAAGTGTTGTCGTAGTTCGGCTGGATCTAACCGCAACGGCGCAGGTCGAGATTCCCACATATTGGACATGTTGTCCTTCAGCCTGGTCAAGATTTCGGTTACTTCTGCCTGATCTGCGGGCGTGATTCGGGATCGACGGTAATGTGTCACGTCCGCGACTTGGTTTGAGATATTCTGTATCTCGCGGTAAAACGTAAAGATGGGGGCGCTAATGATGTCGTATAAAGAATTTGTTGGATGTGCGTCATTGTCGAGAGCGGTGAGGCTAGGGATGTCCTTGATGTGGCTGTGTAGAAGACTTGACACCGATTTTGATAGTAGGCCGGGGTTTCCTACGCGTTTGATAGCTATGTGGAGGAGCTGCAACCAGACCCCTATTCGTAAGCCAACAGGTGATCGATGACCACTCAGCAACCAGGTCTCTAATCTTGCCACGAAAGCCCCATCCAATACGCCAAAGGGAGGGCCATCCTCGTTGGGGAGAGTAGCCACAGACAAGCATAGGAGGAAAGCGACGACGAGGACGATGTCAAAGTCAACTGTCTCGTTGCCACATAGAGATTCGAAGACAGAGATGGCCGCCTGGTTAACTGACATGGCGTGGGCCATTGGCAGTCGACCAGCCTGAGCTCTGTACACAACTTGGGCAGCCAGTATCGACGTAGCTACCGAAGTTTCCTGGGATCCCAGTTGGGCGATGTACGCTTTAACTCTTTGCCAGTTTACATGGTCAAAGGGTGAAATGAGAGGGGAGTCGACCTCTTCGATGAAGTATAAAAACGAAGACTGAGTCGGCTCTTCGGAAGCTGCCAGCCAGTCCAAGGTCGTTGCTAATAATATTTCTTGCGATGTTTGCTGGAATCGAACCGAGTCTCTGCCATTCTGATCATGGCCTTGACCAAAAGAGTCGATCATGTGCCCATTGGCAGACGGCGAGCCGACACCAACCGATGCTGAAAGATCTTGGTCTGTGGGTAGGGCCTCATCCGACATTCCCAGAGCATCTGAAACACCGGAGCTGAGAGGGGTTTGAACCATGAAAGGTTGGGCAAAAATCATATCGTCTCCATTTCCCGTCGGCGGTTCGTTCATCTGAGATACTGTTGAGCCGTTTTGATCATCTTGATGGCTTATTGGTCTCAGCGTCGAGTTCGTGGGCGTCGGTAGTGCTCTCTGTCGGCCAGGCGTCTTATAAACACATGTCTTTTTCAACCTGACGCATTTCTGGCAACTAGGTCGCAGCTCGTCGCATTTTACCTTTCTAGCTCTACAGACGAGGCAGCCGGTGCGAACACGGCCCCTGTAGTTGGGATTGGCGGGGACTGCAATTCTCTGACGTTGTGGGCTCATCGTCGGCCCAGTTTCCTCAGGGCTGGTTGAATCCATGGCATGTACAAGGTTGGCGATTGAAGAAGCTGCACTTGACAACTGTTTCGTGTTTTGGAGAGAGACCCGGTGCTGGGAGGATTGAAGTTGGGGAAAAGATCCATTTCCCCTCGCTGATCTTTCACGGTCGAAACTCACGTGGTCTCCTTACCTTGGTTTGCTAGCCTGCTGTAGTACCTTGGCCAGTACGAACCCTTTCTTCCACCACGGGTTAGACAAAAGCCCAGGCCGTTCAAGGTACCCTTGGCGCGATGGGTGGACTAACAGGGTTTAGGTGCGGGGTTGTCAATCAGGGGAACAGGCCTTGAGCTTGCCAGATGTGTTATTTCTGCGGAGTTGCTAAAGCCCCCGGCCTCATGGAACCTTTTTTTCCAGCTGATGAAGAGGACAGAGTTGTTGACGTGTGGGAGTCAGTAGGACAGATGTGTGAGGCTACGCATTTTGCTGCTATTCTCAAAAATTGCCATTACGGAATGCTCCAGAGGCCCTCTCCTTAGCCAAAGCCACGGACAAGTCCGCATGCCTTCAGTCTCCCAGGTCCCTCAATCCACTGCAAGCTCTTGCGGCGAGTACCTCATGGTTCTGGCCGTTCTCTCCGAGCTTCATTCATGATCCTTACCACCTGCGCTACATCATCACTTATAACCTGGTCCAACAACCCTTCCCGAACCCAACCTACTGCCTGTGCTTCAACATCCACGCCATAGTTCTTTAGGCTCTCGAGCCGCTCCGGACGCGGAACGTGTAGGAAGACTGCGAAGCCGCCATCGTGGAGTTGACGAGCCTCGCCACTCGGAAAGTGTTGAATCTCCAAGTTCACAGCATCGACGTCTGCTTGACGAGCGACAGCAGCAGGATCAATCAACCTCGAGTGCGACAGTGCCACTGTGGGAACGTCGGGGATAGCCTCCTTGACCGCCCTGAGCTGGACAAAATCGAAGGACGAAAACTGCAGTAGGTCGGCGCATTTCAGCTCATCAATCAATGCCTTTAACTTGACGAATATTTCGTCGTTTCGATTGTAGATCTTCAACTCGACTTGGTAGATGATCCCGACGTCACGGGCAAGGCTCAAGGCATCTCTAAGTAGCGGAATTCGTTCTCCTGCAAACTCCTCGCCGAACCATCGGCCGGCATCGAGCTTGACGATTTCTGAATAAGTCATCTCGCGAACGAGTCCATGACCATCCGTAGTGCGATCCACGGTTTCGTCATGGATCAACACCAACTCGCCATCTCTCGTCAGGGCGAGGTCGGTCTCGCAAGTAACACCTGGGCCAGCAATTTCTCGAGCTTTACGGAAGGCGGCCAAAGTGTTTTCCGGGGCTCCAGCGCTGTGGCCTCGGTGCCCGGCGATGCGGGTGGTTCGCGCCGTCGTTCTTAGCGGGTTGCTCATCTTTTCGTGCTTTGCTTCAGGGAGGCAGTCGAGATGGCGGAAGTATATGAAGATGCAGAGATCAAGTCCAAAAGAGCAATCAATGGCACAAATACTCGCGCTGCCAGAAGTTGTTTGGCAAACTTGATGGAACCGCCTTCTTAAGCATGCAAAACATAAAGCCGAGCCCTCGTTTACCTACCATTGCCTGCTCGGTACAAGTGGAGGAATGTGACTCCATGACTCGCGGGATAGCGATCTCGGCAAAAGTGGAGACGGCCGGTGGCCCTTTTTATTTCCCGGTAGTTGTTCGCCGGTGATTGGCCAAGACGTGTTATCTCTAACCGAATCTTATCGTTTGCCGATATTATGGTCCCTCGTTCCTCAAGGCATAACATCTAGGGTAGCCAGTTACGACATCACGAGAGTGTCCCTCAAACTCGACTGTCTGAAGGGGTCTACGATTTGATGCTGGAGTTCCTCTGGCACTGCCCCATTTCCAGTTCTTTATCACACATGTCCACAGAGTGGTCCATATAAAGGTTTTTTTGTACCTCTTCTTCTAGTCTTTGGGATCTCCACAAAGCCCATCCACCACAATCAGGAAGAGGTCATATACTGACACATACCAACATTAAGAACAAATAGTAGCATACTGTGACTTCGTAAACCTACTAATCTAGGATCTAAGCCGCACTATGGTGATGGAGGCAACCCTCAACCTTATTATACATAAACAGCCCTCAACTTCTGTTCCTCCTCTGCGAGTATCTTTTTCATCGCCCTAAGAACAGTCGTATGAATCTCTCCTCTTGCCACAACCAACCCTCTGTTTCGATTGAGGTATCGCCCTGCGCCAAAATCCACGTCTCTCCCATCTAGATCCGTCACCTTCCCGCCTAGTTCAGTAAAAATCAACTGAGAGCCTGCATGATCCCAGACGCACATCTTGGACAGTTGAGGCGTGGGAATCCAGAACTGCACGTCTCCACCGCCGACGACAAGGGCTGCGTAACGGATATGGGACGACCATACTTCTGTGTTGGGGAATGCCGTCTTGAAATCATCCGCTAGTTTGGCGACAAGGTCGTGGCGGGAGCTCATGCTGGTGGTGCAGTCGACAATGTGTAGATTCTTGGAGCTGAATGGCTTAAGCAGGCCCAGAGGGCTGGCTTCTTCCAGCCCGCTTTGAGTCATGGTCCGAATTGTTGCCCCTCGGCCTCGAACGGCAGTGAGCATGATACCCAACTTCTGATCAACATCTTCCTCCGACACCCTGGTCATTTTGGCACTGATATTGGGGCACCCTAAAACGCCAATGACCTCTTGCCCGTCCTCGATGAGAGCCAGGGAAACTGCGTATTGTTGACCCTTCAAGAAAGCCGCAGTCCCATCAATGGGGTCCATGATCCAGACACGACCCTTATCCCCTCCTCGTCCACGGCCCCCGAGGTCGATCAAATCAAGCATTTCTTGCACTGATGCTGGCTTGGGGAGTACACAACCTCGAGTAGAGTCGACTACATCAATTGCGGATACTACCAGCTCGTAAACCTTGTTTCTCAACGTTTTGTCAGCCCTGAGAGCAGCCGAGTCCTCCTCTCCCAGCACAGCATCGTTGGGAAATGCAGCCCGAATAGCACCGATGAGAAGCGCTTGAGCCGCAAAGTCGGCTATAGTCACCGGCGAGTTATCATCTTTCGAGATCTCGCAGACGGCCGACTGCACCCGTTTCGTGAGAATTGAGGCCCGCAAGACAGCAAGTTCGGCGAGATGCCGCTCACGAGTATAAGAAATTGCCATCGAGATGGCAAGGTATGATAATCAAGTTGTTGTTACGGCGTCGCAAGTAGGAATTGTGGTGTCTGGCCTGGATGTTGCAGTAATTATCTCGCCGTCAATGCAATTGTTCCAAAAGCGGCTACTTCTCCCATGCAGTGTTAGTAGAATGATCGTTTAATCAAGTTAGGCTTGAGACCCGATCGGTTGCTTACCAGAATTGTACCGACTGCGAATATTGCCTGTTGTCGCCTGGGCAAGACTGGGCTCAAGGAGATGAACAGATGTTGAACAGGACATAACCTCGGAGTAGGTAATTGGAATGAACCCGTTTTTGATCCATTCTTTAAAGAATTGCTTCGTCAGTGTTTCTACCGACTCTATCTCCTGTTGTGGCCATCTCGGCAAATGCGGAGCCAAGTCCACCCCCATTCCGACGATTCGTATTACTAGGTGCAAGAGACGCTTAGAGATAAGAGCGAGATCGGTTGGAGATAAAGCAAAGACCAATGGACAGGGGATTTGAAGTGGAAGGGTTCATCGGCCCGACACATTGTCAGATCCGAGTAACGTCAGGTCGGAACTCTCTGGAGGAGACAGCAGTGATTGATGAGATTCACATACACGTTAGAAATGGGGACGGTTCTGGGCACATTGATCAGGAGAGCCCAAGAGCTGCTCGATGGAAAAGGTTAGGGGCGGCTGTCTGTGGAATAATAGCCAACTTCCCAGGAGATGCCGCTCAAGGTCTATCATAGAATAAGGTCAAATTGATGGAGTGATTCGCAAGACTTATTACACCGGTGGGCTCGCATTTCTCGCGGTCGATGTGTTATTTATTACGCGAGCTCTAGGACCTTCCTATTATCCAATCTTTTGGAGATATTGTTGACCGTATGAAAGGAAAAAAGGAAGAAGTGTTGTCATGACTACCTCTAACGATTAATATCCGCACTGGGATGCCTTCCAGCTCATCCAAGCCCAGAGGCAAGCATTCAAGATGTATCATGGTGGGATCAAGGTGGCAAGTATGGGCTCAGAGAACTAGTATTGTGTTGACATGCTAAAGCCTGGGCTTGAAAGTAAAGGAGTCCTAAGAAGCAAAACTACATTCTTTGTATCCGACTAGATTAGTCAGGGATCACGACCCACTGTCCCTCAGCAGTCCTAGTGGTGATGGTGAAACAGAATAGGTACTACCCAAGGGGTGCTATGGTCAGGGCGTGATGCCTTCAACCGCACAATGCTTGAACACTTAGGGAAGCCCATCTCCCTCAATGTGAGTAAGGGAAACCTTGGTATCCTTGAACTTCCTAACATGGACCTTTTGCTCAAAGAGAATGTCCATCTCTGCAGTGGTCCTGCCTTTGGACTCTGGGACCATGAAAAAGGTGAAGATGAATCCGAGAACACCAGCTCCAGCCCAGAAGAATCCAGTTAGAGCGCCCCAGTTCCAAGCGGTCGGGTTGAGCATATATGGTGTCATTACGCCGGCGAGGATGTTGATGGCAGAGTAGAAATTTCGTGCAATGACAACAGACTTGCTTCGAAGGAGTGAAGATGGGATCTCGGACACCAAGACAAAAGTAACGGGTAAAACCAAAAGATTGGCGACAAAGCCGTCCACTGCAATGAGAGACCCGATCGCCCACGCCATTGATGAAGACGAAGAGGCGTGAAGCTTGACTCCCATACCCCCAATGGCTGTGAAGAGAGCGATGGTCAGGGCGCCGCCCCAGAGATACATAGTTCTTCGGCCTGCGTATGTCATGACGACCCACTTGTGGCATGGACGTTAACCGACAGTTCATGTGAGGGATGGTTTGAATGAGGACTTACGGCACCAAGCACTCCAAGTACCGAGAGTGTCAACGCAACGATAGTCATATTGAATGACTGATCGGTGGGAAGACCAGCTTGAAGAAAGAAGTAGGTCATGAATCCGCGAAATTGTGAGCCGGTCAACAACTGCATGGCATAAACGCCCATGACAACGATGGTTCGGCGGAGATTCGGCCCCCTTAAGCAGGCGAAATAACTCGTACCGGACTCGACTTGTCGTTCGTGCTCTGTAGTAAAGGCAATCAAGTGGACGAGTTTCTGAATGTCAATATCTAGGTCTTCAGAAGTCAACCGAGAAATAGCGGCTTCGGCCTCATCCAGTCGGTTCTGGCGGACCAACCACCAAGGTGACTCCGGTGCTAAATAGACACCGATGATGATGAGAATTGGCCAGAACCACCTGTATGTCTGTTAGCTCGCGGCGATAAGCAACGATGTATGATCTTACTGGAGAGCAAAAGGAACACGGTACGTCCAGGGAGCAGGCAGAGTCAAGGTGCCTCGAAATATGACGGCATTGAGAAGTTGGCCTAGGGCCTATAGCTTGTTAGTGACGCCCGGGGACTTCAAGATACAAGTCGCTCACCCAGGCCAGCGAATAGCAGCTTGTGAGATACGGGCGAAGCGCGACAGGCATGATGTCGGTGACGTATACTGTAGTGACAGTCTGAAATATGCCCAGCGGAAATGCTGCAAGGTGTCAGATCCGAGGCTAGAGGTAGGCTGCTTCGACACTTACAGAAGAGACAAATGGCAACGGCCAAGACTGCTAGGCTCGGCGCGAAGAAAAAGATGAAAATAATGGGTGGCATAGAAACCAGAGCGGCCATCATGGTTTTTCGGAAACCAAACCTCTCGGTAGCCCATCCACCCAGGAACATTCCAAAGATGGACGTGACTCCCATAATAGAGCCCAGTCCGCTTTGCCAAGGTGCCGAGATCTCATAGGATCCATTTGGTTGTCGAACCCCATACGCCTCTCGAAAGGCGGGTACCGCATATAGTGAGCCCAGGATCTTGGTGTCGAACCCCTCCATGACGAGTGCAAGGGACACAAAGGCGCCGTACCAGACAGCCTTGGAATATAATTTCAAGGCGCGGCGTGGAGTAAGTGCGTGCTCCCAAGCCATGGCGACCTCAGCATCTGTCACAAGCTGTTGTGGCATGGCCTCGGTTTTGACGGGGGATTTCTCCATGGTGATTGTTGACTGGGATATTCAGCGGCTGGAATTCGGGGCAATCTGAAGGAGCTACGAATGACCTTTGAACATTAATGTCTAGAGAATCACCGTTTCGACGCCCCGATTTATGGCCTGGGTCTTATAGCAATGGTGAATAGACACGATGTAATAGAACTTGGAACTCATCGTTTTGCCCCTCGTCCAATAAGTCGTCAGCTCCATACCACGGGCGTAGAATCTAGGACTGGGGGAGGCTCTCCAGGTGGCACGACTTGACCTCTAGCCGGGTCTCTAGCCGAAGGTCCACTCTAAGCGAGGAAGGGAATGGTATCGTCGCTAGCAGGGTCCACTGTAGCCGAGCTGTTGCTTTGGAGTTCCACTCTAAGCGACAAGGTCGGCCACGGCCTTGGTGCATACATCTTCAACTGGCAAGCAGACCAGAATCTCATGCAAAAATAGAACTATTAATTTCCATGTTACTACACGTTGGTATTTTAGTCCACCGTCTAATACTAGGTTGGGGAGATAGTAATATATTCGTTTGGCTCAAGTTAAGCTTATTAAGTCTCTCATTACAGGCTCAGCAGTATCCGCCACCTCCAGAGCATCTACGTTTTGTATTTTGGGCCTTGTTCATCTCAGGTCTGTCCATCTTTGAGTCGTTCAACCAAGAATGGCATCGCACAGCCGTTGCAAAGACCGCATCGACACTTGGCGTTGGAGACTGGGCTCAGGCAAAGAAATCCTTGGAGAGTGTTCTGTGGGTTGATCGGATCTACGAAGCAGGGGCCAAGGCCATATTCGTGGAGCGTTTCTACCAAGATGACTGATTCAAAGCATGCTAGAAATTGATGTTGTTACATTTTAATCACCAATTCCATCTCAAGAAGGCGCCATTTCTTACTAACTTGTAAGGTTCATCTGTAGTACGCGCTGTCACGTGTCAGTTCTTGGAGAGCGTCAGACAAAGGTTGCACACCCTTGGCCGCCGCCGCGTTCATTTCTGCATACACCACCACGACCAAGGCGATGACGACGATTCACATCCTGCGCCATGGGCAGGGCCGCCACAAGTACGTTGCAGTTTTCGGTCACGAACCAGCGTTGCAGCTAATCTGCGTAGTGTCCAGAGAGGCTACCCATACAGAGATCCTCCTTTGACAGAGGTTGGGTGTGAACAAGCCAAAGCTGTGCGACGAGCCTTGACCGTGAAGCCCAATCTTATCCTGGTGTCTCCTATGACCAGAACCATTCAGACCATGAATATCGTGTTTGGCCACCTCTTCAACGACTCTTCTGGGGGCAAGAAAGTCGAGGTTCAAGTCTGGCCTGAGCTGCGTGAAGCGCATGACGCAATCTGCAACAAAGGAATATCGCGAGCAGAACTTGCTGCCAAGTTTCCTCATCTCGACTTTTCAGCCTGTCGCAGGCAATGGGATTACTCGGCGCATAGTCCTGAAAGAGCGACAGCTCGAGCTGAGAGAATTCGGCGGCGCCTGGGTGCCCTTGCTTCGTCTGGCAAATACAAGAACATTTTTCTCGTCACTCATCGTGGCCTCGTCGCTTTTTTGGTTCAAGGTCCAAGGTTTAGTGTTTGCGGTACGTGTTCATCAAGCAATCAAAGAATTCTCACCAACAGCAGTTTTACAAGAGCATCGTTCGTATCAATTGGCTTCGGGCGAGGAAGTGGATAAGAAGCGGCTTGGCATCAATATCGATACCGGCCTGGAACAAGATTTTGGTCCGACCTTGCTGGTTCCCAAGATTTCGGAGGATGCCGCTAGGCTGGGGGCGTGAATATGATGAGAAGCGCAATTTGGACAGGGCATCGTTCTGCTTTACGGGAATTATGGGGGCGCAACGAGGAGTTAGGGCGGCCGGTTCTTGGCGTAGTCGGTCCTTATCAAGTCGAGTGACTGTTTCCGGGGCAGAGTAATAATGAGATTCGTGGAATTCAACAGACAAGACTGAAAGGATGCTTACTTTTTGGTGACAGCTGCTCTTTGAGCGAAGACCAAACTGATTACGGAGTAATGCGGCATGCACCAGAGCCAAAAATGAAACAGGGCCCCCCTCTATGAACCAAGAAGCAAAAAGAGAAGCCATGCAATGCTCGTAATCAATCGTTTTTATAGGAACAGCCCGATGCGGGGGTCGAACCCGCAACCTTGAGATCGCGTACTCATCACCCAGAGGGTATCTAAGAGTCTCACGCTCTACCGATTGAGCTAACCGGGCGTGGCTCTGATTGGTTGAGCGGAAGGGTCACAGTTGGACACCAAGGCTCTGAGTTGCCGTGGTGCCTCGATCTCACCACGATATCAAATATGAGACTCTGGCTTGAAGAATGAGTCATTAATAATCTTGCCTCACCATTACTATATACGACTAATTCAAAGCTGTCATACTCACAGAATTCGCCATTTAAAGGACTTCTCATTTTTAGATTGTAGAGTGCTTCCGAAGTAGTCAACACCACAACTTGTTCACATGATTTCATTCCCACTTCCAAGGAGTCATCCCGAGATACACGCCAGTACATATGAGATATCATGCAAACCTCTAATACCGAACTTAATATTGAACTGACCTTTCAGTGAAAAACAGCCGTTTTCTCGCACCTACCTACGTTGACCAGTCCAGAGCATCCAGCTACCCTGCACTGTCACGGATCCAATGCCTTTCTTGACCCACCTACCAGTACAGATTCTCATGCTCGATTGCTAAGGGCTATAGTTTCCAAATATGGCATTCAAGAATTCTTCCCCAAGCCATATTTTCGGGAGATCGGTCACCTGGAAACGTTGGCATGATTTGTAATTCGATCATGGGATCACCACACGAGAGCCACCGCCTATACGATACTCACATCACCATCCGGGGAGCCTGAGTCTGACTCCCCCAAGATTGAGTTGAGCCCTTCTCTTGCTTGACCACTCAGGCACATGCGTAACAATGACTTCTCTCGGGGACAAGGCCCTAGTCCAAACTTTCTTTCCCGTCCTCGATTCCGCTTCAGTCGCATACAAGGCCAAGCGCGTGACAGAACTTTATCTCGGGCCCTGTCGGCCGCTTTGATCTACGTCGCGTCGTGGCGTGGATGGCGTGAGCTTCCACTGCGCCTTGGCCAGCTTTTCTTTTTGACGTCTGCCTACTCATTGGTCCCGTGAACCGAGAGAGCCTTCTCATTGCCATGTTGTTGGCCTGTAAGGTTGGCTTATTACCGGGGTCTAGTCAAGTCCGTTTTCGCTGTGCAAATGATGTGTCTTGTTGCTGCGGCTGAGACAGTCCACAGCCTAGATCTGGCTTGGTCCCAAGGCACCGATGCCTGACATATGCAGGTACAAGGGGCATGGGACACAATTGATGTTCGAATACGAGGTCAAGTACCCGAATCGCCTCATGGTCATTGATTTTTAAACCGGCTTACTTTTCTGATTTGTGTAAGGGTCGACCTGGAGGTAAAACTTTGCAAGGAATCATCAGAGTGGTCTTCAGCTCAGTGCTTGCGTACACTTCCCCATCGCTGCCTGCTCACACCTTCAGCATGACTACTTTGTGTAACCAATAATAGTACGCAAGCATTCCTATACAAGCTTTCAAATCTTGTATCCGAAGCTGTAAAGACGCTATACTGCTCAGGGATGGCTTCAACCACTTAGTAGAGGCCTTACCAACGGCCTTTGCTGCGGAACCTTGAGCGGCTGGGTGGCCCAGGTGTTGAGACAAGGCGACCTCGTATCTGATCCTTTTTGAGAAATCAGGTTATAAATACGGCAAGAGCTGCGCCGATCCGGTAGTCTCGGAACTCAAAAGCGGTGGTGGCGGATCTGTCTTGGCTCTGACTGTCAGATGCGGTCTCGACCTTGGTATTAAGCGAAGAGCTGGCTACCGCCAGTGATTCATGAAACAAGGTAAAGCAGTCGGGTACGAAGAGACCCGAAAAGCCTCTCGTTGCACAGAGATGAATGAGACTGTGGCTTCCTGACGCTCCTGGTTGCTGGTGAGGCACCGGATGCATTCTTGAAACAGGGGATACGTGCTTGTTTATCGATATGACTCTGTGGTGGCGAATGGCTTGTGTTGAGGATGAGATGTCTTGGATTTTTTTTTAAAATGCCGTCAGTGATTGACTTGGTTGGGCAGTGTTTCGGTTGCCTGCCGGGGGAGATGACAAAACATCCAGTTTTCACAAACGGTAGGGGAAATGGATATTTTTGGCTTTTGGAGTCTCAGGGTCTTTTTTTCTAGAGTTACTGGCAGGGCAGCTCAGGTCTGAGGTTTTGAGATGGTCACTTTTGAGCTGCCATATCGACAGTCGGCGTCGGAGCCGAGAGACAACTACCCGGTGTTGATGAGTGATCTTGACCGTTTTTGGTCGTCACAGAGATCATCGTCTCATTCAGGGGGTCAGATCATGCGTTGCTGCCACGAGATAAAGTATGACTACCTCGCTCCGTCGATAGTCTCACAAACATGCCATTAAAACGTATACAAGCCGCCATGCCACGCTTATATCGATCATCCTATATTTCCATACGATAGCCGGATCTCCAGCTCCACCAACGTCAGGGTCTCGATCTCATCCTCTTCGTCAGCCAAAACCGTAAACAGGAGACGAATGCAGTCAACCACAAAGTCTTCTTCTTCCCCGACCATACAGATCTCCATCGGGGACCATAGTGGAGCTTGGGGCTTGCCATGTGTAACCCCAGATCATATCGAGCAGGGTCCTGATCTAGTGAAGTAGTGGACCTGACCGTGTGATATCACAGACCGGAATGCCTTGCCAAAGTATCACGAATTCTCCGAACGGAGCTAGTCCGCACCAATCACAAGCCCGAGAGGATATGGGATCTACATTAACCTAGCATAAACCCAATGTGCAACGCTTGCCAGCTTAGATAAGCTTCTACTAGGGGATGTTGTCCGCAGACGAAGGAGTTGGTGCCCGGAGTGGGCTATCCCCGTTAGTGTAACGTCAGACTACCTGGTGCTTTTATGTGCTTCATGGACTTCTGATGGCTAGGCCGAGACAACAAGTGAGACTTGTCCGCTAGCCCGGAGTGAGAGATGGGCTCGACTGGACTTCGATTGTTGCTAATATTCCCGGTATCCAGGGAAATAGTTGGAGAAAGATGTCCAGATCCCTGTGACATCTCCTTGTTTCCGCATCCAGAGCTGTATTTCCGCCATTGGAGGATCTGCTGCTCCCCAGAAACTTGGCTTGTAGTGGCTATACATGATTACCATGTCCGTCAAGCCCTCGCCACATTATGCACATCATCTGCATAACTACATCACTGCCAACGTTGATGCAGGAGCACCCACAGGACCTTGCAGCTTGCTATCCGAAGCGTGCGTACCGTCTAGTTGCCCTGTCACACACGCATGCCGCGACGTCGCCTCGTGCTGTCTGTTCCAGATTCCGTTACTCTATACTCTTTCATTTGCTGTGTCTACATTCATAATAACAGGGCACAAGTCGTCGCGTCAACGGGCAGCTCTCCCGCGCTCCCACATTCCAGTGCCAGAGTCTAGGCCAGCCGGGCCGCCTCTCCCCAACCTTGTGCCAAACGCTTTGGGGTTTAACTTGTCTCATTCCATGCAGGAACGTGGAAACAACACTTACAGAGAGGAAACGGCATCGATCCACAGCGGGTTCGTTGGCATGATGGCTTCCACCTTAGCAACCCAAATCCAGGTGCTTTTTTGAGCACAATGCCTTTGTACCGAGTTTCCGCATACTGCCAAATCGTCGAGAACAGCTTCCCTCCCCAGGCCTGGACGCTGCGGGCCCTGAGGTGCCCGAGTTCGGATACGAGGCGAGTCGAGAAAGGATCGACAGGCTTTATAATTCTTTGGTGGTATCTCCTTCGTTCCTGAAGCCTCATATCGCTCCTTCACTACATTTTTGCGCGTCTAATATTCTATCCCTCCTTTTTGTGTGCACATTGTGCATACACCGCAGCAACAATGCGGTCTTCTTTGACGACGGTGCTACGGCACCTACTCTTCGCGACTCTCGCGGGCACATCCCGCGCTTTCCTTGGTGTTCAAGATGATAGGTTAGTTCTTGGCATTAACAATGAGTATTCAGGTGTTTGTTATACGTACGTATCCGTCTATCCAGTCCTTGCCGATATTCCCGACTACATCACCGTCACACGATCATACAAGGGCTCAGTCAAGACTCTACAAACCGTTCCTCCGCAGGGCGATGAACCAGGTATTGTCATCGTTCAGGAGCCGGGCGGTACTTCATCACCGGAGAACACAGTAATTTCAGCATCAGATGGGGGCTCTTATGTGATTACACTACGCCCACATAAGGGATCAGTTCCGATTACATCAGCAATCACAAGGGTTATTCCACCAACGGATGGTAACCCCGGAGAGGTCATTATCGAAACCCCAGGTGATGGCACTTACGAAACCCTTCGACCACTTACTCTCGAACCTCACGGCACATCTGGATATGTCACAGTTCTCCAGCCACTTGCTAATGCAGAACTCTCATCCATTCAATGGATTACTCTCTCACCCAGCGGAGGACAACGTGGTTCAGTCATTATCCACGTCCCTTCCAACACGCTCACTAGAGGCAAGCTTGAGCCTCTCACACTCGAGCCTGCTAAGATCGGCGGTTATGTCACCGTCATCGAGGCGCATGAAACAGTTTCAACAGTCATTCGCACAACTATCGAACCGAGCGGCAACAACCCCGGCACGGTTCTTATTCAAACACCAGCTTTGGCTTCTCTCCAAGCTTTGGGACGCATCGAGGGCCAGACGATCACTCTACAGCCTGAGGATGCAACTGGTTATGTCACTATTATCGAACCAGCTGAGGGCGACGTCACCCCCACAGCTCCTATTCGAATTACTATTCCTCCGACTGGCACCAAGCTCGGTACTGTTTTGATTCAAACACCCCCTGGAGTGAACAACGCCGATCAGGGAGGACCAAAGGCTACTCTACCACCAGGTGCCACGGCTCCACCAGGTGGCTCAGATTCTGATGGATTAGTATCTTATACCACCATCACTCGAGTTGTCGCGGACCTCGATCTTGGTGATGGCGGTTCAGGCGATGGGTCTGGTAACGGTTCGAATGATGGATCGGACGACAACTCTGGCAACGACGGAAACGGCGATGCTGCAGCTGGAGGCGACAGCAACGACGATAACGGACCACGACAAACAGTCACGATTCCTCCCGAAAACGGCAACTTAGGAACCGTTCTCATTCTCAGGCCAGGACGCTCAGGCGATTCTGCCACTGGGCAAGACGGTCAGGACAACGCCGTGGAAAGCTTGTCCGGAGATGCCCAGCAGTCTGACTCTGCCAACGGAGACTCTGATGATGAAGATTCAGAGTCTGGGAGAATAGAATATGACGGTGAGGAAGATTCAGATGATCAGTCTGGCGATTCAAATTCTCCTGGTGCTAATGCAGGCGCCGATGGCTCAGACGGCGACAATGACGATGGATCTTCTGGCTCTGGTTCAGGTTCCGGATCGAACTCTGGCGGCGGCTCTGGCCAGCAAGGCCAAGGCAATGACTCAGGAGACAACGATTCAACTGGAGGCGATGACAACTCAGGAGGAGATGCCCAAGGAGGCAGCGGCTCCGGAAGCACTGATCCCGACGACCCCAACTTCCGCGATGGCCATGGCAAACACAATGGCAACTATGACGACTCTGATGGCCAGAGAGGTGGCTCATCAAACAACAACTCTGGAGGAAGTGGATCTGGAGATGGTAGCTTCAGTGATGGAGGTAGCCAGGGACCCGGAAGAAACGGAGGTTCTGGAGGCGACAATGGGCAAAACAACTCTGGAAACGGAAATTCAGGGTCTAACGATGGCTCTGGGAACAACGGTTCTTCTGGATCTGGAAACTCGCCTGCTGGCTCCAACTCTGGAAATGGTCAGCCCGGTAGCGACAACCAGTCTGGCGGCGATTCAGGGAATGGCAGAGACTCATCGAATCACTCGGACGGCTCCGGTTCTCCTTCGACTGGAGAGATTGAGAGCAATGACTCCGGAGATGGCTCTTCAAGGGGCAACTCTGGAGGTAGCTCTGGAGAGGACGATGACTCTGGTTCTGGTTCTGGGTCTGGGTCTGGCTCCAACTCCAACAATGGCAGTGGTTCCGGAGGGTCTGGGTCAGGGAACAACAATAACAATGGTGGCTCTGGACAAGGCAACTCTGGTGACCAGTCTTCGGGAAACAACAACTCTGGAGGTAGTGGATCTGGCTCCAACAATGGTGGTAACGGCTCAGGGTCCAACGACGATGACTCTGGAGACGGCACCAATGGAAACACGAGCGGGTCAGGAAACTCTGGTAGTGGATCGGAGTCAGGGAATAACAACTCCGGTTCTGGCTCAGGAAATAACAACTCTGGCTCCGAACAGGGAGGCAACTCCAACTCTGGGGACAACGGATCTGGATCAGGCGGCAACAAGCCTTCCTCGACACATGGTCACGACGGGCCAGGTGGAAAACACAATCCCGATGGGCCTGAAGAAACCAACTCTGACTCAGGCTCTGGAGGGTCCGGCAGCAATAACGGAGGCAGTGGCTCCGGAAACAACGGGTCTGGGTCCGGGTCATCAGGAGGTAACAATTCTTCCGGCGGCAGTGGATCTGGATCCAACAACAGCGGTAGTGGCTCGCAAGGTGGATCTGGATCGGGCTCATCAGGGTCTGGATCGGGCTCATCAGGGTCTGGATCTGGCGGAAATGGAAATGGAAACGGTTCCTCTGGGGGTGACAACAGCGCTTCTGGTGGAAGTGGATCAGGGTCCGGCAACGACGGGTCCTCTGGAGGTAACGGCAACACTTCTTCGGGGGGTTCTGGATCAGGGTCAGGAAACAATGGTTCTTCTAGCGACAGCGGGTCCGGATCAAACAATGGCAACGGCAACGGTGGTTCATCGGGAGGTAGTGGATCGGGATCCGGAAACAACGGCTCATCTGGAGGGAACGGCAACAACTCCGGAGGGAGCGGATCCGGGTCTAACAATAGTAACGGCTCGGGATCTGGAAGCAACGGATCTCCTGGCAACGGAGGAAACGGAAATGGCTCCTCCGGTGGCAGCAACTCAGGCTCAGGGCCTAACAGTAACGGTGGAAATTCATCTGGAGGCAATGGCAACCAGTCCGGAGGCACCAACAACAATGGTGGCTCTGACTCTGGATCCTCCGGGGGTGGCGGATCCGGATCTGGATCCGGGTCTGGTAATGCATCTCGCTCGGTATCTGCATCTCCAAGCCCTGGTGGCAAGTTCAATCCCGATGACGACAATAGCTCTGGAGGTGCTGCCCCTACAACTCGAGTCCCCTCGAACAACGGGTTAGGCAATAATTCTGGCAACAACAACAACTCTGGTGGTAATAACTCTGGAAGCAACGGTAACTCGGGCAATAACAACTCCGGAGGAAACGGAAACTCTGGAGGCAACTCTGGAGGTGACGACGATGGATCTTCTGGCGGAAATGGCTCAAACAACGGATCTGGAGGCAACAACAACAATTCTGGTGGTAACGGCAGTTCTGGAGGAAACTCTGGGGGCGACGGAGACGGATCTTCTGGAGGTAGCGGTTCTGGGGCCGGCTCTGGCAATGGCTCTTCAGTATCGAGGAGCTCGACTCGTGCCCTTAATGGTGGCGCTACACGACCCCAGCCTCATCTCCAGACCACAACTTCCCGCTACACCGTCACGTCAGGTGATCAAGTTGTCACGCGTACTTCGGTCATCGTCGAGACAATCAGCGACTCGGGCGACGGGGCTGGTACATCTAGTCATCGTTCTGCGTCAGTTCGTGGAGGCACCTCATCCTCGCATCACGGCTCAGCTTCCAGTCATTCCTCCAGGCCTCATACAGCTGCCTCTGTCGCTGGAACCCCAAGACCTTCTCAAGATTCTAACAGCGGATCCGGTTCTGGTGGCGGCTCTGATGATGATGATGATGATGAAGAGTCTACTCCCGGCAACGGGCAGGCTCCTTCGGCCACCTTGACACCTGTGGAGCAGATCATTCCTTCAGCTGTAACCACCGTTTCAGGCCGATCGGCTTCAACCAACTCGAGAGCTGGATCCAGTGTCGGTCAGCCATCTGCCGGAGGAAACATCCAAGCCTCCAACTCTGCTGGAAACTCGGCCAACAATGGTGCTGCATCCAGTTCTGGTTCCCGAGCTGCTTCTAGCTCTGGATCTTCACCCAACACTGTAGCATCTAACGGCAACGGCGGAGCTGGTGGTTCCAATTCCGCCTCTGCCGACAATGGAGGAGCTGCTAATGGATCTGGCTTCTCATCTTCACTTCCAGCCAACACGAGATTTGCAAGTGGTTCTGCAGCTACTGCTTCAGGCCAAGGAAGTGGTGGAGTTCAGGCATCCAGATCCGGGGCTGGATCTTCTGGTACAGGTACGCCTAACCAGAACAACGGGTCAGATGGTGATGATGACTCTGGCTCAGGAGGTGGAGGCAATGCTTCGAACACCACTGGATCAGCTGGCGGCCGAACATCCAGCTCTCACTCCGGCTCGCATGGCTCACATAGTTCTACTGTCTCGGGCCTAGTGGCTGGAGGTGCCGTGAGCTCGGGATCCGCAGGTGGCGCTTCAGCAACAGGTGGCTCTAGCTCGGCTCACCACTCTGGTTCTGCCCATGGCTCTTCAAACACAGCACATGTTGGCAGCCAGGCCTCCCCATCTGGTGGCTCCGGCCCTGATGATGATTCGGGCGATGACGATGGAGCCCAGCAAGGAGGGAATGGCCCCAACGCCTCTTCCACTGGCGCAGCAAGACACTCAAGCTCAGCTCAGCACTCTTCTGGATCTTCGCATACTGGTTCTGGCCATCAGTCAGGTTCTGTTGATGGAGCCAATGCTACTGGTGCTCCTCAAGGCGCTGGTGGATCAGCTCACAGCGCATCGGCCGGCCATGGCACCCACACTGGTGGCAGCTCAGCGTCTCCCTCCAGCGGCCAAGGCCAACAGCCTGGAGATGATGATAAGGAGGAAGAGAACAATGACCCTGGTTCAGATAGTTCTGATCCTGCTCATACTTCAGGAACTGGTGCCCATGGCTCTGCCCATAGTGCATCTTACACTGTTTCGGCTCACGTCAACAACGCTTCTGGAACACACGCATCAGGTGCTGGCGCTTCTGCGACTGGTGCTGGCGCTGGTGGCGACGGCGATGAAGATAGTGGTGATGATGACGGTGGATCTGGAAACCAAGCTTCTCACACAGGTTCAGGTTCTGTCCACTCGGCTCACGGAACTGCCACAGGAGCTTCAGGAGACTCTCATGGAGCCTCTCATTCGAGTAGCTCAGGTACTTCCCATACTTCCAGCACAGGTGTAGCTGGTGTCGGTGATGGAGATGGCGATGATAACTCTAGAGATGACGACAGCCCTAAAACTGCAACCGACGACGGCACTGCTTTCCTCACACCCGAGGTCCCAGTTCCTACCGGCGTCCCCTCGGACGATGATGATGACGACGATTCAGGAGCTGCCCAAACCGAGACAGACGACTCTGGTGCTGAGTTTGTGACTGATGATGAGACTGCTTTCATCACGCCCCAAGTTCCAGTGCCCAGTGGATTCTTGACTAGTGCTGGTGGTGGCGGTGATGATGATGACGCCTCCGCAACTCAGGATGATGGAGGCTCTGACGAGTCCACCACCGACGACGCAGATGCTGGAGGGACGGGCACTGGAGACGATGACGGATCTGCAAGCGAAACCGAAGACTCTGGGTCAACAGCAACTTCTTCTGGAGCTGGCTTTGATGACGAAGATGAAGATGATGATGATGCTAGTTCAGGCATCACAAGCTTCACATCTGGAGCCGCAGCTACCGGAGCTCATCATGGCGCTACAACCATCCCAGCGACAAACGGTGGCAACGTCACTATTTACAGACCTGGTGCTCGTCTCGCCTTCCACACTATCTACATCGCGCCCACATCTACTGAGTCAGGAACCGTTATCATTGAGACGCCAACCATTGGCCCTCTAGCCAGCGGCGGTGCTTCTGCCTCGGACGGTGCGAAGCCTAACATTACCATCTACAGTGGTGGATCTGGGTCGGTCACTCATACGTCCTTTATCCCCGCCACTGGAACCGATGAGGCCGGCACTGTGATTATCGTGACGCCTACTTCAGGCCTCGACGATGAGACTGATGGGGATATCACCGGGTCTGTGAGCACAAGGCACCACGTTACCATCATCAGCGGCGGCCCAGGCTCTGTTGCTTATACAACCTACTACCCCCCGGCCAATTCGAATGAGCAGGGCACAGTTGTCATTGTTACCCCGACTGCAGACCCTGGTGACGGTGATGATGGCGCTACAGCCACGGATGATGATGGTAATTCAGAAGCTACTGGAACCGACGGCTCTCCTGAAGACGGCGAGACTGGAAGCAACTCCTTCAGCATCAGGCCCAATGTCACCGTCTACAGCACTGGCACTGGATCTGTTGGTCACACGACTTTCCTGCCAGCTACTGCCTCCAACGAAGCAGGCACAGTTGTCATTGTACGCCCAGCTGGCGATGCCACTGAGACCGACGATGGGGCCGGTAGTCCTACTGTGACCATTTACAGTGGGGGTCCGGGCGCGACAGGGCATACCACCTACGTCCCCCCCGCAGCCTCGGGCGAGGCCGGTACTCTATATATTATCACGCCAACTTCGGGTCCTGGAGCTGAGACTGGTGATGGAGATGACAACCCAACTGTGACGGTTTACAGCGGTGGCCCCGGCTCAACGGCTCATAGCACCTATGTCCGCGGTGCTTCTGGTGAAGCTGGAACCCTCTACATCGTCACTCCTACTGGTGGCTCTCACACTTCTGGGCATTCTCGTATCAACTCTGGTCGACCTACTGTCACTATCTATAGTGGTGGTTCTGGTTCGACTACTCGCACGAGCTATGTCGCCCCAACTGGCACGGATGAAGACGAAACTCTCTATATCATCACTCCCACTACCGGTCCAGAATCTGAGACTGACGGGGAAGATGATGGCCCTACTGTTACTGTTTACAGCGGCGGCCCTGGCTCTAATGGTCACACATCCTTTGTCCCTGGCGTCTCGGGCGAGCCGGGTACTCTTTACATCGTCACCCCCACTTCTAGTCCCGAAGTTGAGACCGATGATGGAGACGATAGCCCTACTGTTACTGTGTATAGTGGAGGCGCTGGCTCGAGCGGCTATACTACCTACGTCCCTGCAGCTGAGTCTGGGGAAGCTGGAACGCTCTATGTTGTTACGCCAACTGCCGGTTCAGGCGAAACCGTCACCATACGCAGCGGCGGCCCAGGATCAACAGGCCATACCACTTATGTGCCTGGTGTCTCGGGCGAGCCAGGAACTCTTTACATCGTTACTCCAACATCTGGCCCTGAAGCTGAGACTGATGATGGAGGTGATGGCGCCCCTACAGTCACCGTCTACAGCGGTGGCTCAGGCTCAAGTGGCTACACCACTTATGTCCCCGGTGTCGACAATGAGCCGGGAACGCTCTATATAGTCACGCCAACTGGCGATTCCGAGACTGAGACTGATGGCCAGCCTACTGTCACTATAGTCAGCGGTGGACCCGGGCCGACGGGACATACTACCTATGTTGCAGGAGTCTCGGGCCAACCTGGCACTCTTTACATCGTTACACCCACTGCTGGCGCGACTGGAGAAGATGATGAAGATCCCGAAACTCAGACTGACAGGCCTACTGTGACTATCTACAGTGACGGCCCTGGTTCCACGGCACACTCTACTTACGTGTCGGGCGTTTCGGGTGAGCCCGGAACTCTTTACATAGTCACACCTACCGCTAGCGTCACTGGAACAGATCTCGACGACGACAATGAGACTGATGGCCCTACTGTTACTGTCTACAGCGGTGGACCTGGTGCAACTGCGCATTCAACCTTCGTCGCAGGAGTTTCAGGCCAACCCGGCACTCTCTATATCGTCACGCCAACATCAGGTGTCACTGAGACCGACGATGCAGGCGAGGTCAGCCCAACGGGAGCTGGTAATGTTACCATCTTCGCGGGTGGGCCTGATTCAACCAGATACACCAACTACATCCCCCCGACTGCTCCTGGAGAACCAGGAACTCTGGTCATCATCACTCCCACTGCTAGCGCGTCTGCTACCGATGATGATTCAGGAAGCCCAACTGTCACCGTTTACAGCGGCGGTCCTGGTTCAACAGCACACTCGACCTATGTTGCAGGCGAAGATGGTGAGCCAGGCACCCTGTATATCATCACCCCGACTGCTGGGGCTGCCGAAACTGATGATGACTCCGGAACTCCTACCGTCACTATCTTTAGTGGAGGCCCAGGATCTACTGGACATACTACGTACGTGCCAGGTCTCTCAGGCGAACCCGGGACTCTCTATATCGTTACGCCAACTTCTGGAGCTTCACAAACCGATGATGATGATGAGGCTCCAACTGTCACCCTCTTTAGCGGGGGCCCTGGTTCTACCAGGCATAGCACTTACCTCGCACCAGCCGAGTCCGGCCAGGCAGGCACTCTCATAATTATCACGCCTACAGGTGCATCTGCGACTGATGATGAAGACTCAAGAACTTCCACAGTCACCGTGTATGGTGGAGGACCTGGATCTACGGCGCACACGACGTATGTTCCTGGTGAGGACAACGACCCGGGCACACTCTACATCCTTACACCGACTTCCGGGCCCGCTGCAACAGATGACGACGATGATACTCCAACTGTCACGGTCTTCAGTGGAGGATCCGGTGCAACCGCTCACAGCACCTACGTTCCAGGTATTTCCAACCAGCCCGGAACATTATACATCATCACGCCCACGGGCGCATCTGCCACAGATGATGAAGATTCGGATGTTCCTACAGTTACTATCTATAGCGGCGGACCCGGATCGACAGCGCACAGCACCTACGTTCCAGGTGAAGACGATGAGCCAGGCACCCTGTATATCATCACTCCTACCTCTGGCCCGTCAGCCACAGATGACAGTGACTCAGGGTCTCCCACTGTTACCGTGTACAGCGGAGGTCCAGGTTCAACTGCGCATTCCACATATGTTGCTGGTGTTTCTGGCCAACCAGGAACCCTTTATGTGGTCACTCCTACTTCTGGGGCCTCTGCCACGGATGACGAGGATGCTGGCAGTCCTACGGTCACCATCTACACTGGAGGCCCAGGCTCCATGGGTCACACGACCTATCTGCCTCCAGCAGCTTCAGGCGAGCCAGGAACCCTCATTATCGTCACCCCCGTGGGCGGAGCATCTGCAACAGGTGACGATAACGTCGGAACTCACACCTTTACGGTCTATAGTGGAGGACCAGGCTCAACCATGCACACAACTTATGTTGCAGGCGAAGATGGTGAGCCAGGAACTCTATACATCGTCACGCCCACTTCGGGGGCCTCCAAGACAGATGATGATGACTCAGGAAGCCCTACAGTCACCGTTTTCAGTGGTGGGCCTGGCTCAGTCGGACATACCACCTATGTGGCTGGCGTTTCAGGACAACCCGGAACCCTCTTCATCGTTACCCCTACATCTGATCCCTCTGCTACAGAAGACGATGATTCCGAAACCGTCACCGTCGTTAACGGAGGCCCGGGTGTATCTGGACACACTACTTATGTCCCAGGCATCTCAGGTCAGCCCGGGACTCTGTTCATCGTCACTCCGACGTCCGGCGCCTCTGAGACGGACGACGATGATGGCTCAGGAATTCCTACTGTTACCGTCTTCAGTGGTGGGCCAGGTACAGTTGGACATACCACGTACGTCCCTGGCGAAAACAATGAGCCTGGAACCCTTTTCATTGTCACGCCCACATCTGACCCCTCTGCAACGGATGATGATGATGATTCTGGAAGCCCGACCGTCACTATTTACAATGGTGGGCCTGGCTCAACAGCTCATAGCACGTATGTTTCGGGGGTCTCCGGGGAAGCTGGAACCCTTTATATCGTCACGCCTACTACCGGCTCTCATAGTCACACTTCTGGACATCATGGGGATGGCGAGACTGTTACCATCTACAGTGGAGGCCCTGGGTCAACTTCGCACTCAACCTACCTTTCTCCAGAAGCTTCAGGTGAGCCAGGCACTCTCATCATCATTACCCCTACTTCCAGCGCTACTGCTGGTGTTGAAGATGATGATGACGAAGTGACTGGAACCCACACTGGAGGCCACACCGTTACCGTTTATACTGGTGGCTCTGGGTCGTCTACCCACTCAACCTATGTCCCTCCAGCCGAGTCGGGCGAGTCCGGAACTCTTATCATCGTGACGCCCACATCCGGCTTTCACACTTCTCATGATGGCACTGAGACGGGCAGCCATACTGGACGGCACACCGTTACTATCCACAGTGGTGGCCCTGGCTCGTCAGCGCACACTAGCTATGTTCCAGGTGAAGATGGTGAGCCTGGAACCCTGTACATTGTCACCCCAACCTCAGGTCCTGAGGCTTCTGAGGATGTCGACGACTCTGCATCAGCAACTCACACAGGACCTCACAACATCACCATTTTCACTGAGGGACCTGGCTCAACAGCTCACACGACTTACATCCCCCCGACCTCGGGCGAGCCTGGAAAGGTGGTTATCATCACACCCGCGTCCAACCCCCGATCTCAAAGCTCCGACGCCGACGACGACAGTCAGCCAACTGTCACAGTCTACACTGGTGGCTCAGGTTTAATGGCCCACACAACCTACGTCCCCGGCGAGTCAGGTGAGCCTGGAACCGTCTTCGTCGTCACGCCTACCAGAAGCCCTGCCGCTACCATTTACAACGGTGGTCCCGGCTCAGTTGCACACACGACTTACGTCCCAGGTGAAGATAATGAACCAGGAACTCTCTACATCGTCACTCCCACTTCAGACCCGGGTCGTGCTACTGCCACGGTTTACACCGGCGGACCGGGCTCAACTGCCCATATTACCTACGTGGCAGGGGAAGATGGCAAACCTGGAACTGTCTTTATTGTCACACCTACCACAGGCGTGGGCAGGGCAACGGCTACCGTTTATGGCGGTGGGCCAGGCTCTACCGCCCATACCACATATGTGCCAGGAGAAGACGACGAGCCAGGCACCCTCTACATCGTCACACCAACTGGTGCTTCTCGAAGCCCCGCCGCTACGATCTATAGTGGCGGATCTGGATCAACCGCACACACCACATATGTCCCAGGAGAGGATGATGAGCCGGGGACCTTGTATATTGTCACACCCACTCGCACATCACAAGTCCCTGCCGCTACCGTGTATAGCGGTGGTTCAGGTTCAACTGCACACACGACGTACATTCCTGGCGAAGACGACGAGCCAGGAACTCTTTACATCGTTACACCTACTGGTTCTTCGCGAAGCCCTGCTGCTACCGTGTACAGTGGTGGCTCGGGATCAACAACGCATACCATGTATGTTCCAGGAGAAGACGATGAGCCCGGAACCTTGTATATCGTCACTCCCACCGGCGCTCCCGGCAATCCCACAGTTACTATATACAGCGGAGGCCCAGGCTCAACTGCGCACACTACTTACGTCCCTGGAGAAGATGATGAGCCAGGAACCCTCTACATCATCACGCCAACTTCAGACACAGAAGCTGAGACTTCTGGTCACCACACCGTCACCGTCTTCAGCGGAGGTCCTGCTTCAACTGCACACACCACGTATGTCCCAGGGGCCTCTGGTGAGCCTGGTACTCTTTTCATCGTGACTCCTACCGCGGGCGGCCCTACCGTTACTGTCTACAGTGGTGGCCCTGCCTCTACTGTCCACAGTACGTATGTTGCTGGCGAAGACGGGGAGCCCGGCACACTTTACATCGTTACGCCTACTTCAGGTCCTGAAGCCGAGACCACTAGCGAGGACAGTTCCACTGTCACCATTTTCAGCGGAGGACCTGGCTCGGTTAGGCACACCACGTATGTCCCTGGCGCTTCTGGTGAACCCGGCACTCTTTACATCATCACTCCAACCGGGGGCGATTCAGACGGCCAAACCGCTACTATCTACAGCGGTGGACCTGGCACAGCTGCCCACACCACATACGTGCCTGGAGTTGACGGCGAAGTCGGCACCGTCTTTATCGTTACGCCAACGGCAAGCGTTTCGGGACGCCATACCGTCACTATTCACAGTGGTGGGCCTGCTTCTACGCCACAGACCACATATGTGCCAGGTGAAGATGGCGAGCCCGGCACTCTGTATATCGTCGCACCCACTGGAACCTCCACAGGGCGTCAGACCGTCACTGTTCATAGCGGCGGGCCTAGTTCTGAAGCATACACTACGTACGTGCCGGGCGAAGACGATGAACCAGGAACCCTCTATATCGTTACTCCCACTGGAAGCCATTCAGGAACTGGCACCTCGACAGGACGCCACACAGTTACTGTCCACAGTGGCGGACCAGGTACTGTGGCACACACAACCTACGTTCCAGGTGAATTCGATGAACCAGGAACTCTGTTCATTGTCACGCCAACTGCAAGCTCCTCGGGCCGTCATACCGTCACAATCCATAGTGGCGGACCCGGAACCACTGCGCATACTACTTATGTTCCCGGTGAGGACGATGAACCAGGCACTCTCTACATCGTCACGCCCACTGGAAGCCACTCAGGAACCGGAAGCGTTACAGGGCGCCACACCGTTACTGTCCATAGCGGTGGCCCCGGAACCGTCGCACACACCACTTACGTCCCGGGCGAAGATGATGAGCCAGGTACCCTATTCATCGTCACACCTACTGCTGCAAGCTCTTCGGGTCGGCACACTGTTACCGTTCACAGCGGCGGTCCCGGTACCGTAGGCCACACGACGTATGTTCCAGGTGAAGATGATGAGCCAGGCACTCTATTCATCGTCACGCCTACAGGGGGTGTTTCAGACAGCCCTACTGTCACGGTGTACAGTGGCGGCCCAGGAACAGCTGGACACACTACATACGTACCAGGCGACTCAGGGGAACCCGGAACCGTTTTCATTGTAACCCCCACTGGAGGTGATGATGAGAACCCCACTGTCACCGTCTTCAGTGGAGGACCAGTCTCTACCACCCATTCTACATATGTCACAGGAGCCTCGGGTGAGCCTGGAACACTCTACATCGTCACTCCTACTTCGGGTCCGGACGCTGAGACTTCTGATGGGCTCGATGATGAGGCGACTGGTAGCCCGAACGTCACCATCTTTACGGGTGGGCCTGGATCGGTTGCTCACACGACCTACATCCCCGGTAAAGACGACGAGCCCGGAACTGTTATCATCGTCACTCCCACCTCAGGTCCCGAAACTGACACCTCTGATGTTGATGATGGCATCACCTCTGATAGACCTACTGTGACCGTTTTCAGTGGCGGCTCAGGCACAGCTGGTTATACCAGCTACGTCCCTGGTGAATCCAACGATCCGGGAACCGTTTTCATCGTCACTCCGCAAGGAGAGCCTCATTCTTCTTCGGGCGGTACACACCACGGAACCACGATCGCACCGTCTTCCGCCGGTGGCAACGTTACCATCTACAGAGCTGGCACTCGATCAACTACAAGAACCATCTTTGTACCCGCTACAGCTTCCGATGAAGCCGGCACAGTCATCATCGAGACACCAACCGCAGGCCCTGAGGAGACAGAATCTGGAAGCATCACTCACACGGATAGCCACACAGCCGCACACACCACAGTTGCGCCAGATCACGGAAGTGGCAATGTCACCATCTACAGAGCCGGAACTCGCTCAACTTCACATACCGTTTACGAGCCCGCTACTAGATCCAACGAACCGGGAACCGTCATCATCGAGACACCAACGGTGCCTGTTACCAATTCAGCTGGCGAGACCATATCTCCTGAGATTGCACACTCGACCATCATCCGTGGTGGCCCTCACTCAACGACACATACAATCTTCATCCCGGCGACAGCTTCCAACGAGCCTGGAACTGTCATCATTGAGACGCCCACTGTCCACATCACTGATGGGCCTGCTGAGACCACGACTGACTCTCCTTCTGGCATCGCCAATGTGACTGTTGTCCGAGGAGGTACTCTCTCAACCACTCACATCGTCTATATCCCTCCGACTGCCTCGAATGAGCCCGGCACTGTTATTATCGAGTTGCCAGCTGTTGGCATCACGGATGCTCCCAGCGAGCCCACCTACACGCCTTCTGACGACGATGTCACAATCATCAGGGATGGCTCTCTCACAACTACGCACACCATCTACATCCCTCCAGCCTCAGGCCAACCAGGAACAGTCATCATTGAGACCCCGACTGCCGTGCTTGCTACCAACTCTGCGGGAGAGACAACGCTGGTGGATACTCCAGGTCACAATGTCACCGTCTTCAGAGCTGGTACTCGCCCAACCTCGCACACCATCTATGAACCCCCGACCGCCGATGGTGGGCATGGCACTCTCATCATTGAAACTCCGACTGGGGATCATCACACTGGAGCATCTGTGACCAGTCACTCTGGGGACCAGACCTCTCTCACACCTCAGGCTGGTGCCTCTTCCGCAGGCCTGTCTTCAGAGACGGGCGCAAGCGATGGACATTCAGGCAGTGCCACATCCCTTACTGGAGCCTCAAGTGATGATTCTCATACATCTCACACCTCATCACATGGATCTTCACACTCAGATGCTTCGAGCACATCTGGTGTCCTTGTCGATGTTGAGAACATATCCCAAAGCTCATCCAGCACTAACTCGGGAGCTGGGTCCTCCTCCAGCCATTCAGCGTCTGCATCTTCCTCCACCGGCTCGTCAACTACTTCTAGTGGAAGCTCCGGGGCTTCCATCAGCTCCTCTGCCGCTCAGTCAACATCTAGCCACGCTTCAGACTCTTCGCATGCCAGCAGCTCCTCTGCGGGTGTCAGCATAAGCAGTGCCTCAACAAGCTCAACTCAGGCTAGCATCACTTCAAGTAGTGCCTCGACAAGCTCGCAAGCGAGCACATCGTCCGCCGGCTCAACCACTAGCAGCTCAATCTCAACCTCGAGTAGCGTCACAAGCACTTCAGCTAGCAGTAGTTCGTCAAGCAGCTCCTCCAGCTCATCCACCAGGCCCTCTTCGACTACGAGCTCCTCCAGCTCATCAAGTACCAGCAGCACAAGTATCTCAACCACAGCACCACCCACGACTACAAGCAGCAGTTCCACCACGTCCACTACTTCATCCGTCAAGCTCATGCCCACTTTTGACTGCAACAAGATGGGTTACGCCCTCGACGGCCGCCGACTCGTCATGGTCAATTTCGCCGACGGAAGCAGAAGCGCCATTGGCTACATCGGTACGGACGGTGGGATCATCAACGCCATCGGCTTCAACAAGCTCGACAACTACATCTACGCCATCATCACCGACCCTCTCCTGGACATCCTTCTCGGTAGTCTACTTGGCGGCCAGCCTGGCTCGTGGCTCATGCGTGTCGCAAAAAACGGAAACTGGGATGTTCTCCCATATCGTATCGACAGCACGCAGATCAACCTGGGCGACATCGACGACGTTGGCCGTTTCTGGGTCTCCGAGGCAGGTAAAAAATATTTCCAGATCGACGTCAATCCCTCATCTCCAACTTTTGGCAGCACCATCACGTCTGGGCTATCGAACATGGGCATCTTGTCTGGCGTTGGTGACTGGGCGTTTGTACCGGGAAGCGGAAACTACCTCTACTCAGTGCAGTTCTCGATCCTCTTCAGCGGCATTCTTTCCACCAACGTCATCAAGTTCAATCTCGATACGATGAGATGGGAGCTTCACAAGACATGGGGTATACTCAGCGTTCTAGGCGCCGGTCTCATCTGGGATATTGTATGGGGAACTTCAGACGGCATGCTGTACGCCCAAGAGACTGTTCTTGGAACCACCTGGAGGTTCAACATCCGCAGTCCCAACACCAATCCGGTTGCTCTGCCCAAGGGTGGAAGTCTCCTGGCGTTGACAGGAGACGGTGCCAGGTGTATTGGTGCAGCGTCATAAGCACAAGGAAGAAACATTGGGAGCGGCAAGATTGTCACAAAAGCCGCAGGGACATTCGGCAATTTCTGCCAAGTTTTCTTATGTACTCAAGTCAAGCGATCCGTACTATTTCTTATGTACTCAACTCAGCACTCGCTATATAATCAAGATCTATTTTCTTTTTCCATTAACATTTCTGTCCCCGTTTAGCTCGTAGCCTTGGCTGGTGTAGAAGCCAAAGTGGCAGTGCTGGAGCAGACACAGCCCTGTCCTCCGATGCTTGTGACTGGGGGCGCGTTGCATGTAGCCTCGGTAGTCCAAGAAACGTAAGTAGAGGTAGGCTCCTCGTAGACAACCTCGGCCTTGACAAGGACGGGAATGATTTGGCCGGTAGCCAGACGGAAAGGCTGGTGGTTGAGAGCCTGAAGAAGCTTGGTGATCTCACCAGAGTGGCTGGAGATGCTAATCCAAACAGCATTGTCGCTGGTAAAGATATCATCGAGGACCTCCTTGCTTCGAGCCAGCTGATGCTCACCAGTCTCGCCCTTCTTGCCAGTCCAAAGCTTGTCCTTCTCAGAGAAGCCCTTCTCGAACTTGATCTTGGGGGTCAAGGTCTTGATGTAGCTCTTGCTGGAACGGTGGTCGCAGGTGCGAATGCTAACACCTTCGCGAAGCCACTCCTTGACGATGGGCTCAAAGCGGTTGGACTTGGGGAGCTTCAGGCCCTTGAAGGTCTCGTGGGCAGTGACGACGCAACGGGCCAGAGGAGAGGTGTAGTACGACTCGAAGTAGGGCATACCCTCGTGCTCGAATCGGGTCTTGAAGTAGGCATTGGCCTTGTAGGCCTCGCTGAGACCTGCGGGAGTGAGAAGGGGGTCTTCCCAGACAGCAGTGCCATTGCCTGACTGCTCGCCCCAGTAGCACTATACCCAGTCAACACGTATAGTAAGAGTTACTCTAAGATGACTTACATTCCAGGCCGGAGTGCCATAGAAGCTCTCGGCAGCGTTGTGCCAACCCTCACCGTGGCGACCCATAACAAGGACCTTATAACGGACCCTGTCACGACTAGCATTGCGGTTGAGGTGCTTGACATACTGAGCGAAACGCTCCCACTGAGTCTTGTAACCCTTGCGAGGGTTCTTGGGGTTAGTGGGATAAGTGCGGTTCAAGAGGCCAAAGTTCCATTGAGCCTGAAGGTTGTCAGTATGTCACCCAAACCGCAAAGGGAGAAGACATACGTAGTCAAACGTCTTGGGGTCAGTGGCCGGGTCATCCTGCATGAAGAATTCCGGGACGGCCGTGTACTTGATCTCCTTGTTCTTGGCAAAGTGCCAGTCGGCCAGAGTAGCAGGCGTCAAAGCCAGGAGGGTGGAAACGATGGACAGCTTCATCTTGAGGGCTCAGCTGAAACGAGATATGGTCCTGAGTAGCAGAGACTGAAGTGCAAGATCGTCGTCGAGGTGCTGACGTTGGACTTAAGTATTTTCAACCCCATCGGGATCATCTTCCCAAGGTGTCATCGCGTCCTTGATCCATGCCTCTCATGTTCCTTAACCTCGTGGCCGGCGCCGTTAATGTTTACCCCCGGGGAATCTTGGCCCGAAGACGTTCCGTCCGAAGCAAGAAGCGGAGCCAATCGATCGGCAACGTGGCGGGCAAGGGCCGGGCAAAGTGGAGATTGTCCAGGGTCTTGAGCTCCGGGACAGTGGTTAACTTTGGGGCTTCGGTGAGAGAAGACGGCGAAGACGACGGAGATGGCACTCGGAGGCTACGACAGAAATCGACATGATGGCCGGCGCCGACGAGACTTGGACTGAGAAGTCGTTGGTGGATTTGTTGAATTGGGATATGGCGTACGTATGTCTCAAGCTCGTGTTGGCTGATTGTGGGGCTGTCATGAAAGCATGTGATGGAAGGATTTGAGTGATTCAACGCGTTTATTTGCTGCCAGATAGTCCATTTTTGATCTCGGATGAATCCAGCGTATGAAGAAGTCAATATATAACAAAAATACTAGGCTGAACAAACAAGCACCGTTGAATGTGCATGAGTTAACAGCAAAATAGCTTGGGGAAGCTCTTCAAGTGGCAGACGCACCAGCCAGGCACCAACCAATCAAGCACCAACCTCCCCACATCCCGAAATTGTTAGTCCCGCCCAAGCTCCCCCAAGCTCTCGCCCCAACGGCTACGTACGTACCTTGTCCTTTCTTGGAATCACACCTCCAAAGGGGACGGACCCTTTCTCATCACCGCCTCCCCTTTTTCATCTTCCCTTTCTTTTTGAGTCTCACCCCACGTGAAACCTGCACAGTATCCCTATCAGCTCTCTACAGTCTGTAGATCGTCATGGCCTCCACTGACCCCACCAACGATGAACTTCACCTTGAAGGTGACCCCGCGCCTGAGCTGCTTGAGGGTCGTATCTGGGTCGATGGCTGCTTTGACTTTTTCCACCACGGTAGGTCCTATCTACAGTCGCATTATGGGCTTTGGCTGACATGAATAGGCCATGCTGGTGCCATCGTCCAGGCTCGTCAGCTGGGTACTGAGCTCTACGCCGGCGTCCACTCGGATGAGGCCATCCTCGCCAACAAGGGTCCCACTGTCATGAACCTCGAAGAACGGTGATTTTTACACGCTCTATCGGTCTGTCGAGCGGCAGACTCATCACTCGACTTCTACTAACTCACCACAGTCTCGCGGCCACAGACGCCTGTCGATGGGTAACCCGCTCTATTGGCCATGCGCCTTACGTCACCTCACTCCCCTACATCACTCACTACGGTTGCAAGTATGTCGTCCACGGCGACGACATTACCTCTGATAGCGATGGAAACGACTGCTACCGTTTCGTCAAGGAGGCGGGTCGGTTCAAGGTTGTTAAGCGCTCTCCTGGTATCTCCACCACCGACCTCGTCGGTCGCATGTTGCTGTGCACCAGGACGCATTTCATCAAGTCTCTTGAGAAGAAGCTCGCTGGTGAAGAGGGCAACGGCACCGAAGAGGAACGTATCGCTGAAGGAAAGGCTATGCTAGAGCGCATGCAGCTCTACGCCACTGACGAGTCTGGCAAGGCCCCCGGCGTCGATGTCTGGCAATGGAAGGCCTCCAGGGAAGCCAAGGCCGAGGACGGTGAAGAGGAGAAGGGCGTCTTCAACCAGTTGATCGAGGGACCCGGACCCAAGCCCGGCCAGCGCGTCGTCTACGTCGATGGCGGATACGACCTCTTCTCCAGCGGCCACATCGAGTTTCTCCGAAAGGTGCTTCTCCAGGAGGAGGAGCTCGCGCGAGAGGAGGGCTGGTACTCGGAGCAAGCCATCAATGAGCGCAAGGGCAAGGGCGAGGACTATCCTCCTGCCTATGTCGTTGTGGGTGTTCACGATGATGAGGTCATCAACCAGTGGAAGGGAGTCAACTATCCCATCATGAACATTTTCGAGCGCGGTCTCTGCGTTCTCCAGTGCAAGGTTAGTTGAAGTTCACTTACCAAACAGGATTACATATTCTGACAACTCCCAGTACATCAACGCCGTTGTCTTTGGCGCTCCGTTTACCCCCACGGAGAGCTACCTCTGCTCATTACCGCGCGGCCTCCCAGACGCCGTATACCACGGTCCCACAGCCTTCATCCCTCTCACCTACGACCCGTACACGGCGCCCAAGGCCATGGGCATCTACCGCGAAGTCGGCGACCACACCTTCGCTCACGTCAACGCCGGCGAGATTGTCCAGCGCATCATGAAGAGCCGCGACATGTACGAGGCGCGACAGAGGGCCAAGGGCATGAAGGCCGAAGTCGAGGCGGCGGCACGCGAGCGTGAGATTCTCGAGGAGGAGCAGCGTCAGAAGGAAGCCGAGAGAGCGTGATGGTGTGCAGTGGCGGGAACGTGGCGGTCTGGCGGTCTGCGCATGGCTTGTCTCGAGATGGAAGGACAAGGGTGTGGTGATGATGGAGTAAAATCGGTCTTCAACAGGCCCCGGTAAGGCTAAGAGACGGGAAAGTAATCAGTTAACCATGATACCTAGAAAACAAGTTAGTAAATACAAACAAAACACCTTTTGCATAAGTAATTTAGCCGGCGACACCTTCATCATGACAACTCACGATAAGAACATGGATCATGTCTGCCATGCAACCCAACCCCTCCTCAGCAAGAAAAGCCGAGTACGTACTCTCAAGTAGCACGGCTCTAGTCGGCAGCCCCGATCGTCGATAAGCCCGCTGCAGGTTCATGTAATGTGACCCGGGCCTGTTCCATTGTTTTCCCCTTGTTGTGCGGCGGCTCACCAATGACCTCATCATAACCGACGCGCGGGGGGCCGCAGTGGGAAAAAATGGCAATTGGCGGTTAGACGCGGTGGGCGCCGCCAATTCCGCCCCCGTGATATCGACTCGAACAAAGAATGTTTTAATGCCGAGGGGGGTGACACACACTAAACAACAACAATATGCAAAATAAAACAACAATCAGATTCTATGATTAGGAAGGTCAGACCAAGACCCCCATATCAGAAATGATAAGCCAGGATTAAGAAGCAGGTGACCGTCTCGCGAGAAACACGCAATCCGGGTCATTTTCACCCTATGCTTGTAGTCGTTATCAGTTCCTGTGGAGTTTTTTGCAGCAAGCGCCCTGTCGGTGGGGACGCGTCCATGGAAGGGTAGAATTGACAATTGCCTTTTTTCTTGCTTTTTGTTTCCGCACCCTTTCACCAAGAGCCGAACCGACCTCGGCCATGGAATCCCTGTAGAAATCGACATGGTGACATTGTAACCATTGCTGGGTAAGGTGAGACAGAGAAGTGTCTTCGATGGGAAAGAATTTTCCATGCCATGGCTTTCAATCTCCTGTGGCACGTAGATCCCCCCCTTTGAGTAGAAACTTCTGTCAAACTCCAAGCCAATGACTTTCAGAAAAAGTCTGGAAACACAATCATTCGCCCCCTTCTTGAAAGCAATCTAGCCCCATCCCACCAAGGCGGCTCTCTCACCACACCCTCCCACTCGGGGACCCACGTTGGCCCGGAGGGTGGTACACGGGCAGCCGCGCAACGCGGTATGCAGGTGATAGGTACCACATCATCATGGCCACTCCCGTGTTATCGAGAAGAAAAAAACACTACGCCGGAGCCGAGAGCGGTGCGGGCAGAGACGGGCTATCCGGGCTGGCGGGGACGGACTTTTTTTTGCAACAGGTCACCTGGCCCCTTCTCGGCGCTCCCTCTAACGTTAGTCAAGGGTTTTTGGTGGAGAGCAAAGACAATAGAGTCACAGTCATGAGTCCAGGGGAGCAAACGCCCCCGGTATAAAGTTTGCCTCTACAGACTTTCGTTTTGACTCTGCTTCTTTCCTTCTTTCTTGCTTCTTCAGACTCATCTATTGCTTTGATTGTTAATAGTGCGTGTTGCCTGACGTGCTTGTTGTAGCTCCCACCTCCTCTTTGTTGCTGTAAACTTGAGTCACATCAAACTGAGTCACATCGACATCATCTCTTCTTCACCTCAACAACAACCTCGACTCGACCCAATTGCACTCAATTGCTCTGCTCTATCACCATGGCTCCCTCCGCTGTCGAGACCCAGGACGTCAACCTGACGGCCGCCGCCATTCACAAGAAGGAGGCCGCTCAGCCTGCCATCGCCAACGGCCAGTCCAACCAGGCTCCCCTCGACGCCTCCAAGCTCACCTACACCTACACCCAGAACCCCCGCGCCGTCCCCGATGAGGCCTCTGCCCACGCCGGCGACGAGACCATCGCCACCGACCACATGGTCCTCGCCTCCTGGCACCAGTCCACCGGCTGGGCTGCTCCCGAGCTGAAGCCCTACGGTCCTCTGAGCCTCATGCCCACCGCCTCGGTCCTGCACTACGCTACCGAGTGCTTCGAGGGTCTCAAGGTCTACCGTGGTTACGATGGCAAGCTCCGCATCTTCCGTCCTAACCGCAATGCTGCTCGTCTCCGGATGTCGGCCAGCCGAATCTCCCTCCCCGTCTTCGAGCCCTCCGAGATCGAGAAGCTCATGATCGCCCTTCTTTCCGTCGATGGTCCCAAGTGGCTCCCCAAGGACCAGCCCGGCAACTTCCTGTATATCCGACCTACCGTCATTGGCACCGCTCCTCAGCTCGGCGTTGCTGCTCCCAAGGCCGCCCTCCTCTACATCATTGTCACCTTCATGCCTCGCCTGGATGCTCCCGCTGGTGGAATGCGACTCCACACCTCTCCCGACGACATGGTCCGCGCCTGGGTTGGTGGCTTCGGCTACGCCAAGGTTGGCGCCAACTACGGTCCTTCCCTACTGGCCACCGCCGATGCCAGAACTCGCGGCTACCACCAGATTCTCTGGCTTTACGGTGCTCAGGGCGAGTGTACCGAGGCCGGTGCCAGCAACTTCTTCGTCATCTGGAAGCGCAAGGACGGCAAGAAGGAGATCATTACTGCTCCTCTCGACGATAAGCTGATCCTCGATGGTGTTACTCGACGAAGCTGCCTCGAGCTGGCCCGCGAGCGATTGGGCGACGAGTACGAGATTACTGAGCGAAAGTACAACATCGCCGAGGTTATCGAGGCCGACGCGGAAGGCCGCATCATTGAGGCTTTCGCTGCTGGCACTGCCGTAAGTTGAACCCAGTTAATGATTTACCAGTCAATTGCTAACATACCCTTCAGTACTTCATCTGCCCCGTCTCTCAGATCCACCACCGTGAAAAGGACATCAACATCCCCATGGGTGCTGAGGGTGCGCCTGGAGAGGTCACCAGCAAGATCAAGGGATGGCTGGGTGACATCATGTACGGCCGTACCCAGCACCCCTGGGGTGTTGTCATCCCCGAGAAGCAATAAGCCTGCTTCAGAAAATGAGTGCTCGCGCAGAGCAAGGGATTCTTGCATTGAATAGTTCATGGGACGGCGTTTAGCGGATATTATTGATACAAAAGGGACCAAGGGTGGTCCTATGCATGTTGCATCGACACGAAGAGGCGGAGGCGGCATAGCTGCAGACCGTAATGAGAAATAAAATAAAATAAGATAGACACAGCTGACTGTCTGAGTGATGGCAATACATACGTGAGCCTGTGACATCTCTTCCAAGTTCTCCACGCAGATCAAAAGACAGTTCGGGTTACATAACAACCATGCTACTCGTCAACAAAGAAGTTCTGCATCATTCTCATAGTCTCGGCCTGTATATCAGCTTTGAACTCCTGGGCAAGTCAGCAAGCGCAATACCTTGAGAAGTGCAAGAATACCTTTTCAATCTCGCCCAACAGTCGACATTTGTTCTTCACAATCTCTTCCGCCTCCGCCTTGAATACATACGCCATCTTGGCAGTCTCTTTATCGAGTTCAGTAAACCCTAAACCTTGGTCTTCAAGCTCTTTCTCCAAGGCACTCCAAGCTTCCGCTTCGTTTCGACAGCAAGCATCCTATTCGTCGCTAAGTCGAAGGATCTCCTCTTTCGCCGCGGCGATATCATGCTTCAGGTTGGCCAAGTGGGTAGCAATTGTCGCTCGAGGGCGGTTATCAGAGTGGCACAGAGTTGCCGATAGGGGATAAGCAATGTTGGAATAGAGATAATTGCACTCCGACAGAGTCGCGCTGGTTTCGTTGGAGAAGCGGGTGATCCTGGATTGTACTTCGGAATGCGCTTGCACAAGGTGTTCAATCGCAGATGAGTGAAGGTGCATGCCCATCCGAGCAAACGCCTCTACTTGATATCAGCATTCGCGTCCTTTCACATCCGGAGTGGTAACTAGCCTCGAAGTTCGATTGCTGGGTCTTTGGCGTCAGATGTCTGTGCAGTCTTCTTGTCGGGCTTCAGGGCCAGCAAATGATTCCCTAGACATGCTTGGAATTGCTGGTAGATGTCCTGGTACGACGCCGGCTTCGTGGAGGAGCTCGTCGCCGGGGTATGATCATCGCGAAGACGTGTGCGCAGACTGGAAGAGCAGGCATTTCCATCTCCCCAAAGACTGGAGGTTGAGTTGAGAAGAAGACGAGAGGACGAGTTCATAGTCGCTCTTCCGAGATGGTGAGCGAGCAGCGACAGCGAGATAAATCGGTAGGAATGTTGGCGGTAATAGAAGAGGAGCGTGGTGGATGAAGAGGAGAGGTCGATGGAAAGATTTGAATGTGTCTCGTGTGAAGTTGATGCAGGTGCTGTTGCAACTTCGTTGGGAAGGAGCGGCTCGTGCTTGACACTGGCCGCGCCTGCCACCATAGATCCCAAGCGTCCATTGACCCTGATGGGATGCTTCTTCACGCAGTTGATCTCTTTTAGTAGGAAATACCCGTATCATTCATTCATTCAGTTCAGCAAGTGAGCGATAAGCCCAATGATGGCCATGTATTAAATCCTTCAGCATGCTACTAGGCCTCTTTCACCGAGCACACACAAGATGTCCATTTTGTTGTCCCCCAAACGCCATAACCATTCCCTTAACATCAGTCCATCCTTGGCCGTCCATCGCAATTCTCGTACAAATTTTCATTTAGCCCATTGCCGTTTCTTTTTATCCTTATGCTTTAATCTTCTCCGCAATTGCTTCAACAACATTCTCCCAAGGAATCATGGCTCCGTTGCCAGTATCGCCGCACGCTAAATTCTTCGACACTGGACGCAACACCTCGAACCAACCATTCTCGCCGCCCCAGTCCTTCTCGAGCACTCGGATTTGCGTCGCCGTAATGGGATGGTTCCACATGCATGTGTTCATGGCCGGAGCCACCAGAATCTTCTTCTTCTTGCCGTCGACGGCTCCTGTGGTGTCCCAGGCGCGAATCACACTCGTCAGTAGGTTGTCGCACATGCCGTTGACGACCTTGGCTAGGGTGTTTGCACTCAGTGGTGCAATCACAAGAACGTCTGCCCATCGTCGCAGCTCAATGTGCAGGATTGGGGCGTTGCGCTTCCACGGTTGAGCCCACTCGGAGGCGTCAGTGTAGAGGGCGTCGACGTTGGGCAGGTGGGCAAGCTCGTCCACCGTGGGCTGCTCAACTGACAAGCCGGAGAGAAACTGGGTCGCAGATTGTGTGAGGATGATACGGATGGAGATATTCGTCTGAGGCTTGAGGCCCTTGATGATCTGAACGAGCTTTATCGTCGCGACAGACCCGGAGGCGGCGAGGAGGATATGGCGCTTGCCGTCATTCCGGGCCTTTTCGAGGGTTTCGGTAGAGTTGCGCATGAGGTGCTCGTGGTGGGCGTCGTGGCCCTTTTGAATAATGTGAAGCATCGTGGGGAAATCCGAGATTTTTTCCCGAGGTCGATAAGATTTCTTGGCGGACGATTATTCAGCTAAGGTGGTGATGTGATTATGAAGCTCTCCGGATAGATGTGAGATGTGACGGGTTAAAGCCGCAGTGGGGTGGAGTGCATTCAAGTCAAGGGCTTGCGTCGGCTCTCCAGGCAATTCGGTTATATTGTATAAAAATATGATATGATTGAGGAATTCAATTAAATCCAAGCTTGGCTATGAACGAATTCCTAGCTTCTCAAGAGAGGATGCCATGCTTTATCTAACCCCGCCATCACCCCGCGTCATCCGACGAACTTTACAGCATCACGGGGGCAGCGCCGATTCTCGCACTTGGCCCTCCGGAACCGCCTTCCCGATGGCCTGACAACGTGACTGTTTTCAGCTCGAGATTTCCGGTTCTTGAGAAAGTATGAATAACATGAGCCGATTCAGCTTTGTCTGGTGTCTGGTCATGAACCTCGTGCCTCGACCGGCTACTCTCCCGGATTGCAGCTGATACCGGGGCCGGGTGGAGTAGCGAGATCGCCACAGCACTAGCCACACTTGAGCACCTCATCAGCCACAGGCATCACCAATTGCGTGCCCTCTGATTGGCGAATCGCCACCGTTCTCCGGGGACGGCACCGAAACATCCTCTTTGCATGACCTAATCCACCATCCGGCCTCTACTCAACTTTTGCGCCGCCAATCCTTCTCCTCTCACCACTTTCCCTTCACAGCTGCCAACATGTTCTCTCGAACGGTCGCCTCGGTATGTTCCCTCCGGCTTCGCCCCGCTTTCGCTCCGGTTCACTAACCTTTTACTCAAGTCCCTCCTCCGGCAAGCCGCCCGGCCCGCCGCCGTCCGCTCCTCGGCCTCCCTCTTCCGCGCCCCCATCTCCCCTCTCACTCCCTTCCAGGCGCGCCTGCTCTCGGACCAGACCCGGGCAGCCATCGATAAGGCGGTCGCTTCGGCGCCGGTGGTGCTGTTCATGAAGGGAACCCCCGAGATGCCCCAGTGCGGCTTCTCCCGCGCCGCGATCCAGATCCTCGGCCTTCAGGGCGTCAACCCCGAAAAGTTTGCCGCCTTCAACGTCCTCGAGGACCCCGAGCTGCGAGAGGGAATCAAGGAATACTCGGACTGGCCCACGATCCCTCAGCTCTACGTCGAGAAGGACTTTGTGGGAGGCTGCGACATTCTCGTTTCCATGCACCAGAACGGCGACCTGGCCAAGCTCTTTGAGGAGAAGAAGGTGATCCTTGAGGGAGAGCTCGGCGAGGGCGACAAGAAGGAGTAGACGAAAGATGGCATCCGAGCTGGACCGGGTCCGAGTGTACAAATACCTACGAGATGTAATGGATAAGATACATGGGCATGAGATACCTCTGTACGGCGATGAATAAAGTACAGCGAAAAGAATAGAATTTTTCTGGTTTATCTCTGCATCAATCAAGGGATTGGGTGTTGGTGTTCCTGAGTTCAATGGCTGACAAATGCTGGTTGGGATCCATGGGTCTTCTCAAAACGAACCTCATCCAGCACACATGTCGAGTCCTTGGGCTATGATAAAGCTAGGTAACGAGAGCCCAGGTCCGAATTATCACTATACACGTCATCAATGTTAGACACCAATGTCGCTTTCGGCTTCTGTTTCTGTCCGTCATACTCCAGAGATGTCTTAAACACCTCTCCAACACCGTGAGTGGAATTGTTCATTGACGGCTGCACTATCAAAAAACTCTGAAAGTCTTGAGGCCCTATAGTTCATGTGTATTCTAAAGAAAGAGAGAAAAAATAATGCAGCTCTTATCGCCGTACTTATGCAAGGGAGCCAGTCTGTTTAAATGCGTGTCAGGTCGTCAATAGACCTATACTTCTATTTCTCTCGACTGCTCAAGGGTAGCTGGAACATCGCCATTGACCAACACCAGATCTCAAGGCACTGACTTTCTGCGGATAAGACTAATTGGCCAATTGCTGACATAAAAATCTATAAAAAATCCTACAATGTCTAATAAGGCAGCTCTTTCTATTGTATATACCTCCCTAGCAGAGCCTGTACTCGTTCGCTGGGTTCCTGTTGACGGCTCATTGGCTCCAGTGAAACCTCCAGAATCACGTCCCGATCCGGGGCAGCATAGCACATCTTCAACGTCTCAATCTTTTGCTCGAACCTTGCCAAGACGATCCTAAACCTCATCTCGTCATCTCTTTGCACATCTTCCATGATAACACCGCCTGGGAACTCCAACAACATAACCACCTTGTGGAACGGCCCCTGCCAGGGCAGTTCTTCAAACAAGGTCTTGAGCGTGTAATGGAAAAAGTGCCTGTTGGGATTCCATATCTGGTTCAGCCACGGGAAGGTCTGGACACTGAAAATGATATGGACACCGTGAATAACTGCAGGTGTCGCAGGCGCCAAGATGGGGCTGGTCTTGGATTCTGACCTGGGAGACACTGGCTCCTCGACAGGCTGAGTATCTGGCTCGGAGGGGCCTCGTGATAGTCCTTGGCGACTCTGTGGTACTTCTCGCGATTGACCAGACCATGGGCAGAAGGCTCCATTGTCATTGTCTGCACCCTCTTGGTCTTCTGGCTCTTTCGGCCCCTCTGATGTTCTGTCCATGCTCATCAGTTGAGGGTGTCCATTACCTGCTCCATTGTGAGTCATGTCATCCATATCTACGTTTGACTGAGTCGGCGGATCAATCATTGTAGCATTCTCTGGGCCCCTAGATCTCCCCGCGAGCTCATCAGTGGGCGCTCGTTCCCGACTGCAAGGCGGACCTGGAGAGGTTCTGTACTGATCGTGGTCGGAATACGCATCAAATGACCAACTGCCCCGATGATCTCGCCGTGGCTTGACTCTACGACGAGGTTTGTTTGCGGGTCTGCTCCGACTCGGGGAACCTATCTGCACGGTGGTTAGCAAAACGCTTTGAGAGGGAGTGGTGTGCAATAGCATAGGGAGGTACATTAAGATGATCTGGGCTCTTGGTTGGACGCGGCATTCGCCCTCCGACCGGCACCTCTCCAACCGGAGGTCGCCCGTCAACCGAACCTGCATTGACGATTCGTCCATGCTCCTGTGAGGCCCTACGCGAGCGTGAAATGCGTTTTTGATTGATTCTCTGGTTCTGATTGAATTTGAAGAACAGCCGGACCATTTCTTCAAAGATTCTAAGTTGCGATATCAGCAATAACATGGCTGTAATAGCAGGGTGTAACATACTCATCCTGGTCTTCCGAATATCTCAAAGGATCTTCGTGCCCGTTCTCGTTTCCATCAGGCCAAAAAAGAGGTCCATTCCCACCCGTACAGAGAAACTCATGTGTCATCTCAACTAGACCCTGCAGGTGAAGACGATCGTGCCACCTTAGGAGTTGATGCCCTGAGATGCCAGCGCTCGACGTGAAACGCGACGGATATGTCTTGACAATGTCAGCGAATCTATGATCGTCCTTGCGGCCTCGGATACTATGTCCAAGTCCTTCGGCTATGTTAGTCATTGTTTCAGTAGGCTTCCCATTGTCGGCGACCGTCATCTGATAGTCTGCCAGTGGGCAAGTACAGTTAGCCGAAGTCATCGTGGTGGAATAGTGTCGTTGATTGCCAATGGTACATAGCCAAACACAAGCCACTCAGTAATTGTGGAAATTATATGTATTTTGTGACTTCTAGGCAGTTGAGCAGTCACGAAGTTGAGTTGCTTCAGCTCTTGAGCAGAAATGCCCAATAAGTGGAGGCGCTGTTGGTCGTTGTGCCAAATCTGCCTTGTGGACTGCTTCAGTGCCACGCAACTCCGCCACAGAAATTCCTCTTATTGGGTCGAAGACTCAGCTATTAGGCAGGCAGTCAGGCGGCTCCCTCGAAATACGAGGTTTGTCGATCACTCTGAGCCAAGATAGGAGGTCCTCTTGCCATATTTCACTACGATGACTTTGACATCCAAGATTCAGCGCCGTTGTCATGCATGAGAGCTGAGTTCTTGATTCAGATACCTTGATAACCATCCCGATCAGGGTTGCGTATCTAGGCACACAGCCCCTTTGGATGCCCTCCATTTAGTCGCTATAGCCGACGATGCATTAACCGATCAGGGTAGCGAGCTAATCACGGAATCTGTGAAGGGCATGCTCTTATCGACGTAATTCTGTATTCGTTTAGAATTGAAGCAAAGCGATGATCCTGGCATTAGGATTTTGCCTATCTATCGCATGCTTGTGTGGGAAATAGCTCTGTTCTGGGCACCGGGCTCTCATGGTGTTGAGCTGCATGTCCTGCGCCACAACACCAACTGTGAAATGCGCATGAAGTCAGCCCCGAACAAGGCTCCCTCTCTTGGCGACGCTTCCCTTCTTCCTCTGATCATCTTTCCCCTTCACCCACGAGTTCTGCATCGGAAATGCGGATCTCGAGATCATCCATTGATCATCTAACGGCTGCGCTGCTAAAACGCCTCATCCTTTGATGGCCATGGATGGCAAAGACAGCGAGTCTCCGGGGCCGCGCCAGAAGCACAAGAGCCTACCTGGGCACGACATTTTTTGCACCCCAGAGAACAGCAGCTTCCTATCGAAAACTCCATACAAGACGCTTGATCCTACTCGCCGAGAGATCCGTCTTCTCAGAATACTTCCAGACTCAGGTAGTGGATTTGTCGAGTGCGAGTTGCTGCCCAGCGCACCTATTGCCGAGCTGCGAGGCAAATACTGGGCCCTCTCTTATTGCGCCGGCAATCCACGAAATACCGAGATTATCCTCGTCAACGGCGTGAAGTGCAATGTATTTGCCAACCTCTGCCACGCGCTGACATGCGCTCGACACTTTTGGACGACACAGCCCGGCAATGAAGACTTCCTGCTATGGGCTGATCAGCTCTGCATCAACCAGGCTGATCTGTCTGAGCGATCTCACCAAGTTGGATTCATGAGAGATATCTATCAGAGTGCAATGGAAACCCTCATTTGCCTGTCAACGCAAAACACTCAAGGCAAAGGCTTGGCGTCGTTAGTTGAACTGTACCACCTACAAGGGCCTCGAATTAGATTCCGTAGGTGGGGACGCCCATCTTCCCCGGTGAATGAACTTCCCCCAAGGGACATGGCCGTCATCTGGGAAGAAATTATTGAAAGTCCATGGTGGAGTAGAGCCTGGGTCTTTCAAGAGTTTATGGTGTCGGCTGACGCAACCTTTCTTTCTGGGTATTACCAGATGTCTTGGGCAAAGGCCTGGCGCGCACTTGAAGCATATATTGGTCCTAAGAGCCACCCTGAGTTGACATTTAGTCTCAAATCCACTTTTCAAAGCCGACGACGGCCTGAACTGGATGACGACGATGACTACGATGACAACTATGACAACTATGTTGCCAGGGTGGCCGCGGAGGCAGCAGCAAAAGCCTGGTTCATGCTCCAGACCAAAGCCGAATGGGAGGATACTGCTGCTAGCCTCGTGTTCCTCCTTGCTCGCTCCCGAAATTCCAAGGCGTCTGATGATCGGGATCGAATCTACGCTTTTCTTGGCCTCGCTGACCCTGGGTACGCAATAACCCCCGACTACTCAGCTAGCAACACCACGTGTCACGTCCTCACAGAGACGACCAAAAACATTATACTCTTCGAGAATAGCCTCCGTGTATTGTCGGTGCTAGATGCCCCCCCGCTAGCTCGAAGGCCAGGGCTGCCATCGTGGGCAGTGGATTGGACTAGGGATGGGATTACTCGCTCTGTTAACACCACGCCTATCGACGAGATGAGATACACTGCTCGAGGGGAGGGTCAGGCAGTTGCTTCCTTTCGAGAAACCACACACCCCGAGACTCAACAGGTAACCACTATTATGGAAGTGACAGGGGTTTACGTCAAAGATGTTGAATATGCAAAACCTAGATTCTCTTTACCCTGGGCTTCGGAATATGAGGTGCTCGAGGTCTGGAAGCTTCGTGGATCGGCTTGTAAGTTTTTTCTACGGCGCGAGTCTTACGGTTATCGGATCGTTCGATGGACCAACCGTGATGGTGGTACGACACGGCTGAAAACCATATCCAAAGGTTTGGGCCCGATGGTGATTCCGGACGAGGACCTGGTCTGGAGTTCGGACACGGATCCGGCCTTGGCGGAGGACTCGGACTGGGAGGATTCGGACTGGGAGGACTCGGACCTGGAGTGGAATCCGGGCTCGAACCCGGCCTGGGCGCCAGCGACGGAGTCAGCAAGGTCTGAAACGGAAGAGTCAAGAGTCATTGCCATCTTTTAGGGGCATGCTGAGGTTGGTTGCTGAGAAGACCGTATGCGATCCCTTTCAGTTGTGTTGTTGGCAGAAGCATGGAGTTGGAGGATGCTATTCGTGGGATTGCATGGGCTAGGTATGCTGGCGGCGGCTGTTTCCGTGGACATCGTATTAGTTGCTGGAGTTCACCAAACGCAGTTAAATAGTGTATGCCCGGGACTTCACTGTTAAAAGATTGTTTTACTATTCGTATTATTTAAACATTGCTATATATCCTTCTACTGGGGATATGCTCCTCCGTCGGCTCTGGGGTCGCTCCCGGCGGACCAGACAGGTGTTCCGTCAGGATCCACGGTATACCGGATGATCTGCCCGCGTCCAAACATGGCTCTCTTCCAGTTCTTGAGAACAACCACGTTATGACCCAGCTTCTTCAACCCCTCAATAGTCTCCTCGGGTATTCCCTCCTCAACATGGACAGTCCAGTCCAGCACGTTACCCTCATCTGGCATTCCGGCTCCGATACAGATTCGTGGAGCGTCAAGGGCCTGCTGGGGATTCAATTGAGCAACCGCCTGACCCAAAAGCACCTGCAACTGGCCCTGTGGCTGGTTGAAGCCACCCATGACTCCAAAAGCAGAGTGAAGAGAGCCGTCGCTAAGGTTGGTGGCCATGCCGGGAATGATGGTGTGGTAAGGTCGCTTTCGGGGCTCAAGCTTGTTGGGGTGCTTGGGGTCCAGCGAGAAGTTTGCTCCCCGGTTCTGCAGAGTGAAACCACATCCCTTGGGGATGATGGCGGTACCGAAGCCGGCGTAATTAGAGTTGATGAAGGAGGCAGCGTTGCCGGCAGAGTCGGTGACTGTAAAGTAGACGGTATCACAGCTCTGAAGCGCTGGGGAGATGAATGAGGGGTTTCCAGGCTGAACGCTGTCATGGGCTCTTGAAGGATCAAAGATCTTGGCGCGTTCGGCGAGGTACTCGGGAGAGATCAAGCCCTTTGTCGGTACCTTTGTCACGTCGGGATCCGTGACATACCAGCTCGCGTCCGTGAAGCCCAACCGAAGAGCCTCGATGATGGCGTGCAAATACGGTATCGTATTAAAATCCTCAGGCTTAAAGACAGGAATCTTACCCTGCTTCTCCAGCTGCTCGATTATGCCTAAGGCCATGAGAGCGACAATGCCTTGGCCATTTGGAGGGTGCTCCCAGAGCTCGACACCTCCGTTGGGGTCTTTGCTTGTGAGACCTTGACCGCGGAACTTGACTGATATGGGCTCCGTGTTTTGGGTGCCTGTTTCGAGGTGGTGCTTCAAGTCGTCGAGTTCCAGGTGGCCGCCGAGGTCTTGAACGACCTTGACGATCTCTTCAGCGATGCGGCCGGTATAGAAGCCCTTCTTGCCCTCTGTAGCTAGAGTTCTGAATGTCTTTGCAAGGGTTGGGTTCTTGAAGACTTCGCCGGGACCAGGCGCCCTTACGCCGTTCTCAGCTTTGGGATCCTTCTTCAGCATCTCTGCATAGTTGGGTGAGGAATCCCGCAACAGCTGCTCTTGAGAACGCCACTGTTCATGGTTAGCAGGATATTGACCGATGAGATCAAGCAACTTACCGAATGCGAAGCGATCTCCGACACAGGGAATCCATTTTCTGCCAGTTTAATAGCGGGATCAAGGATCTGGCTCAAATTGAGCTTTCCACTGCCGAATCTCTCAACCGTGTCGTACCATCCAGCCGCAGCGCCAGGAACAGTCGCAGCAAGCACATCATGAAGAGGGATTTGGCCGATGGTGCCGTCGGCAATCTTGAGGTCCTTTCGAACGGTCTCGAGCGTGTATTTGGCTCCTGATCGGCCGGAACCGTTCAGTGCCTTGACCTGCTTTGTGGCGGCATCGTAGTAGAGAAGGAACATGTCACCACCGATGCCGGTAGAGACGGGCTCGGTGACATTTAGACCAGCGGCTATTGAGGTTAGTCGTTATCCAGTTGTGACCGCCCTCAACGTACCAACTGCAACAGCAGCATCCTGGCTATATCAGCATCATGACTGCGGGGTTAAACATGGATGAGCGCGACTTACAGCGGCATTTCCTCCAGCTCGCAGAATCTCAAGACCGCAGTTGGCTGCCAGTGGTTGAGGCGCCGCTACGATGCCTTGTGTGCTATGAACAACGCTTCTCCGCGAGGGATAACCAGTGAAGCCGGCCGTCGCCGGCTCGTAGATGGATGATGTGGGGAGAGGCATGATGCCGAGGTTGATCAAATGGTAGTTGAAGGAGGACGAAGAAGCGCAGGTAACAAGACGTCTGTCGAGATTTAAATGCTTGAATCAAGATGGGCCTCGGACAATCGGATCAAGGCCGAGAAATGAATCATTTGTTGCTTGTTGGAGATGGAGACCGTGGGGAAGATGGCGGGGTAATGTTGGCCATGTCGTGATGATTGCAACTTTGACTTGCCGATCGCCGGAGCCCATGACCGCAAATGCTGTGCCGTGGAACGCGTGATCGGCAGCTTTCTGCAAGACATTCACAGGGTTCAGTTGTATCGTAGTGGTCTGGCTAACTCGCCATGCGTATTATCTCATGCGACCATAGTCGATCAAGCCCAGAGACAGCCGAGTGCTATGGCTTGACAGTGTTTATTGCCCAAACATAGCACTCAAACAAACAAACAATATCCTGCAGAACAATGCCATCAAGACAGATACCTGTAGCGCGTACCCAGAATTCACCTCGGGGCTCCCTCACAGTGGCCGAGCGCCAATCAGAGCATGTCATCGTCAAATACAACCCAAACCAACGAGGCAGATTTCCCACATCCTTCCGGTCGACTCCATAGGCGAATAGTTTACCCTCGGCGCTCTGCAATATCGCCGAGCACCAATCAAGCAAGACCTATGTCTACTTCAACACCATCCCCAGCCTTTGGAGGAATGAGTAAATGGAGCCCTTGGGCACATTGCCAATCTGGCTCATCCAACGAGCCGCAAAACTGCCTGCGTATAGTGTTAGGGAAGAAAACAAAATGTCAACATCGGATTAACATACCGAGACGGGGCCCCTTCGCCGCGAAACCGAGGGCATTCAATACCCAGGCCAGGTCGAAAATAACCAGCACCCCAACGGCTGTGATAGTGCCCGCCGCTATGAGGGCAGTATAGACGGGGTGCTTCTTTGCAAACTCCAGAGCGGTATCGGTCGCCTTCTTGATCGCGTCTGCCATGGGTTGGGCCATCTTGGCACCCTCCTTGATCAGTTTCTCTATCTTCTGTAGGATCGCTTCGGCGAGGCTTTCTGTCCACCCGTTGGCAGACACGACCTCGTTCAGTCGTCGGTGGAGTTCATCGCGGGAACCAGTGTGTGTTTGGAGTATGTTTACGAATTGATCTGCCGCATCGTCCGAGTAGGGAACCGGTTGTTGAGTGATGATTGTCTTTTCGTTGGTAATCGCATCAGTGGGCGGGGAGGTGCTTCGGCCAGCGAGGCAACAAAAGATGGAGTCGATTGCGTGCATGTTGATCAAAACAAAGGATAATTCTCTTTGTTCGTCGCTTGGTTTTCCAAGTGAATGAATCGCGGTAGAAAGGGAGATGGAAGTAGGCAGATTGAAGAGCTGCCTTGGCCGAGGGGAACGAGGGTTCATGTACGGAGTATATATGGGAGTAAGCTGTACGGCCTCCTACATGCCTCGCGTATGATGTTGGCCACATTTTCGGACCGTTTACACCATTAGAGACAGCTTTGAGCAGCCGCACTGTTTCAACTGGCGAGGCAGACTCGATGAAGTGCTGTTGGTGTTGGTGCACCCTCTGGTTGGTGATTCACTGCCACCTTCGGCGGCCTGTTTGGCGACCAACCTCCGTGAGGCCTTGCCCGCCCATTCTGCTCCCACTATACGATGGTCGGCACTGAAGCCATTATCTCATCACCCGGATACTACATTCCTATGCATATTATCCGATATCTCGGAGATTCAATGAACAGGAACTGTGAAGTACAAGGAAACACCCGACTTGGAGGGTGAATCGCTGGGAGGGCGCTTAGGCACACCTTCCAAAATACAGGGGACCTCCCACTGAAATTTGTTGCACGTGCCCGCTAACCCCGCGATGCTCAGACAACCACCTCCGATGCGAAAACACCACGAGATCGATCTTCAACCAGCATTTCAACCTCCAACAAGGAGCAAAAAATCACAAAAAAAGGAATCACACCTTGAAGGTGCTGGCGATCTCTCCCGCCGGGAATTGAACCCGGGTCTCAAGCGTGACAAGCTTGCATACTGACCACTATACTACGGAAGATGATGGTTGTTGAACAACCACTGTAGCGAGTTCGATGCTGCGGAGGGCTCGAGATGACACTTATGAGCGTACACGAAATGCAGTCGTGGTCGAGACTTGAGTTGGGAAGATAACCAGCGAAATTTGATGAAGGAAGGAAAACAAGGTCCGTCGCACCGGGACGGGAGAACTATGACTAGGTACCTAGGTACACGTCGTTGCGCAGGTGTTCCTTCCATGCTCTGGGCGTCACCCTAAAGGAAAGGGCGAGCGACAGTGCTCCTTCCTCGCCATCATTCCCATCAACTTCACAGACCACCAAGAACAACAATCGCGAACATCTCCCTTATGAATCTGCAATGACCATGTGACTTTGATTACTAGCCCGAGTATTCCGACCTTAGAGCGATCCCCAATGACGAATACACATTTCTGGTTTCCTTCCCTTGTCCACTTCTCTCCTCATGAACGATCAATCGACCTTCTCAAGCTTAGTGGTTGCCTCCATCTTTCGAATCAGGGGCGCCACGCTAGCCAGAGCAAATACTGCAGCCCCCTCCAGATCCTTGATGCCCTGGAACTCAACATTGTGCCCGCGGACGCGGCTAATCCAGTCGAATTCGGGAACGTCCCAAGCAGGAGGGCATACATAGCCAAAGCAGTCCGCGTGACGGAATTCATAGGGATCGGCGAAAGGGTCGTGCCAGGGTGAAAGAGGACTGGCGAAGAGGTCTGCCCAAGTCATTTGACGGTGTTGAGCATCGGCGTCGAGGATGTGGTTGTTCGGCTGGGCATCCCTAGAAGCTTGTCAGAGGATGGGAAGACCCGAGAGCGTGTGGGAGGCTAAAGACGTACTCGTTCTCATTCAGATGGGCCAAAGGGACTTGGTCGAGCTCCGGGATGAGCTCCGGGATGAGCTCCGGGATGAGCTCAGCGAACTAGGTACCATGGTTAGTAGAGTTCGAGGCACGATTGAAGCAATGACTATGGAAACTTACATCCTCCAGGGTGTTGCGAGTGACGACCGGGCTGAGGTCGAGTACGGGCTTCTTGAAAAGCACCAGCTCCATGTTCTGGGCTGCATCAATGGTAGGGCTCTGGGTCGCATTCTTCGAGGAGCCTTCTGGCTGCTCCGCGGGTCGATCACCCTCGGCGGCCAGGGTGTTTCCGCGGTGAAGGGAAGCCATCGTGAATATTGACCGTCGTTGGGAGGTTTTGGGGGGATGTGTGAATGATGCGGTGGTTGAAGTCGTACCTCCGGATTGCAGGTAGGTTGGTAAGAAGGTGAAGGGTTTTGGATTGAGGAAGAGGAGAGCGTGAAATAAATCAAGCCCGTCCAAGGGTGAACACTGGCGACCAGGTGTTTGCAGCTGCCAGGCAAAACGAGCCTGCCGAACAAGGTAAACGGCCAATCAACAGCCGGTTTATGGTTGTTCCTCAACTTTATGGTAACTGAATCAGGCTCCTGGTAGCTCGAGTAGAGGTGCGAGCCTGCGTTTTTGATGATGAAGTGGCCATGAAGGGTGGCTCGCAAGTTCAAGCCTGCACTACGCACGCGACCCAAAAGACTTGTTTATTCCGACATGTATACTTTATTCAAGATTTAACAAGTAATTTGCAATCGATGGCAGTCATGGTCTGGAAAGCATTCTTCCGCGTGTATCCCATGCCCGAGTCACAGGCCCGTCTTATACCAAGCCAGTAATGCTTTCTGGTCCAAATTTCCAGTATGCATTCACCCTTTCAGATTCACGCCCGGGTGATTATCTCCTGGTCAGGGTAATCCGGAGTATTAAAGTCCTTCCAAGCCCCCGCCGCGAACTCATCGTCGGTCAACACCCTCCATCCCAGCAAAGCCATGCCGTGAGCGCAAGAGAGGGCTATATCAACAGCGGCCTCTGTTCCAGACGCTTGGGCAAACTTGGCCTGGTGAGGCATCGCATCCTTGGCCGCGGGGATTCCGAAGGCTCCGTGGAATGAGGGCACTGTGAAGGAAACGTTGCCCATGTCTGTGGAAAAGGTGAAGGGGTCGTCACTTCTGGGGATCACCTTCTCGCCCAGAGTGCCCATGATCTTGGCAAACTCGTAGCTCAGAGTGTCGTTGATGCGGAGCTCTGTGTAAGCGGGCGCCCTTTCAAAGTTAGTGGAATACTCTTCAAGTCTGGACATAGGATCTCACTCGATGTAGTTCAAGTCGCATCCTGTCGCCTTGGCTGCTGCTTCGAAGCAGTTCTTGACTCGATCAAGCAGCTCTCTTCCGCCCTTGATGGTGGGACTGCGGATGTAGTAGTTGACCCTCGAGTACTCGGGGATGACGTTTGGAACCGTTCCTCCGTCTTCAATCACTCCGTGGATGCGCTCATCCGGCCGCACCTGTTGTCTCAGCATGGAAATGTTGGTGTACGACGAGACAGCTGCATCCAAAGCATTGAGTCCTTTCCACGGCTCTCCACCAGCGTGTGCCGTGTGACCCCGGAACTCGACCTTGAGCTTCAAGCTAGCGATGAACTTGACGCCCGCCAGTGCTCTGATGCCTTCGGGAAAGGCATGATCAGATGTCGGATGCATCATGATGGCGCTATCGACATTGTTGAAGGCGCCGGCCTCCAAAAGCTTGACTTTTCCTGCGCCACCCTCTTCTGCTGGAGTGCCGAGGATGCGGACGCGTCCTTTGATGGTAGATGCCTTGATTGCTCCGACCAAGCCGACGAATCCTGCAATGGATGAGGTCGCGATAAGATTGTGGCCGCACGCATGGCCAATCCCGGGCAGAGCATCGATCTCGGCGCAAAAGACGACGAGACGGCCGCCAGATCCGTACTCGGCCTCAAAGGAGGTCTCGAGGCCGTAGGCATGTCGAGTCACGGCGAAGCCTTGCTTCTCGAGAAAGTCTGTGATGACCCTGTGGGCTGTGAACTCTTTGTAGCCAAGCTCAGGGTTGTCATGGATGGTCTTGCTGATGAGTTTCAGGTCTGAAGCACATGCATCGATGGCAGCTTTGGCTTCTGCAGATGGGAGGTCAGAGCCCTTGGTCCCAAGAGAACCACCCATTAAATTCTGAGTAAACGACGGCATTTTGATGACTATGGGTATATCTTGAACAACTGAGATGAATGTGAATGAAGATGCCAAACATTCGACACTGGCATGAAGCTTCTTTAAGTAGAGCTAGCCGGACTTGACCAAACCTTACTTCCTCCCCTCTGCCAAGAATCATTCGATCGAGGTATGCGCAACCCCCTCTCTTTGAGTTTTCTCGTGTTTTTTCAGCTGCCCAATAACTCTTTCTCAAAGCCCCATTCCTATCTGCCGATGCTCTCGTTGAGCCCGTTCCGCACATCTGCAGCATCCGTCGTCCCTGATATCCACATTCCTTGTTGCCGACGTGACACGAGCGGCATGTCTCACTGCACTCGACCGTTTTCATATTGGGATTTCCCCCCGTTTTTGAGAAGATTTGATCCCGCTTGCGTCTATGACGGGTCATTCTGCATGAGATGGCCTCATCTTTGGGGTTTCCGAGAAGGGAAATCCGCCTTTGGGTGGGTGATTTGACTTTCGATAGGCTATCTCTCTCGGGTCGGGGAGTCACCCTTCCGTTCTTCCTTATCGAATAATTATGGCCACTCTTGTAAAGGGTTCCGGCTCCAGTTGCCAGAAATAATGCTATGGCTTGCGTTGTATATTCGTGCTCATGAGGGAGGGCTAGGGGCAGGCGGGAGCACGACATTGCGTAGGTAGCTAATAGTCACATCCGGTATTTAATGTCAACGCAAATGGAAGTGTAAACCTTGCGGTTTTAAATTTCACCAAACCCTTACATACGGCATTATTGGGTCTGGCACTTCAAGTTTATTGTTGTTCAGCTCGCTTCCCCTGTGAAAGAATCGGCCACATTACCAAAGAACAAAGATAGGGTTCATTGTAAGCCTATGTTTCAACAATTAGTTCACTCTCAAAGCCTTGGAGGGATAATATAGTCGACTAAAAGAGGCTTCTTGCTAGTTCTGGGCATGAAAAAGAAGTCTAAGCTTCGAGTCGTCAGCAGTGAACTGGCAAGCAACTCAAACACGGCCGGGGCCATGTTTCATGCTCTCCATTAATGCACCTAGTTTTGGAAACAATGTGCGCCAAATACCTTTCTCTCGTCATTGTGAGTTTGTCTCGGCTTAAGCCACTGTATAAAATGAAGACTGTTGGCAAACCTTGAAACCAGCTTAGGTCTAGTTACAAGTGTCAGCCTTCTTTAATAAGACAGCTTAGTAGCATTGAATGATCTATATATTAAAATCTTTGTAACTAGTTTCAAAACTGTCGCTATCAACCCTGGTGCCCTTCTTGGTGAATATGGTCATGCTGGGCTCAAAGCTGAGGATTAGCCAGTGGGCGGAATGAAATATATGGATTAATTATTCACATAAAACCAATTTAGACCTGGTTAATTAGACTTGAAGATTAATTCAAGAATTCAAGGTTTCATTTAAACTCGAAGTAGCGACTGTGGTAGATATAAGAGGCCAGCGTTCAGCTTGTGTCTCCAACACGACTAGCCTCTACAAAAGAGACCGAACAACTTGTAGTCTTTCGAGTGCCATCACTTAGCACTCAATAGACCAAACATTGAAGGGGAATCTAGACCATCCTTCACCATCAACAGTGTTTCCAATACCATTGCAGTTGGGCGAGCTGTAGATGTCGCAGACTGCGCCATCAGAGTATCCAGAGATAAAGGGACGACCGTCTACCGATCCATGTCAAAAATTATAGCTTGAGTCTTGGGGGGGTTCTTCGTACCTGCAGAGACTAGGTTGGTGCAGATAAAGGCCGGAGCATCAACAGGGATGCACTCAGTCTTGCCCTGGCCTTTGCACACGTTGACCGTGGCAGCTTGGGCAAGGGTGGCTGCAGTGGCAGCGATGAGGGTGATCTCGGTGTAGAACTTCATGGTGAAAGTATGAAAGACCTGGTTCAGTGTACTGACTCCCAGAAGCTGTTGTATCTTTGCGTTATTGTTGATGAATTCCAAGTTATGGAGAGAATCAACAGCTCTTTATAGTTTTCAATAATTGCCGTTCCAAGCGGTGTAGTTTGAAGTACATTGATCATCCTCCCTCTCGGCCAGACTCGCCCTCCGCGCTTACATTCCACAACATCAATGTCTTGATGAAGCTCACGATGTCTCTGCTGATCCCACAAGCTGGTCCGCGGATCCCTGCCCGGCGAAGTGATCCTGAAATACTGTGTGCCTACCCCATTGGCTACGGCAGTTGAATCGTGTCTTGGATATAATCCTCCACGGGACACGTCGATCAGTCGTCTTACTTGGGGCTAGGCTGACCCGAGATCCGAGTATATTCCTTGCTGACGGGTAGGGGATTTGTTTTGTGTAATTGGACTGGGTTTGTGTGACAAGGTTGAAACTCGCGTAGATCCTTTCCGTTCTTTGTAGGTGAGACTATTCGTATAGGTCGGGTTATGTCGAGTTCGGGTTTGAATGCTAGCAAGGTGGACGAACCAGGTAATGCAAGAGAACTTGATACAGTAGAGATCGCCATTCCTAGGCAAGGTACGAATATTTTACCTATTTTGTATATGAATGGCTCACTTGGTACCCAAAACCTCGGGTCGGAGTTCTCCTTCACTCTGAAGGCATCATATGTGAAGCGGCATGTCTCGTGGAACCATAATCAACTAGTAGCAAAGCACTCGACCGTATTCAGACACTCTACCCACCTATTGCCGACGACATCTACGGTGATGGGAGGGTCGGCAACCAGGGCTCTTGTGAACCATGCGAGTTTGTGATGGGTCCTCGGGTGGAAAATCCCGAATGATGAACGAAGATGAGGTTGAGTTGCTGCTTGAAGCTTTATCGTGTACCCCAGAGACTCAATTGGGGAAGATAGTCTAGACACAGACTGCACGACAGCAATTGAAGCATCATGACATATCCCCTTTCCTAGCTACTACGTACTCATCCTCCAAGCTATATCGTCCACATACCCATAACTCGGAGGTGCTTGCCATCCTCCTCGTAGCACTCTAAATTGGTGTCTTCTCCTGAATGGCCTAGTTCAAGTATCACGCCTGTCAAAGAGCCCCTACATCGACTCAGGCTGGTACCCTTGAAGTGGTCTATCCTCCCAAACAAGAACTTAGAAGTGCTAATCACTTTGTAAGTTGACCGCCTTACAGGTTGCCCAAGAATGGCAACTCATCACATTGCAATGTCTCTAATAGGTAGTCCTATTTTGAGGCTGATTTGATGATACTGTCAGCCAGCCACAACATTGCACTCGCGAACTGGCCTCGAGTTCAAAGAGGCGAATTATTGTAAATGTTAAGTATCCATCATATCGCTATAAACTAGAAAAATAGCACGCTTGCCATATCACACTAGACCTCCTAAGATCTTTTGAAGCATGCCCCCTGCCCTTGACGTCTTCTTGTCCTCCACCACCTTGAACGTCGACTTGAACTTTGTCCCCTCTATACATCCCACATTAGACTGCCGAATCTCTTGTCCTCCTCTCACAGCTGCCACCATCAGACAAGTCGTCTTGTTGAACGCGACAGGTAGGTCGAAACCCGTCTCGAAACCCCATGTTACTGCTTTTCCAAGGGGACGCATCGCCACGCCTGGCTCGACGGTGTACACGTTGTACGCTTCAATGTCTGTCGCTCCGTTCCAGCTCACGTAGCCCATCACCACGTCGTTGGGCTTCTCCACCACCAGAGCCGGGTCCCACTGTGCAGGTGTGCCGTGCCAGGTCTGCTTGAAGGCTCGGTAGGACTGTACTGAGTCGTCGTGTCCAAAGTGGCCTTCCCAGCGAAGGTCGGTACCGTCGCCGGGGCCGAACTCTTGGACTACACCGCCTTCGCCGTAGCTCACGAATTGGTTGTTGTTGCCGAGGTCTAGTTGGTAGCTTCCGTAGTCTGTTGAGAAGCGAGCCCTATCGGATTGCAGCACGCGGAGGACTGTGGGCTTTTCCGACGGATCCGGGGGAAGCTTCAACTTCAGAAGAAGGCCTCTTGATGGTGTCTTGCCGTTGTCTTCTTCCGAGTTGTGGTTGTCAAACATGCTAATCATCATGCCTGTAGAGGTGGCGTTGTGTGCCCTGACATGGTTCTGCCAGCGGAACCGTCCATGAACTGGCAGAGCTCCAAAGCTTCCTCCCTTGCTGTTCCCCTTCAACTCCCAGAGCACTCGTCCGTCAGATCGAGAGATGAGGTACACTGACCAAAAGTGGCGGCTGCTGATGAGAAACGAGTCGTGGCCCACCAGCTGGATCGAGTTGAGGTGGAAAAAGTCGTAGGGGTTCCTCTGACCACCATTTCCCATGGTCGTAACGCGGGGGAGCATTGAGTCTTCAATTCTAAAATGCTCAAGGGAGCTCCAGCTGAAGAGGATCTCCTTGGTCTCGATGTCGATCTCGAAGAACATGGAGTCGGCGACGTAGCCGTCCATAGGACCTCCGATCAGTCGTAGGTCCGCGGCCGTGGTGTTGTAAGCCGTGACGAGGATGGTTCCTCTCGATGTAAGTTCCATCTCGTGAAAGTCAAGGTTACCGGGAAACTTTTGGCCAAATATGGCGGACATGCTCTCTTCCAGGTTTACGACTGTCTCTTTGTATTGATGGTCGAGGAGAACCACTTCGCCGAATCCATAGCCGTTCCTGCGTGCACCGCGCCAAATGGTGAGATACTGCTGATCCTCGAGGGGCTGAACCCCCATGCCCTCGCTGGTGATGGACTCTTCGTGGGCGTATATCATCTCGGCGTTGGTCTTCATGATGAAGGAAGCTTCCTGCTTCAATCCCTTCTCGTTGCCCTTGGACTGCGGAGTGATGAAAACATATCCCTTGGACTGTTGTTTTCCGTTCGTCGACCAGCTAATATGAGGCGGGCTATGCGGCGAGCTCTTGAACTTGCGGTATGGATACGTCTTTTGGTTCTTTGGCGTCACGACCTGAAAGTTGCTCCAAGAGTGAAAAGTCGGAAACGTCTTGGATCCAGTGACGGTCGCCGTCGGGCCATTCGCTGCTTCCGCTGCTGCGATGACGGCTTCGTCGGCTGTTTGAGGGAGCGGTTGTATGAGGTCATCGCGACGGAGTCCGACCCGTGATTGCATGACAAACAACCACATGAGGAGGTTGAGAGAAATGGCGACAAATATGAGCCTCCTGGCCCACGGTGAACCAGATACTATCACCATCTTGACGGTTTCATGGCCTGGCAAAAAAAAAATTTCTTGCTGAACAAGAGGGGCGTGGCAGAGGGGCGAAATCAGCCGTATAAAGCATCTGACAGACGACGCAAGGGATACTTTAATCGCGCCCGTTGACAAGCCACGAATCCTCACGAAAAGAAACCATTGGATCGACAGATATCCAATTCTCTTGTCGGGAATGAGCCCCTGTCTTGAAATGGAGAATGTCATTCCAGCTGGGCACTCGTGGTGGTGTGGAGGGGTGTCTCCCTTGCGTTACTAGGGACGCTCATTCGTGAGGCTCCATCCCTTCTAGACCCTTGATTGACGGGACCTTCATGATGAGAGAAATTTGATACATTGCAGTTGTAAAAAAGGATGGTTCTCTGCAGCTTGTCGCGTGTAGGTTCAAGGGGTTCCAGAGCATTGGGAGTGTCGATCCCAGGGCCGACGGCTTGATACAACAGTGACCGGGGTGGTTCAACTGGGCATGTAGTGGATACTCTAGGGGCATTTACTGTGTATTAAGCTTTAAGAACTCGGCCGATAAGGCAACTGCGTTGATTAAGCTCATAAAGATAATTGCGTGATAACCCAGCTACAAGGACAACCTCAGTGGTCGCGATAGAGCGTAGTCAATAAACTAAGTTGCCAAAGTCATTCCCATTGAAACATATCGAGCTAAGAAACCCATAGCGCACTATTAATACGTGTTTAATGTATGTGCTTCCATCCTCAAACCCCGATCTTTACCCTCGCCAAACCTGGGGATAACCTCACTCACAACCCCGCCAAAGCACGTCAACCACCCGCGATACCACCACGTTAGCTAATCACCCCTCCACGATAGCGTCCTCTCCACCCCGGGGTCGGAGGTACATCTCCGCCATCGGATACAGACGGCCAAAGGTGAAGTGGGGGGGTGGAGGACCTCAAGACTTTATAACCACAAGACAAAGCCTGATCTTTCAAGTCATCATCATCATCATCATCATCAGCCAAAATGTCTTCCAACGGAGCCGAACGTCTCAAGAACCGCAAGCCCATCAAGAAGCCCGTCCCGGCTTACCTCCCCTCTCCCGGGTCGGTGCTCACCGTTGATAAGGATGCGTACACTGCCATCCGGGAGGCGCCGAGGGAGTTGATTGAGGAGTTTGTTCTGCCTATCCGGTCCGGGAGGGCGTGGAAGGCCCCGGCGGGATCGATTGTCAAGATCAGCACGCCAGAGGGTCCCCAGGTTGGTATGCAGTTGAGCCGAATGTGGGGTTGAATGCGGAGATGTGAGAGTGTGTTTGTGAATGTGTTGGACTTTGGCTGATGACTTGACTTATAATAGGCGACTTGAACCTTTGGAACCTTCATAACCCTCGTGAGCGTTTCTGGGCTAGCCGCACCAAGCAGCTTCACGCCTCTCACGTTTCCACCTACGACCGTCTGTGGTCCAACCTCCCCTACATGCGGCCTCTGGCCACTATCCTCACCGACAGCCTAGACTGGTACGGCGAGGATGAGCACGGCGGTCGTGTGCACGATCTGCTTGGCACGCGTTGTGATCCTTACATCAACACTGTTCTGAGCGGTGGACAGTACAACTTTCAGTGTCACTCCAACCTCACCCGGGCCGTTCTTCCTTATGGTCTGAATGAGCAGGATGTGCATGATGTTATCAACATCTTCCAGGTTACGGGCCTGGATGAGAAGGGACGGTATTTCATGAACCCTTCGCCAGCTGAGCCTGGTGACCACATTGAGTTCCTCGCCGAGCAGGATCTCTTGATGGCACTGAGTAAGTTTCCAACATTTAGTAAATGACTTGTAACGCTGACGATAAATTCAGGCACATGCCCTGGTGGTGACCTCTCACTTTGGGGCTTCGGAGCAGCCAGTGAGGATGAGATGATCAAGTGCTGCCGTCCTCTCAAGGTCGAGGTGTATCGCCTCAAGGATGAGACTCTGCTGCAGAAGCATGGATGGAAGCCTGCTGAAGTGTCGGGCTATGTTGGACGTCATGGTATGGATGTTCCTCTGGGCGAGAAGAAATAGTCAAATTACAGGAGTGCTCGAGATACGTCAAGATGGCCAAAAAAAGATGCTCAATTTATGCTAATACTTCCGGGTGGACGGTCATGTGTTAACTCTCTTGCTACCTAAATTCCACCAACACACCATTCCCTCACTGTGACTTGTCTGCCTTTGCCTCAGCCATAAGTACCACATCATCACGATGCTGCATCAACGCAACAAGCACTCCTCCAGGACCAGAAAGCAAGAAGCTCGTCGCCACACCTCTCACAAGATTTGTCCTCTCCTCTCCCGACGAAAGCTCCGGTCGGACCTGCAACAGAAGATGAACGGCCCAGATGAGAGCAGAAATAGATCCGATGTACAGGTCGTAGTTGAAGAAATTATGCATAGCAGAGCCGGTATCCTTCATAGGCGTGTACGTGTGTGGTGCGTCGGGAATGAAGACCCTCTCCAGTGTGAGTCTTTTCGCGACGCCTTGGGGGAAAACGCTGGGAAATGTGTTTGCTGCGATGATCACGGCGTATGTGCACATTTGACCCATGACAGCCACGTTCCAGGCAAATCCGTAAGCGTACGAAAGAGCCTCTTTATCAAGCCTGGCTTTAGGCGTGAACGTGTCCTGGCCGATGCTCATCCGCTTGACAAGGCCAGCAAAGAGCGTCTGGAGCACGACTACATGCAACGGGAACCACGTCCAAATGACATTGAGCCATTGTCGCAAGTTATCGTCAGGGAAGGGAAAGGCGAGGAGCCCACAGAGGAGCACGTATCCAAGAAGAAATACTGGGACTACCGTGTGCAAGCTTGTGTGATCCCGGAGGTAGACGGTCTGAGACCGAGCCACGTTTGATGTCCAGAGAAGGTGGACTACCGCAAATAGAGGCATGATGAAGCCAAAGCCGAATGCTTGCATCAGCATTCCCCAGATGATAGGGCTGCAAAAGTCAGTAAATGTTCAGCTTGAGGGAGGACACCACTCACTTGAACACGAGACGACTCCATCCAACAACCCTTTGACTCTCGATCATGAAAACCAAAAAGAAAGGAAGCAACTGCGCCCCAAAGCAAAACGCAAACAGCGAAAGCTCCGGCCTCGATCCATCCACAACATTCGCCCAGATGAGGTTGGACAAGGCGAATCCGCGGTCCAGCCAAGGCACGCCGGTGTAGTGTCTGAGCAGAAGCCGCTCGGAGCCTGGGAGGAAGCGCGGGTTGGGATCATCGAGGATTTCATTGAGCAGGGCGGAGTAGCCGTTGCGGTCGAGCTGGGTGAGGAGGGCGTCGAAGGCGAAGATGGAGAGGATTGAGAGGGTGATTATTGGGATGATGCGACCGGATAGGCCGGATGAAGAGGATGAGGGCATTGCGGGTGTAGATTTGAGGTGATCAATTGTCAGATTAAGCTCATAAAGCGAAGTTTATATCATGCATTGATAGAATAGAGTGGTTGATAGAGTTGAGATGGAAACAATGAAAGTCAAAGCCACGATGTGGCCTCCACCTCCAGCCAGGATTTCCCGGTCGCATCGGGTCAGCATTCTTCAGCTCCGCTGCTGCATGGGCTTCGTGATCAGACATCCATAAAGTAACACAAACAAAGCCACATACAAGATGCACATTAAAACTACTATCAAGTAACCCAAACAGTGCATCATCTCTTCCAGGTACTCCAAATACAGCCTCGTCATCCGTATCGCGTAACCCAAGCCAACGTCCAGCGTCAAGCGTCGATCATTACATCCATTGTGTTGCAACATTTCCAATCCCTTTTCGTTCCGTGTCGTCCAAAACCCTTGCCAAAAACGCCTGCCGAGCCCAATATTCACTTGTTGCCATTCTTAAAACCGTCAAAATAATCGTCGACCAAGTCCTTTGCCGCCTTTTCGATCTTCTTTCGATCCTCCCACGTCTGCTCGCTCTCGTCGTAACCGACCCACTCCACCAGGACCTTCTTCTTGTCTTTCGAGTGCTTTCGGATCGCAAAGATGTCGTAGACGCCTGGTTTCTTAGGGTTGTCGGGTCGTCCGCCCTTGGAGCGCCAGTAGTCGAAGAGGGCGGCGGGGGCATCCCGATGGATATTCTCCTCGGGCTCCCAGGTTTGAGGATGTTCACTCCATTCGATTTGAACCTGAATCTTGTTCTTGACCCAGCGATGGCTGAGGATATTGTTGAAAGAGTAGGACTCGTCATCCTCCTCCTCTTCTTCGTTTTCGTCGTGCTCTCCCCCCTCGGTGTTGTGTTCCGCTTCGTCTTCGGGATCGACCATTTCCTCGTCTTCATTCTCGGATACAGGGGGATGCTTTCGTACCAGCCGCTTGTAGCGCGAGCCCATCCCATCATCCCTCGGAGACGATCCCAGTGATGGCGAGAGTTGGGGTTCAATGGGCGAACGAGTGTCGGTGCCGGGGGTGTTCATCTTGACAGTCGTTTCTTGTTCATGAAGGTAACTGATTTCTCCAGTCGTGTCGTGTGATGCTGTAATGGAAGAACCATTGCTTGTTCTGTTGCGCTGTCGGTTTAAATAAGTCAGTGTCTCTGCAAGCTCCGAGGTAGCTCTGCCCTGGTGAAACATACCGGGCTGCGAGTGTCCGAGTCTGATATCCGACCGAGCGCGCGTTTGGCCCTGACACGGTCCTTTCTAGAGTATGTCCTTCCCTGCAGATGCGGAAGCGGCTTGGGTGGCTCGGGTGCCCGTTTGCGCGGGGAGAAGATGGACAGAATCGTATCCATCATGAAGTGGCAGACAGTATGACGGGAAGAGAAATTGTAAGGGCAATGATATATCGGGAGTTTGCAGGAAGAAGCAACTTCGAGACGGAAAGATCGACGTTAATCTTGCGCCTGTTTATGTTTTTGTTTGCATTGCAACGTCCCGACGGCATCTTGATACGGCCCCACCACGCAGATGACGCGTGAGGGGCATTACTTCATGTCATGACACGGACACACGTGACCAATCAAGAAGTGGGTCCACACGGGGCTGAAATCTCGACGCACGGCACGTGATCAAAACGAGCAGCAACTGCTTCACCACATCCCGACCCGATCAATCTTGCAAAAAAGAATTGCTTCAGACAGCAAAAGAAAGGGTCTGGCCGGGGATTGAACCCGGGACCTCTCGCAAGCTGTAGCTGTAGGGTTTGCCCTAAGCGAGAATCATACCACTAGACCACCAGACCGAATCACGTGTGTTTCACGTGATGCTTGTTATTGGAGGAACCGCTGCAAAAAGTGCTCATTACTAGCAGCCAGCGAGATGGGATGCTGTAGGGTAAAAGCGACCTGAGATAATGGAGGAGCGCCAACAAGATAAATAATAGAGATTGGTGGTTTCCCTACTAGGCATGAGCAAACCTAAATTCCAATCACTCTTGACTTCACTGTCTCATTTTGTTAGGTCCTTCTGTCGTTGTCTTGTGAAGTGCTTACTCACACAGTACGCCCGCTCTCATAGGCGACGCCGCAAGCAGACAAGTACGCAACCACTTTGTTACTATGGACAGCATCGTCAATTACCAGGTCTTTCAAAGCCCTGGATCATCCAAAGAGGCACCCCCCCCTTTTTTTTCTTGTAAGGACGCTTATACTCCAGGAATTTCTACCAGGTCGCCAAACACTTAGACCGAAAGCAGCTGTGAGAGGTGGCGAGTCGGCAATATTAGTACTAGACCGACGTCCGCTTCACTCATGCTTAAGATCAAAAGAGGCTATGTCATATTTTTTATGATCAGATACGTTTGGAATAGATCAATGAAATCAGATGACATTATTCTAATATCATTAGTCCCAATTACCTTGAGCCCACAGGCACGCTCCGCGTTGGGCCATCAAGGTTACTTGAATGCGCCCATCCTGGCCTCCAGCTTTCATCTTCACATAACCCACGAGGTCAAGATCTGGAAAGATCTTGCATCGCTAACCAGACCCCTCACACTATGGTAAATAAGCTTATAGATGGTGGCGTGCGAAGGGAAGCGTGAATCCGCCTGTTCGATCAGCGATTAGGCAAAGATCATGCAGTGCCATCAAGGTGGGCACTTATTCCGGGGTAACCTTGACACCAGCAACACTATACAGGATGATGTGAAAATGGACCTTGCTGTATTAAACATGAGATTGCCAGAGGTATAATGAATATTGGTAAACCTGATTGAAGTTAGAAGTTGTGGCTCTGTGCAAGTCGCTCTTACACAATTCACTCGTTCGGATCATGGATATGGCGTTACAACAAGACCACACGATGAACGGCCAAGAGATCTCCAAGACTGACGTCAGATTAGACACCTGAACAATACCACGAGTGAACCCATCAACCAAGGTCCAAGGTCATCTGCCGGCACTCAAAATAAGCACCGCTTGGCATAACGAGCAACGGTCCTGGCTTGCAAGTCTGCAAGGCACGCCAAGTGGATGTCCATCGTGGAGACCCGCCATGCGAAAATCGTACGATGTGTGGGGATGTATTCTTTGGGGGTTATCACGTGATGTGACATCCTCGTTCACTTTTCAAGGCAGAAAGATTGAATAAAGACGGAAGAATTCGACTGTTGGGAGTCAAGAAGGCTTCTTGGATGATATGAGTGACTTCCTCTGAAGTAGAATCATCATCTTGTGCCCAAATCTCACAAAGATATCATCCTGCGGCGCACACACCACCACCACTAGCATCTCCCGACTCACACCTTGAAGGCCCAGACCGCGGAAAGGATCTGGGGTAGGGGCCCAGGCCAAGCCGTGGTCCCTGTAACGGTCGCTTCGTAGGGCTGGAGCTGAGGGAAATCATCCCTGCATATCAGGCATTTAAGGAAGCGCTACCGACGTGTTTAAATGGTCGACGGTTCGCAGCTGGTCCTTGTCCGGGGAGTTTGACGAACGTCTTGGATGGCTTCAATCTTGTACGGAAGGAGTGTCAGTCTTGTTACACTCTCTGACAACTCTCACAGTGTGTGTCCACTTGCTCACGCTTGATCAGCGCAATACTCATCTACGCGCAACCACTTAATGTGGTCTTATGGTTACTCATGTCGTCACTCAAACACTTCAGACAGTCACTCAGGTACGTTAGGCAGTCATGGGAATCTCGCTTCTCTCTCATAGCACCAGGCCACGCTTCCATTACTTGTTATCGACGAGGTTGTAAATCTTCTGGATATCATGCAGCACCGCCTCAAAGTCAATCTTGAGATCCTTGAGCAGACCGTCCTTGAAGCCAAAGACCCAGCCGTGGACGATGGGGTACTTATTCTGGGCGTACGACTGCTGGACGTCGGCTGACTTGATGACGTTGCGGCACTGCTCAATTACGTTGAGCTCGACCAGGCGGTCGTAGCGGGCCGCCTCATCCTCGATGGCGTCGAGCTCCTTCTCGTGCAGACGGTAGACGTCGCGGATGTTTCGCAGCCAGGGGTTCAGAAGGCCCAGGTCCTTGGGAGTCATGGCGGCCTTGACACCACCGCAGCCGTAGTGGCCGCAGACGATAATATGCTTGACGCCGAGGTGCTTGACGGCGTAGTTGATGACACCCATGGCGTTGAGGTCAGTGTTGCAGACGAGGTTGGCGATGTTGCGGTGGATAAATGCCTCGCCGGGCTCGAGGCCGCAGATCTGCTCGGCGGGGATGCGAGAGTCGGCGCATCCGATCCAGAGGTACTCGGGAGCCTGGCCGGCCGAGAGGTCCTTGAAGAAGTCGGGGTTGTGCTTGGCCTTGGCCTCTGCCCAGGACCGGTTGTTGTCGAACAGCCGGTCGTGGCTCTGCTGGAGGTACTTGGTGATGTCCTGTTCAGCCATCTTGCGCCAGTCGGACCGGGAGAGCTGTGGTGGAGGAGGAGGGGATGACTTGGATGATGCGAAGCGTGGGTGGGAGAAGAGGGTAGAGCGTCTGGCTGATGAGAGGAAAAGAGAAGTTGAACGAGAATAAACAGAGGATGAGAATGAAGAGGAAGAGGAGGAGAGGAGGGAAAAGGAAGAAAACCGAGAGGAGATCATTGGCGACATCCAAGGATTGGTTGAGTTGCAGCTACGTGCTTGCGAGTGCGACCAGGGGTAAAAAAAACGGCAGGCGGGAACACAGGCACTCCTGCAGGGTTCCTTTTTCTGGCTTGGCAAAGGGTGAAAAAAAGAGCGCGTCGCCTACAGGCTGTTGAGCGGTAATACCGGCAGCTGTAGCTAGGTACTGTACAGCTTGACGGGCTCGCTCTGTGTGTGTGTGGGTGTGAGTGCAGATTTGATGGAGTCAGAAAAAGTACGGGATCCCACGGAGTAGACGCGGAGAGTTACCGAGATTCTACTCAGGGCAGAAGCTGGACTGGACTAATCTAATTTGTTGAGCCCCCATCGTCACGTCCCATCCTTTGCCTTGGTTTTTTTTCTCTCCCTGGCTTTCCAACAAGCTTCATTTGGTTGGGTGTCTTTTATCGGTGGCTCTGCCGATTAGCGATCTGCGATACGGAGCCCGGCCCGTGCGTAGCCGTCCATTATTTCTCTTTGGTGACATCACCGGGGAGTTGGGCCGGGGTTACGTCGGCAGATGGCGAGACATGTCCGAGGTTGACGAGGTCAATTGACGGATTGAATGAGGTGGATTAGTAGTCGGCTATTCAATTGAGATGCTAGTATTTATTGATAATGGTAATTGTGAGAGAATTGGTGCTTCTCGGCGCCCCCCACCGAGTCCTCGGAGATACTTGACAGCCACCGAGGAAATACCCCTCCTCCCCTTCTCCATCTTCATCCCACCATGAATCCCACCTTGGTGCACTTGCAGCTGCAGAAGCACCATGAACAAGTACCAGGACCCCCATTCTATTTCCAATCCCGGCGGCCCGGTTACCGGACTGCTAACAGCTGATGCGCGATGACGAAGGATGCATCTTCAACGCCTCTTGCTAGGCCGAGGTTGGTGTCCACGATAATAGAACCAAGATTGATTGAAATACGTGGTTTGGGCCTTGGTTTTCGAACTGACAGATCTTGGCAACTCTGTTCATCTGTATGAGAGTAAACAGATGACTCTCTTGTTGACCAAGGCCAACTAGGGTGGACGAGACTGACACCTGCTCACCATCGAGGTTGACAACCTTGGGTCTCAACTCGAGAGTTCCTGGCGATAACAAACCTTTATGATTGGATGGCTTCTGATAACGTTTCAATCACTGTCTCTGGTACGGCTTGACTGAGCTTGGAATCTTTGCACCTCAACTCAAGAGAGAATATGTCTTGATATTCAACTACCTACCTGGGTATCCAACAATAGTCAAAGGCCAGCCTTAACGAGCATAAGGTACATGATCAACCGCTCTCCCTTTCGTATCCTACATTCATTCAAGTCCTTCTCATCTCACATTCATTAGTCTCATTACCATCTAGCTCAAGTCTTCCACTTGGCCTTGAGAGCACCAAACTTCTCCCCAAACTCCGAGATGAACTTGGCTACATCCTTTCGCTTCATAAACTCCCGATACTCTGCCTCCTTCTCCGCAAATGAAATCTCCAGCTTGGCCAGCTTGGCCTTGTTGGCATCATATATATTCTGAGCTGACTTGAGCAGTATCTGGGAACTCTGCATCTTCGCGTGCTTCTCCTTCAGAGTATTGCGGTGCTGGTTCAGGTTCGACTCAAAGGCTTTTTGGATTTGCTCGCACTGCTCGGATGTCATGGTGTTCATGGCAGGCATGTCCTTGAACCAGTTCTCTAGGCTCTTGGTGTCTTGTGCGATCTTCTGCGACAACACTTCCCAGTCCTTCTTGTGCTGGTTATAGGTCTCGAACCTTTCTGCATAATGCAGAGAGCATGTCGTTTGCTCCTCTAGTGTCTCCTCTAGCTTTGACTTGACGGCCATCATGGCTGTGTCACTGCCTTCCATGTCGGTCGCGGACTGCTCGAGTGAAGGGAAGGAGAGGCCTTGCAGGAATGTGCCGATGCTCTGGATAGTTCCCCCTGTATCCCGGTTTTCAGGGGTACATCTCTTCTTGACGGGTGACTCGGAGATCCCTAAGGGATTCTCCGAGAGAGAACCAGATCTTGGTCTTTTGGCTGATGGCGTAGGGGAAAGGGTGCTGGTGCTGTCGTTGATGGCCGTGAGGATGTTGAGTGTTGAGCTGTTGGAAGGCAGCTGCCTCAGCTCAGACTGGGGAGTAACGGGAAGTTTCGGCTTCGTGCTGTTGAACGTTGACTTCTGGTCGGTGAGAGGAGTGCTTGGGGCTTTCGGTTTTGGTGTGTCCGGGAGTTGTGACTTCTGCTCGAATTGGGGAGTGCCAGGGACCTTTGGCTTTGGAGGCAGATTCTTTTCGGATAGCAAAGGTGATGCCTTCTTTGGTGTAGAAACGGGGCTCTCCTTGCCAAACTTACGAACTAGGGAACCCTTGGTGCGCTTTGCAGTGCCAATGCCGATACTCTTCTTCGCGGCTCCGCCCTTTGAGGATTGACTGCTTGAAGATGGTTTTGGCTCCTCCTCGTCCATACTCACTCCGCTGTCAGCCGAAGCGGCCCTCTCATATTGCTCTAGGGCCGCAACCACAGCGCTCTGCGGTGACTTGGGCTTCCAAGTCGGAGCGAAACTGCATGTGGCCGGAAACTCATCAGTCCCTAGCACGGCGTAAAGACCACTAAGGGCCGAGCTAGCAGCCTTAGGACCGTTCTTTTCCAGGTTAGCTAAGTTGCAATGGGACACTAGAGAATACATACGACTACCGACACTCTCACATCCCAGCCAGGGTGGTGGAGTTGCGCCCAGAGCTTCATCACCCGCTCCACGTCCTGGAGGCGTTGTGGAGAAGGAATTGGGTCGTAGTGGCGGCCCACGATGGTTTTATGTGCCACGTCTCGTTGTATCCTCAACACTGACCAATGGTTGGGATCAAAGTGCTGAAGGGGCGCCAGGAATACCTTGCTGGAGGGGAGCGGTTTGAAAGGGACCCTTGAGTCGGTGGAGGGAGGTGACATGTCAAAATAAGAGGGATGAACTATCGTCGTGTCCTTGCTGGGTGTTGGGTAGGTGGCCAGGAGGGCGCACATGTGTATGGCCTTGAGGGGATGTCCAACCTCAAGGGCCTTGGTGACCTCGGCCAAGGTGGACTTTGAGAGAGCTGGCCTTGCGGGGAGCAGCTCAGGCGTGCTCCTGGTGCTTTCGGAAGCCATTCTGGTTGAGCTAGCACAAACGATGCTGTCAACAGCGTCGCTGCTGGTTCCGGACCTTCTAAATGCAAAAGGTTGTGGCATGCTGCGTGGTGGGATGGAGGGGGTCTAAGGTAAGGTCGCGCTGTTAGCCAGATTTAGAGACGGGACCGCGACCACGACGGACACGGCGGGTACCAAAGTATAAGTAGAATGGAACTGGCTAGTGTCGTCTGAACAATGAATTGAATGGAGAGGGCCTGGCTTGGGAGAGACAGAGAGTCTAAGAATGCAGTGCTGCGGTCTGGCAAACAGCTACTGTAGATGATGTCAAACAGGAGGGGGAACAGAAAATCAAGAAAGTGAGGCGAACTGCAGGATAGCTGTTGGCAACAGCAGCAGCAGGTGAAAGAAGATAAAATTCCCACGTGGAACGCGATAGAGAGCGCCATCGCTAGAGTGACTGAGCAAAACGCAATTTGGGGCACACGCTAAGAGGGATGGGGGTTGGCCAGCGGGAGGCTTTGACACCAGCCCGGTGCAGTGGGTGGGTTTCTTTGTTCTACGGTAGTCCATTGTTGCTTGAGGTTGCTTTTGTTGCCTGTTTTCTCGTTTGCGGTTTCACAGATGATTCCCTGGTGTAGTGCAATAGTTTGGCATAGATGATCTACAGAGTGCATCTCAACAGGGTGATTCGACTGCATAGGCGAAGAGCGTAGTAGCCCAACCGCTGCAGCTTGCGGCTCTTCTACTCGTCCACTGAGTTGGTTGCACATTTCACCGCTTACTGACAGACAATGGTGACAGAATCTAGTGATGCAGCCTGCGATGTGATGGAGGCTGGTACATACAGCATGGAGGGTGGCATGGCTGGAAGTGATTCGCGATATTGCTTTTTTCACCGAAAGATCTGACTGATCTGTAACATTCCCTTGCAATAGCGGGGGTAGGTTGGGTTCTGGGCCAAAGTCCTTGGGGGTGAGTCATGTTGAGCAAATAGGCGTCATCTTCTTGTCAACCTCTTCTTGGGTTAAAAGGTACAGCCTGGTTTATCGTCCAATTGAAGTCTGTGTCTGTTTCAGTGTTGTGTGTGTGTGGGAATTCTCATGTGAGTGTATGCTGGTTCCCCCGAGATTGGGTTGGCTGGCGTTGAGTTGAGCCCGGTAAGCGGCAGAGCGGAAACGCGGGTATCTGCTCCCCCAGCACGCTAGATGGGACTTGGTGTTGATGAAGCTTTTGACGGATAGTTGCTTTGACTTTAGCGGTGTGATATATACTTGGGGGCGAGAGAACAGAAGATGGTGAGAGGAGGAAACAAGAGGCAGGAAAGGAGATGGTGTCGCGTGCTCGGGCCATGTGGTGATGGCAGGGGCAGTCCAACCAGCACAAGAGAAAGAGTATTCACATGAAGTCTATGTTGGAAATACACCAAGATGGAATTGTCAACTGGTTGCTTGAAGCTATCCTCGAGACTAACTAGGCTAGATTGACTATTTAGAGAGAAGCCTAGAGGACTGAAATGCTGCTTCAAATGCATGACGCCTCTCCTTCACAGTCTCTGTAATCAACCACCCCCCAAAAGTCGCCGATTCGCCTACCAAAGTCCGCTTTCCTCTCCTAAGTCCGCAATCTGTGGATCACCTTCCATCAATTCTTACCATCAACTTCTTCCTTACTCAGCAAAACATGTCAGTGATGCTCCGAACTCCGCATCCTCCGGATTCCTCGGCGTCCAGTCTGGCCGATCGCCCGAGCGACCCGAAGAATATCTTGGTTCATGTCCCCGACGACCCGTAGATGTCCATGTGAATCGATTGATATACGACTTCTTGCGACATGACACAGGAAACCACGGCTTCGGCTTCACGCCGCGATGTACCCCCCGACGAGCGACGACCCGATGCGGGATACGGGTCTTTTCCCGCGACGGACCGCGATATACCTAAACCTGCGAAACAGAGCACGAGAGCGCTTGCTCCTGACTTGCTGCGAGGCTTGCTCATGCTCATCATGGCTCTCGACCACATGGCACTCGCCTTGAATACATGGCAGCACGGTACTGGACGGGAGACGGAGGCGGATGGTGTTGTGATCAAGGAGTGGAATCGACCTGTCGCATACGTCGTCCGCACCTTAACCCACCTATGCGCTTCCGGATTTACTATGCTTCTCGGTGTTGGAGTCGTATATCTCGGTCGGTCGCGTACGAGACTGGGCTGGTCAACGCTGCGCATCGCAAAGTACTTTGCCGTCCGGACGGCTGTGCTGACGCTCATCGGCGTGTTGATCGGGTTGGCGGTCTCAGGAGGAAGGGTCTGGTTTATGAACTTTGTCTTGTTCTCGTTGGCCATCGATTACTTTCTCGCCGGGATGCTGTGGCTGGTGATCGACACTACGGAACCGTTGCTCGCGCGGGCCGTTACGCGCGTGTTTCCGGACAAGGTTTCAGAGGATGACGAGGTCGACGAGCCTCTGCTTCGTCGTGATAGAGCACAGGACGGCTCCGAGTTTGGTGTGTTGGTATCGTGGCACGTTCACAACTTCCTCCTCGCCATCTTGGGCTTGGTTACTATCTGGTGGAACATCTGGCTTTCTCCAACAAGAGGACACTGCGAAATCAGGGACCACGCATCAGACGTGATGCAGCCCCTCTCTGTGGCTGCGAGCGAGGGATCAGACGGCCCCGCCGTGTCTCACAATCCTCTGCTTGGCATCTGGTTCTGGATCACGCAGACGGAGCGCGTCATGTCTGTCTTTCCCCCCATGGCCTGGGTCTCGTTTGCCGTGTTGGGCTTGCTGTACGGGCGCATCGATGTGACGAGGACGTGGAGTTCTGGCATCGCTGCGCTCTGCAATCTGGTTGCCGGCTTGGGTTTCTTGGTCTTGTTTGTGCTCACGAGGGTGTTGCGCTTTGGAAACCTCTCTGAAGGTTGCTTGCAGACGCCTGAGCATGACAAGTACCCCGATCGTAACCCGTATCTTGCCTCGGCGCAGTCTTTCTTTTACATCATCAAGTATCCCCCAGATGTGGCTTTCTGGGCGTTTACTCTTGCCGGCAACTTCTTCCTATTGGCTTTCTTTGGTGGTATCCCCACGAGCGTGGCCAAGCGCTTCACGCTGCTGCTCGACTTTGGCAGAGCTGCCCTCTTCTTCTACATCACCCACCTATTCTTCATCTTTATCCTTGGTCCCTTGATGGTCGCCTTGTTTGGTCATGATACAGGTATCCCAACGCAGATGGACCCTGGTTCCACAAGGGGCATCGACAATGCGTTTGCGTACTTTGGCATCTGGGCTTTTGCCATGCTTGTCATGTGGCCTGCAGTGAGGTGGTACGGCAGGTTCAAGGGCAGCAAGCCCGCCGACTCCATCTGGAGATTCTTTTAGTCACAGCTGGACTGTTGCATATTTGTCGTCACACACACGCTTTCTTTTTAGTTTGATAGAGGATACAAAAGTAGATTCAGCATCTTGCATTACATCTGGCCCCCTGCTTCTTTGAACGCTTTGACAGCATCATGCCTGCATCTCTGTGTCCATCTCTTGGCCAATGTCTGTACATCACCTCCGAGTCAGGATCGGCAACCAACCTCCCCTCCTGCGTCTTCTGTCACGTTTGTCACTGTGTACAGTTTGATAGAGCAGACAAAAGTAGATTCCGCATCTTGCATCACGATTGCAGCCGTATCTTCACCTATTGGCCAATGTCTGTACGTCACCTCCGAGTAAGGCTCGGTAACCAACCTCCCAATCCACCCTGTCCTCCCCTCTTGCGCCTACTCTCATGTTTGCCACTGTGTACAACCACAGCCCCCTCCCCGCTTGGCCTCTTCTCAGACGCGCTGCGGGCAGCTTGCCCTCCTCCAGGCCGTGACACGCGAAACGGTCGCTCGCGCAACGTAGCCTTGTGAGATGATGTGATGGTGCTCTCTAGACTTTTGAGATCCTTGCCAAAGTGCTTGAGGTTGTAGAGCGACTTGACTAGGTCCTGTATGCCCTCTTTGGTGAGGTGTTGGTCTTGGAATTCGTGGTTGTTCTGCTGGAAGGCCTCGACGAGTTCAAGATGTGCTTGTCGGTCTTTGCGAAGGGCCTTGATCTTTTCCTTTTTCTTGTCCTTGTCGACAGCAAGTCCCAGCTTCTTGCTAGCCTCGAAACTGGTTATCTCGTCCTCGATTAGCATGTCGAGGTATCCCACTGTCGTGTCGTTGATGGGCGCCATTACGTTCTTTGTAAGAAACACCACGAACCATGCTCTCGCCTCTTGCATCTTCCTGAGCTCGTCTCCGTACTCACCCCTCAGTTCTTTCGCATTTATGACGGCCTTTTGTCGGATGTCAATCTCGTCGTCATTGTTATCGATCATGCGCTTAATTTCTTCGTCCCTCACCCTTTCTTTGACTTCGTACACTTCGTAGAGGATGTGCATGTGCTGCTGCCAATGGCACGAGCACTTTGTGCACTTTTCCTTTTTGCCCCTTTTGAAGGCCCGACATTTGAGCAGAGCTGGGTCGGCGAGGGCTTCTTGCTTGACGTTGGTGAGGTTACATTCTGCGTGGCAGATCCTCTTATGGACTTTGACACTATTCCCATTGCCGATTTCTCTGATCTCAATGCAATTGGGCCTGTTGCAGACGGTCTGAGACTTGCTGAGCTTCCTGATCTTGGTCTGGATGATCTCGGGGTATAGCTTTTCGAGGAGTTGGTCCCCCTTGAGTTTCATGTCTGAGATCTTTTATGTTCTGCTCCACCATGGCGGAACTGATTGAGATGCGATGCGATATTTCTGAAATGGGTCTCATCAGCCGGGTCACTTGATCACGGGCGCCGTTCATGTTGAGTGTGTTGTTGTCGTTGTGTGGAGTTATTGACTGGAAGTGTTTAACGAGTCTTTGAGACTCTTCCTTGGAATGCTTCCAGCTCTTGCGCATGTCGTCTTCATTTGACACTGGGAGTTTCGAAAAGTGCGTTGCGAGATAGCGGAAGCTCTCTGAGTCGAAGCAGTAGATGTTTGACTTTCTGAGAGCAAGGCCGAGATCGCCATGTTCCTCGAGAAGCTTCTTGAGAGGAGCATATGCGTCGCCGGGCGCGTAGTTGGAAATGCGGGTGTTTGTGAATCCAAAGACAACATTTGACACGGCGCTCCGGTGTAGATGTGTCAGAAGTTCTTTGATGCAGAATTTGAACAAGAGGTTCAAACGTGGGCTGTTGGATTTGAGAAGGATAAGGATACCGTGGAGGACATCGTAGTCACTCAGTGTCTTCATCATGTCGGCCATGTTCTCCTTGTCATATTGAGCTCCCCGGGTGTCGCCAATGCCTGGGGTGTCAAAGAGGCGGTACGTAGTCGTGCTGATGGTGATGGGGTACAAATTTGTCTGTTGGGTCGCCGACTGTCCCTTGATCCCGTCCCTTTCGTGGTCTCTTGATCCCCCAGCGTGGACGGCATATTCCAGGATTTCATCGTTGGGATCATCTCTGTCCATGATCTGGGTTGACAAGGAGCAGGGAATGAGTACGGTCAATTGTTTGGCGGCTTTGGCTTCGTCTAGGGTGTTGTAGGTGAGGTAGTTGGCGAAGCCATTGATCAAGGTCGACTTTCCGACGCCTGTCTCGCCGAGGATCAAGATGTTGATCGAGTCAGACTTGAGAGACTTGAGGCTTCGAAGCATGGCTAGTAGCGTATGTGACGGGTACTTGTCGAAGCCTGGTCCGTGATTCTTGCCATTGCACTTGAAGTCGTAGGAGCTGTAGAGATAATGACCACAATCGCAGTAGATGTAGTCGTCTGTCACGCCAAACTCGAGGGGCACAGAGCATTGGAAGCATTTCCATTCGCGCGGGGTGTTGTTATTGCAGCGTATTCCAGGGCAGGGGATCCTGATGAAGCGTCGATTCATAGGCTTCTTGTCGTCTTCATCGTCTGTAATCTTCAAGGAACCTGGGGCATAACGAGCCGAGCAGTATTCGGGTGGGGGTTCGAGTTCATCGGCATCCTCAGTATCCTGAGCATCTTCATTTTCGCCGGTGTCTGTGGCAGCTGGGAAATCCCAACTGGGGCCGTTCTCGGGAGGGACAGGGTTTTTTTCGTTTCGCCTGGTGTCCCATTCGTTTTGGGTGTCTGGATCAAAGTTCGTTGGAAGATCGAGTGGGTGCTCCCAAACCAATTCAGTGACAAGATCACGCCCAGACTGCTTTTCTCTCACGACAGCTTCTTGCAGCTGTACACGACAAGATGGGGCATCGCAGTCGACGACATAGATAGGCTTGTCCTGGGTTGATCGACCCAGCAAGCGCATCAGATAACTGCATTGCTGACTCCATATTATCTTCTGCTGGATCGTGGCGGTGCTGAGAAGCAATGCATAACAACCTGGGTCATTGCTAGGAGTCTTGATCTTCTGTAAGGGCGCTTCACCGTGGCCGATGTATATAGCACCAGCAGCGACAGCCTCGGTCAGAAAGAGAAGCTTCTCCGTCTCTTGGCCGATCATGGGAGAAATATATCTGGGGCATCCCGGCTCAAGTATCATGTCGTTGTAGAGCCCGTGGAGACGCTGGGGGTCTGTGAACCCATCCTAATGTCTTTCAGCATCAGGACGAGTCTTTCTTGTAGACCCGTCTTCCACCCGTTCAAATAACCGATTGCGTTGTGAACAACACGGATGTGGTCCTCTGAGACGTATGGTCGCTTCTCCAACAAGCTCTTGTAGTAGTTGCCGCGTCGCTTCTTGCAGCTGGAGAATTCGTCAAAGTGACCCATAAGCTCGGTAAAGTCTTCGATGGGCAAAGTTATGGGAGTGACGACGATGCTTTGGAATCCTGGTATATGCATATGTAGCTTGTCGATCGGAAGCAGGGTGTAGGAGAGAGGGAACCCTCTGCCCTGGTTCGTTCTTGGCAAGTCGGCCAAGTGGAGATGAACAAAAGTCCGCATTTCGTCAAGTCCAGCCATCTTTAGACCCTCGCTGGTAGCATCGGAGTATAGATAGAAGGTGTGTCGAAGCTCTAGTGGGCTTGCTCCATGGGAGTCTGGCTCAGGGTGTCCAGCTATGGATTCTGTGAAAGATTTGAGTCGACTCAAGTCCCGACAGAAGGCACGCTCAACTTCGGGCGTTGCAGAGTTGCCCGGAAACTTATGATTGATCACAAACGTGTTTCGAAAGCCCCAGGTGATGGCGGTTACCACATGTGTGCTATCAATAGTCTGTAGAGGCATTAGGCTCATATGCTCTCTCAGGTTGACTCTCCTTAGGCCCAATACGTCTGCCACTGTGATGAATGTACAATGGTAGGCGCAATGGAGAGAAGAAGTAGAGTCGAACTCGGCTTGAAGGTAGTCGGAAGATCCCTTGACCTTGATTGCACATGAGAGGATACTCGCTGCTGTGTCTTGGCTTACGCCGAGAGGCTCGATCCGATCCTCATACCTTACGCTCGAATTGTAGGTGATTTCAGAATGGTTCTTCACCTTGAACAACATCAATTCTACCTCAAAAGGCGATATCTCGGAGAAAAACAAGAGTGAAAGTGTAACCTCACTCAATTGAGAACACGACATTCGCGGGGGTTTCAAACCTCCAGCTCATGCGACACGGCATATCTGCAAGTCTACTAAACCAGTAATCTCCTAAAATAGCTTCGTTTCTATCGCGGGGCAGACCAGGCTCACTTGGAGTCAGGTCGATCTACTTAGGGCAAGTAGACTATAAGGCGGATAGACATTGACATAAACACCTCAACAATCACCACAAATTGCATCAACAAGTGCTTTCCCAACTCACATACCCTCAGGTTCACTCGTTGATCTCATTGTTCATAATGAATGACCTCGTTCGAGGTGCTTTTGGGCAGCTCGTCCCACTTGGCACACTCTATAATGCCAAATCGGACTCTTTTCTAGACGCCTCCATCTTACGCAACGAACAACCCTGCGATGTAGTTATCGGCCGGAGAATAAATACTAATAAGGACGTAATTGATGATTCCAGTATGGAAAGGCTTCTTGCAGGCGGCAGCAAGTGGACGGCTCCTGCGGTACCTCGGAACGAAGGCCATTAAGAGACCTGAGGTAGAAGAAAGGACCGTAAAATAGTCCACTTTGATCAAATAATGTAACAAGAAATCGACCTTGAGGGACAGTATCGCCGGGGGAACAAGCACCCTTGGACGACTCGAGCGGCCTCATCCACTTGACTCGATTCAAGTCTTAGTACTGTCGAGGTATCCATTCAAATCTCGTCGCAAGCCCTTCCGCGATAGGCGCAACAAGCGACCGCTTCGTTTCGGTTCGAGAGATACCCTTATCTATCTTCCAGTTCTTTGCCTACCGACCGTGGGCTTCATGGCATCAGCCATCGTCTGGATCGCATCGCCGGGCGGGAATGGTGGCGGCTCTTTCAACGTAGACAGGAACCAGGCGAGCGCCGTTTCTGGATACCTTGCACGGCTCTTTGCCTCCAAAGAAAAGGACGAACATGTGATCTCCGGCCTGGATTCTGACACCTTTCGTCTGTTTCATGACTGGCTACAAGACCGCGAACTGCCACCAGACCCGGAGGATGACGTTTACCAGACAGAACCTTGGCTCTCTTCTACAGCGCATGCCTGGGTTCTTTCTAGGATACTCGAAGCACCCGAGTTTGAAGATTTCTGCTTAAGGGTGTTCATGAAGAACTGTGCCCTTGCACCCTTCGGACCATGGAGATATGTCCAGGACTACACTCCACCAGACTCACCCATTCGTCGGTTCAGCAACCACTGGATCGCCTGGAATGTCGGAATTCTTAAGCGAGAGCCAGCTGAGTTCAATGGCCTTGAAGCAACGGCGCTTACTTCTCGAGCTGATGGGTATACGGGGAACCCACGACTATACGACTTTGCCCATTGGTACTCACCGTGTGGTGATCAGATCAACGCTGCTTGTGAGCACAGCCCCAAGGTCATGAGGGAGAAGAAAGGCCCAAGAGCATCTACCCCGATTGTTCCCGCACCTTCAGTGCTTACTGCAGAGCGCGGTATTTCGCTCGAGGTGCCGTATTCTCGACGAGGATCTCAATCAGCACGACCACTCTCATCTCGGCAGTCATCTTCAAGACAGAATCGACATGGCAGAATATCCTACGAATCAAGGCCCGTGAGCCCTGCTTCCAGTGACTCGAGCATTTCTCCTAGAAGAAGATTTTGGCTTCGGTTCGCCTCAATTGTAAGATCAACTCGGCAGCAATTAGCAGTGCCTCGCAGCTTACACGTATACAGTTGACACATGGTACTCTCCTCTCGACAATACTCGCATTGTGCGCGGTGATTCTCCCCAATGAGAACGACGGCGTTCGATCCGGCACGAGATTCTACAGCATCCTCTGTGTCTCATGTGGTATCCTCTGCTCCTTGCTCCCAAAACATGGCATCCCGGTCTACATGTTACTTGCGCTCGGCGACGGTATCGCGCTTGCCATTAATACTAAATCCTGCTGTGAGATGACCGAATCTCCAGTTTGCCATAAGCTGAAGGCTTTGACTGTTTTTGTGTGGCTGGGCATCCCGATCTCGTGGTGGTTTAGAACGACGTGGGGGACGAGCGCGTTGGTCAGTTGGAGGAGCCATTGATGGGCTGAGATGTGATGAAGACGGCGGCTGATATAACCTTTCTGTATTTTTTACTCGAGTCGTTATTGATATCAACGATAAAACAACAAATGCTTGAGGTTTCAGATGTCGTGAATTGTGATTATCGCCGTTATCTGTCAGATGCAGCTCGCGGAAACCTTCTCCTTTAGTCGGTGATGACAAACTGAGTGGGGAGGCTCTCTTCTCCCCGCACCTCTAGCAGGCACGCATCAATCAATCAGTGAACCACTTGCCTGATAGCTCCAGTCATCCATCAATCATGTCGACTAGAAGCGAATCTGGATGGCAAAGAGACAGGAAACGGGCCAGCAAAGCGTGAGGCGATATGCCATGTACCAACTAACATGCGCTGACAGCTATTTCCCTCAAGCTGCAAACGATGTCGAGATCAAAAGATCAAGTGCTCTGGCTCCGACCCCTGCGATCCTTGTAGGAGAAGAGGGCTTCCGTGTCAGTTTGAGGGGGAGTCGGAGAAGATTCTTATCTCACGGAGGTAGGCCTGTAAGCTACTGTCTTGACTCGGGTGGTGTTGACATGGTGTAGATACTTAAGTGGCCTCCAAGCAAAGCTAGCTGCATATGAGAAACAACTGAGTCAATCTACCTCTCCAGATGAGAATACTATACAAGTGGAGAGGTTAGAAACTTGTAAGTCGTCCATGTCTGTACCAGCTAGAGCTTGGTTCATGGCTGACGAGGCACAGCAAGCGAAAGCACAAAAGAGTCAGCCAACTGTGAAGACACTTCTACATGCTCCATTTCTAATAAACCTTTGACAGGGCAATACCCTCTGAGGCCATAGCAGAGTCCAGAAAAACCGCGGATGTATCAGAAGCACCTCTCACGAATCCTCTTGCCTTGCGCACGGCAAATTGGGCTCCAGCTCGACATGGCAACATGCGTGGGTGCCTTGACTCATTCATATGAAACGCTGCTAATGGACTGGATGCAGTATTCATGGGCACTTCGTCTAACTGGGCCTTTGGTAGACGCGTCTTGACCATGGCGCATGAGACACTCACCGGAGAGCCACTCCCCATAGACAACCTCCTCTTCGATGGCCACGTTTACGACCTGGGCTGGGATGGCCTCAAGGAGAATTGTTCTCAAGAGGAATTCGACTTCTCGACTCTCCCGGCCCGAGAATTCGCCCTCTATCTCATCAACTCGGTGCAGTTTCGCTGCGGCACGCTGTTCCAGCTATACGACGAGGACACGTTTATGAGACAGTTTGAGCAGTTTCACGGAAACTCTGACGAGAATGAGCCCATTTCGCCACTGTGGTATGTTCATTATCTGATCCTTTTGGCGTTTGGAAAGGCCTTTGTGGTGCAGATAAGCAAGTCAGCGAGTCCTCCTGGATCTGAGCTTTTTGTTCAGGCGATGAAGATGATGCCTGACCTTGTTCTCTTGGATTGCTGTCCGATCGAAAAGATACAGGTTCTCTGCTCTACTGCATTGTACCTACAATGTATCTTTTGTCGTCCCGCTGCACACAATGTCGTAAGTCATGTCTACACATATGAAGGCGCTGTGCTAACATCTTCAAGATTAGCCAGGCCATCAGCATGGCGCTGCAGACCGGAATACATACCGAGATGAAGAGCCAATATCTCGACGAGAAATACGTCCAGCGGTGTAGACTGGTCTGGTCTACCCTTTACATCCTAGAGCGGAACATGGCATCTCTTCTCGGAGTACCATTGTTAGTTGCAGATGAGTACATCAGCACGCCTTACCCCGTTTGTTCCCGGAATAAGCAGAGGACTGCCACTCTAGAGATACAGTTGAAAATCTCAAAAATACTCTCCAAGATTCACTCGAGTATGTTTATCACCTCATTGTGAGGCGCCTACTGACATGTCAAAGGTGTTTATGGAACCGAAGGGCAGCTTGACAGTCGATATCTGGACGCGACGAGATCTGTTCTGAGAAGCTTCTCAGAGATTGCTGATCAGCTTAACACCTCGTTCGCGATTGGAGCGAATGATAATGCGTCTGGCATTTCGCGAATCTCGGCCCATCTTCATCTTCAATATCATCAGGTGAGCCAACTCGTGCGGTGTTCCCGTGATATCTCTGAATGCATACTAACAAGGGTTCACGTGCAGTGCATCGTGCTAACAACAAGGCCATTGTTGTATACTTTCCTGCAGTCCAGACTAGGCCAGGCGGATGCTTCGTTACTGAACAGGTTAAAGTCTGAGAGCGTCAGACGCCTCGTTCAGATATGCTTGGAGTCTTCGTATCGAATAATCAAGATACTATCAGTGCTTTTGGGACAAGGACTACTAGGTACGTGTTTCAATAACGTTAATATTATAGGATCTGACCGTTTTGCAGAGAATTTCTTGCCATTTGATCTTAATGCGGCGTTCACCTCGACAATTGCCATCATCATGGCGGCTGCCATCGACGCATCGTTGGTAACAGATTACAACCACTGGATCCAAAAAGCCTACGCGGTTCTTGACGAGATAAGTTCACGGGGAAATACAGTGGCCTTGTTAATTGGATCAGAGTTGAGACAATTGGAGGATACATTGGAGCACCTACGGTTGAAAGAGGGCCGGCTGGCCATGTCGTTTTCTGTTGGTGGACTGGACTCGACGCAAGATGAAGCAGACATCCCCATGCCTCCTCCTGAAGGTGCGTTAGGAACTGGCTTTTTGGGGGAGTCGCCCATGAACTTTGGCTTGAGTCCTGGGCAGCTGCTTGAGCTTGCGAATTCTTTGGATATTGATAGCTTCCTCGTGTCCATGGGGAGTCCGGATGATGCACGGTTATGAGACAAGTGATAAAATACAAAGCATTAGCATCTCGGAAGCCTGTTGGGTCTTGTATTTCAGCAAAAGAGGGCTATGTAAATGCGTGGTTGTAAATTTGTATCAATAGAATGTAAACTACTACAAAGCTCGGGAGAAGAGTATGAGGGTCAAGAGCAGGTGCTCCGGCAGGCTTCCACCTGGCCAAACTGGTCGCTATTAAAGACCATACTTCCAGGCCTCATCCTGTCCGAAAAATGAGAGGAAGAAGTTGGGAGTGGATGTCTGCACAGTGGATTCCGTCCTCAACCCAGGAACAATCTCCGAAGAGCAGCCTCTCTTCTCAATCGCCTTTCCAGAAAGCCTATCCTTAATCCATCCCATCCACTTCATCTGACTGGCCTGGATAACAGGGAAGTGATCCATGGCGTTGTAGGTGACGTGCTCGATGCTATCCTTGAGTCTAGACTTCTGGATAAGGTTGCAGGTGTCATCGACGGCTGCTTTGACGCCCTCTTGACGGACAACACTATCGTTGGCTCCATTTAGGACAAGAAGAGGTCCAGCGAATGTCTTTCGCCCAGCCTCAACCTTCTTGGCCCATTTCTTGGGGATGTCATCCTCGTACCACTTTGGCTGAGCCACCTCCTCTGGCTTAAGATCACCAAAGACCAGAGGAAGGAGAGGAAAGCAGCCGTCAACCTTGGCCAGAACGTTGTGCCAGCGATCGTAGGACTTGGGGGTCAATCCCGTGTAGTTGTACTCGGGATAAATCTTGCTAACAGAGTCGATCAGAGCGGTTTGGCCGAAGGTGACGGCCGCTACGATGCCGTTGTCATCGAAGTAGGCGAGGTCATCAAGGATCCTGGTGACGGGGGCGATGGCCACGGTGCCTTGATAGCCCTTGAGAGGCTTTTTGGCTTGTCGTTCAGCAAATGCCCACTGTATTATTACGAGTCAGTATCTGCAGTTCAAAGATGGTCATGGCCACTTACAGCAGCACCACCGCCCTGGGAGTGCCCCATCGCAACAAAAGGTCCCTTAGGATCCAACAAGTCAGAAAATGCTGATCGAGCTGCTGTAACAGCATTGGCAAGATCATTGGCGTGAGCCGGAGCGGCTACCCAAGGGTGGGGGATAGTGTCTCCATTGGGCAGCTCAGAGACGCCCAGACCAGCATAGTCCGGAGCTACAACAGCAATTCCTTGGAGTGCTAAAGCAAATGGAGCCTGAAAGTGATATTGAAGTGCTCGGTAGCTGCTAGGCGCACACGGTTTGAAGGTGCCTGTGGTGCCGTGGGCCCAGGCCACCATGGGCATGGGCTGCTTCTTCGAGTTGGGGTTTGCGGAGTAGGGGCTATAAGGCCATAGAACATAAGCAGAAGCCGGAACAATCTTCCCGTTGATATCTTCGGTGGTGTAGGTGACTCTAGACATGGTCAAGCCACTGGGAACGAGATAGTTGGCGAGATCCGTGACCTCCTCGGCCTCGAGAACAACACCAGGGCCAAGATCGGCTGAGAACTTGGAGGGGGCCTTGTAGAATTCAAAGGTTGGATCAGACTGCTGCTCCGAGATCCATTGGGCAGCGTTGAAAGTTGTGTTCTGGCATTTTTCGTCGCAGGTTGTTGAGTCGGGGAAATGATTCTCTGCGATGACGCTAGAGGCAGCTACAGCTACCAGGAGGGCGGCTTTTTTGAGAACTGGGAGAACCATGATGATTTGACTTTGAATATGCTGTTGATGATGAGAAACTGTGATTTTGATGCGCGACGAGGCCGATTTTTATACAATTTCTATTCATGATTCCTATACCCAGTATTCCATTTCCCATACGCAGATGAGGCAATCCAGACATCCGCAACAAGTCGCAGAGTTGCATTCTAACAGTCAATTCCAAATTGTCCAGCATGACTCTCATGATCCATCTCTAACTCCGAACATGAAGGTTTTCCGGAGTTGATGGAGTTCAGCGACGGTCCGAGCTGAATACGCCAGAATACGTCAACACGCGCCAAACTAACGGATACGCCAGGGGCTTATATACGCTCTCTTCTCCACCCCGACGTCGCATTCAAGTGCTTATGCCAAGCTGCTTACTATGGGACTTGCTGTTGGTAAAAATCAAGCTTCTTTTGGGCGGATGAGAATACGCCGAAAAAGATCGGCTCGGGCCGTGAAGCCTTACGCAGGCTCGTACACCTTGATGTGAGGCCCTGGATAGAAGACTTCTCGAACAATAACATCACAGGGGATCAGATGCAATCTTGGGGGCCGTTTTCTTAGTACTATGCTATTCGATCGTTGAATCTGGCCCTAATATGAACGCCGGCGGTTGAACTCCTGATGCTAAAGAGACCTCGTCTGGAAGCTGGGACAAAATACCTACGATATTGGCAGGCAGCGAAGAATAGGGTAGATTCAGCCTAGACTCGAATTCAGCTTACAAAGTGAATACAACAATACTCCCTGATTGATGATTTGGAATTTCTCAGGGCGAATCAAGGCCTCCCCACAGCCCACGATATGTTTCGTAAGCCCAAGCCTCACCGAGATGCTTCTTCCCTCTCGCAGATCCACAGTGATAATCTCCGGCGTATGCAACTCTGTTCAGGAGTGTGTGCCACTCGAGGGCCGCGTAGGGCTGACCGAGGCTTAGTACCCCGGCCGGCGTATCGCGGGGGCTTGGCTAGGTGGGAACCACTTCAAAGTGTCATTGGTATTCAAAGCCTCTTTGTAAATGTTGATCTTCATTGTAGAGTAGCGGGTCTTGAAGTATAAAGGCTGTTGATGCCACCGTTGGGAAAGAACTTGATCAACACAACCAACACTCTCAACATTTACTCACCACCGCTTCCTCACAAACTCGACACCTTTTAACCTTCAACCTTCAACTCTCTTCCGTCCTTCAAGATGCTTTCAAAGTCCATCATCAGCGCTATTCTGGCCTGGCCCGCTCTTGTGGCCGCCGCCCCTCACAACGTTGAGGAGCGCGCTACTCCCGAGCTTACCATTACCCAGAAGCTGCGACTGGCTGATACGTGAGTCTTTGAAGCTCACACGATAGAGATCCAAAGTGAAACTAACAGGCAGTAGTGAGATCGACCGATTCAAGCTTCTCCCCGATGACAAGGACTTTGTCTTTGACTTCAACAAGCAGGATGGCCTTGCTGCTGGTGTCGCCAACGCCGTGACCTTCCCTGCCCTTGTTGGTACTGGCCAGACCTTTACAGTCGGCGAGTTTGAGCGTATGACTTCCTTAACTATTCTCTCTTTGGAATATCACTGACCATATTTGATAGCTTGCTCCATGGCCGTTGTCCACATCCACCCCCGAGCCGCCGAACTCCAGGCCGTCATCTCCGGTCGCATCTACACCGAGATGGTCCCCGAGTCCGGCGTCACCGACGCTGAGGGTAACCAGCGCGTCATTCGCAACGAGATCGGCCCCAAGATGATGACCGTCTTCTACCAAGGATCCTTCCACACCCAGATGAACCCCGACTGCGAGCCTGCGGTTGTCGTCACCACTTTCTCCTCTGAGGACATGGGCACTGGCTTGATCGCCAACAACCTGTTTGCCCTCAAGAACGAGACTATTGCCAACACTTTTGGTCAGAGCATTGCTGGCGAGGATATTGACAAGGTTCGGGATGCTATCCCCAAGACTATCACCTTCAAGGTTGAGGAGTGTCTTGCTAAGTGTGGCAAGACGAAGCGACAGGTTTAGGTTGTCATCGAGGTTTCTCTAGCTCATGATGGCTAGGCTTCGTGGTGAATCAACTTCACGGGCTCAGTTGGAATGCGACAGAGCTTCTTTTTAGACTTTCAGGGGACATTTACTAGGGAACGGTTCACAGTAGCAGAGATAGAGGCTGAAGACGGAGTTGGATAACATTGCCTTGTTGGGCTCTTGAATATACACCCTTGACTGCTAGAAATATGTCGACTTCCTCAGCAATGGTCCTTTGTGGTAAAGAAGAGTTGGCATGGGTCAATCCAGGCTACGGCACATTTTGCCGACAGCGACTTGGCCATAATTCAAGATAAGATAGTGGTGTGAGAGGCTCGGGTAATGAGCCGAGTCCCCGCAGGCCGGATCAGTACCCGATAATGCATTTCCTGCATCTTGGGGATTCAAAGACATCTTTGCCATCTATCAACCTTGAATTCGACTGTCAGATATCTCTCTTTGCTTGATTTGACCTCCTATCTTCCCCAAAATGGCTGAAACTAAACAGGTTGTCGTCGTTGCTGGCTCGGGCAACATTGCTCAATACCTCGCCGAGGAATTCGTCCAAGATAAGACGCACCATGTCATTATTATTTCTCGATCCGATCCAGAGTTCTTCAGGAATCTCAATGTTCCCTTGAACAAGCTGGACGAGTATTCGAAAGATGCGGTCGTGTCAATCCTCGATCGCGTCAACGCGACTGTTCTGGTTTCGACCTTGCACACCGACGACCCTACGGCTTTTACCTCGCTGCATGAGACGCTACTTGCCGCCTGCAAAGAGTCAAAATCATGCAAGCGTTTTATCCCAAGCGAGTTCTTGGGAAACCTGAGAGATTTCCCAACCTTGCCTCGTGGGATTCAACGCGCAAGACAGGCTTTTCGGAAGACACTGGCTGCACAGTCCGACGTCAAGTGGACGCTGGTCAACCAAGGCTGGCTGGCTGACTACTTTGTCCAAATACCCGATGGATCGAGGAGTTATATGCGTCCATTTCCCGAAGGTTGGCCTATAGACCTGCAGGAGAAGACTGTTCGCGTTGTTAGTACTGGAGATGAGCCTGTTGGTTGGACAGCTGCGAGGGATGTTTCAAGGGCAGTTGTAAAATTGGTATCCTTTGATGACTGGGACGATCATACATATGTGTTTGGCGAGCTTGGGACATGGAACGAAGCCATCGAAAAGGTTGAGCGCTTCTGGGGTGTTGAGTTGAAGGTAGGTTATCTGAAGCACGCACATATCACACAACCCTGCTAACGGCCGAATCAGCGCACCTATGTTACCAAAGAGATGCTCGAAAAAGATCTCACACGAGGAGTAGAGGATGCAATATGGTATACAGCAACCATCGACGAGTGGTCAGGGTTTGGGGGGACTGCTGTGCCCCGTGAAGAGGCCCTCAGGCACCGTGAGAAGTATTTCAAAGACGTTCACTTCCGGACGATTGAGGAACTTCTTCATGACTCAAAGACTATGCAAATCATATAAACTGTTACTTTAACCATGAGGTTCTGGTTTCTCCCATCCATGGTCATTATGTAAGCTTCTCCTCGTCCGATAACCGCTCCGCCGGGATCACCATCCCTTTTGGGAACAGGCTAGTCTCGCCGACGAGAGTCACTACCTCTTGCTACCAGCTGGAGCTGCACAATTCCATTAACGAGCCCTGCAAACATGCATGCGAGACCGGTCAAGAAGCCTAGGGGGTCTTATTCCTACGGCGGTTGTGGTACATGCCGTAAGAGGCACGTCAAATGTGATCAGGTTCGACCTCAATGCCTAACGTGCAAGGCCATCGGGGTTACTTGCGATGGATTTGATGACTCTGGCCTTCGATGGGTTATGGCTTCGGGAGAGTCTTCTGGAGGTAGAAAGGTGTCGATGAGGATGCCAAGGAGACCATTCTATCCCGGTGGGCGCCTTTTTAAGCTTTCCCTTGGCTTTCCCTTGGTAATCTTGTTAACATGGTGTACTAGAACGGTCTCAAGCTTCGATGAGCACAGAGTTGAGGTCAACTCTCTCAAACAAGACTCTTGATGAGTCTTTATTAAGTTTGGAGGCCAAATCCAGAGATACTGGTACACCCAACGATGAGGTAGTCACGATAGGTCCCTTTGGCGTGTTCAGCGTCGAGAGCAACACGACAACTTCAACTCCCGTTTCTGATATCACGACAAAGCACAATTCAGAGGCCCAAAAGGAACAGCCCAACACTCCAGAAAACGCTGTTAGCCTCAGTCATCAGCCTCTGTTAGCTGTGGACTCGATGCTTAATACGGATAATCTCCTCGACTGGACGGATCTGTTTGACCTGGACTCAAGCCCATCTTGGTTTCCTGCTGAGTCTACCATCGACATTGATGCTCTAAGCGCACTTCCAGATACAGCTGTAATTTCTTCTTTTAATAGTGGCGCAAGCTGGGAAGGTGTGCATATGTCAAATTTGGGCATCAACTCTCCCACTCCTATGAAGCCCAAGACACCGAGGATCGCCTTCTCAGAGTTGGTCACGGTTGAAGATTCTCAGATGCTGCTGAAGCACTATAGCGACTGCATGATAACACACATATGGTCTCTACCTCTTGGGCAAAAGTCATCCATGGATATTCACATCGATGCAGCAGTCACGACGCTGGCGAGACTGACCTTTATCGCAATCCGGCCCGTCTCCCATGCCTCGCTATCTCACCTGTATGCTGTACTGGCATTGTCTTCGATGCATCTGGCCAACGGGAAAGAGAAAGTGGATGCAGAATACTGGCGACAGCTTGCTGAACGCCTCAACAAAGAGGCCCAAGGAACCCTGCAGTATTCACTTCAGAGCGAGGTTTCCCCCAAAGTTGCGAAATACAAGGACATGTTACTCTCGATCTCTTCCATTCTATCGTTTGCTGTAAGTAGGCCGAGAACTTGCTAGGTTCCTGATTTGTACTGATCACAGGCCAGATTCTCTTCGATAGACAGAAAGACGTAAAAGCCTATCTTCTTGAGTCCGAGAAACTCGTTAGAACCTGTGGATTAGCCAAGAAGAAGATTTCTCGAAAGATTAGTTATCTTCACCACACGTACACCTGGTGTAAGATTGTGGGTGAGAGCACATACGTCTTATCAAACCCGGGCAACGCCGATCAAGGCCTCAATGTCTTTACCAAAGATCAATCATCTTGGAAGGAAACGCCAGGTTTATCCTCCTCTCAGATTCCATACACCGATAATCGTCAATATTGTTACAACACACGACTTGACGACTTTCTGGGACTCGAGCCATTTCAACAAGAGATGAATGTGGAAACGATATACTGCAGGGAGGGCGAGTCACCATTGGATTACATTCCATCAGAGGGCAGCCCTGGCAAATCAGATTCGACACTTCGATTTCTCTACGGAGTGTCCGAGACCTGGCTGAGTCTTGTCTCGCAGACAACTCGGCTGGCTAACTATATGGAGAGAATCTCTCAGTCCCGAGAAAAGCCTGACACTGCTTCTTTGGAATCCCTGGAGGGCCACAAGAAGCATCTTGAGAACCTAGTTTGGACCTTCACCCACAGCACCCCATCACAGGTCGAGGATTTAAACGACGCCTCTGAGAGTACCCCCCGGGCCCATCTTGTGAGTGCACTAAACTACGCCTTGATCATCTTCTTCTACCGTCGAATTAAAGAAGTGAATCCCGGCATTCTTCAACAGCATGTGGATAATATTGTCCGAGCTTTGCAGGAGTTTGATGCCGCCTGTGAGAGAGACGGCATTGACGGTCCCGGCTCGCCGTGGCCCGCGTTCCTGGCTGGGTGCGAAGCGATGGGTAACTCTCAGAGGGAATATCTGTCGGACTGGCTACAGAAGTCGTTTGATAAGACTGGTTTTACGAGGTTCAGGACAATCATTTCTTGCATGCATGAGGTTTGGAGGCGCCAGGAAGAGGCACTGAAGATAGGGAGACAGGATTGGACTTGGATCCATGTTTCAAAGGAGCAGAACTTGTATGTCATGTTGTGCTAAGATGTTGTATTCATGATAGGGAATTTATGCTTGGTTCGAATTCTCACGACTGGTCCACTCTTCCTGAACCATCATCTGAGTCGAGAGTAGAGTTGTTGCTATAGTTGAAGCCCAGCCCTCGATGGGTTAACTGAACCAGAAGATCGAAGGTCGTAGAGTTGTTGCCACTATGATTAGAATCCATAGGAAACAGCTATGTCCAAATATGTCAATCATGACTCCCATGTCTCTTTCACAATCTTCCAGTATCGTTCCGGGTCAGTTCGAGCATGGGCGACATGGGCGCTATCGCCAAAATCAACCTGATGCAAGACCGAGTAGCCCTTGTCTTGAGCGTCCTTTCCATGGGCTTCAACGATAAAGTGCGGAATAAGAGGATCGGCACGACTATAGACGTATGACCGACATGTCTCGGCTGTACGTGAAGGGTCATTGGCCCCATCTCCCCATATAGGAACCCAGTCCCGACCCCCAAGTATGCGGACCCATACCCACATAAACGAGCTAAGTAGGTGAGCCAGTGGGAGAGAGACTAGACGCTGGAGCCAACGACCTCGAGGGACACCGAACATGACGGCTGAGACAATAGCCCAGTACTCGTACCGACCAGGTGTTGAATCGAGAACGGTGGCATGTAGTGGAAGTCTCCCTTGGTCCTTATCATCCGATGAAGCAGTTTCGGCATACACATCTGCGAGATTGTATGTTGTGCTCAAGCCGGTGTTGGAAAAGGCGTGGATGAATAGGGATGGCTGCTTGGTTCCGTCCAAGGCTCTCTCTGTGCCTAGCACGTTGCGAATCACCTCGACGGCTGGAACAAGTTCCCTTCGCGCTTCCGGGATGAAAAACATGTGGCGGAGGAAAGATTTGAGGACGAGGATGGTCGAGCCAGGGAACAGCTCCTGGTGTTTGGCGACGTATTTGGAAATGTGATTATCTTGTGCAAAAGCCCACGACGCGAAGATGATAAGCTGTGGACCAGGTTTGGTGTCTGCCTTTGGGTCTGGGTTGTATAGGAACACCGAGGGCGAGAGTTGTACTCGTTGAATTTCCGACATGATGACTTAGACCAAGATGAACTATATGTAAGGTCCTTGGAAGTAAAGAAGGTATAAATAAGCCTCAACAAGGTTGAAAGGAGTAAGCGGCTTTATACTCGTCAGCGTTCCTTCTCCGAGGTGAGATAATCGCCGACGGAGATTGGGAAGTGAGATTGGGGTTGCGTGCGAGTCTTGGCTACCTCTGGTCCCTCGACAAGGGCCTGTCTAACAAGGTAAAGGTTGACCGTTTGTACCGCAAATATGGCAAAGCCGCTGCCATATAATAACGCCGTGGGCCTTATGGTCAAATAACCTCTTTAAGCTTCAGTCCAAGCTTAAGCTCAGCGCGGTATGTTTCCCAAAGGAGGAGGACAGAGGGGAGCCATCATCAACAAAGCTGATAAGTGACAGGGGTTAATGTGGACCCTGGTCCCTTGATCGATCAGGATCTCGCACTCGCTTAACCCATGTCGGTGAGAGAAGGCGAGGTGATGCTGTCAATGGCCTCCAAGTCTATGATAGGGAAGCACAAGGTACCTCGAGAAATCGTCGAGTCTTTGCATCTCTATAGCAGTTTTGCTTTGGTTGTTGGGCTATTCACGAAAGAATTAGAGATAGCATAGCACATTCCCTTCCCTATCATATCATATCATCTTCATTCTAGCATATTCTATTAGATTGCGTGTTGAGAATTAGTTTCTTTGCTACTATGCCTGACGTCCTTCTCTCAGTTAGAGAATTGGAATCAACAATAACAGCAAACAGTTCAACTAACTCCTCTTCCATCCGGACAAAAACCTCTCTAGCGGCCTTACCACAGTATCAAGCACCTCCCGCAGAAAGTCCGAGTTATCCAGGTTAGCATCCCCTGAAAACCCTCCTTCTACGCAGAGTCGAATTGGTTCAGATAAGTTATCCCCGTATCGTGCCTCAACTTTTGATTGCCATTCCATGGCGGTACATTGGTGCGTCCAGTCGTTTGGCTGACCGTTCTCACAATATTTGTCCCAAAACGGCTGCTGCTCCAACGTCTCTTGGTAGATGAGCTCCAAGAGGACCACGCCTAGAGAGAATAGGCTGGCCTCTGTATGGACGCGAATGTTGTCTATCGTCTCTCCGAGTGTGAATGAAAGAGAATTGTGTCGGAGAAACGGCTTGATCAAAGTTTCAGGACCGTACAACACGAAAACCTCACGACGATCCCAACCTCTAGGAATCCAACAAGACGTTCCAAGGCCGAGAATAGTCAGGGCGATGTCAATTCCAACCTGAAGACGATCTGGCAGCCGCGGTGTACTTCCGTAAAAGGCCCCTAGGTCCTCAACTTTCAGCTCTCCAGAGCTTGGCTGGTCTTGGGGTTCTAGGGAAAAGATGACGGCGTCCTTCTCAGTCTTGAGATACTGTCGGTCTGTCCATGAGGGGCTGCTGTTGAGAAACAAGCACGTATCGCGTATCCAGTTCCGTGAATGACTCGAAGAAGTCGAGGAAGTGCTTGAGGGGGCATGGGAGAAGCGAACCGACTTTTTTGTTGGTTTGGATGAACTATTTCGGACAGTGATGTCAGTGTCGGCCAAATGCATTTGAATACTTGTAAAGGGCACCATCTCTTACCTCGTGCTTTGGGCCGAAAGCTGTAGCACTTGAGGGCTGGCTTTTATCAACTTCTCCTGCTCTCGCCTTCGCCAAAATTTTAGATCGCCAGACACACCCGGTCTAACTAGTGTCAAGGTCATAGTAATAACAGAGGACGCAAGTCCTGGTCGTCGAGCGCTCTTCTCAAAAGCTGTGGGCGTGAGCTCCCGACGTGCTTGCATCCTCAAATCCGCCATTTGATCCAGCATCGTTATGCTACTATTGCTTGGGGCTGCTTCAATGGATTCGAGGTCTTCTTCTGCCAGGACTTCAACTCTTATCTGCTTCATCAAGGCTCCCCTCTCAAGTAGCAAGTTCAGACTCGGCTCCTTCAAAGCATCTTCCGAGGACTTCCAGTCATGTCCAACGCCGCATTGATGCGTGCAACGACAGTTCCACCCATTCAGTAGCGCAGAAGAGAGTTTCTTGGCTTCGAATTGAAGCCGCCGGAGTGTCATAGCTCTGCTCCGCTCGACTTTGCTCGGGGGCGATACATTCCAAGAGGTCGCGGACCTCGCAGCCTCGGCGTTTATATGGGAGTCTTTGGCCAAGAACTTGTAAAGGCTCTCATTGATCCGTATGATGTTGTCAAGGAGGTGTTTTCTCCGGGTAGAGAAGCTTTGCTTAAGTCTGAAAAGTTCATAATCAACAGTGGTGGTCTTCGGAAAGTTAACCTATAATAATTAAAGGTTAGCTTTCAAACTCATTGTGATGTTGTCGCTGTGTGAGCAAGTTACTGGCTCGCAGAAACCTTCTGTTACTTCGGGGAATAAATACAGATAATGACCAAGAGAATTAAAGGCTATATATCAGAACCCATCACTTCAAAAACCACATCGCCCGATGCTAGGTCGTAGCGACCGGCTAGGGCTGGAAGCGGAGGATTGCCCTTACCTCTCCATTCTTGTTAATGGGCAACATGCCAAATAGCTCACCCAAGGTCTCGTTCATTTCCAGTAGCTGTCTCAGAAACCATGACATGTACTGGATCTTGATGCGACTCCTGAGCTTTGCCTGGATCTCTGGATCATGCCAAAGCTTCGACCCAGAGTCCTCCTGTAGACTGGCCTTTGCCTTGGGGTTGATGTCGATTGGCGTCAACAGGAGTTCTAAATTTTGAGAATAGGCGATTGATTCATCCTCTATCGTCGAGATTAGGTTCATGAAGTCCCTCTTAAAGTGCCACCATCGCTCGGCGCCCTGGAAGTACCCGGAGAGCGGCTTGGCAGCCTCGATAAGAATCGGGAAGCCGCCGAGGACGATGCCGGCGATTTCAAACCCCGACATGTCGGCTATGAGGAGATTGAAGCTGCCATCAGCCTTGGAGGTTATTTTGAAGGCGATGAGAGGGTTCCAGGTCAGCCGAACGAGTGTGAGGGGCTGAAAACACGTCTGACGCAGCTCAGAGCCTTGCGACGAAAAACAGACATCGTGGATACCCCTCACCAAGATGCCCAATCATTTATCCTGACCAGTCAGCTTGCGTGATTTACCGCCGTCAAATGCACAAGGAAATGAAGACGTAAATCTAGGAACCATCACAGGTTCAAGCTGTTGAGTGAGGTTAGTCAACCACTCAACTCGGCAACGTTTCTGGCCGCCATGGAGTCAACACCTGATGAGTTCTATCGTTCGGTTCAAACGACCCGACATTTAGAGGAACCGGTGATATCTACCATGGCGCACCAGTGCCGATGGTGTTTCAAAACCCTCTCATTCTCCTTGGAGAATTCGGCCAACTTGCAACATCATCTCTCTACCGTCGATGATTTACAGGGGCGCTTCTCTGTCTGGGCGAACAATATAGGGGCACTTAAGGACCCTATATCCACGAGCTCCTTGGACTACCGTCTGCGCGATGGAATGCAGGTGCGCAAGAGCATCAATCAGGCTATGATGGACATCCAGGAATCCGCGGGACAGGGTTGGTTTTTGAATTTTCTTATTATTTCTTTTCACTAACAAACTCTTTGTAGCAAAGGATATAGCAGCTGGTGTACTTCCCAACCGCAACAATAAGGCCCATGAATCGTTCATGGATACTTTTAAGGACCACCCATCCCTGGGAACCTTTCAACTTGATCCGCTTCTATCTACCCCCCAATCTCCAGTTGGTGAACCGGTTACAACAGAACTTGATGAACTTCTGTCTAGTATCCAAGCTTCGGTGGATCGATTGTTTCGGCTCTCTATACTGATTCGTCGCAGTCGCCCTCGAGGGCGACTATCCATGGAGACAGGAGCTCCGGGAGCAGACCCGTCCATGGACATTCGACACGTCAAGGACAAATTTCCCAAAGTAAAGGAGGCCGGATGGCTAGCCGAGCGTCTTGGGGCCGCTATAGCTAAACGAAGGGCCTTTATATCCTATCGGCAGCTCCACCACCAGCGTTTGGCAGAGCAAAGTCAAGAGTCGGCAGAGGACGGCAGGGCTGGATCCAGAAGAGCACCATCCACGATCGCTACTACATACGACGAAGGCTCTATAGATATAGAGAAGCAGGCTGCCAGGCTTTCTAGACTCAGCATCATGACCGGAGCCACCTCATTTGCAACAGCGTTTGGGGAAGACGAGAATGGCGATCTTCGTGTACCAGATTTAACACGGTTAGAATTTCACGGCATCCAACTTGAGTATGGCAGAACATTTGAATGCCCCTTCTGTCGAACTATGCAAATAGTCTTATCTGAACGCGAGTGGAGGTTTGTTATTCCCCTCTACCCCTCTTGGCATGCAGCGACTAATGAAAGTAGGAGGCACGTCTTTACCGATCTTCAGCCCTACAACTGTACCTTTAAAGACTGCTCTTCGGGCTCCTTCTCCAGCAGACATGAGTGGTTCAACCATGAAATCGAATCCCATAGGAAACAGTGGCACTGTGTAAAATGCCATAGCGGTGAATTCACTTCTGCGTCTCGCCTTCGTCATCACTTCGACTCGATCCATCCAGGATCTTTCACTAACACTCAGTGGCCATTGATACTAAAAGCCTGCGAGCGGCCACTGAAACAATTTGGGTCTTCCTCGTGCCCTCTCTGTTTCTCTTGGGATCCTCCAGAGGGCAAAGCGTACAACGCCGAAGAGTTTTGCCGTCATCTTGGGTCTCATTTTCAACAACTCGCTCTGACAGCCTTGCCAATCGCGATAGAAGGTTTAGTCGTTCTCGAAGATGAGGACGGGGATGCAATATCGAATGCTTCGGAAAATGATGGGGATGCAGCAGAAACCTATGATTCTGATGTGCCAGGCCCATCTTCAGGACCACACGTACTCGGGGTTAGTGTCCCCCAGGTGGTGTGGGACGAGGAAACCAACACCTTCGTGTTTATAGTGAAGGCTCATTTCAAAGACGAGGACTTCTGGCAGTTGAGGAGAAGATACGAGGATTTCTACGACCTCCAAATCAGCCTCCTGACAAACTTTCCTCGAGAGGCGGGTAACTTGGGCGACGAGCGGACTCTCCCACTCATGCCTGGTCCTGTCGACTACGTCACCACGTCCATCTCTGAAGGCCGCCGGGCTAGTCTGGATATATACCTTTGTCAATTAATTGACCAGCCGGCTCACATTTCTCGGTCGATTCTTGTAGGGAACTTCTTTAAACCACGGGTGGCGGACATCAGAGTAGATACAGAGGACTACCTCAGATGAAGGGGCGCAGTTTGGCAAGACACGTTGGTCGATGTTTCTTATTATATAGCCAGAGCCGCAGGAAAGGACAAGATCAGATGAGTGCTACTCGTGAGCAACAGTACTGGGTATTCTTGTTATTATAGGTATCTAATGGCCCATTCAAGTCATTCTGTCCTGATTCATTTCAAACAATAGCGCCGTGGTTCTCGTCAATCCTTGTACGTAAACACCGAAAACATGCCCAGCGAGAGCGCCTGCAGCCGCCGCAACCATGCCAGGAAGCTGTGCAGCCAGCAGCTTGATATCTCGTCCCGCAGGCTCTGCACCAGCTCCTCGAGGCCGGCAGCCCTCTTCTGCAGCGCCATGCCGCCTGCCCTCTCCTCCTCGAGCTCTTGCTTCAGCGCTTCGAGCTCCTCCCGTAGTGAATTTGCCTCCTCCCTCGTCTGGTCGAGCTCCTCCTTGAGGGTGGCGTTTTCCTGGTCGAGCCTGTCCTGCACTGATAGGAACTGCTGGCCCTTGGCCTGCAGGGTTTTGTTGGAGCGCCTCAGCTCGGAAATCTCCTTGATGCCCTTGTGCTCATCGACTTGGGATGACCACCCTTGCTGGGCGAGCTGGTCGGCCAAGTCTTTATTCTTCCATGTCAGGAAGCGGTTAACCCAATCGAGCTTTGAGCGTAGAGCCTCAATCTCGGCGCGCTTATCGGCCAGATCAAAGCGTAGTAGGTGCCGATGGTGTTGGTTGGCTAGGTCTATGATGGACTCCCAGTCGGCGACGACATCTGGGGCGTCCTCCTCATGTTCGGTACAGAGGCAGAGGCCGGCGAGCTGGTCGAGGATGACACTAGAAGTGGCCTCTGGGCGTGAGCGGGACAGCTGGTTAAGCAGACGGAGGATCTTGGGGCGCCTCTCGCGGTGGGCAGTGTCACAGGCCGAGGACAGGGCGAGGCACGAGTAGCCCTCACGGCCGGGCCCGCGTCCGCGGCCGATGCGCAGCAAGGCGGCCGGGTCCCAGTAGTCTTCGGACATTGCTCCACAACATGCCCGGGCTCACGTGGTTATGGTGAGTGAGTGAGCCGGCGGTCACAGACAGCACACGGGGAGAGGGGGTGACGAAAAAGTCGGCGAGGATTTTTTGCTGCATGCGAGAATTTAAAGAGGAACAAAGGTCGGATTAAAAATGGCTCAATGGGAGGAGTTTGCACGATGGGGCGGTCTGGAAGCTCAAGCCTCGATATCCCTGCGCTACCTGCGCCGCGGGGCCAATGGCGAGCCCCGCAGCTCACCGACTTGTCAGTTAGCCGCCCATATGAGGAATAGGACGGACGCCGGGCAATGGGAAGGGTGCTTCTACTGCAGGACACGGTTTTGGACCGAGTAGATCTGGTACGATGATGGGAATTGGAGAGTTGGATCCGGAGCATCTCTGCAGTAGTTGGCAGTAGTCAGGGCATTAACCGTGCCAGACGAGAGATCCAGGGAGCCGGCGATAGGTTTCCACGTGCTCAGCCAGGTCAGACCCAGCCTCGAGGGTCAAAAATATCATGAACTATCAAGCGCCGGCTCAGGCACCTGAGACAAGCCTCACACCAACTGGAAAAAGGGCAGCTGACTTGAACTAGTGTCACCTCGGACGATATCACATTGTTTGTGTGTGCAAGGGGTTGCAATCGCTTCATATCACATCAACTTTTTGAGGCATGTGCAGACTACAGACATAATTCTTTATCTCATCCGCGTCATGTGACACGACCCAACAGCAACCACCAAGCTGATCATCTGTGAGGCCTGTCCAGATCATGCGACTCGCAAGGATACCCCGCAACAGCGACAAACGTCTGATGCTGATGCTGATGCCTTGCACAGCAGCGACCACATCCTCCTGCTCAGCTCAGCAGCTCAGCTCAGCCCCCAAGGCATGATATAATTGTACATCCGCGGTCCTTGGTTCTATCGTCCCGACCCGCCCCAAGACTGCCCATCTCTGGTGGATCAGGCAGACACGTCACACCCGACGCGCTGCAAACAACGTGTCCCTGCCCAAGCAGCAGCAGCGCTCTCGTGATGGAGCCCAGGATCACCATGCCCCCGGATTTGTTGTGCATCGCGTTATGCCTCATAAGGCTGCAATGTCGTCATTCCGTCCCGACGCCGGTTTGTTCTTTAAAGGCCCCTGGTTTGACGTCTCGAGCCTCTTGGCTTTAGGTAGGTATATATCGCCTATTATCTTGCCCGATCCAGATACGGGAAGGGCACCCTTCCAAGAATGCCCGGCAGGTTCTCTTCGCTGAGGCGATCAACGAGACCAAAAGGTCCCGTCTTGTCGTCGAGTTCGCGCAAACCGGCCACGCTCTTTGGCTCGTCCAAGTCCCGACCTTCTTCCTCCCATGGACAACCTCCAGGCGGGGGGCTGCTGAGACCTCCCACGCTGGGAGGAGGCTCTTCTCGAAGATCCAGGTCCCATGAGGCCAGCCGCCGACCCCGATATCCCCCAACGTCGAGTCCGAGAGATTCCTACTATGGCCGTCCCAAGAGAAAAGAAACCCGTTGGCGGTCCGTGTCGCCTCGCGCCCGACCACCTCCGCCTAGACCAACGGATCGCGTCCTTCGACGTCGCATGAACCGAGACTCTGACATGTCCGCCGACGAGGACAGCAGGCCTGTCTCTCGTCGGCCATCGCTGAGTCCTCCCCGTCATCGCACCGATCGACCTCCCAGACAAGAACGCCCAAGACCTCCAGCTCTTGGGCACGAAGCACCACCATCGCCATGGCCACCGTCTCCGAGGGTGCCGACGAGCGCACGTCCCCCGATGAGGTCATATCCAACAGATAGTTATAGACCAGATGCCCAACGACGACCGTCGTATGATGCGCCGCGCTCCCCAAGATACCCTCCTCCGGGCTATAGACCAGCACCTCATCTCGCTTCAGAGATGCTGCGTGGGAGGCCCATGTCAAGAGATAGATCGCCGCTGCCCCGCCATCATGACACCGGCCCCTCTGCCGATCGCGAAAGGAGACACCCCCCTGCTGGCCCGGCTAAACCACAGGCCGCTCCTGAAAGGCCAGTGAAACCTCAAGCTGCTCCCGAAAGGTCGGCCAAGCATCAAGGACTCCATAAAAGGCCGCCTATCAGGCTTCCGGACAGACCGGCTCCCAAACCTGCGGCCACCTCTGCCGAGAAGCCTACTGGGAAGCCTGCTGAGAAGCCTGCTGAGAAGCCCAGCGAGAAACCCGCTGAGAAACCGGCTCCAGACCAGCAAAAGAGGAAGTCAAATGAGTTTCTTCAACATCTCCCAAAAGCGCTCGCAACGTATATTGGCGTCAAATCGTTGAATGAGCATGCCGACACGGCTAAAGAGTGGGCCGACTGGTTCATGAACATCCAAAAAGCCCCAGATGAGATCCGCGGTCTCTCCAGCAAAGTGACTGCAGCCAAGGACACCATCGACCAGATCCAGAATACTATTACCGCGCGTCCCGATTTACTGGAAGGCGACAGTGCCGATGCTCTTCGGCAACAGATCGAGTCGGCCATGAAGAATGCCAAGGTGGCCCTGGATAAGATGACGAAGCTTCTCCAGGACCTGAGCGATGATGGTCTAGAAGGGACGGTCTGGGAGGGTTTCCACAACTTCTATAGCTCGTATAGATACAAGAATGAGTGGGAGGCCAAGATCAAGGCAGCGGACGCCGATCTTGAGAAGCAGTTGGGAACTCTCAACTCGCTCATGGTCAACATTTACTCGTAAGTGCCATCCAGAGTACTCACAGTCGCTCATGCTGATAGGACCTAGACGCGCCCTCATGAAGCCAGCACCTCCAGGGATGAGCAATCCACCTCCACTGCCAGGGTCGAGAAAGCCATCTGCCTCTACGGATGCAAGACGGTCGTCTCATGAGCACAGCTCTTCGAGATCAAGGGCTGGTTCAACTGGACTTGACCCTCCTCCGATGGGTCAATTTTACAGGCCTCCGAGCCCAAGCCCGACACCTGTGCCAGAGAACCCTGCGGAAGAAGCAGCTCCAGAAGCTACAAGCTCCGAGCCTGCATCCAACGAGAATACACCTCCAACCGAGGGACATTTTGAAGAGAAATCGCCAGAAAGCAACACTGACAGCAAACAAGCTTGGTCAACTCCACCAACCGGAGCCCCGACCAAAGATAACGTCCAGGCCGATACTGATTCAACTCAGGCACCGAAATCTCCACCTAACGCTGCTGCACAGCAACCGAGCGAGCCGTCAAAGGACGAGCCCAATAATGAAGAACCCATTCGTGAGGAGCCTCCTCCACAGCCAAATGCTACAAAGGCCAAGGCGCCTAAACAACGAGAGCCAGCAGACGATCCCGAAGATGTGCTCCTTGATGCCGCCTGGAATGGCGACATCGGCGCTTGCGGAGAAGCTCTTCGCATCGCATCGCCACTGACGCGTGACCTTCAAGGTCTAACACCACTGCACCTTGCGGCAGAACGTGATCATCTTGCCATCGCGATGCTATTGCTTGATCACGGCGCCGACTGTAACGCCCGGGCCAACGGAGGACGAACGCCATTGCATCTCGCGGCGAGGTTTGGCTCAGCGGCCATGGTCGAGTTTCTCGTAGATGACGGTCGCGCAGACCCCAATGCGAGGACGAATGATGGACGTACGCCTCTGCACTACGCAGCGAGTGCTGCAGTGGACGGAGACGACGAGAGGAGAGAAGTCGTCAGGATTCTTAGAGACTGGCGAGCAGACCCGACGATTGAGGACAACAAGGGCAGAACGCCTCGAGACCTTGCACAGAAGCGAGACTATTGGGATGTCTCATCGACGCTGAGGAGAGCTGAGAAGAAATGGGAGGAGGACCACAACCCAAATTGGCTTCAGCGACACGGATTCATGAAATAAAGCTTGAGATGCTGTAGAGAAAAGCTTGCAGGAGCGTAGATTTAACCTGACTCGTTAATTGACCGGACTTGACTCAATCAGCGCTTCTAGATCGTGAGACAATTGATGGTGTTGCCCAATTCTCCATTCTCCCTTGCGGGCCAAAGGAGCCATTGACATTCACTTCACGTGGAGTGAGTGACCCCACTGATGTCACCTCACACTTATTACCCCTCCCCCTCGTCCATCATTCACAACTCTCACGACATTCTTCTCTGTGGCATCAAGCATCTTTTCAATCATGGCTACCAACGTGAGCAACGTGACTCAATTCTCTCATTTCACTCTCAACGAGGGCGTCAACGCCTTTGACGAGTCGACAGACGCCGCCAAGGCCATTTCCAAGGTCCTCGACTCGACGCTCAAACAGCCCGGCGCGAGACGCGTTTACACTGGTGTTGAGGTTGAGAATCCTTCTACTCTTTGGCTTTTTGTTGATTGGGAGACTTTGGAGCATCACAACACCTATCGCAAGACTGCGTGAGTGTTTCCTTTTTTACTGCGAGGGCTGGGTACTGATCATCTACAGCGACCATGGCCCCATTCTTGAGTCTTTGGATCCTTATGTCAACTTCAACAAGTTCCTCAGCAAGCACGTCACTGTGAACCCTCATCCCCCAGAGGACGTCCTTGACAAGGCCCGATCACCCGTCACCGAGGTTCTCCTCGCCTTCTTCCCACCAGACTACGACGTGGCGGCCCGCGCAACCGCAACACGCCGCCTCGAGGAATTCGCCGGCCGCGCACTCAAGACCTCACCAGACTGGCGCGGCATCAGCTACGGCTGGAGCGTTGAGAACGACGTGCCCGTCAAAGGTGATGAAGACAAGACGGGTAGCATGCTCGTTGCGTTCATCGGATGGCCGAGCGTCGAGGCGCATCAAAAGTTTAGGGAGACCCAAGATTTCAAGGATCATATTGGGTTGCTGAGGGAGATGCCTCAGTTGATCAAGTTGAGCGCGTTTCATGTTAGTTGCTTGAGTAAGGAGGGGGAGGCGGCTCCCAAGGCTGAGGAGGATAATCATGGGCATGGACATGGTTGTGGGGAAGGGTGCTGCTGAGAGACTTTGTATTAATGAAGATGAATAGAGAAGCGCTTCTTAGCTGTAATGATTCTGCTTTGGGCGTGTTGGTGGGTGAGCTGGCATGTCTGTTTAACCAGACGTGTGTTGTTGAGTCGGCGTGGTGACAGGTTGTCAGCCACTCATCCATGATCTCCTCCAACCCATTCAACATCTAGAAGCCCAGAGCGCTCCCAGATCCACCCTAAAAGCAGCAGCTACCGGAAAAGTCTGCTCAATCTTTTCCAAGAGTTCAATAATGCAATCATGCTGCCATTGATCCCATGAACGCGCGCCAGCCACTCTCAAGGGGAAGAGGACAAGCACGGGGGATATCTTGGAGTTGTCGAGAATCATGCTGCTGAGCACAAGAATGGTAGACACGTGCGTCTGGATCTCTTCTTCGCTCAGGTTTGGGACAGGGATGGCCATGTTTTGCCAGTGGACGATCTCGTAGTCGAAGACTCCTGAGAGGTAGATGCTTGTTGCTGAGAAAAAGACTTCTGCTAGGGATAGAAAGTCATCGTCTACAGTTGCCTCGCCTTTGGGATTTGACGTTGGCGTAGATACTCTGCGGTTTGCTTGCCAGAGTGCAAGGGCTTGTCTCAAGTGAAATCCTTCAGCAGCGATGTCGCGGGCTTCATCGGGTATGCCATCTTGCTGGCTGTCTTGAAGTGAGCAGATTAGATTGCTTGCCCTGAAAGCCCAAAAGGTCAGTTGATTCCGTGGCTAAAGAAATCCAGAGAATCTTACCGAACTCGCAGTGTCGAGCACAAGACAATGATATCCAGAAGGGCATCGAGGGGATGTGACTGGCCATCATCCTCCACGCCTTGCAACTTTGCTGAAAGGTCTTGCCATCCTGGATTTGCAAGAAATGTAGGCTCATTAAATATAATGGCTCTACAAACCTCAGATATCCTGATTTCTGTAAAGAACCTCTTCCCCAGGCCGGATTGAAAGGCCAGTGGGCCAGTAGCAACAAGAGCATTGGATGTGCCGTGGACAAGATGCTGGACCCAGCCCTGGCCTGTCGTGTCACTCATGAGCTATAACATATCAGCATGAGTCAAATATGTCGAGTTTTGGGCTCACCTCAAACAATCCAAGCAAGTGAGTGGTCCAAAGAATGCTATGTCGAAGGTTGGGTAGGCTTGCGAACTGATTGAGGGCAGTCCGCAGACCAGCCACAGATTTCGAATAGTGATTGACCGCAAACCTGTAGCTTTCAGTTGAGTCGATACCTTCTGCGGACCTGGTTTTCGTTGCTTGCATAGCCCCAAGGGAGAGGACCGCATCTCGGAGATATTCCCCTGACGATGAGCGTTGTATCAGCTCTACAATATCAGTGGGGAATATGTTTTTCTGAGTAAACTTGTTCCTCAACAGAAAGGTATCGAAATAACGAAAGAAGTAAGACGCCCTGTCGACCCGTGGGGTAATAACGAGCTGGGGTGCATGTCGGCAATCGGATTTGACCAAACCAACAGCCGTCGCATGATTCCCATGGTCAATCTTGATACGAGCAACCTTGTTCAGCACCGGAGAAAAGTCACAGACTATCTGCCGCCGCTGACAGTTGCTGCATGGAAAAGTTCCAGAACACTATACCTTGATCAGACAGTTCGCCCAATGGATTTAGCGGACTTACTTTCAGGTGGCTTGCTGAGCATGCAAGACAGCGAGATCGCTTCTTTCGGCGATCGAACGGACCTAGAGGCATTTCTGCAGGTGAACTCTCATGTAAAAGATCAAGATTCCCAGCTTTGGGGTCGAGGAGGTGAGCTTTGGGGTTTAACTTGAAATGGCATCGATTGAGCGAGACTTGACGATACCCGATTAGGAATCGATTGAGCGACGCTAATGTAGCGTCGAGGCATTTATCCAATAGTATCACCGGGTTAGATCCACCATCATGGGGCGTGCAAGGCTTAGGCTTCAGCTTTCGTCAGCTTGAATTGTTGCTGTGGGACGCAATTCTATCAAGTCTTGCTCATGGGCGTTTTAGAGATGAGCTTTCGAATTGGCATCTTGTAAGCTTTACGCAAGCTTCGCTCGATCTTTTCCCATTTGGGGATTCCAATGTTTGTCATTTCGTGCAGACGACTTTGTTTCCACCTCAGCGCAGCCTCACTCATGATGCATCTGTGTATATAAGTCCTTAGTTCTCTGTCACGATGCCTCAATATCACCATCTCACATTCTCTTCTCTCATTTTCTATCCATCGCATAACAAATTTTCAACATGTACCTCTTCGCTCTTCTACTCTCATTCCTCCACTTTGGAAATGCCCTCCTACTTCCGAACCCGAGTGGCCCATACCCCGTCGCCCTCAAGATCAACACCATGACGGACAACCATCGTATTGATCCATACGCCCCGAACCGACAGAAGCGACGCATTCTCACTTCAATTTTCTGGCCCGTCGACTCCAAGTCCTGCTCGAGCACCCAAGTTCCCTACATGCCCCCTGCTACAGCGGCTGCATACGGAGCTCAGGCTGCCCAGTTGGGTCTCTCCAATGATACTTTCAGTGTCCTCGAGATGGAGGTGTGCAGCGTTTCAAAGACTTCGGCCTGTCAAAGCAGTAGCGGCCATAAGGAGGCCAAGTTCCCACTCGCCGTCTTTTCTCCCGGATCTGGAAACTCTCGACTTCAGTACAGCGCCATGGCCAGGTCTCTTGCTAGCTATGGCTATGTGGTGGTTTTGGTTGATCATCCCTATGACGCGTCTATTGTCGAGTTTCCCGATGGAACTATCATTGCTGGAGGCAACATTCCCGAGGACGAAGAGAACCTCGAAACGGCGACACAGGTAAGGAATCATTCATCACAACCTGACCACAACTAACCCATTGCAGGTTCGAGCTGCCGACATCTCTTTCGTCATTTCTCAAGTCGAAAAGCCCTCCTTCCAGAACAAGATCTTCAAGGGTCTGCCAGGAAAGGTCGATACCAAGAAGACTGTTGCCCTTGGTCACTCCCTAGGCGGTGCCAGCGCCGCAGCTGCTGTCCTCTCAGACTCGAGGATCAAGGGTGGCATAAACCTCGACGGTCGTCTCTTCAACCCAGTTCTCAGCAAGGGTCTGAACAAGCCCTTCATGCAGCTGGGCCGACCCAACCATCGCTCCGAGGACACTACTTGGGTCAAGTTCTGGAACAAGCTTACAGGTCCCAAGGTTGAGCTTGCTATTGATGGCACGATCCATGGTTCTTACCTCGACACTGCTCTCGTTCTCAAGACGTTGGGTCTTCCCAAGGAAATCATGAAGCAGACAGTGCCTATTGTTGGAAGTGTGGATGGAGAGGTTTTGCAAAAGACTGTTTCCGAGCTTCTGTCTGCTTTTATCACTTATACTTTTGGTGGTTATAAGGCTGCTCTGCTCAAGACGGTCAAGGGAACTGAGGGCGTGTCGATTGTCAAGAGCCAGCTGCGATAGATGCATTGCAGTGGACTCATCTGTGTTGTAGACAGGAACGTGGGCTTGAGGCTTTCTTCGATGGGTGGTGTTTTTATCTATAGATTTCTTATGTAGATTTTACTATCAAATATCATTTTATAGCATCTGAAGGTCAACTACCTCTCGGGAGCCTTTTTGTCACACAACTCGCTGCGACTCCTCAAGCCAGCTGGTTAGCACAATCGTGTCGAGGACTCGAGATTCTAGAAAAGTCTGGCACGTGGGGCAGCTGGAAAGTTTTGTGTGTTTCTGCCCTCTCAGTCGACGGAATGAATGGAGTTGAGGCCAATCCGCTGGGATCATGCCAGTTATGAGTGGTTTACTACTTCCTTGGAGAGGTGTGATTTGAGAGGCTGGTAAAATTCCCAAGGCAACGGATATCAACAAAATAGCGAGGATTGTTATGCGATCAATGCTCAATAATGGCTATTTGAGAAAAATTATTTTTGCAACATGCCGGAACGTTGAATCAGCTCCCGGTCGGCAAGTGAACCAAAACCGGGCCAAAGCCGGCGGGTCAGGTCCCGGGCTTCCGGGTCCGGAGCAGCCGAGCCGAACCTGGGACAGTCAAGGGTAGGTAGGTAAGCAGGTCGCGAATCGGGCAGCTCGATTGAGGATTGGCCGATGAACGGCCTCTCTCCGTTGTCGGGATGACTCTGTCAGGGGCAATTGTTCCATGAGTTGTAGTGATCAGAACACATCTATGTCCTGGCCATCAAGGCTTTGAGGGAAGAGGCCGGCTTCGGGTTTGGGTGGAATGACCATAGCATGATGCAGGCTCCTGGAACCGGGAGTAAATCTGCGGTCTGTGAGGTTGATGTAAAAATCGGAGGCTGTGAAATGAGGCAAAAGTGGAAAATCAAAGCATTTCAACACCGCAAAATGAGATATACATTGAGGCTCTAGCAATTGCATGTACCTGAATCTCCCCTTGCAGGGACTTCACCAACAGAGTGGCGGCATTCGCAGGATCTTATCAGACCACAGAAGTCACGTGTTTCTTCTGAGTCATCCAGAATCACCCCGCCAAAATCTTTGACCCCTCCAAATTCTTGGCGGTCAGTTGGGGCACGACAGACCTACTTCTGGAGACAATTTCCACCCTACATCTTGCATCTGCATAGACGGGTACGAGACACGAGAGACGAAGACGAACGAAGACGACGAACAAGAGACGCGATCCGAATACACCCATATCCGACTATCCCTCACACACTCCATCACCCATCCCCCCCACCCAGACACCCCCGCCATCATGAGCTTCGACGCTGAGAGCGCGGCTCCAGTGCTCGCCGCCGCCGACTTCAAGACCATCGGTCCCTTGATCGCCGAGCTCGACAAGCACCTCACCCTCCGAACCTACCTCAGAGGCTACAGCCTGGGAGAGGCCGACGAGAAGGTCTGGACTGCCCTGCGCACTAACAAGGTCACCATTGGCCTCGTCCGCAAGGGTAGCTACGCCAACGTCACACGATGGTTCAAGTTCATCGAGGAGGCTCACCCCGAGCTCAAGGAGAAGCTAAACGAGGGTAAGGCCAAGTCGACCGAGAAGCGCGGGGGAGCCAACTACAACATTGGTCTCTCCAACATCGAGGATGGAGTCGTGACCCGATTCCCTCCTGAGCCCAGGTAGGTCTTGACGCCAGGTACAAATCGCGTGACCATACTGACTCTCTCACAAGTGGTTTCCTTCACATCGGCCACGCCAAGGCTGCTCTCCTTAACGATTACTTTGCCAAGAGCGCCCCCGAAGGCAAGGGCAAGCTCCTCGTCCGATTCGATGATACAAACCCCTCCAAGGAGAAGCAAGAGTTTGAGGATGCCATTCTCCACGACCTGGAGCTGATGGACATCAAGTATGTCTCCGTCACCCACACCAGCGACTACTTCCAAGAGCTGTACGACATTGCCGAGAAGATGATCCTCGACGGTGGTGCCTACGCCGATGACACCGATCCCGAGGTGCAGAAGGCGGACCGCATGAACCGTCTCCCCAGCAAGCGACGTGACCGTCCTGCCGAGGAGTCTCTGGCCATGTTCCGCGAGATGAAGGCTGGCACTGACCTGGGCCGGAAACACTGCATTCGTGCTCGCATCGCCTACGACTCGAGCAATGGCTCCATGCGAGACCCCGTTATCTACCGATTCCCCAACTTCAAGGATAAGGAGCCGGCTCCTCACCACCGCACTGGCTGGGACTGGAACATCTACCCTACTTACGACTTTGCCTGCCCCGTCGTCGACAGCCTCGAGGGCGTCACACACGCTCTGCGAACGACCGAGTACGCGGACCGTAACGAGCAGTACCACTGGTTCCTCGAGAACCTCAAGCTCCGCAAGGTCAACCTGTGGGAGTTTGCCCGTATCAACTTCATCCGCACATTCCTTTCCAAGCGAAAGCTCACCAAGGTGGTGGACACTGGCCGTGTCAGTGGCTGGGATGATCCCCGTCTGCCCACTGTCCGTGGTATTCTCCGTCGCGGTCTGACTGTTCCCGCCCTCCGCGAGTTCATGCTCAAGCAGGGCCCTAGCCGAAATGTTGTGACAATGGACTGGACAACCATCTGGGCCATCAACAAGAAGATGCTCGACGCTGTTGTCCCCCGATACATGGCGATTGAGAAGAAGGATGCTGTTGCCGTGACTGTGACTGGAGGCCCCGAGAAGTCGTACAAGGAGGAGAGACCCAAGCACGTCAAGAACCCCGAGGTGGGCACCAAGCAAGTGACGTTTGGTCCCAAGCTCATCATCGATCAAGCCGATGTTGCCTCGTTTGCTGATAACGAGGAGATTACCCTGATGAGCTGGGGCAACGCCATCGTGCGGGGACTGGACAAGTCTGAGACGCCGATCAAGGAGCTCAACCTCGAGCTGCACCTTGCCGGTGACTTCAAGACGACGGACAAGAAGGTGACGTGGTTGGCCTCTGACCCCGAGAACCTGGTGGAGGCAGAGCTGTGGGAGTTTGGCTACCTCATCACCAAGGATGTTCTGGAGAAGGACGACAACCTGGACGACTTCCTGGCGGAGAACACGGCTACCATGACGGAGGCGCTGGTTGACGCCAACATCAGCTCGCTCAAGGAGGGCGAGTTCCTCCAGCTGGAGCGCAAGGGCTTCTTCCGGGTGGATAAGGCTCTTGGCCAAGGACCCGAGGGCCGTGCGGTGCTGTTCAAGGTTCCCACAGGCGGTCAGAAGAACTAGAGCTGTGTGTATGTAGTAGCGAGGATCAAAGACTAGTAGATACGAACAAAAAAGAGACAGGACGAGCCATGACTGCACATCACCATTTCAGCTTTTTGCCAATCGTATGGTTTCTAGGGGTCACGCCGACTGTGCACATGATGGTGATTGGTGGTGATACTGCTGTGGATAGCTTCCCACTCTGGCTTGATGTCATGGCCTTGAGTTGTACCGAATTGGGCATTGAGCTGGAGGAGTAAGCTAATTTGTGCAAGTTATTCATTCAGCTCACTCGGCCGAACAATGCCTGCAAGGGATGTCAGACATGAGCGGGACTGGTAAGAAACAAGGCCGTAAGTCTGAGATGAAAGGGGTCAGGGAATGGAGACTGCATAAAGAGTCATGCCATTGAGAGACATGCAGCTCGTCCAAGCAAGTCAGCATAAAATAATCACGAGATGAACAATTTCATTATCGATAGTGCCCGAGTTATAGGCGAAGGGAGCTATGACAGGGCCTAGCGATCAACACGAGGGGAGACGAACAGGGGGGACTTCATCCCCACTGGGCGGGTTCTAGAATAATCGGTTCAAAGTGACGTTCCATTAGCATCTGTTCCCCTCGGGAAAGTCAAGCACATGACGTAAATGCCTCTTGATTTGTATCCGTATCCATCTGCCCACAGGGTTGGTCACGGGAATTATTGTTCAAAGTAAGGTCCCGTTTAAGCTTGCTAAGAATAGCATCAGCATCAGCCGCCTCTTTGTCAGGGACCCGGCGGTCAAGTTTGTGTGTGGCGTATTCGGTCGATGAGAGTCGAGACTCTGATGCACTACGGCACGCTACTGAACGCCTGAACTTGACCTTGAGGGCGAGAGGGAAAAGCCCCTCGCAGTTGAGGGAGAGAAAAAAGGAGCATTATGATGGTATAGCGGGGACCTTTTGCATTCACGAGAGTCTGTTGAAGGTAGAGATCAGCGGGATAATCCACCGACTCTGACGTTGTTGAACGGAAGAATCGTGATGTTGAGAGAGCGGAATAAATCCCCGCAAAAAGGATGATGAAGGGGGCCGAGGTTTGCGGGGGGTTCCCGACTTGGCAGACGGAGGTCCGGCACTCGCACCCCGATCGAGACGAGACATTGGGAATACGAGCAGACAGGGCAATCTATTCCAGACGGGGTCTTTCTCTCTACTGGGGTTAGAACATATGCACTCTTGGGAGACTCGACTCTTTCAGCGATGGTCCGGCGCCGCCGGCTGACTGACTGATGGGGAACCAGGGGATCGTCTGATGAATACGAGATACAACTGCGTTTGCCGATCACCTCGTGTAGAGGACATGATGGGACCTGCGAGGCTGGGCTTGCGGCTGGGAACGGCCGACGATGAGAAGAACTTCAATAGGGATTATATGCATGCCATTGAGTAGAGTCTTGAGCTATATAAACATCACATCCTCCCTCTCAACCAACACTCTCATCATCAACAACAACCTCAATCACATCTTCCACACTCTCAACTCTCTCACACACACCACATAAACACAACAACAACAACCTTCAATATGAAGTTCTCCGCTGCTGTCCTCGCCCTCGTCGCCGCCACCGGCGTCTCTGCCGCTCCCGCCGCGAGCGACTCCGTCTCCATGATGGCCGCGACCCCCCAGTGGACCATCCGCGACGCCAAGCGCTACTGCCGCGCCGATGACTCCATCTGCAACTGGAAGTTCGGCATCGACACTGGCAACGGCAAGGTTGTCGAGTGCCGCCACGACGTCAAGGGCCCCAAGGCTTCCCAGAAGGCCGCTGCCGGCCCCTCGACCTGCGGCGACTTCACCGTCACCTCTGGCTGGAGCGGCCAGTTCGGCCCCGGCAACGGCTTCACCACTCTTTCCGTCGTCAGCAAGAGCAAGCGCCAGATCATCTGGCCCGCTTACACCGACAAGCAGCTCGCCGGTGCCAAGATTGTCAAGCCCGATCAGTCCTACGCCCCTGCTTCCCTCCCCAAATAGGCGCATCGCTTTATATGAACGCCGGGACTGCGCTGATGGGAGCTTAATCGACAATGGTATACACATGTGGAGGATTGTACCGGTATTCCCTGGAAGTTGCATGTTTGGGCATGACTTGTTTTGTATTCTATTGCGAAAGACTTTGTACATATTAAGATCAGACTTAGAAGCCTTGATCTGGGCTAGCAAATACATCTGAATGAAGGAATGTGTTTCCAAAATAGGCATTCAAGTGACTATTGATCGACGTGAACCCTGCTTCCTACTCTTGGCGCAGTCATATACATGTAAGGAATGCTACATATATCGCTCCAAGTATCGACATCATGATCAGATGCCCTTGAGCTGGACAAAAGTGCCCATCCCAATTAAGACACTAGGCCGTTCATCACTTCGTCAGCCAAGAGGGGAGTAGGCAACACCTCTTGGCCTAAATCCCCAATACACTTGCACAGGCTGTGTGTTGTCGGTCGAGACTATAGAGCAGATAGCTAGCCCACGATCAAGAGCCATTGGCCCAGTGCTCCATCGAGACCCAAGTACTACCTTTATACCCTGATCATCTTGTCGAAACTACTCATTCCATCGTGTTAGCCACTCTCTAGTATCATGAGCTTGAGCGTCGCGTTCCCTCAGCTGCTTTTTGTCATGCCCACAATCCGCGCACTGGCATGTTACGTCTTGCCGGCAACCCTATGATGGCTGTGAAAGATGCCACTTCCCAACTCCATCTCAAGTGTCTGATCAGTCATCCCCAGGGCCGCCGCGGTGCTTGGATTCCTTTCACTCATTAGCATCATCCACCACCGCACAGGGGCGGCTTGTCGCGATGGGGGCAGCCGCTGGCCACTATGAACAAGCCCGACGAGTTGGCTCGCACTCGGGCTTTCGCTTCATGCTTCTAGGTACACCGATCTGCTCAATGTAGTCTTCAGGCCCCTTAACCTTGTATTGCTCAAAGAAATGCCAACTTCGAAGCCGTCAACCTCGGTCTTCCCCCGGGACAAGAGGACCCCGATACCACTATGTTGGGCCTTATGTTTTCGCTTCATGGCTCCCGACACTCTCTATCCGTATTACAAGGGAGTTGGGATAGTTAAGGACATCGAGACAAGCGGTTTCTAAGTCTACGAGGTCTTAGTATACGTTCATCTCTGCCCGGGCGTGTTCGGTCAATTCCTCAGATGTCTTGTAGTTAAAGATGTCACACACGGCTGGGGCGCCAAGCCGAGCAAAGTCCTAGTAGCACTACTATCTATAACAATTTAAATCCGGAGATAAGGTCAGCGGTTTCGTTGTCTATCCATCGACTAAGCAAAGCTTTCTACTCAAGAACAATGTCTCGGTCTAAATTCCAACCACTTATGGACAACTTCACGAAACTTGTTAATCTAGCTGGGCTGTCATCGGCGACTGAAACGACCTTACTCTAACGCGGCGGCCGAAACCCCCAGGACGATGCCACAGATGTGGGCAATACCGAGCTGTAACAGTCCTATAGCCAGACTTACAGGTAGTCGGTGGCACCCTCAGTCAAAGCAGATGACTGGGATCCGAGACAGTGAGGCGGTCGCCTTTCTCGTCCCTGAGATCGAGGTTCAGCGAGTGTCACGGTCAAAGCGCAATGGTTTCCTGGGCTGTGTCCTAGAACAGCAATATGTGCAGTCATTTTTGTTTAGATGAAACCGTGTGGGCATACCCTGTACATATCTTCAATTGCGACACCTGGACATGTCGTCGGCCTGGGTTCAAGGCGTGCCCACTGGTCAAGCGTCATCGCAGCAGGTTCAGCTTGTTCCAGCCTCGGTCATTAGATGCCAGGGAGATCGTCAACATGATGAAAATATTTACTTGGGCTCTTTGAAGTGTAATATACGCGGTGTTTCGACTATGTTTCCCGTATAGCGCATATATTGACCATGATGCAACAGGCCTCCCGTTCGTGGAACGTCCAGCTCAGCACTGCCCAGGTCTGGCAAGATCATCTTGGATAGCTGCCTCTGAATGACAAGGGAAAAATTAAAACGAGTATCTTTTAGCGAGGTTATTCGGGCCTACTCCTTAACTCGAGTTGCCGCTGGATGAATATAAATTACGATGACGAAGGCAAGAGTGTGACGAGGATCCAAGGCGACCAGCAGCCGCATCACACTACTTAGCTATCGCCTGTATATAGGCCACAAGAATGCCAGAAACACCCCTAACTATCACCACCAACTTACCTACTCCCATATTTCTTTATCTTGACTCAACATGCAGTCCCTCAGATTATTGCTGTTTGCCCTGTGCAGCATAGCATTTGCTGCCGAATGCTTCAACGACGAGAAACGAACCACGACGATCCCCACCGCAGATCAGATCCGTGCCGCAGTAACGTCTCCAGGGTCTCTAGAGAAGATCTGCGGAGGTACCTGGCGAATGGGCGACGACAAGCAGCTGGAGAACACATTCAACCATGGATGTAAGTGATTGACCGAATGCCAAGTAGCTCATATTACCGACGCTGACTGGCATGTCGCAAGACCTGCTTTTGAGTGTTCAGAGAGCCAACAGCTCAGTACCCCTCAGGCACTGTATGGGAGCTTTCGAGGACATCGTCACTCAATGCATCGAGGGTGCGGGACTCTGGGGAGGCTTCTGGACCCTTGATGGAGAAGTCTACAATATCAGCAACTCGAACTATCCCCATAATCCCCTCCTCCCCGGGGACGATGGCGGTCCTGGCAGCTTGGAGCCAAACAGTGGCCCTTGCGACTATCCCAAGCACAGCCCGGCTACGTTTGTTGACAGTGGTGCGGCCCAATACTTGCAAGACTTTCTAGCTACCAACGGTGATAGTAAGTCGCTTACGCTGTCCAGTCTTCATCTCGTTTACTAACTCTTTCCTACCAGACAATTGGCTCTTCGCCATGGAACGCGCTACTACCAATAGCCAAGGCACGGCCGAGGAGCCCACCTGCGGAGACATCCATAGTACCAACTGCCCCCCGTCCAAGGACTGTCGCGAGTACACGCCCACTGAGTTCTTCTACGTTAGACTCGTCTCAGGCCTAGTCAACAAGTTCTTCATCCGGGCTCATGAAAAGCTCCAGGACAAGACCATCCTGAGCATCCTCGCCATCGATAAGATCATTGCCGACTTCGAACCAGACCCCGCTCGTGCCGTCGACCCGAATATCTTAAACACCATGGCCGGTGGCTTGACCATGGCTGGTGCTGTCATGGGGGCGGCATCGGGTCCTGCTGGGGCCATTCTCAACTTCTTTGGTGGCGTCATGACAGTTGTCGGAGCCAATGTCGGCGCCCCTGAGGTGCTTAATATTGAGGCGGTCCGCAGCAGCGCTTCGGACCACCTCAGCACCATCTTCCGCGACACGGGAAAGGCCATGGAGAGTCTTCTTGCCCGCCTTTTCGGCAAGACCGATAATGAATACTCGCTATCGGGCCTTGTCGACGACATGAAAAACAGAGGTTTCCCGCCCGTGGCTGACGATTGGGATCCCACCGCCGTCATCCTGTCCATGCCCTGGATGGGCGAGTCCGAGTCTGTGAACCTTGACGATATTTTTGGCACAGTCGTGGGTCTCATGAACCAGGGTCTCGTCGGGGCGATTCTCAAGGCTATGGGTTACCTGGTCATTGTGATCAAGAACTTGAGCGAGTCTGAATGCAGTATGAAGGCGGGAGCCCAGTACATCGACAACGACTGCTACGTGGTGTCCACGGGCTGCGACGGCCACGCCTACGGGGACATGGGAGCAGACAAAATCAAGCTGCTGCCCGAAGACTATGGCATAGATATGGTCGAGTTCTTCAAGAACGTCCAGGAGTGCAGCAAGCACCGAGACGACCCTAGCATTGGCAGCCAGACAAGGTATCCGACGTGCTTTTTTAATCTGGATTTCAAGGAAACAAACCTTTACCACGAGGAGACATGTCCACTACCAGGTATGCATATGGGCTGTATACCTGTTGTGTATCATAAGCCTTGTGACTGAGGTCTTGCAGCTGTATTCCTTGATACCTGCCTTGAAGACGCCGGCCTCAAATACCAACCACGACGAGGGTGGAATTCAGGGGAGGCTTTAGTCGAGAGAACAAATTGGAGCAAAAGCCGAACGATATTGTGCTAGCTATTATGCTTGGTTGTCTTATTTGAAGGAGGAAGAAAACACAAGCAAAAGGACCGATAGGTAGATGCTCAAGATGTGCAATGGAAGACAAGAATCTCACCTAGCATGTGCCTCCCAACTGCTAGCACCGTGATCTCAATACGTAGTAGAGGAGCGTTAAGATGAAGAAATGCCTAGAAAGATGTCCATCCGCACGCTGTGCATAGAATATATGTACATGTGCTGGCCGTGGACGCACACAATGGATTAGCGTGTGGCCCGTTCAAGTCGACGCTTGTGTTTCCGGCTCAAGAGGCATTCAGTAGACGGGATCGTGATCAACAATTGCATTTAGTCGGAACAGGAGCTTCACCAGCCAATAATTTACACTTTAGTTTAAACTAAGCCGAAGAAATTACAAGATGAACGAAGGCTCGAAAATGACCTTGTCCCTGGGGAAACGGATGCGCCAACAACACAAATACGTCATCCCTACCCGGTACATCAGTGTCACCATCACGAATTTTGAACCGAGACGCACATAGACAGGCTGTGCTCCATGGATTCTATGGCGATCTGGACCTAATAACTTCGCTTCGGCAGTCGCAAGTCTTGACAGATATCTGAGCCTCAATCGTTACGAAAGTCAACGGCAACATGCAGACTCAGTGCTAAATAGTGATAAGCCTTGTCTGGCCTGTCGCGTGCTCTCTAAGAGAGGAGAAAAAATACATCTCGCGGCATGGGTGAGGTTGGGTTAAGAATGCAGTGAAGAATGGCTATCTTCACGTGGGAACCCGGAAGCGTCGGGCAGCCTTCGGCACATGACACAAATACGATACGCGGAAAAGGGAGTCTCCCCAGCCCTTGAGACGGAGATGGCGCCAGGCAGAGGTTGACCGCCAAGACTCCCCTGAAGATGGTCAGTGGCTAGCACTAAAGCCAAGACTAAGCGGCTGCCTTGTTTTCCTCCCTCAAAATTGCCCCTTGGAGATGTCTATGACGGGGAGAAGAAATGATGGATATTCTTGGCCTCTCGGCTGAGACACAGAGACCATCAACAGAAGCAGGACACGCACGCAACAGAGTGAAGGTGGCGGTGATACATGGCATGTTTCAGCGGACGGGCAGCAGAATAAGGTAATATTTAAGCATACCAGGGGCTGACGCACCGTGGTCGTGAATACGGCGTCGTCGTTGGCTGTCGTGATGGCTTGTGGAGGTGACGGTAATTTGAGTGAGGCGCATTAGAGTTTAGCGGCAGCCTTTGAACAGAAGGATGCGGCAGTTATCTAGGGGGGAGACACGGGCGGGACATTGGTGCTACAGTGTGATTGTAGGGGGGTTTTAGGTACTTTGAAGGTAGCGGCTCGTTGTCCAGGGCTTGCGTGGCCCTTCATTCCGGATCCAATTTTTACCCGCTGGCCAGGAAAGGGTTGCTCTCCATGGATTGCTTCTATTGTCCATCTGGGGAATTGATCTCTATCACGGCAGACACGGATGTTGCAGGACCTCTCTCTGATTCTTTCTCAGTATTGACTCCTCTCGAGCACCTCTCGCTTTGCCCTCTGTATACTCTCACATGCTCTCGCTCGCCACTCTCAGCCGCCCGACAGTGCCCGACACTCCGTGCCCAGCTCTCTTTGTCTCTCGGCGCGTATTTTACCAACCCCTGCCCTGCTCATGACTCTCTTGGACACATTATGATAGGCCCCCCTTGGCTGTGGATCCCAATCGATGGATGTCACTTGTGTCCCTCCGGATTGCTCGGTCCCCAGGTGGTCCGTCGATCAAGGAAGAAGCGTCTTGGGTGACGGTGATGCGCAGTAGGGTGCACCAAGAAGTCTTGAATCACCGGCTGATACTCTTGCTCTTGTCCACTGCGTCCTTGTTTTCAGGGGCTTTCCGAACCCCGTGTCCTATTACGTGGCTCTCCCTCACACCCGCCAAGACTCTTGGTTCTACCCCTTGGCGCCGGTGACCATGGCCCCATGGTGTCTTGGCGTGAGAAGCCATCTTGGACCTTTGTTTTTCTCACTGAGCCATCTCCAAGCATTTCACTATGCCAAGATGCCCGCCAAGCGCCGTCGCTATTGGGGACTTGGCACCCCCCGTTGCACTGCCCCGATGCCCAGCGTCTTGGCTTCTACCGGCCGCTCATTTTCCCTTGATTGATTGACCTGAATGCAGTGATGCGCGCTGTTCAAAGGGCCCCATGCCCCGTCCGTCCCGCCAGATCTGATCCTCCATCTTCCCTGCTCGTGCGTGACCTAGAGGCCTCTCTCTTTGCATTTCAAGTCTTTTGTTCCCACATGAATCCTTCCGACTTGTGCTGTTCCTGAAGTTTGGACCTTCGTTTCTAATCCCCCGGTCTCGTCTTGGTGGCGGGTCGGCATCTTCAATCTAACCCTCAAGGTCGATCGCTCGCTCGCTGCATCCTCACGACGTCGCTCATTTTCCCGTGACCTATTTTTCGTTCCGACTTTTTCGACTTCAGCGTTTATTTTTTTTTCGTCTTTCATATCATGCTCTCACTCAAGTCGGCGGCCCTCGTGGCCTTGTCGGGGGGTCTCTTCCAAACGGTCGATGCTCAATACAAGATTGGCACAAAGGGTATGTTGTTGTTTACGACGGCGACAGATTCACGCCTTTTGTAGACACGGCAAGCTGATGATCCCACAGCCGAAATTAAAGACACGGCAGCAAAACTCGCCTACGATCTCATGCTGCAATATGACGGAAACACGACTGGCATGATCCCCGGTATCTTGCCTGGACCGCCCACAGAGTTCAAGGGTGACTACTACTGGTGGGAGGGAGGCGCCATGATGGGAACATATATCGGTGCGTAGGCAGATGCCGACGGCGACGGAGCGACGACTAAAGAATACGCAGACTACTGGAAGCTCACCGGCGACTCGAGCTATAACCATGTCATCATGGAAGGCATGCTTCACCAGACAGGTGACGGCCACGACTACATGCCCGAGAACCACACCGCTTCGCTCGGAAACGACGATCAAGGCTTCTGGGGCATGTCGGCTATGCTGGCTGCCGAGAACAAGTTCCCCAACCCTCCCGAAGACAAGGCTCAATGGCTCGCCCTCGCGCAGGCCGTCTGGACGACGCAGGCTCATCCCAACCGACACGACAAGGAGTGCAATGGAGGCTTGCGATGGCAGATTCCTTTTACCAATGCTGGTTACAACTACAAGAACAGTTGGTCATACTGAATGTCGGTTATGCGCCGCTGCTGACTCGTCTTAGCAATTGCCAACGGATGCTTCTTCAACCTCGGGGCTCGACTTGCGCGATACACCGGTAACTCGACCTATGCGAAGTACGCTGAAGAGACTTGGGATTGGCTTTGGGCTGTTGAGTACATCGACCATGAGAACTGGAGGGTGTACGATGGTGGACACGTCGAGAAGAACTGCACCGACATCAACAAGGCCACATTCTCGTACAACGCTGCTATTCTGCTGCAGGGTGCGGCTTTCATGTACAACTACGTATGCTCACAGTATACCTGATGGTCATATCTATGGAAGCTAACATTTGACAGACGAATGGTTCCGAAGTCTGGGAGACCCGCGTCAACAACCTCACCGATTCCCTCCTCAAGAACTTCTTCCCCAAGGGCATCGCATGGGAGGTCCCCTGCGAAGGCCGTAAGGGCGCCTGCTCGACCGACATGCTTTCCTTCAAGGGCTACGTCCACCGATGGCTTTCGGTCGTCACCCAGATCGTCCCCCAACTCAAGGAAAAGATCCTCCCCGTCCTCCAAACCTCGACCGAAGCCGCCGTCAAGCAGTGTACTGGTGGAAAGTCTGGCCGCGCTTGCGGATTCTACTGGAGCGATGGAGTTTTCGTCGACCCGGCTGTCGACGAGACGAGTGGTGCGGGAGAGCAGATGAACGTGCTGGCGGCTGTATCGAGCTTGTTGATCGGCGACGCCGAACCCCCCGTGACGAACCGATCTGGCGGTATTTCCAAGGGCGACCCCAACGCGGGCAAGGAGTCGCACGACACGCCGGAGCCGGAGCCCATCACGCAGGCCGACAAGGCCGGAGCCGGTGTTCTCACGTTTTTGATCCTGAGCAGCGCGCTCGGGACGTTTGTTTGGATGTGCGCTTTCGACTGAGCGCGGCGTTGAACTGTGTATACTTGGCGTGTTAATTATTTACTGACGAAGGAGAATGGCGTTTGGTAGACAATTACTGGCATGAGACATGCCCTTGTTTCTTTGATCTTGGTTTATGGAGGAGTAGATGACGGATAAGAGGGATGGATACCCGGGGCAGACCCTGAGGGTTACAAAACAAGAGATACATCCGAAATGATTCCTTCGTCTTGGCTTTGGGGCACTGATGTGTACGGTCGCGGTGTTGAACAGGGAGATGGCAGGCCGCAGATGAGAATGTCTGATAACCTAGTCCTTCGAGTCTAATATCTGTCACAATACACATTTTACCTCTAATCATAGGTACTGCCCCTGATCCAAGGGATCGCTGTCTATATACCTGTCAATGGTACCTTGGATGACTAGGTACGGCCAGTATGACTTAACACCCTCATCTTCTTCGCACACGACACATTAAAGGACCTTCCTTCTCCGATATTCCAACGCTGATGGTAGAAATGATCTGTGCCGGATCCTCCATCTCAAGGTGATAGTTCTTGAACGTCGTAGTAACGAGCTTGAGCATGTTGGTCATGGCCATGTTTCGCCCAATACACATTCGATGACCCATACTGAAGGGGCTGAGGAAACGTTGAAGCGTCTCCCCGTCCTTGTTGAGAAATCGCGAAGGGTCGAACTTGTTGTGATCGGTACCCCAGATGGAAGGGTTGTGGTGGACGACGTGATTCAAGCTGAATACAACGGTCTTATATCTCTGTTAGCTGATGGCCAGATGGCAGGAAAGATGCAGAAACATACTCCTTTGGGGACAACATGGCCTCCAATATCCAGTCCTTCCTTGGTTGTCACCCTTCGCTCCAGTGGCATCGTAAAGACAGAGTTCATCCGGAAGTTTTCATTCAGGCACGCCATCATGTAGGGCAGCCTTGCTTCGAGGCCCTCAATAGGTATAATGTCTGACTCGACGTTACCGAGAGTCGCATCGACCTCGTCCACGACTTTGGCATGTACGGCCGGATTTTGGAGAATGTGGGAAAAGAGAAGGGTGAGGGTTCCGGACGTCGTATGTGAGCCTGCAACACTGAGACCAAGTTAGTATCAGGGTGCAAAGACGGCCCCCGACCACTTACATGAACGCGAATGCCTCTGTCTGTATGTCAAGCTCCGTGAGTCTGGCGCTTGTCTGTGGGTCCACCGCGTTGATCAAACTGGTGATGAGATCCTTCCGAGCAGCACCTGTGTCTGCCATGCGGCTGCTGACACATGTAGCAGTCATATTCTTGAGGTCTCGTCGTGCTGCGAGAAGCTGTTGTAACCATGGGACTGGCGTCCAAGGGGAAATGGCTTTGATGAAGGGCATAAAGTCGGGGACCATGCCCAGAAGGCAAGAGAGGAAGATGTGGTCGTTGATAGGAGGCAGTTTTGAGGCATCCTTCTCAACCTGCGAGTTGAATTGGCAACGAAAGGCGAGATCTCCTAGGACGTCAAGGACGAAGAAGGCGATTAGTTCTTTGAGGTCAAAGACTTGGCCTGTCTTGGAATATTCGTCGAGATTTCTGCGGAATTGCACAAGGTGCTCGTCGATGTATTGTTCCATCTCTTTGATTGACTGCAGAGAAAATGCATGTGCCATCTGTCGTCGCCGAAGAGAGTGCACCTTGACAAGTTAGTGGTCAAACCGGGCCTGACAAGTCTCTTGACTCACCTCCTCATCCTGAGTTCCAAACAGGTTGGGGTTGAAGGAAGTGAAACCATCGTAGAATGGAGTCTTGGCCAGAGTTCTACCCGCCTTGTAGATCTTGGGGACGGCATCTTCTTGCCTGAAAGAGAGTTGATTGGGGCCAATGCGGACAACATCACCGTGCCTTTCGTGGAGCGCAATGAGGGTGTCGGGGAGATGGAGGCTCCATAGTTGTCGAACTTTCCAGAGATTTGTAAAAGATGCGAGAAAAGGACCCGGATATTTCGACAAGGGGTGAATGTTGCGGTAGTAGAAGACGTAGAGGACGGCTAATAGAGCTATCAACGCCGTAATCGACGCGAAGAGATGCTCGGATGCGATTTCCAATAGCCTTTCAAAGTCCATGGTAGCTGTGTTAGTAGATGATACCGAATCGTGTTGGAGAACCGATGCTATTATCTATGAAAGCTCAGTCTTATAAGTTGATTTTGCTGCAACCTCGAAGAGTCTGGCCTCGGAATGGTCATAAACGGAAGCGGAAGCGGAAAGGCTCCCTCGGGTGCATCTCCAGGCGATCATACGGCAAAATGATGCACAACTCTTTGCCGCTCGGCATCGTTTTGCGGATCGGCAACTTGAACGTATCAGTCCGTGGTAAACCAAGTTGCTCCGCTGTTAGAGCATTGGTCCTGACAGTGCTAGCTTGGTCCTGACAGTGCTAGCTTGGTCCATGGTGGAGGTTAGAAGCTATGAGGTAGAAACGGGGGTCGTCACAGGTGCTATCAAGACAACTTTCATGAGGCTAGTGTGAGTTTTCTACCTCGAGTGATCGATGTGCTTAATATCTAGCAACGGTTCCATACAACTACATGACACTGCTACAGGACTATTTGACTAGAGACTGCTCAAGAAACCCAATTGCCTTCCGAAGAGACTCGACGGCTATCACATCATCCCCAGCTGAGGTCTCGACGTTGATATTACCAGCCCTTGAGTCAAAACCGTGCTCCGCGTCGGGTGGGTATTCTGTCAACACTTGCACTCCAGATGCCTTGAGCTTCTCTTCCGCCTCGGTACTACACTCGAGTGGCACGGCTGTGTCATTGATACCGTGAAGTAGCATGACGAGTGGGAGGCCGCTCAGGTCGCCAAAGTGGAGTGGAAACAGACGCCGGTGTCCTTCTGGTATTGCCTTGACTCCTTCGGTGGCAATCTGGCGAGCAAGACCGGCGACTCCAGTCATATAGTCAGGAAATAAGGCTTCAATGTGTAGCGCCGCAACAAGAGCGAGTCTCGGGTCAGTCGCCGGGTTGGTGACAGGATAAGCTGAGACTGGCTTCCTCTTGTCGCCTTGAGCCTTCTTCATAGGCCATGCTTCCAAGATACCGCCAGTCTCAACCAGCGGCCGTCCAAATATGTTCATCCCGGGCGTCGTGTACCGAGGCCCAGCGGGATTGAGCATTCCATAAATAAGTAGTAGGGCACTAGGCTTCTTGGAAGATGAGATGGCAGTGTTGAGAGCCAAGTACGCCCCGGCGCTTGACCCAGCCAGCAATATTGAGTCGATAGGGCGGCCTAGTAGCTCTGGGATCGACGAGTAGACCCATTTGTAGGCATCCGCGGCGTCTTCGATAGTGTCATGGGCAGTTGATTCGGGCATTAGGCGATAGTCAGGAGTTACAAAGATCCATCCTCGCGAGGCGCAAGCGTGCACCAGCCAGTATGGCAAAAAGCCAAATCTGTCTCCAACAACCTAGAAAGCGTTCAGCATGATGGATTGTGCAAACAAGGTGAAAGCCCATGGACTGAAGTAGAGCGTGAGGAGACACTCACTAGAAAACCTCCGTGATAGTGAAGTAGGACGACAGCCGGAGACCCATCCGACTTTTCGGGATACACAACGTCAAGGTTGATGGGTCCATCTGGTGTAATTTTGAAAGGTACTGTCTGGGACGTGTACCCGGCGAATCCCTCAAGTGGGAAGCTAGAGGTCGACATGTTGATGGCGGGTTGAAGTTTGACCAACGTTGGGGTACCGGCGATCAAGAGCAGTGGGTCATAAAAGTTTCGAGCGAAAGAATAGGAGGAAACAAAGTCAGAACATTGTGATATTTACTGTAAGAGGTAGAGGTGCTGACTTCCGAACGGAAACCCTGCTTCCTTGGCGCTAGTTCCGCTTCCGAGCGAGCGACCTCAGGTGGAGACTATGTAGATCCGTCCCAGGTTGCAAAGACCCAGCTGCTCCCTGTCCCACCAGCCGAGACGGGTGGAAGGTCAAAGAAGCCATTGAGCTGGTCGCGGACCATTGTGTCTCCCAGGCTGTCGACTGGCATGTCCGTTGCATCCGCCTGCAGCGCTGGGAACAGCTCATCAAACATCATGGCATCGGCATCTGGCGAGCAGTCCAAGTTCTGTGCCTCCTCGCCTTGCCCATTGCTGCTTGGTGCCGTCGTGGCAGAGTAGCTGGATAGCTGCGCCCGAAGCCTCCGTAGGCCCTGAAGGCGCTTCCAAAGGGCCATGAGTAGTGGTGACCGGTTGCTTAGCATTCTTATCATGTCGAGTGCAATGTCAAACTCGACCTTGACGTTGTCGCAGAACATGGAGCTGGCGTTGACAACCGCCAGTAATAGGTTTCCAAAGGCAGTTAGTAGGAGATGCTTGAAGAAGAGAGGGTTGCGCTTGATGATGCCGGTGTTTTCGTTGAGGCCTGAGAGCATCTGCAGCGACTCCTTGGCAATAGCTGCAGCTTTATAGGCATGTCTCTGGTGCTGGGCTATCCGCGTTGGGGATTGGAGGACTGGGCGATAGATCAGATTGTATAGATGGCTCTTGCGGAGGAAAATCACCGCCTGAACATGCCGAATCTCCTGCCCTGGTTGTATAGATTCGAGCTTCATGTCATCAGCCAGGTGCTGGTACCACTGCCCTATTTGGTAGTCGAGATAGTCGAGTTCATCAAAATTGATGGCACTCTCTTTCTCGCCTTGGCTGTTGAGGGCGTGCCACGTCCTGCCTGCCAGCTTGGTCCAGTCGAGAAGCGCCGTCGTCACTGCATCATGACCACCCTGTTAACCCGTCAGCACATCATGACTGCCGTCACAAGGAGAGTTGGCAAACCATTCCATACCATGGCAAATAGTGTTGGATCGATATGACAGTCCTGTATGTAGAACGGGATCCCCTGCCCTAGACTCGTCCTTCTTTCCAGCATGTACACACACCAAAACGTCTGTAGCGCTGCGGCTTGCTCTTCTGAGTTGGCAAAGGAGTTGACGGTCGCTCGACGGTGCAAGCCCATTTCGAGGCAGAGTCTGGCTGCAAAACCAATGATGCGGCCTGTTCGTACTTCTTCGTCGAGGTGATAGTAATAAAGGGCCTAGGAGCGTCCGTCAACATAAATGCACCGCCAAAGTATCTATGGTTTGCTCCCATACCATCAGGACTAGCAACTGTATGTTGTTGATGGAATTAGTGCTCCATAAGAGCCCTTCAATAGCTTCAGTGGCGCTTTGAAGGAGCCTCTGAGCTAAATCATTACGTTCACCGCTCTCTAACGTTCGACCAATGGCCAAAATGAGCTTCAGTTTGTTAGTCTTGTCATGGGACAAGCACTCTGCCAGAGCTCCTCGACTTCTCGTATCGTGAACGTTGACACTCTGCATAACATCAAAAACATTGTGGGCAACCTCTAGCATCTGCTCCTTGCTGACAACAGCATAGAGAGAGCCAGTTTCGGAAAACCACTGTTCAATGTTGTTGATGGCATCTCCTCGATTCAAATCCCACAGAGGGTCTTGGGCCAGGAGCTTCATGAATGGTCCATATTGTGCCAGCTGACATGGTACGTTTGAGGCACGGCTTTTGCCTGGGGTAGACTTGTCTAATATGGTTGCTGGTATTCCCATGGCCTTGAGGTTTCCTTTGACGACTTCAAAGGTAAACTCGGAGCTGGAGGGGCCACAAAATTCGGGTGAGTTATGACCCCCTTCAGACGGCTTCTGGCTTGATCGGGTATCCGATCGGGGACTTGAGTATTGGAAAGTTGCAGGTGATGGGTTTTGTGTAATGTCAAAGGGAGTTTCTTGAGTGACATTTTGAGAAGACCTGGTTGGTCTGGTTGAACCTGGGCTCCTAAGATCTTGTCAGTTATCTAGGTTGTTTTTATGACGAGGTAAGATAAAGAACAATAGAATTGAATGAATAGGAGCTCAACTGACTGTGGATCAGGTTGCTGAATTGCCGGAATGCGAGGTAGTGGGTGATATTCACATGGAATTGAGGATCGAACACACTTCGCACAAGGGTCGGCTCCATCGCATTTGACCTTTCTTCGCTTGCACTCGTTGCTAGGACATGATTCAGACAGATATCTCACAGGGCACTTGTCCAGTACGCAGGCTTACCATGCTTGATTGACATAAGGATCCCTTCTGTTCCGCCGATGCCGATGCACGGCATGTCGGTCGTTACTTGCGACCATTGTACAATGTGGGTTACAGGTAGGTTTAGTAGCTTCGGCTTAAGTCCTTTGGCACTGGGCTACGCGTGGGAATGGCAGGGCAGCGTCGTCCGTAACTTGATCAGAGAGAGAAATGCGTCTACTCCTCTGACCAGACTGGGGGTACAATTCACGGGTCACGCATTATCCGCGATGCATGCCGGATGCTATGCCGAGGTGGAGCTGGCTTCTCCGCTCCCCACGATTACCCAGATCGAGCCTATGTCTTGTTCAAGATGCGGGGAAATACACGGTTCCGAGGAGGGTGTTCCGAGCTTCCGTGAGGTATAGGTACCTTTACACCCGCTTCCGTTCTGCCATATGTGGACGCTAAGAACCCAGATCGACGAGCGTGGGCATTGCTAGCAGTCCCCGACTACTTGTAGCTTTTATGCCATAAACGCAGCTCCTCCTCTCCTGATACAGATCTAAAGACTACTTAGAAACGTATGAGACTCCCCGCACTTCAGAGGGAACCCATACACGTCCTTGCATCGGCCCAGTTCTCAAGGAGGCTATACATTGACGTCGGTGCTTTCATAAATTCGACATGTTCCTACTCCCCTTGCTGCGAAGTTATCCATGTCTGGTAGTTCATCTTGGTCTTTACTTCATCGCCATGACTTTTGCCGAGCGATACGGGTACTACGCGACCAACAGGGCCCCTTCATACGGTGTCCTTGCTAGTCTTAACAATATGGCGGAATATTCCGTGTTGACTCTCCGGAATCCATTATCCAAACAGCGACGGGACAGTCAGGCCTCTTGTGACAAAAGGTGGGCTAATACGAGTGGAAGTCTTCGGCGGATGTCGAGCAGTGAGCATACGGCGAACAACCTGAACGTCATGCTGCTGGATGCGACAAAGCTCTGGTGGAGGAAGCACGGAACAGCTATCTATGCAAGACTCACTAACTTTCAGTGTGCTGACTACATTATGCTACACCTTTATCATGACACTGCCAAGTTTCAATTTCGGGTTGTCAACGCGTAGCAGATGGTGCTGTAGAGCAATTACTCAGAAGGGCACAACGCTGCACCTGTGACAGATTCTCTCGGCCGATATTTGGCATTGGCATTGCGGAAAATGAGAATTGCGTTATACACGATATTCTTGGAATTGGAATTACCTTGATCGTTGGTATACTCCAGGCTTTTCGACAATTCGGCACTCGTAATGCTGGAATGTGGCTTTGCCTTGAAAATGGCCATGGTCCCCAATATAGCATCTCAAGACAACGAGTAAAGGCTAGACAGCTCGTCACCAGGGCCGACAAAGAGGGGAGAGATTATAGGATATAAATAACTCTCACAGGCAGATTACTCAAAGGCCTTCGTAACGCCTCCCTGTCTCTAAAGATACCATCCAGTTTCATCCCAAATTCCAAATAACAAGGTCAATGGGTAGTTTAGCGAGTGTCACCCCCAACTGATCGACAAAATATATATGTCAAAACCTCGAATCTATTATATGTTTACATCATCACCTGTCGCAGGTGAGTAGATCCGGTTTCGGGGCCTTCATACCCCGGGTTCGCTGCAACCCCTCAACGGAGAAATTGCCGAGAATGGTGCCGAGCCCCAGAACCGTTTAACCCCGCCCAACCGTTGATCTTTTTAACGGTTGAGCGGTTTATAACTTCTTTGACAAGACAATTCGGCGAATCTGGCACGATAACACCTATCTTGAACATGGCTACTCGCAAAGGACCTTTCAGACTCGTTACGGTCAACACTGCTCCTGAGAGAGCGAAGCGGTTGATCGGGCGGCTGATCGATGCTTTGAAGGAGGACTATGATATTACTCATGTCGATAACTGTGAAAGTATGTTTGTCCCATCTTCTGTGTATCAAGTATCTCACCTCGGCAGATATCGACCAGGTGGTACCCAAGGTGACTGAACATCGCCCAAACGTCCTAGTAAGATGGCCCCCTATCCTGCTCTGGAGGCTTATAGAGTCAATTGCTAATGCCACCAGTTCTGCGCATCCATGTGGACGCCCGAGGAGGCGGATAAGATTCAAGCCCTGGCAAGATCCATCATCCCGGACATCAAGACGCACGCCATCCCTCAAGGGCTGCAAGTCGAGAAGGGTCCTGACGCGATCGTGGAGTATCTTGTTGAGAAGGTTCCCCCTTTGCTTGACTCGTGAGAGTAGCATTGGTGGAAACGACCCCATGGGAATTGCCGGTGGTGGCGGCGCCAAGTTGAACGCACACAAATGTCACAGAGCCAACTCTAATCTCTGAGGCGCGACTATATAGGGCATGTGATTTGTATTTTCAAACCTTCAACTTGCACAATTTAATTACCACCAGAGTCTAGGCCTTCGAGCTATCACCGTTCAGTCAACCGAGGATCCAGCATTAATCCATGTCTGGCGAGCTAGATGCCAAAAGCAGCAGACAATGCAACCTTGCTTTTGCTTATCAATAGGAGGGATGATGCCAGAGTTGTAGTGGGATAAAAATTACAGTTCAGCGGCCTGGAATTTTTGTATAATTAAACAAGGACCGTCCGTGCCGTGAAAAAAGCCTCATTTGCGTATCCATCGACACGATAAAAGAGGCACCGGCGTCTGCCAAGACACGTCTGCCAAGAGGATATCGAACGATATGTAAACTCTAAGCCTTGACAGCTGAAATTCTCCACGATCCATATCTAATCCCGCAGGCAGCGCTTTTGTGTGGAGAGGGACGCGTGTCGGATCTCACGCATTGATCGGCCTCTCAACCTGCCTGAATGGGGATGACGGGGATGCGGCTCCCCGTGCGAGAATGCCAAGATATGGGGGGACGGACGACGGTTGAGCCGTTGGGATTCGGGGTCGGGGGGACACATTAAGATATGGCAGCTGCAAAGACTCGTAATCTCGCGTGTTTTACTGTCTGTGTACAGGGGCCTCGGTTCTTTGGCCAACAGGCGCTTATGCGTTCGTCATCCTCTCGTGACATTTCAAGGGTCCAACGGGGCAAAGTGCACTTAGGATAAGGAACAAGGGTCTTTAAAGTTCAAGGACATGATCAACAAAGTCTATGTTGCCAGATTGTGCTGGGTACAGTAAAGTAGGCATTTAAACAGTGACAGGCATAAGGACACAATTTCCGACACAAAAATCCCTCGTATCAAAACAAATTACTCCACCACTGACACAAATCAGCCGTCGTGCTCATCCTCAGCGTCTGCGGCCAGCTGCAACAGGTTCTCCTCTCCGGGGGCGTTCTGGGGATATCGCGCATTGAAGCCAATGACGGATCGGGCCTTGAGATAGGTGCTTGTCTTGATCGAGACCTTTTTGTTGGAGACGAGCCACCGGACGCCTTCGCTGCAAGGAGGCGTTGTAAGCGAGCCGGCGTATCTAGAAAGATTATCAGCAAGCCACTCATTATTAGTTGTCGTTTGTCACTACTCACGATTGAAACGACCCAGAGGTCAGGAGCTTGACAAGCTCAGACATGGCCAGCGGCTCCGTGTGAGTGGTTGCGCCAGGGGTCGCAATCTTATCGACAGACCCCAGAACTGTTTCAAGCACAGTGGATGGTGTGGCTGCACTCTGCCGAGGCTCCAGCGACCTCTTTCCTCTGCCGCCTCGGCCGTAGTGGCTCTTGGCAGAAGACGCAGCAGCACCGTCGTCCAGGTCAATGTAAACACCGATGACAGCAATTTCCTCCTCCGCGGTCTGCCACACCATGTGCATCTCCATGGCCATGCTCGTACCGTTGTCAAGATGCTCGCTAGGAAGGTGGAAATGGAACTGCTTGAGCTCGTATGACTTTTCACCAATCTCGAGGCTGCCACCGCCGGCCTCCTCGGCGATCACCTCGACGGTGGTGCCGAGATTCTCAAATTCGGCGCCTTCGGCAAAGTCGGGGATTTCGAGGGTCATCTCGGATGCAGGGATGAGGTTGAACGAGCCCTTGGCCATGTTGATTGGCGACTGGTTCTTGCCCGTGGCGCACGCGGCGTTGGCAGCTGGGTCGAGAGAGTACCAGTTGACCGGGCCCTAACAAGAGTTAAAAAATGTTGGCCCTTGAAAAATGTGACGGGAATATAGTGTTTTCAGGGTTTTGTGCATGTTGTGAGGTTTCATCGAAGGATGATGCTTAACATGAAATCGTGATCGGATCGAAAAACTTACTTTGATACCGTTGTATCCAAACTTGGGTTCTTCAAAGGCTCCAGCCTCAGCTCGAGGATGCAGAAAAGTTCCATAGGCGCAAGAAGCCAGGACCTGGGGAGCCGAAGCGGCCAGGAGAGTAAAGAGGGATGACCAAGCAGGCATGGTGAAGAGTATCCAAAAAGCTGGCGAGTTTCAAATGAAGGTATAGATGCCAGCTATTCCAAACAATGAAAAAAGAAGAAATAATAGTATATGCAGTACTGAAGGGAAACTGAGAAACTGATTCAAACACAATGGAGGGAAACAATATCGAGAGAGGATGGCCTTGCATCTTTAAGTACATTTCGAGTCATGGCCACTTACCTTGAAAAGATCACATCGCATCTGGGTACTACCATGACAAGGCCTCACCCCCCAGGGGCTGTGTGAAGGGGGCCGGGGCTTACATGGGCATTGCAACGCATTCATTGTAAAAGGGCTCACCGGATATCCCACCCCCTGCCCCCAATGGGACCCCGAGGGCCTGTCAGCGAATGTGACGCCACAGGCGCCAGCGCAGGGTCTAGAGCGCCTGCGAGCGAGACCCCTGGGGCCCGCGCTGGAAGACACCTCCTCTGACGGGTTTGACGCTGTCGAGAGGGAGAAAAAAAAGGGTCCTGGGGTTTTAGTGGGCGTCTGGGACACAGAATCTCAGACAAGATGCATCTAAAAATGGAGGCGTTGATGTCGTAGACGCCCACAGCTGCAAGACCGGGCCGCAGAGATCCGAGAGTCTAGAGTTGACTTTTTCTTCATTTCTAATTCCCACCAATAACTCAGATATCCCGATAACTCGTATATCTGCTCGTGTTATTTGCCAAGACAAAGAGAGTTTGGTTGTAGGGTCTTTGCCAAGTCAAACGGCCATGCATCTGCAGGTCGAGTGCAGGTCATTTCAAGAACCAAGAGTCTGGGCAGAGGATCCAAAGTGCGAGATAGATCAACCACGACTGAGCGTATTCTGAGCAGCTCCTTCAGTACAGCTCCCTTCTTCCGAGGTGCCACAACGACTTGCATAGCTATCCCATTCATTTTGCATTCTGCCGCTGCAAGCCAAGGCATCGCATTATTGACGCACTTCCGGTCCGGCTGCGGGCGCACGACGAGACGCGGAAACAGACTGGCGACTCGGCTTGTGTGATGTTCCCTAGCTTACGAATGGTTGAATGCTACGTCTTCTCTCGGTAATCGCGAGCAGCCAAACACAAACACACTCCTTTTCGAGTCCCCGGTGCCTGGAGGTGTTTGCCAAGAGCCCCCTGTCCTCGTTTGGGTAAGGGTTCAGACGAGGTCCAGACAGGGCTGAATCATTTGTCCAGCCCCTTCTTGGCGACCTGATACAACCGTGTGACTCGGATCAAATTTCTTAAATGGTAACCTTTATAGTAAGCTTAAGTTATCACGAGCTACTCTATTTTGTTCTAGTTTGGTGGTGGTGTTTTGGCCCTGTCTGTCCAGCTTTGCTGTGCCACATTTTAGTGCGTGCTGCGCAACGTGGCAGACGCTGTGGCTTTGACCTCGCTCTTTTGGTGGTTTATTAAATCCGACGTCGCGAGACGACGTAAATCCGGCTTCATTGTTAAGCAGAAGATATAATTGATTAAATCCGAATACTATGACGATGGATAAAGTTAAAATAACGATTTAATAATTGACATAATTCGTGTTGTTGTCAACTTTTTATCCATCATTTTCTCTCTTCACCACCAAAAGCTGACATCATCAGCCACTCATTCGGGCTCCTCGGGGACTGCAGGTTAGGTTACCCCTCAGCACAGCAATCACACACTGCCCGCAGTGATTCCACACACTTCAACCTCTCCACGAGTCCCAGGTATCACAGCCTCCACTGTCGGCCGCCGTCAGCTTCTCCCCCGGAAAATGGCCCCCCTGTACAAAAAGGCCCTTGTCCTGGGCGCATCGTCGGGCATCGGAGCCGCCCTCGCAGCAAAGCTCATCGAGACCGGAACAAAGGTCATTGTCGTCGGTCGTCGCAGAGACCGGCTCGACGCCTTTGTGGAGGCACACGGCTCGGATAGTGCGAGCGCCGTGGCTTTCGACGTGACAAATCTCACCGGCGTCAGGGCTTTTGCTGACGAGGTCATTCGCTCCAACCCTGACCTCGACTGTGTGGTTGTCAACTCTGGTATTCAGCGGGGCTTTGACTTTTCGAAGCCCGAGACGGTGGATTTGGATGTACTTGGAGACGAGATCACGACGAACTACACTTCTGCTGTTTACTTGACGACCGCATTTCTTCCTCATCTCAAGAAGCAGACGCAGGGACACCTCGTATATGTCAGCGCCACTCTCGGGTTGATCCCATCCATGATCCGGACCCCGAACTACAATGCCTCCAAGTCTGCACTTCATACATTTATCCTCAATGTGCGGCAGCAGCTCCGCGAGGGAGGGTGCTCCCACGTGCGCATGGTAGAGGTTTTCCCGCCTGCTGTGCAGACCGAGTTGCATGATGAGCACCACCAGCCGGATCTCGTCAATGGCGGGGAGATCGGCATGCCGCTGGGAGAGTATACTGATAAGATGTACGACGGTTTGGTCGGGGGTGATGATCAGTTTGCCATTGGACCGGGTGAGAATCTCCTCAGAGAGGGCGGATGGGAGCATCAGCGAATGCAGCTGTATGAGGCTGGCCAGCAGGTTCTGAAGGGTTCGCTGGCCAAGTATCTGAAAAAGTAACAAACATAATGTCCGTACCGGCAAGGAACTGGCCCGGACCTAGGCTGCATAAGCAGTTGCAATTGGGGTAGTGAGCTGCAATGCCAAGGCACTTGAGACCAATGATAAGAGTCTGGAACAACATGGCAACCGGGATAAGCCCCCGTGACTGTATCGACTAGTTCTATTGATAGATCTAGGTTTGTCTCTAATATTTGTCGCGGTCTCGTGTTTTGTCCCCTAATCTCTCAATTCAGCCCAAGCACATTCGGCGAATGTCAGACAATCCCGACGCAGCGGCACATTTATCTACCCTTGATCACTTGACCACCTATCTTTCTCTCATCGGGACAATATATATGAAAGCGGGACTCATGCATTCAAACATCTTCTCGCAGGGTCCCACGACATAAAAGGCTTGCATCCGAGAACCAGTCCTTGTCCTCCCTCAACAGATCGGAGCTCGGAAAGCTTGAGGGGGATAAGGCGCCGAGAGAAACGTATGTCTCAGCCCTACGTATCAAAATGCTTAGCTATCGATATACGCTTTGCCCAACCTCGGTCTATCAAAATACCGATTGTTGAAACCGCATGTTCGTCAACCTGGGGCGCTTAACCCGAGACACCTGAGGAGCTGTGTCCCTTGAAGCTGCCCGAGTTCGCGCTAATCGAGATAGAATCGGTGGTACTGCGTTCCCGGTTTCCTCCCATGCCTTGAAACTCCGCTTGTAACGCTGTGCCCTCGCAAGTCGCTGCGATCTTGGCGTTCTAGGAGGCCTGGCTCAAGACTCTAGCTTGGTCCGTAGTGCACCCACCCCTCTTCATGGCCGCATCTTCGTACCTCGTATAATTACAGATCACTGTTGAATAAGGTGCTGATCCCCTCAAGCCTCCTGCATCTGCATCCGTGATGATTGACGTGTCGTAGAGGCGTTTGTGCTCCCCTGGCCGGGTGACACCCGCGTCCCCGCCCTGGGTCACCCTCACACACAACCACAGAGGTGGCTTCGGGAATACGGTAAGAAGCATTAAAGTGTAAAAAGTTGATGGTATCTTATTCGCTTCATTAGAGAGCCTCGAGTCCCGATTGGTTGCACCAACGGCAACCTTGGGTACGGCAGACCGAGCAACTACCGAGCCGGACTCCAAGTCTGGTTCAACATGGAGAGATATGCATTTAATTTCAGCCACCTTACTGTTCAAGCTAGCATATCCTCCCTCTTCATTCCAACTATCCTTAGCTATATTGACTTTTGCATAGTGGCTTATCAAAGTACCTAGGCAAGCCAGGCACCTACCTAGACTTGTGGCCCCTCATGAAAGCATCTTCGGAAGTTGTCAACCTTATCACATCTCCGAAACCGTGACATGAATTCCCATTGAGATATTATTTCACACAGTATAGGTACTGAAACAGTGCTTCTGCCAAGTCCTTTCTTGGCATGCGCGCCTTGGGCGACCAATAGCTTCACGTGACTAGCTCCATCCGTCGTCATACAGCCTCGACTCGTCTCAGGCGGAAGCGGTTTTGCTCCTTCAACCACCAAACACCAGCAACCGCCAAAGCAACCCACCATGCGTCTTATTAACATAGAGACGTTAAAACTTGAAACTTTTTTGGGTGAAGTTCCTCCTTATGCTATCTTATCACATACCTGGGGCGAGGGCGAAGTCACCCTTCAGGACCTCGATAGCGATGATCTTGAGGAAAAGCCGGGCTGGGACAAAATTGTGGGATTCTGCCAAACCGTCATGAAGCATCTACCTGATCCGCCGCGGTACGCTTGGGTTGATACCTGCTGCATCGACAAAACTAGCAGCGCTGAGCTGTCCGAGTCCATCAATGCCATGTTTCGCTGGTACAAGGAGTCTCAGTGCTGCTTCGCGTATCTCCAGGACGTGTCATCCGAAAATCCGGGGGAGCTGGAACAGTCTCGCTGGTTCACAAGAGGCTGGACACTTCAGGAACTGCTTGCACCTGTGACGGTCGACTTTTTTGATCAAGATTGGGAGTTCATCGGCAACAAGGTTGACCTTGGCGAAAGAATCTCGCGGAGGACCAACATTGACGTCGAGGCGCTGAGGACTGGGGATATATTGGAGGCGAGTGTTTCTCAAAAGATGTCTTGGGCTTCCAGCAGGCAGACAACAAGGCCTGAAGATCTCGCATACTGCTTGCTCGGCATCTTCGACATCAGCATGACCATGCTTTACGGCGAAGGAGAAAAGGCTTTCATTCGGCTCCAAGAAGAGATTCTCAAGGAGTATGACGACCATACAATATTTGCATGGGACTCATCCTCGGTTTCAGAATCAGCTTCGATAATTGGAATTTTGGCACCTCATCCGTCTTACTTCAGCAAGAGCTCTCACTTTCAACCTCACCCGAGTTCCGGTGACCCAGTAACCATCACCAACCGAGGCATCCGACTTGGGCTCCCCATCATAGAAGAGAGCAAGAATCCTGGGCAGAAGCTTGGTCTCCTCTCTTGCTTCTCGGGCAGGGGTGCTGGCTCAGTTGTAGGTATCGCCCTCTTGCGCAAGTCCCACGATCTCCAAGAGTACAGTCGTACTCGCGCTCCCCCTGTCGAGCTATCCATGCGCGCGTTCAACTTTCCACCGACGACTGTGTTCTTGACAAAGAGGAATGGGTATTCACCTCGAGAAGGGATGATTAGCAAGTGCTGGCTTCATTATTGGCCCAAGGTCCAGCCTGTACGGTGTTACCCGACTGGTTCGTGGCAACACGATGCCCTCACTGAAAACATGACGATGAGACTCCCCAAGAGTGATGCAGAAGAGGTCAAAGCAAGCATCGTATTCCGGGTGGCTTCATCGGGGGCATGTTTCTCTCTGGCACTCACTGTGAGGCCAAGGGAGAGAACAGGCAAGGTCGGCCTGATACCAGTCTCGAAAGAAGCGAACCAGGCGGATCATGTGTTCAAGATGCTGGGGAACCAGGCGAATCTAAAGGTGCCTGGTCTGGCTGTGTATGCGGAGTGTCGAGTCCAGTCGATTCGAGGGTCATGGATGTGTGATATCAAGGTTACTACCAGTTAGGGACTGATGGATGGACTGGCTGAAGTCGTGATGATGAGCATGATGCTATCCAGGATAGAACACTTGTAGGCCTCATCTTGTTTAACTGTTGGCTTTGCAGAAGCATCTCGGGGTTTACCTCGCAGGCTAGACATACAGCAGTTTCGCCAAGAGTCTGACCTTGGACCAAGGCTATCATTGCTTCAGGTTTAACATCTTGGCGATGTCCCCAGTCTTGGCTTGGAAGGATCGACAATGCCCAGATTCAATCAATCTAAAACACCCCACTCGAGGTAATTCCGCATTCCTTCCGCACTCTCGCCTCGTGAGCGTGCTAATCTGCCTCATCGCGCTCAGCTGGTCAACCTTGCAGGGGTCACGGGTCTTGGCGGACCAAGATAAAGACGCATGGGCATTCCTCATCTTTTAACCTCAAACAAACCTTCATCTCTTTACTCATAGAATCTTTGATTCAATTACGCAATCATGTGTTTCCCACGGCGGAGCAAAAAGCCGCAACAGCCAGAGTTCAACATTTACGACATCAACTCTCGGCCTGTCTTTAACGATGCATCGAGCTTCAAGCGACAAAAGCTCCACAAAAGTCGAAGGACTAAGCGTGACGGATGGAGTTGGTGGTATGATGCTGTGTGGTTTGGCAGTGACAGCCACAAAAGGAACAGGAGAAGATCGAGATATGGGGATGGAGGAGGAGGCGGAGGCTGCGGTGGTGGAGGGGGGCAAGGATGGTATGGAGGAGAGAGTGGTTGCGGAGATGGAGGAGGTGGTGATGGGGGTGGAGGCGGCGGTGGCGGAGGTGAATAAGATGGGCCTTGGAAGTATGTTCAATCTCTTTTCAACGGGTTCAAGATCAATCACCCAAGTGGAAGTTTTAAAATGAAACGTCTCTATCCGTGCTTTCCTCTTTGGTTACTTCTATTGGCAACCATTCGGGTCTACTCCAGCCGAGAATTTCATGTCACGAACGAAGGAGCCCGATTTCGGTGCCAGTCAAGCCCTGGAGATGTTTCAACGGACTAAGACAAACTGCTTGGTTCCCCTATCCCTTCATAGGCTATAAAATCTGAGACTAGACCGGTCAGGAGATTGTCAACTGCATCTGACATGCCCGCGTCTGAGATTTCAGCCATCCACTGAGTTAAGCTTCCTGATGCAGTATCACCTGCATCCATTGTCGAGAGCTGCACGCCCGACTGCTCTCTACCTCTATCTGCCATCATCTTGTTGGTGCGGCTGCAGAGAGCCTCGAACATGTCTCTGTAGGGAACGGCACTCTTAAACCGCTCAGTTATCACTGTCAAAAGCATCGTGCAACTTGTGAGTGTGTTGTCCATGTCGTCGAGTGAAGTTTTGTTACGGACAGCAGCCGATGTCCAGAGACAATGGAGGTATGTTAACCCAGCAGAGAAAATGACGTGAAGAGTACCCCAGGTGCAGTTCACTGGTTTCCCAATGTATAACCGCCGATTCTTCAAGCAGATGCTCTCGGCGGCAAAAGCACATTCCAGGAATACATCATCATTTGCACCCTCTGAATGATTAATCAATCGACCTCGGTAGAGCATGATGATAGTTTCACTATAGCTGAGATCATACCAATCCTGGGTTGCGAGGATTGATAGGGCAGCTCCAGTCCGAGGTGGTATTGGAGGAGTGGAAGCAATCCAAGCGTCAATCTCTGCCCGAAATAGAGCAGTTAGATTGTCACGGGTTGTATTGTCCATGTTGCTGCTCACGTCTGAATACAAAGACGCGTGTAGACGTGCCCAGATATGGCGGAGTCGAAAGACATGAAGTGCAGTTGACATGGTTGTAGAAAAATCACCGTCGGGGCTCCGCGGTTCTCCTAGGATATCGGTCTCGGTTATATTCGAGTCATCGATATCCAATGGGAACTGAGTGTCCAATCCAAGTCAGTACTTGCCGAACTTCTACGAGAGGCCACCTACCTCGGCATCAACCTCTTGCAGAGGAATGCCTAAAGGGCGCCCTAGTATCAATGCTGCGTAGCAGTCAATTCCAAAAGCACACCAAAAGACTCTCTTTCGCATCTCAAGACGTAGAGGGTCTGTGTTAGACCCAAAGCGATTGACGCTGCGGTGATATCCAAGTTCAATGCATTGGCGAAGTGCTAAGCCGGACAGTTTCCTACCTCGTTATCAGTTCACCTCATGGTAACTATCATGGAGCAACCCACCAGATGGATGGACCTCGAGAGCTTCTAAGGGAATACATGGTGTAGCAAAGGATGGCTTGTATGGCTTCCAGGTTGTTGCGCGATAAAATATCGACGATGTAAAACTGCGCTGATACGTAAAGTTGCTGAAGAAGTATCAGCGGTGATTGCTACATGATTCTGGATATAATTTACCTGCGGCAGTGATCCTGAGTTTGACAGCAGCAAGGCTCCAACAGCATACACCTAGAACGTTTAGTCATGACATCGACAGGTCGAGTTGAAGACGTAGCCTACCATATTGACAAAAAACAGTGGGACGGGATCAAATTCCAGCTCTCCGATGGTGTTGGATGGCCTGATAAGCGCGTCTTCCCAGCGCCTGAACGTGGGTTCATGTAGAAAAGGGTACTGAGGATGAATATTCTCAAAGTAGGCGTTGCTCAGAGAGATACCTAGCTCATAATCAGGTAGAAAACACGGAGCTGGTGCTGCTGCTGCTGCATCATCTTGATGGGCATTCAAAGACTCCAAATGGTTTCCCGGAAAAGGTTGATGGAGTGAAGCGTGTATCACGTGTGAGAAGGAGAAGACAGATGATGAACCCAAATAGTGCGGTGCTTCCCCATCAGCTGTCATACCCAGGAGAGCGACTTTGCTCGACAATTCACTGGCGATATCGTCGTCGTCCTTTGTCTGAGATACCGTCGGGGAAGAGCCACTGGCTGCATCCTCCGTTCTCGGAGCTGCGACTGGCGGAGCAATGCTTCCCTGGCGTGTCCTCCGTAGTAGGTCCTCAAGAAATGCAACCTTTCCTTCTAATGTTTCTACGTAATTCCGCGGCTGGTGTCTTCTTGTTCCTGGGTCTTCGACGAGGCATGCTGTGACAATATGAGCAGGGATGTAAAGACTGCTGCCTCTTTATGATTTACCAATGTCATAGCGTTGGCAGTTCACACAGGATGGTACCTGGTTATCACACTATGTAGATCAATATGGCATTCCGAGTTCGTCATGGCCATTCATACCTTCAGTTTCCGTTCTTTGCAGTTAATGCAAGCCAACTGTGCTCTTGGGCCGGTACGGATCCGTCGAGAGCCGGGTAATGCCTGCCTGTGACCAAGATTCTGCATCTTGATGTCGAGGTCTGAGCAAACGTCGATGTGATCTTCTGGTGGTCACCAAGCCGCCACCTGTTTGAAAAGACGGGAGTGTTTTGGCGGCACTTATTTTGATCGGCTGGAAAGACGCGATCAATGTTATTAGTTACATCTTGCCCCGAATTTCAAGCCGGTGACTTTAGGTATTTTCTTATCAGACCCGGAGTACTTCCCCGCTCTCTGCTCTCCTTGGATGATCGTATAGTTCCGTGGAAATCTCCGTGGAAAGTTCCGTCTAGCGCCAAATATTTTGAAGTCTTGCTGAGATTTCATTGGCTTCCCGGAAGAATACGGTTACCGTAGAAACTTGGCCATGGAACAATACACATTCACACATCCCCAGAATTCACTGACTCGGGCCCTGACAAACTGCATCCTCCTAAAGTCAGGAACTAATTTAGATATGGCCTTGAGATCTCTAAAGTTTTCTCCTCGTAAATATGGCAGTGGGCCGATAAACTAGCCTTATTAGATGTAAAGAAGCTGATCTTGTGTATTGAAACGAGGTGGGAGTCTTAGATGGAGATCTTTATCCTCCTTAGTTTATCTACCACGGACTATTTCAACCGCGACTGAGGCTAAACTTTGACCTGAATACAAGAGAGGGCCACATGCACACAGTGGATTGCAGCCTACAAGGACGACTTCAATGGGGCTTCCTCCAACCCCATCTTAGCGACCTCCTGAGCTACGCCCCAGCAGAGTTCGTATCCCGCTCCGCCAGCTCCATACGCATGAATGAGCTTAACTACACGGTGGTCGTTGCTTTCACCGATCTGCGTAGTTGAAAGATGAAGAGGCTCGCAAGACAATCGCAACCCTCCTTTTCGCTCGGGTCTTCTTCCAACAATGTCTCTAATGACATCAAACTTCGAGTTTGCGTTCAAGATGGCCGGGTACATCTTCGCCGCCTGGGCCAAGAGACGGTTTCTTGTCTCCCGTGATGCTCTTGCTGACCAGTTGTTGGGTTCCTTCGTGCCTCCAATGATGGTGCCACCTTCAAGCGGTCGAGGAATGATGAAGGTCCATGAACCGTCTTTGTTCTGCTGTGTGATGGTTTTGTCGCAGGTGTTGCCAACAAGGCAAGTTTGGCCTATATGTATGATGAATCAATAACTGCTGGCGGGGAAGAGAGGATCGGGGATACACAAAATAACGACCATGGAAGAATATATACAGGCTAGCAAAAGACCGAACAGCTAAATACTGACCTCTAACAGGGAACACATCAGGATCCCCGAAGCCCACTCCTGAGCAGTTCACAACCACCTGGACGCTTGGAGCAAGGCTTGCGGCCTCAGCTAGGCTGGAGAGCTTCAAACGCATCGTCTTCCCACCGCGGAGAACAAAACGACGGAGCAGAAATGCACAATAGACGGGCGGGTTCAGGCACCACGCCTGGTACTTGCTTCCAAACTTGATGTTGGGCTGCAGTTCGTGCTGTTGGAGTAGCTGAAAGCCCTCGGCTTCGGAGTAGCCACCTTGCAACTTCAGATACTCTTCAGAAGGGTCTTCCAAGTAGTCGAAGGCATCCACGAACTTGATTCCTGCCTCGGGGTAGATCTTGGACTGTGCGCGGAAAACGTCCCAGGTGACTTGTTCGAGCTCTCGGTCGCGGATTTGGCGAGGTGTCGTACAGGGCGCAATTCGAGAGTGAGCGCCTGCCCAAGGAGAGGCATAGTTGATGGATTCGTCGCCCGGAAACTCGGTGGCAACGATGGTGATGGATCCACGGGGTTTGTTTCCCGTCAATCTTTCCTGAAGTTCCAAGGCCGCCGTGATACCTAGGATTCCGGCTCTGGTGTGACCGATTAATTAGCGATATTTCATTGCCAATGGAATAGCAAGTCAATGGATAACAGCAAGGAGGTTAATAACAAGCGAATGTGTATAGGCTGAGGTTGAGGCTTGTCTCCTTACCCAACAACGACAATCTGACAGGACTGATCCATGGTGGCAGGCCCCTCTGGCAAATAACAAAGCCTTTCAGTAATTTTGGTGCCGATCGAGGTTTTGTGACGTCGATAATCTTTCGCGTTTGACTTCCCTAGTCACCAAGAGAATCTTGGAAACAGCAGTTGATAAAAGGTTTCTTGGTAGTTGTAGCCAGAGGGCCGGGTTGTATTGTAGTGTATCCGAGAGCAGAACCCACTTCTACCTCAGCTATTAATCGAGGACGCAAGAGCAGTCATTTGTGTTCCATTGCAAAGTAATACCCAAGCTTGGCTTAGCCTCCGAAGGTGACTGGCATCATGCAAGAGTGATTATCAAGACCATACCCCGTCTTGGGCCTAATGAAACCCGAGTCATGCAGCAGCTTATCTCAGATGTAAAAGAATGCCCAACTTTGGCCTAGGACCCAATTGTAGAAAGGAGAGTGTGGTAGATATCATCCAGAACGCGGGGAAGATTTGATCCCTTGAACTAACAGCCCACCATGTGGGCAGACGAATTGGTCGTTGTTGAATGACTATTGGCCGCTCGTATTCTTCCGCAAACGCCTTTATGTTATTGGCTGGGCGAAGAGGGGAAGAATTTGCTAGGGCTTTGCGGGACTAGAAACGGCTGAACCTGGTTCCAACCCCGGATGTTCGTTATCATGATACACCCTGATAAGTTTCCCAGACGTACTCCGTACAGATTCATGTATAAGAAGAAACAGGCCTTTTTGTCTTGTCTGGCTTTCTGCCTTGTCCATGATCTTCTCTCATCTTGCTCAAAACCGTCAGCAACATGCCTACTTCTTCCCCAACTCAGGAAAACCCACCTAGTTCTCATGCCATGAGCAAAGGGACTCAAAACCCTACCGACCAAAAGCTCCAGACAGAGCCTGCCCCTTCTGCCGACATCCATGCTGGTAGCACCATCATGTTTCCTCCTGGCACCGTACGCCTCGAGGATCCGGATGCTGCCGCAAGTCGTGAAGGCATTATCCTGCAACCGCGACCGACCGAAGACCCGAATGATCCGTTGAACTGGCCAAACTGGCGCAAATACGTCAACTTTGGACTTGTTAGCTTCTATGTCCTGATGGTCTCCGAGTTTATCAACTCTGCTGGTCCGACGTGGGGTCCGATGCAGAAAGAACTCGGGTTTAGCGATGAGGCCCTGACGGCGAGTTATGCCATCGGCTGCGCATTTCTCGCGGTTGGCGCCGTCCTGCTTGTTCCCTTCGCTCTCAAATTCGGTCGCCGGCCCCTTTACCTTTTCAGCTCGTTAGTTCAAACTAGCGTAGGTGTCTGGTCAGCCAAGATCCAAAATGTGCCTGACCTCCTTCTAGTCAATGCCATTAATAATGTGTTTGGAGCGCTGGCCGAAGTCATTGTGCAAATGACCATCGCAGACGTCTTCTTCATTCACCAGCGTGGAACTTTGAACAGCATCTACATCTGGTTCTGGCAGATATCTGTTTCCCTTGGCCCATTTATCGCTGGCTACATCACTACGGGTCAAGGTTGGAGATGGGTCTGGTGGTGGAATGCCATCCTTTTTGGTGCCTTCTTTATCCTTGTCTGTTTCTGTTATGAAGAAACAAAATTCTGCGCTGAGAATTCACCCGCATCTGTTCAGCCCTCGAAGCCTGGCCACAACCAAGACGTTGAAGATGATTCGAAGCCAGGAGCGGACGGACACTGGCCAACCTCGGTCGTAGCTGAGGAGTGTTCGCAGCATAACCCATATGCTGTCAGGATCAATTACAACATTCCCAAGAAGACGTACCGGCAACGGCTGGCGCTTACAACTACCACGTCATCTTCTGGTGGCCTTAAAACCCTCCTCAGCCATATGTACCAGCCTCTAGTTCTCCTTACCACTGTTCCGGCGGTTGCCTATACCGCACTCGCCTATGGCATCTTGACCGCAATGTCGGATGTCATGTCGACAACACTCTCACTCTACATGACCAAACCGCCATATAGTTTTGCACCCAACGAAATTGGCCTCATGAATCTATCCAAGCTAGTTGGCAGTACAATCGGCACTCTGATTGTCGGCCCTGTCAGTGATGCTCTGATTCTAAGGCTCGCCCGTCGGAACAACGGTATATACGAACCGGAAACACGATTGTGGAGTCTTGTCCCTTTTCTTCCTCTAATCCCCGCAGGGGCGTTGCTCTTTGGACTTGGTCTGCAGAATGGTCTAGCATGGCCTATTATTGCTGTCGCTTTGGCACTCTACAAGCTTGGAATGTCGCCAGTGAATAGCATCACCATCACCTACCTCACCGATTCCTACCAGGACGTAAGTCTGCAACCAATCTTTGGCCCTTTTTGAACATGTTGAGACTAAGAGAAGTAGGTCATTGGTGATGCATTAGTTGGCGTCACCATCATCCGCAATACCTTTAGCACCGCCTTTATTTTCGCTCTCGACCCTTGGATTCGTTCTGTGGGCATTCAGTGGGTCCTGATAACGATTGTTCTGATCACTACCGTGATTCTCTCCTTGACCGGCGTTTTGATCAAGTACGGAAAGGCATTTCGCGCACACACCGCTGAGAGATACCAGCGTTACGCGCTCCTTCAGTACAAGGAGAGATGAGCCGCTTCGAGAAGGTTGGCATGGGAGCAGCATCAGGGGTCTTGGACTAGTGTACCATGTTAAGCAACTATCAGTCCTTACTCGTTGGGTCTCTCACTTGGTTTGGGGTATGGCAAGGGTGGAGGCCTCGGTGGTGGTTGGATTAGACTCTCCACTTGTAACTTGTCCCTTTCATTCTTTGACGTTTTAAGAGGTGGCTCGATTGGAGGCAGAGAACCCCGGAGGCTCATTTTTGAGACGGGATGTTCAATAAATCATTGTAATTTGAGTGAATCGCCATATTGATAACGAGGCCCCAATGAGTGTCTGTCCAGCCTTCGTTCCTCCCAGGGTCAGCAACTTGGCCTTGGTCAGGCCACCAACCACGTCAAGGACAGCACCCTCTTCAAGGCTCTTAAGGTCTAGACATTGTCGAAAAGAAGCAACAAGGATTCCAATTTAATATTTTAGACAAGGAATATCGAGTTCCTGTATGCTCGGGTTTCCCATGTGCTGATAGCCAAGCCCCGGGTTATGTAACCAATCCTGACCATCACGCGACTCTTGGCCTCACGTTACATATCATACCCTCGTCCTCGGCAGACCGACTCACTCATTCTTCATCTACCCCGAAATACAATGGTCGAATGTTTCGCCCATGGCGTTGGTGATAAGCCCTTCCTCTCGCAAGGGCCAGCGGGACCAAGTCCATTTGTCTGTCCGTACGCACTGCGATGCGTGTGGTTTCTACCTCTTGGTCGGGGAGCCGTTTCTCTGCAGTACGTGCATCTCACCACTACCGGGATGATCCCCTCCAAGCCCTTTACTCACCGCTCAATAGTTGAATGTCCTGCTACAGGCCAGCCAAGGGTCTACGGCCTCTTCAGACTCCCACTGCATTGCCCCCTTGGCCAGACATTTCACAGCCTACGGCTATGTCGTCAGCCTTTTTGTGATGCTTGCAATGAAGCCCCCGACGTGGCGACAATCCACACCGAGTGCTTCAACCTTTTCATGCAGAAGTGCACAGCTACGGACAAGCTAGAGAGGCTGGCCTGTTTCGCTACGTGGAGAGAGCCCTGGCATGCCGGTCCATCTCTGGGGCTCCGTCCTCGCCTGGATATCAAGAGAGCGATGCATCTCGCCGCTGACCTGTGCGACATGCAGAGACTTGGTTCTCTCCCTCTTGAGATTGCGGAAATGATTCAGCGCCTTTCAGAATCTGCTGTTTTCTGGCGCTATGCTTCTGTGATGGAACTCGTCGACCGCGCATCTACGACCTGGAATACGGAGAAGCAAGCACTCAGCTCATATGACATCGCCCAGATCGATTCATGGGAACGGGGCCTTTCACCGATTCTTATTCGTAGCCCACGTTACTCTACTCCTAATGCGATTATCCGTATCAAGATAGATTCGTGTGGAATCAGTAGCATCGAGAGATTGCTCGAGGCTCCCTCGCCCTCAAACTCTCGCTCTGATTCTTTAGCCTATATCGTCGAGGCCGAGCACTCTCTGAGGAATACGACTGTTAATTTCAAGGTGTGTCGCACGTTACATGTGTCCCTCAGTTTCTTGCCTTTTCTAACATAGCCAGTTTGGACTTTGTCGCCTTGCTCCCCTCCCGGGACTTAATCTTCTTCATATCTGGGATAAGCCATGCCCTCAAAGACCAGTCGATTGTGTTCTCTACAGCTCTTCCCAACTATCAAAACAGTCTTGGTTTCGTCAACTGAGGACCATCGACCCCCGAGACTGCACAGGCGTCACTTTCTTCCTCGGCTCTGAAACCTGGGCGATTCATGTTCATTCGTCTTTGGAGCCAACCGCCGAGGCTACTTTCCACAAGCTCTCTCAAGAGAGACAGCACAATGTGGTTTGGGTTTATGTTCCCTTACCCGCCAAAGACTGTGTCGAGGCTTTTGGGATTCAGAATGAGTGGTCCAATACTGGCACTCCACGTCAGGGCGCATGCTATCTGGTATGATTCTCCTTGATTTGTCTTGACGTCGGCTTTCTAACAGCAGTAGATACGAACCAAGCTCTGCGGTGACATTACCATTGGATCATATCAGAGAGGAGAAACCACGGTCCTTTCCAGAACCACAGCCTATGGTATTGCCTTGGTATACGATGTCCCTGAATTTTCCCCAATATCATTTCTTGGTGTAACATCCAACAGCAAGGACCAAGTCGAGTTTACGCCTAATTCTCCCGTTTCTTCCCTTCCCCCCTTTAGAAGACCCTTCTTCTCCTCGGCACCTCTTTCAGGTGTTATCAGAGTCGAGATCTTTCGTGATCCAGACACAGGGTTCTGCCAAGGTATACTTTTGACATACGGCAATGGGGGCCAACGAGCGCTGGGGCAATGCCGAGTTGCAATTGACTGTTCAAGAACCTGTACGCTTCCAACGTGGATTTGCATTGCCAACTTCCAGCATAATCCTCCAAAGCGAGGTTATCGACTTCAAGTCAGCGAGGTGGAGGTGACACATGCCACTGAGCACACTCATCGCTTTCAGGGAGTACAGTGGGAATGCTTTCCGATGAAAGGATGGTTGGAGTTTTGGTTCCGTCGGCAGGAGTCTCAAGTATACCATGTTTGGGGAGATTAGTATGGATGTCTCTTTTAGTTGTCCTTCAGGTTCACAGTAATGCCGGCGGGATTATCACATGTTCGACACCGAGCAGGGGATGAGGCCCAGTTGGAGTTTTTTAGACCTAAGAAGAAGAAGATATTAGATTGGCCTTTCGCCACTTCAGAGAAGCTGTGCCATCTCTAACAAGCGCTGATGCAGACACAATCACAAAAACAGTCGGGTTACGACAGATAGTGGGATTGTTCGGCAGGCAGGGAGTTCTAAGTAGTTTTGGACGAGGCAGAACCAAGACGAGGGTCCAGCATAAAAGAAGAAGAACAAAAGGTCAAAGGGATAACAGTAAGTAATGGAAGAGGTCACACCAGTAAAGAATTAAAAATAGAATAAAGCGAATGCAAAAATTCAAGTTGAGTCCCCGAGACCTGGTTCGAACAGGTGACCTTTCGGTTTCGAGGTAAGGCAGTTACAGCCGAACGCTCTTCCAACTGAGCTACTCGGGGATCAGTGGTCGATGCAAGGGAGGCAAATATTAAGGACTATACGTGTGCAACTTAGCACACCCTCATCTCGAATTTGTGGTTTCACAATTGCTCTAATGCATTCTGTTTAATACCATTACGATAGATTTACCCCATTCTTCATACAATATCGGTCGTCTAGGCTAAAAAGAACTCCAACATGACCGGGCTCTGTCCCACCCCCAAGTAACGGCCAAGCCTTCAGCGCCAGACCATGTTCCAGCAGCTGAACAACCCACACGACTGTCCATACCACATCATGAAGATGGGTACACCAGTTGCGCTGCTCTACCACCACTATCCATTCGAAGGTGGTCGCCATGATCACCAGACATGATTTGTCCACTCAGAACAACATCTTGATCAGCAAAACCTGCACCTCGACTGCGCTTGGATCTCGCCTTTTGCTAGCTCCCACGCGGAAACTAGCCGCTAGCGAATACTACGCCGGGAGCACCCCGTCAAGCCACACAGTTACATCGATCTCGAGATCCCTCGGCCTTGCACGTTCAGATTGGATTAATTAAAAGAAGAGGCTTGTGACGCCGCGGCCTCGGGCAACTGAGCCGTCTTTGCGAGAAGAGGAATCAGGCTGGAGATCAGCCACATCGCACCATCTAACGATGCGGCGTTGGAGAATTTTTCGTTGGTGGTGTTTAGTGTCCTGTAGGCTGCTGAAAAAAGAAACAAGAAAAGAGCCCCATAGAGGCATGACAACGGTCGAGCCCTTTACCAACAGAATCAGATGCATCCAGTGGCCCAGTCTGTCGGGAGGTGTCAAAGAGAATGGGTAAATGACGAGCAGGACACGTCATGAAGCGTGAGCGCATTATTTAGACTCGCAGCAGGTTTTCGCTCTTGTCGGGATCGTGAAACCGTGATAAGCATGATCAACAGAGACGGCGTTGCAACGCGATGATGCAGGTCTCTCGTTTTGGCTTCCACGTGCTGAGTGGCAGAGCTGAAGAGTCAAGCCACTGGGTCGTTTTCTCCTCGCGTGCAGAACAGGTCCAGACCCCTTTGACAGTCGGAAGGGCCGTTGAGCTTAGTTCCAGTGTCGCCTGGGAAGATGGCTTCACGAGGTGGGGAGGGAGGCTGTTTGTGACACGCAGTCAGTTCTCAGAGATCGGGAGAGCTCTTGAAGCCCTTGACCATGTGGATCGCCAGATGCTTGCTTAGGTTGAGCATTTCAGCTCCGATGACCTGGTCTCAGTGGAGATGAAGCCGCAGGAAACAGTGGGTAGAGCAGCATCTCTCAGCATCGAGAGTGAAGAATGCGAACCCAGGGGCCCCTTGCAGTCAATGCAAGCCTCTCCCAACACGGACAATTTCGCTCAGGCCGCTTGATTGCTCACGCGTGGGTGTTTGCATCACGGACTTTGCTTTGTTTTTTCTGCACGCGCCTCTCATTTGAGCCTCGACAGGTGAGACCCGGGGAGCAGGGAGCCCACCGCCACGATTTTTACAAACCTTCAGTCAGCCACGGGAGAGTCTAGATCGTCAGGTTCATCGAGGAGCCATGATCAAAGAGAAACAAGTGCTCCGTAAAAGCCGTTTGTGGCTTTGGTAGTTTCGGCAACGGGCCGCCGTGCCAGGGGGGGTAGTAGAAGATCACGTCACATTGAGACACAGAGTCATGGGATCAAAGAGTGAAGAGGAAGAAAGACTGGTTATTCAGTCGCGTTTTCATTAAGAATAATTGAAGCATCAAAATCCCTCCCAGAAGAAACCCCGCCAAAAGAACATTCACCGTAAACTCCTATACTCGTAAAAATGACCCAGACCCTTAAATTAACGGGCTGTGGGGATTCCATTACCAGCCTCGAGGGTATCGTTAGAGTCGATCGAGCATCGTCGATCCTTGACAAACTTTGGCCAGGTGTTGGTCAGGACCAGGTACTTGATGCTTCCCTCGGCGTCGTCGAATACGCCCGCGTCAAAGCCCTCGGGGATGTCGCCCCAGTAGAGGGCCTTGTCACCGATGTGCTCGACGTCGTGGTTGATGGACTCGGTCATGATACCTGTCTCGGAGCCGTGTGAGGATGCTGATGAGGACTTGACCTTTGTTGTCATGGCGAATGAGTCAAAGGGCGTCGCGGGGTCGATGTTGCGCTTGTCGCCGTAGAGAATGCGTGCTGAGCTCTCAAAGACGGCCTCGAGTTTTCTTAGGTCTTGCGAGGATAGGTTGACCTGGAACTCGGCGTCGCGGGAGCTGACAAAGTTGGTGTAGATGCGGAGGGCGCTGTTGAATCGTTCGCGGACGAGCTCCTGTACTGAGGCGTCCTTGATCTTCTCGGGGTCGCGGACAGCCGGTGGTAGTGATGCCTTCCACTCGGCTACGGCTCTCAAGAAGGCAATGTTTTCACCAGAAAAGTCGCGAAGGGCTGAGAATTGCTGAAGAGGCTCGGGGTTGCGCTCAAGGACATACTCAAGAGCCTCCATGGTCAAGATACTCTCGCCGGAGCCGCTGCTCTTGACGGAGCCGTCCTTGGACCAAGCTGTAAAGGCAGACACGGCGACTGTTGTTGATCCAGTGGCGACAGACCTGGCACCCTTGCTAGCAGCCTTCTTGTTGAGCTGCCATTGAGCAATAGAGTCGAGGGTCTCTTGTCGCAGAGTCTGGTGTCGGATGACCTCGACGCAGGGGAGGAAGACGGTAAAGATCTCGATCATCATGATGGAGATGGCGAGCCTAGGCGCAGTGAGCTTTGCATGTTCTCGAACAAAGTGTAGGTAGGGAGAGGTTGCTTACCATTGAGGAGGAATCCAGTACTTGTTGACGGGAGCCATGGCGGGAACATACAAGGCGATGAGCCACATAGGTGTAGCGTGAAGACTGTGTCTCGGTCAGTGGGGTCCAAGTATGTCATCGCAAGGGATACTGACCTGGCGAGGCAGCAAGCAATGGTCTGCGTCCTCCATCCCTGCGTATCGTTGACACCGCGAGCCTGCCAGAGGATGTAAGGGGCGACGATCCATGCCCAGAAGAACTGCCAAAAGACAGAGGGCCACCTGTCGACATGTTAGTCGGGATCAATCTCGGTGGGACATTGAGGCCTACCATTCCCAGCCCTTGCCCATCTGAGACTTGCGGTACTCTTCCGAGCCGGGATGGAGCTCGGTGCCGGGGATACCGAACGAAGGGTGGAATTTCCGAGAGATAAGAAACATGGTGACGGTGAGGATGAGCTGAGAAGAGTCAGTTGAAGATCGTTGAGATGTCTATCGTATGTGTCGTACCTGAACAGCCATGCCTGCGCCGATGGTGATGTAGATCTTTTTGTTATAATCAAGAGACTTGAATCGAGCAATGAGAGAACCGGGACGAGATCGGTTGGTCTTGGAAGGTGACTTTTCGTCCATGGCAAACAGCTCCTTTTGCTGCTTGGCGACATGGAGGAAGCGGCTGTTGGAGGCGTGGAAGAGGGCGACACCAAAGGGAAAGTAGGTGCTCATGATCCAGAACTCGCCCTCGGGGGTCCAGAGCGGGAAGTAGACGTAGCCCGTCTGGACGGCGCCCCAGTATAGGTGCAGGAGGATGATGGCAGCAAACGACAGAGGAAGACCTCGGATCCTGAGCAGAGGCATATCGCGACGGCGCCAGAGAAAGTACATTCCACCCGCCAGTATAAACGTCCAGGCGAGGGCAAAGACGATCCAGAAGATGCCCAGGGCATCGAGCTGCGGCTCGGGCTTTGGGGTCCCCGACTCGGCCATTGTTGCTGTCTGCTTGCTGCTTTCTCCTGTTGTTTGATGTGGAGAGAGTAAAAACGTGGGACGGGATGAAAGTCGAAGAGGGGGAATGGGAACAAGTTAATGAACGTGGTTTTGAAAGGAATGTGTGGTCTCCGCCAACAAAAAGCACAGGGAAGCGGAGATGACGAGTTATTATGTATTGGACGACAAGTGTCTGAGAGAGAGGGAAGAAGAGCAAACAACTCTCAACCCCTGCCCTGGCCTCCAGCTCGGGAGGAAGCACACTAGCCTCGAGTGAATCTGGCTCCCGATCGTGTTGATCCTGGCCTCTTGCGAAGTAGGGCTGCCTCTAGCCCTGGCCTCTTACCCTTGTCTTCCGATATGTCAACCCGCCAGTCCGGGAGAGAGAGCTGCTTGGAGGGGGGACGGGCCACCACACATTGAGATATCGGAAGAAGGCCCCAGCTCCCCATCATCGAGTTGGCAAGCATCGAACGCTCAGACGGGGATCGTGCAGCAAGAGAGCCCACCCCTTACCGAAAGGGCCAAGCAGTTGTGCAAGGATAAGCCGTTTTTTTGTCTAGTACACCCCCTACGCAAATGTAGATCGTCGCAATAGCTCGGGAGAGCCGTATTTGCTTCTTGCTCATTCTCCCAGAGCCCAAGGGCGGCAGGGAAAAGTGGCTGACACAACAGGGCAAGGATCAGCGGCGCCCACGGCCAACCACGGGTGCCTTTTACAAGCTGCGAGGGATCAGCGCCTCCCCGGTTGCCCTGAAGACCAGGAAAAAAAGCCCTTGCTTTGGGAGGAGGAGATTGTGTGTGCCCAGCCAAACTCTGTCAAGCCACGTAGAGCCAGCCTCTTTCTACAGGCGCAGCGTTTCCCTGTGTGTCTCTCTTGTTCTTGTTTCTTTTGCTGGGCCTTGGCCTTGGGTTCAGGCGCCTCCATGACGAATAATGACTGCTCCGTGGCGCCAGTTGATTGCTCTTGACCGTTGTGATGAAGGACGACAGATGCAGGCCATTTGGTGAATACGGCCGAGACACGGGACGTCGCGAGAAAAGGTCAGTGAGTTTGTATTACCGCAACACGCGAGAACAATTCACAGAGAGAGATTCGACAGAGTTTGTTAGCTGTCTCTCTTTGGGCGCTTTCGAAACCGCCTTCTTTTCCTTCCCCCCTCCTTCTTCGAACGCCCGTTGAGAGTGTCTCGAGCTGTCACAGACACAAAAGTCAGTTTTTTTTCTCCACGCGATAGACAGCATCTTGATGTGTCTAGAGGGTTGCTGTTGACTCAAGCCCAGCCTACTTCGCGTGCGTGTTTGCTACCCTCCCTTGCAGTCCTCCCTTACACAGCGTCGAGCACGAGGCCAGAACCCCAGCCAGCCAGAGGAGGCGTCTTCCTCCAAGAGGCGGGCTGAGATGTACATGGACTCCACTGTGATGATGACCACATCCAACCAAGTACCTCTCTCCGCCGTTGGTTCCTGGTGCTGGTGCTGGTTCTGCCGTGAAAGCTTGCTTGCGGCAGTGAGATTCCACATGGACATGGGTCATCCCCAGCAAACGGAGAATTATTTTTTTTTCCCGCTGTCCCGCTGTCCCCCTTCGGTTCTTGGGGGATCGCTCAATTAATCTCATCCCTTCTGTCGGTGTCACGCTGAAAAGAAGAAAGGAAAATATGAGAGGTCGTCGCCAATCTCTTTGGGGTTACATTGAAGCTGGCGTTTCCCCCACGCGCCGCGATAAACGAAGACGTGAAAGGGTCGATCTCTTCCAATTTGTTGGTGATGGGTTAGATTGATGCTCTGGCCCACTGTTCATTCACACACACACGCACCCCAAGCTACCGCTGGCCCGAGGATGCCGTGAAATGGATTGTGACTTGACAAGAGAGCACGTTTGTCCTCTTCCGTAGACCACGAGGCGTCCTCTCGAGACAATGGCACCGAGCGAAGGCTTGGCCTTTGCTTGCTTGGCTTGTTGCTCAGCCCTAGCCCATTCAACGCGGACGGAACCTGTTGGGAGCGATCCCGGGGGCTTGCGAGGCGCTTTTGGGGGCACATGGTCAGGCCCGAATCCAATCCAATCGACCTTGTTGACTAGCACGAGGACAACATCTTGCACCCGAGACGATCTCAATGTGCCAAACGAGATGGGCCTTGGAGGCCTAGATCTTTTATTTTTCTTTCCCCTCTGTCAATGCGCCTCTCAAATGAGGGCCAAGCACCGGTCGGCGAACTGGTAGACCGCAGCGCTGATCGACAGAATGCTGTCGTCATGGTCTCGTCGTTGCTCGCCTACCCGATCTCCATCAAGCGTCCCAAGTCGCTGGATCAACTCTTTGGCGCAAAACTCTGATGGCGGCTTTGACCCTGTGCCTTGTGCCTGTCTCTGATAGAAGGAAGCTTTTGGCTGATGTGAGCGAGGCGTTCAAAACGGTCCAAGCTGCACCCTATGGCTTCGGGTAAGCACGCGGCTTGTGCTACATTTGCCTTCTGTCTCTTCTCAATGGTGAATCAATAGGCTTGTTTCTCTCTTGTTTCGTCACAATGGCGAGATGTTTCGACCGTCAGACCTCTTTTTTTTCCCCCGCTAAACCTAGGTGCCGTTCGCCTTGACCACCTCTTCTCAGCTCGAACCGAACCTCGGCGTGTTCACGGGAGGTTCTGACAAGTTGACGAGTCCCTTTGTGAGCTGTCAGGAGATTGCGTTGTGGGGGATGATCGGCATTGAGAGCCGGGGTCGGGTCCCTCCCAGCCCGCGTCAGGCACACAAGGGTCTACTGCGGTTTGAAATGACGCAGCATGGCAGGTGAGAAGTAGGGCCGAGTTTGTAGGCAAGAGGACCCCAATTCAGCAAGGCTGGGTTCTTTTTTAACAGAGTGATCACGACGGGGTTCACATATGCCGAAAGGTGTCGGCCCGCTCTTGAACGACAGGCATAACGTGGGCCTCTTATTTTGACAAGTCTAGAATGGGGAAATGGAAATTCCATTTCTGGCCTTGTCCAATGTTGCCAAGAGCCCAAAGGGACTCATCTTCCCGCTAGCTTAAACTGAATAGTAATCCACTGCCTGTCTGCCGGCCGGCCGGCACATGGTTGTCTCAACTCGCCTCTTCTTCAGCAGTTTGACTCAATCAGCTGTCAAACTCACTGAAACATGTTGGACAGCTTCTTCACAGGCCAGGCACGTGCATCTCGAAACTTCTCCACGACGCCCCGTAGGGCTCGACGCTCGTAGTGGTCCGTGAAGAAGTCACCGTACAGCTCCATGCCGAACGCCGCGTGGACGAGCGCCGGTGGACACGCCGGATGGCACAGACTGATGCCGCACAGGTCCAGGATCATCTGGCGCACCTCGTTCTCAATCTCCCTCCATCGTGCGCGTGAGGTCGAGTGGCCTCTTTGTGACGTCAGCTCCTGTTCTACACACAATGCCGAATAACTCACCCGAGGAACGGGTTCTCGGCCATGAGAACCATCTTGGCAATTATACACAGCTGCATGCTCGTGACCTCGAGTGCGGAAGCGTACCAGATTGTCGGAAATATCTCCCCGTTGGACCTGTCAGCTGGACGCACGAAATAAGGCTGGTACTCTTGCAGCGCCTCTTCCTCAAGCACCTCGCCCTGTTTCTGAAGCCGCACTAAACTATCTGTCAGCCAAGCTCTTTTCAAGGTGAACATCGTCGACTCACGCCATTCTTGCTCGGATCCGTCAGCCCAGCGCCACTTGGCCACCTGGGCCGTGTGTAGTACGATCTTGTTCGCTCTGGACGCCCCTCGACCATATTCCGGGTCTAGAATCATCTTTGGTGGGTGTCGTTTGGTGAATGAGTGATACAGTTCCTGGCGTACAGCCATCCAGTACGCAGCCTGGATTAACGACCGTCGTCCGAAGAGTGTCTGTGATGGCGGGCTTCTAAGGACCGCGTCGATGATTGCCAGAAAGTTTACCTGCTCTTTCGAGCGCGGACCCTCGTTCTCGTCAACTTGGCTATCGCTCCGTGCCTCTTCCTCTTCGTCGTCGATTTCCTCTAGCTGGCGCAGGATCACCGCCGTCGCTAGGATGCATTCGAGACGATCATCGTCTTGGATGGCGTGAAAGTCTCGCAGGGCTGGTATGCACTTGAGCGTGTACTCGACCGCATCATGAGGTGTTAGCTTCGGAAGCAGTTGTCCTTGATACAGAATTCCCCGTGCTGTCCTGTATTTCGGTAACCGAGTCAAATGCCGAGCTGCGAGTGCAAATATCGCGTGGAGCAAGAAAGGGTGTTGGCGTGCTCGGATCGGCACCACCAACTGAAAATGCCTTCTCTCATCACAGAGGTCGAACTAGTGTCGTTTAGCCAAGTTTTCCATGTAATTTCAATGCTAGGAGCGCACCCAGTGTGATAACTCTTCCACAAAGTATCGTAATAGGCACGCTTCTTGAGGGTCCTTAAGCGGGAATGTGGTTGATTCTCCCGGAGCATGAAATGGCTGGGAGTGTGGTGAAATGGCATTGCTGTTGCCTCGATGGTGAGACTGGCCATAGGAAGGTGAAGGGTGGTCGGGGTTTGAGAGATACCCGCTTGAAACGCTGGTCAAGTCGGGGGGCGAGCGTCCGGTTCCAGGCTGCCAAGAGGGTGTTTGGTAGCTAGGGGAGCCACCAGCTTGGTGTTGTGAATCGATAGAGCGATTAGAGTGAGACATGGGAAAAGAATGGCTGCTTTTCAGAGAAGGTAGCTCATTGAATCCCGGTTCTCTCGGCCCAGAGGTCGTTTCCATCACATCCGTCCCTGCTGTTGAGGCTGACCCGGGATGACCATCCAGTTGATCCCCTCGTGAGTTCACGCAGACTGCGATAGTCAGAGTATATTTCTTATGAGCGGAATCAACAAATCATGTCAACTCACACTCTTTAATCTCCCCGCTCACCCAGGTCTGGTTCGTGTTGAACGGTGCCATAGACGCATTCCGGAAGACCGTCTTTTTGGCAGGACGGGCGCAAGGGAGATTCTTTGCTTGACACCGATTACATCTTGGTTTTGCTTCGTCGCCTAGGGTTAATATTATTGGTCAGTCTCAAAGAAACAAACGTGAAGCCCAAGATCCAAATGGTGATACGTACACTTGACATGCTTCTCTGCGAGGTCCGTCAGCGCAAGCCCATAGCTTCACACGTCCACGAGGCCACCTCACCTTTACACTGGAGACATGGTCTTTTAGCTACTGGCATGGTTTCCTAGGACTCCCCAAGATGTCGGAAACGCAAGAGTAGGTAATCGAGGGTTTGTCACTGGCTCCCCCCGCCACAGAGATTATCCACCTCTCACGGTTCATCGGGCATGAGTTGCTTTTGCCATCACGTGAGAGGTTTCGCTGTTCTCTCCGAGGTGTCGCAGCTACCCTGTACCTTGATGAAGTATCGCCTGGTTCACTCACTACGCTGTATCTAACCTTGTGTCGATGTCCAGTCAAGATTGTCTCATGAGAATAATTAAATTCAGGTGATCTTAATGCAGAAATTACCCATCATGCAAGCACTGTGTCACAAAGATCTCTGTTTCACCCTAGCGCATCGCATTTAGCGTCAATATCCATCAAGACGTCAGCCTCATGCTTCACCACTTGCATACTGCAGCTCAATCGAACCATTTCTACATTCCCCCAGCCCGAGAACCTTGCAAAAACGGAGCCATGTCAAGGCAAACGAGATCCACCGCGAAAAGGCTAACTCGGATACGCGCAACTACTCCCGCGACGCGTGTGCCTGATCAGGAAAGCCGCCTCTTTGAGGACGTGAACGCGTGGGAGAGTTGGCTTGATGAGAATCACAACATCAAGTCTGAGCTATGGCTTAGACTGGCCAAGAAGGATTCTGGCGTTTCTTCTGTTACCTACGATGAGGCGCTCGACGTTGCCTTATGCTTCGGATGGATCGATGGCCAGAGAAAGGCCCTCGACGCGCAGCACTTTATTCAGCGATTCACACCGCGTCGCAAGGGGAGTCTCTGGTCGAAACGTAACGTCAACAAGGTCGCGCCTCTCATAGAATTAGGGAGGATGCGACCTTCAGGCCAGGCCGAGATCGACGCGGCTCAAGCCGACGGGCGATGGGAACGGGCGTACTCTTCATCCAGCAACGCCGAGGTGCCCAAGGACTTCCAGACGGCTCTTGACGACGACAAGGCAGCTGGCGAGTTCTTCAAGACCATCAATCGATCCCAAAGGTACTCTTTCCTGCAACGCCTGGAGACGGCCAAGCGCCCCGAAACGAGACAGAAGAGGATCGAGCAGTATGTCACGCTGCTGGCAAGTGGCAAGTGTCTATAGGTCTATCGCTGGGTCTGAGGTTTCCAGGTGTATTAAAAGGCCGTGATTAAATAGAATCTGTCTAGAGAACAAGCTATGATTAGGTAGTTTTGGTCGTGTCTGGCAATGTACGTAATTGGAACGCGTGTCAATAGTCGTCCTCGTCGTAGCCCCCTTCGCCCTCTCCATCCGACTCATCTGCCATGCCGAACATGAAGGGATTCCTCTCCCTCTCGTCATCGTCATCTTCTTCGTCCTCGCTATCCAAACCAGCAGTCCGGCTGCTTCTGTCGTCTTCATCTTCTGAATTCTCTTCGTTGATGGGGTTCTCCTGTCGGTGCAGACGTAGTCGCTCGGCTAGAGACATGCGTGCTGGTGGCGCATCTTCCTCGTCCTCGTCCTCATCCTCTGACTCGTCTTCGGTTTCCTCATTCTCCTCATCCTCGCCGTCACTCGATTCATCGCTCTCGTCGGCATTTTCATCTGGTTCTTGCTTGGGGGCGCCTCCATCCTCCTCATCTTCGTCATCATCGTCATCAGATACCACAGCACGAGCCGAACGCTGGCCCCTCCCTTGAGATTGCACAGGCTCCTCATCCTCATCGTCTTCGGATTCGTCGATGCCATCAGTTCTCGCTCGCTTAGCTGGCTGCACATCGTCATCTGACTCGTCATCAGAATCTGACACTACCCGTCGCTTGCGTCCTCTGGGTACCGGCGCAGTTTCGGGTTCTTCAGGATCAGGTTCTGGGCTGGAGAAGTGTGCTCCTGAGCCGTCATCCGATGCTGCGTCCAGATCGACACGAGAAGGTCCAGGAGATCCTTCGTCTAAGGAAATTCCTTCTTCGTCCGAATCTTCGTAGGTTTCCACAATCTCGTTGTCATCGATGCCGTCGCTTTCATACTCATCCAGGTCGGTCCCGGATTCATCACCACCGTCTTCGTCTTCCGACTGTTCATCCGATCCCTCACTGTCGCTGTCATCGGGGTTGAAACCAAGGGTTTGCAGCATCTCAAACCGTCGTAGGCCACGCTCAAATTCAAAGACAACCATGGGCCATGCCTTGACGCCTTTTTGAAGCAAGAGACCGTCCAATGGTTCGGGCAGGTTATCCAAATCTTCATCTCGTTGCATCTGGAACTTGGCGAAATCGGCATGGTTGCGCAGATCAGGCCAGCAGTACAGCCACTGTAGGTTCTCTCCAAAGCCGGCCTCTCGCTCAAAAGTTTGAGTGTGATAGCGGTTGATGAGGTCAGAAGTGCACCAGGCCATTCTGGATTTCCGACAATTTGAAAACGATAGGCATACAAAGAATGACTCTAGCTGGTCGAATTTGACCAAAAAGTTGGAGACGGCTGTTCCATCTATCTGATCAAGGGAACTCCAACCACTGAGGGCGAGATTTTTGATTTCACTGCCAAACTCTGGGAGGTGGAAGACGTGATTGCCCTCTGGGCTGCGAAGGCCGTTTATCAAGACGACATCGGAATCCCGGTTGAAACGGACAACTGCATCTCCTGCTCCGGCATCCATGCTGAGAGAATGGGGAAAGGCATTGCTGGCCATGGCTCGTGATTCGTGGTGGACTGCAAGGACGGTTCGGAGGGTCCTGGTTTGATCGTCAAGCGCAATGCCATCGCGCACAGTCCAAACGAATGCGCTGGCCGCATCTGGATGCCTAGCGGTTCCGTACGAGATGCTGAAGTCGAGAACACGGTGTCGCGCGCGTAGCTCTGGACAGAACAGTTCCCAGATGCGTTGTCGCAGTTCAATTGGTAGGCGACAAAATTGCGGGAAATGGGCTTTTGTCGAGCTTGAAACGCCTCGATCTAGCTCGTCTTCGTCAGAGGACTCCTCGCTGGACTCGTCCTCACTGCCCTCGGCGGCCATTGTGTCGAGTAGGCCACCGCCATCCGAGTCATCGGAGCTGCCATCATCAGAGTTGTCATCAGAGTTGTCATCATCAGAGTCGTTTTCGCTCAACTCCTGGTCGCTAGGTCTCTCATCGCCGTCGATATGATTATCCGAGCTTTCATCGTCGATGGGGGATTTGGCCATTTTGTTGAGTGCGCTGCGAGGTACCCGGGGCGCGTCAAGCCACGCGCGGAAAAGTTGCAATGCTGAGGTTCGCAGCCGGAGTGCGGTCACGTGAGCGAGTTTCCAAATTCACGTGATTTTGCGAGATGAATGCAGGGGAGGGGATAGCGGCCTCATCAGGCATTCAATTTCGTCGCATCGTTTCTTCATCTTCGTCCATCGCTTCAACTTTCGCATCATGCACATTCCAAAACCCATTCGATCCATACGTAAACATGGCATTTCGGCATTTCGTCTTCCCCCGAAGACCCATTGTTTGAGGAGGCCCTGACTAATCGGTTAGCGATCCAACCCTGCATGCTCGCTCATCGACTCAGGCTTTGTCATGCATCCACCGCCCGAATAGCTTCGCGCTATCCCCCCGCGTCGGCCGCCTCTGATTCGACCCATCCCGTTAAGGCTGAATCTTGCCCGGCCTTGGCATTCCCCGACGCGCCGAAGTACAGTGAGTTGAAGGTGGCAGACGCAGTCAAGGTTCAGATTGGTAAGGCCCTGTAATCAGGCCTGTAGGCATACGGCGCGCTACGCACCAACCGAGGGCGCCGGTGCAATCATCACCACCGTGTCATGGAGCCTGATGGAGGTATAAAAAAGGATCGCTGGCTCCTTGAGTAGGTGTTTTATCTAGCATCATCAAATACCAGCTTCAGCATCTTCAATCGCATCTATTCCACACCCTTTTAACCGCAATCATGTCCAAGATTCTCACTGTTTTTGGCGCCACCGGCAACCAGGGCGGTTCTGTTGTTCGTGCCATCCTCAACGACCCCGCTCTTTCCAAGGAGTTCAAGATTCGTGGCATCACCCGTGATGTTTCCAAGCCAGCTGCAAAGGACCTCGCCTCCAAGGGTGTTGAGGTTGTATCTGTGAGTGATCAATTGCATTTCATCCAATTTACACAATTCTAACTCATCGTTCAGGCCGACATGAACACTCTGGAGCAAGCTGCCCCCGCCGTCGAGGGCGCCCACACTGTTTTCCTCGTGACAAACTACTGGGAGACTGAGAAGGGCAACGGAGAGGTTGCCCAAGGAAAGGTTGTTGCCGATGCTTGCAAGGCTGCTGGTGTCAAGCACCTCATCTTCTCATCTCTTCTCGACACAAAAAAGATTAGCGGAGGTCGCCTCACCCACATCAAGCACTTCGAGGGCAAGGCCGAGATTGAGGAGTACATTCGACAGATTAACGTCCCCGCCACTTTCGTCCTCCCCGGATTCTTCATGTCGAACCTGTTTACTATGATCCGCAAGAACGAGGAGGGTGGCTACGCCTGGTCTCTCCCGGTCTCGGGCGACAAGGCTCAGGTGCCTCTGTTCAATGCTGGTGACGACAATGGTGAGTTGAACATGGCACGAAGAGTAAAGAACCCCATCTAACAATTCACAGGCAAGTTTGTCAAGGCTGCTATCAAGCACTTCCCTGACACCCTCAACAAGCGAATCTACGCTGCCACCGACTACTACACTCCCTCTCGCATCATATCCGAGTTCTCCGAGGTCGTTGGCAAGCCCGCCACCTTTAACCAGATTCCTTCAGATGCCTTCAAGTCCTTCCTCTCCCCTCACGTCGCCCAGGAGATGCTGGAGAACATGCTGCTGCTGGAGGACCCCGGCTACTACAACAAGGCGGACCTCAAGGAGAGCGCTGACCTGTTGGACGACAAGCCCACCACGTGGAAGGAGTTTGTCCAGAAGTACAAGGCCAAGTGGGAATAAATATGGGGTTAACATCAAGACGTTAACTTTCATCTAATGAATTAAATAAATGTTACTATACGACTACATTGTGTACTAGCTGCCACTGACTATAGTATGGAGCCTTGAAGGATTCTTGGCCTCAGTTGCAAAGCAATCTAGATGAGAAGACTATTGGTCAAGAGACTCTTGCTGGCATAACACGATCCTTTTGATGTAAATGTAACAGTAGCGACATAACCAACTATTGCTCTATCAAGATATCTAGGGAATATCCTGCTGTAAACTTCAAAACAAGGCTCCTTTATATGCACACATCAAACACACTCTATGTCCAGGCCGTTGTTTCCCCATTAACAGGAAAATCGGCCCAGTTGTATTCAAAAACAGACCAAACTTGCTTCCTCTTTTCTTCTGTGAGTGTCCATTGCAAATCATACCTTGAAACATTAGTGAGGACGCTTGAGGTGCTGAGGTCTAACATACCAATACTGAGCAATGCTATGGGGATTCGTAGCCATCGCACGCCAGAAAACGAGGCGAGGGGAGAGGCGGAAGTCGTGTAACTCTGGGTTGAAATCAGGCGCAATGTGTCCAATGTCGCTGTCCTCTGTTGGATACTCGTCTATTCGAGGGTCGACGAGATCGATGAGGGCCGCTGCTATACGCCCTTCATCGTAACTCATCTTTCTCTTGTCGCAAGAGTAGTTTTCGAGATCGGGACCCCCTATCACAACATTTCCCAGACTGTCATGCCATCGATAGGCGTACTGAAAGTATTTGCCGTCGACTAGAGGTGTGCCATACAGAGCCATGAGACCGAGTGCGCTGGCATAGCCCTCCGAGATCGATGTCGTCGTCAAGTCGTTAAGATTACAAAAGTTGTGTGCTCCTCCAGCAAAGAGGGTTGCTTTCATTCGTGCCAAGTAATGGATAAAGTGCCCGTACTCATGTCCCATAGTCGCTGGGATCTCGGACTGGCTATCAGGAATACTGATATAAACCGGATCCGCTGTGGCATCCGAAAAGAAGGCACCGGAAGAAGGCGCTGGATACCAAATTTGGACTTGTGTGAGCTCACCGTCTCTGTTGGCGATCTCTTCCTTGACGTAGGAGGAGAGGTATTCGTAGGCGTCAGCTACCCAAAGGGCCCGATTGTACTCGGTGTCCTCAAAGTTGACTGTGGCTTCGATGGTTTCTCCTGCTAGGAAAGTCCACTGCTGCTTTGCTAGACTCTTGCGGATCTCGCTCTGTACAAAGTCCTCCGTTTCATCCCGTCGGGTTCCGATGGTGTAATGCTCGCCCCGGAGGAGCACGTAGAGAGTATTGGCAACGACCTTGTGGTTTTTTCCGATGCTAAAGGTAAAGGTCGCCTCTCCGTTGACATCTGTAAAGGCTATCGAAGACCAAGGTCCGACTCTGTATCCTTCGGGTTGCTCGAAGAGATCCGCATATGCTATGATTACCAGGTGGCGCAGTGGCATTGTCCGGCCCCAACGGTCCGTGAAAGTGAATTTGGCCTTGACGTATGCGGGTACGATTTCGTCTCGGGTATCGAGAGATTTCTTGTCATGTTTTGAGTCACATGAACAGGAGAAGGATGGAGAGTGCTCCGCGTACACGGTGACCGTGTGATATACCGTCTCGGTGACAGGCTCGCATTTAGAGGGTGGGAATGACTGCGACTGATGGATTGACTCTTGGACAGGGACGGAAGGCTTCTCGGGCATAGAGGTATGGTCGGCTCCTGGGCTGGTTCTAATTATAGGGTTTGGAGGCACCGTCGACGGGACAACTACTGGAGATGGAGTAGTTGAAGGTATGGAGGGAGTCGTCTCGTTCTTTTCTTTCCGCTCCATGTGGTCGACCGGGACATAAACTCCCGGTGTAGGCTTCGTTTCAGCTACCGTAACGTTGTCGATTCCCATCGGGACGATGGCGTTTCTCTCCTCCACGATCTCGTTGTTGATGTGATAAGCGTGTTCCGAGATGTTGCGTCCTGACCACCACTCTTGTTCCCGGTTGTAGAAGAGGATGGCTCCGCCTGTCTCAACTGAATACTGACCATTACTTCCATCGTCGATGCTGATTAGAACGAGTAAGTCTTCCCAGTCGGTTGTAGAGATGCTGAATCGAAAGGTCTGTTCAAACTCTGGGTTTGCGCTCGTGGCTTGGACAAGTTCGGTGTAAACCGATGTGCGATTATAGCTGGCCTCATTTGTTGGATAATATGGAGATGTATAGAGGTCCAATGTGAACGAATCTGCCTTCGATGCTACACGATGGAAGGTGACGGGAACGCGAACGTCGAGGACCCTCTCGTGCCGGTTGAGGAATTCGGGAATGGCGAGGATCTGACTGGCGATGATTGTGGCTCGCCAACCGACATTTGGCGCGGTTGCATGGACAGGAAATATCCATGCTAGCCACGCTAAAAATGCCACGAGATACATCATTCCGGGGTGGCCGACAGTGGTAGGCCGGATGTTGAGCAAGGACTGTCTGGGTGGGATTGACAGGGGAGGAGTTGCACATTTTAAACTGACAGGCTATTGTAAGCTTAAACTTATGTTTTTTTCAGCAATATGCAGCTGAGATGTCGACACCGCATGGGAAACAATATCGATAGCCAAGCTGAGAGACGGCGTGAAGCCATCTCAAGCCGCTCATCGCTGGGCCACCACCATTGGCTAAACCAGGGCGCCTCCGAGCCAAAGGTCAAGCACATGAACGGAACAAGCCGCTAACTATAGGAATATCTAGCACAGAAAAAGACAGGTCTCAAGGGACTTCTGTACATTTTGGGTCACAAGCCTCCGCCTTTTGTTGAGGCGTAATCCATCCCGCGGTGCTGGTGCCAAATAGGGCTGGTCTAGACCTGAGCTAGGGCGCCATGAAAACGGCGGAGTGAGGTGAATTCAGCCCTGCAGCACCAAGCCGGTGAGCACCAAGCCCCTCAATGGCTGCTTTGAAAAGAGCCGGCATTTCAGCGCGGCTGGATCGAGAGCCAAGCCGGCAAATGAGATGCGCGGGGAATGACGTTGGGCACATGGGTTTTCTCGGCAGCAGTAAATCCCGAAGCCTCTTGTGGGAGGCTATGGGTTGGGACGTAATAAGAACCTCAGATTCGGGATAAAGGATTCTATGTCGCTGTGTTTGAGACTTGGGTCAAGCCTCATCTTACTGCGCATGTCAGTTATTTTTAAAAGCACTCTGAAGCCCGCCTGACTGAATCTCTCTGCAGAACCCCATGATATACTAGGCCTGGAACAGTTCAGGTGGTGTTGGGCTCCCGGTTGTAAGAGACTTGCCTTGTTCTCACGTCTGCGGTGCTGGCCTATCTGCGAAAAAGAAATTTCTCTAAGCCTCCACCATGGCGTCTACATCTTCTTGAAAGATTTAAGTCATGCCGAATATATAAATATGGCATGCAAGGTGGTTTGCGTAGACCTCGTCTTTTCGCGGGATTGAGACTGATTGATATACTATCTTAGATCTGATCTGAGCCGGGGACCAGAGGGGCAGAGGCGTGTCGGGCTTCACAGTTCGTCTACACGATGTGGAAAGCAAAGCATCATAGACAGCTTTGTAAGAGTAGTGGCAGATATAATATGTATATAATATTGGCGGAATAAAGCTAGCAAGCGTCCCTTCAATGTCTTGACACTTGATGCCTACCTCAGTCCTCCAGCGAGCAAAATCTCCTGTCCTGTCATATATCCCGTCTTTGCCATCCTTGTTTCGCGTCAGCAGTGGAGTTTAGGGGTTGGCTAGAATTCTTACATTGTAACGACGTTTGCGACCTCTTCTGGCACTCCCAGACGGTGTACGGGGATGCTAGCTGCGATAGCTAGTCCTGGGTCCTCTTCTCTGAGAGCCTCAAGATCGGCGTTCTTCTCCCATGTCCTACACATGGAGTTAGTAAAATTCTCTTTATTAATGGGAGAATGCGTACTGTGACTTGGGAGTAGGTATCATGCCAGTAGATCCAATTAAGGCGGGAAGAACCTGCAGTGAGGCTTAGCAGACTATCAGGGTTGAGGGCATGGAAGCGCCTTACGATATTAACAGTCACTCCCTCTGGTGCAAGCACTGTAGCAAGGTTCAGGCCCATAGAGCTGTCCACAGTTAGCCATCTTCTGCTAAGACATGGGAAAACTCGCCTGAGAGCTCCCTTGGTAGCTGCATAGTGGCATCCATTGATACCACCTCCTCGACTAGCAATGCTTCCAACGAGGATGACGCGGCCCCAGCCTTGGGAGCGCATGCCTGGGAGACATGCCTTGGTAACTACAAATTGGCTCCGGGCATTCACCTCCATAACTTCGTCCCAGTTGTCCTCCTCAATATTCTGGATATCGCGGATACGTTTTCCAACGCCAGCATTGGCAACAAGGATGGACACTGCAGAGTGCCTTCCAGCCACTTCACCATGGCCCAACACATTGGGAACAAGTGCTCTCGTGGCATCACGGTTGGAGAGATCTGCAGCAACACAGAAGAACCTCTGCTCTGGAAACGAAGCCTGAAGTTCAGAGGCCAGAGTCTGGGCCTTCTCCTGCACGTCGGGGGTGGCTTATCAGCTCGGGTCTCGAACCAGGGATATCGGCCGAGCCAAGACACTTACTTGACTCGAAGAATAGTGCAAAGCTACGTCGCAGCCCTCGGCAGCCAGGGCCCTAGCACATGCGGAGCCGATGCCTCCAATGTGCGGATGTTAGCTGGGGGAGGGTCCTACACACATGACTACATGGAGAGAGAGGGGTAATACCTTGCGCCCGTTACGAGGGCCAGACGACCCTGAACTCGATTATCGACAGGCTTGATGTGATATGTCGTCATGGTGAACAGCTGTGAGATGTTGGGATGTGGGAGCGGAGATGTACTACCGAGATGAGAGCCAGACAAGAAGAGGCAGACGGTGACAGAGTCAAAGCAACAACAGAGTGCGGGGTATTCTCGTCCGAAAAGCCGATCCGCCGAAGCTATCCCCGGATTCCCCACTAATAGCAAGGATCTCGAGAGTTTACTGAGACGACATGTTGCACAGCCACGATGAGAATGGACCATCTAGACAGATTCGGGTCATGGCACATAGGCTTCGAGATGTTGGATCGGGTGAAGCAGTATGTTTTTTCGTTGTCTCTCGTTCATCTTAGACATGTCTTCCGAGTTTCGGCTATGTTGATTCAACTTGATCTTTCTGATGGCCAGAGAAGATAGATTTGAGATATCCTTCTATGAAACAGCTATCTTCTTAGCATACCAAGAGAGTTTGAACGATGATACCTGTTTGTGGAGTAGAGAGTCCGGGGAAATTAAGCTTAATTCTGGATAGCATCACGAACTAACGACGTCTAAGCATGCCTGTAGGGACCGGACGATGACAATCATAGCCTCGTAAATGGACTAGATCTATGTTGCCATAGTCTCGCATCCCTGTGCTCGCGTCCGAACATTCCCGATCTCACAGCCCTGACAATATCAAGATGCCGAGATGTCTGCGTAGGGTCTACGTGCCCTCTAGAGAGCGAGCCAGTCAAGAGGTTGGTTTTCGGCGAGACAATACGCAAAAGAACCGGGATCCGGGCGGTTAGGTAACGAAATCCAATGCCAAGAGTCTGACGATGGTGCAGTCTGGGGTCTAAAGTGTCCACTATATTCCTGCCATGCGACGGTAACATGCGTGGATTAAAAATCCCTCGTCGGAATAGAGGAGACAGGGTCGTATTTTGGGTTCCTTTTCCGTATGTGCCAGCCTTTGTGATCGAACGTTTCCGGCCCAAGTGAAACCGAGGGGGGCAACTCGGGGGGTATTTCTGTCTACCGAGCGACGATCGAGTCGTTGATGGTGGCACAACGCTGCTTGTATCTAGTTTAGCTGCGTAACAAGCGAATTAACTGCCGCTGCTTAATTCTGACTCAATCTTGCCTCGGCATCCAATATCCACGTTTAATGGCCGGCGCGCGTAGATCTTTGTCCTCTTCGGGGTCGTCTACACCGAAGTTTGGATATCCCCGCCGTGTACCCTGATCCCAGCCTGACGAGTCATGACCGTCTCGCGACCAACATCTGACTTGGCGTAAGGAATACTTGTTCGAGGTTTGTATTATGTATTTTGATCGTGACGGTGTTGTATGAGCTATTAAGTCGACTACTGACTTGGGCTACTCTGGCCGATAAAATGGCCACCAAACTTTGCATAAGGCGCGATGTAATACGTAGTCGTCTCGTTGCCGCCTTGCAAAGCCGCTGATCCCAACCATTATTCTTGGCAGATCCACCAATGCGCTGATGATTACATGTAACGCCGAGAGCGCAACACCATCCCACCTTGTCTAGAGGTCACGGATCACCAAGTCCAGTCCCAACTTCCCCGTGGGGAACCAGACCAGGGCACGACGGCTGTTGATCATGGCCGTTTCAACTTGCATGGGTGGGCTTGAACCTTGTAGACCTTGTGATGTCGTCGATGACTAGAAAAAGGGCCCGTCTCCCCCCGTTGTGAAGGGGACAACAAGCATTGCTACACGTATTGCATCTTACACTCTTCTCACAACGGTCTAAACCATCTGTCTTCTCTCTTCTCAACTCAATAACCTATGGGCTTCAATACTCATGCGTCGGGCACCAATGATCCGCCTGCAGTGCGGAACTGGCGTATCCATCTGATCGCCTTGGTGGCCAGCATGTCTGCGCTCGCCAGTGAGTCTATGACACCGTGGCCCCTTGTGATGTGTGAATGCTGAACTTTTGAAAAAAAGTGGGATACGACACCGCAGTTATTGGAGGCACAATGGCTCTTGAATCTTTTATCCGAGACTTTGGACTCGACACGGCCGAAAAGACGGAGCGCGATACGCTCCAGGGCAACATTGTGTCGACGTTTCAAGCCGGTTGCTTCTTCGGTGCTCTCCTCACCTTCCCCATTGCTGAGAAATGGGGCCGTAAAAAGACCATCATCGGCGCGGCCTTGGTCTTCTTGCTCGGCGGCACGCTGATGACGGCTGCCAATGGTAGGATGAGCATGGTGGTTGGTGGCCGAGCCGTAGCTGGACTCGGAATCGGAGCCTCATCCCTGACTGTGCCTGTCTACATCGCTGAGACTGCCGTAAGTTGGTTCATATCCTTGAAAAGTTCTGAATCTGACATTTATAGCCACCCTCGATTCGTGGTCGACTTGTTGGTATCTTTGAAATTGCCTCGCAAGGAGGTGGTATGCTTGGCTTCTGGATCAACTATGCCACCGATCGCACCATCGATGTCAACTCCAAGACTCAGTGGGTCATCCCTCTTGCTCTGCAGCTGGCCCCAGGCCTGGGACTTGCCATCGGAATGACCTGGTGTCCCGAGTCTCCTCGATGGCTTGCACGTGGTGATCAGTTCGAAGCCGCCGAGAAGGTTCTCACCATGATTCGAGGACTCCCATCTGAGCACGAGTATATCCGTCATGAGATGGGCGAGATCAGAGCCCAGGTGGAGGAGAGAAGTACTAACAAGATGAGCAAGAAGGATCAGTTCAAGAAGCTGTTCCAGAAGGGTGTCCGCAACCGCATGGGTATTGGCATGGCCCTCATGTTCCTCCAGAGCTTCACTGGTGTCAACATCATCACTTACTACGCTCCCCGAATCTTTGAGAGTCTCGGAGTTCCAGGCACGTCGTTGAAGTTGTTCTCGACCGGCTTCTACGGGATCGCCAAGACGCTTGGCATGTTCCTCTTCACATTCTGGGTGGTTGAAAAAGTCGGCCGGCGCAAAGGCTTGATCTGGGGCGCCGCGCTTGGCTGCATCCCCATGTGGTATATCGGAGGCTATGTAATGAGGGCTGACCCGGCATCCGCCGCCGCCGCCGGGGTCGTCAACCGTGATGGCTGGGGATACCTAGCCATTGTGTGCGTCTACATCAACGCCGTTATCATCTGCGCGACTTGGCAGGGCATCACCTGGACCTATGCATCTGAGATCTTCCCGCTCGACATCCGCATGCTGTGCGTGGCTGTCACCACGGCCGATACCTGGTTGGGGTCGTTCATCATTGCTCGATCGACGCCTTATATGATTTCTGATCTTGGATACGGAGCCTACTTCTTTTTCAGCGCCATCTTGGTGTGTATGGGTATCTGGTCCGTTTTCTTTGTCCCAGAAACGAAAGGTTGGTTCTTCTCATCACTCTTGCTACGGCATATTTATGTGTACTGACGCATCTCTAGGCATATCTCTCGAAGAGATGGATGCCCTCTTTATGAAGCCGGTCTACAAGACGGTATGGGCACAAATACGAGGCAAAGAGGTGCTGGCCGCTGATCGCCCCGACTCTCCATTCGATGATGACGAGAAGGCAAAGGAGCTCCGAATACCTTGAACATTCGGGCCCCAAGATGGATTCTATCTTTAGACTACATACCACTGAGGGCTATAGCAGGCACTTCGATGCAAGTCCGATCAGTTTAGCTGTTCCAGGGTAATAGACTTGAGTATTTCCATCATTCCGATGATTCCAGAAGCCTCAAATCGAGCCTTAAATTAAGGTCCAAATTAGAGCTGCCACACCAAAACGTTTTAGGTGCTTATCGCAGACCCATGTCGCCCAGCCCAAGGAACTTTTGTTCGGGTGTGGGAGGGGGGGAGGATGCCAGCCAGGGTACGAAGTAAGCAGGAGATTATTGAACCAAGGGTTGACTGATTGTTTATCGATAGGGATGACCTCGTTATTTCGTCAATATTGTTCTCTGCTTCTTCAAACTAAGCTCTCCCGACCGTGTGGTCACTGTCCAGGATGGCAAGGTCAGTCTTTTGCTGACCGGGCCTTTTCCCCGCAAACTTTTCCCAGGCCATGAGATGGTTGTAGCCAAGCTTGGTAACTATTAATAATAGCCTTTATCGTTTCTCTGCGGATTGCTCCAACGGTTCGAGGTCGCCAAGAACCTAGCCCCTTGTCCGCCAAGAGTCCTGGCAATCACGGTCGTTCCATTGGCTCCCTGGGCGAAAAGCCATGGTCCGACGAGGATGGGAATGGCCGCACTGTTCTCCCCGTTTGGTCCATTTTGTTGTCTGCTTTTATTGCCAAGCCATTGGTGTCGTGATCCACTCGCAGCCAACAAGAGAGACAATTGCCGGGGTCCTCGTGACGAGTCGAGTCTCGAGGTCAAGGGCTCAAGAGATCGCCAGCGACGAAGGACAAGTAGCTGACCTTTTGTGAGCTTGTTCGAATCAAGTCTGGACAAGGTCTCCCTCTTTGTTTGTCGCCGCACCTCAGACGCGCCCAGGCGCCCTCACCCGAGACCATGGACCACCTGTTTCCGACCGTGTCTCATGCTCTGGAGGTGGTACAGCATGGCACGTCCGTGTACCCCGTATCCACTGTGGAAGAAGGATTTCACGGCACTTGGCTCCTTGTAGCAAGGAAACAAGCATCATGGACTGACCTGACGATGCTTCCATTATCTGTTCCCACTCGTATCCATAACGACCCGCTATCCCCAGATCCGCAATGCATGGTCCTTATCTTGACACGGACGGGTAGGCACTCAAAGCGTCAACGGCAATCTTGATGGGGCGATAGAATAAAGCGACAACATCAACAGGAGCTGCGGCTGAGGAAGCCGAGGGAGAGCGTGACGGGTGCATCGTATACCGCGGTTTCCACCGGGATTAGAGCTCGTCATGAACTCCTTGTCCTCGCATTCGTGATTCTGGAAGCTGTCGCCGAGGATCGAGATGGCACCCAAGACTTCATCTCCTTCCATCTTGAGCCTCGACCCAAGGGGCGGCCGCGTCCCCCATGTCATCGGGTCGCGATAACCTCTGTGAATTTGTGGAGGCGAATTTGGGGTAACGACAGGTTAAACTGAGAGGAGAAGGAGGAAAGCCGGTTGGAGAGTGAGCATTGCCACGATGAAGGCCAAAAGAGCACCACCACCGTACAGAACTGTGCCTCTCCGCGTTCCCCCCCTCTCGTCTCGGACGGTGATTAAGCTTGTTGGTTAGCTCTCTTCTCGGATTGGCTCCGAAGGCGCCACTAAATAAGCCCAAGAACATTGGTCCGCTCACCAGGACGAGGGTAGAGGCTTGGCTGCTACGTGCCAAGTCGGACCCCAATCCGACTCCAACAGTGATCGATCTTAACACCTTCCCTTCTCAGTAGAAGCCCCGTTGCAGTAGAGACCACCAGAAAGGTCACGCGTCAAGGCGAGATAGCCAGCGATCATATCTCTTGGCTAAGATGCACCCAGCTCCCTCTGCCAAGTGCGGGGACCCTAGCCCGAGCTGGCCAACCATGCACCAGGAGACTGTAGGGGACAACGGCACTAGCCCTTGAGCATCTGGCGACTGGTCGTGTGTGTGTGTGCGGATGTGCGGATGTGCGACAGCGCTTCCGCTGCCATCGCGTAGGAGGCGTCTAGACGTTGCTCCGAGGCGTTTTGCTACTCAATACAGTCGCCGACTACTACGTAAGAGCAACCCTCATACGTGGTTTGTTTCTGTGCTCTCCATTGCACTTTGCTGACCGTGACACCAGAGCAAGCTGCTTCTTGCCCATGATCCCTGACTCGGGGAGCACCAACCAGTCACACACACACACACATCCACCCCCTTTCAGCTGCGAGCCTCAATAGAAGCTTCGCTACCCTGGGGGCCGGATGCCTGGAACCTTTTGACATCCCTATCTCGTCTGATACGGCTGGTGCATATCCCTTCTTGGCATTCACATGGTGCTACCACATACCCAAGACACCCCCAGGGCTTGGGATCGCCTGTGATCCTCCTCCTGCCCTTTTCGCAATGGGCTGCCGGTTGCTCCGTCGTACAGATTCTTGCCCTCTGCCGCGCTCCGTTAGATAAAGTGTCCCGTCCCGCCCGCGTTGGCTGCTGATCATCCCCCTCAGTCTGTGTCAGGTCGCCTCCTCTTCAAGACCCCTCAGAGCTCGACGCTGAGAGTCTACCTCTGTTTTTCTCATCCCTGTTACACACTCAAGCATTCAATTATTTGCTGAATTCGTCTTTCGCCATGACATCCAAGGACGCCGAGCTCGACGTGGGCCCGGTGACGCCCCCTCTCAGCAATGATCCCGAGAAGGGCTCTGGCAATGACAACGAGATCCCCGATGACTTCCGTGAGAAGGATTTCATGACCCGAAATGGTCTCAACCTGCAGTCTTTCCAGCGTCGTAAGTTCAACCCTCAATGCAGCCTGGCTCCCCTTACCTAACGCGAGCTCTAGGTGACTATGGCACTGGTGGTGTCGAGCTCGATCGCTCCATGAAGAAGCGCCATCTTCACATGATTGCCATCGGTGGTTCCATCGGTGCTGGTTTCTTCGTCGGCTCTGGTAGTGCCATGACCAAGGGTGGCCCTGCCTCTGTCTTCATCTGCTTCGGTATTGCTGGTATCATGATCTTTAACGTTGTGCACGCCCTTGGTGAACTCGCCGTCATGTATCCCGTCTCTGGTGGTTTCTACACGTACTCTACTCGTTTCATCGATCCTTCCTGGGGTTTCGCCATGGGCTGGAACTACGTGAGCTACCCTCGACTGCATCGAGCTGGAAGCCTTCGCTAACGGGTCCCAGGTCTTCCAATGGGTCATTGTCTTACCGCTTGAGTTAACCGTGGTCTCATTCACGGTTCAATACTGGGATAAGGACATCAACGAAGCCGTATGGATTAGTGTATTCTGGGCCGTCATCGTCATCATCAACATCTTTGGAACGCTAGGCTACGCCGAAGAGGAGTTCTGGAGCTCTTGCTTCAAGCTGGCTGCCATCGTCATCTTCATGATCGTCGCCGTCGTCCTGATCTGCGGCGGTGGCCCATCTAACGGCAAGTTCGATACGTATCAGGGTGCCAAGCTATGGTATAACCCAGGCGCTTTCCAGAACGGCTTCCGTGGCTTCTGTGGTGTCTTTGTCACTGCTGCCTTCTCGTTCGCTGGTACTGAGCTGGTTGGTCTTGCTGCCGCCGAGTCAAACAACCCGGCCAAGGCCCTTCCCGGCGCTATCAAGCAGGTCTTCTGGCGTATCACTCTGTGAGTACTCAAGCCAACAGTGGTTCGGGATCCCTGCTAACGTCTGGCAGCTTCTACATCGTCGGTCTTACTCTTGTTGGCATGCTGGTTAGCTCCACCGATGACCGTCTCCTCAACAGCAGCAACCCCTACAAGGATGGTACCTCGCCCTTCGTGCTCGCTGTCAAGGATGCTGGCCTCAAGGGCTACGACTCCTTCATGAACCTCGTCATCTGCGTTTCAGTCGTCTCTATCGGTGTTTCGTGTGTCTACGGAGGCTCCCGTACCCTGACCGCTCTTGCTGAGCAGGGCTACGCGCCCAAGGTCTTTACCTATATTGATAGGTCTGGTCGCCCTCTCATGTCGGTATTGTTCAATCTCATCTGGGGTGGCCTTGCCTACGTCGTTCTGGCATCCTCAGGCTCTGTCGTCTTCGACTGGCTCCTGGCCGTCTCTGCTCTTGCTGCCCTGTTCACCTGGGGATCTATCTGCTTCGTACGTTGCTCCTATCACCAGATTTTGTTCCATCTTGCTAACTGGACATGCCTAGGCTCACATTCGCTTCCGTGCTGCTTGGACTCGCCAGGGCCGTTCGCTTGATCAGATCCCCTTCCAGGCATGCGGTGGAGTCTACGGCTCGTATATGGGCCTCTTCCTCTGCTTCATCATTCTTGCTGCCCAGATCTTTGTTGCCATCGCACCCCCTGGACAGACTGGCACTGGTACCGCCGAGGACTTTTTCAAGGCCTGCCTTGCCATCCCCGTCGTCCTTGCCTTCTGGGTTGCTGGATTCATCTGGAAGCGAACTGGCTGGCTCACCATCGACAAGATTGACCTCGACACCGGTCTTCGTGAGCATGACTGGGATAGCATCAACGCCTACCGTGCCAAGGTTGCCTCGTGGCCTGCCTGGCGCCGCTTCTTGCACAAGTTTATGTAAGATGGAAGCTTGGCTTCTATCGGCTCTGGCTTTGGTCTTGCCGACATGATCTAGATTGTATTTACCCCTCGTATGCGAGGATTATCTGATAATACCCATCAATATATATCGCTTTCAACCACTCCTCGGATGAGGCTTGGCACTAGTAACTATGCAAATCTATGACATCTCGTTTCAAGTGGCATGTGGCTAATTTATAATATCTTCGTATGTCCAGTTCTCACCAACATTGGTCGGCCCAAGTGGGATAAGTGGTGATAGACCGGCCATCCCACTTTATCCGAGTGGGATTGACGAAATAATCGCAGCATGAATTTGTCATTTCTGGCAGATATTTCAATCTCTCGGAAGGGCGTGTACTACACCAGGGATTGTGGGCTTGTATATATTAAGATCGATCGGCAACCACACTTCCGATGCGGTACTCTTCGCTTAACACTCCACCACGACATAAACACCAAACAACAAGTCACCATGCTCGACGAAACTTTACTACACCTTTTCTCTGATGCAGAGGAGAATGGAAGTAGCTGGTCTAATGCTGGTTATTTGCAGCATTATCAACAGCACTTATCCCACCTCGAAACTGGATCAAAATTAAGTCTTCTCCAAGAGTTACTTTGCGTTCGATCACCTGTGCCGCCTCTGCCGGAAGATATTCTCCAAAAGATCGACTCTATCCTCTTGCGTACTAGAGATCACCGTATCCTCACCCAAGCCTCCTCCTTGACTCCATCACGGACGATTAGACATGAACAACGCGGGACCACCAACCTTTGTCTATGGAGGGGAGATATCACCACCTTGACGGGTATCACTGCAATTACAAACGCCGCCAATGGCCAGATGCTTGGATGTTTTCAGCCGACACATCGCTGCATCGATAATATCATTCATTCGAGGGCAGGCCCTCGCTTGCGGGATGAGTGCTTCCAGCTCATGCAGGATAGGGACAAAGACCTTGGCGCGGGTGAGACGCTTGTCACTCGCGGATATGATCTGCCTTCATCGTATGTAATTCATACAGTTGGCCCTCAGCTTCGTCGTGGTGCCTCTCCGACCGAGGTTGACAGGAGACAGCTCGCCAGATGCTACGAGTCTGTTCTTGACGCTCTGGAGCTGCTTCCAGCTGAAGAAGATGGTAGAAAGGCGGTTGCACTCTGCTGTATTTCGACAGGACTGTTCGCGTTTCCAGCCAAACAAGCAGCTGAGATTGCAATCTTGACGGTATTGTCATGGCTCGACGACCATCCATCAACGACAATAACCGACATTATTTTCAACACCTTTACCGAGTCTGACACCGGAATCTACTCAAAAAATTTTGAAGCTTTACCCACAGACTGGACCCCTCTCAGTGAAGAGCCCAAATCGACGCCGCTTGTTGGATCCTTGGCTTTGGCTCGCGAGTGGCTCGATGATGCAGACGCAGTTTTAGTGACTGCGGGTGCTGGACTCTCGGCTGCTGAGGGCTTGGACTATCACTCTCGATCGCTGTTTGCGGAAAACTTCCCTGGGTTCCTCAAGTATGGGTTGACATCCCTGTACAGTGTTTTTGGCTATAATGACTGGCCGTCAGAGGAGCATCGATGGGGCTACTTCTTTACTCATCTTAATATGGTGGCCAACTGGCCCAAGATGCCTTCTTACCAAGCTCTCATATCGCGGCTGAACAAGTTTGGCCCTGACGCCCATGTTCGCACATCCAACGCAGATGGAATGTTCTTGGCCAACGGCTGGTCTGAGAAGCAGTTGTCCACTCCTCAGGGGTCTTATGCATATCTACAGTGCCTAGAAAACTGCAGAGTCGAGGCCACAGTTCGATCCGCGCCTCTTGTTGCTGACGCGATCCCACACTTGGACAAGGTTACCCAGAACTTAATGGACTCGAGCAAGGTTCCGCGGTGTAAATATTGTGGAGCGAAGATGAACATTTGCGTTCGGGCAGGCCCATGGTTCAACCAAGCCCCCTTTAAAGAGGGCGAGGTTGCATGGAAGGCCTGGAAGTCAAGAATTCTTCGGGAGAAGAAGAAGCTGGTGATCTTGGAGCTTGGTGTCGGGATGAACACGCCTGGTGTTTTGCGATGGCCTAACGAGGATCTTGTTTTCAACGGCAACGGCTTGGTCAAGCTGGTGCGTGTTGGATTAGGACCAGAGGCGGTCGTGCCATGGGACCAAGAGGACGGAAAGCTGAGCACGTATGTGGACGGAGATATCAGCCAGATTATGCCTTTGTTGGTGGGCGATGCTTAGAGTTTGCTGTTGGAGACGCGCGCCTACGAGCTACACGTTGGAAGCCCGCCATTCAACTTGGATGGTTGCTGGCTAGACCACTTAGAAATAGAACAAGAGAGAATTCAAACGAGTCAAACGAATGTCTTTGATCATGGTCACACGTGATGTCTTGGCGAGGTCACACGTCATCTTGGGAGGCTCTGGAGAGGCTCATTTGCCAAGCGTGATGCTGACATGGGTTTCACGGGTTCTCCGGAACGCCCGCGTGGCTGTGCGCCCCGCTGTGATTGTCCGCAGGTGAGTTGCTGGCCACAAAAGGGCGCACAGCCGCCTTTCCTTTCGTGAGAGGCTGGAGAATTCAACTTGTTCTTTGAGACTCAGGCACGCACAAGCAGAAGCAAAGTTTACGATGCACTCAAGTTGACAACAAACAATGGGATTCGAGGCCCTTTCTAAACTCGCTGCGGCTGGCGAGGCTGCCTATCACAATCTGTCTAAAAAATGGTGAGCCTCGATTGTCTGTGCTCTACCTAGGCCAAGGCAAACTGACACGGTGGCACCTCAAAGGGAGGACCGCAAAGCGCGATACGCTCATGATGAGCAGGATGCAAAGCTCAGAGAAGAGATTCGCTTGCGAAATGAGTTTCTTGGTCTGATCACGAGCAAGATGACGGGTGACTCGGTCTACGAAATGGCTCCTCTAAGATGCGACCCTCGCAGCAACCACAAGGCCGTGTTCCTGGTGACGACGCCCATTTCGTTTGGAAAGTTTGCGTTGTCCGAGGCAAGCTACAAGCTCTTGGCCAGGCACGTCGGCATGAGCCTGAACAGCGTGAGCCACTGGGCTGTTTGTGTGATCGACAGGGGGCTGGGCAAGGATTACTGCTACGATTTAATGAGCGACCGTCTGGAATTGAGTGCTCTCGGCAAAAATTACTTTCGTGTCGCTGTGATTACCCCCGAGTTTATTGACACGTGGAGTTCTTGCTATTACATTGGCGAAACAACAAAGTCGCACCAAGAGATTCAGGACCTAGGTAAGCCAAAGTAAGAATATGAGTAGCTGGGAGCTTCTAACATCTTTCTAGGCCGACATCACATGGAACTGAATCCTCGATATCATTTATTAACCAACAACTGCCAACATTTGGTGGACACGCTTGTCAAGGAGCTATGCAATGGCAAGGTCATCAGTCAAGCCAAGTTGGACGAGGAACTATCTCTAGCCTCCCCAAAGATTGCGCGCGACCTGATGATAGCGCGGTTGAGATCCAAAATGGACGTGGGAGGTGAGAGCGAGGACAGTCCCTCGGTTAAGGAATACCTAGGGGCATTGAAGAAGCACTGGGGAGATAAGTGATTTGCTTGCGATCAGGAGTTTTCTGGGATTCGTTTCATCTGGGCCAATGAAGCTTCTAGAATCGGACCAAAATGGGAGCGTATTCATTGGAGATAGACCATAGGATCTAGCACTATGTTGCTACCTACCTATTTAATACATGCTGTTAGACAACAAGGTACCCAGACTGTTCAATGTCTCAGTAAACCAGGTCGGACTAGGTTTCAACAAGTGCTAAGTCGGCTACTCATCAGTAGGCCGTGGCGATAAAACGGAATGTGGGAGATCCACAGCACTCACGTCCATTATCACTCTCGGTTCTCAATCTCATATACTTGCATGTCGTCCTTTGTCTCCTTCTTCGCAACAAAGTTGTCTGTGTCAGGTTGCTGGAGGTCTGTGATGTAAGACTGGAACTTCCACGCAGGGAGCTTCTTCTCAAATAGCTCATCAAGCTGTTCCAAACTTCTCCCTCTGGTCTCTGGAATGAAGAAGAAGGTAAAGATGGCCAAAATCAAATTGCCCCCGGCCCAGATGTAACAGTACTTGGGGCCCCAGTTGAGAGCTTCGGGGTTGATAAAGTAAGGTGAGCAGAAGGCACTCAACCATGAGACGAGAAAACTGGCACCTTGTGAGAAACCAACTGTCTGTGCCCGGAGTCTTTGGGACGGTATCTCTGTTTGAAGAGCCCATAGCACAGGACCTTGCCCAAGGCCGTACACCCAGACAAAGACAATGCTCAGCCCCACGAGGACCTTTCCTGCAGTAGGTGATCCAACAGGGGAGACGGTGTAGGCAATCGCCATGCCCAGCATGCACACCGAGTTCGCCGCCGAAGCAGCCATCAGGAGATGTCGGCGATTGAGGAAGCGCACCGCCGGGAAAGACAGCAGGTTTCCTGTGAGGGCGATCGCTATGGATACCGTCACCCACATGAAGGGGCTACCAATGCGAGCCTGGACGAAAAAGTAGACCGAGAAGGCTGAGATAAAGTGAACACCAGTGGCCGCCTGAGCAACAGCGGCTGCGATGCTGAGAAGCGTACGTCGGAGGTCTGTACCACGGAAAGCGTCCAGAAGGTGTGTCGAGGAGCGCATCTCGGTCTCTTCAAGCCAGGAATTCTTCATGATTGCAATATCGTCGCGCAGTCGGACTTGATCAGTTATGTTTCGCAGTTTCCGAATAGCTGCTTCGGCTTTGTCGTCCTGGCCTTTCGAGATATAGTAGCGAGGCGTCTCTGGAAGAAATATTAAGCCAATGGTCATCAGCACTGGAATGGCAAACATGACGGCAAGTGGTATCTGATAAGACAGCCGGCTGGTGAGAACTTGAGTAGAGTTGTCGACGACAATCCCCATCAGCGCCCCGAGGTTGATCTGCATTACCACCATGCCGATGGCCGCACCTCGAAGATACGCTGGGGTTGACTCTCCGATGTAGATTGCCGAGTAGGTGCTGTAGAAACCGTTCGAAAATCCGAGAAGAATACGACCGAAATAGAGCGCAGCGATACTCGTGCTCCCAATCTGAGCGGCGACGGAGACCGCACCCACCAACGACGCGATCCATAGGCCGACCCTGGGGCTAATGAAGCTTCCGAACTTGAAGATTGCGATGCAGGCTGCCAAAGCCCCGAGACTGATCAGACTCTGCAGCAAAGTCTGCACCTTGGTGCTGATGTTGTACCCGATGGGGTTGGCTGGCTAGGTCGGAAAAGGCCAGTCAGCATCCATTTGCAGGCACAGTGACAGGGACTTACATCGACATAACCAAAGACGGCCAGAAATCCTGGCATAGACTGGAACCCTGCAATGGCGGCAGAATCGTATCCGTATTGGAATTGAGCTAGAGCGATGAAGAGGCAGATTGCAATCAATCGCTTCTCCCTCCAGACAGAGTGAAGTTGAGCGTTGGCGGGAGACTGTGGCTCCATAGTCGTAAGAATGCAGAGATGGTTGGCAATGAGGTACTATAGGAGAAAGGGGGCAAAGAGGAGTCATACCCTCTCTTTGGCAGCGGGAAGCAAAGGTCACCGATTATATCAATCTCGACCACATGCCCCATCACCCGGATCCGCTTCCCCAGAATGCTTCCCCGCAATCGCATCGATCTTGATGCAACGATAGCATGGACCTGATGCCGTTAGTTTAGCGCCTTTGTGAGGCATGTTAGGCTTTCATCGGAGCCAGTCTTCCGACCGAGCTCCAGTTGATGATCTCGGCAATCTCTTAGCCACTGCCGATATAGCCTGTCGGTACGAAGTACATTGAGGCACTTATAGGGGCAATATGACATATATGGAGACCCGAGCTCTGATGGAGCGTATGGAAAACATGGAAGCGGCACTTGAAAGACTCACAGGTAAACACAGCCATCAAAAGGCTCGCGCTCCAACTGACCGCACTTTACCTCTGCAGTAGAATAAGACATACGAAAGCTACATGACATGTATGGGTGTTATCTGATAAGTGCCTGTATAAAGAGGTATGGCAGGGGTGGTCTCGGCACCAGTGTTCTCGGAGCCATACGTCCGAACTGTAAGTGTGTAACCCTCCACATGCCAGAGTGAAGGGCGAAATGGCCCAATCAACGGCAACGAGCTTCTAATACTTCGGGACCATCCGAATGATGAGACTGTGAGTGGAGGGACGCCCCCGGCTGATATTAAGTAGAGGCGCATGCTTCGATTCCATCCTGATACTCCCTGGCAGAGCTCGACCGAACATCCACACTTCGCCTGCAAGAGGGACATTAGTGTTGTAGAACGAGAAAGGTTTAATTTATCAATTAATTTATTACCCGCTACCGCCATAAATTCACTCTTCTGGAAACACACTCCTTGTCATATGACACACTTCCAACATGGAGTCCTCCTTGGCTTGTGTTTGTCTCGTTGCTTGCTTAAGTGCAACGTGTTCGCTGTGCTCCCTTTACAAGCTGTTTTTCTCGCCGTTAAAGCCTAACCCTGGCCCATTCCTTGCAAGATATTCAAGGCTATGGCTTTTCAAGGAACTGTATCTTGGGACATTTCCCAAGACGAGGATTCAGCTCCATCAGCAATACAGTGGGTAGAGCTATTCCGCAACGTGCTACAACATGTTAATCTTGTTGCGAGGCCCATTGTCAGCATCGTTCTGAACGAGTATCGTATCGATGACCCGGTGGGTGCCAATATAATCTACGAGAGTAGCCAGGGATTTGTCAAGACTCGTGTTCCAATACCGTCATATTTGATTCCCTATCTTTCTACCTTCCAAGGGCTGTCTAACATCCCCAATGCAAGTCTATGTGGTGATATGCCAGTGGTAATCCCGTTAACCCGCTACCAAACATGATCAGCCAGAGACTTCATTTAGGGTTGGCATGCTTGGGTCTAACGCTTTTATCCCGACAGTTTGGCCAAGGCATCCAAATTCCGCTCTGTTTCAAGTTACAGGGGTTTCTGGGATCGAATTCACAAATTCTTTCCATTGAAACTGTCTTCTTGTCCATTATGCATAATACTTGATGTCTAATTGACCTATATCACCTTGTTAGAGCTAGACAGGATGCTGAAACCGATAAGGTATCATAGCCTTTGTTTCATCTGTCCCATGGCGTAAGTATTTGACTACCCGGGAGTAAACTCCCTTAGTAAAGGAAACATCACATTCAAGGTCAATCATCAGCTATCGAAGGCGGAGGGGCCTGAATTAGTGACTTTGGCTTACTAAAGTAATATGGCAAAGAGTTGTATGATTATCACAGGCAGTGTTGGGGAGATAAGGACCTTGAAGTGTCTCACCCCATCTGACAGAGATCGAACGACCTGCTTCGCTGGCACTTTAGTAGTCTGCTTGTCGATCCTTCGGCCGAGCGTTAGCGGCTGGCAGAGAGAAAATGCCTTAGGGGTGGACCTCGATGGTCTCAAGGCTCAGCACTCAAATACAACTTCGCAGCACCCATTGAAATCGTCCAGAGTTGGAGTCATTGTGTGTGCCAGCAAATGGCATTAACCCGCCAATGGCGAAACTGACCTTGAATCTAATCGACTCACATCCTGTGAGTATGGGTCGTGCCCGACCGTGGCGGTGCAAAATTAGGGTTGTAGTGCTCCTTTGGGTAGTCGCCGACTCTTGAGCCAGACCTAATCAACAAAGAAGCTGTGCTAAATTAGGAGACACCGCTACTCTTCGGCCAACAGTGTGACGTTGCGGGACAAAGAAGGTCCGCTCTGACACCGGGCGAGGTGACATTTTCCCGCCTTCCTTTCACCTGCTGAATCGGCTGGTGTCTGAACCGAGCCCTACGAGGCTAGACCGCGACCTTGAATGGACCCCAATTAATAAGGGCAGGGTTGTCAGTGGATTTGGCAATCACGCTACGAGAGATGATGCTGCTTTGCCGCTCAATTAGCGTTCCAGACCAGGCTAGTGACGCTGGGCCCTGGCTTAATGAAACACCTCTAAGGCAGGACAAGGCAGATTGGCAGACCAGCTGAAAGAGATTTCATGCAAAAGTCCGAGGCGCTGTTTCGAGACGACGCAAGGAGTTACGGTCAGCCGAGTCGTGGTACAGGGGCATGTCATTCGGCCAAGACAGGCTCGCCGAGGTTTCATGGCTTCCCATGTTTGCCCTGGCTCGTGTGATATGACCATGTTTGACCAATTTCTTTGTTCACTGGGCGAATGGGGGACGATCAGCCCCATAAGCATTAATGCGAGATGGGAATAGCTCATGATGGACCCCTACGCTAATATTCAGCTTTAAGGCAGCCTTTGTTGAGGTTAAATACTCAGTTGGTCCCCTTGTGGCTCGCAAGTTGCTGCCTGTTGGTTCTCACCCATCGATCCTTGTATCACGAATCCTCTTGATCCTTCTCCATTGAACACCTCGTCCGTGCCTCTCTGCACTCATCACAATGCGCTTCTACCAACTCCTTGCCGTCGCGACTGCTGTCGCTGCCGCTCCCGCCCCCGAAGGCGGCCTCGATGAGCGCGATCTTCAGGAGTGCTACAAGGTCGCCACCTCGATGCTTCCCAAGTTGACCGCGATCCCTACTCCCGACGCGACACTCTCTTCGTGGATTATGCGCCAGACCGACCTCGTCACAGCGACCGACGAGTGTGTCCTCCCCCACGTCACCGGTGACATGGCCAAGGAGTACAGCTCGTACGCTTCCGAGCTCTCCAGCTGGTACGGCGAGCAAGTCAAGGGCTACTCGAGCCTCCTCGAAGCCTGTAGCGACGTCCCCGAGATCCAGAAGCAGATCGAATCTATTACAGCGTCCGCCACCCTGTGCAGCTCCATGCGCTGGGCCTCCGAGACTGGCTCTGCCTCGTCTAGCGACAGCAAGGACAGTGATAGCAAGGACAACGACAATGCTGCCAGCAGTGCCCCTATCAAGGTCGGCATGGCCGCTGCTGTTGCTGCTGTCGCTGGCGTCTTTGTTGGCATGATCTAGGTGGAACTGATAACAACAACATTTAATGGATGGAAGGTCTAGCGATTGGCGTCTTGCGGGTGTGCTTTTGCGCTTGGAATGAGGCTCGGATATATCTGGAGGGGGCCATTCAATGCAGATTTACTGGCGTACTCAGAGTCAAATGTCATACAAGTGTCTCGCATATCTCCTTGTGCTTGTGAATTGTGACGCGAAGGAACATCGATGTGCAACCATTGACTCTCCCTCCAGAGTAAGACATTGACTATGATCTCGGCTCTTGGATCTCGGGTACTTGTTTCATGGGAACCTGCGACTTGCAAGCCCCGGGTGCCACATAGCCGGCTCGGAGACCAAGTGTCGTGTGCTGAAGTCCAAGCACCACGATCGACCGCCATTCCATGACAGCTTCACTCTCTGAACTAAGCAGTGTATTCTACATATCATGCCTCTGTCGATTATACATGAGTAATATACAGCTCAACCATCCAAGCTATGAGTCCACTCCAGTCTCACTCGCTCTCATCTCTCATTCTCTCACCAAGACCTCTCATCAAGGTCAATCACTGGGTGGAGCCAAGCCTTGCTCCATAGAGGCGCTCCTCGCTCAAGGCCGAGGGCGAGCTCTGTCAATTTGTCAGTCCGCTGCCATTTTTCCTGCGAAAGGACAACTCACGTACTTGTTGGATTTTTGGTCGGTTCTTTTAACTCTTTTAGCACCTTTCTGGGCGTCATTCCCGCCGCCGCTCTCTCAACTAGTAAGATTAATGCTACACCAAGAGACTGCCAGCTGGACTGACCGTTAGAAATTGCCTCTCATTATCTCGTGGAACTTACCAGACCGTGATCCAGCATAGCTCTGAATCAGAAATATGTAGTTCAATCAGTCAAAATTACGGATTCCTCCCCGTCATCATTTTCATCCTGACTTGAGTCATCAGTAGACTCCTCAGCTTTGTACAGCCTTCGCCAAAGCATGGTGCCATTTCCTGGGTCCATGATAACTGCATAGTGCGTCTCACCAACCAGTATATTATCATCTTGCAGGAATCGGAGGATATCGCGGAAAGTGATGATTGGATCTTGATGACCAAACCGTCGTTGACACTTCTTGACCCGCTTCTTCCAGAGGCGGTCCAGATGATCCTTCCCCTCCAACGAGCAATTGACAAGGGCTGCCATTGCAGTTCCGTCATCTCCCGAGGCTAGTTCTGCAGCGGCTTGTTGGAGTTTAGTGGGATCCTTTTCGTCGTGGCCGTCGTGGTTAAAGGCTGTTAGGAAGGTATCAGAGTCGCGAACAAGTGATTTGCGATCGTCCTTCTCGACAACGTAAACTCTTCCAGGTGTGCAAAAGACAAGGTAAGCTGCAGTTGATCTGGAGGTGGAAAGGGTCTTCAAGATGTCCTGCATATGACAGTCTTGGATTTCTGATACTGTCGCATCGGTGTCGGGCTCTTGATGAGCCGGGATGTCTTCTCCGGGAGTAGGATCTAGGAGCAACCCTCGCAGGACGCTCGAGATGGATCGCCTTTTCCCAAGAATGACCTTGACCTGATGCATCCTGAAGGAGACTCGTTGCCTCAGCGTGTCTCTGCAATGATATGGCCGAAAGTTCAAGCCCATGCTAAGGCCCTTTCTGACGCCGGTCAAGACTCCAACATAGCCGAGATAGGTGACTGTAGTTGCAATAACGGGGCCTCCGGGCTTCCGCACAAAGTCAAGCTCAACAATGATCTGCCTCAAAAGATCCATGCCCCAGTCGAGAGTTCGGAAGTGAAGCATGCGGCTTGATTGCTGGTCTGGACCATCGGCCAGGTTTAAGGTGCGCACACCGCCGCTGGTGCATCCTAGCAATATATCCAGGAGAACATTGAAGGCCACCAGGGCGTGCATGGGAACGCCCATGGCCTTGGATATACCGACCAACTCGGCATTCTCCTCTGGCATATACACTCGGCGCAAGATACGCGGGGATACAGAAGCCATGAATTTCCCAAAAGACTGGCCGAGCAGGTCTTTAAGAAGGTCGTTAAAAACAGTGTTTATGTTGCATGAGATGTCGGAGCCTTGGAAATGAGGCATGATATGTGCATAGCGCTCCTCTGGCGGTTGCGAGAGGTCAACCACGAACCTGGGGATCTCGGCGGCTGTAGACATTTTCTGCAAGAGGCGAAGACGAACATGAGGCTGAAGCGGTGTGAGGCTGATGCCTGGAGGTGTAGGTGAGATGTAAGACTTTGGGAGTTGCCAGCTCACGAAGCATTTGCGTATGCAGATTACCTAATCTTGCATGAATGCAAACTGGATTAATTGTTATTGAACAAATACCCCAAGGCTATTTTCAGCGCAAGCCAATGCGATAATAAGCTGGTGAGCCCTTTTTTTCGTTTGTTCTTGTTTGCGCCGGTTTTGGTAAAATGACGTTTCCCTGAATGCCTCTATCCCTACGTACAATGGAACCACAGCCATCGGGCCATAGCTATTAATAGGGATCCATGCATCTATTGTTCCAACGGCAACCTTATTGCGGACTGGCCAATGGCAATCGACGGGGTATTCAATTATTGTTTAAGGATGGAATGCTTTGAGAAAAGATGGTGAATGCCCTTGCAGGAGCATCACACTGCCGACATCGGGCAACGCATACTACCTCTGAGAAGGGTGGCTAACCTCTGTTAATCTTATTAGTTGTTGCAGATCCCTGCAGCAAAGCATATAAGCCGAGAAAGTGGAATTTGCACTGTCAGCTGAACCCCAAAGTGCAGCTCGCATGGGTGACTTATGAGCTTCCACAAGATCGTCCACCACAAAGCTACGAATTGCAACGTGCATGACTCTATTCCATCCGAGATCCAAGGAAGTCGCCTAAACTATTACTCAACTTCGAGATAGTAAAGCGAGGGAGTCTACAAGGTGTAGGAAGAAAGCATGGGTTTGATAACTTGTGGACGAGACTGTAGTTGTGATATCACGCGACCAAGGCTAAGCTGAACTCCAGACCGTCACTTCTTCTTCTTCTATGTCTTGGGATGTATTCGCTCAACAATAGTTACATGACGAGAATGTGTACCCCAGCCATAAGGAATGTCCATCTTTCATCGGCCTTCCTTGACCAAATCTTTCGGAGAGCCTCGAGCCCCGAGACCAAATTAGAGAACCCGCTCCTCATGTAGTGTCTCATAAAAACATGCTCAAAGAATTCCATGTGCTCATCAAGCAGGCAGCTGGCTGCAGCCACAAAGGATGCCCAGACCATCACCTGTTCGCCTGGAGCTCCGAGAGGAAAGGCCTCCAAGGTTTCTTTAAAGTGTTCGACCCGGGTAATGGAATCGGCAATGTCGAGAGCTGAAGGTGCTTCCAAACACGACGAGGTGAGATACATGTTGATCGCTTGCTGAACCAGGTCCGTGATGAATTCGAAGGAAGTGCTGTATTCTGGATACGTTGATACGTGGTGGGTCAAGCAGTTAAAAAGACGAGTAGCATGCTCCTGTGATGAGACAACTTCCAGGCCAGATTCCTCGCTGAGAAGCGGTGCGGCATAGAGACGTAATCTGTAAGGCCACTATTAGTGAGCCGTCCTCAAGCTATCAGACGTTGACTTACTTGGCTACTTCTGGCAAGATGAAATCAGCAACTTCACCTCCCCCAAGTGCCTCACACCCCCCCATAGCAGCAAGCGCTGACTCAAGCATGCGAAATAGCATGGGGAAATCTGAACGGCCAGTTACCATGACACCGACGTGAAGGACGAGGATAGTAATCAAGATGGAATGTTTCCGCTCAGAACTACAGCTTGCAAGTTCAGGCTGTTGCTGTAGACCCGAGATGACGCGCCAGTACAACTGGTTTGGATCTGAAGCTTGAAGACTCGCACTCGCAATGTCCCCAGGGGAGTGAAATTCAGCCGCCGGATTTCTGTTTAACCAGATGTGAAAAGCAGAAACCGTAAGTACTGCGTCGAGGACCAGCCTGTCACCCCTGGCGAATGGGAGGACCAAGTGTCTCCATCCGTTGTGAGACCCGTCGATGGCAGTCATCTCGCCTGCAATATGACGAGAAACTAATAAAACATGGATGAGTAAGTACTGGTAAAATGAAGCAAAACACACTTACAATATAGACAGAGATCATTTTGCCAGCGTGGTAAATGGCCTGGCACTGGTAGGCAAAGAGTTTGGTGGCCTAAGAGATTCGCCCAAGTATTGTCTTCAGCCCTAAGCAACTCGTCCGTAGAGTTACCGACAAATTCTTGTTTATCCAGCGAGTTTAGTAAAACAAGAGACCAGTCGTCCACTGTGGTTCCACAGTCGTCAAGGTTGATAGAGCTTTCGGTTGACCCGACTTGCGGCGCTGGAGGGCTAGGTTTGCTGGTTGTCTCATATTCCGCTGGGCGACCAATATCTTGGAAGTCTGTGTGTGCCACTGTTGACTGAGGTCTGGCTAATAAGGCATGTGCGGATGATTCGGCATCCCTTTCTTGCCTGGTTCAGGTGCAAGATCAGTTCAGGTTCCTGACACTGGGCATGGGGATCTGACTGTTTGGGGTGGCACCCAAAGCTGAAGCGCAGCCTGATACCGAGTCCTGTACACTTTAAACCCCTTGACTTACACTTGCTGCAATGAGGCTCTGTTTTGTCACAATGAATACGACGCCTTGAGCACTGATAACAGCCTGGGATTACCCTTAGCGGGTAAGAGGAAGACTACCGACTCAGGTATCACAAACCTTTTGTCTTGGGGACATATGGACGTTTTTTGGGCGGCATGGGTTGGAAATTGACGGGCTAGAATTTCCGAGAATCAGAAATGAGGCCGGGTTTGTCTCTGGGCCTGCAACCTGCGATGGCGTGGAGGAGCTTGCTCAATGACAGGGGGGTTGGTCGAAACTTGGCAGGAAAGCCAACTGCCAGGTTGAAAGTAATCCACTATCCTGCTGGATTTGCGGCAAGAAGGCGAGAAGAGGACCTGAATACAGGGGCAGACTGAGATTGGTGTTTGGTGACTTGGCGTCTCGGTGGGGAGGCAAGTTTTGCATGAGTCAGACAACTCGCGACCTGCAATAGTACAGCCCAACAGAGCCTTGTTCAGAGTACCGGATTGCTAAAGATGAGAGATTGTACTGTTTCTTCCCAATGCTTTCACATCGATGACTGCGTCGAGGTCAAGGAAGCGTTCTTTGCCCCTGTCAAGGGGAGGAGTTGTCAGTATCGTAGAGGCGCCACCCCCGCATGCTTATCACGAACTATGAATCAGCTGGGAGACCAGCTAAACCAAGAAGGGAAAGAAAGTGAGAGCACGCTCGGGGCTTGAGATAAGTAGTTACTAACGAGATCGGTAACAAAATGAGAGCAGCTTTCTAGCAACCAATGATATTGTAGCTATCGGCTATTCTGCCTCGAACTTGGCTATTGACAAATTGGCTCCGAGCCGTCACAGATATCGGTTGTGAAGGGATCCCTGGACACAATGCCTTAGCTGCCTGCAATGTCGATGGTAGGGCGTCATCCCGAAGGTCCGACTGCATTTCCCCGCGTTTTTGGTAGCTGGGGAAGCGGAAGTGAGTGATATGATGCCGAGGTACTGAGCCGTGAACATGATCAGATGGTGGTCGCACTGAGCCGATCTTTGACGCGTTGCCTTGGGTAGTTCGAAGGATCCAAGGCTGGAAAGGGTTGTGATGAAGAAAGCTCATGCATATGTCAGTGCTGTATTGATATTAAGGAGAGAGACTAATTTGAATCTTTGATATGTGGTGAATGTCACCAGACGGGCTGCTTCACCCGCGCCGAAATGTCCAGTTTACCATCACCTCACAGATAGAGGGTCATGGTAGAATCAGACAGGCGGGCCACTGCGCGGTGTATGATGTTGTTGATCAAGGCTGGCCTCTGGGATGTTCGAGTGCTCGTATCAAAAGGTTGTCTCTTGTAAGTCCCTGACCTTGACACAGCTTGTAACTGTTGCCCTAGTTTCACTTGTGTTTACCGCCTACCGTGTATGTTTTAGAAGCCATATTAGGCTTAACATGCCCAGCTTAAAACCGGATCTAGGTGCCAGGCTTTCCCGTCTTCACATCCATTTACTACCTTTGCTCTTTCGCTGCGCCTCAGAATCTCCAGAGTCACCATGACCACTAATAAGCCGGCAGAAAATAATGACCCAAAGTCGAAATACCACTATGGGCATCGTCGCTTTACTCTACCTTATTACATCGTCCACAGAGTATCCTAAGATGATTTCTAGCCAGAAGGTCACCGAGACAACTGGTAAGGATAACATCGGCAGGGTAGATAGGCTTTTAAGCTTAGTGGATAAAGGCCTAGAGTTGCCGCCACAGCAAGGGAATAAATAGGACCACACAGCGTTAACTGGAGAGACGCGCCGTTTTCTGTCTTTCTTTTTCCTTATCCTTTGGGCCACCGTATTACACAGCGGTTCCATAATTCATTTTAAAACCCAATAGCCTAACAACCTATTGCCATTAGCCTCGCGCTTGTGATAAATGGCGCTCCCCATCCAGGAAAGCGTCCGCTCTCCACCAGAAGCTGAAAAATGCAGGCTCTACTGTAAAAGATGCATTTTTCAGGGGAAAGACAAAAGTAAATAAAATGGTCGCTCGTTTGGAACAAGACCATCTCGATCCTCATCTTCGTTTCTTTGGCTGGCTGTCTCAGCCCCTTCCACTCTTTTCAACCGCTGGGTATTCCCTGGTTCCTCTCCTTCGCTCTGTTTGAAATGGCTCAACGTTCTCTCTTGGCCGCGGCCACCGTCGCGTTCCTCGTCTTCGGAGCTAACGCCACTCCTTGTCGACCTGTCAGCGCTGCGACTTCATCTACCATCCTCGCCGAGAGCTCTTCGACCGTGATTACGGAAGCATCATCGTCGACCACCATCGCAGAAACCTCGTCAACCGCTATCATTGAGACTTCTACCACACTAGGAGAAAGCTCATCGGTGGCGGCGTCATCTTCGACGCTGGCAGAAACCTCATCGACGACTACCCTAGTTGAGACTTCAACAACTACACTTGCGGAAACGTCGACGACTTCTCAAGCTCCGGTCTGCACCGTAACCCAAGCGCTCGTCAACCCAAGCTTCGACGACGGCGATGGCTCCCCGTGGACTGGCCTCTCTAGCTCTAGATCTGAGGAAAGTCCTCGTACGGGTCGCTACAACTTGTACGTCACCCCTCCTCGAGCTATAGAGGTATTATTAGCTGACATAGTTGTGATCTACCAGGCGCTACTCGTTCGATCCCTGGAGCCAGCCCTTTACCATCTCTCAGACCGTAACTAACCTCGAGGGTAACTACAAAATCGAATTTTACTACCGTACTGTCAGCTGGGTTCCATGGACTGGGACTACTTTTACTGACTTCTGGTGCACTATCAAACCCAAGGTTGGAGACACTGAGCTTCCGGAAGTATGGTTTACGAATGAAGGCCCTTACTCTTGGACGGCGGGTAGTGCACTTTGGACGAATCCGAGCGAGACTGGAACTGTGGATGAGGTTGAGGTATCGCTCAAGATCCATTGCGGTGGAGAATTTGATTCGAACATTATCGCTCTTGATGATGTTACCTTCACTCGAGTTTGCGACGTGCCCCCAGCTTAGGCTGGTAGGGATCATTTGGGCTAGGTAGTTAATCCCTAATATTAAAACAGCGATTGATGAGTTTAGTCACGCATAACTTGTTGAAAATGCAGTTGTAAGCTAACCTTGGTTACTCATCGACATGCTCATTGAACGCGGTGATGCAGCCATCCTAGAGATTGAGACTTTGACGCACTATGGAAGCTATGGTTGAGAGAAACATGGCGCCAAGGTTCCTATCTTATGGCGACAAAGCTGGCCGTCCTAGGTGGTATGTCGCTGTCCAGTTGGGATTTGGGCTCATGGCTTTCATGAGAGTCTCTGGGAACATCGTCGTCTTTGGTTAGCTTCTTGCACTAAGCGGTCTTGCTTTTGTCTTGGGCTAGGCCGCGATTTACTTGGCTCATATCAGGATACGAATCGCATCAAAGGCCCCAGGGCAAGTGGTGGCAATCGCCGATTTCGGAGAGGCAAAGATGTTTAGAGACCATACGGACCACATTGTGACGATGACATAAAACATTCCTTCATCCCCGCTCCCCAAAGCTACTGGTGGATACAGAAAAAGCCTCTGTTCCTGCATCTCACAGGTGAAAATTGAAAGACAAGAGGTTCAGATCATTCTACTGACGTTGCCTTCCCCGAGGCGTGACCTTGATCTGCGGGGAGGGTGGGATGTCCTGGGTTAGTGTCATGCAAGATTGAGAACATGGCGTTTGCCTCCTATCAGCGCTAAACCCAAGAGATTCTTCCTCTTGGCTCATCGGACGCACATCAGAGACCCAAGGAGATGGAGAGAGCAGAACTGAGAGCATGTGATAACTATGCGGCTGGTTCCTATTTATTCCAATGGTGCCAACCAGACGAGAGCCTCTACAAGACAACTTGGACCCTCAAGACTTTCCGACATCTTGGTTTAAACGCTTCTCTATGCCCAATCACATCAAATCAATAGACCTTATCACAGCAAGCATGGCAGCCTTCGAGGTTACATCAATCATTCCTCAAATAGGGCTCTGTCTTATCCTAGCAACTCTTTTTCTCATCCTGAACAGAAGATTGGTGAGTTTTGTCTTGGAACAATGCAGACTGGAGTTTGGCTAATCAACTCCCAGCGGCACCGAGGTGGCAACCTGCCTCAGCACAACAAAATCGATGCGTATCGAGGGTCGGAAAAGCCTGGCTCTGGTGCGGAACTGGTGCAGCCACTCGACGGCTTTGACTGGACCGTTGAACAGCCTCAGAAGTTCAGGCCTTTCAAGTCAATCTATCATATTACGATGGGTAAGGAGCTCGTTCAAAGTATACAGACGCGCTACTGACAATATTACCTTGTATAGCAATCAAGTCGGACACTGTGTCGGAGCTTATCACGATAGACCGCGATTACCTTGACCGAATTCAGCTCCGAAAGAGTCTCATCCAGACCCAAGGCCAGATGGTACACGGCTGTGTCCCTGCTGGAGTCGATGCTGTGAACGAACTCTATACCTATCTTCATGTGCAATATCTGCCCAAGCGCTACCCAACCATGTTCAAGTTGTCTGTGGATAGCTCTGAGCTGCAGAACCTGGTGACTGGCGATACACACTCCACGACACCTCCGGTCGATCATGATAGTGCCCTGCGGATCATGGGCACGACAATCGAGGAAGACTTGTTCATCCTGAAGCCTACACCGGAAGGCCACCAATGCGTTGCCTTCATGTGCTGCTTTCCATCTGGTTGGAACCCAGCCTCAAAATTGGGAAAACACATGGGTCAGATACACTCTAACGTGCCATCCTACGACAAGATCGGGCCTAGTATGGAGCGCTTCTTCACGAAGCTTGAGGTGGGAAAGAATGTCAAACGAACCAACGTATGTCACCCTCGCAACCCTTTCGATGCACGTGGACTGACAGCTGAGTACAACAGTGGACCGTTCAGACCCATGGGGAACTTTTCAACGCCAAGGGGAACCATGTAACGGGTGACGAAAAGGTAGAAAGCGAGCAGATAGACCCAGAAAAGGTACGTTTCTTCCCATTTATGCCGCATGCATATGGCTAACCAGTCCAACAGACTTATCTTCGGATCGAACTCCAAACATTGAGCAGGCTGCCAAAAACACACTCTATCCTCTTCAGTTTCAAGACGTATCTGTATCCGTTACGTGAGATTAAGGAGGAAGGTCTCGGGATGGAATTTGCGACCGCGATCGAGGGCCTTGGAGAGGGAAATGCACCGGGGATGTGGAAATACAAGGGGGCGGTTCGTTGGGGTGCCAGCGTGTGCGAGTATCTCCGGTCTTGAGATGGAGGTTGGGCGGAAAATTTTCTCTATTTTCGACTATCTCTTCTTTTTTCTGAGGCCTTTACTGCCTGTTCCATACATCATCAGATGATGTCACATCATTCTTCTTTACATGCACTCGTTTCATCTAGCGGAATAGTCCGTCCGTATTAACCCCTGCTGGTTTTCTCCTCTGGGACTGGCCACAACCGTACACAATTTCCCAAATAGATACGCTGCATTCCCGTATTCTCAGTGCTCAGATAGTGATGCTATCGGATCGGGAGGTGACTCCGAGAATTAATATCGGAGGTTCAAAGTCGGAGACCTATCCCGACGATACCATCAGAAAGGGGATTGGGGCGGATAAGAGACGTCTCAGCCGATTTAAAAAGTCCCGGATCAAGAACCTTGCATTGCGTGCGGGGAAGTCCTGAAAACGTCGATGGATCTACGCATTCAACCCCAGAATGATTAGTTATGGGACAGGGGCCGGCCGAGCAAGGCTTCAAGCACCGGCAAGTAGGTCATTGACACCTGAATGGGCTGTGATAACAAAGAAAAAAGAGTATGGAGTCGCTTGAACTGGTCATGATTCATTGCGAACTGCCTGATTGATGTTAGGCTAATTATCAGGGAGAAGTCCATGGCTCTCTTGCTATATAAGTACCACCGTTGCCACTGATAGTTTGAGGGACATGAAGAGCAAGGCAACTCAACTCTCGTCAGCTTTTCAGTATGAAGTTTAATTCCTTTATAACCAGCCTGTTATGTGCTGGTGTAGCACCATCTTTGGGGGCTGTTCTTCGGCCACGACAGGCCCCTGGCCAAGCTGAGGGAGTCACTACTATTAAGAGTCCCTCAGGCGCCCAGATTCGATACAAAGAGCCTGGAAAGGATGGAATCTGTGAGACAACTCCTGGAGTCAACTCTTATAGCGGTTATATCGACATTGCCCCTGATGTCCATGTCTTCTTTTGGTTCTTCGAATCTCGCAGAGACCCTGCGAACGATCCTGTAAGTTGAAAAGGTCATACATCGCCTTGTCAGGACTTATCATATGCCTAGGTAACCCTATGGCTCAACGGAGGGCCAGGTTCGGATTCCTTGATCGGCCTATTCGAAGAGATTGGACCCTGCGAGGTGGTGGAGAACATGACCACCGTCCTCAGGGACCACTCCTGGACGGACATTTCCAATGTTCTTTTCCTCTCACAGCCCGTGGGAACAGGTAAAGTTGACCGCAAGTGGTTATGTAAAGACTTCCTAAGCTAACAATGCTAGGATTCTCCTATAGCAAGGCTGAAGTCGGTTATCTTGATCCCACGTACCTCTCCGTTGATAAAGAGCCTGGAAGCCGCGATGAGAAGGAGGGTCGCTGGTCTGTCATTGACCCTACCAAGGAAGACAACAGCCGCCTGGCTGCAATCACTTGCTGGGAGGTCCTACAAGGCTTCTACAGCGCACTACCGCAGCTCAGCAAATCCAAGATTTCATCAACGGAATTTCACCTCTGGTAAGAGCATCTCCAAGCAAACTTCAACGTTACAGGAAACTAATGTCATTTATCCAGGGCGGAATCATTCGGCGGTCATTGGGGTCCTGCTTTCTTCACATACTTCAATGAGCAGAATGAGAAGCTCGACAAGGATACCACAAAGGGCCGCAAGCTTGAGATGAAGAGTCTCGGTATCGTCAACGGTATCGTCGAGCCGGTCGTGCAGACTCGTCATCTTCTTGAGTTCACCCGTGCCGAGCATAATGGCTATGGTGTCGATCTTGTCAACGACACCATCTACAACTATGGCAAGTTTAGCCGCGATCGCCCTGGAGGATGCCAAGAGCAGCTTGAATACTGCGCTTGGCTTGAAAGAGACTCCCTTACCAAGCGTTCAGTTTGTTCTGCAGCCCAGTTCATTTGCCAAACTGACGTTGAAGGAATGTTTTACACATTCAACCTTGAAGGCCGTGGCACATACGATATTGTTTGTTAATGCCCCGATTATTACTTCATGAGACTAACACGGCCTAGCGTTTCCGCAATGGAGAAGACGTCCCTCCAAACTACTGGCGGGTAAGCTTTTCCCACTCCAATATGAATTGACGGCTGAAACGTTGCTAGCCTTGGTTGAATACCGCGCCCGTGCAGGACGCCCTGGGTGTCAACCTCAACTACACATCAAGCAACTTACTTTATACCGCCTTCACCTTGTCGGGTGACTTTGCAATTGGCTACCTCAAAGACATTGAAAAGCTTCTTGAAATGGACGTTCAAGTGGCGCTGGTTTTTGGCGACGCCGATTATATTTGTAACTGGCGTGGAGGTGAAGCACTCTCACTTGCAGCCAAGTGGTCCGGATCGGATGAGTTCAGCGACGCTGGCTATACCAACTTGATGGTTGATGGCAAGGCCTATGGAGAGACGAGGCAGTTTGGTAAGCTCAGCTTCACTCGTGTCTGGAACGCTGGCCATGAAATTCCATGTAAGCGCAACCCATCGAATCCTCCAAGCCGGACGATCCCTAATACTTTGTCCAAGACTTTCAACCTTCGGCATCATTCCAGATCTTCAACCGAACCACCAACAGATTCGATATTGCCACTGGTAAAATTGCCATCACTTCCAACAGCACCCACAAGACCAACGGAACAGCCAAGGCAACTCACACGACCACGCTTCCTCCTCTGCCGACCAAAACTTCCCAGTAAGGGGTTTGTACTTGGCACTTAGCAATAGAGGCATAAACGCCAAGACTATGTCGGCGTCGGTTCTTGAGACGTTGACTTGGGCCCCGACCGTACCGCGCGCCTCATGTTTCAGCCGTGTCATGGCCAGGTTTGAGAGCTGTTCTTTATCATGCGTGGGCTCTCAGTGTCATTTGCATGCTATGGTCACCTGCGTCAAGTTTCTTTCTATTCATGCGTCGTCATCTTGTAGATTAGATTCGCTTCAAACAATTCAGAGCAGCCATTTCTCTCAAAGTACACTGCGAGCTACGTCTCAACTCAAAGCGAGCCTTCTATGTTCTTACACTCATCACACCATAATTGATATGCTCCTCCGTCATACTCAAGAGAAGGATTTGGTTAGGCAAAAGCGCCAACCACCGACATTCCGAATGCTTGTGACTTGGTTAGAATGGTGGGAAACTTGAAATATCGGCTGAGCAGCTCACCTCCCAGAAAGACCCAGGCAATTGCGGTGATCTTGTCCTTCTTTGTCATGAGCAGGTTTGCTTCCTCTGAGAGGAAGTCTTCGACCATCAAGTTCACCAGGGCGGCATAGATTAACAGCCCAGAGGATCTGTTTGTGTCAGTTACTGTAGATAAAACAGCTCCGGGCTACTCACATAGCGTTGAAAACTCCAACCATGATCAGGCCAAGCTCGCTCTCGGGGTCATAACTATTCCTGCTTGCGATTCCGATAGCTTGACCAATAGGTGCTGTGGTTCCAAAAGCAAAAACCAACAACCAAGGGCGGAAACTCCCTCGAGGGTAAGGAACAGCGGCGATACGAGACCCGAGACCAAGGCCTTCAAACATCTGGTGGAACATGATGGCGGTCAACAAGACGACGAGACCATCTGTGGTCATGGCAATCGTGATGCCCACAAAGACGGAGTGGAATAGAATGCCGCCTTCGAGAAGCGTGATGTTGGTCGACATTTTCTTGTAAACCTGAGGATCAACCTCCTGGCCTTCCGCGTCAAAGTGGGATGGGCTGATTTCGGAGGTGATTTGTTCGTCAAATTTGGCTGACGAGATCTTTCGCGTGTGCTGTATCATCTCCATCATCTCGGCTCTTTGGCGGACATACTGTTCGTAGAAGACAACAAACCACGCAGGCATGGTGGAGTAGCTGTTGTCATCATCTGAAGGGTGTTCATATGGTTGGGAATTCTTCTCATAGAACTTTTGGGCCATGGCCTTCTCGTATGAAATGTCAACATCGGCCTCGGTGCGCTGGTCGTCCCCCCAATATGACGATGTAGCCGTGTCTCGTGACGCGGTTGAAGGCTTATGCGCATGGGTGTGGGCGTGGGTGTGGGCATGCGGCACGTGAGTCGAGGCGTCCCCAAATGAGGTACCGGTAGGGCCGCCATGCGAGTGGCCGCCTGTCTTTGCGTTCAGGTACAGTTCGACAATGAAGAGAAGAAACATGGATCCCATCATGATGACTCCCGGCAAGGCGGGATAGACCTCAGTGAAAAGCTCGGGCAGACATGGGTTGGTGAGGCTTCCGAAAGCAGTGGGGAGTAACTGAGGGTGTTAGCAGCACTTCTAATTCGGCCATTGACGAGGCAGACTCACATGAACAAACGCCGTAGCAACCAGAACTCCGGTTCCGAAATGCTTGCAGGCAAAGAAGACGCTGGGAGGGATCTTCAACCAAGGTAGCTTCTTGGCGGCAACGGGAAATCCAGCACCTGTGTGAGAGCATTAGAGATGAACACAAAGGAAAGGCCTGGATGACGTACCGAGGCAAGACACAAATAGAACCATAACTTTCGTATCATCGTCAGCATGAGCCGTGAACAGGGATCTATCGGTCAAAGGCTTACATAAACCCCCGACATGTAGACCAAGGTTATAACCCTCAGGGCCGCCTTCTGTCTGACTCCCACACTGAGGTCTCTCTGATGCTGCAGATTCAGGCCCCATGATGAATTATGGGAAGCGGTAGAGGAAAAGAAATCGGGAATGCGCTGCTGAAGAGGAACCGGCCTCAAGCGAAGGCGAGGATACCAAAACAATGAAAACGAGCCGAAACAGATCCAAACAACCCAAAATAACACAAGGAAACAATGAAATGATTGTTAAAACAAAGAATAAAAGTCTTGGGTGCCAGCCCAGAGTGTCGAAGAGAAGTGAAGATATCAGCAAGTTGACAGCTTGGCTTCCCATTATAACTGTCCATTGTCTAGAGTCAATAGCTACTATTTTTAAGCTTGTGTGAATAAGGTTGCCTGTAACATTTGGCGCGTCAACCCGAAACGTGGTTTCGAGACGGGAGTCTACGATCAACAATGGTTATCGCGTTTCAACGCGTGCGGATCTCAGGTCGCCGCCTCAGAATTTGACGATCCCCCCCTTACCCCAGCCCCGGCACTTTTTAGGCTTTTTATAATCCGATTGGCCCATGGTAGAATGGAACCTTCGCCGGATCTTCCTGGTCCCTTGGTTTTGAGTTTAGATGGTTGCACCCGCTGCCCAAGTTTGTAGATCTGAACCCCTGCTGTCACAGAATGCACCCGTGCCGCGTCACGATGAGATCCACCAAGGGTTATTTTGAGATGTCGATTCAGTCTCGGAACCAAGGTTTCCGGCCAAGCCCAGTCTTTAGTGTGTCAACAAAGTACCAGTGGCTTCAAAATGCAAATACTCGATCACACTCTACCCATCGTATTTGTCATTCGCCTTGTGTGATGTTTAATGCGAGTTTCAGTCCTTGTCAGATAAGAATGAAGTGTGTATAACTGATGGAAGGGAAGGTGACATTGGAGAGGAACTTTTTCAAGGTCATTGTCTTGTTTGACTAGGGACTTGGCATGGCATGGCTTACTCTGTGCACAATCTCATCCCCGACTTTATGCGATGCTACTGACTCAAGGGTCAATCGCCTTTCTTTGTTGTATCGTGAGAATCCTCACAGGGAGACTGTTGGGGAGGCCAAGGAGAACAAGGGTTTCCCCATGGGTCTAGACCCAGATCTGACCAGACACGTTCAACTGTCAGACCCAATGGCGCTCTGACATGCTTATGAGGCTGACCTCGCTTAACAATCCTTGAATTCTTCATTGCTTGTTGGGGCGCTAGCAACTGTTGGTGCATTCTATAGAACTGCTCAGAACTTGGCGATGACTCCATCTCAAGTTTCTTAAATTTCTCCATTCTCTTACTGTTTCACTACCCATCCTTTTATCAAGATGGCTCAGGATCCACCATTCAAAGTAGTCATTGTTGGAGCTAGTGTGGCTGGGCTCTCACTCGCCAATATGCTTCAGGCAAATGACATCGACTTTGTCGTGTTGGAAGCCTATCCAAGCATCGCCCCTCAAGTTGGAGCAAGTATAGGGTTGCTTCCTCATGGAAACCGGATTCTAGATCAACTAGGGCTCTATGAGAAGATCCTGCAAGTAGCGGAACCTGTCAACACATTTTCGTTTCGTGAGCCGTCTGGGTTGCCGCTGGCATCATATCCTGACATGGACCGTAACCTGATTGACCGGTAACAATGCTCTTTGTTCAAAATAAACGCAGGATTTTAACTGTTCTGGCCCAGACACGGATACCCCATGATCTTTCTCGACCGTCAAACGTTGATACAAACCCTTTATGACAACATTAGGGATAAGTCAAAAATTGTGGCGAACAAACGTGTCACAACGGTCAATCTTGGCGAAAACGGTGTGACAGTATCGGCATCGGATGCTTCAATGTTTCAGGGTGACATCCTCATCGGCGCTGATGGTATCCACAGTACAGTCCGGGGGGAGATGAGGAGACTCGCCAACATGACGCGTCCTGGTTGGTTTGACGCAGGAGAGGAGGAAGGTAAGTGAGTGTGCATTTGGAGAACAATGCGAAGGGCCTAATATCTTCTGGAATTAGAGCCTCCTTGCGATTACAACTGCATCTTTGGCATTTCACGACCATGCCATGGCATCGTACCCGGTGGCTTACACGAGGTATTTCGGAACGGGTCATCCTACCTAATTTCCGGTGGCCTAAATGGACGAGTGTATTGGTTTCGATTCGAGAAGCTACCCCAGAGGCTCTTTGGCACACAAATCCCACGCTACACCCAGAAAGATCTTGAGGAGGCGCTTGATCGGGCCTCGAATGACCCAATCCTGCCCGGCTTAACCTTTTCCACGCTAGTTGAGAACCGAATCACTGCAGTCTTGACCCCTCTGCCCGAATATGTCTACAAGCAGTGGCATTTTGGCAGAGTTTTCACTCTCGGAGATTCTGCACACAAGGTAGAAGGCCAATCTTCCTAGGAAGCAATGTTGAGGTGACTGATAAGTCTTTAGCTCCATCCCATCGGAGGTCATGGAGGCAATGCGGCGATTGAGACTGCTGCTGCACTGACAAACTCCTTGGTCAATGTGCTGAGCAAGACCTCTTCCCCTCTGGCCACCCCCGATATTACGGCCCTTTTCAACCAGGTTCAAACACTTCGATATCCTAGGGTGATGGCGATAAAGGATTATTCACACAAGAAACAACTAACCGAATCGCTTAACAACTCATTACAAAGACTCGTCGCGCTACACCTTCTTCCTCGAGTCAGGGAGCAAGATGTCACGCGCAGTTACTCAGCTCAACTACCAGCCAGCGAAAAGTTGAACATGTTGCCGTTGCCATACCAAAAGAAGCTCGTGCCGTACAAGGATGAGCTGCTGGCCAAGCCAAAGAGAAGAGGAATTGTTGGGTTCATAATACTTGGCATCTACCTGACATGCAGCGCTGTAGCCTTCTATCTCAGATGGCGGAGTCCTTCCGCAACAGAGCTTGGAAACCAGATCAACAAAGTGCTGGTAGAGGGCGCTCTTGAAGATGATTCCTTGACTCTCTTACAGAGGGCACGTACAGGAATCCCTTTCATTGGCGATCGAGTGGCTTTCATGGCTGCGGCGTTTGTGCCTGGACTAAGAAACCCAACACAACAACTCGGTTGCCTTCAGCTCTACTCTCTCAGCCAATCGCTCCATCCAATCATGGTATTGACGCTTGAAGGCTTCCGAGGTCACCTTGCAGTCTCGGTCTTAACATGGTGCGTGTTGATTCGATTCCAAATGTCTTCTTTGCTGATGAATTGAAGGCCAGTTATTTGGTTTGCTGCCTTCCAACTCATTGGCGTTTCTGTGGTGATGCCATGGTACTGCATTATCCACACATTTGTGCCCGATGATGAAAGCATATGGTGGCCTCTTGGACGGCAAGTCCCTATCCGATCTGCCAGAGGCGTGCTCTTGGCTGGCTTATATGGTTACGCATTACCACTCATGCTGACACCCAGTCCTTGGCATCAAGTGGCGACTTCTGCTGTTGCGTGGCAATTCATTCCCATTCTTATACCCTTACTCTCTTACGTTTGTCGAATAGGGAGCCACTCTGAGGCTGTCAAAGGCTCAAGCAGACAAGGAGAGCCATTGTCTGACGTTCAGTACTTGCGGAAAATCTATCTTCTTTTTGCATGTTTTGGTGCTGTTATACACTGGCAGACTTTGCTACAGATGGCCATGGATCTGGAACGGAGCCAAGTATTAAGGTGGCTGCACCCAGCATGTTGGTGGGAGATCTCAGGCGAGTTGGAAGAGAACCTGATGGGGTTCTTTTGTGTTGATTTTTGGGGCTACTGCTCGACATCGTACGTTTGGTGTGTATCTGCTGTCTGGGACCTGCAACGGGTTGGCCTTGCTCGGATCAACTCTGGAAGGGCAGCCATAGCAATTCTGCTTGCCTACATTGCTGTTGGGCCTGGGGCGGCAATGGCTTTGGTGTGGTATTTGCGAGAAGACGCATTGGCCTTTTCACAATGAGACCCGTCTGTCGGATGTTTCTCTTGGGTAGTTAGGGAGGTTTGTTATAGTTAACGCCCGGCCCTTGATGGGTTAACTGAGCTAGAAGATCGTGTTGATATTGTGATGCGGAGACTTCCTAGCTTAGAGAGCTGAATGGGAGCACCTCCCGTGACTGATGCGACGTCATGGCACTCAGATGCAACCTCTTTCGAATGAACTGGCCGATTCGTTATGCACTAACAAATGATTTGCCGGATGTGGAAGTCGCCGGCTGCCAGGCTGTTACGCTAATCTTAAATAGCCCCCTGATCCTTGTTGCTGTGCCTCGTAGCCGAAATGGCCAACCCATTTGCCACACCTCGCCCCGGCGATCGATGGTGGCTTTTGCTAATGCGTTCTGGTGGATGGTCGAGGCAGTGAAGGATCTTCATCTTGCTAGTTAGGGCGTTAAATTCTTCTCTTGATGTCATGTCACGTTGATTTAAACCTCTTTTGTGCAGGACAGTATCGATCGACCGTTGGGTGCCCGCCTGGCAAGATTTGGGCTCTCATTCTGGAACGCGTGATCAAGTCAGCCCCGTTGCCAAGAATAAATCCGCTGGCCGCTATTCGACAATCAACGACCAGGCTAACAGGCCAAGACTTGGGAATCCTACTGCCAAGAAGGATCCTCCAACAGGCTGAATGGCAATGGGGATGCCCAGAGGAATACTTAAGCAGCCTTGCATCCCGTCAATTGACGCTTCTTCCCTTCCAGCGACTCTTCACTTTATCTCCTCAATAAACTCCTTTTGTTGACAAGAATTTTTCAAGTATATCTTATCAAGAAAACCCTTTCAACATGCAGACCAAGAACCTGGCCATCCTGGCCGCCGTGGCCGCGACAGCTATCGCCGAAGAAGTCCAACACGTCGAGGTCATCCACGTCGTTGAGACCCTACACATCTACAACACCAAGATCATCCCCGTCACCCCCAACAAGCGCTCCCTCGACTCCCTCTTCCGCCGCGCCGACAGAGCTCAATGCAGAAGCTCCGCCATCTCCTTACTCAGGAGCGCGCCCACCCCGGACCCTGACCTACAGTCATGGGCCCTCAGGGCCCCTTCCTCCACCGACCCCTGCACCCTCGTCGCCCCTTCGTCTCTGTCCGATGCTCTGATCGAGTATCTGACTGAGGTCGCCGAGTGGGCGATTGAGAAGGAGGGTGACGCCCAGAAGATTGTTGAGGAGTGTGAGCTCGATGGGGATGGCAACGCCCTCAAGTCTTGCTCTACTCCCGGCACTCTCCTCTTCACTTCTGCCAACCAGACAAAGACGGTTCCTCTCGAGCCTATCCTGGAGTCGGTCACGGCGACTGCAGGATCTGGAGGATCATCGGGCGATAACGGCAATGCGGCTCCTGCTCGTGGTGCGGGTCTGACTGCCGTCTTTGCGGTCGCGATGGGTATTACTGGCTTCCTTGTGTCTCTGTAATTTAGCTTGATGTCTTTGAGTGTAAAAACATATACGATACCCGGAGCCGAGATAATACACTACTAGTTTTCTAGCCTATCTTCCAAAGCTGATGCAATTCGCGGATTAGGTGAGGGCCTATCGCATCGAGGTCCTCGCCTCGATTTCGTGTGGAGTAGTGATATCAGTTGTAGGCAACCTACTAAAGTGGTTTAGAGTCAATCTGAGTTCCCTTTTCTTACATGGAGCTCTCCACATCTATAACTTCGAGAGCACATAACGTTGGCCGTCAACTCAAGAGCGACCCTTGGGTCGGGAAGTGGACGGTTGCGGCTCCACGCACCCGGTACTCACCGGGACTAGTGATCTCTGGCAAGGCAACGGTTTGTTCAATGTTCGAAATAGACTATTGGCAGACAGGGGATCGATCATCCGCTCACCGCCCGTGTGGGGGACTAAGTAGTTGAACCTTGTCTTTCCCGGAACCTTTCCTCCACATCCCACACGAATGTCTCCCCGCTGATACAGCTGAACGAATCGACTCGCCAGATTAATGTTTCGTATTGACCAAAGATGCCCAGCCGTAAATTTCACGGACGTTGTAGTCAACTGTAGCGGGATGTGGCCAGGCCATTTGGCATCGTCGGCTCCACATCCTAGAGAAGATAGCGAGACAGCAAGCGCAGTATTATAAAGCCATGGCTATTACTTACTGATATAGCATTTCTATACGTAACTGAGGTTTCAGAACAAGAAACAAGCTTGGCATTGCAGGGCTGAATGTCTTCAGATATAAGTGCTCCCTTACTGTCCACTGGCATCTACGCGTATTGACTATTTTCTTACACTTTCCATCCTTCTTGAAAGAAAGGGCATTCAAGTTCAAGACCATTAGAGTCAATAAGCGGCATTAACGCCTGAGGGATACCCTCCACGTTGTTGCTTTAGCCAAGTGAGCATGTCAGAGCAAATAAGTTTTGAAGGTAGGTATTTCACCATACAGATATCAGCAGATGGTCATACTAACCAGCATTCAATGTAGAGTTCCAGGGTGTTCAAGCGGCCCTTTATGAATGGGCCGATAGCTATGACACTAAAGACTGGGCAAGATTGCGCAAGATCGTCGCCCCTGAGTTGCGAGTCAGCCACTTCCCCCCTCCCTTGTCTTCGTCGCATAAGTATTAATATAGGCCCTTGCAGATTGATTATAGATCATTCTTAAATAAGATCTGGAAGAATATGGCGGCTGAAGAGTACGTCAACATGATTTCAAATCCCGCGATGCTAGGCAGCCCGACTCTCAAGACACAGCACCTAACCGGGGCGAGTCGCTACCAACGTGTTTCAGACACGGAAATCATTGGTCATCATCAGTTACGAGTGGCTCATCAGATTTACGAGGACAACACACTCTCAAAAGTTGTCGTGAAGGGGCACGCTCACAGCTACAACAAACATTGGTACAAGAAGATTGATGGTCAATGGAAATTTGCAGGACTCGCTCCCGAATTACGGTGGTCTGAGTACGACTTTGACAAGATCGTTGCTGAGGGCCGTAACCATGCTCAAAAGACCCAGCGGCTACCCAATGCGGAGTTTAAAAGAACTATATAGTTATAGGAATGCCTCCCCCGGATGGACAGCGAAGGAGAGGATAAGTGAACAATCGCATCGAGAACCAGAGTCTAACTTTGCTTGGCGCGCTAATGCTTGGTCACATTCGGTTAGTAATTGACCCCGCTTTGGGGCAATCTTGAATCTGTTATCATCTTGTCTTCTTCATCATGACAAAATTCGAGTAACAGCCAGTCTGCCAGCACCTCACGATGAAGAGACAACGGCCGGCGCTTAACCAAGGTCTGTAATGGCTACCGAGATTGATTATAGCTTAGATGACAAACTTACAGTGTCAGGCTGCTACAAATGCGAAAGACGGCGAATCCTGTGTGATCGTGCATTGCCGAGCTGCCTTAAATGCACCAAAAAGGGCTTGGTCTGCCCAGGATACGGTCAAAGGCTGCGATGGGCCGGTGGTGCTGCTATCCGTGGCCGTCTTGCTCAAGCCGAGGAGACGATCGCCGATGATGCAGGATCTTTATCTACAATGACTGGGAATGAAATCTGGGCTAGCGCATCCTCGTTTCACTCGATCAGCAAGAAGACACTACACAAGCTCATCAATCACTGGGATAAGCAAATAGCACGCCTGATGGTCTGGGTTGACTCGGATGAAAACCCTTATCGGCGATATGTCACCCCAATGGCATACCGACATCCTGTCGTCGGGCTAGCTATGACTGCCGTCTCCTCTCAGCACGCTTCCATCCCGCTTGAAGATGACAGCTTTTCTGAAAAGGCCCGTAATGAGGCGATTGGTATGATATCAGCCTACGTTAAAAACATCACCACTCACGTCATGAGCGGACGTGAGCTTGGTAACCAACTGGACGAACGGGCCGTCGAATGGGTCTTAGCGGCCATGCTCCTGCTTTCATGCTACGAAATGGCAGACTCTGGTTCTGCGGCGGCAGACTTTCATCGACGAGCTGCAAGGTCACTCGTGAATACGTTTGAGACGACAGGTCGTAGTGAGAGCTTGTTGCTCAACTTCTTGAGGAATCAATTGTCTGTACACGACATCTTTGCCTGTACGACATCGTTTGATCTATCTTCGATGCAACAAGTTATTCTTCCACGTGCAGCGGACGACTCGATACTATTCTCAACTTATCTCAGGTATTTGCACGACGTCACGCTGCTTTCCCGTCAGTTCGAGCCTTCGACGGCTCGACTGGCCCGGCTGGGGTTGACCTTTAGCCATCTTCGGACACAATTTGAGGTCGCCCGGGGAGAGACACTCATGACAGCGGGTCGTCTGGCTCTGCAGCCTGCTTTCCGACGCCGAGATTTCATCTGTGTTGTGAACATTCACTACTACGCGGCTATACTATACTCTGCAAGGTGCCTGGAAATACGCATCGAAGAGCAACGGAAGGAGTTGATAGATGGCTTGTTCGATCAAATTGCAGCAATGGGCGCCATTGACGAGTGGCTGCACTGTCTCCCATGGTCGCTCTTCATTGCTGGAGTGGAGAGCCATGACGATGGTGCCAGGCAAGGGATTATCTCAGATCTATACAGTCGGATATGCCGCATAATGCGATTCAAGAACTTCTGGGACGTCGCACAGTTCTTGCAGGTATTCTGGGCAGCTGATGAGCGAGATTGGCGAGACTTGGCTCAGAAGTGGGAATTATCAGGACAGCCGGTGTTGCTACCCTGAGCGTGCCTCCAAAGGCAGGCCAAATCCATGATAAATTCATTTTCTAGTTAAAAGCTTGCAGTTGATGGAAGTGTTGCGCTAGAGGAACAGCCATGTCTGAATCGACTCCTCGATTGGACAGAACAAAGTCTGATATCGTTGAAAAGGCCACAGATAACTTATCACGCCAAGGGGAAACCACAAATACGATGCCCTAGAGTTACGTAAAGAAAAATTCTTTCAAGTCGACAATCCCGAGGTCCGACGTTATCCATCACGGGTCTTGTCGCCTGCCAATCAGGTTAGAGGAGATGACCCAACAGAAGGTTGCTAGTTCGGTCTCCAGATTTATACCCAAACAGGAAGTCATCTGGAGATGAGAGAGTTGACTCCTCACAGGTTGTGTAAACCTTGAGAGCATCCTAAATATATAAGCCGCGACCAATGTCGAGTCCAACAAAGATACAAACTCAGACTGTTTCGTATCCTCAGGATTTGGTTGTACAATCATGTTTTTATTGTCAATCCCCGCACTCTCAATTGCCGTTGCGGCATGTGCCCTTCTCTATGTCTGGAAATGCTTCTCATCACCCTTGTGGGCAGCCCCCGGTCCGTTTCTCTCCCGCTTCACGCCATTCATGTTGAGATGGAACGAATTCAACGCCAATCGGACCCTGTACATCCACTCTCTGCATCTTAAATACGGGCCTATCGTTCGTATCGCGCCCAATGAAATGTCATTCTCATCCTATGAAGCTGTCAAGGGGATTTACGGCTCCAAGGGCAGTGGCTACGACAAATCTACATTTTATGATCTCTTCACCGTGTTTGGGCGCAGGCAAGTTGTGAAATGACTCCGTCTATCACTTTGCGCTAACAACTCAAAGAACTTTGTTCTCGACACTTGATAAAACCACTGTTGGTCCTCTCTGCACTCGACATTCGTGACGATAGCTAACGCTTGACAGCATGCGAAACGAAAGCGTCTCCTAGCCGACAGGTACGCAAACAGCAATGTCCTCAAGCCGGCCTCCCTCAACGGAATTGAGAATCGAGCACGAGAATTTGCGAGACAGTGTGGCGATTCGACTGGAAGCAGTGTTGATGTCTACGTACGTTGTTCGCTGACCACCTACCCTGTGATTTTCGCTGACGTTGGCCAGATCAAACTTCACGCGTTTGCTTGCGATGGTGTTACCCATCATCTATTCCAGCCGTATGGTACTGATTGCCTAGGGAATCCTGGCGACCGAGAGATGATGGATCAGGTCAATGCCGATGATAGTCTTCGGAGTAAGTTCACCGACATCTCTACCCAAGAGAATGATCTGACAACCTAGGCCGCCTCTTCATGCTGTATGCGCCAACTCTCTACAAGTATTCATCCAAGATTCTGGACTGCTTCTTTGAGCCACGAGCCACGCCACTGGCAGATAACTTTGTCACAAAAAGAAGCAAACTGGACGACCCTGAAGAATTTACTCTCTTAAGTCGTCTCCGAAGCAAGCTTGGTGACGAGTTAGCCGAAGGCGATATCGCTTCAGAATGTCTTGATCACATGGTTGCCGGCATCGACACCACAGGCGATGTGCTGTGCTTCTTGATCTGGGAATTATCCCAGCCTCGCTCAGCTCAGTTCCAGGATGAGCTTCGGAGAGAACTCTTGGGAAACCCTGAAATGGCATTTGACAAACTCCCAGTTCTTGACTCGGTTGTACAAGAAGGCCTGCGTTGCTTTCCCGCCATTCCCATGTCGTTGCCACGCGTCGTTCCAAAGGACGGAAGGGTCATTGACGACCTATTTGTCCCCGAAGATACTATCGTGAGTTGTCAAGCATACTCGGTTCAGCGACACCATGCGCATGTGTTTCCAGAGCCTGATCGATTCAACCCTCACCGGTGGATGTCGAACGAAAACGATGGAGAGATGAGGCGCCATATCTTTGCCTTCTCTTATGGTGGACGAGGTTGTATCGGGAAACAGTGAGTTCTCTCTAACCATTTGCTTGCACTTGCTCACACAGTTTTAGTTTGGCCTATGCCGAGATGAAGCTTCTGCTGAAGGAGGTGTACTCCCAATACCAAACAGTTCCTGATCCTTCCATGACCGAGGATTCAATGAGGTCACACGATCAGATCATTTCGGCCAGGCCTTACGGCCAGAAGTGCTTGCTCCGCTTCGTGCCAGCTGCTGCGTAATCTAGTCGTGAGCGGAAGCAGGGATTATGAGCAAGACACGTCAACAATGCGATAAAAGCCACGGGAGTAGGAAAGATAGCAGGCAAAGTAGTTCAAAAGAGAGTCTTTAATACACCTCCAGTAGCTCGCCGAAAAGAACACCATGGGCTAGTTGTGCATCACCATACCGTATGCCGAACCTCCTGTTACCCACCAACTGTGTTGCCTTGGAGTGCCAGTGAGGCTGCCACATGACTCAGGATTTGGAGTCTTCCACTTGACCTTATTTGTCAGCGGCTGGAGTGATAAGGCGCCGCATCTCCTTCATCGACACAAGTCATCTGCACCTTCGAGGCTCTTGAGATTCCCCATGATTCATTGAAGAACCGTCTGGTTCGATTGGGGTTAGGTGCGAGGCCAGCCATAGTTGCAAGAGACATGGGATTCTATCAGCATAATAGTAGCCCAATGTAATACGTTTCAGCAGTTGCAATTTTCGCTCAATGATCAGACACAAGCGAACGGCATAACTATGTCTCATTTGACCCAAGATGAAAGGATACCTTTAATATTGATACCTTTCTCCGATAGTCAACGCAACGTGTAGCTCCAGTAACCCCTTTAATGTACAATATCTCATGAGACTTATATCTCAAGAGCCAGGAAGAATGTCTCGCTGATGATATGCTACTTGAAGGTTGGTGGAAAAGGGTTGCTTCGTGAGTAACCCTCAACACACCATTCTTGAATTATGGCCGCCTATTCGGTAAGACTGTCGCTGTGAATAACCTCCTTCTCGCTCTCCTTGCTGTTACCCATCTCGCGGAAATAAGCTTCGTCACGCTCCCTACGGGTGATGTAACCCGGTGGTGTCCAGCTTGTGCTCTTCCAAGCCTTCAAATCTGGAAGGCTGTACATCAGGTCGATGTGTTCAAGGCTCAGAGTCTTGGACTCGTAGAGGAAGCACCAGGTTATGATGGCCGCGATGAAGTTCATTCCAGCAAAGACGTATCCAAAGGAGTAAGAGATACCGTCGTCAGCAAAGGGAGTGAGGAAACTGATGAGGACTATTTGGAGTTAGCATTGCACATGCAGTTTAGCACCTTGCACTTACAATTTCCAAGCCAGTTGCTCGCTGTCGCAAGAGACGCTTGCTTGGCACGGGTTCGGAGAGGGAACAGTTCTCCAACGACAACCCAACCCAAGGGGCCCCAGCTAAGGGCGAAGGATGCAATAAACATGCAGGCTGAAACAATCATGGCCTTGCCAACAGCGCCGTTGCCCTCTGGGTTGATCGCTGTACCGACAGAGGCGAAAACGATAAGCCAGGCTGTCTGCCACAGAGCGCCCAGGAAGAGAGGCCATCGACGACCCACCCGTTCTGAGATGTAGATACCAGGGATGGTCATGCCGACGTTGACAGCGCCCAGGATCAGCTGAACCAGGATTGGATCATCGATACCAGCAGATTGGAAGATCGTGGCTCCATAGTACTAAAATAGCCGTTAGATGATGCAAGGCAGGTAATTGTCTAACGGAACTCACGAAGAAGTAGTTGACGCCAGTCCATTGTTGCAGGAATTGAACAGCCATGCCAAGGAGGGTTCGATACACAACCTTTGGGGTCTGGTTGCGTGGGTCAACACATTCAAGCCAGGTACCTTGGCCGGCTCTGCGTTCCTCTTCCAGCAGCATCCTCATCTCGCTGAGATTGTCCTCAACCAATGGATTCTTCGGATCATCCTTCATACCACGAAGTCGTGCGAGAGAAAGTCGTGACCCTTCCCAGTCATCTCTCATTGCCAGCCATCTGGGCGACTCTGGGGCCATGAGAATGCCAAGGCCGAGGGGAAGAGAGAAAGCCATCTCAATACCGATAATGACACGCCAAGAGGCATCCGTTTCCTGGATCTCGCGGACTCCATAGTTGACAAGGTTCGAAACAAGGATGCCCAGACTAATCATGAGCTGGTAGGACGCGACCACAGCACCACGGATCTCTCGTGGGGAACACTCGCTCTGGAACATTGGCACACCGATGGACAGGGCGCCAACGCCGAAGCCAGCTACCAGTCGACCGATGGTCATATGCACCCAGGAATGCATTGCCGTGATTTGAAGCGTGTTGCCGATGAGGAAGACAACAACGGCAATGCTCAAGCTCTTTCTCCGACCATACCAGTCGGCCGTACTAAAAAAAAAAAAAAAAAAGGAAAGACATGTTAGTCCACAGCCCCATCCATGAAGCCTACGTGAAGGGTTTGACTTACTATGAACCCAACAAGGCACCGATCAGACAACCAATGCTCATGAGCGAGACCAGAAGCGACTTGATGATGGACACCCATGCGATGGTACCGTCATCATGCTTTTGGGCAAACCGGTTGGTGAAATCCTCAAACAGGAGCATTCCTGAGATCTGACCAGTATCATAACCAAAGAGAAAGCCTCCGATGGAGGTGATCAAGGCCAAGAGGAGAGCCTCGGCTCCACAATCGGCCCCATTGATCTTGATGGAACTAGGGAGTAGTTAGTTGCCACTAGTTCGAGTGTAGGGCTGAAGAGTTGTTGAATGGAGACATTACATTTGTCCGAGCATGTTTCTTTCACTGGAGGTGTTGATGGCAGTGAAGATGATGAGATGTTCTGGTTTCTCAACTGACGAGGCAAGTCTGTTCTTTTATCGCTACGAAAGCTTTGAGCAGTTTTCTAGAATGGATCCATCGCCAGCACAGCACAGAGCACCTTCGTCTCGAGTCTGAAGCAGTGGCCATCCCCTGCCTGTCACGAACGCTGCCATAATCGGCACTTCTCACTGAGGCCCATCCTATCGGGGCAAAAGGCTAAATGGAATTTGCCCATTTAGCCGCCAAACGACCCAGGGTGGATTGCTCGGAAGGGCCGACGCGACAGGAGGGAAACGCCGAGCACGCCGAGAAGCTGAACCCTGCGCTGGATTTAGCCATTGGCAGACATGACCATGCCACGATATGTGGAGAATCACGTCGTGGGATTCCTGGTCATTTACCATGGTCGGGAGAATACCATGGCCTGCAAAAGCATCTGGGGTGACCGTGCAACGTCCAGTGACCGAAAGCCCACCGAAAAATGTCAAGGTCAACAACGGGCCTTTTCTCACTGGTCTCCCTATTTCCGGCTCCTCGACACGGTTCCGGCCGTCATGGCATCAGTCTCTAGTCAAACTTACGTGGCTTTGGCAGATGATCGGTCTCGCTTGTTCACGTTGTGTTATGCTTCTATAGTAAGCCTGATTGCGCTGTTTACCGTCTGGGGATATAGGCACCAAACTATGCTTACCTTACCTTGAAAGCTCCCGGGTAGTTGGAGCATTCATCTGATTGCGGGATTTGTATTGTCCGCCATCGTTTCCCACCGTCTTTTCATCATGTCTAAATTATGCAGTGAGTCCCGCGATCTGAAGCATCTCTAGGCAAACCCCCCAAGCCTCCCTCTCTAGAATAACTCTAAGCATTAAACCTGGACAACGATGCAGTTATGAAGCACAGCACCAATTTCCCGAGAGGCAGCAACGGGCATGTATGAGTACGTAAATGTCCATGGGCGTTGCACGATTCATACGACGTCGTCGTTGAGTCGCCCCTGACGTCGTCATGCCGTTTTTGCCGCCGTGCGGCTGGAACGCCACTGCGGCTATTTGACCACGAATTGTGAGGCTGACGGGACGGGAAGAGATAAGCGGCCCCTCATCGCCATCAAACTTCGGAACCAATCGGGATGTTCTGTGGCCAGGGTCTGAACCCTTGTAATAACGGGTGTTATTTCGGTGCCGTCAGGCCCTACTTCGGCTCTGGTGAAACACCCTGGCTTCCATGGACAGTAACAGAAACACACGAAACCTGGGCACAATGGTAATATATAGAAGCCAACCCCGTACTTTGGAAAAGGGCCTACTCCTAGCAGTGGGGATTATGCCAATAGGTATGCTTACCGCCCCAGACTACAACGCTGGACCTTTGCTCCACGACCAACAGTTGGCCCTCACCCCACTGAAAAGTCCTGGAGCACGCGGGCGTCGCAGATTGGTAATTAAGTAGCTTATTGAGGCGTTCAGAGTCGCGATAAGGAGTGCAGTACTTGGGCGCGCTCATGCTGGTGTATCAAAGGTCAAGGGTGGCGTCGGGGTCTCTCACTCGGTAGTCATTCCACAAAAGCCGAACTCGCTCCAACAGACGTTCAAAGGGCATGTTTTGCCTGGAGGATTGGCGTTCTTTCCGCACTGAGCTTTAGCGTCGCAGTTGGATAGGCCGCCTTCCCCCAGTATTTCGGCTCATAACTAGATGGATATTAGCCGTGTTTGAGACGGGGTGTGAGCAAATACTCACCTGCACCAACCACTCCGACCATAGCGAGCCTCATTCTGGCATGGTCGACCAGGAGCGCATATGTAATCATCGGATGTAGCAGAGGAAGACGGTTGACCTCGTATGGGGATCCCAGTCTGGGAATGTCGATGTGGGGTTGTCAATGTTAACAATTATTCTCCTACTAAGAAGTAGGAAGTGAGAATAGGTAGGCCTTCCCCAGAAGGCTATAAAAACCAGGCACACTCCGAGACACATATACACATACACGCACGATAAAAGAAGGAACGAAAAAAAGCAAAGAAGAGCCAAGTCGACAAACCAACACTCACATCACCACTCTAATCATGACAAGCAAATCGCACGTCGAGCTTTTGGGGGAAGAACATGACTGCTATTTCGCCACAGGTCCACGTGTAAACAACGAACTGTCGACTTCATTGCGGGGCAAGAACGTGGTTATTGCTGGAGCGGGACGTGGAATTGGCCGTGCATGCGCTCTGTTCCTCACCCACGCATCAGCCCAGTCACTGGGCCTGATGGCGCTAGAACTGGAAGAGATGGAAATGATAGCAGAACTGTGCCGTCAGATCAATCCAGATATCCAGCTCAAGGTGGATGCCTTTGATGTTACGGATAACGCCCGGGTCAACACATTCATGGAGGAGGCAGACACAAAGTTCGGTGGGATTCACATTCTTCTAAGGAATGCTGGACGACCTGGCCAATGGCTACCCACGGCAGAGTGTGATACCAAGCTTTGGTGGGACACCGTGGCTGTTTCGCTGCAAGGTGGCTTCAACTTTGCTCGATCCGTTCTGCCAATCATGCAGCGGCAGCATGAAGGGAGAATCATCTTTACATCAAGCTCTGCCGCTCATAGCAACTTTGGAATGAGTGGCTATACTCTCAGCAAACTCGGCCTGGTACGCCTCTGCGAAATCATTCACCATGAGAACCTCAGAGATCACAACATCAAGTGTTTCGCCTTCAATCCAGGATGCGTACAAACCCGTTTTATCATAGACTTCCATGACAGAGTGGAAGGAAAGTCTATGAACAACAGTTATGTAACCGAGGATGCTGTAAATGAGGATAAGTCTGCCCATACAGCGGTTGATACACTACGGAATGCTGTTTGGGATACGCCAGAGTTGGCTGCTGGGTTGACAACTGCGATTGCGGCTGGTAAGCTGGATTTTATGTCCGGACGCTACCTTGATGCGGCAAAGAATATTGCAGCTTACTTGGAAGAGGAGGTTGATATTAAGGAGCAGGATTTATATCGGGTGCGTCTTCATGCTGGGTCTGACAAGTTCGTTCCAGAGCTCTTTTACTAATGACCTGAAAATGATACTTGGGGATATCTCGAGCAGAAATTCAGTAGACTGTCAGTTCTTTTAACAAATTGAATGGACTAGAGCACGAAATCCCAGTACTGTTTACTTCATTCCTCCCATCGGTGGGTAACCGATGATATATGTCGAGATACTCCCCCAATCGCAAATCCAGTCAGCAACAAGCAAAGGTGATGGTCGGCCCGGCCACAAACATTTGATGCCATCAGCTGCATCAGAGGAATAGTATAAACATAAATTCTCTGCAATTAATTTAAATTGTCGTTTTGTAATGTTAAGAGCGGCTTATCTGCATTAATACAGTACATGGTATGGCCCGATCGAAATACGTAGCTGAACCTCAACGGCACCAGAGTTTCAAACCCAAGTTCTTTACCATTGGCTCAGGACTACTACTAATACTGACGACAAGGAGAAGTAGTTAGAGAGAGCTACAGAATTATCTACAATAAATAAAAAATTTCTTAGAAACACGAGGAAGGTGTCCAAACAACGCGATGGTTGGAATTCCTATCCACTGTTCTGTTTAAAATGCAGCAGGGAGTAATAAGAGAGGGAAAATAAAAACATGTTCGCAAGTCTAGCATAGTTAGAAAGGTTATATAGGAGTATAGTATTCCTAATATAAAAAACGGTCTGACGTACTCTGCTCCGTCTCTGCCATATTCCTTTCTAAACATCTCTGATGGATCTAATAATCTTATCCCATATTTCAAGCCGCTTATTCCACTTAACTTTGAATGTCGTCAACCGAAGAGTTATAATGCTGAGTAAAGTCATAGCTCAGATTATGGACGGACTTTTCAGTGGTTAGCCATTTGTGATTCAACTCGACAAATTCGCGATTGCTGTACGTGACTAACATTGATCATCTCAATTCGGAGTTGGTCATCCGTTTCCGCTTTTTTGCAGAGTTTGAGGAACTCGTCCTTCTGTAGGGCCTCATCGGGGTGAATAGTGAACATTCGTCTCAAGTTGTCGCTGGATATAGGGTCGATGATATCCTGGTACCTCTGTCGACGGATACGATTGTAGACGTCCAAGATGGCGTCGCTGGTTTTGTTGTCATACATCCCGGCAAGACAGTCGTAGAGTCCCCCCACATCAACTATCCCTCCAGTCAATCCGAGCCCCCCGCTAAAGCAGGCAAGTCAGTAAGCTTCATGTTGATCCAAGTTGAGGTCAGCCGTTTCGAGTCAACAACGGCACACTGCACCTACAATGGATTGCAGAGGTGCGCCGCGTCAGCAGCGAGGAGAAATCGACCCAAGCGCATCTCCCTGGCTAAGCGCTGATGGGTTTTATACGGACTGATGTTGACAAGCTTGTATTGGTCGGGTTCAGGATGCCCAGGGAGCATGATTCTGAACTTGTCGGGCTGCCGAGCAATGAGCTCTTTCGGCTCTAAGTCTGGGACCTCTCCGTATGTGACCCGCCACATGCCGTCTCTGGTGATCTTGGAGGCCATATACCAGTGACGAGGGTCGATGATGAAGTTTGCGTCGCTGAACCCATACTTGGTGAAATCATAGTAGATCTTTACGCGGTAAATTAGAACATATAGCCTTTGTTTTGTAAGCCCATGATTGAACTTTGGAGAGCGGCTTACGTTGGTGGCGACAATTTGCTCATCCCATGTTTTCCCAGGAAAGTCCATGTCGCCAAAAAGTGACCTTCGAATAATGCTATTGGCACCATCACATCCGACAACATAGTCAGCCGTCAGACGCTCTTTTTGATTCGTTTTGGTATCCTCGATTTCAACCCATGCCTGCGACTCATCCTGCCCGATAGTCGTGACACGCCGACCAAAGAGGTATGTCAAATGTGGCTGCTTTCGTCCGTGTTCCAGTAAAAGCTCTGCTAGCTGGCTTAGGGGGAGGGCGTAGACGCGTTCGGGATCATCGCCCATGATGCGATTACTGATCCCGCTGAGATAAGTCCCGTCTGGCTTGCGCCATGCTATAGTGTCAGGGGCGAACCCTTTTGAACGAAGGGCGTCGCCGACACCTGCCAAGTTTAAGATCTTCATAGCTGGTGGTCCGTAATGAGTTGCACGCGGGCGCCCATCTAGCTTGGAGGACTGCTCGATGAGAGTAGTAGGAATGCCGTGCTGGGCAAGCAATTGCCCAAGGATTTGCCCAGCCGGGCCCGCCCCAACAATAATGATCCGTGCAAAGTTAGCCAGGGCTCAGATGTATGGTCATCGCCTCGTTGTTGGTACCTTACTGAATCCCGGAGCCATCTTATGCATGCGTATGTTCTCAAGCGTTTCAAGGTAGTGAGACTGTAGATATGGATACCAAGTTGGCGCCGTAGACTAAAAGGGACGTTGCCCTTATAACTTGCAGCCTTCTAAGCAAATCACATCTCAGGTATTTATTTTTTAATTTATAAAAAGTAATATAATATTAATTATCCGTATTATGATCATAAAAAGGGGTTATAGCAAGACCTAGTTACCCCACCCTACCCCGTGATTCCGTTCTCCATGCTTGAGAACTCTATCACCTCCGTCACCGCAGACACCTTGACGGTACCTTATGTTACCCCGCGATTCCGTACCCCACATAAGTCTCGTCTTGTCTGGTGCAACTCTAATTCCCAGCCCGGCATTGCCATGTTCCACAATGGATATCGCATCCAATATGTTTAAGTGACGATCCGATCGTGCAAGCCATAGCCCCATTTCGCAATAACCCACCTCATCGCAACCAGTAATCATTTTTACTTGCTGGATAGCGATTCAGTTGACATATGATCATAGAAAAGAGTGTGTAAGATTCAAGCTATATTGTCTTCCTATTTCCTATTCAAGGTAGTGGCTCGTTGGGAGTCCCATTCCTTCGGCCAACCTGCGTCTGCCTTGCTCAAACCACTTCGCCTGCTTAGGCGTCATCCAGTCTTCCTCATGGTTGTGCAAAGGCAGCTCAAAATCTACAATTTCTTTGGCCACATAGAGGCATCGTCCTGAGTATTTAGTCAGTAAGCATGATAATCCATACCAGTCATACTCACCATGCAGTCTTTCATCGGCGGCAGCCGTACAGAGCGCTTCTGCAACCTCTTTTGCGGTGTTTTTGGGTAAATCACCCCATATCTTTGTCACTTCAGAGCTGAAATCGGTTTCTGTGACTAGTAAGTATCCGAATACCCCCTTAATTTGCGTGTCCGCTTGGGGCGCCTCCACCTGTCATCCACGGTGCCACCAGATTGACTCGGACATTCTGAGCCTGTGACATGGCTGCTGTGCTACGTAGGATCCCAAGTAGCTGTGATTTGGCAGTTAGAATCATGGCTCGAGACTGAATCGGATGATGCACTTGCCGCATGCTTTGCCGCGCCGTATCGAATAATGGGCGGTGAGGCGAAGTACCTGAGTGTATTAGAGGAGGACTCTAGAGGGATCTGGTATTACTGACGACGCAGCTGATCCTGTCATAACTAGGACACCTCCTGGATTTTGATTCTTTGCGAAGTGATAAAAAGCAAGCTTGGTAGCTAATTATGTTAGAACTGAGTTTGCCAGTTGGAAGATAAGTGAAGTACTCCTCAGAACGCCGTTGAGATTGACATCGATCACACGGGAGTCCGGTTCGATCAACTCGCCAGCTGCGTCGAGTTGGTGCTGTAAAAGGAATGGTTCCCTTTCAGGCATGCCGGCATTGGCCAACACGACATCAATGGTGCCGTATTTGCTGCGAGCTGTGGCAAACAGGGACTTCAAGGACTCCCACTGAGTCACATCGGTTTTTTGAAAGACGCCGGCTCTGTACGTTTTTAAGAATCAATGCTCCTGGGGAAATGTCAATACCACCTGCGCTCACCCTTTGATTGCTCCCAGTAATGCCTCTCCATTCCGATCATCTAGGTCGCCAATCACGACGTTGGCACCAAGCTCTGCCGTTCTTTGTTAGCCGATGGACGATTCGCAGTTTGAGATGCTCCTACCGTGGAGAAGGAGGACTGTTGCCTTCCCGATGCCGTTCGCACCACCTTCATAAGTCAGTACGCTTTCCGTTAGTTCGGTCAACCTATGATCCCAGAGACTTACCTGTCACAATGACAGTCTTGCCCCACAACTTGGCTAGGATGTTTTGCTGAATATGAATCTTGGTCATTGTGTCGGCACAAGCAAATGTTTCAATCATGTAGAAGAATTGTGAATCGGAGTCCAAGCGCAGTCTTTTGTAGCCGAGGTGGACTCGAAGTTCGGGCTGGGATTAGCACTCCCCATTGTGATTGTGGGGTAGGTTGATGAGGAATGTAGGTGGAGCACATATATTGCTTACCCTCCCGCCTGCTCTGAGGTCCGCATGGCATTCTGCTGTCTCCTTAAGATACATTCGTCTCTCTACACTTACCAAGTCAGCCGAATTCTTTCAACTGCATAAAATGGCCAACCTCGAGGCCATCTTACCGCCTTCTGCCCTTGTCCTCGTCCTATTAACTGCCCTAGCTGGGACTTGGCTGTTCCAACGGCACCGGCATAACTCCAGGTACAAGTTGCCCCCGAAGGTTCCAGGTGTTCCGGTCTTTGGAAATTCATTCCAAGTTCCACCTATCCAGCAGGGACCTTGGGCTAAGAATCTCGCCGAAAAATATGGAGAAATGTATGTAACCCTAACCAGGACGTCTGGCACCACCTCGCTATCAGAGCTGTATTGAGAAGCTTGGTAGGTTTACTTGCAGATTCGGGGGCAAGGTGTGGGTGTTTCTAAACTCGTCGCGAGTTGTCAAGGATCTGCTCGAGAGTCGCGCGGCCATCTACTGTTCAAGGCCTCCATTTCCGATGACGCAGACCATCATGTCAGGAGACTCCCGTATAGTCCTGATGCCCTACAACGAACAATGGCGGATGGTTCGCAAGATTCTGCACCAGATTCTCGGGCCGAAGCAACAAGACGTTTTCAAGCCTTTCCAGGATTTGGAATCGAAGAATCTTTGCTGGGATTACTTAGAGAAACCCGACCGATGGTGGGCCGCGAATGCCCGTTACGCGAATTCTGTCATCATGAGCGTCGTGTTTGGCCGCCGATCCTTGCTCGGCGACCCTGAAGTTGCCGAACTATTCGACACGATAGAGCTCTTCTTGGAGAACCAGCAACCCGGAGCGAACATTGTCGACGGATTTCCGATTCTCGACAAGCTCCCAAAGTCCCTGCAGTGGTGGCGCCCACGTGGTACGAAGATCTTTGAAACGACTCTCAAGTATATTCTTCCCTTTTGATCGGGTTCAGTCTTGGAATATGCAAGCTTATCTGGTTACTGACACTTTTGGTTATACAGGGTCTACACACGAGAAGTTGCGCGGCTGGAGGAACGCATGCGAGCAGGAACACAGCGTCGATGCTTTGGGGCCGACTTCCTACGCAGCAAAGAGGTTGAGAAGATGAGCCAAGTCCAAAAGATATTTGTTTTTGGCACGCTCATGGAGGCCGGGAGCGACACGTCTCGAGTGACCATCGGCCAGATCATTGCCGGGGCGGCAACCTACCCGGACTGGGTTGCGCGTGCTCGAGAACAGCTGGACAAGGTCTGCGGCCACAATGCCGAACGACTCCCCCAGTGGGAAGACCGCGCGAAGTTGAACTACATCTCTGCAGTTGTCAAGGAAGGGTTCAGATGGCGACCGAACATTGCAGAAATCGGTGCGCCAACCATGTTGATCAAAGACGACGAATATGAAGGTTACAGGTTTCCCGCTGGCACAGTCTTCACATGGAATGCGTGGGCCATTGCACTGAACCCCGACGAGTACGAACAGCCCGAGCGATTCTGGCCCGAAAGGTTCCTAAATGGCGAGGAGGAGAGCGCCTTGAAAGGCCATTGGGCGTTTGGCCCTGGTAGGCTTCCCACGTTGACATGTTATCGCACCAAGAATCGACTGACACGGGATACAGGTCGACGAGTTTGTGTTGGATGGAAAGTAGGCGAAATGAACATTTGGATTGCCATTGCGCGTCTGCTGTACTGCTTTGACTTCGAGCAGATTCCGGAGACACCCATCAACACCATGACTATTCCGCAAATCACAAAGAACTCTAGCCCATTTGAAGTCAAGGTTACACCTAGAAGCTCTGCTCATGCGGATCTCATCCGCAGAGAATGTGCGGAGGCGAGCAAGGCTCGGTACTAGCATGCCTGGATATCAATGCTATCACAGTGGCCTGATACTTCTTCACATGTTGAGCGCAGTACCCTGTCTTTCAGGCACGATGACTGTCAGGGGGAGGGCGCATTCCCGATTCGTATGACCAACTCGGCCCGATTTAGTGTGTAGGATGCCTGCTCTACGGTGCCCAGAACCCCGTGATAGTATCAACCCCACACAACGCGTGTAGTAGCTGGTGTGCTGAATCATGCCTCTTCTATTCATCTACATTCCGCGTACATTTGGCTTTGACACCAACTCACCTCCAGCATCGAAGCCATACCCCGCGAAACCCTCATACCCGTGCATTAGAGTATTGCGGGGAAGCTAACTTTGAACAAAGGTAGTGTGGGGTCTAAAAACCAAGGATCGAGATCGTGGGGTGCAGCATACTTACCCCATGGCACAAAGCGTGTGTTATATACTCCACACTCTTAGCATACTGAGCAATTGTATCCCCACTATGTTCTAATGGCGAGGAGCAGAAAGAATCTAACCCTGCATTAACGACAAGTTCTCGCCAAACTGTAGTTCTGGCCCCGACTTGCATTCTCATAGCTCCGTCGTTCATCAAGCTCTTCAATATGGCCTGGGGAATACTCGAGTCTCCTTCGCACGCTCACGTCCCAGGGACCGTGCTGCTTAACAAGACGTTGGGCTCCACGCCGGAGAGCTTAGGACACTTAAAAAGAATCACCCATCGCGGGAAAAGCATCATTCTGGTTCCGCAACCTTCGGACGATCCCAATGATCCTTTGAACTGGCCCCTCTGGGTCAAGGACTCGGTCACGCTGCTTTATGCCTATTGCACGATTCTCATCATCGGCGGGCAAGTCTTCCCTCTATGACCTATCTGGCTGCCCACTTACTGACCTTGGGCCATTGCTTTGTAGCATCGGGCCGCTTTTGTCGTCGTTGACACTTGACTTGGCGAATCTCTTTCAAGTCTCGTATACTCAGATTTCTCTCCTCACTGGATACAGTCTCTGCGCAACCGGGGCTTCTGGTATTTTCATCTCAGCCGTATCCCACAAATATGGCCGACGAATACCGTTGTTGTTCTCCATGGCTTGCGCACTGGCTGGAACAGTGTGGGGAGGGTTTGCCAACACATATGACTCCCTGCTTGGTGCTCGCATCCTCCAAGGACTGTCGTGTTCCATGTTTGAGTCTGTAATCTTCTCCATTCTGGGAGACATGTACTTTGTCCACGAACGAGGTATTCGCGTCGCGGTCATGTCCACTTGTCTAGCCGGCATATCCAACCTTCCGCCTGTTCTCGCTGGGAAGGTTGCCGTGGAACTCGGCTGGAGATGGTCATTCTGGTTGTTGGGTATTTTCTTGGGAGTGGGCTTCGTCCTAACGGTTTTTTTCGGCTGGGAAACTTCTTTCAATCGCAACGCCATCTATAACACAGACCTTGCATCTCAAGATGTACGTCGGAGCACCCTTACCGTGGTTGCGAAGAGCTTAGCTGACTAGTCTCAGAATCTGGAGTCCCTCGACACAAAGGAAACCGCGGCTCACATCGAAGCCACTGAAGAAAAACAGCTCGGGGCCGAGAGAACGGTCAACCCAACTGTTCCCCGTAAATCACCCCTTCAACTCATGAATCCATACTCCAGCACGTACACCTCAAAGTCGCTATTGCGGCTTCTGCTGGACCCTATTTTGATTCTCGTCAATCCAGCAGTTGTTTGGGCGGTTCTGCTCATGTCCTTCCCGACCCTCTGGATGGTTGCTATCAATCTTTTAGTGGCACAGCTCTTTTCGGCGCCACCATATCTGCTTGACACTGCGCAACTAGGTTATATGTCAGCCGGACCAGCTGTAGGTGGTCTTCTTGGTTCCATTATGGCTGGCTTTACTTCTGATCCCATTATCCAATGGGCATCTAGGAAGAACCATGGCATTTACGAGCCAGAATTTCGCCTAATCCTGATTGTTCCTGCAGTCGTCACATCAGCAATTGCTTACTTCCTATTTGGAAACCTTATCGAACAGGGAAAAAGCCCCGTAGGAATGTCATCGATATGGGGGGTTGCGTCCTTTTCTCTACAGTTTATCATCATGGTCGTTGGAGCCTACGGCGTCGACGCTTATCGAGAAATCAGCGTCGAAATTTTCATAGCGACCATGATCTTTAAGAATTTCATATTCTTTGGGTTTTCATGCAAGTCAAACCCCAAAGCCTTCCCTTGAACCGTCCTAATGAATCTGGCAGACTTTCTTAATACTTGGATTGTATCCTGGGGCCCTGCAAAAATGTTTAACTTTGTTGCGGGTGTCCAAATTGCGCTCTGCTTTCTCACTATTCCTATGTGGGTGTATGGAAAGAAGTTGCGAGGTTGGTGGCATAATATTTATAACTTTGGGGGACATGGAACCTCAGACTAAAGGGGTGCCTTCTATGCTGTAGCTTGGCATGGCCTGCTAATTAAGTATTGCATCTCTCCCATACCTGCATGTCTTGTAGGTGGAAAATAAATAATTGCTGATATAAGGAAATAGCTTTATAGGATGTAATTAATATCTTTGGACTTTTTAGTTTGTGCTGCCTAAAGCTTTACTCTTTCCTCCCTGCTATCTTACTTTGGTTAGATAATTTTATCTATATAAGTAATATCTCTGCCTACTAGTTAGCGCGATTAACTTATTAAGTAAGCATAATAGTAATTGGCAATATGCGTATTAGCGCAGATATAAAATATACTACTAATTGCTGATTTAACAAATGGATATTAATCTTAACCCCAATGGTTCATAACATGATTGAGCCTGTCTGTCTGCATTATTGACAAGGATTGGGCCGCGAAGATTTCTCCCTTGAGCCATGTCAGCAATAGCCTCTCCATCCATAACACCATTCACATAGCAATCACCGACAATACCAAAGGAATCCCCAAGTGGCCTCACAACAATAGGCATAACAGCACCGCCAAGAATGCAGACGACGTCGCCGAGAGCCATATCTCCGGGCCCAAGGCCGATATGGCCACTCGTAGTGTAGAATAAACATCGACCAAGGCACACAGTCTTCGAAGTATCGGCCCGTGTTATCTGACGGCCTCCGGAATAGGACTGTTCTGCAATCGCCTGACTCAACTCAGGAAACTCGTTCCTATGGCACGCCGACCAGGCTCTGATGAAGTCAGAGAACTCTGTGGTGAGATGATCTACATCCTTTGCGCGGCCTCCGTATCTGTCCCTCTCACCGCAAATGGTTCGAGCGACCGCTGGCATTATGGACGCATTCCAGATATCCCAGCTCCCGTGGCAGCGATGAAGCATGCGGATCAAGTCTGCCATGATGGAGTCGAAATCCCCAAGAGGGCTGAACGTGGCAGTCTGCCAAGCCACCTGCGAAAGCTGGACCCCTTCAACCTTTAGCTGACTGGGGTCTGTAGATCGGAACCGCTTGAACGAGAGTCCCTTTGCCGGGTTGAAAGCGTCAGTGTCATCGTTGAGCGACCATGGGTCTAGCATCGACACCATCTTGTGAGTCCATCGGGGTGACCACGTGGGCTTCTCTGAGACGCCCGCTGCGTCAGAGAGAAAGCTGAGGGGACGACGAGACTGTGCCATGTGACTCTCGGCGACCAATATGCCAAGTCCAGATTCGGAGAGGGTATAATCGACCCTGACCGCCTCTAAAGAAGGACGCGAACTAGAACTCTCCCCCTGGCGACTCAAGAAGCCTAGTAGGGCGAACACTACGTCCAACTTCTCGGATGTCTTGAATCCCGTAGTGAGCCGAAGGAGACTCAGAAGACTGAGATCTAGCGGTGGGAGGGGTCCGTGGGTCGACAAGCGTGAGATGAGATAGGCATTGTAGAGGTTGGGCATCCGGTAGGCGTTGATCAGCCAGTCATGGTTGGTTCTGATGATTCCAGCGGCGAGGCCGATCCACTTCCACTGGATTGCCGCCGCCGGAACCTTGACCACAGCGGACCGGGCGAGGGCCACCTCTTGGATCACCCATCGACGCTCGAACCATGGACATCTGAAAAGAGTCGAAACGAGACTGGCGTTGGGGGCCGTTGGGCCGGACCAGCTCGATTGATCCCCTGATACGCCCGGCTCATGGCGACAGAGTCTTCCTTTCCTATTGCGTGAATGATAGTATGGAGTAAGGGATGTGTCCCATCTCTTTACGACCTTGCAGACTGCATCGAATTCCGGTTGAGTCGGCCCACGGGGGAAGACATCCCCCAACCAAACAATCGTTTCGTTTGCTTGCTGGTAAATTTTACCCATCAACTGAACTTGCTGGTTACGTTCGGTGATGTCGTCCTGGTTGATGCAGAGGGCATCAACCCAGAGGATCCTTGGGAGAGTGCTGTATCTGATGTTCTCCAGTGCTAGGCGTAGGTTCTCCCCGACATCAATGGCGAGGCCGTTGCAGACCAGGCCTTGCACTGCACCGCGGATTGACTGGGTCCAGCAGTAGGAAAGGGCGCTGTACTTGCCGGCCGCATCGTCGAGGCGCACCGCTCTGAGATGACATCTAACCCTATCATTGTCTGCGCACCAAGGCTCGATGACCAGAAGCCTGAACCAGCCAGGTCCGGGTAGTGGCTCATACATGGGTACTTCGGCGGGTCGGCTGAAATCTTTGGAGTCCTTCGAACGATACCCTGGTACGAGCAGCTCCAGAAGATCGAAATCAACTGCTTTCGGCTTAGGGGAATCAGGAAGAACATCCTGTGCAGCCTCGAGCTCCTCTAAGACCTTAGCCACAACCGGAGTCGGTTCTCCTATCAGTCTCGACTTCACCTCATTCAATTCGCGCTGGCGCTGACGTTCCTCCACGTGCTTTCTCCAACGCTCCTGCTCCTGCTCGTACTCCTTTCTATGGTTCTCGAGGGTGTCTCTTGAGAAATAGGCATCTGCGATCTCTAGTGTCAGTGGGTTTATGCCAGACAGGAGCACATTCTGTCGTGCTCATACTCTTAGACTTACAGTCTTTGCGAGAGGCGATGACTTTATATCGGTACATGTCAACGCCCCGACGCCTGAGATAGCCTATAAACCCTTCTGTGCCATACGAATCGAAGTATGAGCCTTCAATTGATACCTGATGCCAAGTTCTGGAATTCATATTGTTTTTAATCGAAATTCTGCTGGCTTGGATTGCTGTTGGTGCAGACTGTAAAGTTTTGAAGGGGGCCTATCACATACAAGAGGCATAGGCCGAGCCGAAACATGGATTGATTCTGTGATGACGGAGCTATCCATGTGGAAGATACAGAGGATATTTAACCTAGAGACACAACCTAGCACAGCCTCCACAAGTGTGCGAAGCTGAAGGCTAGGGTTAGTACTAGTTCCCTGGCGGAGGTATGACGCGCTGCCTCTAAGCAGCCACGGCGGTACCTACCAACGAGATGGCGGCGCTCCTGATTGGAGCCGCAGGGTATGTGTGGCACTCCGCGCACACCCTCACCAAGGGCCAAGACATCTCAGCCGTGCGCAACGCCTCCTGGCGCGTATCGTGAATTTGGTGAATCCAGGACGCCAGCCTGATATTGGCTGCATGAAATATGTAATGCAGCTCTCCAATAACGACCAAAAAGATAAAACAGCAAGACCAATGACCAGAGGGTCTTAGATTTCCCAATTCATTGATCAAACAACGCTACACACTTCTTCAATCAGAATCACCATCACTTGTCGAAACCATGTCTCTTGGCCATGTGGTCACCGTCTGACGGGCTGCCTACGACGGGCGCGCGCGATCATGGACTTTGGAGTTACGTCACGATGGATATTCAGGAACTGCAGAGCTAGCCGACCCCTTCGCCGATGACGACGAGCAGGAACTGACGTGAGCCGTGGAAGAATGTCCCTTACATTAGCCTTTTGAGCTTCCAACGCCCTCGGCGTGAGAAAAAGTGCAACCCTTTATGCGAAAAACCTCTCACACAACTTGAGACCTTAGATAGATACTTAGCCCTCAAGCTATCAATATACTTTAATTACCTTTAACATCTTCTTAACCCATTACTAAGACGTGACACCCCCATTGCACAGCAAAGCCGAGACTCTTTGCCAACAACAAACCAGCACGCCCGGTTTATTCCCTTAGAAAACACCAGACGTCACACTAGCTCTTTAAGAAGAACGCTAAGTCCGCTTAAGTCCGTCTGCGCGCCGGGTTTGTTAGAGAGCCCGATTCGATGCGACTCCAGGGCTTGGCAAGTCCGCGAGTATATCTCTTTGAGTGCGTTAAGGCTACAACCAGGTCACGAGCAGGGGTCTGATCCAATTAAAATGCCGCAAATCAGAGGTACTTCAATTGCCTCCTATTTTATATGGTGATAGAAGTCCCAACAATCCTGCTGGTTACAAAGGGCAACATCACACTGCCGGCAGCCATACCTTGTTTTTTTTGGCCCCTTTTTCCTCGTATTAGTGTTGATGCCGGTTAACGGCTTCCTCTTGCTTCGTGACCTAATTTGACCGCAGCGGAGGCCTTGACAAGCAAGGCAAGCGCTATTTTTCCCTCTTTTGACGCGTTCATGCAGCTCCATAGGCGTATTTTCGTCGCCAGCTCGAAATCGCTTCCTGGAATGACCAGTCCAATAAGCCGCAATAAGGTCATCTATAAGGCGGCCTCGCCAGTCACTTTGAGACTGTATTTTCTTCCACTTTGGCTGCCCATGAAGCTGAAGAAGATAGCTGTTGATGAGGGCTGTGTCAAGAAGGAAGGTCCAAGCTATAGCCTGCCAAGGGCCACGACGAATTGAGTGACTATAGCCTCGTGATGCCCTCAGTTGGTCGCCACGGTCCACATGATTCATCTCGTCGTTATAGGTAGCGGCGATAGAAGGGATCGCAAAGGTCTTGATGGCTTCATCACCAAAAAAACGCTGTATTGGCCGTGCGCGGGCTTGATCTGTATTTGGCCTCTTCCTCTTCCGTATGATAAGCTCATCGCCTCTGAACACAGTGGATAAGAAGAGCACGAGGGTGTTATCCTTCCACGCGATTTGGTTGACCTAGGGAAGAGTAAGTCAAATCAGTAGGGTTTCTATAGGTAAATTTGACTTGGCTTGCTACTTTATTATCAACTGTTGGAGCGCTTTTGACCTCATTAAACTGAAGGAGCCTCCGGCCGGCAGAATCATCCTCTTTGAGCTTCGCGAAGGGGGCATAGATACCACAGTTGCGGCGGGCCGTGCCTGTGGCCCCGTGGCCATATTGACGGAGGCTTCTAAAGAGGTTAGCGGACGAGAAGAGGTTATCAATAAAGACGTGATATATGGCTTTTGGCAGCTTATTAATAAGGGCAATAACCACGCTTTGTGTCGGGTTGAGGTGTGTGTAAAGTCGCCTTCTTCTCTGAGATCGAAGCCGCGTTACGAGGCTAACTGGACCATATCTCTTCTTCGGCTCGTGCCAAAGCCACCGCAAGAAGAGGCCTTTTTGCGCCGTGGCCCAGATCTTGAAGCCCACGGGGATAGGCTTATTTGGGACTCGTGTTGTCTGGTATGACCTTCCTGTATAGCGGATCATACACTCGTCCACAGCGATATTCGTGCCCGGCTTGAGGAATTCAGTTGACGCATATTGTAGGTGCTGAGACCACTCGTCAACGGCGGCGAAGACCTTCGCAAGGCCAGCTTTGGCAGCCTCTTTGGCGAGGCTGAAGGGGTTGAAGAGCCGAAGGTGCCGATGAAGTAGTTGAAAGCGGTCAAAAGTCATGACTTTGAGGATTGAATGGTCGGAACCTTGGTGCCCTAGCCGGGAAGTCTTCCAATGGTCCCGGATTGTGATTTCCTTATGAATTCCTATATGAATTAGAAGCGCAAGCCATAGATATACCTCTGGCACGGTGGTTGGCTTCCAACTACGAATTCGAGCCCGTGGCTTCCAGCTGCGACTGCGAAGCAAATGATCAACCCATTCATTCGTATATTTAACCCATTTTGCGACTAGGAAATAAGGCACAAAGTGATGGAAGAGGTCAAGAGGCTGCTGGGGCAGCTCTTTGACCTCGAGGTCGCGATCAGGCACCATCACCGGGAGGAAATTGGTGCCGCAGCTAGGGACCGGGTTGAATACAGGTCGGCAGGTGAAATCGGCTGGCTGCTCGCGGCGGCTATTCTCTTCTGTAATTATAATACTTGGATCAGAGGCACTCAGTGCCTGACTAGGGATTGATTGGGAGCTCATAAGTATCTTCAAAAATATTTGTATGGTATTTTAGGTGGAAAGAATTAATGGAGCACCACGCCGTACCCCTCTCGTACCTACGTCATGACTAAGGTCATGTGGGTCAAGTAACCGGCTGTAGCCTTAACGCACTCAAGGAGATAACGTTAACACAACTGTTATTGGACGAGGGGAAATAAACTTTATAGTTATGCAGAATAACGATATGCTTGATCAGCCGTTAAGATCTACCCCGCACTTTCATGTGAGACGGATTGGTGTAAGACCCCGAGTGCGAGAGGGAGGCTTGCTCAGGAGCCTACATTGGGGCACTCTATATAATGGCCTAGTTGACCTGGACTTCACGTCTACAGTCCCTATCCATCCACCTCTACCAGTCACAGAAACCCACCATTAAAATGTCAATCCTTGTATCCACGCCCGCTGTCTCAGGCAGCGTAGACCAGCTCAAGAAGCTCCCCATAGAGAACCGCCTCTTCATCAACGGCGAATTCGTCCCCTCCAAAAGCGGCAGGACCTTTGAGGTTGTAAACCCCGCAACAGAAAAGGTAGCTGCCAATGTTTTTGAAGCAGATATCGCAGACGTGGACGCCGCTGTTGCCGCGGCCAAGGCGGCCTTCCCAGCGTGGTCTGAGCTACCGGCCTCGGAGCGGGGGGCCTATCTTTTCAAGCTTGCAGATGCGTTGGAGAAGCACCTCCCCGAGCTGGCGTACCTGGATGCCATCAGCATGGGCAAGCCAGTAGATAATGACTGTGAGTTTTGACTACCTGACTAGCCTACATATGACTGATGCCTGAAGTCGTAAATTCCATGGCCAGCACCCAGCTGCGGTACTTTGCAGGCCAAGCCTACGAATCTCAAGGAGACACCTCCCTCCACACTCCTGGATTCGTCAACCTCACCTTCCGCCAGCCCTATGGTGTCTGTGGCGCAATCACGCCCTGGAACGCGCCTGTTACCATGGTCACGCAGAAGGCCGGTCCCGCCCTCATCACGGGGAACACCCTCGTCGTCAAGGTTTCCGAAAAGGCCCCCCTGAGCCCACTCATCCTTGCAAAATGCTGCCAGGAGATCGGACTCCCTAAGGGCGTCTTGAATATTTTGACTGGATTTGGGCGGCCCTGCGGTGAGGCCATAGCTCGCCACATGGACATTCGGAAGCTCTCGTTCACGGGCTCAACCGCTGCGGGAAAGGCCGTCAAAAAGGCTGCGGCCGAGACGAACCTCAAGAACGTAACTCTAGAACTCGGTGGGAAGAGCCCGCTTATCGTCTTTGATGACGCCGACCTTGAAAAGGCAGCAGGTGCATCGGCCTTTTCCATCCTGGCCAACTCTGGACAGGCATGTGTCGCTAGCTCAAGGGTGTTTGTCCAATCCACGGTTGCCGACAGGTTCGTTGAGGCTCTCAAGACCTCGATGGCCCGCATTGGGTCCTCTGGAGACCCCCTAGCCGTCGGAACCCTGCGTGGACCGCAAGCGGACCGGTTACAATTTAGTCGGGTCATGGGTTTTCTCGATGAGGCGAAGCAACTGGGCTTAGAGATCGTCACGGGAGGTGACCGAGTAGGGGAAACGGGATATTTCGTTCAGCCCACAGTCATCAAAGGCGTCCCCGAGGACGCGAGGGTGTTTAAAGAAGAGGTCTTTGGCCCGGTGCTCTGCCTTAACACCTTTACTGACGAGGAGGCGGTGCTGAAGAGTGCGAACGACACTGAGTTTGGATTGTATGCGTCTGTCTTTACCAAAGATATCTCACGCGCCCTCCGTATTGCGAAGAGGTTTGAGGCAGGGAATGTGGGTGTCAACTGTGCGAGCCCGATGCTCTCATTTGACATGCCGTTTGGTGGGTGGAAGCAGAGCGGGGAGGGGAAGGAGAACTCTAAGTATGTGTTGGACTATTGGACGGAGCTCAAGACTGTGTATGTTGCTGTCTAGGTTGGATCTTTGTTCAGTAATGATTTTGTGATGTCCTGAGGGATATGTGCCAGTCGGCTCGCCACACCGGTCTTGTTGCCTGTCTCTTGAGTGTAGCATCTAATAACCAGACGTCCTTTCTTAATTGACTCTGAGGTTGACGTCATGTTGAAGAGCGATTTGGCTGTGCCCCTAGGTTGATGAATGATGGATTAGAAGCGCGATAAGTAGCGCACGAAGTAAATGAGGAGCAATGTTTCTATTCTCCCCCAAAGACGGTTCGAGCTTATCATAGGAGGCTTTTACTCACATGATGGTTTCCACGTCCCCCGGTGTAGCATAGGCTAGTGTGCCGGATGCATAATTGATTCGACCCAGCGAGTTGACACAGGTTGCAACGGCACGCCGTCAGGGTGTCTAGACGCGTAATATTCACAAATTGCTTCCGATATTGCGAGACAACACTCTTTCAAGTGCAAAATGCCAGACCTTGAGATACATCAAGGTAAGTGCTTAGCTCGGGTCCTTACCCCAGAGATCCGGGGCAACCTTCGGATGGGCCCCGAAAATCCTACAATCTCATTCGTCTCTCGGATCACCTTGTAACTGCCCTATCTTGCGGGGGAGATTGCACCGTCCGTCCATGTCTTGGCCATTATACTGCTCCCGTTTTTTTGATACACCACTGTCTTCAACCCCTACCTGACTTTCCAAGGAATCCCAAAAACTTGCTTCATCATGACCTCAAGCCCTTCCTTGACGAACCTTAGAGAGCGCATTGAGGCTATAGCCTGAGCCTTCTTGTCAGTGCACGAAGAGGGCGGTGCCCAAAACGATGCCTCCATCATCAACCATGATGTTACGGAGGATTGCATCTGCTACCTGCTTCCCTCACCCTTGCCCCAGGCTTTTGACCTACCCACAGACTTTTTCTTCGACACGAAAAAGTATCAGGACGCATATGCGAAGGATATCAAGCTGTTGAAATTTAGAAACAATATCATTTCGAACTTGGTCATCGGCGCCGAGGCCCGCCAGGCCGCATTTACGTCTACTGCAGACGTGCACGCTACCAGCGGAGAGTCGTACCGCGCCGAGCTCGTTTGGTTCTTATACTTCAACGATGATGGGTCCAAAGTCAAGGAGGTGGTTGAGTTCTGCGACAAGGACGTAATCTTGAAGATGGCAAACACGGCTGCCTAGTTCTGGTCTGCAGCGTATAGAGTTCGAAGGAAGTGTAAACAGATCTCTGTTCAATATAAACCCAATATATACACTCTATCAGACAGGCTAAATTGGATGATGCAGCTTATGGGGACGATGCAATCTCTTGCCCCATCCCTCTATCTAGTCGGGTAAGGCCAGCTATATTTCCGTGAAGTTGCTGTCCATCCGAGCTACGCAGAAGATACCTTTTTAAGAGGTTCGAAATGACTAGATGAGATAATCACAAACGATTTCACAGTCCCATATGGCCTTGACGTTGACGTCCATGAGAAAGTCACGGCCGGGAATCGAGTCACGGAGCGAATAAATGCATATCTCAAGGATGCTTGGAACGGCCTATCTTCACTCAAGGGGGAGGGATTGGACTTGCACTACCGGCAAGCCGTACCTCTAGAGTTCCGACCTCGCATCGAGTGTATGCTGGTTCTTCGCGATATATTAGTATATAAGTCCTAGATCTAAAATTATATAATGTCAACATATTACCAATTCTCTATAAAGCTGGTTTCAAGAAGGATAATAGTCTATATAAGCATGGGCGCTCCTACCAAGACGATAGAGAGCAGATTCCCTTCACTGAGGTAGAGTATTTAAGCCGAAACTACAATCAGGTCGAAAGTAGTATAGCTGATACCTGGAGGGCTTCCTGGCGCAGCTAGGTATATGGGTGTGTTCGTTTGCTCGCTAGACGAAACATAAAACTGCGTCCTGGATGTGCCCTCAACAACACATTCCAGCTTCTGCCCAAGCTGCACAGGTGGGGTGCATGAAAGGAAGCGGTAATTGGTTGCGGCAACGCTGGCGGCGGTCTGGGCCACGAGGAGGCCCGCAGATGATGTGCCAATCGAAGCGTAGACGTCGCCAACCATGAGACGGTTCGTAGACGTCTCAATGTGAAAGTCGCCGGCCACATAGAGACTCTCCGACGACGCACCTAACGTCAGGTAGATACCGTAGCCGGTAGTGCCCCGCCTGTAGCGGGGCATTTTGCCGTTGACGCTTTCCCGGGCTGAGTTGACGACCTGAAGAGCAAACGTAGGCCCAACTGAGGGTGCGTCACTGGTGGAGGTCGCGGCTTCGGTGGTGGTTATAGAAGATTCGCTTGTGGTTGTAGAAGCTTCGCTAGTAGTTGTGGAAACCTCAGTGGTGCTGGAGGACGATTCGACGGAGCTTATAGCCTCGGTGGTCGATGTCAATGATATAGTGGTTTCGGTAGTCGACGTCCAGGAGGTTGAAGCATCATCAGTTGACGTTGACAAAGTGATGTCGGTCGAGGTCGAGACATAGTCGGACGTAGTTGATGAGGAAGCGTCGTCAGTAACACTCGATAGAGTTATATCCGGCGTCAACGATGAGGTAGTATCAGCGACGATCGACGAGGTGACTTCGGAAGTGCTGGAACTAATGGTGGAGGTAGACAGCGTGAGAGTCGTCGAAGGCCGGCAAGGCCCAGCCGCCGCATCGCCCAAGAGCGAAGCAACGGCGATCAAGCTACAGACAATGTGAGAGCGCATGGTGCCTTGATAGAGATGAAAATATCTGAGAATCGAGTTGGGAATTTAAACGAGAAACCCCCTAAGATATGCCAACGCGTGGTCATGTTTAATTAGACCCTCTTTAAGATCAATAGTTTTCAGCTCGCGACCAATAGACCTAAAGCTGGCAGACGCTAAGATCGATAGTGTGGCTAAAAAAGGAATAGGATGGACCCTCCACTGTGACCGCATGCTCAAAGAACCGGAGAGAACGAAGTCGGATCCAACACGGTTGAAACAATACTCTCAAAGTTGCTGAAGTTGAACCCAACCATGTCGTTGGTGAAAGCTTCACTAGCCCTGTATGCTGCGTCGACATCGGCAGGGTCGTCACCGATCGCGTATTGAACCAGGGCCATGACTTGCTTATCGTCGCCTTCGGGTGTCCAAACGGCTCTCGTGGTAACGTTGAACTCTTTCAATGAATGGATATGTCTTTTCCAAATCTGAACATATTGGTTGGTTGCATCCACGGTGCTCAAGGTGTAGCTTCGCAGCTCTGTCGGGGGCTGCTGGCGTGCCAGAGCAGCCGGGAGACAAGAAAGAAAAGCAAAGGAGATCTTCATGACTTGGTATAGTCGAGTAGAAATTTGCTGATGTCGATCTCAGATGATAAGAAATGGGTATCTTCCTGTGCATGGTCCGAAGATGTCCTTATATACTGCAAAGGTTGAGATGAATAACAAGACCTAGACCTGATAACTAAGCGGAGGTTAAGCCTTGTTCGGGATGAACGCTCGATTTTCGCTCTAGAGCCGACAAAGGGTAGCAGAAACTAATAAAAGTGAAACAAAAGCTGCTCTATCGGCCCCATCGGCTCCATCGGCTCCATCGGGTTGCTACTTTCAGATACGCAATCAGTATTTCAAGGCCAGTGCCAGGGTCAGGGTCAGCATCCAGGTTCAGGTGGTGGCTGGCCTTGCTGCGAATCTCCCCCCAAGGGGACTCGAACCAAGCGTCAATATGGTCCAGGCTAAGACATAAACAAGGGATACGAAGCACTATCCTGCAAAAAGAAGAAGGGTCGGTACAGTCGTTGATAGCATACCTAGTCGATCCGGTATTGGCACTTGCGAAATCATCCCGTCGTGAGAGCCACGATCAACCAAGGTATATGCAGGATGGAGAGAGGTGGCCTGAGTCTGAGGGCGATTGGTCGTGTAACTACCGGACCCCGAGGATTATCACGCAATGCAACTGAAGCCATGGGTTTCGGCCATCGGACCGTTAGTAAAGGTGAAGAATTGTCACTCTTACTTCGTGATGATGATACTGGTGGAGCAAGAACAAGGACCCTGGGTCCTTCACAACGGAATGTAACCAAAACCAAAGTCTAAAGCTTTCGGCCGCCGGACCGTCACGTTAGCAAGAATGAAGAACTGTTGCTCCCAGTTTCTGGCATACAGGGCTTCAACCCGGATGCTTCGGTCCAGGCGGTGCTCACCATACAATGTCGCCGCTCCATGTAACCTTGTTCCCATGCCCGTCATGTTGTAAAGCACATGACCCGTCGACATCCGGCATTTGAACGTGGTGACGCAACATAACAAACCTCAGATCTTCTTTAATTAGGTTGTTATAAATAAGCTCTAGGGCCAGGTTTCCGTATTTCCAGATCCTTCCCTGCCATCACTACAAGAATTGCCCTGTGGTTTCCATACACCTACACTCAACCCTGCTCTCAGGCCAAGCTCAGACTAACAATTGCTTATCATGGGTCAGTCAACGCGTTTGATTCAAGCTCTACCTCTCTAATGCACCTTCAGGTATCTCGGACAAGGCCAGATCGATCATCTCCCGGTGGACTGACGGATGGTCGGCGTCCGATCAGTCAGACTGGGTCAAGATGCACGCTAGTGATGTGGTCTATACTGACCACGCTTTCCAAATCAGTCGAACTGGCCACAAAGGACTCAAAAGCCATACCGAAATCTGGAAAAGCTCTATTCCAGACTTTGCCGTTGAGGAAGAACATATTTGGCTGGAAGCGTCACTGCCCGACAACAAGAGCCGGCTTCTCTTCAAGACGGTCAACACGGGAATCTTTGTTAATGACCTTCCTGGAATCAAGGCAACTGGGCGGCCTTTTTGGTTCCCAGGCGTGGTTGAACTGATTGTCCGCAACAAAGATGGATTGATTGAGAAGATTGAGGAATGGTACACCTTCAAGTTCCATAGCTTGGCTTCGATTGATGAGTATGACCACAGGGATCAGTAAGTTTTCACCGACCCAAGTCTTGCATTTATGTCAAGACTGGAATCTTCTCCTTAGTAACCTCGATGACTTTGAAGAGTAAATACAGATTCCTTGTTCTAATTTCATCTCTACATAGCCTTCTCCATTGAAACTTTCTTGGTTTCACAACTTCCCGATACACAGTTTCTACCTCCGGCAAGTATAAGGACATAGATGAGAACCCACTCAGTGAAGGCTTACCCTGATGTATGAGTGCCGTGTCCCCCTAATCTTCTTTTACTCTTATTGATAGTGACAAGTTCAAAAGAGATCATCAGCCACAACTGCGAAAGATATCGTCCAAAATGCTTGTTGGCATGAAGGCCCAATACTAAAACACCATAACCTAACTAACATCCCTTCACCTAAACCTGACGCTCAAGCATCAACAGCGCAAAGTACTAAAGACACCACTCACTTATATGGCCCCTTATTGTTTGCCGATCCATCGAAAACTGCACCGGGCTTGTCAGAGAAGCCTCAAGCGGCCGTAGCAACAACTGCCGCGCTTGGGATTTGCCAAGTCAATGCAGCAGACAGAGTCCAATCCGACAGCATAGCACTCCACGCCCTTGTGTTGCACGACAGCGTGGGAGAAGACTGCCGATCAATCTAGATAATTGCGATAAGTAATGATTAGCATTCCCCGCTCAAGATATTACGCAACCTTTGCACTTTCACACCCCCTAAGTTCAATGCAATAGCGGCTAAAGTAAGCACGAGGGACAGGTCAGGAGTCCGAGTGCAGCGAGCATGAAGCGCCTTATCTATCCAATCGAGAGACTAGAATGCTCAGCCTGATTTTACACCATGCGTATAAAATCAGAAGTCTGGGAGAGAAGTAGACTGAGTTGATCTTACCTTTCACAACATCCTTTCCATGATATCTTCCTATCTGATTACCTAAAACTCTCGATCAACTGTCCCAAGCACTTTTCACCATGTCGACAACTCATCTGCCAACAGCCTCAACTCTCCCTTCTGGCATTACAGTCCATACCTTGTGCCAGGTTGCCCCGCATGTCAGGCAAGAGACCCTCAAGCCGATCGTCAGTCCCATGGCATGGGAAGGAGATCAGTTCTCCGAGCAAGGTTCTTTCGTGGTTCAGCTCAGCCCAACCGACATTGCCGAAGTTGATACAGCCCTCGCCTCTTTCCAAGGTTGGTCAAGTTCACCCTGAGATATCCAAGCAACCACTGACCCCAACAGCAACTGGTCTTTCTGCTGGACATCTCTCCCCTCTGACCTTTGTGCTCCCGACTTTGGGTCCTAAGCTGCGCCGGCTCAGTCACCGTGTGCACCACGAGGAAGGCTTTTTTGTTCTTCGCGGCTTGGAGCCGTGGCGATACAAGCGCCTCGAGAACACCATCGTCTTCACTGGCATTGCATCTTACATCGGGAACCGACGCGGCATGCAATCAGCAGATGGGCCTGTCATGAGTCCGCCGCCATCTTCATATATGTTAAGAAAGTTCTGACTTCAGCGATAGCTCATATCTTTGATTACTCCACTGAGGTCGAAGAGATGGAGAAGAGCAATGATGGCTACCTGGGCCATGCTAACCGCACGTCGGCTCTTGTAAGCAATTATCGGCCAGACCCGTCTTCAAATGCTGACTCCTAGAAGCCTTTCCATACAGACGACGGTCACATCATCTCTCTCTACTGTCTTCAGACGGCAGATATTGGCGGACGTACGCTTCTCGCCTCGTCCTGGGCCATCTACAATCGTCTTCTCTCCACCCGCCCAGACGTGATTCAGACTCTGAAGGAAGCATGGCTTTGGGACTCGTATGCACGTTTTTTCCATTTCTATATTCTTGTGGCTCACGCACCGGGCAGTTTTATCCCTGAAAACCCAAGCTTTGAACGCCCTCTCCTCCTGGAGGAAGCCGGGAAGCTGATCTGCAACTACCGCATTCGCCCCTTTCTCGGAACACCAGGCTACCCCCGCAATGCTGCCATGGGGCCACTCCCACAGCACCAGGAGGAAGCACTTGCCGTTGTCGGGAAGATTGCCGAGGAGATATGCCTCATGTTCGAGTTCAAGAAGGGCGACATCCAGTTTGTCAACAACTTGAGCCTCTTGCATGCCCGTGAGGAGTTCCATCGCGCGGTTGGCGAGAACACCCGCCGCCATCTGCTGAGGCTCGTGCAGATGGATGATGAGTTTGGATGGAAACTCCCGGCAGTGATGGCGGAACCGATGGAGAAGATGTTCAACCATGAGCCCGATGGAGAGAAGTTCATCTGGAGCCCAGAACCACTTCCGTATGTCATTGGGCAGTGAGCCGTATCGGGTGGAGAAGCAGTAGCAGGGCAGAGTGGGAACAAGCTGTATGCAAGGCCATGAATCTTGTCCAAATCCGAGCCAGAAGATACGAGGAATGTTTTTGCCATGGTGTTCCCAAGAACTGATAAGCCTCCATTTCCCGCTATATTACTTCTTTTGAACATCCAAGATCACCATTCCGTCAAACTCCTCCTTTCCGCCAGTGAACACATCAATCTTCAGATCTTCAGCACATCCATGAATGAGAGCCTTGAACTCGCTGAGTGTCCGATGACCACATCCAAACATGGCCAGAATTATGATGTCAGACATGCTCGAACTCAGGGAGCCTCCAACCTCGGGGATGGCCGTGTCGATTATCAAGATCCGATCGCCCGGTTCCATGGCGGCCAACAAGTTCCCGAGTATTACTTTACACTCCTCATCCCCATGGTCGTGGAGGATAATCTTAAGCAGGAAGATAAGCTTGCTTTTGTTAGGGCGAGTTCCTTTCGGCTGTGGCGATAGCATGTCATGAGCAAAGAACTTTACACGGTTCTTTAGGGCTGGAGGGCAGGCTCTCTGGCCATGCTCGATGATGAAAGGGTGATCTTGAACGGAGAAGGTGGCTTGAGGGAATTTTTTAGCAAGGAACAAGCTCAGGTTACCGAACCCCCCTGCAACATCGACAAAGTGGGTGTCGACTTCAAGTCTCTCCAAAGGATAGCTGCTCTCCAAGAATGGTAACTGGTTACGGGCGAGCTCCTCCATCGAAATGGCAAAGTTAAGGGCAAATGGGTGGTCAAGCTCATTAGAGTACGTGTAGAAGTCGAGGGACGTCCCGTAGACAGCGTTGAAGGCAGCTTTGCCTGGTTCAGTCAGACGGTATCCCGTTGCTCTCATAGCATGGGGAAGATGCGCAACAGCACGATATTTCTCCTCGAGGCTACAAGCATGAAGTTAGCAGACTTTCAGTTGGGGGATCCGCCACAGGATTGCATTACATGGATGTCATCCACGCGTGAAACGGAGGGTTCAGCATGACCTTTGACATTTCTGTGTGCCGCCACCGACCATCCTGCAATTGCTGAAAGATGCCATTCTGTGCGAGAAGTCGCAGTATTGGGCCTGGTATACATGTTAGTAACTTAAGTCACGGTGATAAAATTGGACAGTTTCAGCTAACGAAGAACCCTCTCATTGCATTCCGTCAAGCCAGCCAGTTCTCCTATCGACAGCGATTCCGTCTTTGGCAAGTAGTGTGCTAGATTTAGGTCGACACAAATTTTCAACGCCGTGCAAGTTGTATACTAATACGCTCAGCTTTATAGACCAAAGTACGATCATAATACGAACTCCTCTTGTAATCGCCTTCATGGCTTGCTCGGGTCCATCGACGCTATCTGCGATCCTCTTCGCACCGGCCCGGATTTCCTCTCTCAGATGAAACAGCTCATTACCACTCAGATTGGGCTTGTTCATGAAGGCTTCGGCTTTCGCCAATAGCTCTCTCGCAAGTTCGACCAGATCCATTGCGATTCAGTTGAACTGTCCGAGGATTCAAGCGCAAATTAGATACACGTTTTGCTTCAATCACTGATCCGGGTATAAACTGTAAAAAGGGGCATTGCCCATTTGATGTGATTTCTATTTGAACAAGACGACCACCACCATCTATGCAAGCTCCAAGATATCCATAACGCCTAATAAATCAGACCACTCTATAATGCACTCCTTCTTGGCGTAAGAAATACGAGACGCCACACGACTTCTTGTAGCTGAGAAATGCAGACAAGAGCCAATCATCCTCACAGGGCTGCGGTTGGGGTGACATGAGGCCAGCCAAGTGAGACCCCAGAGCATTCCGTAGTTGGTCCCCCCGAATGCACCGTTTCAGGTTGATCCCCCATCCATCCCGCTCAGGCCAAAGCGAGATGCTATTGGTGAGCCAAAAGGACAGATAGCGATGATCAACATGGACTTTCCATGCAGTGATTCTGCACTCTTCCATCTCCAGGCCCCCCTGCCTCTTCCGAGTGTAGGACAGGTATCCGTACATGCGCACTTATTGATACGCTGGCAGCCGAGTTCAAAGGGTCTCCGGCAAAGCCTGGGAAGGTACGCGTCTCCCATCATCGGCATGAAGAAGAAGGTTGTGCCTGCTTGCTTGTTGTGTCGCTTGTGTTGCTTGGTTCTTGTAGCCTCTGAGTCACTGAGGGCGAGACACTTGAGTGATCAAAGACTAGCCCATTGACTCTTGCGATGACCCTATCGAAATCGTCTTGAATGAATCTCTCGAGAGGATCAAGACTTGGAGTCGCAGCCTGATTGTTGTTGTCGCGGATGTGGATACTACGTCGAGTCTCGCGGAAGCAGGGGATGTATGCAGTAGCCCCCATCTGCCAGGCCCCAATATGGCTTAGCAGAACTTCTCTGTGTGCTTCTTGATTCGTCATGGCTGCGCGGGGCGATCACTTGTGGTTCTTGGCTGTTTGTACCTGTACTTGGCTTGATGTCATAACCACCCTCATTCTGGGCGGCTCAAATTTATATGTTTAGGGGTCCAATAAGGTGAATTAGCAGTATTCACCGGTCTTCAAATGGTAAGCAAGGGCATCTTACCGGTCGAGACGATCTGTTCTCTTAGTTGTCCACGTTTTGAGTGCGGCGCAAGCACTGTTCACGCTGGATTGGCCCTGTTGTAACAAGAACCCCCAGCAAGAGTCATGCTTGAAAAACAGGTTGAAAGTGATATTGAGATTTCTATTTTTTCTACGCGTCTTCCTTTTATTTGAGATAAAGTTCTCCATATCCTGTGGCCAAGTCGAAATGCTTTCAATGTTGGCATTATTGGTATCCCTTTTTGCTTGCAATTGCTGTTAATTACTGTTTGCATTACCTACCCTGCATGCCGGAGGTACGTACCTAAAATAAGGCGGGTTGACATTTCCCCGCCTCAGTTTGAATCCGTATCGCCGGTCTCCACACAACACGGTCAACACACATATACCCTCTCTCCTTGTTGCATGCCAGGCTGATACTCTGATGCCCCCCCAATGGCCTACTGAGCCCATCATTCTCTCGTTGACACGCCCTGCCAAATGATTGGCTTTAGAAAGCTCCCAAGCTAAGCCGCAATGCTGTCGTCACTTCTCACCAAGGCCACTGACAACGCTGCGCTTGGGCTCCCTTTTCTCTTGTATCTCCTGTTCCGATTCGCCTATTTCCTCGTCGAAGTTCCCACTGTGCGCATGGTCGAGCATGCTACATGCCACCAACAGCTTGATGGCAGAGAACTCGGCCTGGTCTCTCTGCTGACGGACTTTGATGAAGAGCGGTGCAAAACGGTACCAGTGCAGCAACAGGTGTCAAGCATTATCGGGTGGAAGATGTGCTTTGATGCTGTCCCTGGTACAGCACCAATCCTCGAGCATGAGCGGCACGCCAGTTAACCGAGGAGCAGGTCTGCTGTCGATCCTCTACTTTGGTAGCCTCGCCGACAAATACGGACACCGACTGGTTCTAACACTGTGTTGCGTGGGGTTCTTGCTGGCATTGCTCTGGCTTCTCATGACGTGTGGGTGTCCTTACCCCCAGGGACCAGGCTTCTCTGCTTCGCCCAACTTTCCAGGCTGAATCAACCCAGGCTACTTCCACAGCATCTTTCCGCTCAGCCTCGTTTGGCTCTCATCTGTTTTCTTACTCATCGGGGGAGGGCCACTCGTTTTTGCTGCCGTGACTGCAGCCCTTGTGGCGAATCTCGCGGATGCCTCATCCAGGTATTTGTTGGAACTGTGTGAATGTCGGCCCGGGAAGCTGATAGAGATTGTAGGACGCGATATCTGTTTGTTCTTTCGGCAACTCCACATTTTGGCAAGCTCATTTCACCGCCGATTGCGAGAGCCTTGATGAAGGCAAACATTTACATCCCATCACTCGTGTCTAGCTCCATTATTTTACTATGCATATTACTCCTTCGTTTCATCAGGAATCCCATAGAAGCCACCGTGCCTGAGAGAAGTGTAGCCAACCAGTCCACGGAACCTCTCCTTGCTCAACCTGAGCCGGCTTATGGAGCAACCGACTCATCAGACCCGAGTGCGTCTCAACGCCCTCTTGCCACCGAAGAGAATAGCACAATCTCTAATTCAAGGGTAGCGAATGGCGGAAATGAGACATGGAAGTTGCAATCACTGGCCCATCTAATCCTCCGCCGGCTCAAGAGCGACACTTTCTCTTTGCATCGCGACTTGGTTCTCAATATTTGCCATGTTGCCTTTTTTCTCAAAAGCAATGCTATGGCAAGCGAGGCATTTGTGTTTCAATATCTTTCCGAAAGGTTTGACTGGCAACTTCGCGACACAACGATCCTCCGCTTTGCCCTCTCATTTGGTGCCGTCATTACCACGCTTATTCTGGGTCCCCTAGCTACCCTCATCTTCACTGCCCGAGGCGTGCCAGCCCCTGCAATAAATCTAACGATCATTCGGCTCTCAACCTTGGTCCTGGTGGTGTGTTTCATCGCCGCGTGGCGCGTGAGCTCCAGCACCGCCTTCATCCTCTGTAAGTAGCACTCACTAACATCCTTCTCCACGTCAAGATTAACGCGATACAGCAATGCTAGGCGCCGGTTTCTGCGAGGGTCTTGAACCTGCCTTGCTGAGCTTTATATCAGGGAGGGTAAGCAACGAGAGCAGAGCTCGTGTTTTTGCTCTTGCGTTCATGTGCAGTTTGCTTGGGGACATGACAGGCGGACCGCTCATGTCCATGTTGATGTCCATAGGGCGGAGCCGTGATGGTATCTCGAGCGGATATTGTTTTCTCACATCAGCGGTAATGCTCCCCTCCGCCCCAAACCTTGTTAGTAGGCTTACCTGTAGGTAGATTCTCTTTGGCACCATGGGGGTGCTGAGCTACATTATGGGGCTTGGAACAGGCCAGGCGGATGCATGATAGTTGCTTGAGACGAACCTCTCACAACTACTAGCATAAGGCATTCATCAATGAAGCTGATTGTTCGAAGCATTAGTTAGGTTTGTGATTGAAGATGGTTCATTTCCCTCGATATACAACCATCCAAAGTAGCGAAGAGGACAAGGCAGTGATAATTCTGGGTGGGGTTGTGGTAGAGAGAAAGAAGTGGGCTGAGGAACTGATAGAATTGCAATGCCTTTATCCCTATAACTCCGTTTTCTACTCTAGATTTTGTTGCTCGACAGCGCAGAGCTGGCTTGTTCAATGAGACGAAATGACCTTATCTGACAGAGCTCTCCTTTTCTTCTTCGGGCAAGAATAGCTGGCAGATGGCCGACAGTGGCTTCTCAAACTTGAAATCTCCCGGTTCCTCACGGAGCTTTCTAAGCTCATCCCTCCGTCCCTCAGTCTCGTGCTTGATGTTTCGGATGTAAGCGATAGCTTCCACGTCAAGTCCTGTTCGCTGCGGGTTCTCGGCACCATCGTCCCAGGCTTGTGCAAAGGGCACATCGCCATTCATCACGCAGCGGAAGTGGCCGATAAGGTTCATAGCCGACGCCTCCCATTGGTCGATCATGTAACGAGTCACGTAGGACAGGTTGATTTGGTTACGTGTGCTCACCCCCTCCTTAGCCTTGACAAAGCGGATCTGTACTTGGTACACCCACTCAATGGTTGAGAGGAGGAGGAATATGACCAGGAACAGCTCATACCAGGTCCGCAGGCGGTCTTTTGAAAAGACACGCTTCTTGAGGTCCTTGAGAAGTTCCTTCTGAATATCAGTCATGACTAGGCCGACCAGTGTTTGGATTTGGTATGTGAGCTGCGGCGGCAGCGGGATCTTGTGAAAAAAGTACGGAGTATGTTCCTGGTCGGCCACGCCAAAGACATTGGGCTCAACCGAAGAAGGGTACTTGGAGTTTATCATGGCCCCGGCATAGATCTGCAGGGCGCCAGCGATGAGTTTTGAGCCGTACTTGTCGCGATAACGGATCGCTTCGGTCCACGTAAGTCGAAGGATTGGATCCTTCAAGGTCTCCTGGATCTCATCTTCGAGGAGACTTTGGCTGGCCTTCACGAAGCGCTCGACTTCCTTACGAGCCTCGTCTGTGTCCTTGCATGCCCAAGGGGGGAAGGTGACCTTGCAGACAACGCCGTTGGCCGTGTATTCTTCATCCAGGGGCTGCTTGTCCGGCTGGAACTCCTCGCACTTGATGATGAAAGTAGGGGTATTGACTGTGGCACGAAAAGGCCACTGCAGCTTGATGGTTTGGGCCTTGCCGCCCTGGGGCCAATTGTACACGGGCAGCACCGCACTGGTCGTGCCGTTGTCACCATCCCCAGCACGGAATGCATGGACCTCGGAGATGTTGAGCCTGATACAGGGACCGCGGTATACCTTCTGCGAGCCTTTGACCTTGACACAGGAGGTACAGGGAAGCTTCTCGTCGCACTGATGCATAATTAGGCATGCGATCTGGGGGATAGGACCTGGCTGACTTACCGATAACTTGTAAACCTTGCACCGGAAGCATGCGCCTGACTTGCGAACGTTTTTCACTTTTTCCCGTCCTTCGTCGTCAAACCTCTTTCTCTTCTTTTGGCCACATCCTGGTGATAAGTCGAGGGTTTCTGTTGTTGTAGGTGAAGTTGAAGGCTTGGGTGCGATAGACACAGGCTTCCGAACCGGACTTTCATCACTTCTCTCTTCATTTGCGTAGATGCAAAGCCATTCCATGTCCGCTCCATTGAAGCTTGTTATTTGGGGCAGTATCGGCAGGGAGTCGAGATATGGTGTACTTGAAACTGGGCCTGGCACTGAGGCGACTGTCGCTGGCACGAATGGTAAGGACTCGTCAAAGCCTGTGAAAACAGGATCGAGGGCTTCACAAGTACCCAGACTCTGTAGAAGCTGGTCGACTGGGAGCTCAAGCATAGCCGTGGCGCCGAAACCCTGGTCATGCATATCGCCCCCAGCCAACGGTAGCATATCCCCCAAGCTGAAGGGGTCAAGCATCGACGAAGGGCATACATGCTGCTGCTTCAGTTGTATGTTAGCTTTAAGAGAACTAATTTCGCTTTGACAAACGTCGCAAAACGCTATTTGGGTTTCAACATACAGATAGTGCGCCATCGTTGTCGAGAATGCCGGCCAGCTTCAAGGTTTGTGCCTTCGCATTTGCGCCCACCAACTGTTCGGTCATCGGTGGCAAAGGAGATAGTGTGGATGGGTTTGTGGCGTCGATTGGCAGGTCAAAGAGCGTTCCTGAGACCAGCGGCACGAGATCACCCTGAGAAGAGGAGTTGATCTCGTCATCGATTCTGCAACTTGAGAAGGGTTGGGCCACCTGAACACCCCCAGCTTCGGGCTGAGGAACTCTGCCCGTCATTGGTGGCGGAGGATTCGAGTACTCTAGCACAGAGGAATCACTTGATGTCGAAAGAGGCGCGCGGCAAGAGACGGAGAGTAGCTTGTGCCGTAGTCGCAAAAAGGTATAATCCAATACTATAATATGAAATGACGTTAGATCGGGGCATGGGGAATAAATGGAGATTCACGGGGTCACCTCCAGTCAGCCTGTGAAGCGGTCGCAAAAGGCAGAATGGAAATCAGTCGGCCAAGGGAACACCCTGAGCCCATGTCTGACCGGTGTAGCCAGACGCCTCATATGATTGGGCATTTGTGGCATCGTTGACACGAGGATGCCGGGCCAATAGACGCCCTCAAATCTCGACCGGTGAACTGAGGATTCTTCCAGGTCCCGGTACTCGGAGCCTGAAAGGCGGAATGTTTGAGAATAAAGCCTCCAGGCTGGGCGCGAAATTAAGGCAATGCCGCCTTGAACGAGGCAGACACCACCCATCCCCTCCTGTCCAGTTCCCGCCTCACTCTTCTCCTCAGCCCAGCATGGTTACAAAGATCTACCCCCCTTCTCCCCCATTCCACTCGCTGCGCCTAGCCACCGCAGCCGACATCCCTCGCATGGCTGAGCTGAGCGTACTCGGTTTTAAGGACTCGGAGATATTCCGCTTTGAGCGCCCCGGCTACGAAAGCTTTCCTCACGATTCCATTGCTTCCTTTGCCAATATGTATCGCTCCCAGTTGCAGGATCCACGGGTCGTCGCCATCGTAGCAGAGGAGGCGCCCCGGCCAGATGACGCCACCTACTTTCAACCCCCACACCATGATGCTACCCTGGTCGGCCGCGTAGTGGTTGGGGTTGCGAGTTGGGTCCTCCCGGAAGGGTCGTCCCGCACCGGCCAATTCGTTGTGCCTGGTGTCGGGGATCCGGAGCCGGCTCCCGACCGCGACCTCTGCCAGCGCCGACTGGATCTCTTCACACGCACCAAAGAAGCCACCGAGAACAAGTCAGTCATTTTACCTCGTCGATAGTGTATTATCTAAGGAAGTTGATTCACATCCCTGCAGGTATCTCAGTGGTAAGGTGATTTGCGACAAGCTGGTCGTCCACCCGTCCTACCAGCAACGAGGCCATGGAACCGCCATGTTACGATGGGGGTTGTCCCTCTGTAACCGTGATGGAGTCGACCAGGGCGTGATTCCATCGCATGTGGGAGAGCCTGTCTATTTATGGATGGGCTATCAAGTCGTCGGTGAGATGGAAGTACCGGATGATGGTGATGTTGAGGGGTTCAGGCAGAGAGTTGTTGTGTATAAGGCAGCGCAACGTAATTAGGGTACCCAATGCAGATAACGGCTCTGTTTGAGTCGTCCCTAGGATAGCTTTACTCCATAACTATTGATTTCAATCGATGCGTTATTTACAACTATCTATTCGCTCATTTATCCCGTCAAGGGCCGGGCTTCAAATAACAAAGAACATGATACTAGCACGTCATAGCATTACATCCCAAAACTGATATTCGAGTCCACAGAAAATCAAGGGGGAGATCAGAGTTGAAGAGAGATGGTTTACTGGCCGCATGGGTGATTTCTAGCCTCTCATCAAAGAGGACTAATCAGTCTGACCGTCTCTGCGAAGGGACCGATACCGGGCAACAATACTCAGTAGCGTCGACGATTTCGAGAGCCATTGATTAGGCTCAAATCTCCCTTCTCCGTTCTCATTGCCGAGAAAGAGAGCGTTCAAAATCCCTAATATCCTCCTCGCCAATGAGGTCCCGCCAAACCCTCCGGCTCTTGTGACACGCGGCCCTGAAACTAGTCCTGGCGATGCTAGCTTACTCATAAGTGACGCAGTTTTTGGTTACAACACATCGTGATAAGGCCGTTGCTCCCTCATTCTTGAACAGTTTCCTAACCGTCTGCGACCTCGATCCCACCAAACAGCACAAGGTAATGGCAACCCAGATTACCCTTGCCTCGCCTATCTCGGACTGTTCCGGGTGTCTGCGAATCGCACTCAACTTGAAGGGCCTTAGATACGAGACTTGTCTGGTCAGTTTGCGACAAAAAAATCTCTGCCGATCATGTCCGGTCTTGGAACTGTATGCCGGACCTGGCTCTCGCTGGGCAGTAGCTTTGGTACCGCGGGCACAGCCACAGGGGTTGAGTGAGAAGTGCCAGGTTCAACACTTTGTTCGTACAAAATCGGGACCAAGAAGTCCTCCAGTTGAACATCAGTGGCCAAGACAGCGGCTCTGGTCTTGTTGGGGTGAAGGTACCACCTCGTCTCGTGAATGGCCGAGACGGGGCTCATTCGTGAGAGAAAGAGGCAGCGGTAGAGGCACTTCAGAAGTGGCTCTGAAGACGCTGTCAACAGCTTCTTCTTCTTTCTTCCTACGGCGCATGGCGCCCCCTTCTGAGGCAAGACGGCAGCAAGGTCTGCTCCCGGGGCGTAAGCTGCTTGGACTGAGTCGCAGGCATTCATGATAACCACTGACACATTGTTATCATGAAGTAACTTCCCAATCTATCTAAAACTCTGTTTTTGGAGCTGGACACTGTCATCTCCATCTAAGAACTTGAGGTAGGATCTTGGATGAGGCATTGTCAACATGCGTCCTATTGAAGGAACAATGAAGTCGGCAGGGCTCACGTTTTAGCTGACGCAGACCCATAGCAATCAGAATGAACAATCTTGGCTATTTCAGGATCATTCATTCCTTTCAGGGCCTGCTCTAGAGCGCTGAAGGTGCCAACCGAACCAATCGCAATCTTGTGTGAGTATCATCAGGGAGAGAGAGATCAGATGATGCGGTCAACCACCCTCGAAACCAGCGTGTAAGAAAAACCATCGTCCTCCTCAGTGATGCTTCTCCCCGTACACAGAATGAGGCAGATCTTCTTACCCGAGGTAATAGGGAAAGTTAATAGCATCATATCAAGTAGGTGGGACCTTGTGTACCTCAACTGTCTTGTTGTTGTGGAGTTGGTCTAGGTCCCTGCTACTAGCCCAAGTGTAGCCTTTCCAATAGTGAAAGGGATCCGTGATGACATTTTCCCCCTTTTGGGCCTAGTAGTATGTCTCACCCACGTTTAACACCAGGCCCAGATTTCCCGTTGTTTAATTCGACAGTGCTCCGTAGCTCCGCTCGCTTGATGACATTTTTACCTCCTTCAGCCTAGCCTTTGGGCATGGTTCACGCAAGTGCTACTTGGCGGGGGCTTAAAATCGCCTATCCCCGTTATTCGTTCCTGATTGTGAGCCCCCACAAAGTAACCCTTGTCAAGCTCAGCACGACACGCTTCGATTCCAGGACCAGGCCCAGTCGGACTCTACTTTCTTCACTACTCGCCACTACGCTTCAAGAATAGCGACACAGAACTAGATACTCCATAACTCGGCATCATGGAACACTCTGTTACTCTGCTTCATTCAGCCCTTGGCGAAGGCGAAGCGAACAAGGTCGGCGGTCATCCCACCCACGTCGACGCCGAGGCCGAGGTCGAGGCCAACAAGCAGCGCAGGAAGGTTCAAAATAGGAAGAACAAAAGAGCACAGCGTGAGTCTTTCCTTCGATGCCTCACCCCCTTCTGAGCTCATAAGCTTTAAAGGACTACGGATTCGGGAGCAAGACCCGGGGCCTGTTCCGACGTCTCGCCCATTCCAAGTCGGACGCTGGCGCCTCGACGAACTCGATGGTTGTCCATCCCGAGACACCTCGTCGGCGAAAGACGCAACCGTCAAACACATCTCTGCTGGGCCACTTCACACTCACGTCAGTACATCAATGCCCACGCCCGAACGCGCCGGTGTCCGTCGAGGGCCACCCACCGCCCTCGTCCACGCCCAGACGCCCCCCCGGCCCTTCATCTTCCCCCTCTCAACCGATCATCTCCTCCATCTTATCCAGTATAATGTCTTTCGCGCCTTCGTCTCCAACAAGCGCACTCTCAATACCCTTCTCACAGGCTGGACTGATGCCCCTCGACCCCCCACTGCCTGTCCCATCAGTGGCCCTTACCGTGACGACACAACCATCTACCCCCTCAACCCCAACATCCCTCTCTCCCTCTTTCCGACCCTCCTCCAGCAAGCCTGCCCCCACTCCTTATGGATCAACCTCATTCCCTTCCCCGGCGTTCGTGACAATCTTATCAAGCGCGAAGGACGCTTCGACCACTGGGAGCTGCTGCAAGACCTGATCGGCGAGCTCATGAGCATCACGCCAGCTGCAAAGCAACGAGGTACGCCCCTCACCATCACCGTTGCCGACCCTAAAACCATGTGGACCCCGCCTCTCACAGCAAAACGTGATGAAGACGAGGTCACCGCGGGGCGCCGGGGGCTTATTGTTTGGGGCGAACCATACGACATGCAGAACTGGGAGGCCACTCCCGGCTTTCTTGCCAAATGGGCGTGGGCTGTGGAGGGTTGTGACGAGCTAGTCAAGTGTAGTAACCGCTGGAGGCAGATGAGAGGAGAGGAACCTATGCACCTCTCTGAATCGTAAAGATAGCTGCAATGCGAAAGAAGTCTTATAGCAAGCGGTGGACGGCCTGCGGCTAGTCTCCTGATACAATCTATCCCTAGTAATCCCCTCAATCAGAGCGTTGTTGTTAGCAGAGTGGAGTGGTCGACCATAGTTCGGCCGAAAAGGGAAAAAAAGTCATCATGGCGAGTCATGGGCCTGTTACGGGAACGATGAGGGGCAGTTTACGAGATCACATCCATTGATCTTAGTCTGTCAATCATCATTGATAATACGGCGTTAAGTTATGGATTTATTTCTATCACCGGGAAGCATCTTTGGAGTGGACAGCGATTGGTAAGCTATTCCATACCTGACGGTCTTCCAAAGTGATGCCCTCCTGAAATGGGCCCACGCCGTTATGAGGCGTTCAGGGTAAGCAAACTAGATAAATAAACCACTGCCCCCTACGCTTCGATTCCAGTTCACACTCCAAGTCCTCAAGATTTCATTAGTCCTCCGCACAATAAGAAGATCTGTTCCTTATCACCTCTCACTGCATCCCTCACTACGATCATGTCACGCTACGCTGTTGCCCACGCCAAGCCGAACGGCCCTGGAGACGCACGCCCCACGGCCCTACAGATTATCAAGGACGAGGGCGTCGAGGGCAAGCTCAAGGGCGAGGCCATTGTCATTACCGGTACCTCTTCCGGCATCGGTGTCGAAACCGCTCGCGCCCTAGCCGCCACTGGTGCCACCCTCTATCTCACAGCCCGAGACATCGCTAAGGCCCAGTCCGCCCTCGCCGGGATATTTGAACCTTCCCGTATGGAGTTGATCAAGATGGACCAAGAATCCCTTGTCTCTGTCCGTGCTGCCGCCGCCGCCATCCTCGCCAAAACCTCCAAGATTCACCTCCTCGTGAACAATGCCGGTATTATGGCCATCCCAGACCTCCGCTTGACCGCCGACGGCCACGAACTCCAGTTCGGCACGAATCACCTCTCGCATTTCCTCTTCTTTAAGCTACTAGAGCCCGCTCTCCTCGCCGCCGCCTCCCCTAGCCTAGCCTCCCGTGTCGTTACTCTCTCTTCCTCCGCCCATAACGTCCACGGTCTCAACGATGCCGATAACTACGCCTTCCAGAATGGAGGCTATGACCCCAGCGTGGCCTACGGCCAGTCCAAGACGGCAAATATCTACCTGGCCAACGAGATCGAGCGCCGCTACGGCCAGCACCACCTACATGCCACGAGCGTCAACCCGGGCATTGTCCAGACAGGCCTGACCCAGCATATGCCCCCGGATGCTTTCAAGGGAATGGAGTTTTTATACCCCACCATCAAGAGTGTTGAGCAGGGTGCCGCAACATCGGTGTGGGCGGCCATCGGCAAGGCATGGGAACATGAGGGCGGCAAGTATCTTGTCAACTGCGCTGTGGCAGAGCCGTATACGGAAGGGGATGACAAGTTTACTGCGCTCGGGTATGCCCCCCACGCCTATGACGTGGAAGAAGCGAAGAGGTTGTGGAGCGACTCGCTCAAGCTTGTGGGATTGCCGAACGAGGAGTAGGGAACCAAGAGGGGATTGACACTTAGGATACAATCAAACTGGTGATTTCCTTAAATGAATATATCCCTGTGAATCACGGTATTACTTGCACTCGTGTGACATCTACCCTTAGCATCCTTTTCAGATTTTAAGAAGCCAGTCGGAAACCGCTGTTACTTAATCTAGAAACTGCACTGCTTTCTCGGCTTGAAAACACCTGGGACCCTCCTCACCAGAGTGCTAACAATAGCTACCCAATACTAGCTTTCATCCCCTGGTGTATCCTGACCAGAGGGTAGGAGATTATCGGAGGCATTTAGCCCAGCTTCTTTAGACGCCTAAAACAAATCGACCTCCGTCTTCTTTGCCTCCTTCTCAAGATCCTCTTGTGTATAGAGTCCCCCGAGTATAGTACCGAGAGCAGCGCCTTTGGCAAAAACAGCGAGCTCACTCGATTTCCAGACATCGATCTTGTTTGATCGTCGCATTCGCCGGCGTGTCGAGCGGATGGTGACTGTCAGAATAAATAGCGCTGTGATCTCCTCGAGGCAGTGTAAGGTTATCCAACGCCACACCACTTTGTAGACTGTGGTGGATGATAGGATAGTGCCATCTCCTGTCACTCCGCCATCGGCACCGCGACGTAGAGCATTGCTCATACTTGCGGCAACGTTCTTGAAGATTGGTTCGATGTCATCGGTCTCCCAGAGCACCTTTGCTGTACTAGGGCGATAGTCCTCCCTTTGCCTCCCATCGCTGGAAGAAGTGGATAGGTAGAAGCCATTGGGGATGACCCAATCTTCTACAGCTTGGGTGCAATTTTCTCTGTTCAGGCAGGTGGCGAAAAACGTCTGCATGTAGTAACTTATTCCATAAACGGCCGTGTCGGAAACATTCCATCCACTCGTTCCGTCAGCACTGCGAAGTCGTAGGTCTGATCGGCGTATGAACGAATCGTGAGGGTGGTAAGCCAGGCTCTTCAAGACTTTGTCCGATATGCCGTCACTAGCCTGGAGGAGCGAGGTCAACGATTCCCAAGATTCCGGGTCCCTCTCTACATCCTTCAGCTCCTCTGAGGTGAAGCTCATTCGACTGTTGTTGTACTTTGCGTTCTCATAGCGCCGGGCGCAGTAATAAAGAGCACATTCCGAGGCCCTGATTCCAAAGGCTGGCCATGTGTCATTCGAGTCTGGGTTTGGCTTAGTGGCCACTTTGATGATTGCCTGCGCCCAAATGAGTGTGTCAATATCACTCATGACTACGGTCTTAGTAGGGTCTGCTGTGCCGCTCATTGTCATGTACACCATTCTCCAACTAGGGCCATACTTGTCGTCGATGTTGTTGAGAAATAGGCCATTCGGTAGCGAATACTCGGTGCTATTCGGATCGATCTGTGCCGAGCTCTGATCGAACTGAAGGATATTGTAGAGGCCACCGTCGCTCAGTGTATTTGTCTCGAGGCGATCCGTTATGTTGGAGCACCTGCTGCACACCGACAACGACTCCCAGTCCTCAAAGACGCATTGAGCTCCCTGGCAGAAGAACGGAGTTTGCTGTTGAATTGCTTCGGCATCTGCCGAGAACCCAAATGCGATGGCAGCTTGCATCTCGAAGTCGGCGTTGGCATAGACATCGGGGCCACGCAAATCAACACGGCCATCCTCGTTCGCTATGCACAATCAATCAGTAAGCCACACTGCGTAGATTGGAAGAGAAAAAAGAAAAAACCCATACCCTGAACGCCAGATAGCCCAGCGAGACGGATTCCCCGAGAGTATCGTGATGCATACGGGATGCTGGCTTCACCAAAACTTTCTCTCTCGTCAAAACTAATTAATTTCTGCGCAAAGGGGTCCATGGCGACAGCTAGACACGTAGCTATAGCGCCAATCATGACTATAGTGCTAGAAAACACGTCAAACAAAGTTCTGTTAGGAGTAGGTCTAACAATAGACCCAAAGAGTCAAAACTCACCCACCGTGAAGGCGGCGGTGTTCTTTGTTATAGTTGAAGACCCGCACGAGATGGGATAACCGAGTGAGAAGATCGTTGAAGCCCGGCCATTTCTTAACTAGATGATCGCGAATGAAGTAAAGACAGAACCTGAGTATTAGCCGAAGACTCCCTTGAAGCCCACGGCTCGCGTCCGAGACTGCCTGAAAGTCATACAGACATCGTGACTCTTCAGAAAACAGAATCCAATTTTGCTGACTGAGACATGCCCCGAGAACCAAGAGTAAGAACACACCGTTAGCAGTCGAGAGGGCAGATATTTTTGCGTTGAGAGTTTCGTCGTTGCCGTTTACGGGCTTCCCATTTGAACTCATCAGCACGAACACCATACTGACGACCAAACCGATGGAAACAAGCATTGAGAAAAGCTGAAACCACCAAGGTTTGATGTACGATGAAAAGAATTTGCCACATCTGCTTTCCGAGGCCATGGTGAATGATATGTAAAGTTAGAGGAAGTAAAACATTCAGAGTTGAGTGCGTGAATATTGTAGAGCTAATCAGATAGAATTCGGTCAACTAAAGTACCCTATATATGCCAACAAGGCAGCGTGGGGGAAAATATCAGGCATTCCGGAATTCTGCACATCAAAGGGCTGTGGCGTCGCCGTAATTCTAATGGGTGCTGTTGGAGGTACGAAAATGGCGGCTATTGGATAGGAAGTCCCATGTAAATTTACTCCAGGTCTTAAAGCAGGCTGTATTTACATCAGGCTCTGCCATTCTCGGCTGCACTGAGACACGGTCTGGATATGGTACGCGCCTCGAGCGGCACGGCATTATTAGGAACTGCGTGTCTCCCTACATGTGTATAGAAGTCTTCATTTTTAGTTCTGCTCTTTCTTTTGAGTGGACTATGCAGACATATGTTATGTTAGCTTAATATCTAGGAGTTATGAAGAATTTCTACTGTCGTTAATCCTTCTCACGAACCCCATCATGTGTTCGGGGAGCCGAGCCTCGCTAAAGAGAGACAAACCAGGCCCACGCAGCCGCCAAGTACTTGGCACATCTAAACGTACTTTGAGCCTTTATTTAAGAAAAACAAACGAGAAACGGAGAGATTTTACTCCGAAATTACGTATTTGGCAACCCTCTCGCCGCGAGCTGAGTCTCCACAGCTGTTCACGAAGCATTGGCATGCAGAAGGCGACAACTCGGATTGGATGTTTATTGTTGCCTCCAGTTCAGCTGCCTCTTGGCTATTGACTTGGCCCTGCATCCTATTATTGCATATTCCGCATTTTCTTCTCCATGTCTCGGCAACCAAGTGTCCAATACCCGTAGGAGGGCCAACAGCTTCTCCTCCTCACAAGCACCACCCTACAGGCCGCCACCCAGACTCGAATCCCAACCGAGACCGGCGTCATCTCGGAATTGCCGTTGCAGAGCCTCGGCGCCGGCAGGTTTATCGGCGTTTTCGCCGTTCGCGGGTGGTTTGGAGGAAAAATCCTGTTGTGATGATCCATCTCTTATCGGACACCATTCAGGTAGTCATTCCGCTATATCTACCGCAGCCGCATACATCCCAGTCGGGAAGGCCCATTCGATTTTTCTTACGTTCACTTTGGAGAGTGTCTCCGTCAATAGGAGCTCGATAGTTGCATCGTGACCCTCCTTCGTGGCTCGGCGTGCGAGATGGCCCCTTGAGAATTTCTCACTAATCAAGACGTAATCTGTTGGATTGGGCCCTGTGCAATAGCTCCAAGGGTGGTCACGTGCCTTCAATAGCCTCGCAGCCCGGAAAGGAGGCAAGAGCCTCAGGATGAACAACGCAAGCAATACACACAAATTGAAGCCATCCACAAGCATAGCACTACTTTGCAATAGCTACGAATTATATAGGCTGCTAGTAGTTTCAAGTAAATCTATTAGCAGCTATTATCACGGGAGCCATTATATGTCTTATTTAGTATGGTCTTATATCTGGCTGACCATCTTATCGCTATTATGTTATATATGTCTTGCTCTGGGAAGATGTTTGGCTATTTCTCGCAACAGCTAGTTCATATGATGGGTTTTGTGGCCGCTCTTTTTGAGCAACTTCCCGCAGTGACTGTCAATGACCAGTTCTTTGTCCATCGGCGAGGTTTTGGATTGTCCATATATGTCCTTGCGGAAACGCTAGGGTAAGTGTTTACGGGTTATTCTCTCCCCTTTTCAGGACACCTGGCTACTGATTGATCATCCCTGGCTAATTTGTTCGATACAGATCCTTCATTGGCCCTCCAGCAACTGTATTCATCGTCGACGGCGTCGGCTGGCGCTGGGTGTACTGGACCTTTGCCATCACCATGGCGGTCGTCACCATTTTCGCCCTCTTCTTTCTAGAAGAAACGGGTTGTAACCGAGACGATGGCATATCCAGCGACTTTGGTCCTCCTCTCCACGAGCCAAAGACTTAGGTGCAAAGGCTGAAGCTGGTCTCGGACCTCAAGCTCCCCCAGTCCCTTGGCGCCACCATAATCCAGCCCATCCAGCCCCTCATCGAGCCAATCATCCTCTGGTGCGCGTGCCTCTATGGCTTCGGCATCGCGTGGCTCTCCATCATGGCCATCACCTCCAACACGGTTTTCCAGAGCCCCCTATACGGCTACAATTCCAGCTTCACCGCTGTCGGCCTCACAAGCCTTCCCCCCCTCGTCGGCAGCATGATCCTCTTCTACGTATGCGGGGCAGGGACGGACCGCTTCATGATCTGGCAGGCTCGCCGGAACGGCGGCATCATGGAGCCCGAGTCGCGCATCTACGCTGCACTGGTGGCGGGGCCGATCATGAGCGCCGGGTTGGTGCTGTACGGGGTGGGAGCCTTGGCGGGCTTGCACTGGATGGTGCCGGTGGTGGGAATGGGGCTTATCGGCGCCGGGGTACCGATTTCTGGAGAGGTCTCGCTGGGCTATGTCACTGAGTGTTATTGTCACAGAGCTGGAGAGGCGTCTACGGCTATGATTACGTTGCGCAACATCATCGCCTGTGCCATGATCTTTTCTACGGAGCCGTGGATCAACCACAGTGGTCTGAGGGACACGTTCATCATCATGGGGGCGCTGTGCCTCTTTGGGTTCTGGTCAGGGGTACTGCTCATTTGGAAGGGCAAGACCTGTCGTCGCCGGTCTGCGAAACTTTGGCATTTGTCTTGAGGGGTACTCGTATATGGGGAATATGGGTCACGGCACGGATCTGAGATTGATAATGGCTCTCAGGTGTGTAGATGCCGACTCGATCAAGACACGCGATATGACTTCGGGCTTCAAGTAGTATCTAGTTGATAGTATAACTCGTGCGCAAGGAATCATTCACTTGTTCATCCTCGGTGCGTTTCAAATTTTATTAACATTATTTCTGGATCCACATGACAGACATCTTCTTTATTGGCGAAGCCATTATTCATCAAGGGAACCAGTCTGCGCGCAAAACTACCGTGAAACGTTCTAGACTCCCTACCTGGATACTCTTGCTTTACTATCCTTATCTCCAATATCGTCCACGACAGCAAAAGATCCAGCCGCTGATGCATTACGTACGCCATCAAACCCCAATAACGTAGTACTCTGTTCCATTTAGATGTCCATCCCACCACGTGCCGAGATCTCAAAGCGGTTCGTAGATGTTCCCGGTCTCTGTGGCCAATCAGGTATGGTTCGGAAGCCAACGTCCAGGTGCACATATGCTTAGCTGACAAATGATTGTCACAGCCCCTTGACCGGTTACGTACTTGATGAGGCTTTGGATCCCTCTCCCAATTGCGCGTCTCCCAATTACTAAGATTACCAAGATGAGCCAAGCCCTGGAGCTAAACCTTAAGGGAGGGCCCGCTAAACCTTAATGTAAGGCCCACGCTCCGTCACTGTGGGAAATGCTCGTATCTCTTTGGCGATCAGTCGCTATCTCGAGGCGCATTTCACTATGAACCCTGCGCCTTTCTCGTTGCCGGTATCAGCACAGCCAGGCTTGTCCAAGATTGAGCCAAGACAAGGCTATGCCGCTGATGATGCCATTTCTTCGGAAACTCGAGCAGGAAACTCGAGCAATCCGACAACGCGTGGCTCTGCAAGATTATCTACGAGCTAGGGTATCGACATGGCCTGTGATGAAAAGCTTGGAATCTGAAATTTGGCCTATATATTCGTGGAGCAGACCTGGTGCTATCTCTTGGCTAATCACCTCTTCCACTCGTTGACAGTACGGATAATACCACAAGGCATAGACTGGCCTACCGTATAACAAGCCAGCTCATTCCACTTCCCACTGCTCTTTCAAGAACAAAATTAGGCTTGACAAAGTCATTATACAATGTCGAGTCTTGTCAGTGATGCATCTACAGCTGCTCCGACGCAGAGCGCTCCGCCTGCGCCTCCGCTGGACCAGGCACAGCTGATGGCGATATTCGCGGCGCGAGCTGAACGCGACTACGACGCTATGAGGCTTTACGCAGGTGTTCTAGCAGGCCTTATGGGACTCTTTATCGTCTTCCATTTTCTCAGCCTCCTGCGGCGGCCTTTAAAACTTGGGCCATCTGCTAGGTAAGAAATAACCAAACCCGCAAACTAGTACACTGGTTCTGACACTCACTATTCAGTCTTCGAAGGCTGGTTTCAGCAAAGGCCCCTGGTGTACCGTCTCTTGGTCACGGCACTCTTTTACTAGCTTACCTCGGACTCAACGTCGGCTTCATCTTTGTCTACACTGACACCAGCTTCTTGCCACTGCGCAACGTTGTCGCTGCCCGAACGGGCTGGTACGTGTTTTCTCCATATATGTCCTCAAGAGGAGCTCTCACTAACAATATTGGTAGGTTGGCTGTCGCAAATATCGTCCTCACCGTATTTTTCAGTCTTAAAAACACACCGCTCGGCTACCTAACCGGAGTGTCCTACGAACGACTAAACATCCTCCACCGCATCTCAGGGTTGACCACGTTCCTCCTCGTCGTGGTACACGCCGCTTCATACTCCTCCATCTTTCTAGATCAGCAAAACGCAGCCCGACTGCGGGTTCGCGAAGAGATTTTTGGCATCGTAGCGGGCTTCAGTCTTTTGACAGTCGTCATGGCTGCCCTGACCCTGCAGCGTCGCCGCTACGAGCTCTTCTACGTCCTACACGTCATTTTTTTTATTGTTTCGCTGGTTTTCATCTCTCTCCATCATCCTACCGCAGCGGAGAGGGTCATAATTGCGATGGGCCTCGCGGCGGGAATGTGGTTCCTCGATCGTCTTGTGCGTGCATCCCGGTTGGTCTACCACGGCATCAACAATACCGCCACGCTGCAGCCGCTTCTCAATGGCGGCACGAGGGTCATCCTGAACAAGAAGCTCCTCGGCGCCAATCCAGGCGAACATGCATTCTTGTGGATTCCGGGGATTCGCCGCTTTGAGACGCACCCTTTCACCATCGCGAGCGCACAGCCGCTTGAGTTTGTTGTTGCCTCCCAGGATGGCTTCACTCGCGACCTGCATCAATATGCTTTGAAGAACCCCGGTGCTATTCTAAGAGCGTCAGTCGAGGGGCCCTATGGACAAATACCAGATCCTGCGCGATACGATAAGGTGGTGATATTTGCAGGTGGCAGCGGCGGTAGCTTCGCATTCGGCAGCGCTCTTCGACTCTTGCAGGCCTCCGAGGGCTCCAATAAGACAGACGCTACCTTAGTGTGGTCCATGAGGAACTCAGGTCAGTATTTAATCTTGGTTTTTCTTTGTGTAATTGTGACTAACTGTCTTTAGCCCTCCTTGAGTGGTTTTCAGCTCATTTGCGCGACGTTAGCCACTCCCCAGGGTTCAAGACTTCAATCCACATCACTGGTGAGAAGGAGGTTGAGAAACTGTCCAACCGATCAGGCCTTGGAACAGCAGATGGCTCAGAAGGGGCCCTGGTTTTGGAAGATTCTCTGGGCGATGAGTCGGCTATTGAACTATCGAGCATGGCTGGGGACCAGCCAAGTTACATCCACGGTGCCTCGGTTCACTATCAACGGCCCAATGTGAATGATTTCGTTGCACAAGCCGTGGACGGGATGGCCTCCGGTCAGCGAGTCCTGGTCATAGCATGCGGGCCGACGGGGCTGTTGAATGAAGTCAGGAGCGCGGCGACATCACGGATGGTTCCTGGGGGTCCTCACGTCTCTCTTCATTGCGAACAGTTTGGATGGTGAGCCATCGGGTCCGGAAGGAAGGGGGTTATCAGCCCTGGCGTAAGAGGCCTCCTAGTAATGCGTTATCTCCTATATATTCTTTACGTGTCCCCATGCAGGCGTTCATCCCCAAAAATAGAACTCTCAGCAACTAGCATGAGGCTTCTGCTGTGCCTGGATTGCCTGTCATCTACGGCTCGAAGCAAGATCGTTCCAATGGCCTACTGTATCTCGACCCAAATGCGTTCTTTATTATAGTTGAAGCCTGGCCCTCGATGGGTTAACTGAGCCTGAAGATCGTATCTCGACCCGCTGGAATTACAGTAAGTTTGCTTGTCATTCTCTGCTCTCGGATTTCCAGCTGCTTGGATTCTGTCGGACAAGGCCCGAGTAGAACCAAGTGCCCATTGTATATACATCATAGACTGGCAAGTTGATTGCACGCTGAATCGTGTCCGCATATGGAGGCATGTTTGTGCACTCCAAAACAACGGCCACAATCTCAGGGTATCGAGACGTCATTGCTCTGGCTTGGTCTACCAGCTCTTTTTGCAGCCTTTCAGCGTCATATGCTTCACCTCTAGCGCAAATACCTCTCAGATGACCGTCATCAGGGGTTCCCCATATTCGCACGTCCTCTGGCTTAATATCGAGCGCAAGTAGATGCGCGTCTCCAAGCCTTTTGCTGTCGTATGTCAAGACTCCAATTGCCTTGTCTGCAGGGATAAGGGCACGGAGACTCGGCACTTGTATGAGAGATGACGTCGCGATAGGAATCGGCAAACGCGCTGCCAATCTGCCATGGTCTTTAGTGCCCAGGGATTGAAATCAAACCGAAGTAGCTACCTTTTCTGAGCCATTGCAAGAAACCCACAACTGGTGATTATTCCCACAGCCCCTCGCTCAGCTAGTCGCTCACCAGCAGCCACGAATCGCTCAATGAAGGCATCGTCGTACGCAGTACTTGTGACAATTTGGGATTCACTGGTGCCTGTGACCAGTTCACGGATAAGTGGAAAAGGCCAGGTCTTGTCATTGTATGGATCTCCTGGTGGCCTGAAGATGTCAACTTCCACGGCAAGGAAGCCCAGAGGTGGTGCCACAGCGTTGTCTGTCATTGTTGGAGAGAAGTGACCCATTGCTAATCTCCTAAATCGGCGTCTGCTTTACCCTTGTAGCTTTATCCTCAATAATGCTAATCACGTAATAGTCTACGGATGGGCCTGTGGGCCATGGCCGACCACTCTCGGGGGAAGCCGAGATTCCTCATGACGATCAAAGTGGAGTCCGCAACCTTCCGAGCGGGAGGCCAAGATCGGACGTGTAACCGGAATCATGGCCGCTACCCTGCATCATGATGGAAAGCTTGCAAGGGCGTCGGACGTATACAAGGCCAGTCGCGTTCCGTCTTGAAATCATTGTTACTCTTATCTTTCTCATCGCATCCCACCGTAGCACCGCCTAGCTCTCACAGTCATCACCATGTCACCCAGTCGCCTTTCTCAGAAACCCCGTGTCGTATGCCTTGGCGCCCCCAAATATGCTGGCGCCGATTATTTGGACTCCTTCGGCAGAGACTTCGACTTTGAGGTGCTCGACGCGGCCAACCGGACCGAGACGCAACAGAAGCTGCCAGAACTCATCAGCAAAGGCGGTCCCATCGATGCATTCATCATCCGAATGGGAACACCGCCTTATGAACCTTTCGACAAGGACTTGCTTGAGGCCCTTGTCCCAGACTGTCGAATTATTACTTCGGCATCAGCAGGATATAATGAATTCGATGTTGAGTGGATGAGCAAGAACAATGTCATTTTCTGCAATTCTGTCGATGCAGTTGCCGAAGCCACCGCTGATATGGCCATGTTCTTGACCTTGGCTGTGCTGCGAAATACCTCGAATGCTGAGCGGATTGCCAAATCGGGGAAATGGAGAGGAGAGGCCGGTGTTCTCATCCCAGCCAGGGATCCCACCAACTTGACACTGGGTATCGTCGGTATGGGTTCAATTGGAAAGGTTAGCTCCCTTGATCTCCCCTGATAAACTGGAATGGTAAAGCTGATCTGGCTCGAATAACAGTACCTTGCTAAAAAGGCGGCCGTTTTCAACATGAAGATCCGATACTACAACCGCCGACAGCTTCCTAAAGACGTCGAGAAAGCATACAATGCCACATACTGCGATTCATTACACGAGCTACTTTCGCAGTCCGACGTCATCTCACTCAACTGCCCATTGAATGACGAGACAACCAATCTCATTAGCACAAACGAGTTTGCGGCGATGAAGGATGGGGCGTTCCTGGTAAATACCGCTCGTGGGGCCGTCGTGGACGAGGCTGCTCTCAAGGTTGCCCTCAAGACTGGAAAGGTTGCGAGAGCTGGTTTGGATGTGCTTGTCAACGAGCCCAAGGTTAACTCTTGGTTCCTGGAGCAAGACAATGTTGTTATCCAGCCGCATCTTGGTGGTTTGACTGACGTCGCTTTCCAAAAGGCCGAAAGGGAATGCTTCGAGAACATCAGAGCCTACTTTGAGACTGGGAAGGCGAACAGCCCAGTCAACCTGGACCAGCTGAAAGGTAGTTCGAAGATCTAACCAGTTAGAAAGGATTAATAAATACACGAATAAGATTCGTCTTTTCTACCCTAGAGCTTTATCAGATTCAGCCAATAAGACCAGAATATCGAGATCCAACGTCTTTGGCGTCGAGTTTCGATACCGTGACATGTTCTGGTTATGCCATCTGGTGTTGTGGCTGACGACAACCCCAAAGAACTACTTCAGGGCGAGCGTACTATTAATGCATCTGTGTGACCGGATCAATATCGTAGTCAACACCGACTAATGTGTTGTTATCCACGTATTAATTACTAAACAGGTCTTCATGACGTTTCAGCTTAGGTCTTGCTTGGGCTATATCTGAGAAATTCGGGTTTTGTATGGACGGTCTAGTCACGAAATTGAAGGTATAATTACAATGAAGGTTGAATCTTCGTTTTCTGTCCTACTGATCTATAGAGTCAATACGGAGCTGTAAGCTTAGACCTCCACCTGTCGACCCTTGGAAGTCAATTTCTGGTCTTGTCCATCGTCGCGCTCGGTACTGGGAAAGCACAAGGTCAGACACAATTCTATTAAGATCCGGGACAAACTCACTCTTCAATGTCCTCATCGATTCTGCGACCGGAGATGGAGTCGACCCTCATGGTCTTGGCCTTGCTGCGAATCTGCCACCAGGGGCATTCGAACAGGGCATCAATATGCTCCAGGGGGAGACCTGCGGTCTCTGGAACAGCCAAAAAGACATAAATGAGGGACACGAAGCACCACCCGGCGAAGAATATGAAGGCCCCCCAGTTGTTCATGCTGCTGAGTATGGATGGGGTCGCGCGGTTGAGTCCGAAGTAGAAAAGCCAGTGGAAAGTTTGAGATAGAGCCGAACCAAAGGACCGAATGCTGTTGGGCCACAGCTCAGCGCCAAAGACATACGGAAGAACGAGGAGGCCTAGAATTAAGCTTGTTAGCGGCTTGACAAAACGACCCCGTGGTGTCTTTAAACCATACCAACTGCATATCCAAAACCATGGATAAAGATGGCCGCGATTGCGGCTTCAGATGAACCAGGCGCAACAGAGCCCGACTGGTGACTCTTGATGTAAGCACCAAGGTAGACGTCCGAGATTAGTTGAATGACGATACCGATGAAGAGCGATTTGCGGCGACCCAAGGCATCGATGAAGAAGAATGAGGCGATGAGGGTGTAAAAGAACTTGGAGAGAGAATACATGCTTGACAAGAAGAGGCCATGCCCGTTGGCACCGCTAATCCCCATAAGCGACAGAATCGGCACGAGATAACTGGTGACCGAGTTTGCGCCAGATAGCTGCGCGAGAGCGTACGAGATAAGAGCCTGCTGGACGCGACGAAGATTGGCGGGAACCATGAAAGTCTCTTTCAGAACATCCTTGAGGCCACCGCTGCCGCCATATTTGGCCTTTTCGTCTTGGATCTGCTCCTCAATGTCGGCGATTTCTCCAGCAACTCGAGGGTGCTCTGCTGGCAGTCCGCGAAGCGCGACAAGAGTCTTGACAGCATCTTCTTTGCGGCCGACTAGCATCAACCAACGCGGAGACTCGTAAGCAAAGAAGCTCGCAGCGATGACGATGGCGCAGATGATAGTTGGTACGAACCAAACTATCTGGTACTGCAAGTGTGAAGGTGCGACATGCAGGAAGCAAGCATACACAGTCAAGGTGCTCACGGTCAAGCTGAGCAGCATGACGACGCTGAACCACACGGTCAGAAGGCCACGAATCTCGGTAGGTGCAATCTCAACGATAGACATGGGGCCGGTGACAGTCAGAGGGCCGATACCAAGACCGGAGATGAATCGAGCGGTGTAAAGGGCGCCCATGTTGCCATAAGAGAAAGTGGCAACCAGTTGGCCGATGATCCAGATGACAAAGTACAATCGCAAGGACCAGAGCCGCCCGATGCGGTCGTTGATGAAGAATGACAGGCCAGAGCCAACGCCGGCGGTGAGATATACAAAGGAGATGAAGTTTGCCACCTCTTTGGGGTTGGTGGCAGAGGTGATGCCAAACGTCTGCGAGAATCCCGGGAGAGAGGGTACGACAGAACTGGAGCCCTGGTCCCAAGCTTTGGTGAGTCAGGTATTGGAGAATTTCAAGTTCAATAGGGGAGACTTACTGATGCATAGGCCTGACATGGCATAGAGTGCCGACGAAAGGAGAAGACGTCGATTAAAGATGACTTCGCGTGGCGAGTTGCGAATGCTGTTGACATGTTTCGCCAGCGATGAGTCAGTGAAGACTTTGCTGAAGCCCATGATGGAGTCGGTGAGGGGGGATTTCCGTCTGGAGGAGAATGTGGAAGCTGTTTCAGTTGTCAAGACAAATCAGGAAGTGATGATCTTGTTCGCTGTCAGAAGTTTCTTCGGAGGGTTCAGTGGAGGAATATATCACCACCCATAAAGCCTCGCTTCGCCTACTCGACCTCGGAGGAGCCACAAGCTAGTCGCGCCAAGCATGAGCTGCATTCGTTACCCCAGATGCTTATCTCCTCCCCGCAGGATATCCTCGTCAACCGGCACCGCGAATTCTGGATTCTCCCGAACCAGAGGATGGGTGGGTTCATCACGAGAGCACTTGATATCGGGGGAACCCGAGTTGCTGGGCTCCCCGCTTCGGTTAGACTCCATTAGGCGTTAGCGTTCTCTAGCGTTTGCTTATCGTTGTTATCATCGTTATCATCATCCTGCAGCCGATAAAATGATTCTCGCTGACTCGCAAACTCCCGGCGTGGCAACATGTTAGCTCAACATCGTCGAGCTCTGGGCTGATAAAATCCGATAACACATCATTTGTCTAGCAAAATCATCAACACGATCCGCCCAGAGAACAACCATGTCACCTTTGAGAAAAAGCGATCCAATCGTCATTGTTGGCGCAGGAATCTTCGGTCTGAGCACCGCCCTACACCTTGCCAAGCGTGGCTACGATCAGGTCACGGTTCTTGATAAACAAGATTATGATCAAGGGCTCTACTCGTATGCAAATGGTTGTGACGCTGCATCAGCAGGTGAGCTCTTGGCCTCAATGCGTTATTGATCAAGCGTTAACTAATGAAAAAAAAAAAGATTTGAACAAAATTATTCGATCAGCTTATGGAACTCAGACCGAGTACCAAGAACTCTCAATTGAGGCAATCAAGTTGTGGAACCAATGGAATATTGATTTGGCCAACGGGGAGGTGCCGCCTGGTATGAGCCCATCCGACAAAGTCTTTTTCAACAACGGAGCTATTTCCTTCAACGACGGAGACATCCTGCCGCCATTTGAACAGGCTACGATCGAAGGTGCAAAGAAGCTGGGGCTTGCAACACCGCTCATCACCAATGACCCCCACGATATCGAGGTCGCTAGGCAATTGGGCTTCGACACTGACCAGTTCAAGTCCAAGACTCGTGGGAAAGCCATGGTAGGCATTCTTGATACGAGCGGCGGCCATGTTGCAGCCGACAAGGCTTGTCGTCTTGCTCTTCACAAGGCAAGGCGCCTTGGAGTCAAGTTCATCTTTGGTGCTCAATCGGGGACCTTCGAATCTCTCATCCGGAAGAGTGATAGAGTTGTCGGTGTTCGAACCAAAGACAACCAACTCCATGATGCAAAGCTCACCATCATGGCTTGTGGCGCCTATACGCCGGTCCTTGTCCCCGAGCTTGATGGACTGTGCGAAGCCACAGCAGGTTCTGTGGCCGTTTTCAAGATTCCAAAGACATCTCCACTGTTTGAGCGGCTCTCATCAAGCAACTTCCCCATCTGGATGTACAAGATGAGAGATGGTGCCAAAGGCGGGCTTTACGGCTTCGCCCTTGACTCCGAGGGCCACTTCAAGATCGGATACCGTGGCACCAAGTACACCAACCCCCAAATCCAGTCTGATGGAAAGGAGCGTAGCGTCCCCGTGACGAGGTGGACTAACGGACAAAAGCTCACTCAGATTCCGAAACAAGCCATGGATACCATCGCCTCCTTTGTCTCGGAGCATATCCCAGAAGTCCTCGAGGAAGTTGGCGATGTTGCTTTCACAAGGGCATGTTGGTATACTGATACCTTTGATAACCACTTTGTCATTGACCGTGTACCGGATCAGCCAGGCCTCATGGTTGTCACAGGAGGTAGCGGCCATGCCTTCAAGTTCCTACCCAATATCGGGGACTGGGTGGTGGACATTATAGAGGAGGTGAAAACTGATCGTCCAGCAATCAAGGCATGGAGGTGGAGGAGGCAAGGAGAAAAAGAGCCGGTCAATGTTCTTATGGAAGGAAAAAAGGGACCTAGGGCTTTGCAAAATGTGGTTCTGACAGGTTCCATTCATGGGCAAACCTCAAAGCGGCCTTCGATGCTATAGTTTCATACATGACGTTGCATAGCGGTCTTTTCCCACTGAATTAATGGAACGACTACATGAAAAGAAATGCCAGGTACTCGTAAAAAAGAGGGAGTTCTCAAGTATATATAATAACTTGCCAACAAGAACCCTTTGGCGTTTCGAGGAGGGCACCTCCTGCTCTCGTAAATGCTCAAGCTCCCCCCTTTTAGGTGTTTTCTTATTTGGGAACCCGCATTCTCCGTGTAGGCCCGTGAAATCCTGTGCACAAGCACAAGAGCTGCCCGTCCCTTATACTTCACTAATTAACAGCTGAGATCAACATGTAAGTAAATTTGATGGCGACGCATAAAAACCCTTAATACATACATACTGAAATAAACTCATCGAGCACTACGCAGGTTCATTGAGTAGGTTGTGACCCTCCCATTGTAGATCCCTTATTGAAGAAAGTCTCCCCTGGTCTCCTTCAAGATCAACCGATACTCTGGCTCGAACTGCATATGCATCACCTCAGGAGTTCCAGTGCCATCCTTCGTGTATTGTGCCTCCTCTTCGCTGACCAGAGCCTTCTTGAGCTGGGTGCCATCAGGAGTCATGGCAGCCTCAACGAGTAATTGAGTCTGGCAAGCTCGCTCCAAAGCAATGAAAAATGCTGCCGCCTCGCCAATAGTCCCACCCGCTGTTAACAAGCCATGATTTTGCAGGATGATGTTCTTAGCGGCACCGAGGGCATCAGCAATGCGGCCTCCCTCCTCTTTAGCAAAGACCACGCCACCAAAGCTGCCATAAACCGCAAGGTCTTTGTAAAACATGCATGAATCCTGGTTGAGCATGTCAATGGGCTTTCCGAATGTTGACCAGGCTCGACCATATGGGCTATGGAGGTGACAAGCGGCATTGATGTCTAGACGCCGCTTGTGGATGGCGGCATGAATAATGAAGCCCGCCGTGTTAACGGGCTTCTCTCCGCCACCGATTCGGTTGCCGTCCTCATCAATGTGAACCATATCAGAGACAGTTAGCAGGCCAAAATGGACCCCGTATGGATTGATCCAAAAGGTATCTGGCTGAACGGGGTCTGAACGAATGGCAAGAGGCATTAGACTCAAACTGTCCCGGCATAGACCGACGAGTACGAGAGTAACTCACCTCTTAGGCTGATGTGGCCGCTTCCTCCATCCGCAAATCCGAGTTTGGCAAAGATACGGAACGCACCGGCCATCTGTTCCAGCTGCCAACGCCTCGTCTCCTCCTTAGTCTGAAACTGGGGGATCTGGTGGAGCCTCTTCGGCTTCCCATCCTTGCCGTTTGCCACATTCAAGGAAGAAGAGGCCGCAACTGTGACTGTGGCGGTGGACGACATTGTGAAGTTGTTGCGGAAAGTGGAAAGGGACTTGATACCAAAACTGATAATGGTTGAAGCATGTAAATAGCTGTTGTTATCCGTGGGGACTCGGTAACCCCCGTGATTGGCCAGGTTGACCAAATACTCCAGACACCCCAGGTGTCGATTGGAGAGCCTGTTCATTCGGTAACACCCGACGTCGTTTGTGATATAATCATGGCTGTCGATAATGATGAGAATAGGGTATGGACTTTGTGAGTTGGCTTTCAGTACCAGCTACTTCTTGTCGTCCTCCTTGGTTCGCTCTAGCCATCACTAGGCTTTTTTATTAACACTTTACAACTCTTGGGTTCATCAAGATGTCGACTCTCACTATGGGATCAATAGCCGCCGGAGGCGCTCCTTGTGGCTCAGCTGAGCCATTCATGGACCCCAATGATGTTCGGACAGCCTTCACCGTCGCTATGTCCGCGATGTACAGAAACGAAGTTCCCTTGTATGGAGACCTCATCCGCATTGTACAGTCTATCAACAAGGAGGTTCTCTCTGCAAAATCCCAGTTAGCAGATCAGGCAAGCATCGGCGAAAGTGCTGTGCCTCAAAGACTTGACCTGGAGCGGCATGGAGCTATACGACTGGGAAATCCCTATGAACTAAGGACTGTTTCCCGTATTTTCGCCGTCATCGGTCTTAAAGCTGTGGGCTACTACGATCTTTCTATCGCCGGACTCCCAATGCACGCCACTTGCTTCCGGCCCATTGATCTCGCCTCTCTCAACAAGAACCCTTTCCGCGTTTTTACTACCCTACTTCGACCAGAGTTGCTTTCTGATAAAGAGGCCCGGGACTTGGCCACGAAGCTCTTAACCAAACGCAACATCTTCAGCTCCAGACTTCTTGATCTCATTAGTACGGCTGAGGGCCAGAACAACCGTCTCACTGCTTCACAAGTAGAAGAGTTCATATTTGAAGCAATGAAAACGTTCAGCTGGAGGCCTGAAGCATCAGCGACTGAGGACGAGTATAAGACACTCGCTGCTGAGCACCCAATCTTGGCAGACATTGCCTCATTCAAGAGCTCCCACATCAATCACCTGACTCCAAGGACGCTAGATATAGTGGCCGGCCAGGAGAGAATGAAAGTCGAGGGTCTCAAAGTCAAAGACCGCATCGAGGGTCCTCCACCTCGCCAATGTCCCATCCTGCTCCGCCAAACAAGCTTCCTGGCTCTTGAAGAACGAATCAAGTTCCGAAACTCTGAGGGTGCCCTTGTTGAAGGAACGCACAGAGCTCGATTCGGAGAGATTGAGGAACGCGGAGCTGCCGTTACGCCTTCTGGTAGAAAGTTATACGACGCCTTGTTGGAGAAGGCCATGGACAAATTTCAGGCTCTTGCTTGCTACAAAAAGCCAGAATTGATGGATGAGCTCCTGAGCGAGGTGTTTCGGGAGTATCCAGACACCTGGACTGAGCTTCGGAGACGGGGACTGATCTATTGCACATACCGGCGAACCGGGAAACCAGTTCCAAAAGATTCGTCCAAGATGCTATCTCTGGAAGATCTTGTCTCTCAAGGCTACCTGGAAGCCGAGCCAATCACCTATGAGGATTTTCTTCCCTTCTCCGCCGCTGGTATCTTTCAGTCAAACCTGACGTCAAGCAAAGGGTCTTCTTTATGTGAGATGGTGAGACCAGATCAAGAAGGTTACGAAAAGGCTCTCGGCGGCGCGCTTCTGAGTGCTGATAATCTATACCTCAGGTCCCAGCGTGAAAGCATCGAGAAGTGCGGTCTAAGTTCAGGTTGAAGGATGTGACGGAAACCGAGAGGATATCTGCTCAATAAGTAATTCATTACTACATTGATGGAGCCATACAGGTCATATAAAATCATTTCTTTAATGACATTGCATGACATCAAATATCTAAAGATGTCGGAGGTGCTTCGGCCGTAATATCCGTCTGTGTGTTCCGCATCCCTTGAAGTAGTTGCTGGACAAACCACTCAGACTCCGTCGGCATATCGCTGGCGCCAAGCTCCATAATCCAGTCCTCCAGGGGTTGCGAGTCCACTGCTTCCCCCGAGTGCGAAGTAGGTGGCATAGCAGAGTTGCCATGCGGCCTCCATTCATCTCCGCAAACGAGGCCGATGGTCTTCTCAGAAAGCACTTCGAAGATATCCCGGTACGGAGTAGCTTTACTCCATCGTTCGGCTATAATGACAAGTGCTGTGTTGCAGGCCATGCAAGTGTTGATGACGTCCATTTTCTTGGCCGCTTGCCTAACTCTTGCTGATTTCCAGATGCAATACAGATACGTAAGGCCGCCAAGGAAGAGAATATGCAGTGAGCCCCAGGTAAACTGCATGGATTGGTACTGAAACAGCCGTCGGTAGAGGAGGCATATCTCCTTCGCCTTCTGCGAGCAAGTCTCAAGTGCATGCTCAACAGACTCCTCTTCACCAGGAGGTGGCTTGTGCGTGATCCAGTAACGGTATAGAAGGAGGACTGAGTGGTCATAAGCTAGCTTGAACCACTCCCGAGACGCAAATACGGACAATGGATCGAGGCCAGCCGTATCAGGTGGCTGCGGGATTTCAGCATGCCAGCTCTCTAGTTCCTTAGCAAGCTGATCGATCAAGGGCTTCTTTGCAACTTCTTGGCTCGGAGAACATTTCGTGATGGCTGGATAGATGCTGTTGCCAATCTTTGACCAGAGTCGACGGAGTTTAATAACATGGATGGCCCCTGTCATGTTGGTTGGTGGCTCATCTGGAGAAGCCCGAGGGCTCTGAAGCAGACCCAAAGCGTTGATATGTTCATCATTGATATCCAGAGGGAGCTGGAAAGGTGCTAGTCAGTAGGCAAGAATCTAGGTGTGATCAGGCGCCTACCTCAGCATCGATGCAATCATCGGGAATACCAACTGGCCGGCCAAGAATAAAGGATGCAACACGGTCGATATCGTATGCCACCCAAAAGCATCGATTAGACATCTCAGCAATCAGAGGATTCGAGTTCTTGCGGTACGTAGACGCGCTTCTGTGGTAGCCCAGTTCGATGCTATATCGAATGGCCAGTCCAGAGAGTTTCCTGAGATGATTAGCATCTGGGTGATCGCTCCTGCGTGTGCCGCTGATGGACAACATAGCCAACTCTTGGCACCTACCATAAACTCCCCCCAGCAGGGGATCTGATAGAGTAGACGGCACAGCAAAGCAGGCTTTGTATTGACTCAATACCATCAAGCTCTAGAACTGAAGGCTGGTGTGCGAGCGCCATATTGTAGTAGGATTCCGCTGTATCGTAATGGGTAGGGCCAAGGGCTAGGGAGGCAATTGCGTAGACCATCCAGACGAAGAACTGGGCGATATCGCCAGCAAGTGAAAGGTTGCCAGTGCTATCCGCCTTAAAACATAGCTCTTCCCAGAACCGAAACGTTGGTCGATGCAAAAAAGGGTATTGAGGATGGATGTTGTTGAAGTAGGCCTGAGACAATGTGGTCCCGAGGGGTGCCGAAGGGAAGCTGATGGGAAATGGCGTTGCCAACTCCAAGCTTGAATTGCCGTGGCTGAAGTTGATACCGCTAGCTTGAGAGCCTCCGACTTTCTTGGGAAGATTCATAGCTGCACTAACAACACGGGAAAATGACACAGCAGAGGATGGACCGAAGTAGTGAGGCTCCTTGCTTGCTGCTGTGAGGCATAACAGAGCAACGTCGGCGGAGAGCTGGTCAGCCGGGTCCTCCAGGTCTAAAGATGCATCGTGTTGATGGCTTTCGGCAGCGTCTGCATCCGATACTATGGGCGCTCTTTCGCCATTCCGCAATGCCGAGGATCGGGGCAACTCGGGGAATGTAGCAGAAGGCGATAAGTCGGCATGGGCTTTCTCGAGACCAGCAAGGTGATCCAAGGCCACATCAGGTCGGACTTGTTGGAGGAGGCCTTCTAAATAGGCGACTCTTGCTTCCAACGACTGCATGTAGTCTCGAGGGCGGAACAGACCCGTCGCAGGGTCTTCAACGAGGCACTCTACATGGGCATGTCAACACGGCACTGTTTGGTCGGATGTGCAGCCTGGCCTACCTCGCCCATTCTTTGAGCAGTTTTGGCATCTTGGCACTTGTCCATCGCACTAGCTGAAGTCAGAGGAAACAGAGCACATAAGGGTGGAAGACCGTGCCTTGAGCTTCTTCTGTTTGCAGCCGACGCAGGCGAGCAAGGTCCGCTCTCCAACGCGGGGGCGCTTGACGGGGTGGGGATTGTCCATATTCGGAGGTGCCATGGTGATGACGTCGAAACCCGATAGTGGGAGCCTGTACTAGTGTCGACGTAACAACGAGTCTGACTGCAAGGACGCGAGATCAGTATGGAAACAGGAGGTGTAACCAGATGAGATCATGAGGAGACGTTGAGACTGGGAGCCATTATCGGCGCCTCGGGAAGCTCCGATTGGCTCCACATTCAACTCGCCGGCGCATCGGGCGCCCCCACCGTCCGCATCCGTCGATGCCCACTATTTTCCCAAGATAACCACATTTCGTAAGCAGCACACTGGCGGGCGCTGGTCTAGGATCAGATAACCCTATAATGTACATGTATAGTGAGTCAGATAGTTAAGTAAGTTAGATACTTTTCTTAACCTCTTTAATAAAAATTATAATAAAAATACTATAAATTATTTAATTAATTAAAATTACTTATTATACTCTTCCTTAGATATCTTAATTACTACTTAATAGGTCCTTATATTATAGCTAGGCTTATTATAAATACTATAATACTAAATACCTAGTTATATTAACCTCCCTTAATTACTACTCTATAATAATTTAGTTATTATTTATATATTAATATCTATTTAATTAATTACTTATCTTTCTTTTTTTATTATTATTACCTCTTTATTTTATAACTAGGTCTTTTTTATCTTTTAATTGTTACGGGCGAACCCGTGAGGAAGGTTGTTTCCCCCTGGAAAAACCAAGACCGGAGAAACCCTTCTTCGCAACCCCGCTACGAGCCCTATCCAAAACCCGTAGCGAGGCCACAGCGAGTTCTTTTCCTTTCTCTTCCTTCCTTAGTCTTAGATATTCAATCAACCAGTTCACCTCAGCTGCACAAGCTTTGGTCCGACCCTAGCATTAATACTAACTTAATATCTTATTTACTTATTAAAGGTCTTAGATCTTTGCTTTTATAAGAGCTATTTTATATATAATTACTTTTATTTTCTTTATAAGAGACTTTAATACTTTAAGAATTAACTCTAGGGAGCTACTTTAATACCTCTTAATTTATCTCTTAAGGTATTTAGATTAAGATTAAGCCTTAAGTATAATCTTTAAGGTCTTTAATATCTAAGAGGTTAATTAATTAAATATCTTCTTAATTAGTATTAATATCTATAGCTATATATTAAGCTTTAAGACTATACTTTTTAAATTAAGAGAAATAAGCCTAACGTACTTAATAAGTAAGCGCCGTAGTTAAGCAAGCGCCGCACTAAACTATGTAATTAAAAATTATTAAATCTCATATTTTAAAAACTGCTATAAAATAGGTATAAACTTAAAAAAAAAGGCTTTTCTAATGCTAATTATTTAAGAAACTTAAAAATATTTTTTATAGATTTTAAAAAAAGTCCCTTTATAAAGAAATAGCTAAGTATATAATATAAATAGATTTTTTAAATACTAGCTTAGTAATAGTTTTATAAAAATCTAAAAAAATTTATATAGTTTCTTTAAATTATAATAAACTTAAAATTTTATTTTTTTATATTTTAAGCCAACTTTGGATTTTTATAAATTTATTTAAAATTGCTTTTAAGGTAGAAATATAAATGCAGCGCTTGCTTAACTGCGGCGCTTGCTTATTAAGTATGTTAGCCTTTTTAAATAATACCTTAATATTTTTTTTATTATAATAGCCTTATATATTATATAAAAAGCTAAAAAAAACTTGGTTTTTAAAATATATATTATAAAGTATTTAATTAGATATTTTATTTCTTAATTATATATCTTTTTTAATATATTAAAATACTTAATATTAAGGGGCTAAAATAAATAAAATAAATAAGATAATATATAAAGCTAAATAATTTTTTTTTTATAATATCTCTTAAATTTAATAAATTAATAATTTTTATAATTATTAAGAATTAAAAAATAATAAAAATTAATTAATTAATTAATTATATATTAATTAAAATACTTAAGCTATTTAAGACTAATATATATATATACTAAGTGGCCTAGTTAATTAAGTAGCTTAAAAATTCTAACCCTTATTAAAGAAATTATAATAAAAATACTATAAATTATTTAATTAATTAAAACTACTTATAATACTCTTCCCTAGATATCTTAATTACTACTTAATAAGTCTTTATATTATAGCTAGGCTTATTATAAATATTATAATACTAAATACTTAGTTATATTAATCTCCCTTAATTATTAATCTATAATAATTTAGCCACTACTTATATATTAATATTTATTTAATTAATTACTTATCTTTTTTTTTTTACTATTATAACCCTTCTTTTTTATAGCTAGGTCCTTTTTACCCTTTAGTGCTAGCTAAGTATCTTATTTGCCTCCTAAAGGTCTTTATTCTTAATAGCTAGTAAGGCAACCTAATATATAATTACCTTTATCCCCTTCTTAAGAGACCTTAGGGCATTAAGAATTAACTCTAGAGAGCTACTTTAATGCCTTCTAATCTATCTTTTAAGGTATTTAGACTAAGATTAGGCCTTAAGTATAATCCTTAGGGTTCTTAAAGCCTAAGGGGTTAATGGTTTAGTTATCTCCTTGGCAGGTATTAAAGTCTATAGCTATATATTAAGCTTTAAGATTATACTTTCTAGGTTAAGGGGAATAAGACTAGTGCTTTTAAAAGCCCTCTTAATATTTCTTTTTATTATAATAGCCTTATATATTATATAAAAGGCTAAAAAGAACTTAGTCTTTAAAATATAAGTAATAAAGTATTTAATTAGATATTTTATTTCTTAATTATAGGCCTTTTTTAGTGGCTTAAAATACCTAATATTAAGGGGCTAAAATAAATAAAAGAAATAAAGTAATATATAAAATTAAATAATTTTTTTATAATATTTCTTAAATTTAATAAAATAATAATTTTTATAATTATTAAGAATTAAAAGATAATAATAATTATTTAATTACTTAGTTATATATTAATTAAAATACTTTAATTACTTAAGATTAATCTTATTATTAATTTAATTATTTTAAGTTATTATAATAGCTTAATTACCTAAGAGGTTATTATCTTAATATTAATTAATAAAATAATATTAGCCTATATTAATAATAAATAGCTAAATTACTTAGCCTTTTATATTAATTACTTAAATAATTATAATTTATTTATAATTTCTAGGCTATATTAATTTTAGCTTTAAATACCTTTCTAAACCTATAATAATTATTTTATTTATAATTATATTTATAAAAAAGCTAATTTTATTAAAATTATAAAAATTATTTAATATATATAATAAGTAAGCAATATAAATAAGTAAGCAATATACTTTTATTATACTCTTAATTAAAAATTATTATAAAAATATAATAAATTAATTAATTAATTAAAACTACTTATTATACTTTTCCCTAGATATCTTAATTACTACTTAATATATTCTTATATTATGCCTAGGCTTACCGCATACTCTATAGCACTAAACCCCTAGTCTAATTAACCTTCCTTAACTATTACTTCTTAATAATTCCGCCACTACCTATATATTAATATCCCTCTAATTAATTACTTGCCTTTCTTCCTCTACTATTATTACCCCTCCTCTTTATAATTAGGTCCTTTTTACCCTCTGCTATTAACTTAATATCTTATTTGCCTATTAAAGGTCTTAGACCTTAGCCCTTAATAAGGCATTCTTATATATTATTATCATAGTTCCCTTAGCAAGTGACTTAAGAGCTCCTAGAATTAACTCTAGGGAGCTACTTTAATGCCTTTTAATTCATTTATTAAGGTATTTAGACTAAGATTAGGCCTCGAGGATAGTCTTTAGGGTCTTTAAGACCTAAGGGGTCAAGGGGCTAGCTACCTCCTTAGCAGGCATTAGTATTTATAGCTATATATTAAGCTTTAAGACTATATTTTCTAGGTTAAGAGGAATAAGCTTAGTTCCTTTAAAGGCTAACTTAATATTTCTTTTTATTATAATAGCCTAATATATAATATAAAAGGCTAGGAAGAACTTAGTCTTTAAAATATAAGTTATAAAATATCTAATTAAATACTTAATTTCCTATCTATAAGCCTACTTAAGTAGGTTAAAGTACTTAATATTAAGGGGCTAAAGTAAATAAGATAAATAAGGCGGTATATAAAGCATAATAATCTTATTTTTCTTATAATATCTCTTAAAGTTAATAAAGTAGTGACTTTTATAGCTATCTAGGATTAAAAATAATAAAAATTAATTAATTAATTAATTAATTACTTATATATTAATTAAAGTATTTTAGCTACTTAAGACTAATCTTATTATTAATCTAGCTATTTTAGGTTATTATAATAGCTTAATTACCTAAGAGGTTATTATCTTAGTATTAATTAATAAGGTAATATTAGCCTATATTAATAATAAATAACTAGATCGCCTAGCTAGTTATATTAATTACCTTAATAACTATAATCTATTCCTAGCTTCTAGGCTATATTAATTTTAGTTATCTATGCCTTTTTATACCTATAATAACTATTCCGCTTATAATTATACCTATAAGAAAGCTAGTCTTATTAAAGTTTTAAATATTATTTAATTAGATATTATATTTTATAATTATATTTATTATAAGCTAAAACTAATTATAAATAATAATTAGATCTTTATATTTAGCTCTCTAGTAATTATATTTATAAAAAAAAATATATCTTAAGCTCTTTATATTGCCTAATAAAGTTATAAGCCTAGCGCTTATTAATAGGTAATACATCATAGTTAATAAGTAGTTAGTTAGCTATTTCTTCTATAATATATAATTAAAAAGGAAATCCTTATAAATCTAGGTTAAGAATAAACTAAACTATAATTTTTTTCTCTAGATTAAATAGTTGGCGTGAGTTAGGGATAATATCGCCTTGAGATTAAATACTATCCCGCTGGCGATATAATCTTACCTTAGAGATCTTATAAATCCTTATAGTAGGTTTAATATATAGGTTTAGGTTATTTTAAAGGGCCTAAAGGGTAAGAAGGGTTTTAGCCTTAATATTTAGGTCTAATATATTTTATAATTAATAAATTAATTAATTAAGTAAAGGTTAGGTATAAAAAGGAAAAGCGCATTGCTTACTTATCTGCGTCGCTTGCTTATTATATATATTAATTAAATATTATACTTTATAATTATATTTTTTATAAGATAAAACTAATATATATACATACCAAGTGGCCTAGTTAACTAAGTGGCCCAAAAATCCCTTAACTTATATCATCTCTATTTAATTAATTAATTCCTAACCGCCTAGTATATCACAGACTAATTATAAAGCTAAGATACTTCTTACTCTTTAGGCCCTTTAAAATAACCTAAAATTAAGTCTTTAATGCATTATAGAGATATATAAAGTTAATTATAAAACCCTACGCCGCTGCTAATAAGGCATTTAGTCTTAATATAATACCTTTAATTAATCGCGTTAACTATTAGATCTAGAGGAATAAATCCTTAAGTACTTTATTCTTAACCTAGATTCATAAGGATTTCCCCCCTAGCTTTATAGTATTAAAGAAATAACTAATTAATTACTTATTAATCGCGATGCATTACTTATTAGCATATATTAGGCTTATAACTTTATTAAGTAATACCTAGAGCTTAAGATATATTTTTTTTAGAAATATAACTACTAGAGAGCTAAGTATAAAGATCTAGCTATTATCTATAAGTAGTTTATACTTATAGTAAATATAATTATAAAGTATAATATCTAATTAAATAATCTATATAACTTTAATAAGACTAGTTTTCTTATAGGCATAATTATAAGTAAAATAGTTATTATAGGTTTAAAAAGGCATTTAAAGCTAAAATTAATATAGCCTAAAAACCAAGAATAGATTATAGTAATCTAAGCGATTAATATAAAAGACTAATTAATCCCGCTATTTATTATTAATATAGGCTAATATTACCTCGCTAATTAGTACTAAGAGAATAACCTCCTAGGTAATTAAGCTATTATAATAACCTAAAATAGCTAGACTAATAATAAGACTAGTCTTAAGTAGCTCAAGCACTTTGACTAATATATAGCTAAGTGATTAAATAGTTGCTATTATCTTTTAATCCTTAATAGCTATAAAAGTTATTACTTTATTAAATTCAAGAGATATTATAAGGAGAAGAAGATTATCTAGCTTTATATATTACCTTATTTCTCTTATTTACTTTAGCCCCTTGATATTAGGTACTTTAGGCCACTAAAGAAAGCCTATGGTTAAGAAATAAAGTATCTAATTAAATACTTTATTACCTATGTTTTAAAGACTAAGTTCTTTCTAGCCTTTTATACTATATATAAGGCCACTATGATAGAAAGAAATATTAGGGGCTTTTAAAGGAGCTAGTCTTACTCCCCTTAACCTAGAAAGTATAGTCTTAAAGCTTAATATATAGCTATAGATGCTAATACTAGTTAAGGAGGCATTTAATTAATTAACCTCTTAGGCTTTAAAGACCTTAAGAATTATACTTAAGGCCTAATCTTAGTCTAAATACCTTAAAAGATGGATTAGAAGGTACTAAAGTAGCTCTCTAGAGTTAATTCTTAAAGTATTAAAGTCTCTTGCAAAGGGAATAAAGGCAGTTATGTATAAGATGGCTCTTATAAGGGCAAAGATCTAAGACCTTTAATAAGTAAATAAGATACTAAGCTGGCATTAAAGGGCAAAATAGATTAGACTAAAGAAAAGAGGGGTTATAATAGTAAAAGAAGGAAGGCAAGTAATTAATTAAATAGATGCTAATATATAGGTAATAGCTAAATCATTACAGAGTAGTGGTCAAGGGAGGTTAGCGTGACTAGGTATTTAATGTTATAGTATCTATAGTAAGCCCAGCTATAATATAAGGACCTATTAGGTAGTAATTAAGATATCTAGGGAAGAGTATAATAAGTAGTTTTAATTAATTAAATAGTTTATTATATTTTTATTATAATTATAAGAAAGAGAACTAAGATTTTTAGGCCACTTAGTTAACTAGGCCACTTGGTATATATATATATTAAAGTATATTATAGCTAATTTTATAGATCTTTATAATATATTAAAGACTAAGATTTAGCTAATTTTAATAGGCTTAAAGTACTAGAAGAATTCTAGCTTTAGTATTTAATTAAGGCATTATAAAGGGTTAAGAATTAATTAATTAAATAAAGAAGATATAAGTTGAGGGATTTTTGTCTAACTTACTTAACTATTTGACTTACTATATATGTATGTTACCATAAAATACTATGAAGAAAATAAGATCTAAGCCGCGCATATGGATAAACGGGGTTTATAAATATATCCATCTGCTAAATACACCTTGAGATACTACAGAACACAATTTTTACGCACTTAGTAAAGGTCATGCATTTTTCACACATTTTTACACTGTGCTCTGGCTAAGTTCTGAGTATGACATGGTGTATTTGCGATCTACTCAAGACTATTCTTCCTTGCTTGACCAACTGATATGTCAACCCACAAGTGTACATTCATACAATCTGATATCACTTATAGCTTACTTCTTCCTTCCACTACCAATGAGGAATATTTCTCGCCCCAATCCCTCTCGTGCTTCTCACTCGTAGCCATGCGAATGATATGAGTAGGCTCTAAGAAGGCAACCAGCAGTACTTCGTCGCCCTTGTTTCTGCGTAACATGTTGCGATAGAATAGACTTGTATGCACATCACGATGCCAGTATCGCCTGTCATCAATGTCTTTCATAAACAACTTGCCTTTAGGCCAATCATTGGAACCTCTAAAAACGAATGTGTGCTCCTCAAAGACGGCATTTGGGGAGATCAACAGCTTCGCACGGTTACGGTTGATTTCTCTCGCAATCCTAAGATGAATCGGTGTCGGCTCATCCCTTTCCGTGGAAGGGAATGCATCAATTCCACACTTTGACATATGAACGAGAGAGCTAATAACCTCTGCTAATGTCGTCGTCCAGACTCCTTTTGGGAATCTTTCAAGCAGGTGCAGGAAGAGTTGGGCAAACATGGTCTGGTTCAGACCTGTCGAGCGACGATGTGAAGGATGAACCATCGTTAGACCAGTATGAATGATGGGGTCGTCTAACCCTGGGATAGGGATAACGCGGGCCGAAACAAATCCAACTAGAATGCCATGGTGGCGGGCAAGGACAAGAATCTTATCCGCAAGCCAGTCTTTGCCACCAGGCTCTTCAAAGACTTGATAATCTGGTATCTCGGGTAGGCATTGGCTGCCTAGAACGCATAGCGAAGCATGAAGGGCTGATCGCTTGGTGGCAGGGATTGGTGTCTTGGCCGTCAAGAGCTCCAATTCATATTCGGGGTCCATTCTTTCCACTTGGGCGAGATTCGCGTGTTGGCTTTGCGGATAAAAAAAAAGGTAGGTTAAGAGTTGTCATTTAGAGTAGAGGCTGAAAGAGCTGGTAAAAAGCAGGAATTTTAAGATGAGTAGACAAATACTCAACATTGGAGATCTTGGCTTGTTTTATAGCAGGTTCTTCGACTCGTCCCTGTCATTTTTGGCCTAGAGCACTGTCCAACGTAAAGTGACAGACGATTCAATAAGCTTTGTAGTTAATTTCGGGTTTCAACTGCCGGTTAGGCCTAAGATTGGACACGTAGACTAAACATCAGGATCTTTGCAACAGATATTCGCCATGATAAGGTCAACGGGCATCAAAAGTCCAGCAATTCTTTAGACATGTAAGTACTCATCCTCTCTCTCTTCCAGCTGACTAGAAAAAGTTAGCTTGAGTCTGTTTATAATGCCGTATCTGGAGCAACTGGTAATGAGAGAGTTAAAATCCGTTTTCCTGACTTGGCAATTACCGACTTTGGCGAAAGCATGAAGGCCGGCATTACTACTGCCTTTCTCGATACCCAGCAGCGACTTTATGTATCTATTATATTGATTCCAGCATATTCCTCCAGGTCAAACAGAGATAGAAACACAAGACACGAATGGCATGTCACATGAGCCATCCGATGGCACACAAAAGCAGATATCACTTAATGAAAAAGCCTGGCTCGTAAAACGCCCTTGCGTATAAACCCTGCCGGGTGGCCCGTAAAAGGAGGACTCACAAACGCACCAACAGTATCGTTCCCCAGGCCTGCCTGTACTTTCGACGTTTCGGCCCATGCGGTTTATTTACGGAGTTTATTTACGAAGTGCATGTGTGTAATTGCAGCCCGTGCGAAGGCTTGCTTCCATCTCCGGTTAAGGCTGCAGCCATTTGGCCAGGACATGGAGTTCTAATTTTTTTTTCCGTTGGTGCATCGGGAGCTGAAACCTGCCGTAGGCCGATCCGGCTTCCGCGGCCTGGCCTCCCCCAGGCCGGTCCGGGTCCCGCGGCCTGACGAGCTAAGATTGCCAATATACACGGACTGGAAATATCAGTACCCATTTTTCATGCCGAACTTCCGGATCTTTCAGCCCGCATGGTCTTCTAGTTCTAACACCCCGTCTGATCCTGCGGAACGGAGATTCGGCGTGCTTTTACGGGCCAGTCTACACGTGAACTTGATAACATGGCAGGGATGGAATGTGCCTCTACATGAACTCTCTTGCTCCAGGTACATTCATACAAATACGAGGGCACCACATTTGTTGAATAAAATACCATCCTTTAGCGTTACACCAGCAGCTAGCCATCCCATTCCGCCGTCACGATGGCAGTTGCCCATCACGATGCTCGACACGCCAACTCGAAGCCCAAAATCGTTATAATCCAAAACCAGCCGCTATCAACATTGTTACCTTATGGTTCTTTGATTCTTGGAGTCAGCCTCATTTTTGTCGTACTTCTGTCAAACTTATTAGAGCGATGGGTTTTGCGAAAGGTCTATCCTGATGTGTACAACGGACTGGAACGAGGCAAGGACGAAAGGCGACGTCGCTCGTTTGTATATTTCCACATTGGCGTCATGGTCATGCTCTCACTTCTTGCTACTGGCGCGTATCCTGTCCTCTACTTTCTTACTGGAACATCCGACTTTTCAACCCTCCTAATAGGCACCATTACACTGGGCGACGTGTTATTCATACTGTCGGAGATTTACAGCTCGTACTATTTCTTTGAGCTTTGCTTTCGCACCAAATTCTCTAGTCCTATTAGCATCGCCCATCATCTTGGACTCCTTGCTGTGATACAAACAGCTTTGGCGCTTTTCGCAGATATCGGCAGCAATCCAGAAGCAACATTGGAGTTTTACATGTGTATGGTTTGGGGTGAGTCTTGCTACTCCTAGTCTTACAAGCTCCCGAGAGTGCTAAACTGATAAAATAGGCGCTTTTGACGTCGTGACAGAAATCCCCATCTATGCCTCGATGATAATCTGGCGTCTGAGACGCGATGATAGCCAACTACTAGTCCACATTGCGTATGGTTGTTCTTGCTGGGCAACAACAGCGGCTGCTGTCGAAACTGCAATCACTATCTACCTTCTTCATATATCCTGGGATCGCTGGGGTGCTATCTGGAGAATCGTCACGCCTCTCATTTTCGCTCTTTGGATTGTCACACAACTATACGGCGCTTTTAGATTCTTTAAAATGGCTCAGTCTCAGCGGTCTAAGTAGATTAATAACGATATGTCCTAAAATAGTATTGTTCTCGTCACTCGAGCCCGTAGGCCTCTAACCTGAAACGACACGGGATATGAGTTAATTGGAAATACCTAGAATAGTGTCGCTTTGAAAGAACCTATTCCTATGGCATGAAAATCTGTTTTCTGGTTCTTTTCTAACGTAAAGGGTGCTTCGAATCTTTCACTCATTGTAGATATATCACACGACTGGAACTGGAAATATGGCTGTTGCGTCTTGTGGACATCGGGACTATCTTGGCAGATGCCTATCTATTAACATGCTAGTCCTCACTCTGCTTCTGTTCCTGTTCCCGAATGCGATACTCAGGTGAGAACCTTCCTAGGCCAGAATTTCCTTCGCTACCCTCTCGCCTGATCTAATAGCCCCATCCATGTAACCTGTCCAGTAGGACGCCGTCTCTGTTCCGGCAAAATGAATGTTGCCGCTTCGAGCTCTGAGATAGTGTCCAGCGGAGCTGAGGATGCCCGGCGGTGCGTGTGCCACAGGACCACCCTTGGAGTACTCCTCAAGATCCCAACGCTGAAGAAGGAAGCCGGATGGCTGACGTGCTTGCGACCCAAAGTATTTGACAAGATCATTCACCACCAAATCCTTAACCTCCTTTTCGCTTAGCTTGTCCAGCTTTCGCATCTCGTCGGCTTCGATAAAGCCCATAATGGCACCAAAACTCGCATCTGCAGGTGAGTTATCGAATGTGGTCCGGATGGCACCACTATCGCTCAATACTTGCCCATTAAGACCAAGCTCGCGCCACCAGGGCTTAGGGTAAATCGCAATGGCTTTCCCGATGGCACCCATTTTCATTCGGTCGTTCAACTTGGCCCGACCGACCGGCAACGCTGGCTCAAACGCAATGGCTTTGGCAATCGGCGGGGACATGGCGACAACGACGTGCTTGCAGACAACGCTCAATCGATCTGAGACGACAAGATAGCGATTGTCTTGGCGAATGATCTTCCTAACGGGCGATCGAAGTTTGACGTGCTCCCAACCTAACCTATCGGCGAGCTTGTTGGCGAGAAGTTGAGTTCCTCCATTGACCCGGCTGTCTTGAGCACCACCATGAACGCCAACAAGCCGACTCATGGCCCCTGGGGTTGTTTCGTTGCCCGCAGCGGCAACGTAAGCGAGAAAGTAGAGAAGCGATGGCTCCTTCAACTCGGTCGACAAGACACTCGCGACGGCGTTCTCGACAAGGAATCGGCTTTCCGGTCGTGTGACTTTTTGCTTGACAAAGGATTCCAGTGTTAAACCGTCCCAAGTCTTGGCGTCTGGATGACTCCATGGGGAATCGACGTCGAGCTGTCCAGCCATCTCATCCACTTCGCCGATGAAGTTTTGAAGCTCGGAAAGAGATTCTGGGTCAACAGGTGGCAGGACTCCTGTCTCAGTGGAGTAGGTTTGCTTGGTTTGCTGGTAGAAGAGTGTACTGTTTCCAGTTGCGTAGGTGGAGTACATCTCGAGACCAAGGCTTCTGGCTAAGTCGATAACACGGTCTTGAGTCGGACCAATAAATTCGGCACCTAGCTCCCCCACTCCTCCGTTAGGCAGATGCGCATCCAGGACGCGTCCACCTAGGCGGTCTCTGGCTTCAATTACAACAAAGGACTTGCCAGCTGCCGCAAGGTCTTTGGCCGCCGCTAAACCAGAGAGCCCTCCACCGACGACGGCGACATCAACATATTCGTGTTTCGCCGCCAGGACCGAGGAGGTCAAAGGAAGCGAAGATAGCAACAAAGTTTTGAAGTTCATCATGGATTGAAGTAAATGGAATTGACTGTTGGTGATAGAAGGACATGAATGGAAGTGCTGCGGCAACTTTGTAGCTTAAATAGCAAATGCCGATACGAGCTTTCCTCGCAGATCAATTTCTCATCTTGGGCATATTCTTGTATGACTATTGATCCTCGACCTATCCGACCTATAGTCGGACTTTTTGGATTCTGACCGTCTCCGTATCTCGTCAGCTTGCGCTCTTGTACAGACGTGGCAGTGCCGGCTCCGCCGCAAGGTCAAAGCACACAAGTACCCACAGTTGCGGCGGCCGCGGACTGCCGAATCATTTCGCCTCACTCCATTTTCTTTCTGGTATAATACCGCGCTGCATTGGAACACAGATATCTCTTTCACCGTTGCTTACATCTTGCTGAGCCATGGTAATTGTACAAAGACAAGCCCCTCGCGATGTCACGGTAGTGTTCAGTACCATCACCCACCGTACCACCAAGCCCGCAATCTTCTACCACATACGTACGCCGGAACAGTTGTTGGACTCAAATGTGTTCTTTACTATAGTTGGAGCCCGGCCCTCGATGAGTTAACTGAGCCAGAAGATCGTAGTGAATCAATAGCCCTAAGAGGCGAAGCCATCCTGGGGCCTTAGCCCCCATTTCCCAAGCAGCCTGCTGTCGCCACCCAACCACTCCTCGAACGCGTCAATGCCGTTATAGCTTACCCAGATGACGATTCCCAATTCATCAAGGTCGTCGGGTAATGCTGCTTTAATGTCGTCATGGAAACTTGAGATATTCACCTCGACCCAAGGCCTTTGCCTCATTGTTTGGTGCCATTCTGCTACCGATCTTGCTTCCCATAGGGCGACTTGTCCTGTAAAGCCCAGCCTGGCCATCCTCGCACTGGGTCGGTACCAGCCAAACCTAAGAAAGGTATAGATGCCGTCAAGTAGCTCTGCAAAGATTATAGTACGCCGGATGCTTTCGGCTTGGATCCAGTCTTTCCAGACCGAATGGTCGAGCTGTGTACCGCCGGCACTGTTATCTCGTGGCCACTGAGTCTGTCCTTGCAAGATGCTGACCCATCTTGCAAGCGGCTCAGCGTCTCGCTCCGCCTGTGCCTGCTGTGCAACGTCGCCGGCCGAGAATAATCGTATGCACTGGTAAATAAGCATGGCCTGCATAGCGGGCAGGAGGGCAAGGTTCATTGTCGAATGGGAACTGGGAGGTGTAAGGGAGATGGCTGTCTCTGTAGCCTCTATAAGCAGTTCTGCCCGCCTCGTAATCTCAGACCGGACAAGAAACACGTTCGCCGAGTTGCGTATGACGTCCAGGGAGCAGGCAGCTAAAGCGTCTCGCAGTATAGGAGAGGCGTCGACATGAGTGTGGTGGATAAAGGCCGTCTGTCCCGTTTCTGCTAGAGCCCTAGCCTGCAGGACTAGGCGGCCGGCGACGTATTCCGCGCGGGCTTGGAAGATACTTCCCGTGGTTATGGAGCTGTCGCTGGGTGTTTGAAAAGACGTCGCTGGAACACCAATGTTATATGGAGGTTGGGGCGCACATAAAACTGAGCCCGCATTCAGATATGACGCGTCGGGAGACTGAAGTTGGAGGTCTGGGGTGAGGAACGACATGGTTCTCCCTCGGCCGATAATCTCGTCCAGTAGAGGCACCAAGGCCGGCGGCAGAGTGAAAGGAGTTGCTGTGAGGGGCACCGGTGAGCCAAATGTGGCATTATCATTGGCATGGCTTTCTCCTGGTCCGGGCAAGTGGTGGTTCCACTGAGGTGTCTCGGTTAAATCGCTTTGGTCAAGATGGTGGTCATGTCGAATCTCTTGCAGCATCCAAGGACTCGGGCTGCTATTTTGCACCACCTCTTGGGCTTCTTCGGGTGATATCCAAGCATACACGCAGGTGACTCGCCTTGCAAGACAGCGCCCGCACTCCGGGAAGCCGAGGTCGCACCGCCTTTTGCCCCGAGCACAAGCTGAGCAGGACCTTCGTCTTGATGATATCATGTTTCCGCGAGGCGACGTTGTGAAGCTTTGTCAAAGGGTGGACTGACTACGGCCAGAGTAAGAAAGTCGGGTTGCGAAGATTCGCGGCATTGCTGAGAGAGGACGTCGGTCAGCGTTGCACGCGGTGGCCCCGGCTTGATGCGGAGCCTAGTATGCGGAGTTCCGCACGCTAGAATAAACCTCCGTGTGGATCAGTTCCCGACTCGGACGCCCATATCGAAGCCCATGACTTGGACGACGGGTATAAATAAGTGCCTGTGAAGCTCTCCAAGTGCAACTTTTCTCAATCATCTTAAGACACTACCATCACTTCCCCAAAACCCATTTAACCCTCATTCTCGCTCACCATGGCCAGCACTTTCGAACCCACCTCTTCCTCTTCTGCCCTCGGTAAATGGGTTGAGGATCTTTATGACCGCATCTTTTGTCAGCCAGATGATGAAGTCTCGGCGAGTGCCTTCAAAGAGTGTGTCTCAGAGGGCTTCACCGCGAGGTAAGTCAGATGTTGAAAGGGTTTCCACCTTGGTAAAACGGAGGTAAACTAACCCTATCACCAAGAATCAACCATGACCTATTCTCGAGACAAACCTTCATGGAAGCTATCTTGAAATTTCGTGTCGATAACAAGACTAGCATCCAGAGCACCAAGGAACTTCAATTCTGGAATGCACCCGACGGCTCTGGCGCCGGGTGTGTCTCGCAGTTGGTGCATTTCACCGACTCCAATAAGGAGACTGGCGTTGGTACCAGTTCTTCTACATTGCTGATTGCGAGTATCAAGGTTGTTGATGGGCAGAAAGTGCTGGTTGACTTGACGGAGGTCTTGAAGGCGTCTGAGTAAGACTTTACATACCGACATCTATGTTTCAAGAGACATCATGTCTCCATATCGCATCAAATGTACAATCCTGAGCCCGATATCTAGACTTCAATCCCCCAACCTTGACAACTGAGCTTTTGGAGACTAATTGTAGGCGCTGTCCTAACCCATGCGATGTGCTTGGTTTGTTTTGTATCTCACCGGAGTGAATTATGTCATATTTAGAGGGGTGAAAAAATTTATCTAATTAGATGTTGACTTCTTATAGGCATGCTAAAAGGAGGGGTTATATCTCATGCTTAAGCTTAAATTAATATCTGAGAATTTAATTAAAAAAAGAAGAAAAGGATTATCATATGTCTCATCGTCTCGCGTTTAAAGAGAACGTTGCGCGAAGTGACTTTTAATTTATATCACTATGAAGACGTTGTTTTAGTACGAGACCGCGCATAGAATATTTAATACGCCTAGATATCCCTTTTCGAGACCACAATCGTTGTAACAGAAATTTCGACTCTGGCCCTTAACAACTTAAATCTCCTTCTGCTGAGCATGCTCGCCTTGGCCCCTGGCTTCGGTCTTGTACGACTTGAACTTGCGAGCGGGAATGCCCTTCATAAAAAGCTCATCAAGTTCTTCGTAGAATAGACCAGCTGTCTCGGGCTGATAAACCATATATAGACCATACAGAACACAGAGATGCCGGCAAAAATAAAAGCAGTCTTTGCGCCGAGTTTGGCCTGGTCCGGGTTAAAGATGTACGGGAGAACAAACGCCCACATCGTATAAACGGCATTCTGCAGCGCAATGCCCAAAGCAATCGATTTAGAGCGAAGACGAGAGGTTGCAGTTTCAGCGAGGAGTGTGTACGCAGAGGCAGCAATTAACATATTGTATTACAAGGTATAAAGCAACTCAAACGCAATAACACCTTTCATAGCGGCGGGATTGGATGTATGAGTGCCGAGACCACCGGTGATGAAGAGCAACACGGTCAATCCGATGAGGGCCCAAAGCGTAAGATCTCGACGGCCTACCCGGTCGATAAGGAACAGAGAATTGCAGCTACCGGTCAAGCTGAGGATCTGCTGACCGATGGTAAAATGAAAGGATTCTGAGGTCGAGTAACCGGCAAGTTGCACGTAATAGGTAAAGTAGCTCCCGATGAAGCCAATACCACAAAGTGCCTGGATAGTCAGAGGTGCGACGGTAAGAATCGTCCGACGGAGATTGCTGACGCGAAAGCACTTGAGGTATGTGACACCTTCCGATTCCTCTTCGATCTTTGTCAGGGTGAGTTTGATATGGGCCAATCGCTTAGCGATTTCTGCATCCGAGACTCCCAGACTCTTGAGAGATTTCTTGGCCTGCTCCTCTTTGTTTCTGGTCAAGAGCCACCAAGGTGACTCGGGGAGAAATGGCCAGAGGATAGTGACAATCGCAAGCAGGCCATATAATACCTTTAGGCCTATGGACTTGAAGGCGTTGGAGAGGATAGACCTCTCAGTGAAGGCGGTCAGCTTCTTCTGGATCGAATCATGGCCCGCTTTGGTGACCCCCTGTGGGTTCTTGTTTGGGGAGGCTCGTGTGAACTTGCTCAAGTACTGGTAAAAATCCGATCGACCTTTACCGACGAAGCAGCCGCAGCGCTCAGAGCAAACCTACGCGTTTATGCAATATCCGACCAAGACGACACGGGGGCCTGGATCCGTGATAACTTTCCTGATTTGTTCTATATTTCATCGGTTCATGCATGGAACCAGTATTCCATGGCCACCTGGTCTGGCATTTCTGGCGAGCGATATTTCGGCTTTGACCAGGGCGGTCCCGACTTTACCAAAGTGAGCAAAGAATGGATCAGGGGAAACATTCAGCTCGGGCCTCTCGGATCGGCATATCCCGATTATGCATAAACTGCCGAGGGTGACACTCCTTCCTTTCTCTATCTCATTCAGAACGGTCTCGGCGTCCCAGAACATCCTGAGTCCGGTTCCTGGGGAGGACGGTACCAGCTTACGAATATCGGGCACAATCACTCAAGCCACTACGACGACGTCATTGACATGGTTGTCGGGCAGGACGGCAAGACATACACTTCTAACCAGGCAACGATCTGGCGATGGCGCGATACATACCAGAACGACTTCGCGGCTAGGATCCAGTGGACTCTATCACCATCCCTGGCTGCGGCAAATCATCACCCTGTCATTTTCCTTAATGTTTCCAGTGTGGTAGAGCTACTCTTCGTCGACGTGAAAGCCGGCGGCTCCCTGGTGCTGGACGCCAACGGCAGTTATGATCCGGACGGAGATACTCTAGGGTTCAGGTGGTGGCAATACCGCGAGCCTAGTGCGTCGCAGTGGCCAATTCTTCTTGAGGTTGCTGAGCTTGTTATCGAGGGAAAAGACAGTCAGGGCAAGGTGGTCCAGATACGGGTACCGCCACTGAGGCGGCAGGGGGATCCCATGTTGCCTACAACAGCAAAGGAGGGACAGCTGTTGCACCTTATTCTGGAGGCGACAGACTCTAGGTCCCCAAGGTTGACCAGTTATCGAAGAGTCATTATTCGGGTGGTAAGCTGAAAGATGTCAAAATGATCGTAATTTCAATATACACCCACTTTGTCCTCCAGTAACGTACGTTGCCCAGAAACAGAAATTTTACGTCCTGCCAAATGCAGGTCCCCAATAAAGCAATTCATTCCGCTCGCCACGTGAGAGCTCGCCACAGTAGCAGGGCTACGCCATTATTTAGTCAGTAAGAAGCCTGTCGTACTACTCATGATGCTATCCTCCATGCTCCGCCCGCTGAACACGGTCACTTTCCTTAGCCGCTGGCCTACTAAGGGGATATCACCATGCCCCAGCCTTTGATCCGCCTCTCTCCTTTGTGGGTTTCAACTTTGCAATCAGCAGGGCTCTCCAGTGCCTCAAATATCATCGCTCAATGGTTGAAAGCATATCAAACCAATGTGAGATTAACCCGCCCACCACTACGATCACTCAACCTCACTATTCTCATTGGCATAGTCAACATATTTACACTAACATCTCATAGGTGATCTTCACCATTAATTGGACTCCTGTCCTAACCTTCACCATTTGGACCTTGGTGAACGTTCCTCCCAACTTCCTCTGGTAGGTGGCTCCTAGCCTCCACGACAACTTAAATTGATAGCCAATAAACAACATGGTAATATGCAAGAGTTTATGGAATCGGCATTTCCTGCACATCAAACATATCCTTATCCCACAGATGCCACGAAGACCGGTCCCACGAATTCAAGACGGCGCGACCAAGGCGCCAAGCCCACCGATCAGAAGACGCAGCTCAATCTTCGTAATACGGCTATAAAAATGCCTAATGACAATTCGATCGGCTCGGCAGTCAACACACTTCTTTTCGTGTCATTTATGACCTCAGTTAAGCTTTCTATGAACAGTTCTGATTCCTACCATCAACTTGGACAATCACCGACTCTTCCCCTGGATGGAGTTGGTAATTGTGGCCAGCCAGACTGGAATAGTGTATGTCTCGACATTTACCAAGAGTTTATATCCATTTTAACAGCTGGCTGGAAATTTTGGCCTGTAGTTAGTTTAGTTAACTTTACTATGGTAGAGGGTGTGCAAGCACGCAATCTCGTGAGTGGATTCGCAGGTTTGGCTTGGGGTATCTTTGTTAGTCTTCTCATTACTAAAGACTAAAGACAAATGATATCCACAATCTCATAGGCATCCTAGTCTATTCCTATAATATCTATATTATTAATCAGAACTATTACTTGTGATATCACTTTGCTCAAGACTAGACCTCATACGGCTGCGATTAGAGTCTGCCTGGCACCTGGTCATATTCGGGGGTTGCTTACCAGCATTCGTGTGAGTTTAAGCGCGTTTATCCCCTAGAGCTCTAAGAATTGCAGTTCGCGGTCCAGATAACCGAATCTCAAATAGCATTAGCTTTGCCTTCCTCGATAGTTAAGATTTCAGTAATACTATTATATCCGCTATTACCCACTAACACAAAGGGTTAAATCCAGGTTCAATGGGGATATTACGCTCATGAGATAACGAAATAACGCCAGAAATGTGTTCCTTATTATAGTTGAAGCCCGGCCTTTGATGGGTTAACTGGGCCTGAAGATCGAAATAGCGCCAGAGATATATCTTTAGGTGCGACCCCTTTACATCGCAACCTCTCTAAGTTTTCTATAATTCTAGTTTACCCACTTCAAGTAGTTTAAAGATAGCGGCAACTCTAAGATCGAGCCCAGCCGACCGCGAGCTAACCTCCTCATCCATTTCATTAGTGAAACCGGAGGTTGGTCCTCCCGCCTTCGCCTGGACCACTAGTGTGATGAGGTCCGTCATGATACAAGTGAATTATCCAAAATAACGATGCCTTGCTGGAGAATACAAAGTACTTCTAGAAATAAATGTCACAATGATTGGAGTAAATGCTTTGAGAGATTAGACAAAGTTGTGCTCAAAGCCCCCTCTTATTCAAGCACTCAACACCATTCATCAGATTTATAAGCAACTCACTCTTCTTCTCGTGGCCTCAATCGTGCAATATGCCAGTCCATGACGTGCTTGAAGGGTATTAGCTGTCAATAGCAGAGAACCCAGCAAGCCTTCTCGGTATCCCGCATATGAGGTATTAATGGAGACGCTGGATGCTCTTTTAGTATCAGTAATCACCAATGGCTCAATATGCCCTATACCACTACTCCCAATAGCTCAAATGGCATCATAAGACCCATTCAAATCGCATTGTTTGACTATGCTCACTTTCATACGTGAAGATACTATCTACAGGGTGGTAAATGATGTTTTGACCAGATTAGCCACAGGTTGAGTTGGCCATTCTGTATCAAGCATCAACAATTCCATTGCTCGTGGGCTCAATAAGTCGGCCACGTACTCCACTGCTGGTATAGCTTTCCCATGGTACAGCTCTCATTGTGTTTCCCTGTCTTGCGCCTGGATCAAAACGGTATATGAGAGGCTCGTTCATAAACGATACCTACAGCTTAACCCTTATATGTGGATGGTCTCATCATTCTTAGTTGCAGTTATCTTATAGGAGCTTTACCAAGTCTGGATCGCCGAGATAATGGTTCGACCATGGTGATTAATAACCACCCCCGGGGTAATCACGTATTATTCCGATTTGAGAATTCTGTAACCTGGAGACTCCACCCTCGATTCGGAATGAAGAGTAATCAACTTTTTCAATGCCAAGGTGCTAAAGCACCGTCTGACCCTCTAAGCGAACTTGAAGGTCGTGCCTGTAACGGGCAGAGCCACCGATACCGGCTTTGAGAGTCCTTATCTGGATCCCTCTCGGTCGTAGATTGACCTATGACACACGGTCTCACAATCAGTGAGTTAAGCCTAAGGCCAGGGAGATCCAAAGAGATTCTTTGTTACATGTGATGTTTAGCAGATACACAACCTAGCAGGAGGTTGATGAATGGAAACCAATGACACTATACTATTCAGCATGACCAACATAATTCTTTGACTGAAAAGAAGATAGAGCCATAAACAAGAGAGCTCGTTGGATATATGGTAGAACGTCCGGTAGTTAGGGAAACTTGCCTAAGTCTCGAGGCACGGCAGGTCCCTTCAGGAATACTTGGCTGGTTTCCAATCTGATCCACATCTACTATCACACCTATTGCGGCGTTGAAGGCGTCATTAGACACTCAGCGCTATTGATCGCACAATCAGTCACAGAAGATATTTAAATACCCAGGCTGATCTACTTCAAGAGAACAAAAGAAAAGGGCAGAGTCGCCATCGTTCCTCCTTCTTCGTCGACTAGCCTTCCCGCGCCTTCATAAGCAGCAATGGAATCTAAAAATGAAGTTCAGACTCGCAGCATTCAGCAAACAGGTAATGCCCTATGCCCGCATGAATGCAATTATGACGATGAGGAGACTAACGCAGCAATATTTCCCATCAGACTCCGATACTGATCTGAAAACCGCGGATGTTGCCTTCAAGTTCCGCGCAGATCTTGGACGCGCAAATATCACGGATGAAGAGCGTCGTCGAGTCCGCAGAAAGATTGACGTCTATTTGTTGCCGTATATAAGCCTCCCCGAGTGCATCAGACATTTGGCTAACAGTTTCATAGACTTCTTGTCGTGACTGGATTTCTCCAGTACCTTGACAAACAGGCGATTCAGTATGCTGTTCTATATAATCTTCGGGATGATTTGAAGCTCGTCGGCAATCAATATTCCTGGGCGAATTCCATCTTCTATTTTGGGTGGCTTGCCTGGCAATATCCGTCCCTTCTGCTACTCCAGCGTTTTCCTGTCGGCAAATATTTCGCATCTCAGGTGTTTGGATGGGGAGCCTTCAGCTTTCTCATTTGCGCCTCCAAAAACTTTGCAGGAATTGCGAGTTTGAGATTCCTCTTGGGCTGCGCTGAGTGCATTCAGCTAGCTGCATTTGCGTAAGGAAACGTTCCTGTCATCTCCGGCAATGTATACCGGCTAACCAGACACAAGCATTATCACCAACATGTACTATACACGTAGGGAGCAACCATTGCGGCTCCTGTGCTGGTATATCATGAATGGTGTTGCCTCGATCGCCGGCTCTTTGTTTTCCTATGGTGTGGGCCATATCAACAGCAGTATACCGCTATGGAAATTCCCTTTCATCATCTGTGGTTCTATATCTGTAGCTTGGTCCGTCGTCTTGTGGTTCCTGCTTCCGTCTAACCCGACCGATGCCTGGTTTCTCACAAATGAGGAACGGGTTATTGCCATAGCACGCATCAAAGACAATCAGAATGGGGTTGAGTCCAAGGTGTTCAAAAAAGAACAAGCGATTGAAGCCCTTGCAGACCCCAAAGTTTGGCTTGCCGCAATTGGGGCAGGCTCTGGCAATATTCTCGGTGGTGTCAGTGCTGTACGTTATTTGCCCCTACACACTATTCCCCGTTGCTTTTTGTCTTTTCTTCTCATATTCTAGTACATCGAGTGACTGACATTGGCCAACAGTTTATGACCCTGATCATTCGGGGGTTCGGCTTCACAACACTCCAGACTACGCTCTTGTCTCTACCTGTCGGGGTTATCCAGATATCCACGCTGCCGATTGCCTCCGTATTGGCAACATATGTTCCAAACTCTCGGCTAACTTGGGCTCTCGTCGCTGATTTGATCGCTTTGACTGGTGCTTGCATGCTCTATGCTATCGATCCCTCTCACCGATGGGCTGTTTTGGCAGGATTCTGGATTATGGTTGGATTTATACCGTGTTCCTTCATTCTCGGCTTCGGGACTATAGGTGCGAATATTGGTGGTCACACAAAGAAGATTACCTCGCAAGCTATTTTCTTTGTCTGTTACAGTGTTGGAAGTCAGTAACCCTAGTGCATTCCCCAACTAATATCTGCTAACTTTACATCTAGACATTGTTGGTCCTCAACTCTATACAGAGCCGCCTTACCGCCAGGGCCTCCGTGCCAACGTCGTAGCCCTTTCCCTTTGCGCTATGGTTAATATCGCTTCGATATTTTATTTGAGATGGGAGAACACTCAGCGCCGCAAGTATCTCGAGGAGCATAGGGACGAGCTGGACGAGACTGATTTTGCATTCCGTGATCTTTCGGACAAGAAGAACCCCTTCTGTTTTAATGTCCTATAGTTTACTTTATCTTAGATAATAGAATCTCGAGATTGCCCTCCTCATAGCAGCTTGTTCTTAAAAGCGTAAACAAACAAAGTAATAAAATCAGTTATATCAGAGGTGCATTTCGGGTCAGGGTTAGCATGCATTTGCAGCGTTGGCAAAAGGTCTTCGTAGAAATTCTCCTATAGAAAGAAACTATTTGTAGCTCAACCAACGGTTTTCATAAGAGATAGGAATTGCTTGAATGAGACCTAGTACGAGTTTGGTCATCCTATACGAGAGGCCATACAGTCTGGCACAAGATCCGGCGATACAGACCGGAGATTGGCGCCGTTGGCGTCTTTCGCGTGCAGCAATGATCTATCTACCGCTTGAGGATGGGCCAGTATCGGGACATGGGCGGTTAACGGAGCGACCGCGATAGCTCCCGCAGACGTGTCTGATCCTTCCTCTACGGGAGAGTTGGGACCTATCCGGAGCTTGGTGGGGAGTTTTTGCTCTAGGCCTAGGCCGAGAGCGACTCTCTCGATTGACTTGAAGTACTGTAGGCAGTCAGCATTGTGTTTTAAGAATCGAGTGAAAGAGAAGAACTTACCTTGACCGTCTTGACTTGCAACTCAAGCGTTGCGTCCTCGTCTGCGACCACCATTGAGTGCTGGTGCAATTGCAGACCGGAGAGAGTCCACATATGATTGACTCCGCCCTCGATGCACTTTTGTAGAGCGGCGAGGGATTAGCCAGGTTTCTTTCAATGAATTCTTCACATGGTTGACCTACATTGCATAGGTGGGCGGCATCACCAGCCAAAACACACCTGGCTCGTCTCAACGTCGCAGCCAGGCGTCGGTGAAGCTTGAACACGGAAGACCTTGTCACCTTGACGTCAAGTGGACGTGGGCCTGGTAAAATCTTGTCATAAAAGGCGTGAATTACCTCCAGACTTCTGACCACCTCGTCCGGGCGATGGTCCTCCGGACCCAGGCCTATAACCACCCTCCAGCTTGTCCTCTCTCCCAAGACAGGTTTTTCGAGAGGCGTCATGACGACATAATTAACCGGGTCCAGGATGTACTGCGGGGGATAGGCGATCTCCTCATGATTCTTTGTCAACACGCCTGTCGTCAAGAGCTTGTCCGGCCAGGTGTGGCCGGGGAATTGAATATTCAACGTTGATCGGACTTGGGATCTCGCACCGTCTGCACCAACGAGGTAGGATCCCGTGAATCTCTTCTCCTTTCCGTTGTTTGAATTCTTTTTTGTAGCTGTCACAGAAATCCCATCGTCTTGAATGGAGACAAGCTCTTGGTTGAAATACACTGTGATGTGATCGTTGGCGAGGACCTCTCGCAGGATCAACTTGGAGAGAGCTGCCTGCGGCAGGTTGAGGAGGCCTTCGCCGATGGAGTAACCAGTTGCGTCATTGCCTCCCAGTCCCAAACGAGCAATGACTTCTCCCAGCTTTCTGAATCCCTGGCTGTTGGAAACAGTAGCCTTGCGCCAGTAGTTACCAGGCGACATGAAGCCCTCACTTCTGATCTTGTCATATAGCTTTGCTTTGTGGAGAGAAATTTGAGATGCGGCAAAGTATCCGACAGCTCGAGGTAGCTCGCTTATGGCAGCGTCCTTCTCGACCAGGACTGTTTTGATGCCAGCCTGGCCGAGTCTGAGAGCAACCAACAAGCCCACAGGGCCGGCACCTATGACCAAGACGGCACTGTGTTCGGCTGTGAGATTGCTATCCGTCGTCATTTTGTGAGTTGTGGGGGAGAAACATTGAATATGGTCAGGGTGCAGGGTGCGGTGAGTTTGGGTTGAATGATGATTGTCCATGGCGGGAAGATGACCTTGAATTCATTTACCAGAAGCTCTATTGTGCAATTACAATGCATTCAATGTCGTGAAGTCTCGGTTGCACTTGTCCGGAAGCCAAATCGGCCCCCCCACGACTGACCGTCCTCTCTTACTAACTACTATTATGAAAAGGGAAGGATTATGCAAAGGTCTTCCAAACAGTAGCCCCCCCACCTTTACCCGACAGGATGTAGTAAGTATACAAAGATCATTCAGACAGAAGTCCCCCACCTCCACCCGACAGACACGGACAAGAGGCTTTGAGTTGTTGGCATTCGCCATCATTCAAAGGAAACTCACACCGTGGCCATAAGCCCTTGCCATCTCGCACGCCAATTGTGCTTCCGACCCAAGCGTGAAGTCATCGCCATTAGGCAAGCCCCAACGCGCCGAATTCCAAAATCTATTGTCAAGTCACCTACCACCAAAATGATTCAACATCCCTTGCTTGGGGAAGTTGGCGGCCGAGCAGTATCCGGCGTAACAGAGTACCTTGGTTTAAAGTATGCCTCATTGGAAAGCAACTTTGACCCCCCAGTTCTCTACGACCAACAGGACAGAGGGCCTGGTCCACTGTATTGCTGCAAGTTTGGGTAATGCCTGATTCAGTCATGACTGAATAGATCGTATTTAACTCACCACAACACAGGCCCGATATGTCTGGACCCGAAAGCTGTGCTTTTGATCAGAGCCTCATACAACATAGCTTGCCATTCGATAGCGACACAAAGGCTCCTGTTGAGGGGTCCGCATTGGACTCGCTGACTCTGAACATTGCCGTGCCGGACGTCTCGAATGCAAATGAACCCCTCCCTGTGCTCGCCTACATTCACGGCGGTGGGCTTAAGCAGGGCTCGGCAAATTGGCCTCAGAATCACCTCTCTGACTTGGTCAGATACTCGAGCAGTATTGGTGTACCTGTGATTGGTGTAAGTATCAAGTACGTGAGAAGATATCAAAAACGTTGTCATCAGATTTAATGGGAGCTAATAGACTTGGGCAGTTATCGAACAGGAGCACTAGGATTCCTTACTTCGAAAGAAATGCAATCTCGAGGCTATCTCGGAAATAATGGCCTTCGCGATCAGCGCGTTGCGTTATTATGGATTAAGAAAAACATTGGCGGTTTTGGTGGGGACAAAGACAACGTCACACTTCTGGGCTGTAGCGCAGGCGGCGGTAAGCATGAATCTACATTTCAACTTGAATGTACCTAACACATTGTTCATGTTGATGCTATAATATGCAGCTAAGGGGTCATGATAGCATCGGCAACTCTGCAGCTCGCGTCTGAGGAACCTCTCTTCAAAAGAATTGCCCCAATGTCCGGAACATTCCTAGCAGTGCGGCCGACTTCTCTGACCGCGCAAGAAGGCATTTATTGGCAAACGGCAAAACATCTTGGACTGGACCGGCTGTCGGCAGCCGACAGACTTGATGCTCTCGACAAAATACCTGGCCTTGACCTTGTGGCCAAAATGCCTCCGTTTATACCATTTGCACTGGTCATTGATGGCGACTTTTGCCACGATCGACCTACTTTTGCCTCATTGGCTGAAGGCCTATCTAGCAGATCAGGTCAGACCTGGTGCAAGGACATTTGTATTGGTGATTGCGGGTTCGATGTAGGCAACGGTACGTCCTGCTTTGGATGCGAGCGACTCTGACTGGTATTCCAGGGGAGTATATTGTCGCAGGGCTTGGCTCACCGCAAGCCCAATTTTGTCTCCGAGTTTGTTTCGTCACTGAAACGTAGCCTTGGCAATCACCTGGCAGATCCGAGTACGATTCTGCGAGCCTATGGCATTCAAGCAGACCCGAATTTGACAGCTAAGGAGGAGGTCGCGAATGATAATTTTATCAAGATATTGACTTTTTGCCAGGATATCGTTTTTCGTGCTCCCTCAATCACAATTGCACGTCAATGGTCCACAGGTTCAGCCTACGTGTATCACTTCAACGAGTCAAACCCGTGGGATGGCCCCTGGAAAGGATATGCTTCTCACACGTTGGACATCGCGTTTCTGTCACAGAACTTTAATGGGCATCTTGGTCTTCCCCTTCAGGAACTGACAAAGATGTTGGGGGCAGATATTCTACGATTCGTTCACGGTCAAGCTTCGTGGCAGGATTTCAAAGCATATGAGAAGAAATGGACAATGAGGGTGTACGGGCCGGATGCCAAAATAGATCTGAGGTCAGAGGGAGAAATTCGTGATGCTGCTATTTGGGAATTGATTGATGTTTTTGGGGCGGATGACCTCTTGGATGCGACAGAGAATTTTCTTAAAGGGGAATGAATATTATCGAAGGGTTAACCGCTGAGCCAAAAATAGAGGCGCACCCACTAGTTCGTAACTGCGACTTATTTTTCCTGTTCAACATGCCCCTTTAGCGCTAGGGCCTCTCCTCTATCACGCTGCATCTTAGAGAGCTCTAACCCCTGACATGGGGGAGACTCCCTCTAGGCTCGGGTTTAAATTTGTCGACATGGGCGCTATGCATAGCCTAAGGGGTATCACGTGAGCGGTCCAACCGACCGAGTAATCGTCGGGCATTCGGCGAATCATATGAAGCGCTGGTCCCAACGAGGAAGGTCATCCTGACCTCAGCCGAGATGCCCTCAACCTGACGATAACACACAATTGAAGTCATACATCTTTGGCAGCCTCGCTTTCTGACAGTTTATCGCTTAGGAACTCACACGATCGTCACACCTCAAGCCCCGCATGAGCCAACGGGTAGTTCTTTTCGGAATATCACGCATACTTACGGAATTAACATACAACCCGAAACGCGTCCGATTTAAGGACATGCTGAAAGCGCGAATATCAACCATGCCCTAGAGCAAAGACCTTATATGCTATATAATTTCTCTATATAAAATACAAGTTAAGAATAAGCCCTTCGTTTATTCAACGAGTTACTTAACTTCTGTTTATTCATTCTTATGGCGGAATCATCCTATCTTAGTTTTAAGTGCGCCGTGACCACTGGTGGAGGTGGTATTGGGAGAGCACTCGCCCAGTATTTTATTTCCAGGGGCAAGAAAGTACTCATTGTCGGATGAACCGAGTCGAACCTCCAGTCTACGGCAAAGGCAATCGGTGCAGCGGCGTACTATGCTTAGATACCGGTATCACTTCCGACATCCCGGCCTTCATCCAGGAAATCACTACTGAGCACCCCGACATTGATTGCTTGGTAAACAATGCTGCAGTTCAACGGCCTATTGAGGTGCTAAGACCTGATGCCTTTCTGGAAAAGGCCGACCAAGAGATCGATATCAATATTCGAGGACCAATGCATCCAACACTCGGCCTACTTCCTCATCTTCGAAGCAAACCAAGCGCCTTAATCATCAACGTCTCGAGTGGGCTTGGATTTAATCCATTGTCTATTATCCATCCCGTTTATAGCGGCACAAAAGCTTGGTTGCACTCGTAGTCGATGAACATACGTACTCAACTCAAGAACGGAGGTAGCAATATTCGAGTTGTGGAGCTAGTGCCACCGATGGTCGCAACGAATTTACAACGAGAACTCAAGAACAACAAATTTGCTGCTTACGCTTTGACTATCGACGAGTTTATGGACGAAATTACGCCGAAACTGGAAAGAGGAGATGAGACAATTGGTGCTGGCACATCTGCACAGGCGATTGACAAATGGTTTGAAGCATACGGAGGCATGTATGATAAATTCACAAGTGGCCAGTAGCCCCCGAATTAGAAGCCGAAGCCAAATGCATATCCCGAGGGGTATCAAACAATATAGACTTGCCGCCTAGGAACGGTCTCTCGTCAAGAGGTGGCTGATATTCGTGCAGAGCCAAAGGTGACTTACCACCAACAAATGTAGCTCTAGTACCTTTCACACAGCGAGCTAGTTCAATATAGGTCTTCAAGACTCGGGCAGCAAGTAGCTGTGGCGCGTAGGTGAAAGCGAGCTGTGCATTGATGAGTGAGGCTTGAGATGCCGTCAAGTTAGATGGATTGATGAAGAATTTGGCAGTGCAGTGTAGTTGGAGATTCTAGCTAGAGGAGACAATAGAAGAATATTATCTTGCCCTGGGCATCACCTCCTTCAACAATAACCGCCCTGTCCTTAATCAGCCACCGCCCGTCCTTGTCTCGCGTGACGATATCGTCCCACCTCCCCCAATGATCAACGCTAGAAAGACGTGTAATTGCAAAGAAGAAGGACCGAGTATGTGCCTCATTAGCGTGCACAAATTGAATGTCGATACTGGTGATGTGATGCCGGATGAAATCGGGGTTGTTGCCTTTGACAATCTCGAGAAGATTGGCAGGACGCATAACGGAGCCATCTGGGAGCCGGAAGAAGGCATTGCTGGCAAATAGAGAGGCCATTCTTTCTATCTGAGGAGTCTCGTCCGCCAAGATCGCGTAGCGATGGAGCAATGCGTCAATCTCGCTCTTGGCTATGCTTCGGGCTACTGACCCGGGCTTCTCAAAGTCTTCCATAGGAAGGGTGCTAGGGGTCTTTTGTGCGTCGGCGGTGGGTGGTTTCGTTACTGTCTGATAAATTCAAGGTATGAAACTCAGCCCGTAGATCACGAAGAGAATATAAGAGACACGGGATAGCTTACCTTTATAACTGTCTTATATAAACTGGACTAGCTAAATTTCGAATATTTAAAAAGCCAGTGAGAGGTATATGTTATATTCTATGAATCGCCGGTTTGATCGGCTAGTTTAGAAGCCCTCACGGGGAGGTGCCCACTGCCTGGAAGTAAACACGGGGGGCGGAGAGAGCGCTGCCGCAGCTCGGGGAAAGAAGCGTATAGGCCGTAGGGTAGAGGCCGCCCCCAGGAGCCTGCACGGGCACCAACGGGCCCGCCGAGCCCCATGGGACAAATAACAAATAGAGGACTTGGGAATACTTGCTACCTTTCGGGATCGGGTGGGGGTGGGGAGATGTGAAATAAACTGTTATGCGGGTTTGTGCAAGTCTGCCCCCGCCAGGGTCACGACCGGGGGATAATTTAATTAAAATATAAAAAACAAAAGGTATTTATTCTTCTTAGTAAATTAGGCTATTATAAAAGTCTTAGTAATATTAGTTAACATATATATATAGTAAGTCAGATAATTAAGTAAGTTAGATATTTTTTTTAATCTCTTTAATAAAAATTATAATAAAAATACCATAAATTATTTAATTAATTAAAACTACTTATTATATTTTTCCTTAGATATTTTAATCACTACTTAATAAGTCCTTATATTATAACTAGGCTTATTATAGATATTATAATATTAAATACCTAGTTATATTAACCTCCTTTAATTATTACTCTATAATAATTTAGCTATTATTTATATATTAATATTTATTTAATTAATTACTTGCCTTTCTTTTTTTATTATTATTACCTCTTTATTTTATAACTAGATCCTTTTTGCCCTCTAATATTAACTTAATATTTTATTTACTTATTAAAGGTCTTAGATCTTTATTTTTATAAAAGCTATCTTATATATAATTATTTTTATTTCTTTTATAAGAGACTTTAATATTTTAAGAATTAACTCTAGGGAGCTATTTTAATACCTCTTAATTTATTTCTTAAGGTATTTAAATTAAGATTAAGCCTTAAATATAATCTTTAAGGTCTTTAATACCTAAGAGGTTAATTAATTAAATACCTTTTTAACTAGTATTAATATTTATAGCTATATATTAAGCTTTAAGATTATACTTTTTAAATTAAGAGAAATAAGCCTAGTCTTTTTAAATAATACCTTAATATTTTTTTATTATAATAGCCTTATATATTATATAAAAAGCTAGAAAAAACTTAGTCTTTAAAATATATATTATAAAGTATTTAATTAAATATTTTATTTCTTAATTATATATCTTTTTTAATATATTAAAGTACTTAATATTAAGAGACTAAAATAAATAAAATAAATAAAATAATATATAAAGCTAGATAATTTTTTTTATAATAATATATATCACAAGTATATAAACCACCCAAGCAAGTAAACCATAAATCCCTTAACCTATATCCTCTCTATTTAATTAATTAATTTTTAACTACTTAGTATATCATAGTTTAATTATAAGGCTAGAATGCTTCTTACCCTTTAGGCCCTTTAAAATAACCTAAGACTAAGCCTTTAATACGCTATAGATATCTATAAGATTAATTAAATAATATTATATTACTAATAGCAAGGTATCTAATCTTAATATAATACTATTTAAAAATTATATTAGCTATTTAATTTAAAAAAATAAATCCTTATTTACTTTATTTTTAACTTAGATTTATAAGGATTTCCCTCTTAGCTTTATAGTATTAAAGAAATAACTAATTAATTACTTATTAATTATAATATACTACTAGTTAATAAGAATTAGGCTTTAAATCTTATTAAGTAATACTTAGATCTTAAGATATATTTTTTTTAAAAATAATATATATAATAAGCAAGTATTATAAATAAATAAGTATTATAAAAATCTTAACCTTTAAGATAAGAATTATTATAAAAATATACTAAATTATCTAATTAATTAAATCTAATTACTATATTCTTTTTTAAATATTATAATAATTATCTAATATATCTTTATATTATATCTTATCTTTTTATATCCTCTATATCGCCTTTCCCTTTATTGCCTTAACCTTTCTTAACTACCACTTTTCAATAATTCCCCCTCTACCTGCCCATCTATATTCATCTAGCTAATTACTTCCCTTACTTCCCCTACTCTTATTACTCCTCCTTTCTATAAGTGGCTTCTTTTTGCCCTCTGGCGCCGACTTAGTAGGTTATTTATTTATTAAAAGTCGCGGTTTTTTATCTTTAATAAGGCATTCTTATATATTATTGCCTTAATTTTCTTAGAAAGAGACTTTAATACCTCTAGAATTAACTCTAGAGAGCTACTTTTATACCTTTTTTATTATAGTGGCCTAAAATACGGCGTAATAAGCTAGGAAGAACTTAGTCTTAGAAATATAAGTTATAAAGTATTATATTAAATACTTAATTTCTTTATTATATGCCTTCTTAAGTAGGCTAAAGTACTTAATATTAAGAGGCTAAAATAAGTAAGATAAATAAGCTAATATATAAAATATAATAATTTTATTTACCTAGTAGTATCTTTTAAAATTAAGAGACTAGTAACTTTTATAGCTATTAAGGATTAAAAGATAATAATAATTAATTAATTATATCTTTATATACTTATTAAAGTACTTTAGTTATTTAAGGCTTATCTTATTATTAATCTAGTTATTAAGAGATATTATAATAGCCTAGTTATCTAGGAAGATACTATTTTAGTATTAATTAGCGAGGTAATACTAGCCCGCACCTATAATAAATAGCGGGATCGCCTAGCCTCCCGTATTAATTACCTAGATAATAGTAATCTATTCTTAGTTTCTAGGCTAAATTAATTTAGGTCTTTTATGCCTTTTTATACCTATAATAACTATTCTACTTATAATAATACTTATTATAAAGCTAACCTTATTAAAGTTATAAATATTAGCTAAGTTAATATTATACTTAGTAATTATATTTTTTATAAGCTAAAATTAATTATAAATAATTATTAGATCTTTATATTTAGCCCTTTAGTAATTATATCTTTAAAAAAAATATATTTTAAGCTCTTAATATTACTTAATAAAATTAAAAGCCTAATATTTATTAATAAATAATATATCGCGATTAATAAGTAATTAATTAGTTATTTCTTTTATATTATATAATTATAAGGGAAATCCTCGCGAATCTAGGTTAAGAATAAACTAAATTATAGTCTTTTCTTCTAGGTTAGATAGTTTCTATGATTTAGGGGTAGTATTATATCGAGATTATATGCCCTTATGGCGGTGCTATAGTTTCATAGGATTAACTTTATAGATCTTTATAGTATATTAAAGAGATAATTTTAAGTTATTATAAAAGGCATAAAGTATAAAAATAATATTAGCTTTATTATTAAACTTAGGTATATTAAGTAATTAAGAATTAATTAATAAAGTAAATATATTATAAATTAAGGGATTTTTATAATACTTGCTTATTTATAATACTTGCTTATTATATATATTATAATTATTAAAAGCTAAGTATAAAGATTTAATTATTATCTATAATTAATTTTAGCTTATAATAAATATAATTATAAAGTATAATATCTAATTAAATAATATTTATAACTTTAATAAGATTAGCTTTCTTATAGATATAATTATAAGTAAAATAATTATTATAAGCTTAAAAAGGTATTTAAAGCTAAAATTAATATAACTTAGAAATTAGAAATAAATTATAATAATCTAAGTAATTAATATAAAAGATTAATAAATCCTATTATTTATTATTAATATAAGTTAATATTACCTTATTAATTAATATTAAGAAAATAACCTCTTAAGTAATTAAGTTATTATAATAATCTAAAATAATTAAATTAATAATAAGGCTAGTCTTAAGTAGCTAAAATACTTTAACTAATATATAACTAATTAATTAATTAATTCTTATTATCTCTTAATCCTTAATAACTATAAAAATCACTAATTTATTAAATTTAAGAGATATTATAAGAAGAAAAAGATTATCTAGCTTTATATATTACCTTATTCCTCTTATTTACTTTAGCCCCTTAATATTAAGTGCTTTAGGCTATTAAAGAAGGCCTATGGTTAAGAAATAAAGCATCTAATCAAATGCTCTATTACCTATATTTTAAAGACTAAGTTCTTTCTAGCCTTTTATATAATATATAAGGCTACTATAATAAAAAGAAATATCAGGGGGGCTTTTAAAGGAGCTAGCCTTATTCCCCTTGACCCAGAAGCTATAGTCTTAAAGCTTAATATGCAACTATAAACTCCAATGCCTACCAAGGAGGGGGTTAAACCCTCTACCCCTTGGGTCTCAAGGACCCCAAGGACTATGCTTAAGGCCAGATCTTAGTCTAAATACCTTAAAAGATGAATTAGAAGGTATTATAGTAGCTCCCTAGAGTTAATTATAGAGGCTATAAAGTCTCTTATGAAGGTAGTAAAGGGAAATATATATAAGATTATATTATTAAGGGCTAAGGTTAAAGACCTTTAAGAGGCAAATGAGATACTAAGTTGGCACTAGAGGGCAAAAAGGACTAGATTATAGAAAAGAGGGGTAATAATAATAGAAAAAGAAAGGTAAGTAATTAATTAAATAAATACTAATATATAGGTAATAGCTAAATTATTAAGATATAGTAGTTAAGAAAGATTAGCGCGACTAGGTATTTAGTATTATAGTATTTATAGCTAGCCTAGCTATAATATAAGGACTTATTAGATAGTAATTAAGATATCTAGGTAAAAGTATAGTAAGTAATTTTAATTAATTAGTTTATAGTATTTTTATAGTAATCTCTAGCTTAGAGGTTAGGATTTTTATTATATATACTTATTTATTATATAAGCTATATATATATATTAATATATTATAATTAATAAGTAATTAATTAGTTATTTTTTTAATATTATAAAGCTAAGAGAGAAATCCTTATAAATCTAAGTTAAAAATAAAATAATAAAAGATCTTTTTTTTTAATTTAAATAATTAATATAATTTTAAAATAAAATCTACTTAGGCTTAGGTATTAATATATTAATTATAAAGTATATTAACATATATAATAAGCATATGTCGCATGCAAGTATGCGTCGCATTTTTCTTAACCTCTCTTCTAGAAATAACAATAAAAATTCCATAAACTATCTAATTAATTAAAACTACTCACTATACTCATCTCTAGATATCTTAATCACTACCTAATAGGTCCTTGCATTATGCCCGGGCTTACCGCAGATACCATAATGCCGAATACCTTATCGCGCCGACCTCCCTTAACTACTACTCCTTAATAATTTAGCCACTACCTACGCATTAATATCCATCTAATCAATTACTTGCCTTCCTTCCTCTATTGTTATAACCCCTCTTTTCTATAATCAGGTCCGTTTTGCCCTCCGGCGCCGGCTTAGTATCTCATTTGCCTATCAAAGGTCTTAGACCTTTGCCCTCATAAGAGCCATCTCATGCATAACCGCCTTTATTCCCTTTGCAAGAGACTTTAATGCTTCAAGAATTAACTCTAGAGAGCTACTTTAGTGCCTTTTGATTTATCTTTTAAGGTATTCAGACTAAGATCTAGCCTTAAGCACGGTCTTTGGGGTCCTTGAGACCCAAGGGGTAGAGGGTTTAGCCTCCTCCTCGGTAGGCGTTGGAGTCCATAGCTGCATATTAAGCTTTGAGACCATAGTTTCTAGGTCAAGAGGAATAAGGCCAGCTCCTTTGAAAGCCCCCCTGATATTTCTTTCCGTCATAGTGGCCTCATGTGCTGCGTGGAAGGCCGGAAAGAACTTGGTCTTTGAAACGTGGGTAATAGAGTATCTGATCAGATGCTCTATTTCTTGACCATAGGCCTTCTTTAGTGGCCTAAAGCACCTGACGTCAAGAGGCTAGAGTAGATGAGAGGAATGAGGTGGTATATAAAGCCGGATGATCTTCTTCTCCTCATAATATCTCTCGAATTCGATAGAGTAGTGACTTTCGTGGCCATCAAGGATTAGAAGACGATAGCGACTATTTGATCGCTTGGCTGTGCATCGGTCAAAGTGCTTTAGCCACTCTAGGCCGGTCTCATTATCGGTCTAGCTATTTTGAGTCGTTGTAATAGCCTAATCGCCCGGGAGGTTGCTATCTTGGTACTAATTGGCGAGGTGATATTGGCCCGCGCTAATGATGAACGGCTGGATCGCCTGGCCTTCCGCATTGATCGCCTAGATAACTATAATCTATTCCTGGTTTCCAGGCTGCACTGATTTCGGCTTTAAACGCCTTTCTGAACCTATGACGACCATTCCGCTTATAATCATACCCATAAGAAAGCTAGTCTCATCAAAGTTATATAGATCATCTGATCGGATGCTATACTTCGCGATTGTGCTCCCCACGAGCTAAAACTAGTTGCGGATAATTATTAGGTCTTCGCATTTGGCTCTCTGGTAGTCGTATTTGCGAAAAAAACGCGTCTTAAGCTCTAGGTGTCGCTTAATGAAGTTATGAGCCTAACGCGTGCCAATAGGTGGCGCATCGCAGTCGGCAAGCAATTAATCAGCCATTTCTTTTATACCACGAAGCCGGGGGGGAAATCCTCGCGAATCTAGGTCGAGAATAAAGTGCTTAAGGATCTATTCCTCTAGATCTGATAGTCGACGTGATTGAGGGATCTAATCAGATCGAGATTGAATGCCTTGCCTACGGCGGCGTAGCCTATGCTCAGAGACCATATAGAGCTTTGCAGCGCGTCGGACGCTTAGATTTGGTTTATTTTGAAGGGCCTGAAGGGCAAGAAGGGTTCTAGCTTCTATAGAAGTAGCTGACATCATAGGTGGTTGAGAATCAATTGATTAAATGAAAAGGTTGGTATAGGAGGGAAAAGTGCGACGCATACTTGCATGCGTCGCATGCTTATCATATACGTTATAATTAACTTTATAGATCTTTATAATGTATTAAAGACTAAGATTTAGCTAAATTTAATAGGCTTAAAGTGCTAAAAGAATTCTAGCTTTAGTATTTAATTAAGGCATTATAAAGGATTAAGAATTAATTAATTAAATAGAGAAGATATAAGTTAAGGGATTTTTATCTAACTCACTTGACTATCTGACTCACTATACATATATATTATTATAAATTAAAATCTTTTATATCACAGCTATGATATAGGCCAGGCGGGGAATACTGGCAGAATAATCTAACTAAGCCAAGGGACCATAGGGACCAAGTTTCATTCCTCTTAGTCCAGAGACTAAGCCTTAAGCACTTCGGTCTTACCCTAGACCAAAGCCCAGAACCATTGGCACAAGAGTACCGTTCATAATCACTATGGTTGCTGGTGATATCAAGCTGAGCGGTGCCGACGACCCCGCTGCTGCCTGGGGCGACTTTGCAGGCTCAGACGATGAGGGCGATATCGAGGATGCCTCTGAGCCACCGGAACGATATGAACAGGGCATCTACTATCCTATCTGCATCGGAGAAGAACTTGCGGACAGGTATCGCGTCGAGCACAAGCTAGGTCACGGTGGCTTCTCGACCGTCTGGATGGCACATGACATGCTCAACGACCGGGACGTCGCTCTCAAAATCATGGTGCCCGGGGACTCAGGAGAGAGGGAATATGATATGCAGAACGAGGTCATCAGTGCCGTGAAGGATACTTCCCGCCTCTTGACGTACCATGAGACCTTTCTCCTCCGCGGCGCCCACGGTTCCCATCGGGTCCTTACCTTTCCCTTGCAGGGCCCAAACCTGCGAGACCATGCGCATCGGACTTCTGCTGCCGCCCGTCGGTCAGCTGCAAAACAACTACTGCAAGCTCTGAAGGCCCTACACGATAGCGGAATTATGCATCAGGGTGCGTAGCGTCTGGTACTGCACTATGAGCCTCATCGAAGCTGACGTACGCTGCAGACCTGAATAGCGCCAACGTAATGTACAATCTTCGTCCTCTCCAGGCCGGCAGCACACTGGCTATTAAGTACGAATATCTCGGGCGCCCCCTGAAGATGCCCCTGCCCCTGCCTCGACCGCTGTGGAAGGAGGGTCAGCTCGTCATGCCAATGAAGCCTCACGAGAGCCTTATAGGAGAGACCATATCGCTCGGCGACTTTGGCCTGGCCGCCAAGTCCGGCACTCTGGTAGAGCAAAAGGTCCAGTCGCCTGCCATTTACTGTGCTCCGGAGCGTTTACATAACACAAATCCGAGCCTTGCCTCTGATATGTGGAGCTATATGTGCATTTTTGCTGAGCTCTACCTGGGCTTCCCCCTGTTCTATGGCGGCGCGCATTCTTCTGTGATCGACTTTATGGTTAAAACCCTAGGACCCCTCCCGGAATCTTGGAAGGTTTCCTACATGGGTGACGGGCAATGCGATCAGTCATGGTATGATCAGGGCAGAAGGCCGGACCCTAGGCTGGCCCTTGAAGCGAAGGTTACGTGCACCCGAGATGACATTGGCCTAGAAGAGCAGCGGCTTATACTCTCTATATTACAGAGAGGTTTATCATATTCGCCTGCGTACCGTTGGACAGCAGGGCAGCTTCTAGAAGATGCTTCCTTCAAGGAGCTAATGGGAATGTATGGACTCTAGGGTTATACGGCAATACTTAAAAAGATATATGTATTAAAAAGATAAGAGGTGACTCTTAGAGTCTGGTAGAATTGGGTTTTCATGGCGATAATGTTCCTTTCCATTACGGCGTAGTGACGATTCGTCATCACGACTCGTCCAACAGACATCTGCGGCTCCGTGCCTGGCGAGGGGCGAGACCAAACTTGCTTCTATTTGACACGGAACAAATAGAATTCATCGCCAATTAAAACACTCTACATTTGCTGTCTACACCGCCTTTGAACATACCATTCATCTTGCAGCTCACGTCTTGGTCCCCCCGTTCTGCTCGTAAACCACCTCAAGCTCATCCAGCCGCTGGGCAATCTCGTTCCCCTCCTGCTGAAGGAAACTCCGGCGCCGTTCGTCCAGCTCTCTATGATTCATATCGTCTAGAGTAGCTTGCTGTCTGTCCATTAGATCATCCATCTCGGCCAAGGCATCGTGCCGCCTAACCCCTCGACGAGCGCTTCTGCAAATGAGCTCGCCTCCTCTGGCGCGGCCCATCAAGTCAGCCATTGTTCTTGGTTGCTCTGCACTCAAAATTATTATGAAGCGAGCCAAGAAGTGCCTAAACTTTGACTATGAGGAGGCCAGCTGGAATATGGAAGTCCTCCATCGACTTCTACACGGCATGTTCAGACAACCCAAATCGGCTGTTCCGGAGCCCTTCGACTTCATGCTATGGTACGTGAGACTTGGTAGAGCCTCTTATCGTCCCATACGATTGATTATTATCTAGTACTACCGCCAGACCGCACAGAGCATACCTCCCGCGTTCTATAAGGCAAAAGATGGTTGATTTATGCGTTTTTGATGACTCCGGTGTCGATGTCCGAAAGGTTCGCTCGCAGCACCATCACCCAGACAGTGAATCACACGGAATATAGTGCTCTTCAGCTAAGCCCAATTGTTTTGAGCATTGAGACTAAGCGACCTGGGAAAGATCTAGACGTGGCACAGGTATAGATGGGTGTATGGCATGCAGCGCAGTAGAAATTTCTCCGATCCGCCGTCGAGGTCGTGGCCAGATCAAGACAGCCCGAAGGAGCATCTGAGGAGGCAATTGCTGACGCTGTGGAAGGCCTCCTGACCGAACTAGGCTTCCTCCCGGGGGTCATCATCCAGGGGCACCACTGGTACTTTGTTTTTTCCACTCTCGAACCCCATACAACAGAACTTGAGGATGGAACGAACGTTACTGCTCACCGCACCATCCTATGGACTGAGCAGGAATTCGGTTCTACCCAGAGCATGCTCAAGATGTATCAGATTGTTGCTGGCCTTCGTCGTTTGTCTAAATGGGCCCAGGATGTATACGTGCCTTGGTATCGAAAACATGTCCTTGGGGGCCGGACTTTGAATTAGTGGTTAGGGAGGGACTGTATGATCAGTGCTGCCCTCAGCTTAGGTGCAGTCGCGATGTCTGTTTCTATCCCTTCCAACACAGACCATCTCTTGCGAAGAAAGATGTCAAGAAGAGCAGAGTTTAATATTATTATCTGCAATGAAAAGTCCGCGTGACATGACAGTCTCACTCCCAGCCAATGAATTGCCCAATGCAGCTCCGACGCTCTTTCATCGATGGGTAGTATGGATGACGGGGCCGGAAAGCGCGGACGGCGTGATTGTTGAGGGGGCTTAGGAGACTGGGTAATAAGAGGACTAGGCCCGCAGCCCATAGACGTAGTCCATACCACCCGAGGAGAGCTATGCGCTTGGATTCAGGATGACTGCAAATTTGTTCGTGACTCCCCCAAAGATGAGAAATCTCGAAGGTTTCTTTTGGTTTTCTGCACGTGCTGGAGGGATTTCAGAGATAGTCCCATGCTACGGTCAAAACGATGAGCAATCCCAAGTCCTTGGCCTCCTGATTTCCTACCTAAATGGGATGAAGGCATGCGTCGGGCAGGTCCGACTAGACCACTTTGGTCCACCTTTTGCACCAGACCCTTCGCAGAGTCTATATCTTAGCTTTAAATATCCCAAGGTGGGATATCCCTACGTTGCGGAAATTAGATCATCTACCGTACCGTTGAACAGTACTCTTATTTCGTGGTTTGAGGTGCAGTGGAGCGGCACGATAGAGTGGTGGTCTTCTTTTCCACAGTGTCAAGTTTGGCAAAATGGCCGCTCGAATCCGACTACTAAGTCAGTGTAGCACCAAATTTATTAGTTTTATATGCAAGACGATTAGACACCTGTCCAAGTAGCGTGATCCTGGCTCGGTCGGATCAGTAAGCAGGGAGATCGAACCATCCGGCGGTTGCTGGTGGTCGGAGCGACGGCAGTTGTTCGGCGGGCACGTCTGGATGCACCTTTATTTCCATGGATCGCACGGATGCTGGAGCGGAAGCCCGGAAGGTTAGTGTCGGTGGCGATCGCGAGCAAGACCCCGCGGATCGCGTGGGCACTCCTCAGGCGGCGGGAGGAAATGCATCGGCCGAGAGCGGCCTGAAAAAATACCGTTCGGCCTCAGCGGCCGGGCGGGGAAATGAAGGACTGAGTTGTAATGGCGAACCGGTTAGGCCGGGGATGGAGTGATTCGAAGACCGGGTGAATACCAGCACCTCCTGAGTGCCCCTGAGTTAGTATGGATGGTGGTGGTGGTCAAACTCCAGAACCCACTGCTAAAATCCGCTCCTCCGTCAGCGGACATCTATAAAGGTGTCACCATGCTCTTGAAGCTTTGTGATACTTTTGGGTTTCTCGAATAGTCCATCTAATTTCACAAGAACAGTTGTTTCCCAGAAAATGTCTACCTCACGAGAATCAAGAATCCTTATCATCGGCGCAGGCTGTATGGGCCTCACGACCGGCTATCATCTCACTCTCGCAGGCGCCAAGGTTTCATTCCTTGTCCGCCCGCATCGCCAGCAGGATCTCGAACGGCCTCAGCTTCTCTATTGCTATGACGATGATCAGCTCAAAGAATACAGCGACTACTTCGTAATCACCAACCCGTCGGCAATACTTGAGGCGGCGTACGATGTCATTATCGTTACGCTGGACGGCGCCGTGTTGCAAAGCCAGGAAGGGCAGAGCCTCGTCAAGACGATCGGGGACGCCGTTCGCGGAACTGATACGAAGGTTCTTCTTGGTGGTGTCTTTTTCGACTCGAGACATTGGTTCTTGCGGTGTTCGGGCTTAAAAGATGACCAGGTGGCCAACGGCTCCCTAGGTTTTGTTGCATATGGACCCCAGGCAGTGACGCTACCAATCCACCCTCCTACCGACGAGAACCTGCTCGCAAAGGCCGATGTTGCGTACACAGATTGCACGGGAGCAGGCTTCGTCTTAGAAGACAGCATCCCGTCCTTCTCCAGCAGCTTCGCAGCGCTATATAACCGATGCGGAGTTTCGACCTGCGTCGTCCGGCCGCATATGGAAAGCGCTCTTACGATCTACCCCTTGTTTGCCCTGTTCGCCGCGTTCGAGCTGATGGGCTGGCCGGAATTCGAGGACATCGACACCAATTCACCTCTCTGGACCCTGGCAACCGCGGCATTTCGTGAAATCCAAGCGCTCAGCGTCAATGGAGAGGCCGGTCGTCAGGGATCGCAGGCGACTACTGCAGAAGGTCTTGCTGGCATGCTCAGGGGATTGGGGGAGAAGCTGCTCCCGCTGGACTTACAGGCATTCTTCCGCTATCATCATGGAGGCAAGGTCAAAAATCAGGACCACATGCTGCTGCAGGGCTGCATCTCACAGGGGGACTCTGAGGGTAGGCCTCTGCCCGCGGTTCAGAAGTTGCTCTATGCCGCCGAACATGACGGCGCGGGCCTTTGATGGTAGCATATCCCGAGACGAGTTGCGAGACGGGAGCTGTGACAGTAGTAATTCACTAATATTTCGCTTTAAAACTTGATTTACAAGTATTTGCTTCTACCTTCGGTTTCGCGACTCTTTGTATTCCCAAAGAACAGCCACCAATCATAAACTCACTAGCAAACAGCCCCTGGGCAGCCAAGAGTTGTTCCATAGCGAGATCCACTGACATCTGCCAAGTTGAGAATTGCATTGACAATACCACCGATACTTTCTCCAGCAATCATGCCCGCGGCGACGGGAAACAACAGTGCGGCAGCAGAAACTGGCTTGCGCCGATTCCAAAGGTGTGCCACTAAACCACCAACCAGCATTGCAATGCCGTACTGGATCCCAGGCACGAGAATGCCCAGGCCCACCATGGCCATGTTAGGGATGCACGCTGCGAGGAGGGGATGGTTGGAGTGAGCGGCTCGGTGACGAGCGATGTGGACAAGGCAAGCAAAGGCTGAGGCCGAGATAGCGAAAACCCATGACGATCGCGGGATTGGGAACTCTGGCTGGATAATGGAACTGCCGATGAGGGTATAGGACGCTGCTGAGGGGGCCGCGAACTCGCAGGTAGCTGCCATGGAGGCGTCGAGGATGCAGGGATAGGCGCGGCTGAAGACAATGAAAAGGCCCGGGCTGAGAAAGATGGAAGGCAGACAACCCAACAGCTGGCCATACCACTGATCCCGCTGAGGAGTACCAAGGAAGAGGCCGATCTTGAAGTCCGTTGTCATCTCGCACACCTGCTGCGCTATCGTGCCAGCTACGCCGCCTGACGCCAGGTTGCTCATCATCTTTTGATTGACGCTCTCTGCCGAAGAGCGAGTGATTCCTCCAACGATAAGCTGGGATGAGCTGGATACGAGGGCTATTGGGCTTGTCCCTGTCTGGCCGGTACACTGGACGGCGAGGATGGCAAAAAGGGCGCCCATTATGAGGGTCAAGATGGCAAGTCCCACATTCATGTCCTTCATACGGATGAGTGTCATTAGAATACCATAGAGATAACAGAGCAGCTAAGATTCAGAGTAGGGTGGGGGAACACGTACGTATTGTAAGGCTAGGATAATGCATGAGAAGACAGCAGCTGCGAATGAAAAGGCAAGCCACTGCCACGCCTTGACTAGACCGTTAATGGGTACTGGCTCGCGATCCCTACTGGGGCTCTCGGCATTTCTTAAGATCCACGGGTTCTTCCTCGCGAAGTCGAATTTCAGGAGTCCCTGGCTCACTTTCTTGATGAGGCTGGAGTAGGCAATGGAGCTCGACTTTGCGAGCAACCTCCAATGACATAAGACATCTGTCATGCTTGCCGTAATCATGACCATGATAGTCGGCCATTGCAGCCAGTACCGCGGGGATGGGGCACTGATGAGGTCCGGGGAGCTCAGCGATTTGTAGGCAATGAGGTCTGGGTAGTCTGGGAGGTATGGCATACCAACGGCAGTGCCATACGAGACGAGAACAGGGCCAATGATGCCGAAGCCGAGAACGTACCCCAGCAGCCATGAGCACGAAGTGTTCAGGTTAACCAGCATTCCGGTCCCAATGAATGCAGGGGTCCACTCAACCACGACAAAACCCCAGTTGACAGCAGAGACAGCGGACTTGACACCCCATGCGTAGAACCACCAGGAAATGTACCAGTCCCAGAGAATTCCCTTTGCGTACTGAGTAATGACTGTCCAGATCAGCGAGGCAACCAGGGAAATGCCAATCGCGTAGAAGGATCTCTTAAACGAGGAGTCCTTGGTGTTCAAGTGGATCGCCCTGATGGAACCTGCAACGGCCACCGACGTGGGAAAGACGAGGTTGAGGTCTCTTGCCATGCGGACGATGAATGCATGGGCAAATGGGATGCTGATGGCAGATCCAAAAAAGGCAGCCGCAGCAGTGAGTGTCACCAACCGCCAGTATTCCCCCTGGACGTCCCGACCCATGACACCGAGGCGGATCATGGCGGGCACGGCTGAGATGAACGGGGTGCTCAGACCCCCAGTCGCAGTCGCCACCGTCTGGATGATGTTGTGCTCCTTGGGTCCGAACGCACCGCGCAGCAGCGGTATGTAAATCAAACGAGAGCATAGCTGTAGGAAGGCAAAGCCGAAGACGGTGGCAAACATATTGGCATCGTTGGAAAGGCCGACTTTAAGACCTGTAAGAAGCAGGGTGATCAGTAATTCATTTTCTTTTCTTCTTTCCTCTTTTTCAATTTCCTCTCTTTTTTCTTTCTGCGATTCCCCCTAGATATGTACGTATTCGATAGTTTTTTCAAGCTAGGAGAAATAGAAATAAAGTATTGTCTCACCCAAGTAGATGTTGCTGGCATTCACCAGCCCGCCCAGCAGCCAGCCGGCCAGGACCGCCCGAAACGTCAGAGGCCGTGGCTCATCGGGGAGAAGGGGATGCTCAGGGAAAGGAACGAAGAGGTCGACTTTCACGAGGTCAAGGTTCTCGGGAACTTTGATGATTTCCCCGACCTCAACGTCTCGCTTAGGACTCAGCTCGATATCAGCCCCAGCACCAGCCAATTCTGTGGTCTTAGCCGTGGCGACTTGTGGTTTCGATGGCCCGGAGCCGGGTGCCGCGGCTGCAAGGTCGGGTGGAGAAGACATGATGATCTGAGAGGGTTTAAGAGATAGATTGTGTTTGTCACTCCATGGATGGGGGCTAGATTCGTTCTTTTATCATCGAGGGACAGCGCGGGCGATAGCAGTATCTCTTCGGTTGCGTCCTTGGGTCTAGGGAGATGGAAGGTGATGGTCGATAAGCGGCAGGTGACAGATGGCGGTAAGTTGGTCAAAAGAGGAAATTTACGCACCCATCGACATGGGTTGGTGATAACTATGATCGACGCTAGTGTTGCAACCTGAAAGTGCGGGGTAGTCAGGGGGCTTATCGCGGGGGCGCAGGCGTAGCTGAAGAGGGCTATTCTCATATTGCGAAAAGGCGAGGTGCATGCTCTGATGCTGGGTAAGTGTTCAGTAGGCACTACATTGATATGACCGAGAAACTGATGGGACCCGAAAGATTTCAATATTTTGGAAAGTATGAATATAAAAGGAAGTATCAATTAATGCACTGATATCTAGCAAGTATAACAACGGTCTCTATCATAGCCACGATCTTTTAATCCAACTATTGATGAGCTTCAGCAACTCTTCCCCCTTATCCATCGGTGCCAAGTGACCGGCGTTATAAATCTCAGCATAAGTCAGCGGCCCAAAAGACTTGCCCCTTCCGGCAGCTCTAACGCCGAGATACCAGTCATGCAAAGGCCTAAAGCGGAAAAACGGTTGGCCGTACCAGGCGAGACCCTCATCGATCATGCGGCGATGTCCAGCGGCGTGAGCGTACAAGTCGCTGTCGCCCACATATACAAGTACACGGATGTTCTAAATGGTCGTCACATTAGAATAGGGTCTCAGAGCCACTAGAGACTAGGTGTAAAAGTGAACGGGTCACAAACCTGATCGAGCAGATAATTGACGTAGGTATCACTCCGTTTCCAAGTATCTCCCAGTTCGTCCCATATTTGCAGGACTTCTTCGGAAAGCGCAAGGTATGGGCCATTAGGTGCTACCCCAAGAGCATCCTTGACGGCAGGCGTGGTCATGTACTCGGAAATGTGATCGATGGCGCTATAGCAGAGCGGCGGGTTATCGCAGGGGGATTTGTAATTGAAAGGGTTGAGACCCAGCTCCTCCACAAGGAAATCCGTGATGCCATTGCACTTCTTCTGGGCCGTCATGCATTCTTTGGACAGCACGCCCTCTGTCTCGCACGCAATCATGTTTTGGCTGCACCACAGCGCGAGCGGTGCCCATCCTTCGCACTGGCTGGCGTTGAGGATGGGTTCGTGGCCGGAGCAGGCAGTCTCAAATATGCCGGGATTCTGGTACGACTGCCGTAGGAGGCCATTGCCAATCATGATGCCCTTTAGATTAATAGACTTGGGGCCGGGAGCCGAAGGGAACAATGACAGTGGGAACTGCTTTGACAATCGTGAAGCCGAAGAAGACGAGGCCGATTGGGTCTTAACAATGCGTTCACCCAGTGCGGATACCCATGCGCCACCATATGACTCGCCTGCAATGTAAAAGTCGCGGTCAGCCAGCTGAGGGAACGCGGTGAAGAACTGAGACAGAAACGTGTGCATGGCCGTCGTCGCGTTGTGTAGTCCACGGGGAATCGTCGGAGCGTACGAGTATCCCACGCTCGCAGGCTGACTATGTATGGAACGTGGTAAGCATCACTACGCTTACATGTTTTTGCAATCGCATAAGTTCATCACTTACTCAACAAATAGGAGTGTTGCGTTGGCGTTCCAGCCGTACGGATTGTCCACCGTGTATCCCCCATCAGGAGAAATCAAACACGGCCCCAATTCCATAAGGTTACCCAGACTTGCCGACGAGCCACCAGGACCGCTACAGATGGCAGTAGAGTTAGATCAATGCACGCTTGAATAGCAACGAACTGACTTACCCAGTCATCCAAAGAATGACAGGGTCGGTGGCCGCGTCATTCTTGCTCTCGAACAGCCAAAAAAACAAGTGCGAGTCGTCTGAAGAGTCGATGAAGCCCGAGACGCCAGGGGTCGAAGAATTGCACACACTCGCCGTGTCGTTGCCAAGGCGGAGGGAGAATGAGGGCTGGTGGCCAACTGAAGGAAAAGTGAGGGCAGATGGGACCAACGGCGTGGCTGCAGCCATCATAGATAGCGCCAACGCAAGCGTTGTCGGCAAGTTCATGCTGATAGTCGGCGATGGAGAGGTTGTGTTATCTCAAAGCCGGGTTTTATCTGCCAATCCATGAACAGCGCACGACTCGAGCGGCTTTGTAGCTGGCAAGGTCGGAGACTAGAGGGCAAGGGCGCTCACGACCACCTCATTGGGATTAGTTTCGAATAATAAACCACAGCGGTAATATTACCGAATTAGGTGTCCCAAGATGCTGTACGCTCGATTTAATTAGCAAACTTGCCCTTCCCATCAGCAAGACAGCGCCGCACAAGCACTATCTGATATCGTTCAACGAGGATGCGCCACCTCTTAATCTTTTCACTTGCCTGCTTGGCCAGAATTTGGGCGTTAGCGGTTGATTGTGATGGTGGGTGCTACCAGAAGCCCCTGGTAGAACACGGCCCTCATGTCTCCAGCCAATTCAACCTCCGGCAACAGAGCGAGGTGCTCTGCGATGCCGGTTCCCGTCAGTGGACGGGCACGGTTGATGTAGGCCCCGGCAAGTCAATGTTCTTTTGTAAGTCTTCCCTGGTAGCTGTGGATGTATCTTGCTGAATCCCTTGGTACTTAAGGGTACTTTGAAAGCCGCAACAATCCTGAGACCGATCCGGTGGTGCTATGGATGAGTGGGTGAGGCGCACCATCAATTAATCCTGATATTTGTTGTGCTTGTATGAATGAAACCGCTGATCGAGTATACTGCAAGAGGGCCTGGCGCCACCGGCGAATTTGGCCTGTTTAAGGACATTGGGCCTTGTGCTGTAAATGAGGATGGCAACTCGACGAGGAGAAATTTTCATTCTTGGACAGACTCGGCCAATGTCATCTTTATCGAGTGAGTAACAAATGAAGAACATGATTTGCAGGGGGCACTAACACACCATGGTAAGCCAACCCGTGGGCATTGGGTTTTCAGCCATCGCAAATCGATCTAACATGGCCGTCGATCTCCACGCCGGCGCCCAGGACCTGTACGCCTTTCTCGACATCTTCACTACCAAGATCTTCCCGGGACTCACTAGCCGCGAATGGCATATTGCAGGCGAGTCCATGGGCGGTCACTACACCGTCGGCTACACACAGTACATCACCTGGCGACAAGCGGAGCTGAGCCCTGACGCACCGAGGCTCAACATCGTCTCCGTCATAGCTGTCGACGCTTACATCGATATCTCACGCCAGGCTGCAGGCTACTACGACTTCTTTTGTACCTCCTGGAATGGAGAGGGCCAGCCGCCGCTGATGAACCACACTGCATGTACCGAGATGGCTGCCGCGGTACCCGAGTGCGAGAGGCTGGGCGCCTTGTGCAGGGAAACGTATGACGTTCACGTATGCGCTATGGCGGGGGAGCTCTGCAACGAGAACGTGGGGGCTTACTATCTTACTGACGTGAAGCCCGGGGGCTGGAATCCTTATGACAGTAAAGCTTTTTTCGTACTTCCAAGTTTGCCTTGTTCCAATGGCAGCTAACTATCACTAGGCCGCGAGCAATGCATACGTCCTCCGCTGTGCTCCGACTTGGACGGTGGACCGGCACTGAAGTTCCTTAACCGACCCTGGGTGCAGAGACAACTCGGGGTCGATACTCCGTTCGAGCTTATTGACTTCGACGCCGGCGAACGATGGTTCAATTCCATGGCCATTCATCTACCAGTTACGCGTGAGATGACTTGGCTGCTTGACAACACAAACATTCGTTTCCTTTTCATTAACGGGAACAATGATATTATAATGTGAGGCATTGTCTCTCTGGCGGAAAAGAATCAACCGGGAAAAACCGAGCCAAGAATACTATGCTAACGTTCGTCACAAGTAACACACCCGGTCAGATCCGCCTTCTTGAAGAGCTGCCTTGGCATGGACAAGCCCTCTACAGGAGCCAAAAGTTCGAGCCTTGGTATTTTTCCAACGGAGAACTGGTATCGAATGCCGGAGGTACCATGGGCGGTCAGCAGAAGGGTGGTGGCCGCCTGAGTCTCTTCACCGTCGACGAGGCTGGGCATATGGCACCTGCGCATCAGCCGGAAGCTGTAGGCGCCGTAGTCAAATTCTTTCTCCGCCAGAGGTAGTCGGTCGCTAGCTGTCTGGAGCCAAATCGGAAGAGTAACGAGGTTCCAACGAGGTGGCTGGAAGCCAATCACTGGGCAGATAGGAAGTACATTGATTCTGATACCCTTATAAACTGTTGCCCTAGTTGTCCCTCCCATGTCCTGTTTCGAGATGACAGCCTAGCTCCTTTTTCCTCAAGCTTAATTGAGACTGTATCTTATGCAAACTAGCAAAAAATAGCCAAAAGGCCAAACACCCGGCAGTGAAGGGGGTTATTAAAAACATCAGGTGTATCACTCCTCAATAATCGCTTCGCCCTCCTCGCATATAGGCACGCAGTCGCTGAAGTAGCTTCCATCAGCCTCCTTCCCTTGCAGTATCAGGTGCTCGTCCGTATCGGTGGCGTAGATGGTGTCTCTATCCGCGTCCAAACTGTGCGTGCTTCCGACGAGGAAGACCACACGCCCCCGGGCAACCTGGCGCCATACCGCCCGGTTCATCAGCTGGGACATTCTCACCGGCATAGTCGTGTCCTCGAAGGAGACACCGGTCGCACCGAGTTTCTCTAGGAAGTTGTCGACAGAGAGTAGCACGCTCTTATCGCCGCACCGAAAGGTGGAGAGGTAGAGTGCCTGCGCAATGCCCCTTCGGTACTTGTTTCGGCGGACACACTCGGAGGGGTCGAGGCCCGCGGCGACGCGGAAGAGGAGACGCAGCCAAGATGCGGCTCGGGAATTAGAGGCTGGGAGGGGGGGCGATGGGACCGCCGATGCCGGTTCAGCAAGTTGTCGGAGAAGAGCCTCATCGCAGAAGATCTGTGCGAGGGCGTAGTTTGCACATGCCATTGCTTGGTTGTGAGTCTCGAATCTCAAGGGCTCGGTGCTCTCCGGCCCGAGCCACATGTCGCCTTGAGAGTCCGCCTCTAGTGCCTCGATGATTTCTGGGGTTTCTAGGGTGGCCCCGCAAGCTTGTAGCTGTCGCCCAAGAGATCTGAGTTCCTCATACAGCTCGTCTTCTGTGAGCACTGCTTCATAGCACTCACCGGGTGGTCTCCCCTGATCATCATCAAGAAACGGTACGTCTTGCATGATGGACCACCATTGATGCGCCTTTCTCAGCATCTCCTCATTAGAGATACCTCGAATTCGAGTGCAGCGGTACAGCAGTACGCGAGAGCTGATGAGGAACGCCTTGGTGCCGATCAGGGTTATCAGCTCCGAGGGCACAGCCATAAGCCTCTCCAAATCCGCAAACAGGAGGTCTGTCCTCGATTCTGCGCCAGATGGACGGAAAGGTGCCCGCATGGCCAAGTTGAAGGCCCGCAAGTGCAATGCTGCACGCAAGAAGTTCAGTCCAAGAGGCTGCAATAGTAGCGCATCTTGATTAGCGACGATCATCGATTCGAGGCTGCTGATCTGCCGACGGAAGTCGCCAATAGTCCCTGTTTCCATCTGATAGTAGGACAAGAGGATCCCCACTGCCACAGTGGCACACAATGACACCGACGTGTCTTCTCCGACGGTCGAGAGCGCTTCCGAGGCGTATTTCTGGGCATCGACCAAACGGGACCATTTTGGAACCCATATTGCGCCCTTGCAACCCTGCCGAGCCTCAAAACGTCCCTCTACGCTGGCAAGACTTCCCGCGGCGACAGCCATTGCCGCTAGTCTCACAGGCTCGGCGGCAAGGACGGCTTGTTTCAACGAGTCGAATGGCCCTGGGAGAACGTCGACCACATGGACCATAAAGTGTGCGAGATAGATTCGATCACCGGCTGGGAGTCTGGACAGGCGTGGTGGATGTGATGACTGGGCTGAGCTTAGGTTGTGCAATGAGCTCTGCTGGAGCTGGTTAAGGGGAGACGACATCGATGTTCTGTCAGTGCGAGGGGACACCACGCTCTCTAGGCAGTCCAGAAGGGACTGGCCCAGGCCTGCGACATCAACTAGCGCTTCCGACATGGGGGTTAATTGGTTGTGTGGCGGAGACTCCGTCTCTAAAGTATTGGGTTGGCAATAATCAAGCTCAGATGGCCATTGGATGCCAATTGTTGCTCCAACGCAGGTTGGGAGGATGCTTAGAGCTTCTGGGCAGTACGCCTCCGTCACATCCCAAGCGCTTCCTGGGTCCCAAATATCGTGAAACATGCCGCGCGGATAAATAATGCCATTGGATGTACCACTTTCCGTTACATCAGGAGTGTCGTTGTTGCTGGGTGGGCAGGGTGCGAGGATGGCATGCGGCAAGGTAGAGCATCCAGACACGAGCTCCGGAGTGTCTGAATCCCACTCGGGAGACTTCTCGTACGGCCTGAAGCGATCTGGCTCACCTGTGGCACGGTCATGTGCTGACTGTGGACTATCGCGTGCGATGTTGTCGGCCAGGGTGTCCTGGGGAGTCTGCAAAGCGGTATCTGGCAACGACCTGGTTTCGGGGTCTTGCTGAGGGGGAGGCTCAGGAACGACGGAAGGGCCCGACGAAGGTACAGGCTGTTTGACCTTCACAACCTTCCGGGCGACCCATCCGTTGACATTACGGAACTCGAAAGTGTCGCCATACTCACAGGTGGCTCCCCGGCGGGCACAGCGGTGGCAACTGGGCTTTTGCTCATCACACTACCAAGCGTTAGCGGATCGCTGCAGCTGTAGATGAGGCAAGGGGAAGTAAATCAAATTTGAACCTTTCGTCTCCTTTGCCTACATGGCAGGCAGCCAGAACGAGTTCTGGTGATGTTTGTTTTCCGGGACCGGGGTGCGGCTGGACCGTACATGCTTTGGGGGTGGAGGGGGGAGGGATCAAGCGAGATGGCAGAAGACTCCCACTATAAGCCAATGGACCTTCTATGGATGGACGCAGACGACTAAGATGGGGAAGTCAAGACGAACTCAATAGTAGGGGTTTGTTGAGGTTACGTTGATGGAAAGCAAGCGGGGGATGGGGAGGATCCTCAGAAGCGGGGGCCTCGAGACTCGCCGTTTATCCCAAACGGGCAAGTTAACCGCCCTTCTCCACTACTCCAGATAAGGCCGACTTTGTACAAGGCTTCTTTTTACTTAAAGCGTTCTTCGTACAGTGACTACAGTCCATCATGCCATGGGCTGGTGCTCAACACCACACCACAACGAACAAGATGCTTCTGCCATCTGAGCACGGTTTAACTCCTTATCCGTCCAGACCTGCAGCTGGCCTTGGCCAGTCCACGATGCCAAGTGGATCAGTCGAAATTACGTTTGCCCCGTCTAAGCGGGCTCTTGAGACCTTCAGACACGGCAAAGCGGCCGACCTCATGGACGAGTTCAAGGACTGGCCAAGGTATGACCCCAAAACCGCGCCTGGTGGGCTCATCGACTTGTCCGGGGCCGAGAACCGTCTCATGGAGGACTGGGTGGCGCGGTATGTAGACGACGAAATGCGAGGGCTCCAGGTGGCCGCATGCCTCTCTTACGGTGCCATGTTCGGTTCCCCAGGCCTGCGCAAGAATATGGCTGCCTTCTTTAACCGTTACTTCAATCCTAGAGTCCCTATAATGAGCGACGACATCTTGGCCACCAACGGTGTCACGTCGCTGATAGAGTTGGTGGCATGGACTATATGCGATCCGGGGGAGGCAATTCTCTATCTTACGCCAACCTTCTTTATGCTGGACTACGACCTTTCTTCCCGGACCGACGTCATCACCTTGCCAGTTACTACGAGCGGCTTGGCTGACCCCTTTGGCGCTACGGGTGCGGATGAGCTCGTGCAGGTTTTAGAAATGGCTGCTAATGCGGCTGAGTTGTCGAGAGTGGTCCGCTGCCGCGCTCTCGTCATATGCAACCCGTCGAACCCACAGGGTCGATGCTACGCCTCAGAGACGTTGCAGAAAATGGCAGACTGGTGCACGATTCGAGGCATGCATCTTGTTGCTGACGAGATCTACGCAATGTCACAGGTTGAGGCTTACAGTGACGGACACCTTCAGCTGGATCGCTTTTCCTCAGTGTTGAGCATTCCAGGAGGACATGGGCCATTGCAGAATGTTCACTCACTCTACGGTATGAGTAAAGACTTTGGCATGGGTGGCTTGCGCGCCGGATTCCTCGTCACGCGGAACAAGTTGTTGCGAAAGGCAGCCAGCAGGGTAACGTATGTATTTCGATCCCCCACTCCCGCCTATCCTTCACCTGAGTTGACTTGCTATGCAGATGGTTTACCTGGGTCACTAAATTTTCGGATCTTTTTATCACGCAATTCATGAGCCGTCTTGACTTGGTCAATGACTATCTAGTGGAGTATCACATACGACTTGCCGCGGCCTACAATCGAACGATGAGTGCGCTCAACTTGCACAGAATCCCGTTCCAACCTGGGAACGCTGGGCTATTCATCTTTATCGACCTCAGTCAGTGGCTCCGCTACTTTCGAGGATCGCATACTACGATGAGCACCACGATTGCCGCGAGATATGTGCCAGGCCAACCCAGCAGAGAGATACAGCTTTGCAAGTGGCTGGCGGGCGGCGGCGTTTTTATAAACCCTGGGGAGGTGAGTACAAACAAGACAAATTTCCAACCCTCTCGTTACAATACATCTGCGTTACTTTGATTATGTGTTAACTCGACATGCAGTTCGCGGGGTCTGATCGTCCGGGTCTCTACCGTCTTGTTTTCACTGGCCACCAAGATGCCGTCGTCCAAGGAATTAAGCGTCTTTGTAACGCCTTGAATAAATTGGAATCTAGCCGTTCTTCTTTAGCCTAAACAAGGGAGGGTCGCAAAGAATATGGCCCGACGGATTAGTGATTGCTTATTTCAGAGCCTAAGAGATAACATAGCTCCTAAAGATACATTAGATCCCAGTCTTCCTCAATATTGTAAGGGAGGTGATTAGCTAGCCAGATATGTCAAACGTGTCAATAAGGATTTCAATGATGTGAAGAAAACCATGGTCTTTGTTATTGAGGAAGTAAATTGTTCTTGAAGCAGTAAGAAGCAGGCAAAATGAGTTAATCAAGCCCTTCGTGATCACTGTGTTCGATTTTTTCTCTGGCCCTTCCCTTGTATTCAATACCCCTTTGAATCTGCCTCTTTCTTCTAAGACTTGCTATTGTGTAGGGTGATGACGCGCCGAAGAGGAATGATTGAGGATAATATAAAAGACCAGGTTGATGAATATATTGTTGATATCAATGACGTCTTCAAGAGGAGTTATCAGGCACAACATACAAGAACACACGATTGAACACATGACCCCATTCAAACCCAATACTGTAAAATACAGCAATGAGACTTGCTACATATAACCCTAATTTTAGAAATGAAACTTAGCTGGACCGTCAGGGTAGAACACCGGTTTTCCCGGCGATTTGAGCATCTCCCCCCCTTGCCAGACATACTTAATATTGTCCGCGTTAGCAAACAGACGGATGTTATCCAACGGGCTCTCATCCAGCGCGATCAAGTCAGCATCATATCCAACCCGAATGAGACCCTTCTTCGGCGTCTTCGGCCCCAGAGTCTCAGCCGAGTTGATTGTAGCTGCCTCGATAGCCTGCAAGGGCGTCAAACCAGCCTGCACAGCCCAGACTAGTTCGTGCCCATTTTGCCCATGTCGGGTGAGACTCCTCGGGCTCGAACCCGCTAAATCTGTTCCGATGGCGATCTTGACACCTTTCTGAACAGCCAACTCATATGCCCGTCGATGACTGGCCTCCAGCTTGATCATCTTGTCCCTTGTCTCCGGGTTCATCGTGTCCAGCTGCTTCATGTTTGCCTCGACGACGTGCCGAGTCGACACAAAAGTCACCCCATGCTTTACCATAAGTTCAGCAGCCTCCTCATCAAGATAGCTGCCGTGCTCAATGGTGATGGCCCCAGCGCGTACCGCGGCCATGATGCCTGCTTTACCGTGGGCATGGATCGCCACCGAGCGGCCCTGGAGTGTTGCCTCTTCTATCATGACGGCAAGCTCTGCATCTGAGAATTGTCTGTAGTGAGGGTCATCGGTAGGGCTCATGCCACCGCCAGTCGCTACAATCTTGATGCAACTGGCTCCTCGCCGAATCTGCAGGCGAACAGCCCGGCGGCATTCCTCGATACCATCAGCGATGACCAGAGCCGACGTTCCAGGCCACATAGAGTCCTTAGCCACGCCTTGTACCGGGTATACCTCATTGGCTGGGAGCATACATGCGTCGCAGCTCCCGCCGGTGATGCCAATTGCGGCGCCGGCGCCGAAGACATTCGGACCAACGAGGACCTTTTCCTTGACAAGCGCGGCTATCTCGATCCCATAGCCACCAACTTCACGCACAGATGTGAAGCCCGCCATCAAGGTCTCGTGGAATCCACGGGCGATAGCGGCGCCGCAAACCACAGGGTGGTCGTGAATAAAGGACTCGAATTCAACGATAAGATTTCCGGTGAAGTGGGCATGAACGTCCCAGAGCCCAGGGAGAAGGTAACCAACATGGGTACGAGGCGCATTGATGAGCTCTGGGGGGATCGAGGACTGGTGCCCGACAAAGGTGATGATCTTGTCATCTAACGAGATGCCGACAGCGGCCTTCGGGATCGGATCTCCACGGCCGGGAATCAGGAGGTCAGCGAAGATACAGATCAGCGACTGCTTCTTGTCGACGGAGGTTTCGTTGATGCTCATAGTGTCCAGCATGCTGGCAGCAGACCAGGAGCCAGTGTAGGAAGACGGCTGACGGGGCAGCGCTGGGCTGGCTGGCTGTGTGTATGGCAACGCGACTGGGCCATGGCTAGCAGGCGCGTTATTATGGTTGTGACAGCCATGGTTGCACTCGAAGTGCTGAGGTGCTTGGTGATGATGCAAAGACTGATAAGTGTAGTGAGGGTTGTCAAAAGAGTCGCCAACGGCATTGGGAAAAGAGCACAGTTGTTTGCGAGCCATTGTGGTTCTGGAATCTGGGCCTTGCTAGCTAGGAGATATTGATGTTGTCTTTGTTGATGATGTTGTTGCACGGCGTGACAAGACTCAGCCATGTAGTGAGACGGCCATTGATAAGTAACTGAGCCTATACAAAGATGGGCAGGATGCACTATCCAATTAGCGTCCCAGACTCTCAAGGCCCCGGGTCCCGATACGGAGAAGGGTAATTGTGGGGAGAAACGGCGTTCCCGGACACCGAATGCGGAAATCGGCGCACCGTTGGCCAAATTCGGAAAGTTTCAACGCGACTCGGCGACAATCTCTCTTGCTCTAGGGGATGCGTCAGGAGATACAGGATCCTCTGTAGTCAGGAGTCCTTACAAGCAAATTGCCACCTAGCAAGGGCGTTTAATGCGCCCAAACCGGGACGAATGTCAGCTTGACAATTATAACAGTCAGACCGTGTCGCCTCCTTGCTCTCTCGACACTCCGATGGCCAACAAGGGCAGAAGAATATATTGGGCTGACTTGACAGGCCGTTAATTCCCGCTCTAAAGTTCATTTCCGGGTTCTTTCTCCCCTATACTCCCTCAGTTCATGGTTGCGTCTCTCATGATGGAGCTTAGCGCTGTGTTCTTGTGAAGCCCCCAACCTGCTCAGTCTCCGATGTTTCCCGCTGATGAGTTCCTTTAGCCTTGCGCAGACCACCCTGACGGGGATTTTCTCCTTCTTAACCTTTTGGCAGCTGTCTTGTTTGCGCTTCACCAGACACAGGCTGCATGTGGTCTTGTCGTGGCACATATTTCTGGCCATCGTAAGTTATGACTCCAAACATGTCGATTGTAATGGCTGCAGCTCATAGCTAACTGTAAAATACCTAGACCACGCAGTGCGGCAGCCTGGCTTGCCTCCTTTGGTCCCTTCTGACATGGTCATCCGAGAGCTCCTCAACTGCCTCACCATTGCAGCTGTATCATTACTACATCGTCGCAACGGCCGCCGCAGGATGCCTCGTCTCCGGTGCGAGCACGGTAGTCCTCCCTTCAAGCCTAGGCACGCGTGAAACTTACCATGTAGCTCTGTGCGCTCTCTGGACGGTGATGTTTGTCCTATGTCCAACTATTGGCCTGCCGGTAGCGGGCGTCTCAGCGACCTTCTTCCTCAGCCTCATAATCGACCTTATGGGCAGCTCCCGGGACACAAAGGTTGAAACACAAGCGATGAAATCCACAGCAGTATTCCATCGCATTACTCTCGGGTGGCTAAACCCAGTGTTGCGCAAAGCGGCTTTGGGCTGCCTGACCGTGGACGATCTCTGCCAGCCTGAGAAGAGCCTCTCGGTCATCCACAGGGCCCCTAGTGACCTTGACCGGCTCATTGGTAGCCTTTGGTCTTTTATTCTCCGGAATTATCCTCGTCCATTTTTCATCGGATCACTTCTCAGCATTATAGATGTCTCTGCAACATCGATACAGCCATTTCTTCTCCGCAGGCTGTTGGAGCACCGCGAGCCATTCATGATCGTCGTCATGTGCCTCGTCGCCATTCTTGGTGGTAGCAGCCAAGCCCATGCGCTGCACACCCGCCGCGACATTGGCATGCGTGTGCGCTCACGGCTAACAGCTGCCATCTGTGACAAGGCCTTGACGGCCTCTTCAGATGGTGATGGCTATGGGGCCGATCTGTCTGTTCTCGTTGAGGTGGATCTACTCAACGTATTTAATCTCATTGAGCAGATGCAGGCCCTCTGGCTTGCACCGTTGGAGGTTCTCTTCAGCCTAGGGGCATTGATCTACATTCTTGGCTGGCACAGCACCCTCGCAGGTGCTGCGACAACAGTATGTGAATTTCCCTGCTCATGTCAGATTCCTTTTTACGAGCCGCTCTTGTACTAATCCATCCTACGCAGTGTTTCCTCTTGCCGTTCCTCGTCTACAGCCTTCAGAACACGATTGTCAAAATGTCAGCGCTTATGCAGGCCAGAGATGCACGAGTGGCAGTAGTCACTGAGATACTCGACATGATAAAGCCCATCAAGCTGTGCAATTGGCAGGGATTCTTTGGCCGCCGGATCGACGCGGCGAGGGAAGCAGAGCTGAGGACCACGGCGCGGATTGCCTATATCAATGGCTTCTTGGCATTTCTAACTTCCCTGACCCCAACTTTGCTCGTCACGGTCTCTTTCGGCATGAGCTTTTTTCTAGGTCGGAATCTCACCAGTGATACAGTCTTCCCGGCCCTGGCGTTGTTTGCCAATATCAGCCGGTCTGTGGCTGTGCTGCCGCAGGTCGCTATGCTATATCAGGCTGGGACAATCTCGTACCTGAGAGCCCGAGAATTTCTCAATTGCCGTGAGAAGATGCACCTTGTGCCTCTGGGCGGTGAAGAACCGGCAGATGGGTGCAGGGGTGTACGAGTTACCGGGGCTGATTTCGACGTCCCTGGCAATGCTGGCGAGGCTAAGCCCTTGTTGCTGAATTGCAACATCCGGGTGCCCCCCAGGGCTCTGGTGGCTATTTCAGGGCCCGTCGGCTCCGGAAAGACGACATTGCTCAGAGCTATCCTGGGCGAAGTAGAGCCGCGCCATGGCAAAGTCGTCGTGGGTGGCAAAGTCGCATACGCCCCCCAAGATCCGTTCCTCATCAACGGCACCATTCGCCAAAACATCACGTTTGGACTCGACTTCAATGCAGAGTGGTACTCCCGAGTCCTGGATGCATGTGCCTTGGTCGCTGACTTATCAATGATGGCTGGCGGAGATGCTACCTTCTTGGGGGGGACAGGGGCCGCACTTTCAGGAGGTCAAAAGAGCCGAGTCGCCCTGGCAAGAGTGGTTTATTCCAAGCCAGAGGTGGCTGTTCTTGACGACCCTTTTGCGGCCATTGATCGCAATGTTCAGAAGCAGCTCATCTCCAACCTCTTTGGGCCTGACGGCCTGCTGAAGGACTGCGCTTGCGTCGTGTCAAGCAGCACACCGGCCCTCACGCGTACGGCGCAGAAGGTCTATTTGATAGACAACCTCAAGATCAAAGAGGTCGAAGTGGACCGAAGCCAGTCACCCGCTCTGGACAGTGGACCCAACCAGACACGACATGATGAGACCCTTGCAATGCCTGTGGACTCGAAGCAAGTGATGAAGTTCGCCTATGGCGCTGTACACACTATCTCCAAAGATGCCGGCTCGAATCTTGCAGGAACACAGGGACATCAGCCCCTGGAACAAGATACTGAATGCACTGCCCTCCTTGGGAAGGGCAGACCGGACGACGTGGCACCACTCTCGGAGACGGAAGCTGTTGGCTTCGGCACGTACCTTGACTTCTTCAACTCAGCCTCCAGCGGCGGCTGGGTCATAGCCCTCTCACTTGTCATGGGCACCAAGATCATAGATGTGGTAGCCGTCTACTACCTGAGGCTTATGAGCGAAGAGGTCTTGCCCCTGTCCGGAAAACTCAGGTTGCTCTTGTTTACGACACTGAGCGTCTCATCCGCTCTGGGTAGCTTCCTCTTCGTTGTCTTGGTTTTTCGGCTTTGTCTTATTCCTGCGTCTTCCAAGATTCATCGCAAGTTGACGGAAGGGGTGCTTGGATCCAAGTTCGTCTTCATCGATACAACGCCTATCGGCCAGATCATCAATAGATTCACAAATGACATCAACAAGGTCGACACGCCCATCTCTGGGGGCTTACTGAAGGTGACAGCGCTTGCTGCAATGATTCTTATCGTTGTTTCTGTCCTGGGATGTGCCGTCCCCGTCAGCATTCTGATTATGGTCCCGGTGGCATTGATCTATTACAAGATCCAGGCCTATTACCTCTATGGGTATTTGCAGCTTCGCCGGTGGGAGAATAATTCAAGGGGTCCAATTCTAAATGCTCTGAACGAGATGCTATTAGGGCAGGAAGTCATCCGCTCTTGCGGCCGGGTGCGGTTCTTCCAAGATCGTGCCCGGGGTAGTATTGACGACCATGGTCAGTTCTGGGCGCCTTGGCTATGTTTGGATGTGTGGCTTTTGCTTCGGCTCCACGTGTTAGGAAGGCAAGTTTATTTCTCTTCGCATTCGAAGTACAACTTACTGATGGGTGGATGACTGACTTTGAGAACGTGTCTAGTTTATTTCAAGCCCTTGCCGCGGGTATCATGCTCTACCAGGGTATATCACCGGCCGCTTTAGGCATGGTGATGAATTATACGATGCAGATAACAAATTTGCTTACTCTCATGATGCAAGCCAGCGCAACCCTTGAAGCTGACATGGTTTCTATGCAACGGCTGAATCAGTACAGCGCCCTTCCGCCCGAAGAGAGCGAGTCTGCGTCAACCATCACGCCGCCCTCGTCGTGGCCAGCCACACCTGTCATCAAGTTCCGAAATTACAGTGCAAGGCACCGTCCCGGCGCCCCTCTGTGCCTTCGGAACCTCGATGTAACCATCGCCGCCGGAGAACGCGTCGCGGTGGTCGGTCGAACCGGAGCCGGGAAGTCATCACTATCGCTAGCGTTACTACGTGCTCTGCAATGTGTCGAGCCTGGTGGCCACATCGAGATCGATGGCATAGACATTGCTCTGATCCCGCGTACAGAGCTGCGCAGGCGTATCGCCGTCATCCCGCAGGACCCAGTTGCTTTCAGAGGCACCCTTCGCGAGAATCTTGACCCTATACATGACAGGCATGAGGATGAGATCAGGGCGGTAGTCCGAGAGTGCCGGTTGCCAGAGGCGCTGGGAATGGCGACAACAGCTGATCCACTAGAGTACGAGATCGCAAAGTGCGGGTAAGTTGCAAAAACCTAAAGCTACTTCGGGGCCCAGCATCTGAATATGACAAATGGTAGTTCGAACATGTCGGCTGGACAAACCCAACTTGTTGCTATTGCGAGAGCTATGCTTGCTAGACGGAAAATTATCATCCTCGACGAAGGTATGTTAACTAATTGCACATGGGTTTGGCCAAGAACTAACTTAGTTTTATAGCCACGGCGGCTGTTGATCGCCAACTAGATGAGTTAATACAGAGCCTCCTTGAGAGAGACTTCCAAGGCAGCACTATTATCGCAATTGCCCATAAGCTAGAGTCTGTTGTAAGTAATAAGAACACCTATGCTTCTTTTTCAGTTCATACATCTAGGTCTAGGATGCTAACCCTATAATTTATAGCAGAATTATAATTATATGCTAGAACTTGAAAAGGGATCGATAAAGGTTAGATAGAGTAAGCGAAGGCCTCTAGAGCCTAACATAACCGCTAATAAGCGAGGTCACGGAGTGTGCTGATAAATGTTTACATAATTGCCGCATCTGGGTGCGTTGATTGGAATTAAAAAAGACCGCGGAATAAAGTCGTTTGTCATCTTAGCACAACCTCGAAACTGAGTCTTTCACTCGCATATCTTCAGTCTTGAAACCTCCAGGTTATACGGTCTCCGCGGGCTACAACAAGTCAACAATGTCAGCCGGAAAGGAGCTTTCTGGCGGCTACTTCACAGCCAAACATCACTCCACGACCTACGACTACATTTCCCCATTAAAGCTGGACCTAGCCGGTAGACACGTTCTGGTCACAGGCGCAGCTTGGGAGAATGGAATCGGATATGCCACAGCCACAGCTTTTGCGCGTGCAGGAGCGTCTGCGATAGCAATGGCCGATCTACACGGCGTATCAAGCGATCTTGCCACGAAATTGAAGGCGGCCGCAGCACAAGCTGGGCGCCCAGAGCCTGTGGTGCTATGCTGCACGGTTGATATTGCAAGGCAAGACAGCGTTCAAGCAATGCATGACACCGTGTCACGGGAATTTGGTGGGCGTCTGGATATTGTCGTGAACAATGCGGCCCATATGGAACCGTACAAGCCAATGCTTGATTCAGACCCGGATTTATACTGGCGAACATGGGAAGTCAACGTCCACGGACTCTTCAACATGGCGCGCACATTCCTCCCCATGCAACTTTCAACCCGTGCTAGCACCGACGGTTTATGCACAATGATCAATGTATCCTCTTCAGGCGCATTGAGTGTTCGCCCCGGGAGCGGGAGTTATCGAAGTTCAAAGCTTGCGATATTGAGGTGGACCGAGTCCTTGCAGTTGGAATATGGCCACGAGGGACTTGTGACATTTTGTGTTAATCCGGGTGCGATTAAGACCAAGATTACTGAGGGCGCGCCCGAGATAGTGCGGGATGCGTTGCCTGATCGTCCGGATATAGCTGGCGACACGATTGCATGGTTGGCTGCTGAGCGAAGGGAGTGGCTAGGTGGGAGATACGTGAGCTGTCCATGGGATATGGAGGAGCTCATGGAAAAGAAAGACGACATTATCGAGAAGGATAAGCTTAAGTTGAGGATGGTGTTTTGAGTCCACTGCTCGCGGCTTGCTGGCCTTCCGGTGCCAGGTGTGGGTTGGTAGGTAGGCTTTTCATTCGCCTGGGTGGACAGCCTCTCGGGTGTTGAGAGAATTAATATTGAAACATAAGTTAACCTCATAGTGTTGAGAGTATGTGTAGCTATTGGATTGGACCCTACCCTGGACAATAGCTCAGGTAGTTACGCGCCTCAACGCGTTGCCGGGTGATCTCCGGCTCTTCCCCTAACTAGGCCTAATTAGGAAGGCCACATCACAACCCAAAGGGAAAGGAGGAATTATCAAGAGGATAAGCAATACACACACGTTGAACCGATCCACACCCACAGCCCTCAATTGCAACAGGTGCAGCACCTGTTTTTTTTTGGTGCAGTGGTCAATCCGACATCTCTTATGTCAAAAATGCGACCGATGCCGGTGTTGCCGCTTTGACAGCTTCCGGCATGTCAACACCATACGTCGCTCCCGTCGATCAGACAGCCACTCAGCATGACGGTACAGGCCCCTTGGCCATCAACAATACGATTCTTCGCCGTCTAGTAACCCGCATCGCGCTCAAAACTACCGCTCTTCTACAAACATGATTGGCCTTGTGTTCCCATTTCTAGACACATCATCGTCAAAACTGGCCCGTTTGTCCATCTTACCGAAGCAGCAACTATGAGTTTCATCGCCACCCATACTTCCATTCCCGTACCGGGCATCCACTGCTCATTTGTCCATAAGAACCGGGCCTTTATCGTTATGGAGCGTATCCAGGGAAATTCCCTCGCAGAGGCCTGGAAAACACTGTCGGATGCTGATCGCAAGAACATTGTCCAGCTTCAGCACATATTCCAAGAACTGAGGGCTCTTCCGCCACCTCCGGGCACAGGGGTTGAGAGCTGCCTCGGCAGCTCGTTACGCGACTCCCGCATCCCTCGGTCACGGCCTAGGTTCGGGCCGTTCAAGACCATTCAGGACTTTCATCTCTGGCTGAGTGAATATCTCAGGCCAGAAGAGCATCTAGAACGCGAAGATGATGAAGATTGGAAGCGAATCAAAGAAATGGTAGCTAAGCAGGACGGCCCGTGGCCCTCTCCGGTGTTTACTCATGGAGATCTGAATCCTTTCAACATCTTGGTCCGTGGTGATCGCGTCGTTGGCATCATCGATTGGGAGTTTGCGGGGTGGTACCCTTGCTATTGGGAGTATACTTCTGCATGGTGTGGGAACCTAACTCGGCAAGCGTGGCAACATTCGATCACTGAGTTTCTTGACGAGTACCCTGCCGAGTTGGAGATGGAGAATAAAAGGCAAAGATGGTGGAGAGAACTCTGATCGTTTGCTAGATCCACATCAAGCACAGTACTTTTACTACGATTGTGCCAGATCTACAAAAGCAACATTAACAAGACCCATAACCAGATTCTGCCAGCTAGGGTACAACCTCCTTCTCTTGGAGCATATCCCGCGTCCGCTTCGGCAGCGCCATATTTGCGGCATTTAGATATCTTCCAGCCGCCGTTTTACTCGCGACATATTCACGAGCAACCGCCTCGATCTTTCCCTAATCTAGCTCCGCGGTCCCAACAGCCCTGCCATCCTTGGCTATCCTCGACAGAGCTCCGGCGACCCATGTGCGATAACGCCAGTTAGGGTCGTTCTGGACAACTGGTTTGTTGCGAATAATTTCGACGAGCTGCTTTCCGGCTTCAACCTTGGCAATCACGATGCGAGCGAGGAGGTTGTTGGTTCTTCGCACATTGGACAAAGGCATTTCCTCGTACATCTAATTATGAATGGGGTGATTTTTGACGTGGTAGCGCATGCCAGGGGCTTCTGCGCCTGCTTCATTTTTAGGCCCGATAAGAAAGTCCCAATGATACCTGTGACTAGATATGAGACCAAGTTGGGGAGACTCAGAGACGGTAACGAGTTTGATCACCTTCGCTCTTCATTATTGACGACCCCGCTGGGGTACAGAGCAATATACAGCCGGCTCTTATTGAAAACCATCTGAAGAATCCGGAATAGGAAAAGTTGTTCTATCAATAACTCGAGATGGCGCGACGGATGGGATAGAAAATGATTAGATAGCTGAAGGCTTCGATCAATAGGCAGTTATCACTTGATATACACCCTGTTCTCCTTTTAAGATTTCGACAATAAACGTTCGTTCATCATTAAAAATAGAATACAGGATCGCGCGGCGCTTATAGTTTATTGAGTGCCTAAATTTAGGTTTGAAGCTATATTTTATCAACGCGCGCTTAAACCCGACCACTTCAGGCCAACACATTTGAGGTTTTTCTCCTCGGCAGTCTCAAGGTCAAGCATGTGGCCCCTGAACTCAAGGTTAAGGCTGATGCCAAGATTCCATGGAAAAAAAAAGCACAGGTCTTAGTTTGAGAGTGCCCTCATTCCTAGCTTAGCTGAATGCGGTGTAACTAAACTTGGATTTTATATAGGAAGGTCGGAAATTTTGTGGTAGGTCAAGCCCGTAGGGTTTGGATGACTTAGTTGGTGGAGATGTTGTCATGAGATGGGGAAGAGAGGAAAGTGCCTGGGTTCGGGTATAGGTACGACGAGCCTGATCCTACAATCGACTGGCCTCTGGGAAGGCTTATACGAGCAAAAGTGAGAACCATGGACATGTCCGAGGTCCAGAATATATACCCTTAAGTAGCAGTTATTATTATCACCTAGCTACCCCACTCTGGCTAATTTAAATCCTTAAGATGTAACCTTAAATGCCTCATAATCCTGTATTCCCATCGCTCCATGGCCTACCTTGCAATTCCTAAAACAATCTCTTAGATGAGCCGATGGCATTTACCTTCTTGCGATTCACCGCATGTCATTCTCGATGGCCCTTTGCCACTATGCCAGGCCTGCGGGGCCAAACCGGATCTAGGAAGCCTAATTTCAAAGCCGCAGACAGTCAACACCTTCTCACAACCTCCACCCGATGAGCCAGCTCATAGGTTAAATCTACATTGGCCACCTGGAGTTCCCTATGTGTCCCAATCGGAGCGTGGTCAACATGGTCTGTTACCGTCCCTGGCAACTGTCCCGTCTCTTTGGGGACGACACTGACACCGTTTCAAAGCTGTGAACACCCGCCAGTCGCTTGTTGACTTCCAACCATCGCCAGTCTATCAACGGCGATTGCAGTTCAACGAGTTCCGCGTCATTCGGCTTGACGGAGTTCCTGATGCCGATCAGCCCTTGCACGTGGAGCTTGAGACTCATCTAGACGGGTCCGATAGCGAGTACGATGCAACGTCATACACATGGGCTGGTGAGAATGGCGATAGCTCACTCTCCCAACCCATCTTCATAGGCCCCTACTGGGATGTCTTGATTCAAACGAAGAACTGCTGGGAGATGCTGAAATACTTTCGGCCGTGGGGTGGACAGAGAAGGATATGGGTCGATGCCATTTGTATTAACCAACGGGATGACAGTGAAAGAAACGCCCAGGTGGCCAAGATGGCGCAGATCTATACTCACTGTCGGCGAGTTCTCGTATATCTCGGCAGAGACTCTGTCCATCCGACATCCCCTCATATGTATCCTGGGAGGCAGCTTCTGGAACATCACATGGCCTCCCAACAGGTCCGCGAACTTCTCCTCAACATGAGGTACTTCAGTCGTATCTGGATCTTCCAAGAGATGCTTCTTCCCAAGCAGGTGACCATGCCGCTGGGCGACCTGGAGCTATGGGCGGACCATATGACTGGTCGTGAACTAGCTTCTTTGACGGAAGAACCTGCACCATTGCCATGGATGATACATATTGCTCAGGGCGGGAATACAAACAAGAATACCTTTGAGCTTGTTCGAGACACATGGAGCATGCAAGCGAGCGACCCTCGCGATAGGCTTTTTGGAGTTTTGGCTCTCTCGAGTGACGGGGACGTTTTCCAGCCAGACTACTCCCTGTCTTGTCGTCACATCTTCGGTGGCTTCTTCGCCTACTATCTCCTTCGACATCACCGCCTCGAGATTCTTTCCAACGCAGCTGGCCTCTCCGCACCAGAAGGTTACGCATCATGGATGCCGGATTGGAAGACACTCAACTTCTCACGGGTTGTTTCTGAGGATAGCAGTCACCAACTCGCGGCAGATGCCTTTGATCGCTGGGGAAGCTGGATGCAGCAAAAAGAAGATTATCGTCGCGGCTGGTATGCTGAAGATTCTCGATCGCTGGTGCAGTTGTCAAGTCATCAGAGTCGTGCTAGGAGACTACCGATGGAACCACAGGATGAGTACGATCACGAAATTTACATGTGCGGGGAATACGGTGTCCCAGCTAATTACTTCGTCGAAGAGTTACAGGCGACGGACATCGCTTTGCTGGCGGAAAGGGTCTGGCATACAGATGCAGCAGTCACCGCCGATGACGGCGGCCTAAGGATCAACTTGACGCATCTCCTTCAGTTCCAAACCGTTCCGGTTGTTGTTTACAAACACAAATCAATGTATGTCTTCAGGGTGGAAGCTCCCAGGAACAACTCGACGATGTATCTGGTATCGGATCGTCCACTGCACTTCCAAGTTACCGCGCGAACGGATCACCTGTACGTCCTTGACGGTAACAACGATTCATCGTTCCTGCTTCTCGTCTTGAGAGATGTAGGCCCTGGGAGTCTCTCAAATACAACTCGTACCTCGGAGAATCCACCCCGGTTCAAGCTGATTGGGTGCTGTTACCAACTTTATTTTCGATTCACTGCGGATAGCTGGTGTCATCACTTTAGGGAATCCAAGCATAACAGACATACTGACGAATGGTCACATTGGTTGGAGCACTTCATGATGGACCGGGGGGATGAGAAGCTGTTTCTATATGACCTTTACAATCGGGCGACGGGAAAGCCCAAGAGAGTGCCGCTATGGGTCCGGGTCAAGCGGGACCTCGACTGGAAACTGATACAAACCATGTTTCCTGGTGATATCGGTACTGGGATCTGTGCGAGACAGCTGGCTTGCTCGCCTTTCCTTGTCCTGTTTGGTGAGCAGAATGGCTTGAGGTTGGATTTCCTGGACTTTTACAGTCGGTTTCTCAACCAACGCCTCAATCCAGTGATCATAGGCGATTACGTCCAAATCACCATTGGGCCCTCGGATCGGGATATTACCACAAACAAGCGGTTCTTCAAACTGTACAAGGAGATGAGGGACGAAGGCGAGCAAGACTGGAAGAGTTCTAGAATTGTCCACTACTCTCCGTTTCAGCGAACCAGCGTCATCTATCTTCGGGCTTCGAGGGCTGATGTTAGGAACTGCATCCTTCAGTCTAAGTTATATCGGGGTTTAGCGACTATGAAGGATGAAGATCGCAGAGAGGTTGACAGCTTCCTCAGGTCGGTGGTGGTTGATCAGGACTGGGAGGGCCATGATTTTATTCGCCCAGATTGGCCACTAGATATAATCGGAGGGTTTGGAATTGATGGGGCAAAGGCAAAAGTAATAATTATCTAGGGGTTTTATTTAATTCTTTCATAATAAACTATCTTGAACCTCCTCTACCGGGTAGATAGATAACCGGGGTTTTCCCGCTCTGCGGTGATTTCCACGTGACCACCCTTGGGCCTGTGTGCAGGGTCAAACCCGACAACTTCATCCTTTCAACCCCAGGCCCGAAATGCCATGAGCTCAACATCATTCCCAACCTCTCAGTACTTCCCCCCTCGCCGCCGCGTCTGGCAGGCCTGCACAAACTGCCGCGCCCGGAAGACGCGATGCGACGCCGCCAAGCCAAAGTGCAGCCTGTGCGTGACGCAGAACGTAGCCTGCGTGTACAGGGACTCGCAGCAGCCGAAGATCGAGGCCAACACGCTTATCCTCCTCGAGAGGATACAGCTGCTCGAGGATCGGATCTTTGCGGCGCCGGGGCTTGTTGGCGGGCAAGATGATAATGTGACACACCACCCGTCTGGAGCGGAGTGGCAGAGCGGCGGTGGGGATGATGCGCCGGAGATGGAGCCGCAGGATTCTCAGATCTTGATCCCGCTGTCGCACACGGCTTGTGCAAATCACGTGTTTAACTGGCCTGTTGTGCGGCAGTTGCTCTCGGATATCGCCCTGACGAGGACCTCTCACGGGAATGTTCTATCGACTGAAGCGACCGACATCTTCTTCCAGCGGAAGCCTGACCAGGAACCGAAACCGTTTCCTCCTGAATCGTGGAGACTCTCTGGGTTTGGGGGTTCCTTCGAGAAGTATCGACGCATGCTGGACTCGTACTTTGCAGAGGTCAATGTGTTCTTCCCGCTCTTGTCGCATGATGAAATGCTGGACGTGCTGCATCGGGTCGCTGGCTCTGAAGGACTTGATGAAGAAGGTGATCATTCCATATCGCCTGCTCGGTACTGTCTTTTGCTGCTTGTGCTTTGCTTGGGAGATTTTGCTCCTCGGAAACGACCCTTCCTGTCAGCAGAAACTGGGGAGGAAAGTCAGGATTCTCCGGCAGAGCTTCCATATGTTCAGCTGTGGCAGAAGGCGCAGCTGTTAATGGGGCATATCTCCTCGGATCTGACGCTCCAGGCGACGCAGTGTGCCATGCTTGCTAGGTAAGAGGCCATCCATTTAGATATCAGGAGGTGCTGACATTGGTAGTCTATACATGGGAGCAAGAGGTCAAGTGTCGGACTCGTTTCACTGGGCGCATGCTACGGCTGTGAAATGTGAGGCTTTGGCGAAGAGGTACGCTCGAACCTGGCCGTCTTGATGATGTTGCTTACTCTCTTAGGACTCTCATCGGCTCAAAGGAAAACGACGTCTTTTCCGAAGCATTCCGTCGGCTGTACTGGGTAGCCTTCATCTTCGAGGGTGACTTTGTCTCCGAAATATCCATCACTCTGCCCTCAGGTATTGCCCGCTACGAAGACCTCGTCCCGTATCCCATCCAAGGCGCTCCAGGTGGTAAATCTGCCGAGACTGCCACCCACATACCAGAGCCCGCGTCGCTAGATCCCGCAGAGGAGCTGGTCGCCTTCCAGATCAGCACTAACGCCGCCATCCGGCGGTTCCTCAATCACGTCAACAGCGTCGTCTACGACAGCAAGGACCACTTCCGCATGACGCGGACAAACTACGCCAACTGGCTCCTCCGCACGACCGACGACCTCTGGTCCTACCACAGCAGCATATACCGCAACCTCCCGGACGTTCTGCTTAGCCGGTCCGAGGAGCAGCAGCAGCCGTGGGGGGAGACCTCCCCGGGGACATCGAGGCGCCTGGGTAACCACGCATGGAATATTGTCCGGCTTCAGGGGCGGTACTACGCCGGGCAGTACATTGTCCATAGGCCGTTTATCGAGTACGTCCTGCTCAACGTGGATCACTTTCACACGCACCCGTGCAAGGAGGCCATACTGGAGAGGTGCCGAATGTGCCTTGAGGGGTGCAAAGGCTTTATTGGCGTGTTTGATGCGAATCCTGTCAATAGGATAACGTGTCTGTTTGCAAGCGGCATGGTGTAAGTTGACACTCCCCTTGATGGAGCAGTTGTTGTTCTGATGGTTGTGTTAGTACCTTTACGATGGTCATGATACTGCGAATTGCGACGTTTTGCGACGTGTTGAGGGAGATTTTGCCGGGGGATATCGAGGAGACGATTCTGGTGGGGAAGAGGAATCTCAGAAAGTTTGGGGTTAGCGTTAAGGAGTTTGGCTGGCATTTAGAGGTGCTGGAAAAGTTGGATGCAGCGTGCAGGGAGAGGATGACTGCTCGATAGTGGGAACAGCCCCGCTGAGAAGGATGCATTCCAACTTGTTAACTGCTATTGACTTGCTGGCGATGCTATGATGATGTTGAGCAGCATTCATGGAACATCAATAACGTCAGACACATACAAATATGTCTTCACTATCTCTGCTCACAAAGCCCAACTATAGAATTGCTCGAGTCCATACTATCACATCTCTCCATTTCTTGCATGAGACTGCATCACCTGCATTACCACTAGACCTTGCGCTCGACATTCTCATCCTGCTCCACGACACCATCATTCTTTAGGTCAGTTACCCGAACATCCGCAGCCTCACCATCAAAGATAACGGCAATTTCTTCAAGAGCCTTGCCCTTTGTCTCAAGGAACCACCCGTAGGCGATGAAACTCTCCACAGCGAGGATGGCAACATAGACAAGGTAGTATTTCCAGCCAATGTCGTCAAGGCCAATGGGCTACAAATGTCAACTTAACCGAACAACTAAACATACAATACGGTTGGACTTACGTTGACGTATTGGTTCACAAAGACAGCGCACTTTGTAGCAAACACATATGTAGCCATCCCCTTGGCACGAATCGAATATGGCAGAACCTCGACAGAGTAGGCGACCGGCAGCGGCGAGAAGGCAATGCAGTAGAACATCTGGAAGACAAAGATGAGAGCCATGACTGCTATGCCCGCCGCTTTGGCGCCTGTCTTGTCAAACTCGGCTGATGCAATTGTCCAGGCCGTAAAGACGGTAAGCATGCCAAGGGTGGACGCACGGAAGAGAGGGCGGCGCCCGACACGTTCGACGAAGAAGGCGGTTGTGAGGGCGAGGGCAAAGTTCCAGACGTTGATGAGGCCGTTGACTAGGGCTTGGATGTTTTTATTCGTTATGCCGACCGAGTCCATGACGCGGGAGAGGTCTGGGGTCATTAGACGCTGTTTGAGGGGAAGATGGGGGGTACTTACAGTAGGAGATGAGGCCGTTGCCTGACCATTGGCTCATGAAACCCATGCAGAGGACGAGGAACATGCGGTATCGGTTGCCGCTGGTGCTGACCATGGACTTCCAGGTTGTTGCGCCGGAGACTAGGACGGCGTTAGTAGACTGCTATCTACGGTGCTTGGACAACTCACGCTTCTCGTTGTCAATTGCAGCGCGGATCTCTTCGTATTCAAGTTGGACAAGCTCGGTTTCGTTACCGTCTCCGTGGTATCGCTTCAGGGCGGCGAGTGCCTCATCATCGCGGTCCTTGGACATGAGCCATCGAGGGGATTCAGGCAGGAACCAGATGGTGGACAATTGAATCACGCTAGGTGCCATCTGGAGCAGTGAAGGAAGCCTCCAAGACCAAGTGCTAGGGATTCGACGCGTGCCAAAGGTGATCCAAGCTGCTGCGATGCTGCCGAGGAACCAACTGTAGGGGTTAGCAATGTTACTTCCGCAAATGGAGTAAGTCCTACCAAGTATTGCAGATGGCCGTTACAGTGACGCGATCCTTGGGGTGCGAAAGCTCAGAGACGAGACTCGGCGCAGAAGTAGTTGCAAACGACAGCCCGAACCCCAGGATGAACCTGCTCACGACAAACATGGCAAAGTTGACGCTCTCGCACTGGAGGATCGCCCCGACGATCATGATGATACTACCGACGGTAATTCCCCATCGGCGGCCAAACCTGTCGGCGACGTAGGGGGCGATGGGGGTGGAGCAGATGGATCCGAGGGACATGATGGAGCTCATGAGGCCGAGCTGCGAGCCTCGCGGGTTGTCGAAGAAGTCGTCCCAGTAAGAGACCGTCTGGAGAGAATTCATCATACTCCCATCGTATCTAATTGAAGTGGAACATTAGCAATCATGGTGACGATGAGGTGATGTGTTGATGTTGTGTTTTTTAATATAAGAAGCCTGGCCCTTGATGGGATAACTGAGCCACAAGATTGATAATGAGGAGAACATACCCGCTGGTTGCGTAGGAGACGACGGCTGCTGGAAAGAGGAGAAAGTATAGCCGTCGACGGGCTGCGGAGTGATACCATGGTGGTGCATCCCCTGCGAGCTGGGCCATGCGAGAGGGCTCGTACGAGTCCTTGGCTGGGGCATCGCCGCTTTGCTTGCGTGCTTTGCGGGCTGCTTGGTCCTGCCGGGGGGCTGGGAGGCGTTGACGAAGGGCATTCATGATGGAGAGAGAAGGGGTGATGTCGAGTGCTTGAGGAATGATGGTTCAACTGGCATCTACAGCTTCTTTATATCAGGAGATCAAAGGACCCAACGCCACTAGACTCGCGCGGCTAATGTAATTGAGTTTCTTCTGCCCAGGAAAAAAGGATTAGAGACCACGAGATGGAGACGGTATTTAGGCGAGTTGGTGTTGAGGGACCGGGGTGATTTCCCCCACAGGCATCAACAGGAACGGAGAAGTCCTAGAGGGATCCCCATGGGGATATGGCAAGGTTTTTCGTGTCAGGGTACCTAGTCGAGTCAGTGGTCACCACTCGTAAAGCCGGTGGCATGGGTGGGAGTGGTAGATCCCCCTCAGAGGAGAAATCCTCAGGTCAGGCCAATGGCATTGCTTCGGGGGAGCTAAATCGCAAGCCCGAAGGTATCCACCTTTTGACCCTCCATTAGCTCCGCTGTAACTAGCGTCGGGGATGGTTTTCTTGTTTCGGCGGCCAATGGCATCACTTGGACCATTAGACGACGACACGGCGGATGATGAGCAGGCCGAGGATGAGTTGAGTGGCGCTGGTCAGACGAGGTGTTTTTCTGCCGATGACGAGGATTGGTAAGAGAACAGGTGGTTTCTTAGCGGGACTAATATGCAGGGGTGTTTGTAAGTTGGTCAGGAGATGTTATGTTATGCCGACGCACAGCCAAGATCCCAACGTTTACACGGCCATCATGTCTCAAACTCCCCATTCAGCGGGGCCGCCAGAGATTGAACCATTTAGCCTATTATCGCGTGGGGCATGTCAAGGTAGCAAAGGATGATCGACTGAATGTTCTCCGAACAGGGTCGGAGGGAGTGTGATTCACGTGGAGACGGCCAAGATAACAGGTGGGTATTTAGGGGCTCTGCTCTCCCTGGGCACTGCTCTTTGGTCAAAACACTTTTTCATAATTTCTCTTCATTATCTGTTGGAGTCAAAATGGCTACCGGAATGCTGAGAACGTCGGGGACCAGCATCGTCGATGCAGATGGCAAGCCCGTCCTCCTCCGAGGCGTAAGTCCTACAGCACCATACGTCAGCTCAAACTGACACTTTAAGACCACTCTCGGCGGCTGGATGATGATGGAGAACTTCATCAACGGCTTCCCCGGCCGCGAATGCCAGATCCGCGCAGCCCTCCTCAAGGTACTCGGCCGCGAAAAGTACGACTTCTTCTTCGACAAGTTCCTCGAGTACTTCTTCACAGAAAAGGACGGCGAGTTCCTCTCATCGCTGGGCTTCAACTGCCTCCGCCTATCGTTCAACTACCACCACTTTGAGGACGACATGGATCCCTTTGTCATCAAGGAGGAGGGCTTCAAACATCTTGACAGGGCGATTGAGATTGTAAGTTTCCAAGGGTGTTTATTGACTGAGCTAACCTCTCCGACTTCTAGTGCACAAAGTACAAGATCTACGCCATATTAGACCTCCACTCAGCGCCCGGTGGCCAGAACCAAGACTGGCACTGTGACAACCCCACTGGCTACGCGGCATTCTGGGACCACAAACACTTCCAGGATAGGGTCGTCCACCTGTGGGAGGTTATTGCCAATCGGTACAAGGGCAATCCCTGGATCGCGGGATACAACCTTTTAAACGAGCCGGCTGACGAGCAGTGGACGCGACTGCTCTCATTCTATGATAGGATAGTACCCGCTGTGAGGGCAGTTGACCCTGATCACATCCTGTTTCTGGAGGGAAACACTTTCAGCATGGACTTTTCGGGTTTCACAGATGTTTTCCCGAATTCCGTGTACGCGATCCACGATTACTGTGGTTTCGGTTTCCCCAACAGGATCGGTAGGTATCAGGGCCTGAAGGAACAAGATGAGTACATCCGGAAGATGTACGATAGAAAGGCGGCCTTCATGAAGGAGCATGAAGTCCCAGTATGGAACGGTAAGATAACCTTCCTGATGATGAGACTGTTTCTGATCAGGCAGGCGAGTTTGGCCCCATCTACGAGCGGGAGGAGTACAATCCCGACTACAAAGTCCAGAACGACGAGCGGTTCAACATGCTAGACAAGCAGATGGCTATATACACGGCTGAAAGCATCGGTAAGCCTCCATCAACTCCAATCCCACCAATTACTTACACAGTTAGCATGGAGCATCTGGTGCTATAAGGATATCAACGTCATGGGCCTTGCATACGTCTCTCCCTCGTCCCCGTGGCTCAAGCTCCTCTCCCCCATCATCCGCAAGAAGCGCGACCTCGCCGTCGATTCGTGGGCCTACGACGACGCACACCTCCAAGAAGGCCTCTTCGGCCCCCTGCACAAGTGGTTTGAGGACAATGTCCCCGCGAAGCATAGCAAGAAGTACCCCTGGCAGTGGCGCATGCACATGCACGTCTTCCGCGGGATCCGCGGCATCACCATGTCCGAATACATGATCCCGGAGTGGGCAGAGTACTTTAGGGGCAAAACATTTGACGAACTGGATGAGCTGGCAGCCAGTTGGAAGATTGAGAACTGCGTGCAGAGGGAGAGGCTGAATGAGTTGCTGAGCCTGTATGCGCCGATGGAGGCGGGGGATCCTCGCCTGGAGGGAAAGGTCATACAACTCAAGGAGGTCAAGGAGGAGGTCGTCAAGGCGAAAGAGAGTGTTTCGGGGGTTGGGGTGTTTGAGCTGGCGCCGGGGGAGAAGAGGCCTGCGGTCACGGTCCAGATGGTGAAGCAGGCTGCGTGAGGGAATACATTATGAGTAGTGATTCGATTGATGCCAACGAGAGTGGATAAGAAGTGGATAAATGGAATGCGAGGAATAGGTTGTGTTTTTATCTCCCCCTGGTATTAGATTAATAGTACCTTACGGTATTGGGGTTTGATACCTTCATGTATTAATGACTGTGTTTTTTGCGATTGTGGCTGATGGGTTTTTGTCAGCATTACAAGTAAGAAGTAATATTACCTTGACCAGGTCCCGCATGATGGAAAAGCTGGAAAGTAAGCTTCACCCTTGTGCTGAAAACCGTTTCTGCATGCTGTGAAGGAGGGGTTGAGAGAATCCTGTTTGCAAATACGCCTCCCAACTTAAATAAATGCACTCGGGTTAGTACACGCGACCGGTTCCCACCCTCCGGATATTGAGTTTCCCTGTCATCTTGTCGTTAAACGCACTGCATACCTGAATGATGAAACGCGTGCATCATCGGACAGCAAGTTGAAGCCGTCGGTGTCGGCCTAGATCGATTCAACCAGGATTCATGGCAGTATATCAGCATGCCGTCCCTCCCATGGAGTCGGAAAGATCATGCCAAGTATTTCTTACTGCCAAGTAGTTCTCAGATCGCATTTGACCCATAAGCCCAAACGGTGAACGGTTTGCGCCCCGACCTAGTGACAAAATGACCAGCAGGGAGCTCTTGGTGGTGATTCTGAACCACACCAACGAGGAGCTCGATCTCGAACCAGACTCCCCAAGTCTCCAGCACGGTCACTGGATGGACACGCCGGACTCACGTCCTCCAGCACAAATCTTAGCCGGCGAGAGTGGTATGTTGCGCTGCAAGTCCAGCCACGTGGGCGCCGGAGTCAGTGGCTCAGTCACCTACCGAGTCATCGGCTATGAAGAGAGCTACAAGGTGACGTTTCTTTGGAACGTGCCGTATGTTGGACAGAACAAGTTTGACTCACTCTGTGCGGCCGAGGGCTTCGCGGTCAGGATGCTGGGCGGGCGGGGTAACCAGGCTGTTGCGGTCTTTGTGTTTGGTAAGTTTGCTATCAGGGTTGAAACGTGATCTAACAGCCTCTACTAGAACCAGAGCAGAGCCAGAGATCAGATGATAATGTGACAGCCGCTGTCATCAAGGGTCCTGTCGAGTGTGCCGAGGCACCATTGGGTAGTCTCCATTAGGTCAATATCACAAAGTTCTCAGGGAAATAGTCTCCAGAGAAAGCAAGTGTCAGTGATGAACGATCCCACATTACTGGATCACAGTCGCAGTCAATTCTCTCCAAGCGCCAACCTTAAAGGCACTCCTCTGCCTCCCATTTTGCTCTGTCCCTTGAGGGTGCACGAACCCGCAAGAGCCACAAAACTATAAAGGAAACAGGCCTATTAGGATAAGAAAGATGTTCCCAAAGTCAACCAGCTTGAGAGCGAGCCGTTGTGGCTCAAGCCACCGCTTTGGAACTAGAAACTTTGATCCCAAGCGCGCGCAAGCCGACGATGTCACCATGACCCAAGAGGAAGGGCGACGCAGTAAAGACCTCGAGCTGTCCTTCGTATTATTGATACTTAAATCTGTCAAGTCTCCCGTTGTCGACGGCTTGAACTGAATAAAACGAAAAGCGTTGAACAAGACTGCATCGAACCTTGACCAACAACTCACAATGCTGGTGTACGGCGGGTCAATCGTCCTGGCGAGTCTGCTGGTCTGGTTTCCGGGTAGGTGAATGCTCCAGAATAAACCGAGCCCTGGCTGAAGCTTTGGGACAGTGACACATGCCGCGTTGCCACTTATTGAGCCAAGAGCTGTTCCAGACGCCCCGGACGGCTACGCACCCAGCCAAGTCTCATGCCCTTCGAGACGACCAGTCGTCCGTAATGCTACAGCACTATCGGCCAACGAAACAGCATGGCTACAGCTCCGTGATAACAACACTATTTCAGCGCTGAAAGATGTCCTTAATCGAGCCGAAATCGGCGGCATCGACATTGACGCCTATATAAACGGTCTCGTGGATGATGGCGAGGCATTGCCGCGAATCGGCATCGCCATCTCCGGCGGTGGTTATCGGGCCATGATGAACGGGGCCGGTGCCATCGCCGCGTTCGACAACCGGTCCACAAGCTCCACGGACAAGGGACAGCTCGGTGGCATTCTCCAAGCTGCCACCTACCTTAGTGGACTTTCCGGAGGTAGTTGGGTTGTTGGAAGCCTCTATGTACAGAACTTCACCACAGTCGAGTCCATCATCTTTGCACGGAGCGGTTTTCTTGACAGCCTTTGGCAGTTTGATGAGTCTATCATTGAAGGTTTGTTGTACACAAGTCAACCTAGATGGTGTTTACTCACATCAGCAAATCTAGGACCAGCAGGCATATCCGTAACGCGCTACTATCGCGAGCTGTATGATGATGTAAAGAGCAAGGAGGATGCAGGGTACAACAAGACCATAACCGATTACTGGGGAAGGGCTTTGTCGTACCAACTCGTCAATGCCACTGATGGGGGGCCTGGTATGGTTGCCAGTCACTGACAGAATAGCAGCTGACAATTTCTAGCATACACTTTCTCGTCAATTGCAAATGATACCGAGTTTACCGAGGCGAGGGCGCCTATGCCTCTCATTGTTGCAGTGGAGCGAACGTCAGGCCAGCTTCAAATAGCTGACAACTCTACCGTCGTGGAGTTCAACCCATGGGAAATGGGGTCATACGATCCATCACTTGGCGCTTTTGCCCCCCTCAAGTACATCGGATCTGACTTTGAGAACGGCACAATCAGACGTAATGGAGATTGTGTTGCCGGGGTGGATAACGCCGGGTTCGTCATGGGTACCTCCTCGTCACTGTTCAACCAGGCATTTCTACAGATCGCCAAAGTTGAGAATGCCCCGGACTTCTTGATCAGGGCTCTCAACAATACGTTGGCAGATGTTGGTGAAGACAACCGGGACATTGCCAGCTGGCCCAACCCGTTCTACAAATACAATCCTAGAAACAACTCCAACGCCGATAGCACCGTCCTCACCCTCGTCGACGGTGGCGAAGACCTCCAAAACATCCCCCTGCATCCATTGCTCTTATCAGAGCGCCAAGTTGATGTCATATTCGCCGTCGATGGCTCAGCCGACACAACAACTCACTGGCCAAATGGCACGGCACTCGTGGCAACGTACCAGAGGTCATCAGACGGCTTTTCGACTCAGAATAATGAGTTTCCCAAAGTACCAGATCAGAACACGTTTATCAACCTCGGCCTGAACAAGCGCCCGACATTTTTCGGTTGCAATACAGGCACAGACTCGTCGCCAGGGCCACTGATTGTCTATTTACCCAATGCGCCGTACACCTACCAGTCCAACTTCTCTACCTTTGATCTCGAATACAGTAACACAGAGCGGAACGAGATTATGCGGAACGGATATAACGTTGCGACCATGGGGAATAGTACAGTCGACTCGAACTGGCCCGCCTGCGTAGGCTGCGCGATATTGGCTCGTAGCCTGGAGCGCACCAAGACCGATATGCCCTCTAAGTGCGTCGATTGCTTTTCGCGGTATTGTTGGAACGGCACGATGAATTCGACCAGGCCGAACACGTACGAGCCGGAGGAAATTGTCGAAAGCGGAGCGCGCCGCCTGGAGCCTTGCTTGGCCATGATGGGAACTGCGGCCTTGATAATGTTTATGGCGTTTTGATTTAGCCCGAGTGAATTTGTTGAGTCTCTAGTCGTGATTCTAGGTGACGTTGTCGGTGTTTCTATGCGCCCATTGCCCGGATGTGTTCTCGTTGCTCTCTGGCTGCTTATGGCAGTTGCGGGAGAAGTAGTAGCCCTAGTATGTTTCATATTGTCTGAGGCGGTCAGTCTTATTGAGAAGTCTGGCCGCGTGGCTGCCAAAGAGAGACCAGTATCTCCTTATAGGCTTTAAGAAGGACGCAAGTAAGGTCTTAGTTAAGGGGTTATCTAATATTTGTCTTATAGGGCGTATACTAATAGGTTTAAGTCTGATTTGGATTTTGATCTCGTTGCTAATAATACTATCGCTTTGTACCTTATTACCGCAAAAGTTAGTTAGTTTCGTGGGAAGGTCTACGTCTACATAGGTGAACCCTTCCTTATTCGTTTCTACTGCCGTAGCTTCTAATTCAGTTGCCCACTCGGCCTGCTCTTCCATGAGGAAGTCGCGGGTCTCGGGGTCGGCAATCTGGACGGCCCATCTAGACCTGACTTGGAATACTTGTCGAATCTTATCTGAAACGGCACCGAGTTTCTCCTAAATAAGGGTCCAGATCGCGTAGCTACTCTGAGCCCGGGCTGGAGCTTTGGCTTCTAGATAGATAAGGACGCGGAGATCCTGTCGCGGTTGGGCGGCGGTCGTCGGTTGCCCCTGACGATGAGGTGGATGAATCTGTTGGCGTTGTTGCTGTTATTACTATCACCTGTAACAAATTCTGATTGGTCACTAGAAGGCAGAGCGACGACAAGGGTGGCAAAGCCCAACCCTTCCGGGCGCTGCGCACGCAAATATCTCAGCGCCCAATAGCCTATATAGCACCGCTTTTAAATCAAACGCACCGCCGGAGCGTAGCAGTCCCCCAGCCCTAGAATGGCCTCAATTGGGCTACTGCCCGTTGAGATATTCGCATATGCGTCGTCGGGCACTTATTAGATAGTAGTTGTATAATCACATATGATTTCCCGAAATTACTCTATAAAACGACCCCACGATAAGTTCTGCTTATTATGTATGTTACACTCGAGTTTATTTAATATATCTCCTTAAATAAGTTTAGTTAAGTTTGTAACTGCCTGGCCCTTGCCAAAGTTGGCGACCGCGACTGGATTTGCATACTCGAGCAGGCGTGTGATCTTGCCTTCGGCAACGGTGAACCGAAAAATATAAACGTTGCGGTAAATTTCCCCATCTTCCTTTCGCCTCATGTCCCCTTGAGCCTCAAAGAACACCATGTTTGCATCGGCGCTGACAGTGAGCTCTTTGCGAGCGAACTTAATACCCTCTAACATAATAAGGGCGTTGTTCCAATATTTGGTCACTGCCTCAATTCCTTCGAATGTGTACCATGGCTCCGGCGTCCCGGTGATTGATAAAGGCACAATCACCGCAGCGTCTGGCGCAAAGTGCGAGGTAATGTCGTCAAGCTTCCCACTGTCAAGTGCTTGGAGAAAGTTCTCAATTAATTGGAGAGATGCCTTTTGCTGACTTTCGGACATCGTGATATATGGTTGTTTAAACGTTGAATAGCTTAAAATGAAAGTAGAGTGGTGAAATAACGAGTTTGCGCAATGAATATTAATTAAGAATAAGGATGTTGTTTGTTGTTGTTGTTGTAGTAAGCAGTTGCTAAACGACTTGGATGTGTCTAATTAGCAGTGACTCAAGGCATGTATATATAGCTGGGTGCGGGATAGTGTACTGTTAAGAGCAGGGCTAACAGACCGAGGTCTTCGGGAATCTAGCACGGTATTCATGAAATCGTATCTCCGCCGTCCCGGGCGTGCGACAGTTGAGACTCGTAGCGGACCGAAAGCCGCACATGAGCTCGAGTGAGACTCATAGCGGACCGAGAGCCCCACATAAGCTCGAGTCAGAAAAATACGATCAGTCCTGGGCGTGCGACAGTCGAGACTCAAAGCGGACCGAGAGCCGCACATGAGCTCGAGTGAGACTCATAGCGGACCGAGAGCCGCACATAAGCTCGAGTCAGAAAATCACGATCAGTTCTGGGCGTGCGATAGTCGAGACTCATAGCTGTCGGATATTGTCGGATCGGAGGGTGGTAAGTCAAGATGAATGATAATCTCAAGATGGAGAACAGGTCAATGATTGATTCAACTCTATCCCGCTATCTTCTTCCTTCCTCGTCCTCATTATATTTGACGAGGCGAGGCCATGATACTAGAACCGCCGAACCTACAACAGATCTATAATACCACTCTGACTCTCGTGGCGCACTCTTGTGACAATCTGGGTAGAGGCATATGCAAAAGCTGCTCCTTAATCTTTAAAAATACGTCTTATAAATAGATAGATATATACAGACTAGCTACCGGTATACAAATACATCAAGGTTCTACCTGACGGCCGGCTTACCGTCGACGAGGGGCGGTCCGCCTCCTCCCTAGCCGAGTCGGCCTGGGTCCCGGGTCTAGGTCATCGAACACGGGGTTCCCTACCTGTACCTGTATCCGGCCCTGGCCCTGGCCCCGCCGGCGGCGCTGTTTGAGCTCGTCCCAGATCACCTTCCCGCGACAGAACTACACTCTGACCCTGTTCCCCGGGCGCCATCGGCTTCCCCATGTCTCTTTAAGCATCCGCATAGCTAGCTAGCTTATAATTTCTTTCTTGTCGTTTCTTTGTAAAATAGTCGCGTTGTCTTTATATCAACGAAACAAGCACTGGCAACTAGCACAGCTGTTGCTTTGTTGATTAAGACCGAAGTGATTCATATTAGACTGTTCTTTTGAAATCTCGTACCGATAGTGAATCTATAAGCCCGTCTTGCTCTTCCTTCTACCATTAGTCCCTTGACTTACCCCATGCTGTGCTGCTGAAGCGTGACGGATGGCTTCAAGGAATGTGCCAGCCATGTCTTGTCTGCTCAGACCAGGAGACACGTATTGTGGTATCTGAGCAGATTTAGTTCTCTCCAATGTTAGGGTTGAGGCACCAATGTGACTTTGAGTAACATCTTAGAGGCTGGGATGATAGCTTCTATTAGTACTGTCCACAATGATGACTTCTTGTCATCAGCTACAACGGCGAAAAACACAGCCATCAATACATGACGGTATCCGAAAATGAGTGTCCAGCGATGACCCCTATTGAATGTCTGTATGGGTAAGGCCGCACGGCTCTGCTCTTGGAGGCAGCAGAAAAAATGACTCAAGGGCCGACTTAGTAGGTGGGCAAGCAGGGAATACCGAAATACAAAGGAAACCCCTTCAAGACATTTCAGCTCTCAATCTCTTTGTCTTAGCCACTACCTTTGCAGCTCACCTCAAGTCACTGTGTATTGGAAGTGTTCTACATAAAGCGAATTTTAAATGTCATTGATGTTTTCTATTTTCTTTTGTATAATTTCTTTTACTCTCAGAACTACTCATAGGTCAGGTCGCTCATCTCGTGCTCACTCGCAAAGACCCCTTCACGGATGTCTTTATCTGGAAGGAGAAACACTGGGTCAAGAAAATTAAAGATTCCAACAGCGACAATCATAAGAGAAGCATCCAAGGCGATAAAATAACCTTCATGGGTAATCAAATATCCCTCCCAGCCCTGCGCGAGCTCAACTGTACGGTAAATGCTTCTGATGAAAATCATGCCCAGGGAGACACAGACTGCCACCAGCAGCCAGGCATATGTCACTGGCAGGCAGTTAGGTCGTTCTAGTCCAGCCTTACCATATGAAAGGTAGGTTTTCTTTATGAAGACCCTTCTCATGAAGTCTAGAACCAAGCCGGTAAAGACAACCATGGCTGCCATCTGAAACACAATACCGGCAACCTATTGAACAGATCTGTTAGCTTTGTAACTCAACACCAGTTGAGCTAGATATCATAGTGATAAAAACCACTCACCATTATGTTAGTCCCTGTTTCTGTGTCCCCGTTGACCTTGTCAGCTTCGGTAGAAGCCAACGCTCCACCGATAGCCTGGATAACAAGCGCGACAATGTCAGCTGTCAGAAAGACAATGGCATACATTTTTGGCCCCAGAAGCGAAGAGCTGCGGCCCAGCCTGTTTATAAGAGTGCCAAGGATGACATAGAGCCCTGCTGTGAAGAAGGTTGGCGCGATAATGAGCGTAGTAATCTGCATGAGAAACGCATCGCCGTTGTATGGGCATTTGCTCGACAAAGTACGGCCAGCCCAGCCTATCAACTCAGCTGCAAGAGATCGGTCAGCAAACGAACGGCTTAAAAATAACGTTGTGCTTTTCATACTCATAGCCCCAAGAGCGAAAGTCAGCGAGGTCCATCTTCGCACCCTTGCAAACTGAAAAACATGGACAGAAGTGCTGAGCAGGAAGAGGATGCAGAACGCAATTCCGGCGCCAAAGGTGGGAACATAGCCGTAAGACGTGTCGTATCCCGCAATCAGATCATGGCAGCCTTTCTTGAGGACGTTCGCTTGTTGCTGGGTGAGCTGCATGGATCTTTCTGTTGTGATGGTCATGTTTCAGGGGTGAGGTTCAAGCTGTAAGCTCAGCGCGTGCGATCAAAGTAGAGGAACAAGCTCAAAGCTGAAGCAGGCGTTTTACAAGATATATGGAACACATCTGTCAGGCGTTTAACATTTCGTCCGACTTTCCGGGTCAAGTTGTCCATGCCTGTGGGCCACAGTGGAGCTAAAGCTGGAGTTGAGGCTCATGGCTACTAACGATTGGAGGAAGCCACCAAAAAGTTAGTGCGACCGGTTGGTTGTGACAACATTGGCGGAGTTGTTTTCACTTCCGAAAACCCCGTCTTGAGTCTTGACCTCGCAGGCTGACGCGTTCAAGTAAAAGCATCATCCGGGCATCCCGGTTCACGCCTCAACTTTTGATACCCTGGCAAAACAGGGCACGCAAATCATTTAGTAAGCTTTCAGGGAAGGCATGGCTGTGATAAGGCATCGAGCAGTGAACCGCTGAGTGGTACCATTGATTGCATCATATCTCGTAAATCTGACATGTGAGAAGCGAAGCGGCATTTCCAAGACAGCGAAATGATAATGCTTCTGAGTGATAAGATGCATTCACGAGAAGATCAGAATGATACGTACTTGTCGAGTATTTCTAAATTTAGGCATAGCCTTGTGTGACTGCTGCCCTGGTTTTCGGCTGTTTCGCATGAGTGCTCATATACCTAGTAGCGGTGGATCTGGATGGATCGCGAAGGTTGCTGGGTCTTGGCGATCTTAGATTACGGTTCAGGCGTGATCCTTCTGTGATTGGGGGGAACTTGACCGGTGCAAGGTTTAATGATGAGACCGTGGTCAAAACCCACAACTCATCCCACGAACAGACGTCCGCGGCCTGCCGAACCGAGACTCATATCAAAAGGCTTCACAGTTTCGACAATCTGGTATAGACGCTGATCTTACTAATTGGGAGTACAGAACGTCATTTTCGTCAATTGGTGCCGCGTTTCCCGGGCCGGCTCGGTGAGACCAAAGTGATATTCTAGGGGTGGTTCTGTAGTGATAAGGTTGGCAATGGTTATTTATTGCTCTATTTTAGCTAATAGGAATATAAAATCTAGAAGTTGAATCTCTTCAGGGTTTAATAAAAGGAAGAGGGCGTGCCAGCGTAGTCATCAAATAGTCGAAGAAGTGCTTGAGTTAGGCTCATCCTGCATCGGGATCAAGGGGGACTGTGACGTGCGGTGACAGCGTCGGAAGCGGACCAGCCTCCAAAGCCGGGTTGTTTCGCCCTCAGCCCTCCGAACCAAGAATCACTGAGCAGTCATCATAACCACAGCGCTATTCCAGATAAAGACGACCATCATGCCCAGCGAGAATGACAGTTGCGTCGATAGCTGGACGGCGCAAAGGCCCATGAATGCGAGATCGTCAAACCCATCAGATAAGGCAAATCCTGAAATGATGAGGATTATTTGACAGATAGCCATGTCGAAGTAATGGATGTTCTGACGCCACCAAGTTCCACGTGCAGTCCAGCTCATCTATGAGTTGAAGTAGAGTTGGATGTAATGTATGATGATGATGAAGGCTGCCAGCACGCTGGTAACAATGCCAATGATCTGTTTCGCGACGAGTTAGCTATTGGCCTTTCGTCAGACGAGGGAAACAAGAAGCACACGCCGTGTTCAGTCCTGAAATGATCAGATGTGCCCATGGCTAATATTCCGGTGGTAAGACCAGCAATCAGGAGCGGGCAAAAGCCAAACCCTTGCAGTATTGTTTCCCATCTCTTGACTTTATGCTTCGCGACTGGATTGTTGATGAGATCGCATAGAACGGTAACAGACTGGAGCAACAGGATAATTGGATACACTAGGAAAAAACCAGCGGCCATCGTGAACACTGCCATACTTGTTAGCTCTAGACAACCCAACTACTGTTCCCTCTTTTCAAGACTCACTGTGCGCAAGAGTGAGCCACATGTATGTCGACTTATGTATTCCATTAACGATGAAGTGCCGTGTTAAAAGCTCGATGGAGTAATCATTGCCGAAGCTGGATACGTTGTAAAGACCACTTTCAATCGTCGGGTTCCATCCCCGGGACTCTGAGATGTTGGCCCAAAGCATCTCGTACAGACCCTTGGTCCCAGCCTGGTCCCAGCAAGTTTCCCGATGGTGGAGGGCATCGATTTCATGCTTAAGAAAGCCTTCCACGTAATCCCTCCTCAGGACATCACCCATATCCTGCAGCAGTGACTCCCACGATGAGTTCATTGATTGACTCATACCCAGGCGCATTGGTAAAAGGTTTTTCGTGTATGTTGACACAGGTGCTTGCTTAAGCAGAACTCGGTGGGTGAAGTTGAGGTGGCAAGGCACAGGCTCTGGTTTCGGCTGTGATCCAAGGCGTCTGTGGCACCAGGGGTCAGTGTACGTATGGCGATATTGGTGGCGAAGAATGATGCGCGAGATGCTAGAAGAGAAAAAAAGGCATGTCAACGAACTAACGAAAACGCATGATCTAGGTAAAAAGAGGATTTAAGGAGCTCTTTGGTTTTTGCATAGCCCGAGGATCTCTCGAATCTTTACCTTTACAGTGCGTCACACAGCTGAAACCGTCGGGACCCAACCTCCAAAGTCCCTGTAAGTTCACCGTCGACAGGGGTGGGTGCGAGGCAGCCCCTGGTCGTTTGAAGCAACCGAGTCGGCGTTTAAGCGTTTGCAACTACCGAACTCACAAAGCCACATTACGTATCTCAGCAGCGGCGGAGCAGGATATCGGGCGTCCGCAGGAGGCAATCTCATCCTGGCTAACGGACACCATCGCTGCTATATCAGCTACCAAACAAAAGTCGCGTTCCAAGGACTTCTTGGACGTGTTCCTGGTGTATCTCATAGCTGTTCAAACTTCTCTTCTCTCTTCTTCTTCTCACCCGTCGAAGCACTGGTGACGAACTCATCCGGAGCAACCTTCACCATGATAAGCGAATTCAGGCCAATCCCGCAGCCTCCCCGGCTCCCCTTTCTGGGAAATCAGAGCGATGTTAGCTGGGTTAAGGAACCCAATCTAGCCCTGAAAGCGCTGAGGTTAACCACAGTAAACCACTCCAGGGGCCTTCTTGGCGGACACCAGGCTGTTAGCCTAGGGTATGTCAGTCAGATATAGTATCAAGTCCCATTTCTTGTAGTGCCGGGCTGTCTAGTCACTGGCATCAAAGATACGGAAGAATGCGACCCAGAAGGTCTCCGTTAAGGGGCCGACCAGAATGAACTCCCGCGACCTTATTCTCTTCCAATCGATCCTTGAAAGCCATAGTTGGCCCCCTGTAAATAGCTCGCCCCCCGAGAGTGTGGCATCGTCGACGGTAAAGTCGCTGGGAGAAAAACATCTCTGGCACAAGTTTGTGATAATGACATCTAAGTGACAGCCCTGTCCCTCGCCTCTAAATGATGACTATCATATAAAACTCATTTATTGATAAGTTCAATGATCTCTAACGTACATGATAAGCGAGTGTTACAAACAAGCGAGTGTTACAAAAATCCCTCAATCTACAACATGTCCACTTCGTCAATTGATTCTCAACCACCCAATATGCCTGAGTTTAATAATGAAGCTAATATCATTCTCGCACTTCATGCCCTTCATAATGACTCGAAATTATCTCTCCGATACGCCGCAAAGATCTATAAAGTTGATCCTATGAAACTATGGCGCCGCCACAAGGGCATACAGTCTCGACACGATACTACCCCCAAATCACGGAAACTATCCGACCTAGAAGAAAAGACCATAGTTCAGTTCATTCTTGACCTGGATTCGCGAGGATTTCCCCCACGATTGCGTGGTATAGAAGAAATGGCCAACCAATTGCTTACTGACCGCGATGCGCCACCCGTCGGCAAGCGCTGGGCTTCTAACTTCGTCAAGCGATACTAAGAGCTTAAGACGCGCTTTTTTCAAAGATATGACTACCAGAGGGCCAAATGCGAAGATCCGACGATTATTCATAATTGGTTTCGGCTCGTGGAGAACATAATCACTAAGTACGGTATCGACCTGGCTGATATCTATAACTTTGACGAGGTTGGCTTTATGATGGGCGTCATTACAAGCGGAATAGTCGTCATAGGCGCAGAAAGGCGTGAAAGACCTAAATTAATCCAGCCTGGAAACCGGGAATGGATTACTGTCATCCAGGCGATCAATGCGGGAGGCTAGGCGATCCCGCCGTTCATCATAGGTGCGGGCCAGTATCACCTCGCCAACTGGTACCAAGATAGCATCCTCCCAGACGACTAGGCTATCACAACATCTCCCAACGGCTAGACCAATAATGAGACAGGCCTTGAATGGCTAAAGCACTTTGATAAGTGCACAAAGACGCGATTAGTTAGTCGTTATCGTCTTCTGATCCTCGACGGCCACGAAAGTCACTAGTCTCTCGATTTTAAGAGATACTGCCAGGCAAATAAGATCGTCACGCTTTGTATGCCGGCTCATTCGTCTCACCTACTCCAGCCTCTCGACGTCGGGTACTTTAGCCTACTCAAGAAGGCATATGGTGGAGAAATCGAGCATCTGATGCGATGCTCTGTAACCCACATTTCCAAGACCGAGTTCTTCCCGGCCTATTACGCCGCATTCCAGGCCACCATGACGGAAAAGAATATCAAGGCAGCTTTTAGAGGGGCCGGGCTTGTTCCCCTTGACCCGGAAAGCGTCATTTCGAAGCTTGATGTGCAGCTACGGACGCCGACGCCGGTCGAGGAGGTGGCCGGGCCGTCTGCCACTTGGGTTTCCAAGACGCCAAAGACTGTCCTTGAGGCTGAATCTCAATCCGAATACCTCAATAGACGAATCAGAAGGCATAAGAGTAGCTCTCCAGAGTCGATTCTGGAGGCATTGAAGTCTCTTTCTAAGGGAACCAAGGCAATAATGCATGAGAATGCCTTATTGAAGACAGAGAACCGCGACCTTCGACAGGCAAATGACCTACTAAGTCGGCGCCGGAGGGCAAAAAGAAGCCGCTTACAGAAAGGAGGAGTGATGAGAGTAGGGGAAGCAAGGGAAGCAATTGGCCAGATGAATATGGATGGGCAGGTAGAGGGGGAATCGTCGAAAAGTGGTGGTCAAGGAAGGTCGGGGCGACAGAGGGAAAGGCGGTGTGGAGGATGCGGAAAGACAGGACATAATGCAAGGACATGTCAGATAGTTGTTGTGATATCTGAAGAAGAGTATAGCGATTAGATTTAATTAATTAGATGATTTGGTGTGTTTTTATGGCGATTCCTATCTTAAAGGTTGGGATTTTTGTAATACTCGCTTGTTTGTAACACTCGCTTATCATGTACGTTACACCAAAACAATAATACTCGCTTAATCTTAGGCGCGCTATGAGCTGATCAAGAATGGAATACTTCTATGTAATATTGTAATCAAACGGGAAAACACTACTATTTACATAAACCCCTTGTAGATCATCCTGGCTTAATGTAAACAAATCTTCAAAGCTACCTGCGTCACTATCCATCAGACTCTTTTGGAGACTGTCATCGGCCAAGGGATGGAGAAAATGAGTGGTAATATGTATGCTTGCCTCTGAGAGTGCTGGAGGCTGAGAGCCAGATAGGGCAGCATCACAGATACTAGGATCAAGGAGCTCCCAAAGCATGCCCGATGGAACCGTTATCTTGGTTGCCTTGCCTGGCACGTCTTGTTGTTTGTCTGCGACCAATAATTTCAGCTTTCTAAGGCCATCGAGCTATGATCGCCATCAGCACCAATCTTGAATAGCAATTTGGCCATGAGCCCCATCTGACACTGTCGAGGAGACGAAAACGAGCCGTCCTCTTTAGAACATACCTTTCGAGAAATATGTGGCCATGTAAATGATAACCGCTGGAGGAACATCTCGCATTTGTCCAAGTCCTCAATCGCTTTGCGAGAAACCTTGTTATCCTTGGCAAACTGGTACAGCCACGGTATTGTGGCTATAGCTGCAACTATCGACCCGAGTAGGGGGTTGTAGATCTCAAAAGACGCATCTTTGAACATGTCCACAAGCCAAACGACCCATCCTGCGTGTAGCAACGCTTGGTCGATCACCTGCTGGAGAAATAGCCGGGATTGGTAAACACCTTTCTTGCGCCGCAAGGCAACTAGGTGGATGAACGGGTGGTTCATTAGTGCAAGCGAGGCATGCAGGGTCATATGCATTGTCAACCATGGATGCCAATACTCAAGATAGCTGCATATCTCGGTTGATGATCTCTTGGACGGAAAGAGGTTTCTTAGCAAATGCTTGTGATGCAGTTGGGCCTCGTACTCGTATAGTAAGACGTTCAGTCTTGAGAATGTTGAGCCCGGCAGCCAGGGAGTTTCAGTCTCACCCAGCCGCGTTCTATGCAACAGAGAGGCGACCTTTCCCCATACACTAATCATCTCGACACAGTACCTGTTGATGCCCAAATCTTCGGTCGTCCCATCTGAAATATCGAGGTCCGGTGCATCGACTTGGTTGTTGTCGTATGGGATCGGCGGCGGCGGCTCAACACTTGGTGGGTGTTGGCTGGACTTGTCCATTTCCGGGGCGTTCGGTATGTGTGGAAAGAATATCGTCTCAAGCATATAAACGCTCCAAAAACATCGAACATCAAGTTCGTTCGCCAACGAAGCACCGTGCCGCTGAGGTCTGCGGAGACTATCGAGTCTGGCGGCGGCACCAGTGGTCATGCAAGCTCGTGAAGTGTCACCAGCTAAATTTTGCAGCGTGAATGGCAGATCAAAATCGGACAAGTCAATCCACATACCTGCAATGTTCCTCAAAGTCAATAGACATAATGACTGGATCACCTCTAGTCTCGGGGCCCCGTCAAATGCAAGACGCATGGTGGCATCTGCTGCCAACCGATTATAAAAGTTAGCAGCCTCTGCCTCCTCGCCGTGGTAGAACTCGTGGCTGGAGAACTTCAGCATAAGCGCCAAGAAACTGTGAAGGAGGAACTGAGGGAGAATGGCCATTCTTTCCCAGAGGTCGTCGGGGTTGAACAGTGGCAAAGGTTGAAGGTGAAGAGTAGTTTTGTAAATTTGCACGAAATGATTTAGTGCCTCTGGGGGGGGATCATAGCTAAGGTGATTATTAGCATTGCCACTTTAATATATATCGTGTTATTTCTCGAATAACTTTACCTGGTTTTAGTAAACTTGTCACGAGTCCCAGTGGCATCCTGTACTTGAACCACTGCCTCTGGCGAGTCAGTGACGAGAGCAAGTTGGGAATTGCCAACAGTGAGTGCTTGGTCAGGTTCTCCGAGTGTATTGCTATTAGGCAATGGGCTAGTATAGAGATTAGTCCTCTTTTTTATGTAGAAGGCGTCCCTGTTTTGAAATAGCTGCAACATACCGCAGCAGACCAGAGAGATCACTGAGCTTCGATTCCAGCATTTGGATACGATCTTTGGTAGACAGCCTAGAAACTTGGTTAGCCCACAACTTACATAGCTTGTTCATAGACCAACTGACTTTTTTGTTACCGCATTAGAAGTCCCTTGTCGCCTCGATCGCGCTCTCTCGAGATAGACACATGATAGGTCAAGTCGTTGACAAAACGAGCAAGTTGGCTTTTCCCCCGTGCATTTCGACTTTTTGCGGCTACATAGACAAATAGTATACATATACAGATACATGCCTTTGCGTAGAAACGAGGAGCGTGTAGTGACCTACCGACATGGCTCACAGGCTTCTCGAGTTCGTGTCGTTCCGTGATCCATTGAACGTGTGCAAGCAGGGATTCCGGGGAGAAACACCAAAAAAAGCTCCGTATCCGTGTCGAACAAACGAAGAAATCGTTGGGGCCAAGTCAGGTGATCGGGGATTATCGCGAAGAATCAATTCATCCGTTCACGTGATCTTACAGAGAAGCATCGGGAACAAGGCGGGAATTAAGAAATCTCCATAAAGACGGATTCTACGGCGTAAACTCGCTGCTTCCGAGCCGACATGATTGATGGTGCTTAAATATAACCTGAGCATCTCTCACCAGCCCAAAACGAATACCATGAGACAAGCTAATTTCCTTTGCCACCTCCATCTACCTCGTGAAAACTTCTCCACATTCGGATCATGGCGCCAACGGATACCATGAAAGCCGTTGTCTTCGACGGTGTACTCCAGGTCTCCGTCCAAGATCGACCTATCCCCAAGAGTATGCTGCTCATCGACATGTTTTTCTCTGCTCGTCTAACCCAAACATAGTACAGAAAGATGACGATGTTATTATCAAGGTTCACATGACCGCCTTGTGTGGATCGTAAAACCCGCCTTGCCCGCTTAACCTGGACACACTTGCTAACTGTAAGGCAGAGAGTTGCACGTTTACCGTGGCATAGAGCCTTCCACGACTGGCTACATCATGGGCCACGAGTTCACAGGTACTGTTGTTGCAGCTGGCCCTGGGGTTAAATCTGTTCAGATTGGAGACAAGGTGGTCTCGCCATTCACTACCTCATGGTATTTCTCCGCTTTGTAGTTTGAGTCTCAACCGCTGACTTTTCTTTGACAGCGGCACATGCTTCTTCTGCATCAATTCCGGTACCGCTAGGTGTGTCAATAGCCAGCCATTGGGCTCCGAACGTCTTGATGGCGCACAGGCTGAGTACGTGCGGGTTCCTCAAGCTGACGGAACCATCATCAAAGCCCCAGCAAATATCCCGGACCAGGCCCTTATCCTCATGGCTGATATCTTCCCTACTGGTTACTTCGGGGTCAAGAGTGCCCTAGAAATGATGCCTCACTTACGGGCGCAGGATGCCACCATCGTTGTAGTTGGCTGCGGTCCCGTCGGTCTTTGCGCCATTGCTAGCGCCGCTGCTCTCCATCCACGACATCTTTTTGCCGTGGACAGTGTCAGCGATAGACTCGACCAAGCCAGGAATCTCGGAGCAGAGCCACTCAACTTTGTGGCAAACAAGACCGGGTTGAAAGACCGCATCGCACAGGTGACTGGCGGCCGCGGTGCCGATATTGTCGTCGAAGTCGTGGGACTTTCACCGGCACTGAGAACAGCTTTTGACCTAGTCCGTCCTTTTGGAGCTATTAGCAGTATTGGCGTTCATAATGCCGAGGTGCGTTGAAATCCTCTGGGGGTCGTGTGTTGGTTGAAACTGACCTTTGATAGATTCCATGGTCGGGTGCTGAGGCTTACAAGTACGTGTATCTACTACGTCAATGACACAGTGCTCTAATATCGGTAGCAAAAACATCCGTCTGCAAATGGGGAGATGTCCAGTTCGAAGTGTCTTCTCTGAGGCGATGGATCTGTTGGTGGAGATACACCACTCTCTTGGGTAGGTCAAGTCCCCGTTTCTTGAATCTGTTTCTGTTTGTAATTCATTGTCGTTTTCGTGAACAGAGCTGTTCTACATTCTCTTACGCAAAGTCTCATGTGTTCTTGGGCGAGGCTAATGCTATCAAGATTCTTACTTAAAACCGTCATTCCATTATCCAATGCCGCCGAAGGCTACGAGCTGTTCAACCAGTCAAAGGTACCGAAGGTTATCTTCCACACAGAGTCCATCTCATGACCTCTTGGGAGTATGTATCTAGTACGGAATAGTTGACAGAATTTGGCCTTGCTCCACATGACAATATCAACTTCGGCGAGCTAGTTTCCTTAGCCCTTTTATCGTAGCGTGTGCAGTTCAGACTTACCACAAGCGCTCTCTAACTTACGAAGTTATCATTGACGTCCAGTCCTTGATAGGACAAATGTGTCCATAGATAGCATTGACACCAAATTGGAAACGATGCGGGCTTGGAAGGACGACAACGAGCAGAGTTTTCGGAAATAAAGAGTCAGAGGCGGAACGGCCACCAGCTAGAGGTTGTATGGAAGCCCAAACCAGAAGCTTCGTTTACCTAACAACATTTCAGAGGTCCTATATCTAGCCGAGGATGTTTCTAATACACTTGGGAACCGAGCTCACAATGTTCGTGGCCGAGATGAACTAGTTCTGGGCTTTGGATATAGATAGAACTTTCTCGGTCATTACCGCGGGAGGAATAAGATCTTAACGCTGCTTGAGTGCCAGAAAGGGGCGAAATTTGAAATTAGATAGGAGTCATAACATTTCATTGTGACAGCCTTTGATCACTTCCAAGCATAAAATGTCTCTGATCTCTCCTACGGCCAGGTTCCATACTCTACCGCACCGCCAAGTCGAGTGATACCACATTGGATTACAACTTCCACAAAGTGTCTATTCCAAAGGGACCACCAACAGGTCGGGATTAAACCATCCTACTCAGACTACCAAATTCATCCCTGAGTTCTCTCTGTAACCTCATCACCATGTTTAAACAACTGGAGCATGGCGCGCAAGTCTTGAACAATTGCATCCGGTCGCTCCCAGGCAGCAAAGTGGCCACCCTTTACATGCTCGACTTCGTACACTATTGGGCCAAGAGTCTGATTCCACAACTTGGGCAACAGTACCAGATCGTTTGAAAACCGAGAAATGCCCAGTGGTACATCTACGTACTCTGCGGCTGCAGCAAAAGCTGGTGGTTTGCTATGTTCCATGGCGTAGAACACGTTGCTCGTTGCCTCTGGGCCTGGTGTTGAGAAGTAATAAATGCTAACCCAGGTAAGAATCTCTTCATCGCTCCATGGGTATTCGTCGCTCCACTCGCAAATCTTTTCATAGATCCATGCCAGGAGACCAACAGGACTGTCCCTCAGCGAGTAGCCGATGGTGAAGGGTTTTGTGGATTGCAGTTTATAGTATCCACTGCCCTCACTATAGAAGTCTCCAGTACGCTGTAGGCATTTTTGCTCAGTCTCTGTAAGCTGCGTTGCCGAGGTATCTGCATGCAGCTCCGGATGGGTGTCTTTTGTCGGCTTTCTGGGTACGGGTGTGTTTGTATGGCAAGCCATGCATCGTGAAGGACCGTACAGTTTGGCCATGCATCTCATAACCAAACACCCAACGTCTCCAGCTTGGATCACTAACTTAACGTTAACATAACGGTATTAGTATGTTTACACCAAGCAGACATACCGTAACGATCGTACCCGAGCTTTTGCATGAGTTTGTCATAAACTTCTGCATGCTGTTCAAACTCAAAACCCTTCTGCAGATGCATCTTGTCAGTCCTATTCGACAGTCAAGACTCAGGCACGTACCTTGCTTGGCGAGGAAAATCCAAAATCAATCAGACTTGGTGCAACAACATGAAAGGTCTGATCCTCATTTGATTCGCCTTGCGCCAGAGGATCGATGATCTTTGACACCTCGTAAAAGCTCCCGGGCCAGCCATGCAGGAAGAGGAGCGGGATGGCATGCACCTGGCTACTCTCCTTGTGCACAAAGTGAACGTCAAACGTCCCAAAGCCAGCTGTTTCGATCGGGACGGTAAACTGAGGCAATTGGTTTAGACGTGCTTCAACGTGGCGCCAGTCGAAGTCTGACTGCCACACCCTTGCCAGTCGCTCAATCTCGTTGACCGGGGGTCCAAGCTGCCACGAGGTAGATGCTGGATCATAGTTCTGACTGGGAAGGTCTGTCAAGGCAAGTTTCTGGTTGAGCCGATCAATCCTGAAGTCGGGCACATGAATCTTGTAAGGCTTGATGTCTGACATGGTGGGTGACGGTGTATCAAAGTGAAGAGAAGTGAGGATAGGTATCAAGATGATGCGTGGGCAAGTTGAAGATAAACGTAAGAGTAGACTGAACAAGAAGGAAAGGTAGTCTCAGCTTTATATATTCGTCCCAGACCCCCACATTACGGGTTTTCTTTCGCATTGCCCTGTGAACGTCAACATCACTTTGATGCCATGGCGATAACATGGTCAAAGTCCATCCAATCAACAATATGGACGCCAACACAGATTCGGCATAGGATACGCTAGGGCCAATCATCTCGTCCGATTTAGGATCCACCTTGAGACCTCCTCCGTCAGCATCAACTTGGAGCCACGGGAACATTAATCATCCATGCCCTGCATCTTCCTACAATATCTCAACGCGAATCAACCAGCTTGAGGGGCTTTTGAGCTTGGTTGAGAAACAGGTCCTTTGACCAAAACCCCGCTTCTACCGATCAACCGAGGCAGACCACGTGTCCATGCAAGGGATGGTCATACATCCCAAGAGGCGGCAAGGCGCGCGAGGGGTCCCCAAAGTCAAGACTGGATGCAAGACGTGCAAGTATGTTCATCATAGGCATAATTTAGGCCAATAAAAGAACAGGCGTTGACCATTTCATAGAATCAGGCGTAAAAAGTGTGATGAAGCAAGGCCGGCTTGTTCCCCGTGCGTAAGCACTGGTCGGCGTTGCGACTTTTCCACGTCGTCACATCGGCATCCTTCTCAACCAGCCCCCTTGGTCTTCGTAATCGAATCCATGGCTGCCCCATCTTCTTTACTTTCCCCTGCATACGGAAACCCCATAGGAGAAGAGTTACTCTCGGCGCAGGTTGGCGTACCTGGTCATCTAAGGCACCTTGACAGACACGAGGTGATCATATTTGACTACTTCCGCTCTATCTGCGCTCAAGAGTTCTCACTCTACTTCCAGTCACCCATCTGGGAGAGATTCGTTCTTTACGCAGCCCACGCAGAAGCATGGGCATTTCACGCTGCCCTAGCAATAAGTGTACTGAGCAGGCGGAGTTACACCCCGTCGCACAGCGACACTGCTTTACACACTAATTTTCCTACTCTTCGCTACAACCAAGCCATACGGGCACTGAACCAGCGCTTAGATGCAACAGACGAAAGCGCTGAACTTGCAGTCTTGGGGAGTGTCTTGTTTATCAACCTGGAGTTCTTACGAGCTCATACCCTGGAGCATGAGCCAAGTAGGGTAAACGCGCCGAGTCTAGTAGGTATTCACCTCCGTGGAGGGCTTGGGGTCTTGAGAAGTCTCGGAGACATGCGGGGAGGCCACCTGTCTCTAAACGCGCAGCATCTAAAAGTCGCCCTTGAGGAATTGCATTATCAAGTCGAACAGTTCAAGGTCTATGGGCAATAATGACGAAGAAGCGTTTCATCATCAATAGAAACAAGGCCATGGAGCCCATTTTCTTTTAACTAAGGGAGCTTAATTTCAATCCACGTAGCTGTCATGATGTAGGACCCTGAACTGGCTGGCACCCCTCAGGAACTCCATTACCGATTGTTGAAGGAAAACCCTCCCTAGCCTCCGACATTGCTAAATAGAAAGACAAGGTGCGTTTTTTAATTGACGAAGGATAACAATAACGAAGAAGGAATCACTTGGTATATTATATACCTACCCTCTTACGTTAGAATCACTTTTCAATTACACGAAAACGAACGTTTACTCAATCTCATATTAACCCTCAAACAGTTGCTAACCAAAGATCAACAGTAGTAGTCTTGCATACCAAAGCTAGATTCCTCAATGCCCCTAGAAGCATTTGCGGTGAACAATAGACGGGCCAGCTTCGTCGTATTCTTGCTTGGTAATCCACATTTGCTGAAAGGTTGAGAGAGAAGCAAGAATAGAGCCTCCAATCCACACCGAGTACTTTCTTTCGGGAGGTGCAACGATCTTGACTTTCACCGACGAAGGGGCAAAGCCGACGATCTCCTTATTCATCCGATCGGCGATGCCTGGGTACATGGTTGTGCCTCCTGACTAAACGACCATACATCAGTAACCTGCGGTCGTACGGGGAATATTGGGATCAAACCATGATAATGTTCCCATAGAGGTCTTTCCGAATATCAACGTCGCTCTTCATGATGGCGTTGAAAACCGTCACATGAATGCCACCTGTTTCTAGGCCAATAACGCCAGGCTGGAAGAGGGCTTCGGGAGCACGGAAGCGCTCATTGCCGATTGTGAGTACCTGTCCATCTGGCAACTCATAATTCTTTTCCAGGGCCGAGCTTTTCGACGCCGCTTCGAGCTCCTGGTCAAAGTTCAGGGCCACATAACAAAGCTTCTCCTTAATATCGCGAACAATCTCGCGCTCGGCGGTGGTGGAAAACGAATAGCCCCTCTCTGTGAGAAGCTTCATGAGATAGTCGGTCAAGTCGCGTCCCGCCATATCGATACGAGAGATAGCATGAGGGATTGCAAACCCTTCGTAAATTGGTACAACGTGACTAACGCCGTCGCCAGAATCAAGAACAATGCCAGTTGTGCGACCAGAAGCATATAGAGACAAGACAGCCTGAATAGAAACATAGAACGCTGGCGAATTGAATGTCTCAAAGAAGATTTGTGTCATCTTCTCTCTGTTCGATTTGGGGTTGATCGGGGCCTCGGTAAGGAGGGCGGGATGCTCCTCCGGAGCCACGCGAAGCTCATTATAAAAGGTATGATGCCAAACCTTTTCCATATCGTCCCAGTTGGTAACGATGCCGTGTTCAATTGGGTGCTTGAGCGTGAGGATGCCTCGTTTTGACTCTGCTTCGTCACCGACGTAGGAGTCTTTCTGACCCATCCCGATCATGATTCTAAAGAAAGTTAGCCATGTTAACTCAAGGAATAAGACGCAGCAATCTTCAAGATCTGGCCATCTCAGTACGATTCCACAGTCTCTGATCATGTGTCGGTGGGGCAGACTCGTCCTTACCCGTGGTGACGTGGGCGACCAACGATAGATGCTAGACGAACGTTAACAATATATTTCCAGAAGGGAATGGCTCAAGGATTCAACTTACGGAAAACAGCACGAGGTGCATCATCACCTGCGAAACCTGCTTTGCACATGCCTGACCTAAGAATCGACGTTTAGTTCCTGAGATTCAAGCCGCCCAGGTGCAACCCGCCAACGTACCCATTGTCGATAACGAGAGCGGCGAGGTCTTCTAGAAGTCTAGTAAGTACCTTTTATAGGAGGATAAACATGGCACAAGGCTATCACTTACCGTCCATTGCGAAAAGGCTCCGATGCAACCCAAGTTTGGAGGTTTGTGTGAGACAAGGCGTTGTTGACAAGAAATTTGGGGTTTGGAGTGAACTGAACGGGGTAATGAGAACACATCCTACATTCATGCTACTCTTATGATACGGTCATTCTTTCCCAGCCCCTTTTTTTTGCTGTATCACGGGAGGAAGGGATAGGGGAAGCGAATGCATCCTCTCCACATCTCGGCACAACGGAAGCCGCGGGCCCGTGGCACCCCCCAAGCGCTGCAGACTAGGAGCCTCTGGACGCGCGTTGTTGGCACTATCGGCACTTGATTGTTGGTAATCTGTGATCATAACGCATTCAAAATCAGCAATACTAGTGGAGATGAATCCATTTCCGAGACTAACGTGCTCATCAGAGCAAGTCGTGCCGGTGATTTGTCTCTAGAGTTGTAAGGTCACAGGTGTTTGCAGGTTCAATTCCAGACCACATCGTGTTCTCTACACCAGGCCTAGTTGAAGATCGATCGTTCTCGATTTCAATGCTGGAGTTATTGAATGGCTGTATTAAGTGGTGGCTCAAACACTACTTCTACGCTTCATCCACAACTCCCATCACATCGTTGGTCCAGTTACCCAGGATAGCCGAGAAGTTGTAAGAGTCATAGTTTGAAAGCTGTTCCAGCATGCCCTCTCCGAAAATCCCCTCAAAAGTCTCCAGCCCAGATTGAGTGCCTGAGTCGGGATCATTGGAGAGTTGCAGCCCTCCTTCTGGGTTTTCCAACCTTGTATCATTCATTACCAAGGCCCGGCCGAGGCGAGCGAACGTAGAACAGACCTTGAACAGGTCTTGGCAGCTGTTTGAGACGATAGAAACCTTTTCCAAAACCGTTATGACCTCGTCTAGCAGGGCGAGATCCTCCAAGCTATCGGCCGCAATGGCGTGTAGGAAAACGGCAATGAACGGGTTTAACGATGACTGATGAAGAACCCTAACGAGCGTTTCAGAAAATAAAAGCTAAGAAGAAAAAACAAGGGAACCAACCAGCTTGCGTATTCACCCTCTGATACCAGTCCAGGGCTGTCGGCTGTTTGATAACTAGAGAAGCATGCAAGGTGGCATCGCAAACCAGCTCGGGCTGCCTGAAGGCACGCTTGACTAACGCCAGATTCTTCCTCTGTAGTTGGTGCTTTAATCAGGATCAAGGTCATTGTGGAATGGTACATGATGTCCCAGCTCTTTTGTGAAAGTTCAAACACTTGGGGTTGCTTCATCTGAGTTGAGTCAATCTGCATCAGGTCAGCATGGTTTAACCATATCTGTTATGGCTAGACATAGTTTGCAGCTCACCTCGCAGAGCTCTGCATACCAGGATTGCAACTTGGCCGAAAACAGCTTGATCGTTTCGGCTTGTTGAACCGGCTGAGCATTTCGTGCTGCGGCCGAGTAAAGCTGGTCATAAACTTCGCCCTGGAGCTTGGCAAATTTGATGGCCATGATCAAGAGTTGGTCCCAAGGCCTGACATCAGAGTCTGGAGAGCTTCTAGGATTCCAAGCATCCACTTCGGAGTCTTGGAGATACGAGGGGCGGCCCTGGAGAAGGGAAATATTTTTGTCGACAGTGTAGATATACCAGAACACACGGCGCATTTGATCCGCTCTACGAGATTGATACTTCCCATATGTCGTTTCCTGGCAATAGCCGAGCATTCGACAATGGCTCGCTGCGGCTGCCAGGAGTGTACAGCATAAAAATGGCTTTCCTTCTTCTTGAGCTTTGGCAATCTAAGTGAAGTTTGGCGTGAGAACTTGACTGAGATGATCTGGTGCTCGCTACTCACCCCTAAGGCCAAGCTGAGTACATTTTCAAAGCAAGGGATAGCTAGAATTTGGTATGTCTGAATCCCTCGGTTGAAGTTTTTCTCGCAGGTGGATACGTGTGCTTTCAGGTCGTACTCTTGGCCCAGAGAATTCTCAAGGAAAATGAATTCTTTGAGCAGGCAATACAAAATCCCGTACATTGCCGTAGCTTGACCAAGGGAAAGAGGCGCTGTAGTGTAATATGCTTGTCGACAGAGAATCTCCAGTAAGGATGGATCACTTATGATGAATGAGCAAAGAAAGATTGGTCGGTTGACTGCATTTGTTAGCAAAGCAGGTGCTTTATGAACCACGTATGGTTCCCCATGTCATCTTGGCCCAGTATGGAAAGGAAAGAGAGATGGTGTACGTCTTACCCCGTATCTGTTGAAGAATGGAGACAATCAGCCCTGATGGAAGAAGGTCCATTGCTGGTTGGTTGTTAGATGTAACAGTTCCAGAAAATTGATAATCCTCTGCTGAAGCGCGCAAGTCTGAGGGCTGTAGAAGATTGCTTAATTGCCTAGTTAGGCAATCCATGTTTTGTTGGGTGTAGACCCCACTAGCAACAACCTTGGACTGAGAGATGTCGCTAGCCTGAACCGCTTGATTGCGAAAGGATGAGCTGCCCTCGTAAACATGAGTGTCGTCTACCACGGATGGTCCGTGTTGGTCGTTTCTAGTGGGTGTGTTGGAAGAGGGATTCCGCAAGTCAGGCGTGGTGTTGGTATTGTTCAGCTGGGTTTGAGCTGAAAACAGACGATCATGCAGGTATTTGACGCGCTCCTCCCTAGTGATGTCTCAGTCAGTAGGCTCATCCTAGATGATTAGTACGTCATACAGCTGGGCTATTCTGTCTCGTTTAGGACCGCTGTCTGTTCTAGAATTGACAACTTGGCATGCAAGACCAGCGGTGCGGCAGTTTGAACAAGGGTTTGAACGATCACAACGAATCTAAACCAGGCTCAGTCAAGGCCACATGTGATGATGGGTACCATCATACTATACCTTGCGCATCCGACATGCTTCGCACTGGGAGTCATTAGCTCTAACCCTCTCTGGCACGTGGATGATTTCCTACCGCTCGGGAAACCTGTGCGAGCCGCCTTCGGCGCTGCTGGAGCGTTTCTTCGGCATTCATTGTCAACTTCGGCAGGCTCTCGCCAATCTCGTTCGATGGCCGGTTGCAAGAATCGCAAATGTCTGAGGGGTTGCTAGCAAACAGACGCGTTCGGAATTTAGATGACGCGGAGCCGCGGGCCCGCGGGCCCGAGATCCGCACCCGGAAAAGCCGGCCTCTTGGCAGCCCGGGTGGCAGATCCACTTTTCGGTGACACGAGGGCCCGTGGCAACGCGGAGACGTGCGCTTGATGAGCGAAGAGACCCATCAGGGGATATCCTGGTTGACTCGCATGGAGCCGCGGAAACTTTCAAAAGGTGGCATCGATTAAAAGAGATTGAACCACATGAAGTGTTAAGCTGTGCCGCAAGCTATTTATATGGTATCACCAATCGTTCTGTCCAATTCATCCTTTAATTTTTTTTTGAGCGATAACATTAAAAGTTCTCACGCTCTATAGCTTCTATCTGAACAATTCCAAAGCGGATCTGGCTCGAGTACCTAATCACGAGCAAACTCATCAAGGTCGTTGATAATCCCGAATCGAGCACAAAACATCTTAAACAACAATTATTACATTCATTTATTTTCAACTTAATATCATGTCGGTAAGTACTAAATTACTCCATTTCTACCACTGTTCCCTCTGACACGTAAATGGCAACAGATCCCTTCAGGGTAACTCTTCCTTGTTTGACCCCCTGTTCTCTACCCACTCTTGTTGACAACCCCAGTGTAAACATCCAGGACGAGTGTATCGCTGCGGTTAACGAACTCCGGTCCCGAAGAGACGCGGCCAAGCCTCGCTTTGTCATCTTCAAAATTTCAGATGATGAACGCCATGTTGTCGTGGAGGAGGTTTCACCAGAGGCGGACTATGAGCTTTTTCTGACGAGATTGTCATCTGCCGTGGATCGCAAGGGGAAGCCCGCCCCACGTTACGCTGCCTACGATGTCGAATACGACCTTGGTGACGAAGGCAAAAGGTGAGGAAAATGTGCCTATACGCATCCATCATGCTAATCTTTCAGAGTTTCAACTGTTTTCATCGCCTGGGTTCCTGCTGGCACATCGATCAAGGTTGGTTCTCTACTTGGTGCATTTACCACTTGCCACTAATAGAACGTCAAGTCTCGCATGCTTTACGCAAGTACTAAGGAACAACTGCACAAAGCTCTCAATATCGGAGTATCAGTCCACGCTGACGATCTGGATGATATTGAATGGTATAGTGTTGTCAATCGAGTTAGCCGAGGCAGGGCATAGCGTTGGAAGCTTCATTTCCCACTATAATACAATGCTTGTATTACTTTTATGTTTACCGTGTCTTCAACTTGCTTTTGACGGAGGAACTAAAAAGTCTTATATTATGAGAAGCTCATTCGCGATCTTCTATACATAGTTGATTTGTCGTTTGAACCAGACTTTCTGAGTTTTGTAGTGTACTCATGACAGCCAGCTTCCACATCACACCTTGTTCTATATTACAATGGGTTATTTTGCCACCGGGCCTCATGATCCTGGCATTGCCTTTCAGCTGCTTCATATTAAACTTGAATAATGATAGCGAAAAATCTTGAATTAAATATTAAGGACTAGGCCTTAAGATCGACACGAAGAAAAGAAAACATTAGGTGGTACTGAATCAAACTACGATACCCCGGGGCCTCTTTATCTCCGAGCCTCCCTACAAATGAATAAATCTTTGCCCCTTGACAAATACGCGACTCTATTGTCACAGTTTCCGCAATATTGTTCGACATTGAAACACCATTTTGCGGCGTAGGGAACAGCAACCCCGGGACCCGTAGCAACGAGTAGGAAGGCGGCCTGGATACTAATCATGTCAGTTAGCCAGTCGACTAAGCGCCCGTTGAACTAACATACTGTGTTAGGTTTGAGGGCTTCTTTTTTATTGTGGTCCTTGCTCGTCTTTCGCAAAAGGGGCAATCAATCCAGTCAGGCTGATCCCCAAGCAGATGCAACGGCGTCACGTCCCTGTTGGATGGTTCTAGTGATGTTGAAACCTCAAGGCCAGCATATGTTGTAACGGCCTGCTTTTGTAGCTCATGCGTGTATGTGCATGCCAGTTCCGGTAGGTTGAATCCAGTGCCTGCATTCTCCAATACCGCTGGCTCTGGGTCGTTCGAGGGGACCACTTCGGGAAAGCACTCGTAATCGATTTTTCTCTCGCCCGGTCGATAAATAGGGGTCTCCGGTTGTGACAACGGTGTGTTGGTCACCGTAGAAACCGTGGTCGCCGATACGGACATGGTGAGGTCCGACGAGTCTGTCAATGGCGAAATAGCGTCGTCATGCCCAGACATTGACATGCAACAGCTACAATGTTAATGCAGTGTCAGTTGCGTCGAGGCGGATACGCAGTTACATGACCGGGATGTATTTTCAAACGTACCTAGTGTCCATCTCGGAGTGCCTTTTCTTAGGATGAGATGAGCCAAGATCACCAAGAGCACTTGAAGACACTCAATTCTTGGGGTGGTTGAGCCGCATTGACAATGTCTTCGTTCCCGTATTTATCAAGGCCAAGGACGAGCTATCAAGCTCGAACCACGCTATTTGCCAAGTAAGGTCGGCCTCCGGGTAGTTAGTCTAGTTTGTTCGAGGCCATTGCCTCACTGAGGCGTGGCTCGTCATTGGGCGAAATTTCCCGAACCGAGAACGAGAACGAGAACGAGGCAGGGAGTGCTGGGTCCATGCGTGCCCCTCAACGCTCTGAGAAAGGCAGAACTCGAAGGCCCTGTCTGCACTCTGGCCCAAATCATTCAACATTGCTGTCTTCTCACTCTTCTCTTCCCTCCACAGATTTACGTTTGAATCTTTGTACTAAAGGCTTGGAGCATTTGGTTCCTGGCTCGGGCAGCAGTACACAGGTGACTTCCGTGAATCAAACCAACGCTGTGGCCTGTCGTTCTAGCTCAGATATGGCAGTTTGTTGGAAAATCAAGTGTCCCGAAATAGAATCGGAAATGAGAGGAGCAAAATCGGGGCTAGAGGCCATGGGGAACGAGAATCACGGAGGCTGGGGCTTGGTTTCGCTCCTGTGCTCTCCAACGCGGCATTGTGACAGGGTCATAGGAGAAACAGTCTCAACTCTCTGTTCAGTTTTACCACAAATAGTTCCGTCAAAATCCTTACTCAAGATGAATCTGAGAACGAATGGCTGTGGGTAATTTTGAGGCTATGTACTGAGCTGCCCAGCCACGCAAGCCCAGCCCATAATGTGGTCGTGAATGCTACGGGAACTGGACAAAGCAGAGAACCTGTGCTGTATCAACTTTTGGTTTATAAGCTCCTGGGACCCTTATTGCAAGTTATCCAGTCTTTCACTTCCATCGAGCAAAATGCGTGAAACGTCTCTCCTTTGCGTTCTCTCTCTTGCTTCGGCGGCTTTAGCGGCCAGGCCTTTCCTCAATGAACCCGACACGACGTATGTTGACTGAGTATTTCCCCCCGCACGCCTAACGGATTTTGAGCTAAAAAGGGCAGGATCGGCGAGTCTTTCGAGACCTTTCCTATCGCCAACGGGAACCTGCCAGACCTCTCTCGAATTCTTGGCCTCCCAGACTTTGACTGGGTCGCGAGACAGTGGATGAACAACTCTGCATACACTCGATACCGTCACGGCTCGGGCGGCGAATGGTCTTACAGGAACAACCTGGAAGTTTTTGAGCGTTACCGGTTCCGGCCTCGAGTCATGGTTGATGTGACTGACATCGAATCTTCTATGGAGTTTGTCTTCTCTGTCCTAAAACGAAGCCAAGTAAAGGATGCTAAATACAGCCCAGGACTAATATCCTTGGCCATAAGTTTTCTGCGCCCTTCTTTATCAGCCCATGCGCCACTGCAGGTCTCGCTCATGCTGAGGGCGAGATCGGTCTGCTTAAGGCGGCAGCAGAGCAGGATATTCTTTACATCGTGCGTCTCTCGTCCCCTGCTTCGATACACGAGAGAACACTGACAGAAAGCAGCCTTCATTTACCTTAAGCGTACCTTTGGAGAAGATTGCGGCTGCCAGGCCTCGTGGAGACCAGGTTCTCTTTCAACAGGCATGCAACCCCAAGCTTTCTCTAAAGTCGCTATGCTAATAACCCAAGAGATTTACATCTCGAATAACAAAACCGCAAATAGTCTAATTTTCCGATGCGTCGAGAAAATGGGGGCGAAGGCCATGGTTCTGACTGTGGACTCAGCTGGGGATCGCACAAGGCATCGCGCCCTTCGATTTGAGGAGAACACGAACCAGACTCGCTCCGCAAGCTACATCCCCATGACTTGGACCATTTACAAAGACCTGAAGAAACTTACAAAGCTACCTATTGCCCCTAAAGGTATCCAGACCGTTGAAGACGCGGTCCAGGCTGTCGAGGCTGGTGCCCCAGCTATTTTCTTGTCTAACCATGGAGGTCGTGCTCTTGATAGCTCCCCCTCTGCATATGAGGTGGCTTTAGAGATACATAAGAAAGAGCCCCAGGTTTTCAAGAAGATTGAGGTTTATGCCGACGGCGGCGTCCACTATGGAACCGATGTTGTTAAACTTCTTGCACTTGGGGTTCGGGCAGTTGGCCTTGGCCGTTCATTTATGTACGCCGATATTTACGGCGCAGAAGGAGTTTCTCGTGCAGTCATGCTCTTGAAAAGGGAGATCACGGCTTCTGCTGCTTCTCTTGGAGTTGCAGACTTGAAGAAGATAAACACGAGCTTTGCAAGTTGCGGCCCGTTGGCTATAATGATTTCGATAGGCTAACAGGATTGGAGTTGGAACTGTCGCCGAACGGATGGTACAGTTAGCTGGGTCAACTACTACAAGGACGGTCCTAAGAGGGAAGCAGGGAGTGATCATGCCCTTTACGGTCTCTTGAATCTGGGCCTGACTACAACAGCTTCCTTTTGTGTTCTCTTGCGCTTTTGTTTCCTACCCTTTCTCTTTCATCACCGTCTGTCTTCTGGACGGAGCACAATGTAGATTATAGTACCATTTGAAGCAACCAATCAGCAAATCCATCATTCTACAAGTCAGCGCAATCAAGGCGTCACTCTCTTGGCACCAACATCTCACACTTGAAACCAAGGTTCTCACTGCTAAGATTCTTTCCATCTATACCAGTACCACAATTTTGCCCAAGGCCTTATTATCTTCCAAAAACCTGTGTGCGTCTACGATGTCATCCAAATTGAAAGTCTTGCCAATTCGCAGCCCCAGTTTTCCATCTTTGATCTTCCGCGCCAGATCACTCAAAGGTGTCTCCATGAACTCCTTTGGTCCACCGCTGTAAGCGGTAATATAGACTCCCGAGGGAATAGCTTCCATCGGGTTCCAGTCATTCAACGCCCACTCGTTGCCTACTATGCCAGACATGCAGACAATGCCACGTTCCTTCGCGCACCGCATCGAATCGTCCAAGGTCAAAGTTCCAACCAGCTCCAACACCTTATCAGCTCCACCAGGCCAGATCTTCAACACATCTTCTGCAATTCTTCCCGTGTCAACGACTACCTCTCCTACACCATGCCGCTTCATGAGGTCAGCGACGTCCTTGGTGGTCCTTCGCGTCGTAGCCATGACCGTTGCCCCGTGTTCAGCAGCTAGTGAAGCAGCGGCGAGACCCACGCTCGTTGTTCCTCCACGGATAAGGAGCCTATCGCCTTTTCTCAGCTTGAGTGCTTTGAATAGTGATCCCCACGCGGTTTGTAACATCTCAGGCATTGCGCCGAGGGTGTCCCAGCCGAGCCCGTCAGCTAGGTCCCGCGGGATGGTCTGCACATTATCCGCTGACACACAGGTATACTCTGCGTATCCGCCGTCAAAAGCGCGGCCTAGACCTCCCATAGCGGTTGCAACAACCTCGCCCTCTAGAAACTCTCCACCTGGTGCTGCCGCGACTGTCCCGACAGCTTCGATGCCAAGGACACGAGGAAACTGTACACTAGGAGAGTAGCCCTGGCGAGTGAAGAGCTCGGAGCGGTTGAGTCCAAAGGCCCGAACCCGGATCAGGACCTGGCCCGGGTTTGCCACCGGGGTTGGGATGTCTTCTAGCCGGAGGACTTCGGGGCCGCCGGGAGCCTGAATGATGGCTGCCTTCATGGTAGATAGATAATAAAGGGGAGTTGCAACCCGAGTTGGCAGTCTCTTATTCTCAATACTTCTTTGATATGGGTTGTTGATAAGGAGTAGCAGCAGCTCCTGGCAGGAGGTTGATGTGATGATGACCAAAACCCTCAGGCGGGGATCTTGTGAAGCTTATTTGTAATCAGTCCTCTTCATCATCGCTTACAAGCGTATATATAATCATTGGTAATCAGATGCCTCACGCATGTCACTGTACGTGATCTAATGTTGGTTTTAATGCCGTCATGGATGGACAGTTGTGTCTTTCGCTGGTGTGGCTGATGGCCTCTTTTAGAATCATCATTGATAATAATAATAAAGCGCCTATCTAGCTACTACAGCTTACCCACCTACCTATTAGGGTAATGACAATCTGGGGAACTCGGTAATATCTAGCTTGATATGCGTGGTTTAACAGAGCCAGCCTTCTAAGGGAGTGGGACTATTCTGATAGGTAGAGGGTGAAATCCCTTTCCCTTAAACCAACAGCTTCTCACGTTGTGGTCTGGACGGAGGACGAATTGGAGTATCTACGCGAGTTATACACGCGTAACTCCAGTTACTAAGTTTGCCATTCCAAAGGCCATGCGAACTGTGCCGACGATATCTGGAGGAGAAAAAGCCAAGCTTTCTGCGTTTCACATTAACAAGGTAGTTGCAGACTGAACCCGCTTTATTCGTAAGTTGGCCTGTTAAACCCTGAACTGCCGCCTGCGGGAAACTTGTCGATCTCTGAACCCCTTGTCAGTTGTTCGGCAAGAGCAGGGGGCGTATCTCGTTCGGAGTAACATATCCGGGGAGAAGGTTACAAGCGCCACACACCATTACGGCGCAGGCAAATCTTTCTAACCAAAGGAGGAAAGCCAAGAGACGGGGAAGCAACCAGATGGCCATCTGGGCAAGCTGTCGGCGTGTCGAAACAATCCGGGTCCGGATCCGATGCGGCCGCCGGATGGACCAACATGCATATTTGTGTCGTTTTGATGTTGAAAAAGGGCATCTGTCCCAGACAAACACTTATGGATGTCGCTAAGATTTCTTTGGTGCATCAGTTCAATCCCTCTGGCTTTATTCTGCCACAATTCAACAACAAGCAACAATGACGATCACCCCAGAGCCCCTGCTTAAGCAGCCTGCGTTCATTCCGACGCGCAAGATGCGCGTCATATGCATTGGTGCAGGCTTTGGCGGTTTGATGATAGCTCACAAAGTCCAACACGAACTAAAACTAGAGGACGAGATCGACTTGACCATTTATGACAGGAACGCGGATATTGGCGGAACCTGGTTCGAAAACACGTATCCTGGTGCGGCATGGTAAGTAGTGCCTGTCTTGATAGTCGAAAGAGCTGGGCTGACGAACAACGTTGGCAGCGACGTTCCTTCTCGTAAGAGATTGACAGAACGGCTATTGACGAACCCAGGCCGAGCTGACCTGTTTCAGATTCCTACATCTTTCCTTTTGAAGGCAACCCAGACTGGTCCAAGTTCTACGTGGACCAGGAGGAGATTCAAGCCTATATAAAGCGTACTGCAGAGAAGTACGACCTGGAAAAGCATGTTCAATTAAACACAACTATCCGGGAGACTATATGGGATGAGGGATCCGCCAAATGGAGGATCAAGTTTGAGCAGGCAGGAGAGCTGAAAGAGGACGAGGCCGATTTCCTTATCAACGCCTCAGGTTTTCTCAAGTATGCACTGCCTCTGCATCTGTCTGGAATTTACTGACCGGGGTTGATAGCAAATGGAAGTGGCCGGATATCAAGGGACTGCACGACTTCAAAGGCAAGCTTTTGCATAGCGCACGATGGTATGTTGACAATCCGAGTATGAAGAAGACTTGACTAACTGATTATCCTAGGGACAACTCTTACCAATGGGAAGGGAAGAAGGTGGCAGTGATAGGTAATGGAGCTTCCGGAATCCAGCTCGTCGCAACGATGCAACCCAAAGTCGAGAAGCTGGTCAACTACATGCGGCAACCAACCTGGATCTCGGTCAACTTCCTAGGAGACAAGACCCCAGAAGGCGTCAACTTTGCATACTCAGAGGAGCAGAAGAGAACTTGGCGAGAAGACACAAATGCCCATTACCTCTACAGGAAGGATCTGGAGCAATCGTATATGTCTTGACTCTATGCGTACAGCACGACGCTGACAAGGCGATAGGCTGAATGGCTTCTTTTTCGCCATGTGCCTCGATCACCCCGCGCAGGCCATCTTTCAGGGTCACTGCAAAGACCGTATGCACGCGTCATTAGTTAAGGCACCAGATCTCGAGAAGCGAATTCTCCCGAGCTTCAAAGCAGGATGTCGTCGTATCACTCCAGGGGATGGATACCTCGAAGCCCTTCAGAAACCAAACTGCCACGACTCTTGGGATACCATTGAACGAATCACAGAGAAGGGCATCAAGACAGCTGCTGGTGAGGAGGAGTTCGACTTGATCGTCTGTGCCACGGGCTTTGATAGCTCTCGGCTGCCACAGTGGAAGTTGGTTGGCCGTGACGGCGCGACCCTGGAGGAGATGTGGAAGGATGACCCAGAAGCCTTCTTTGCAACCCAGGTTGAGAACCTTCCCAACTACGGCATGATCAATGGGCCGAATCCAGCCGTCTCGCATGGTTCGGTTCTCCAACAAATGTCCTGGGCCGGTGACTATCTACTCCGCTGGATCATGAGGATGGGCCGCCATGATATCAAGTAAGGCCTCTCTTCCAGGTGAGACTATCCATTGCTAACCAAGTGCACTTGTAGGACTCTTTCTGTCAAGAAGGAGGCCGTTGAGGATTACAACCAGTACGCACAAGAGTTCCTCAAGCTCACCGTGTGGTCGGGCGAGTGCCGCACCCTGTACAAAAATGGTCGCAGTGTAGGAAAGGTGACGGGTCTGTATCCTGGTTCACTGGTACACTATCAGAGAGCCCTCGAAGAGATCGGCGGAGAGCATTTTGATATCACCTGGCGGTCCAGGAACCGTTTCCGATGTCTCGGCAACGGGACAGCTGAGACTGATGAGAATGGTGTTGGGGATCTGGCACCATATTTCAGCAAGTACTCGCCAGTCTCGAAGTAGGAGATCAGTACCGGGTTCACTTCAGAGACGTAACTTGAGATTATCTACTGTTTATTCAAAGAGTCACAAGTCCAGGATCCGTTTAGTGGCATCGCCCCCTTCTTCCAGCTAAACACGCTTGCCCATCCCAATCACAGCTTCACTACCTACAACACTATCCCTAGCAAACTACCAAATCCTTCCCCGCAAGCAGAGCAGGGCACTGAGCTACTCGAAGAAGCCAGATTCTTTCTTAAACTCTGAGAGCCAATTTGGATTATCAGCTGGAGTTTGATTCCACATGTCGTCGCTATTGTTGGCATGTTAATAAGTGTCAAAATCAGTCCGAGGAGTATTGTTGGTTCACATACCTATCGTACATAATCCAGCGCGCTTGGAACTGAAGCTCGTCATCCGTTGGGATATGGTGATTCGGATTCAGCGGAGACATGACGCTTGCAACAAAACGTGACAGATCCCTTGCTAATCCTCTATACATATTTCCGTCGTTGAGCGACATCACCCTTTGTTCTTGCACTCTCATATTGGCCCTATCAGGAAGTTGGGTAGTTCTCATTGGGTTTGCATTGGCATTGTTCACCTGAGTGTCTTTTGCCATGCCTGAGACTGGAATATCCGTAAGATCCGGCAAGTGTCCAGAATCGATGCCAACATCAATACTGGTGTTATTGGGACATAGGCTAGCTTCAACCGTAGGCAGCCCCATTCGAAGGCGAAATGGAGTCAGCCAAGTCGTTGAGCTAAAGACCAGCCCGATCAATAAGTTGGCGAACATGGGTGAAGCATTGGGTACGTGATTGATGATGGAACATGCCTCTCGCTGAAGCTCATCATCGCTTATCTCCAGACTCAACATCCGTAACATATCGACGTATTGGTGTAGAGAAGCCTCAAGTGTGCAACCCTCGAAAATATTACTTTTTCCATGAATTCTCAGGTCAGTAAATCGAGACCTAGCAGCGCTTTTCATTGACCTCATCTGTGCCTCCTTGGTGATATCTTCGGTTCCCATCAAAAGATCGCATAGCCAGGATGAGGCATTGGGTTGGCAATGCGTATGCAGCATTTCAGCCCCAAAGACGATAGAACAGGCTTCCAAGTGAAGAAGCCTTTCGGGAGGTACGCATTGATTGAGGTCGACGTAGTTTGAGAAGAAATAATCCAGCTCCAGCTGTAGTAGATCAAACGCGTTAGTGGAACTGTACGGTGCTCCCTGCTGTGTTGTAAATGGCAGTGGTGAGTTTCGCTCGTATTCTATGAGATCTTGCGTCCGTGTTAGCAACACCAGTATCGGACATGAGTTAAAGGAAGGATATGACACACATGGAGGCATCGAGTTCTCCACCATCTCAAGGGTGGCTGAGTCAAAACCCCAATTCCCACTCCAATCGGCCATGGTCTTTCCTTCTCGAAAGTGTTCCGCCAAGTGGTCCACTCGTTCAGTCCACGTAGTCATGCTAATGTCGCAGAATCCGCATCGTGATTGTACATCATCGCACTCTAGCTTCCATCCTTCCATGGGCCATTTAATGAACTGAGAGTCGTGGACGAGGCGGAGGTGCTGCCTCAAGTGATCCTTTCGATAGAAAACCCGCTCTTCTCTATCTCTCTCACGGCAGAAATCGTAGTTGTGGGCCTCAGAATGAACATTATCTGGGTTGAGAAGACCGCAGAATACACACGTGGCTTCTGATTGTTGGTTGAGAGTAGATGGTCCAGATGGCGAACACTCCCATTGTTCGAGGGATAGGTGCAATGACTTCTCGTGTCGTTGCCAGGTATGTTTCGTTTTGAATGTTTCCGTGCAAAACGTACATTGAAAACGATAACAGATTTGGGACAAATTTCTCCGGCTGCTGTCCTTGGGGGCTCGCCTTCGTTTCTTGACTAATCGTCTCATTGACCCAGAGCGCCGGATTGATCCATCCGATGTTTGAGAATAGATAGATGCATGAGAGCTCTGGCTGGATCCCGAAGTGTCTCTGCTATTGACAGAGCTGGCGATTGAGGTAGACGCATGTCTAAACTTGAACGGAGAAGCGATCGACGCATCGGATATTGCGCGTGCGATGTCGGCAACGGCAGAGGGTTCCTCTTCAGGTGGCGAGTTCTCCCATCTCTCGAGCGGGGTTTGTTGCTCGACAAAAGGGGTAGATGGACGGCGAGGAGGTATATCTCGAGGACCAGTGCCCGAAGATTCTGACGCGAGATTCGATGTAGCTGCTCGGCCGAGCTTCTTCCTGCGGCGAGCATTGGAAAACCAGGTCAAGATCTGTTGCCTACTCAAGGCAGACTCTCTCTCGAGCATTTCAACATCCAAAACCGTAGGATAGGGGTGTTGAGTGTGGGCTGCTAGCCACTTGTTTAAAATGCGCCCTTGTATCAGCGAAAACCGTTTTCCAGCTTGACAAGTCGTTGGTTCATTGTGCTGCTGTTGTTGCCTTTGGGGCTTGGCGACGGTTCCCATGCCGTACTTTTCCTGTGAGGTAACCTCTGCAGAACAACTGCCCTCATCCATATTCTGTTCAGGATGACCAAAGTGTCCTGCCCCGTCAAGCCATGTCGTAGAATGCAATGCTAAGGGGTCAACAGTAGCGCTTTGGAAATGTTGCGATAACCAAAAGTCGGGTTCGACTTGACGTGGAGGTGACAGGGATTGAGAGCATGGTTCCGTTGTTGATTTACTGAGCTGTAGGTCGAAATCTGCACGCGTTGGGCGAAGCCGGTGACTGACTTTATCTGCAATATATGCCTCAGTGCTGCTGAGCGATGACATATCGGGTTCTTGCGAGCGATGTTCCGGATGGTTGTGTTGATAGGGAAAAAGAGGAAGGGGAACGAAGGCCTCATGTGAGTTTGGAACTTGGCCACGTCCCACTTTTTCCTTGTCCAGTTCAGCCCTTCACAGGCGCTAGTTTAGCCTCACCACCAATTAGATAGTCTTGTCTCATGCTCCGTAATCTGGTACACACGTTAGTTCAACGAATTGGCAATAACTTGTGGTTCACTCTGCTGGCTCAGCATACCAATTTTATTTTCTATTTTCTTTCCGATTTCTTTCTTTGTTATTCTGTTGTGAAATGAATCTAGTCGCGACTCTTAGATGGCAGCCTCGTAGACGTTGCTCGGCTTGGGAGCTTGACGAGGCTGGCCTTCACTTACTGGCGCTTGTAGCTTCGCGTCAGCCATGCTGGGAAGAGGAAATCCCGGCTGGCGGAAGATGTGAAAGTAAAAATGTTCAGTATTACCCTTTGTGTGCCAGATCCTCGTGTTAATGTTATCCTATAGAAGATAGGAGCTCCCGCAATGAGACTGGCGTAGGTGGGTCTTGTTACTCTTAGGGTTCTCGTCATTTGTAGGGTGCGAGTCCAGGTCCACCTGGCCTGTTGCCCTGAGATGACACTCGACTCCTTGTGAATTTAAAAGGGTTGAAAGATGCTTAAATCCCCCCTGGTCCATTCTTGACGAGCTCAATATCTCGACACTCATCTAATAGCCCGTCATGTCATATCACTTCATTCACGTGGACCGCTCCGCTACAGATCTTTCCTCAGTCGCCGACAAGTACAGGGCTTTGCGACTTGAAGCACTCCAGCAATCACCAACATCCTTCTCTTCAACTTGGGACATCGAATCGCGCTTCTCCAATGATACTTGGGTTTCCCGGCTTCGAAACTCGGGCAAGGAAACCTTTGCATGCGTTTATCAAGAGGGACAGACCTCTGTATGGGTCGCTCAAGTCAACCTACGCGGGCCACTTTCAGTCGAGGATTTTACACTCTCACCTCAGTCTGGCCAATCACCACCCTTAGATGACATGGAAGACGAGAAGTGGCAGATGCTCGGCCTTTACACCTCAGTCAACCACAGGGGGAAAGGCCTCGCTGCAAAGCTCTGTCGAGAAGCCTTCCATTTCATTCAACACCGACTTGGAAACGAAGCGGAGAGCGCCACAGTACGCATCATGGTGAAGCCTGAGAACACCGTGACTGTTGGCTTGTATCAGCGACTGGGGTTTGCCAAGACGGGATTGTGCACTTTGGAAGAGGCCTTGAGGGCAAATGGTGATGCCGCCTTGGTCCCAGCAGGAGAGTTGGAGGAAAAGTACACCATGAGATCAGGAATCATCATGGCTTTACGACTGAGAAACAACAAGGATATTGAGTCCGAGTCTTGGCTCTCTCCAGGCATGTATTGATAGGCTCTTTACGCTTCTCTAGTTCATGCAAAGATTCGTTTACCCGGCTTTGAAGTTCGTGGATAATCAAAAGGTCCGCCCGACGATGAGTGTCTCGTATACCAAGCCCTCGAAGACAGACTGCTTCACAACAGCACCAAACCTAACAATTCGTCAACGATGCCTGATCCCAGATTCTATAAACCCACTTACCCATGACATTTGACAGCCTTCTTCAGCCTTTCGGCAAGGAGGCCCAAGCTTCGCGCATTAAGCCCGCCAAAGTTTGGCCGACACCGGATATTGTTCCATGCCTGAATTGGTGTCATTTCACCCTCATCAGACAGGTCTGGCGCGAGGGTCAACAGCCGTTCTAGCATGGTCGTCGGTGTATTTCCAAAATTCGGAGACAAGAGCGGAGTGCATCTATTCGTAGGCGATGGGTAGTCACAGGCTGCCATGAGCTGGGCAGAGGCCGTCAGAGCATGGTTTCCAGGTTCGTGGGGCTTCTTGGCGTCGCCATGGAGATGGCCCAGGCAGGGTTCCTCGATCCTTTTCCGAGCATTAGTACCATTCCTCCCACAAAATGTCAGACTTACTTTAGTACAAACTCCATGCCCACGATGATCTGGTCCACGTCACTCACGCGAGAGTTGTTTGCAAGTCCTCCTCCAATATTAAACAGGATTGGGCCCTGTTGGCCTTCAGTTGGGCTGTAGAAGTCACCAAATGACTCCGGGGAGATGAGTTGCGGAGACGGAATGATATCCACCGCTTGGCTGCCACAATCTCCTAGATAAATCGGAGAGACACTCGTTGACAAGCCCGTCGCCGTGGATGGGCTTGTGTATTCGTTGGGGGCATTCCCGCTAGCCTTAGACTTGATCTCGGCAGGGACATTGACGCCCAGTTGAGATAGTTGATGAAGGGCATTTTGGAGATTTTCACGCAGCTGTTCGCACTCGCGCATCAGTTCCACCTCTTTGGACCGGGAGTTGGCAAGTTCCTCCTCGAGTGTTCTTGTGTACTTGTCCTTGCGGCTACGGTAGGATCTAGGGGTGCGGGTCACTACAGACGGTCTTCAACGGTCGATCGGGATGAGATGATCTTACTGTTGGGCCCGCCGCAGCTGGGCCCGTCTCTTCTCCACTGGGTTTTCCTTTGGCTCTGCTCTCGTCAGCGGTTAGCAGCACGAACGTAACTAGCAGGGGGACCAACACTAACCCCCAGGATTGAACATGCGAAAGATGCTGTTACTCATCGTGACCTAACGCAGATGCACGGACAAAGGGGTAGATACCTAGATGGCTGCACAAGAGCAGGAAAGATTGCCGATGAAGGTCAAAAAGTGCGAGTCTGGTTGCGCTGCTTGACGATTCGCTTGTTGCCCATGATTAGTCAAGGTGTCATCCCAGGTTCAAATACGCGCACAACAACCAATGAAACAAAGATCCCCTGATTTCCCCACGCGACCTGACGCGCCTGGTTGAAACGGTGGTAATCAAAATTTCCTTTTTGAGATGGCGCGTGTTTTGGGTCAGGCGCTATAGGGTAGGTAGCAACCACCCGTTTCTAAGCTGGACAATGTCAGTCACAGGGCAATAATACAGCTGGCACTCTGTCAAGGGTTTATGCAAAGATTTTGGATCAGTAAATGACTGGTCATTATTGCATTGGGTTGAGAACCAGGCCTAAGGGCGCAAAATCGCTAAGTTTACATTACATCTAGGAATTTACGAGTTTCACTTGCTCCCCATGCATTGTCACTTCTTCAAGCAGGCAAGCTAAAACATCTTAGGGGCACTATGAGCTCTACAACTTCACCAACTATCCTCGTTGCCCTCGCTGACCTGGCCTTCTAAACCCTTTCCCACGTCCTCTTCCTTTCCCAAACCTCACTGGCTTAGAAGCTGTCGCCGGGGCCTGGCTGGTTGGAGAGCCATTCTGCTGACCCTCAGAGGCAGTTGCACCGCCACCGCCACCGCCCTGACCATCTACAACCTCAAATTTGGTACAGTCATCCTGAGCACCTCGCTGAGCAACTGGCATCGTCACGGGCTGGTGGTTCTGCGCTGCGATCATCGTGCATACGCGATACACACCCGCGGGCAGCCCGCCTTCGACTACAGCCTGGAGCAGTCCCTGTCCATTTCCATCATCGTCGATACCCTTGAAGAAGACGAAACGACTTGGGTCGGGGGGTACAGTCGACTTGAGCGAGCCAATATCCTGAATTGTGACGTGACAGTGACCGATGATGTCTCCATTCTGGTCGAGATCTTGCGGAGCAGTGTAATAATTGGTAGTGGGGTTGACAAAGTTACCAGCACGCAGATGCGACGTCTGCACTTGGACGTTGAATGTGGTACCGGATGTAAGTGCCTGACCGGGCTGGGGACTGGTGATCATGGCCGAGATCATGTTGGATGTTGCAGGGATCCGGCCCATGGGAATGGGGTTGCATGAGCCGGACTTTACCTGCACGCCATTTGTGATTTGTTGGCCCTTACAGAAGTTGATAAAGTTGTTTGCATCTCTGGGTTCAGAGGGTTAGAATCTTGCTTAAAGATATCTCATGGCCGTTTACTCACGTTGCGGAAGGCGCCTGGCCTGGCTTGATGCCCTCAGTCCCCGGCTCTTGTCCTGTCTTGGCGCTAGCGGACTGGATCAGATTAGGGTCTAAACAGCTTTGTCGTCCTTGTCTGACGTGAAGCCTCGAGGCCTGCTCGAGTGTATTGTGGTAGCTAGCATGTGCCGTGGCGGCAACCTGCGAGCTCAAGTATAGAATGACGAAGGCAAAATGGCAAAACATTGTGAGCAATTGGCTGAAAGAATGAGAAGAAGTGAAAGGTAGCCCCAGATCAACTTAGGTAATGATGGTTTAGTGATGAAATCGCCTATCGCGAAGCTGGATAGTTTATATAGACACCAGCTATGACCTGCAAGTCAACAGAATTTCCCTGTTGGTACTTCATTTCTCCAAGTTCAACTCAGTGTCTCATCAATCGCTAGCTGTCCCGAATGTCAAGTACGCCATCTGGCTTGGTTATCCCAAAAGGATAGCTTGGCTGCCGCAGATGTGCCCCAAGACGAAAGTGAAACGAACTTGTCTGCCGGTTTCCGGGCGAGACGAGGGTTATTATACCCAGGACTCGTTGGGGGTGTTTTCGCTACGTCACAGGATCTGCGACTGGCATGACCCCTGTCTAGGGGAGCGTCAGGCATTGGCAGGCTGGGGCTTGCCGGATTGGGGAATTCTGATATTCTCATCGCTTTGGGGGCTGAAAATGGGAGGGGTAGAAGGCTGATCTTCGAAACACCCCTGAAACTTGGCCTCACTTAGCGCCGGCTGGGGCACCAAATATGCCAGTTGTCTCAGCGTGTCAGATCGCCCTGTCCTGTTTGCCCCGGGAGACTGGATGAACGGCACGCTCAAGTCGTTTCAGTTTAGAGGGAGGGTCGCATTACAATCATCTGCCACTTCGGCAGCGTCTTTCTCTCTTCCGAAAGAGGTAATTTGGATTACCTCAACTTGAGGGTTTGGATCTTTGGTTGATGCGCCAAGCCAGCGACTCTGGATGCAGTCTTTTTCATTTTGCAAATGGTATATAAGATGAGGGCACTCAACGTCTTGAGAGATAATCTGCAATATAGCCACTGAGTATTTCACATTCACAAGCTTTCATTCTTCGCAGCAGGCCTGCCCTCGTTCAGAACGACCATTTTCTCTTCTACTTTCTCTCTCTGGACAACTTCAAACTCACCATACAAAATGGTTTCATCAATTCGACTTTATTCCTTGCTTTCAGCGTTCCTTTGGTTGGCACAAGAAACCAGCAGCCATCCAACCTGCAGCCCCGGCATCGGCCGTGCTGCCGCGATGGGCAAGGCCATATACTTGCTCACCAACGATGAGGCCAACGGGGTCGTTGCGCTCCCCATTGGGAATGATGGTACTCTTTCTAGGGGTAGAGTTACCATGACAGGAGGCGCTGGCTCCGTGGCTGTTGACGCTGACGGCAAGCCTGCGACTCCCGATGCGCTGATTAGCCAGTCAGCCCTAACCATTACTGGCAATGTAAGTCCAGGGGGACCCTCCCAAATGCATGTACCTTGCTGACTTTTCTGCTGTAGCACATATTCGCCGTCAACGCTGGCTCAAACACGCTCACCATGTTGGCTATCTCGCGTTCCGATCCAACAAAACTCTCAGTTGTCGGCGACCCAGTCAAGGTTCCCGGAGAGTTCCCCAACACCGTTGCCGCTTCAGCCAAGAACAATATAGTGTGTGTGGGCTCAACTGGTGCCAAGGCTGGTGTTTCCTGCAGCAACTTCTCGAGGAAGGGCTTGACTGCCATGGACGAGCTACGACCGTTCGACCTTGGACAGACGACACCACCTGTTGGGCCTACAAATACGGTCTCACAAGTTCTCTTCTCTGAAGACGAGTCTATGTTGTTTACTATGGTCAAGGGTGACCCAGCTGTGAACAAGACGGGTTTCATGTCCGTATTTACCGTCCAGGAGTGCGATGGAGCCGCAGCAGTCGTCTCTAAAGACGAAAGCCGCAGCTCACCCCAAGGAACAGCCGTTCTGTTTGGCTCGCAGGTAATCCCAGGCACATCCAACGTGTTTGCTACAGACGCGGCGTTCGGGGCGGCCATCTTGAGCGTCGACCCTGCCAGCTGCAAAGCAACGACCGTGGCTACTGGAGAGGTTGAAGGCCAGAAGGCGACTTGCTGGGTAGCCATCTCCCCTGCGACAAAGACAGCGTTTGTGACAGATGTCGGTCGCAACCGGCTTGTTGAGATGAGCGTCGAGGACGCAAGTATCTTGTCTTCACTGGATTTGTCCTGCAACGGTGACCCGGGACTCATCGACTTGGCGGCTGCTGGTAACTTTGTCTACGCCTTGTCACCCGGTAATGGCACCACTAAGGCGGCAGTTAGTGTGGTTGATGTATTGAAGGGTTCGGGTTCCGCAAAGATGGTCCAGCACTTTGAGCTGGCAGAGTTGGCGGGTAAGACTGCAATGGGAATGAAGGTCCTATCGTGATTAACGAGCCTCCAAATGGCCACCCGCACGAGTTGGACACCGAACATGACCGGTGGAACGGCGCAGGGACGTGGACCTAGTCTATAGATGGGTTTTGGGGTTGCAGATGTAGAAAATGTAGTAAAGAATCCATCTTTATCTTGACATTAGGCCAAACCCTTCTTGTATTTGCCATCTTCAAACTTACGCTGAGCAATGCTAGGTTCTGGCGCGGTGTTGGTTGCTTGGATGCTTTGCAAACCGTCCTTTGCCCATTCTTCCCATCCGAGACTCAGATGGCCAATAATCTTCTGGTTCCCCCATTTTGACTGCTCTCCTTCTTCTCCATCTCCTCCCTCCTCGACAACTCTTCCATTAACCGCTACTTGCAAACGACAACGTAAGTCACGGAGGACGTACAGAAGGATATAATCCAGCCGGGATAATAAAGTCTATCGGCCCCAACAGGGACAGAGCCGCCATCCAGGGAAGAGGCGAATTCGGTAAAGGAAGGGTAATACTAGCAAGATAAGCGACCGCCACATTTTCCTTCGTCAAAACGGGGCCAGTCATTGGGTCATCTGGAATAAGAGATACAAGTACAGGTCGTCCTCTCGTATAAGGAGTTTATAATCTCTCTGGCATTGAGCGCGAGAGACCAGCTTCAACCCTTAGCTGATCTCTAGGGTATTCTGGGCACGTTCATAGGTCTAGGCCTCAAACTAGTTATGGTGTGGTATATAGTGAATCTATATTGGTTCCCCAACTCTAACCCCTACGCTTTACCCAATCGTTATCGCTTCTTCCCCGGTCCATTCGAATTTGCCATATTCACCAGACTTATCTCATCGCTATCACTATACTGCACCGCATAACTCTTCTGGAAGACAATTCCAGACCCCTCGGCCCCCTGCTCCGAGTTCGGACGGTCAGTAGTAACGGTACCGACAGTTCGTCCCGGCTGAGTTCCCGCCGTCTTGGAGCGAACACCGCTTCCGTACTGATAGTAATGATTGCCCTTGCTGCGTTGTGTCGAGCCACCAAGGACAGGGAACAATTTGACGAGGACCATGCGGATTGTCGGGAGACAGGCGCACATGATACCAACGCAGATCTCGATGGTAGACCAGACGGAGACGTCGTAGAATTCCCACGTCTTGTTGGGCGATGTGCCGAATACCACGAGCGACTGGAGTCGGAGAATACTGACGACGGTAACCCTAAGAACCTTTTAGCACTATGAATCACGTTGTCCATAAGTTGGGCTGAATTACAGTGTACCGACACAAAACATGAGCGCAACGCCAGCCTTTTTCTTCCAGTGAAGCTTCAAACTGCGCAACTGCCACAGCGGTATAGCAAGGATCCATAAGTCTAGAGCAATGCTCATAGCTGCATTAGACCACGAAATGGCATTCGCATCAGCGCAGCTGCCTTCATGCAGTCCATCCCACTGTTTCCAGAAGTAGGGTATAGGTTTACACTGGAAGATAGCCGTGAAGATAAACGCGACGCCCCATACGCTGGTGAAGATGAAAGTGGCCCAGAGCACACGTTGGACTTCGCGGGCGGGGAAGATGCGCATGTAGAAAGCGATGATAGATAGCTTGACGAGCGTTGTCTGTAGGAAGTATAACCATGCCATGATGTAGAAGAACGAGAGGACTTTGGTGATCTCAGTGGCAGTGAGAGTCCAGATATCCTTTCCAAGACCGTTGGCCGTGGTTCCGTATTTTGTGATGACACCGCTGGGAATGCAGGCAATCATGGTTGCTAGGACAAACCAATCGTCGATGCCGAGGTCGACGCTCGTGATGAAGATCTTGTAGCAGAACCGGATCACGACGAAGGCCCCGGCGAAGGCGGCCATGACGTTGGAGAGGACGACGTATTCTTGCGATCGGTCACGGACTGGGGCGCCGCAGTTGGTCAAGCTGGAGTTTCGTGTCGCTGACAGGGCTCATGTTAGCACCTGTTCGTCGACCGGCAGATAGTATGGCTGGCTGCACTTGAATAACATACTTAAAGACTCAGGTATCGTGCACTTCATCGTGACACAGGCTGTGACATTCTGCTGGAAGACTTCGTTCGTGCAAATGCATGTCTGATTCTTGGGGGCGCATAAGCCTCCTGCAAAAGCGCTGAAGATACATCCTGCCTGGATTCAAGCTGTCAATGACCTTTGTACGTCAAAAGCCGACCCGATCACTACTCACTGCACAATCCGGATAACCAGGTAAGCTTAGAGACGATACGCCCTCCGCCTGGACTGGTGACAATACCGCCAGAAGGAAGAAACTAAAAATCAAGATCAGACGACGCGAAGGATTCATGACTGTGGTGCCGACTTGGGCCTTGTTCTGGGCATGCGACGATCACCCATCAAGAATGAACCAACGCCGGGACGCACGGAGACTTTGTAAACCTTCCATTTCCCGTCAACGTGGCTAAACTGCAACCTCAGTCGTTCTTGGCGTCTCGTCTCTTAAGGATGGGACTAAGACGGTGGAAGCGCAAGCGGCCTAAGACATGCAGACTTGATGTCGCAACACTTTCCAATCTCCACTGAGACAATTAGCGTTTCATCCGTTTGATGTAGTATCCGTCGGTAATCAAGAACGGTTCCTTTCCGCTGTCCGAGCACTCTCTCGCACATGCCAGCTGCTCAGGCTAAACCAAGAATCGAGTCTTGCCCCTTTGCTTGGCATGTCACCCGACCGATTGGTCACCATCTGCACCGCCATGAACGGTTCTTAGTGCCTTGGCAGGTATATCACCGTTTCGGGAGGGAGCTTCTGGAGAACTGTTGTCAAATGTGTCATAACTCATAAGCTTAAAAGCTAATATTCAACGGTTGTGTATCCACCGACGGCCGAGTCATGAACACTGGGGCTCATGGCCGAAAAAAGACAAAGGCCCGATATCGGCTACTTTCACTCTAATGCTGTTGGCTTGGCCTCCTGCTGGTCCGTGAAGAAATGTGCCTTCTCCCAAGATCCCCTAAATCTAGATCAATCTGCTCCTTAAACCTGCAGGGAAAATGTGCGCGGCTTGTGGACATGATCCGAGGGATTGCCACCAGGATGTCGTAGTAGAATGGGTCTTTCAGGGGTAAAATACAACCCTGAAGCCCACTATATCGGGAACAGTCCGGAGTCCGAGCCCTGCATTAGGAAGCTCAAGACCAAAAAGCCTATAACTGAGGGTGCGTAAGAGCTCGGCGAGTTCCCATTTATGGGAAGTTGTCCGTTGACTTAGACAACGGCCATGAACCAACAAATGCACCCTTTCGGGGTATATGTTGCCTTCCGGAAGATCCTCCGAACACCAAGCTGCGCCACGAGCCTCGGCGTCATGAAAAGGAGCAGATGAAGAGCCTCAGCAACGCTAGTAGATTCTTAAATGTGGCCAAGAGCGCCGCCGACATTGACATTCCCCAACCAAGCCATCTTCATTTGTTCCAAAGGTTCCAGTCAATATGAAGGTTTCATTACTCTTGACGACAGTCCTCGCGGCTGCTCAATCGGCGTCGGCTACCTACAGCAAATGTCGCTGCTTGCCAGGAGACTCATGCTGGCCCTCTAAGAAGTCGTGGGCTTCATTGAACTCTACGGTTGGTGGGCAATTGGTCGCGACTGAGCCCATTGGCTCACCATGCCATGATCCCACATACGATGAGGCGGCTTGCGCGAAGCTCCAAGCGCAATGGAAGAACCCCTTGACTCAGTACGGACTACCACCCCATTCCCCACACACACTGGCATTGTTCTAACCAGTACCAGTATTCCTTCTTCGTCTTCGATCATGCAGACATACTTCGCCAATCAGAGCTGCGATCCTTTTACGGACCGAGCGGTACCTTGCACACTCGGCAACTACGTCAGCTATGCTGTCAATGTTAAGAAGACCGCCGATGTTGCCGCTGCGTTGAGGTTCGCCAAGGACAACAACATCCGGGTCGTCATTCGCAACACTGGCCATGAGTGAGTCTCCCTACCTACTGTTGACGCTCCCTCGACATAATTACTGACTTGTCAACTCAGCTTCCTCGGACGCTCCACTGGCGCCGGCGCACTCGCTATTTGGACTCAATCTCTCAAGTCCATCGAGTTCAGCGAGTGGTCTGACGATTACTACAAGGGCCCCGCCGTTACCATCGGCGCCGGCGTCGTCGGGTATGAAGTTCTGGAGGCCGCCCACGCAAAGGGTTTCACCGTTGTAAGCGGTGAATGCGCAACGGTCGGCCTTGCTGGAGGCTTCACCCAAGGCGGTGGTCATTCCGCTTTGAGCACTGAGTTCGGTCTTGGTGCTGATCAGACTCTTTCTTTCACTGTCGTCACTGCCGATGGACGCACAGTCATTGCGTCGCCTAGCAAGAATGCTGATCTTTACTGGGCGCTCTCGGGAGGCGGCGGTGGTACCTTTGGAGTTGTTGTCAGTATGACTGTTCGTGCCTACAAGTCCCAGGACGTTGGCGGAGCGGCTTTCCAACTCCTTGCACCGACGACTACGACTGAGAAGTTTCAGGCTGTGGTCAAGAAGTTCTACGAGCTGCTCCCGGAGATGACAGACAAGGGCGCCATGGTGGTCTTCTACAACAACCAGCAGATGCTAGTCGTGAAGCCTCTGACTGTGTGGAATTCGACAGCTGCTTACGTTCGGGACGTTGTCCTTGCACCCTTCACAGAGGCTGTCAAGGAGATCGGCGTCACCTTGCCTGTTGCTTATAGTGAGCTCGCATACCGGGATCACTATGACCGCTACATGGGTCCCCTTCCCCAAGGAGGCCTCGAAGTCGCCCGCTACCAGTTCGGCGGACGTCTCATCCCCCGCTCCGTCCTCGAAAACAACAATGAAGGATTCCGAGATGTCGTCAACAAGCTCACCTCCAACGGTGTCCTCGCCGTCGGCAGTGTCGCCAAATACACCAAGGCTGAGGGCTCACCCGCCAACTCCGTACATCCCGCTTGGAGGAGTGCGGTGATGCAGCTCCAGCTTATCACGGATTGGGATTACACCAAGCCGTGGGAGGATATGGAGGCTGCCCAAAAGCGGATGACGGAGGAGTTCATGCCGCTGATTGAAGATGTTACTCCTGGAAGTGGCTCTTATATGAATGAGGCGGATTTCCGTCAGCCGAATTGGCAGAAGACGTTCTTTGGTGACAATTATGCCAAGCTGTTGAGTATTAAGAGGAAGTGGGACCCTAGTAACCTCTTCTACGTTCTCAAGGGTGTTGGTAGCGAGGCGTGGAACGTCGCCGAGAGTGGCATGATGTGCCGGGCGTGAGCGGAGACCAGTAAATGCATGATGGAAATACCTTACCTATAAATAATCTTAATTGACGTACATGTATAGCGCGCTATGAAGGCCAAGGTTCCCAAAGTAGTAATCAGTAACCTGATTGGTTTATGTTGGCAGTTGTAACCTGGCATACCGTAATGTGCTGAGATCCATTGTCTAACGGATCAATGGCTATTCCGATCCATTGGTGGCAAGGATGTGGATGCCTTCTTGTCACTAGGTTCCGGTGGTTAACACCAATCTTTCTTCTTCTTCAATTAACACAGCATGCTCATTTCAACGTCCTGAGCGTAGGGTTTCATATTAGGCCTGGTGATGTCAAGAAGTACTCTTGAGTAATCAAATTGTGTTGAAAGCTGCAGAGTTATCTTGACATAGGAAACATGCAAACAAATGAAACTATATACTTCATGTTTTCTTGAGTCGAGCAGAGTTGAATATGGATAACAGAGTATCACGGCCGTAATCTGCCTTGCCGATGCCAACTTACACGCACTGATGACCATCAGTAGCTCTAAGAGCATGTCATTGACCGGGTTTGTCGCCGTCTGAATGATGAAAACATCTGCGCCGCGAACTGAGGCTTGGATCGATACAAAGATTTCTCCGTTGGTGAATCTCGAACTGGTCAGAGACTCAAAGCCATTCAGATTTCCGACTCTTTGATACCAGAAGGACTCCCACATGTTAGTCATGCAAGAAGGCTTACGAAGACAGAACATGTGGTCTTACTTTGAGCTCACTAACTCCACCAACTCCGGACAACTACTGCCTGTCTCCGGGTAATACGGTTAGATCTTGAGACACTCTTCAACTGGAAAACTCTAAACATCGTAACCCAGCCCCTTGGCTGGGAGATCGCTAACCGACGAGTGGACGGCTGCGTCTTATTTTGAACAGTACGTAAATTAGGCAAGTGAGCTTCTACTAGGCATCGTTTTAAATTGGCTCTGATGCACAGACCTTGGATGTGCATTGCATCGCACTTCGCTGAAATGATCTAATGTTGAAGTGTTGGCTCAAAGAACGCAACAGACTAACACGGTCGACTAACAGAGTAATATTAGTCAACTGAAAGCCAAAACAAGGCGGATATGTATTGACGCTGTGCCTTATGTGCAATTATCGTGTTCTCGAGTGATAGTAAATGGACTTTAAGAGACGCGAGGCATATATAGACGATCTAGCAACATGCAATGACGAGTTTCTATGTTATTGAACGAACTACCAGCACCACTGCGTATTATGGGAGTCGAGATAACATGAGTCTTGTGTGCCTAGGCTTTCTTGCTTTGCTATAGTCGCGGACCTGGAGTCGAATGGGCCGGCGCCACGGCGAACTTCTTGGGATCATAGTTCTTAGGCCAGATACCATTCTTCCCTGGGGCGATAATGCCCTTTGGATCCAGAGCATTCTTGATGAGGGTATTCAAGTGCATCTGTGCGTTGTTGTTGAAGTTGTATGTTCCCGCAATCTGATCCATCAGGGCTAAGTGTGTGCGGTATTCTCCCCAACCCTTCCTCGCTGCGTCGTCTATAAGCGTGCTGATAAGCTGGTGTGCGCGGCGACATGAATCCTCATCGGCTCTATCAAAAACAAGGCAAACAATATGATGCATCTCACGCATGCCAATGACAAAAGTACCAATGAAATCGAAGTTGGCTTCCTCACAACGGCTCCGAGTCAGCTGGTATTGCGCCATGGCATCGTCGCCGGTGACTTTGGCGATAGGCGAGAAGAAGAGATGTGCGCCGTTAGGTAGCCAGTTCCTTATAATTTAGTCAGCTGCGAGAAATATTACTTGCTCTGGAGTTTAGAAGACTTACACCCATTCCAGCTCTGTGTAGGTGGGGATACCTTGAAGCGTAAGATGTCGAGTTTGTAGGACGACATTATCAGGCATATCTTCTGGGAAGTAAAACTTCACGCCAGGGATAGCTGAGAAGGCATTCTTGACAACCTCCCACATAACCTTCCTGACTGGCTCGGGGCCATAAAGCGCTCCATAAAAGTTCCAGCGCCCAAGGTTTAATTTCTTTGCAATTTCATCAAGCTCCAAGTCATTGAGAGGCTTCTTTGAAGATGTGTATGATGCGCGATTACCCTTATGGCAACTGTGAGTAACATATGTGAAGTATAATAGGAGTTTGCTTTCCTTACCATAACAGCTGCATCGAGTAGAACATGTCTAACGGTTGGGACGTTCTGGAGGACCATTGAAGTCCGAAGTGGTCTAATGATCTCGACGGCTTGGTGTAGATCCTTATCGTCAGGAATAGTAATTAGGTAGGATTGATAGCCACCGGGGTTGACCATAAGCCAAATGCCCATCTTCACTACAATTCCGAGTGAAGATTGACTGAAGATCCCGTCATTATATGGACCGAATCCATAGTTAAAAAGCTGCCAGGCTGAATTAGGTTCTTGTTCGTGCGGCGGTGCGTTAGGATCTGCATCAGGGTTTGGGAGTGCACCCATTCCCGTGCGAACCAGCGTTCCATCTGGGAGGATCACTAGCAAGAGCATTAGCTATAAAGATCCATAAAGTCTGGTCCGTGTTTATGCCTACCTTCCATGCCGCAATGCATCATAAAGTGGTCGCCTGACTTTTTATTAGTATGTTATTACAACTGGTTAAGAGCGGCAATCTTCATACCATATGGCGTATAGCCTACGCCTCTTTCAATTGTGTTTCCCAGAACAGAGCCTCCTCCAAGGTCTGGCACATCAATCCAAAGCTTATCACGGAGATCATTATCGACTAAGTACTGATGAAGATCTGCAAATGTCACTCCAGGTTCGACCAATGCGTATGCTCCCTCAACATCAACTTTCAAAACCTTATTCAGATGTTTTCCGAGGTCAATAGTAATAGATCCGGGGACTCGGGGCGCTGCTCCCCCATACCCAATATTCCGGCCAATCGATAAGGGCCAAAGGGGAATCAAGAACTTATTGCATAGCCTAACAATGGCTTGGACTTCGGCGACGTCGCGAGGGGTAATAAGTGCCGAGGATATAAAATGCTCTGGACCAGTGAGGTGGAACATATCATGGACCTTGCTCTGGTCAAGGTAGTCCCTTTTGTTGCATTGCTCGGTGCTGCTGACGATTGTGACATTCTCGGATCCGCTGATCTCCTTGACCGCAACAATGAATTCCTGGAAGGTAGCGCTGGATGTTCCTGGGGGTAGGACCAAAGGGTTGACGGTGGCTGGGTCCGTCTGCCCATGCTGCGCGGTCGTAGTGGTCTGTTTCGAGTTGGATTCTGAATGGCCGGACATGTTCGGCAGGAAAGATTGGTGCAAGTTTGTGAGGCAAAGGCTAAGCTGAAGTAGTTGGAAAAGAAAGATGGTGAAGTATTGGATGTTTGTGGTCATCCGCCTCAAAATATATCTATCCAAGGTCGATGAGAGAGGAGTGAATCGTCATGTCTGGCAGATTCCCGGCTCACCACGGGGCGGTCCTGGGGTGGCAAGAGACGCCGTGAGTGGCATTTTCCCCGTCTCTGCAGCCATCCGACACAGCCAAGAGACCTGATTCCCCTCCCCCGCAGAGGGGGTGGGAAAATGCCGTGCTGTGGCCAGAGTCTACAAAGCCGCGTGGAGGTGGGAAATTATCCGACAGACGACGAACACCGCCAAGGGAGCACGGAGCTGATCAACGCTAATCTAAGCTAGTTTGCGCAGGTCATGCGTCGCAACAGGCTGAGAGCAGCAACGCCAGAATCCTAGGCACTCCCGGAAAACATGAAAAGCATTCAGACGATGGCCGTTTTTAGAGATAATGCAGGTGTTGAGCTACAGCGCGCTCTGATTTCCTCGCCCAAGGGGCTGCGCGCTGTTCTATCACCACATTAGGCGATGCCCTCGTTTCAGAAAAATAAGGCTCTTTCAACTACCGTTTTCGTGCTTCGAGGTGACTGAAGACACTCTGTACAACAGTAGATATTTATCATTTGGACTATGCACCGAGGCAGCGAGCGGCTTACTGATTATTCTCTTATCTTAGTCAACTGCTTGCCGTGGCGGTAGGTAGTCGTGATTCTATCTACACAGATGCTCTCTTGGTTTGCAACATTGAGAAGTTTTCTTTTATTGAAAGATAATTCAACCTCATAGCATCCCCAAAGGTAGATCAAGGCAACCCAGTCAGAGAAATACAGTTTTATATACAGTCAAACCATCATGCCCAGTGAAGTTTTCTTTTATGGAAAAGATATACTTTACAATAAATCTCTACTCGAGCAAACAGCACATTGCCACTCGACCTTATCAAGCTTATTCATACGAAAAGACGTGTTAAAACTTGAGCACAAGCTTGCCGGTGTTCTGCCAACGTTAGAAATAGTTGCAAATAGACGGTGTGTCACTCACAGCGGTAGGCTTTTTGGCAGCCTCATCTAGTTCTGTGAAGCCTAGCAAGTTCACTTTTGGTTTCAGAACCCCTCTCCTAACGAACTCGAGAGCCTCCAATGTTTCAGTTCGCGTGCCTACCAGTGTACCAACAACTGTGATACCTCTATCAATGACCATGAGGGGATGCAAGTTCATGGCTTGGTCTGGTGGAGGTATACCTACACAGACTAGCGTGCCAAAGACCGCGAGGATATCAAGCGCGCACTGATAAGCTTTCCCGGATCCTGCTGTGACGATAACTGCACTTACTCCGGCCTCATCCGGAGTCAGCTTCCTCAGAGTCGCTGCCATATACAGATCAGATGCATCGAGGTATGTTTCCGCTCCCATCGCAAGGCAGAGCTCCTTGGCAGGCCCAACGTCAATAGCAGCCACGCGATAGCCCATTGACTTTGCATACTGGACTGCCAGTCCACCGACACCACTGCCTGCACCTATAATCGCGACCCATTCCCCCGGCACAGCCCTACAAGTCTTCAAGGCCTTATACGCAGTGACTCCACCGCATAGGATAGGCGCAACTAACTCATCTGGCAGGTTAGGGTCGTTTGGGATCTTTAAGACATAGCGGCTAGGCACGACGCAGTACTCGGCAAAGGTCCCATCCCACTTGCGGCCCGAGTTCTGCTGCTCTAGGCACCGCGTTTCACCCCCAGGATGGCGGCAAGAAGGGCATTGGCCACAAACGTCACGGACCCACGCAATACCGACTCGGTCGCCAGCTTTGATAGTAGTCGGGTCTACGCCGGGGCCGACCTGAACTACGTAGCCAACGCCTTCATGGCCGAGAATATCACGGCATGGACCAAGATGACCGGCGGCGAGCGATAAGTCGGTGCCACACACGCCGGTGACGGAGACTTTCACGAGAACTTCCCAAGGGCGGAGTGATGGGATTGTCGTCGATCGGATTTCGAAAGTGAAGCCGGAGCCTGATCGCTGTTCTTGTGTGAGACCATTTTCAAGTAACTCGGGGTGGAGGATAAATGTCAAGTATGGCACTGGACCCGACTCACCACCACAACCGCCACTCTGTGGCTGGATTCTTGCTTGTTTGCCATCACAGTTGCCAGGTACTCGATAGATGATGGTTGCATGTGTTGTTAATCTCAGAAGGTGCAGGTGTAGTATTTCATGTCTATGAGAGAAGAGTTTACTCTCACCCATTGAAATCCAAGTCTCACGAGATTATCCAAGGAATCCGAGGCGTAGTCTGTCACGACATGCGATGCCGAGGCAGAACAATCAACTGGTCCCCATCAACGGAGCGTTCATGTACTCGGTTCTTCTCACCTCAGAACCTCGATAGATTCATGGGAGCCTTCTGGTATTTTTGGCACCCAAACTGGCCAGTATTCCACAAGGCGACCTTTATTGCAGCCCAAAAACCTGCTCAACTGATCGCTGCCCTGTCATTAATCGGGGCATGCGTGAGCCCGGAGAAGACCGACCGGGATCAAGCGATGCTGTGGATCGAGGCGATAGGAGACTGGATTCATCATGACCCCGACTTCTCTGAAGATGCTGTCCCACAGACAGATGATGAAGCCCAGCTGTTGCAGCTTGAATTACGACTCGATATGGTGCGTGCAGCCTACGCCATCATTATCATTATGACCTGGGAAGGGAGTGAAAAACAGATAACGGTGGCACGTAGGACCCGGTTCTCGCAAGTTGTATGCGTTGCCCGCAGCCTTTTCTTTTTTCCCGTCGCTCAGAAAAAGGTCTATAACGGCCCAGATCCGAGCAATCACTTTAGGAGATGGATGCACTTCGCGTTGAGAGAAGAGTGCATTCGCACACTGATTTATGTTTTCCTCCTCGACTGTGCTTTCGTCATGTTCCATAACTCTGCTCCGCGCATGGTAGTGAGTGAACTCCAGTTTAGCCTAGCCATGCCCGAAGCATGCTTCAACGCTCCGACTCCCGAGGCGTGGTTGAATCGTCTTGACGAATGCTCTGAATGCCAGCATGCCGATCACGAAACGACGTTGTCTGAGGCGATTCGGGTAATATTAAAAAGCGAACTCGAGCCAGAGGACTGGAGAATGCTTGAAAAGATGAGTTTATTGAACCTCTTTGCCATCACCAGTGGTAAGCCCTTGCGACAGTCTGAAGCAATCGAGTGCAAGGTCAAAGTGCTTACTGAAACGCAGCATTTCACAACCTCATTTTTCATCACCACCACGGAGCAGATTATGGATCACCATCCTTGCCGATTACCCGAGGGCTGAGGAACTGGATGCGGGCCTGGGTTGCTCGAGACCTGGTTCTGGTCGAAGACCAGCCATCCCAGTCATCCCACCCTGAACCTTCCGAAGGCGGAGGCAAGATTGGGTTTTATCGTTATATGAGAGAATACTGGTGCCTGGCTGTTATCTTGCACAATCAGTTTGAGTATGCTCGCAGCCTTGGTGTTGATACCAGTCTCGGAGCGAGCAGCTTGCCGGCGTCGCAAGGTGGGCTTGTAAATTTTGATAACTCGAATATGGGCCAAGTCCACGAGTTGATCATTCGATTTCAAGATATGGATATTAGAGGGGTGCTAGAACAATGACCTAACATGGAGTTGACTATCCCGTAGCCAGGGCCCAAGGGCACCCAGATGTACCGCTCAGTTTTAATGTCACCAAGTAGACTTGGAAGACTTCATTCGCAGTTGCCAAGATCAGCTCCTATTTTACTTACAACCCGCGCCGCTCTCAAAGGTTACCTAGCTGAGAGGATCATGGACCAGAGGGCTAACATGATGCCAAAGAAGACACACAGACAGGGGTATAGGTGGTAGAAACGGATAAAGGCTGATATCATATATGTAAGGGTAACCCTTGGGGAGAAAAATAAGAACTTCCCTATCACCCATTTCACTCCAAACTGCCTACACTAGAGATAACCAAGAGAGCGTGGAATTCATCACTCGGGCTTCCTTCCATAGACCACGTAGATCGGCGCATAAAGATGAATCGACGGATCCTTGAGCTCCTTCCTGACCTTGGCCACGTATACCTGGACCTCTTCGTCCTTCCAACCGAGGACGGTTCCATAGATCCGAGGAGTGTATGACTCAACGGCTTGGATCTGCTGGATGATCTGATATCTTCCAATCTCCTTGAGCTTCGGATCCTTGGGCCAGGCACCAATAGGTATCTTTTACGTCAGCAACGCCTAGACAGGCAGGTCAAAGTGCAACATACCTTGAAAATCTCCTGCTTCACATCCACAAACCCTGCCTTCTCTAGCTTCTCCTTCCAACCAATCGCACCTTCGAGAGACTTTCCAAACTTGGCGGACCCGTCGATCAAAGTCTTAAGCCAACTTTGGGCGTTCTCGGCCTTTTCTGCGGTGCCATCGTCAGAGAGCCAGCGCGGGTACGCAGCCTGGAACTCGATGTAGCCACCTGGTTTCAGGTGTTGAAGTGCCCGCCTGAACAGTGCATCTTCGTCGCTAATACAGCCTTCCAGTTCGCGGGAGTGGATAAAGTCAAACGGCTTAGAATAGAGCCACTCTGCTTCGAAGTCATCCACTTCAAAGGCGCAGTTTGGGGGAGTCCTGGATCCTTTGAGTCAGTAAATGCAGACATTTAAAAACAGCAATGACCTACCATTTTGGCTGGATGGGACTGAGATCCGTTCCAATTACCTCTGCGGAGGGATATTCGCTAGTATTTAATTAGAATGACGATGACATCAACCATGGCGGGAGGAAACAAACTCGGCAAAGTCCATCGCCCAGATTCCAGTGCCGGTGCCAAGATCGAGGACACGCTGGGGGTTATCGGAGATAGGTGCCCTGAAAAGCTCACCGCCGAGTAAGAGTCGAGAAATATGATGTGCTAGATCCATGCGGTCTTGCTCTGTATCGTCGTTTGGCTAGTTTTCTTTAGCAGGTCTTCTTTCTCTCCCTGCATATGAATTTCTGGATACATACCAGGAGATAGGTACCCGCACGGAATGCATGGTAGCGACGTCCATTCTAGGAGGATATTATAAGCCACTGTTAACGCATTGGTATTTATGCTGATACTCACCTCATATCTACATTAATAGAGGAGGTGCTTGTCAGACGAGCTTCAGATTAATGACTGAGCGGCGCACGTACTTGTAGTTAATGACGCTTGAGGCTAGTGAGGTCTGATAGCTGGCCGAATTTTCCCTGTTGTCTTGATCAATGACCATCCCTTGGGGGTACAACAGCAGACTTACGAGACAGCATAAGCCGAATCGGTATCTTGAGGAGCATCCTACGAGGACATGGTGAGCCAATAGGCGAACCGAGAACGTGCTACTACTCACATCCGCCTCTAAAGGATTCTCCGCCAGAGTCTCCTGGAGCGGCGGCGGGGGCAAAGGCGTCGCAGATTCCTGTCTCTCTTCGGTGGACATTTTCGGGACGAACTCTCGGGGCAAATTGGCGATGGAGTGACAGTGCGATCGTGATGGATTTAACAGTGGTGGAAGTCTGTGGGACACTTCACGACCAATAGCCAATTATATCACGATGACAAGTACATTGTATGCCTCCATATCTCGCAACTTTGATAGGTATCTGTTAGCAAACTGGACAAGCTTAACATTGAAATGCAGGGTTCCCCTCCCGCTTTTCTCCTTCCAGGCTCGTGCCGTGTTGATCCTGGTTCAATGGCATGACAGACGGGGCAGCTATGCCTAATCTAGCCGACCCCGTTGACGGGCCGCTGTTAGAGCAATTGGAGATAAGAGTTGGACCCGGCCCCACGATCCGTGGCGTATCTTCAAGGGCTCGTCGGGTGTTGGGCCGGTTCCCCTGAGACCTCGCGTAACCAACAGACAGCGCATCTATTGCGCCATTTATGTCTTCATCGTTTAAGAATCTCGTTGCGCTTCGGTGAGTAACCATGTGGGCTCTCGCCATTCATCCGAGCAGAGGCCTACAATCCATCCACCAGTTGACTCGTCAGGTTTAGCAAGACTGAGGCCACTCACAGGTGGTCAAGAATTCATGCACTACCCTGTACATCAGCCTAATCTACACGACCCATTCACACATTGTCCAGGTTTCAGTTTGCAGACTGGGCTTCCTTAAAAGTATTGTGCGTCTAGATTAACTGGTCTACTTAGAGGGCGATTATTGAAATTGCTTAGTATTTATGAGAAGAAAAAAAGAAGAAAAACAAAACAGGCAGTCTGTCTTGTAAATTGATCGCTCTTCACCACAACAAGCACTTTAGGCACTTGACCACAAACCATGGTGTTCTTAGTGTGCATGATTGGGCGTCTTGATGCCGTGACGGCAAGGCGTAACCATGCATCAAGGCGGTGGCTGGGCAAACTTGATCCTCTGCGGAACTTCGTGAGCAATACTGGAGTGGCGCCATAGCCAGATGCACCATTCCATTCCAAGTCAGTTTCCAAGACGCCGCTACTTTCGCAATGATGAGTAGAGAAGTAAGAAGGGCGATGAGAAGCATGCCAGCCAAGCGCCGTTTACGCCATCACTACCCACAACCAAGGGCACCTCTGGATGACTCAAATCAAGACAAAACGGGCAGTGTTAACAAAAACAGTCCAAGTTCAGGGTCACTAAACAAGCTGTGAAAAGGGGAGAGCTGGGAATATTGACAAAAAGGAATTGTCGTCTCAGTTTCGCTGAGGCAACCCCCGTTTCAACCAATTTGCGACCTGCCCTCGAAGGCTATGCTGTCTTTGTGGATTTGGCTGCCACGGGATCATGGAGGAGTTGCGTCTGTGGGACCGGCCGAGAACTGACCGACCCTGCAAGCATTACATAGTTTTCTAAGATTGAAATACCTGCATACTGCGGGGATATTGCTTAATTACCAAATCGTCAAATGCTGCAGTTTGGACCAAGGTTAGAGGTACAGGTGATTAGGAGACGCCGCTGATAGGCCAGCCAGAGAGTTGGGCCTGATCTGCACCTAGCAACAAAGAGAGGATGAAAATATCAGCCTGGCAGAGTGATTCATGTTGCGCGTCCACAACACCACTGAGTGCATCATCGACTTCAAAATTTCCAGTGATAAGTCGAGAGTAGCTGTCATGGTGGAGCGCCCCAAGGCAAGCTTCCAATGTCAAAGTTCATGCGCGTGAGCGTCGAAGGCATGATACACCAAGCCCAAACGACGACCAGCTGACTGACTGGACTCGGGGATTACTTGTGGCTGAATATACGCCGAGAATAGGCCACCAAGTCGACCCATAGCTCTAACCAACCATGGCATCAGCCTGACTTGAAGACTTGGATATATCAATCGCTTGTCCCCTGTCAGTACTAGATCCCGGAGCAAGAGTGCCAGTCGCTCTACGGTCCATCGCTGAAAGAGAAGTAAAGCCACGGACATTTAGCTGCATCTATTCCCTATTCTTGCTAACCACTCTTAGGTCACCACCATACCTCTCATCATGGCGCCATCGTTCGTGACTTTCCTCTCGGCATGTCTGGCCTTCGGGGCTGTTGTCACTGGCTGTCCCTTTCGCCCAGCTCAGGATCAGCAGTTCTCCGTGGAGCAGATCAGGAACCCTAGTTACGTTGCCAACTGCCCCAAGGCTCTCGCCAGGGCATATCTCAAATACGGAGCCTCTCTGCCTGCAGGTCTCGCTGAGGTCATGCGCAACACCAAGTCCACTAAGGCCAAGCGAGCCAGTGGCACTGGAACTGTTGTCACCACGCCTGAGGACGGTGATGTTGAGTGGTTGACGCCCATCCAGATTGGCACTCCAGGCCAAGTCCTCAACCTGGACTTGGACACTGGCTCTGCAGATCTCTGGGTCTTCACCAATACTACCCAAGGAGCCAGTCAGCGTACCAGCTACAACCCTGGTAAGAGCAGCACTTCCAGGAAGCTCAACGGCTATACATTCAGCATCAAATATGGAGACGGCAGTACGTCTTCTGGGGATGTCTATCTCGACAAGGTCTCTGCTGGCCGCTTGAGCGTCAACAACCAGGCTGTCGAGACTGCCAACAGGGTCTCTGGTAACTTCGACTCGGAGCCAAACCTCGACGGCCTCATGGGTCTTGGCTTCAGCTCTCTCAACACTGTCAGGCCTAGGCCGCAAAAGACGTTCTTCGACAACGCTATCCCACAGCTTCGCTCCCCCGTCTTTACCGCAAATCTGAGGCGTCAAAGGCCCGGAACCTACAACTTTGGTTACATCGACAACAGCACCTACACCGGAAACATTGGATACGTGCCTGTTGATTCCTCTCGCGGCTGGTGGCAGTTCACATCCAGCGGTTATGCCGTTGGCACCAACAAGATTGGCAGCACGTCGATCAATGGCATTGCTGATACCGGCACCACACTTCTCCTTCTTCCTAACTCTGTCAACCGAGCGTACTATGCCAAGGTCAGTGGGTCAAGGCTCAATTCGAATATAAACGCCTACACCTTCCCATGCAGCACCAACCTACCCACATTCAGCTTTGCTGTTGGCGGCGTAACAATCACCATTCCCGGCACCTACCTCAACTTTGGTACGGGTGACGGTAAGACTTGTTACGGCAGTCTTCAGCCCAGCGACAACATTGGCATCAACATCTTTGGTGACATCGCCCTCAAGGCAGCCTTTGTGGTTTTTGATGGAGGTCAGAAGCGCATTGGATGGGCCAGGAAGCCCCTTTAAGCGCATCATTACCAATGGTTGTCATCCCACACCTATGTTGGTTCAGCTTTGAGCTATCCCAACACGTTTCTATCTCGGGGCTTAGGATATTGGCAATACGCTGTTGGTGGTAGACAGCCACGTTTATGTTGGGCAGAATGGATTTGGTCACCAGGTAAACTCGAGGCTAGCCCGAGGTTACAACAAACAACACCAGCGCCATGTTTCATCTCGCTTTCGTTGGGGTGTGACTGTCGCTCTGGACCATGCAGTTGTCGAGGGTGCTTCTGACCACCATTGTCGTATCGTGGGCCTCCCCCTCAGCTCTGTACAGTGCACTTTAAATGATGCCTGTGACACACTAAGATGGCCCTTATAAGAGTTTAATTCCGCCCATTTGGCTTCTCGAAAAGATATTATGATTGTTGAGTCAGACTTGCTAGCTTCATACATCTTTCACGCTTAAGCCTCAATATGCTTCACATCTACCCAGTCAACCCCATTCTGACTGCTCTCCTTCTTCTCAATCTCCTCCCTCCTCGCCAACTCTTCCATTAACCGTTTCGGCACGTTGTCGATCTTCAAAGGCTTAGAAATACCAATCTTGGCCATGCCATTCCAGAATTTCGCGTAAGCCCAGTAATACAAGCTCCAGCTACCCAAGTAAATCATTGGTAGAACGGCAATCGACATGTCACCAAACAGGTTCTTTCTCCTCGAGATGGTCTCCCAGCACTCTCCAGTCAGCACGTTTGCTGCTCCATCCCACTTCCACGGCCCTACGAGCCTGAATTTAGGATTGAGGGAGGCCCCAGCTGCCCATACCCATGGAAGCCTCCAGCCTCGGGGAGAGCTAAAGGATAGACGGAGGATGTCGGTAAAGCTGGGAGCGATGGACATATCCTTCGCCAACTGGTACGCGTAAGCGTCGTGCTCAACGCCGTATCCAATGCGGGCCGAGGGGGGCACGATGAGCCGGTAGTGGTATTCATCATCGACCTGTAGGTCTGGAAGCTGGCCGAGAAGATTCTGGATGAAAAGCATCGACTGAAGTTCAGCCAGAGGAGGAATTGCACCAAAGTTGGGGCGTATGAAGCCAATGAATCCAACGGTGGGATCGTCCCTGTTCCAGACAGCGCGAACATCGGCATCAGTAGAGCTGGGGTAGGGTTTAACACTGCCCGAATCTGAGTTGAGGAATGGGAATGTCGGCACGTAGCCGGTGGCGTATATGACTATATCAGGCTTCACAGTAGTCTCCTGAATACGCTCCGACTCCGGTCTATTTGGAAGAACTGGGAAATGCGCGACACCGTCTTCCGAGATGTGTGAGGGGAAAGGAGCCACGTCAATCGTCCGCGAAGGACGAGGGAGGTCTCGGGCCATGAAGAAGCGACGGATTCGTGTTGCGAGTGGCCATTTCTCTGGTATCCAAGGGTAGTAGATGTATGGTGACACGCGAGTCCAGGCTTTGTTTAGAAATACTGTCGAAATCAGCGTATTGAAATCAAGTAGCAGTGGTCCACTTACACCTTGAGATGTGGAAGCGTTCTCCCCAAACCTGCCCGACATGCATGTCGATTCCGTACTTGGAGCCACTACCAAGCCAAGTGCCGAGAGGCAAGGCAAGCGTGTGATAGTAGTTCCAGACAATCATGCTGTCTCGAACAATCGGGTGTACATACATGGTGTCGAAGAGGGTGATCTGGGCGACATCAACCGGTAGGGTGTCCAGCTCGGGCGGCGCGTAGCCAAACAGCCAAGGGAGGAACTGCTGATGAGGGTTACGCTGTGAAATGTCAGAAAATGCAGTTTCCCGGTATAAAAGCAACGCACCTTTGGGGCCCCGACCCATCCGCTGCGATGGCAGAGCACAACTCGCTTGGTGTCTGCTGTGATGGAGACGTAAGACAAATCTGCGCCTGTCTCGCCACTCCCGAGAACCATGACGGTCTTGTCTTTCCCAAGTTGGGCTCGGGTCTTGAAATCCGAAGAGTGCATTACAGTAGGGACGTTATCGATGCCGGGAATCGTAGGAACGTTTGGTTTTGAGTGGACACCAGAGCAGATGGCGATGGCGTCGCATGGCCACTCCTCAACTTCCCCATTAGACTTTTGGTACACAACAACATGTCCCTGATCTTGTCTTCTGATGTTGATCACCTTGGTGTTCAAGTTGATCCAGTCCCAAAGCCCAAAGTGTGTTGCATATTCTTCCAGGTACTCGACATATCTCTCCGCAGACAAAAAGTCTGCATCGTCAGGTCTTGGTCTAAAGTCTGAGAATGAAGTCAAGTACTTGGAAGACACTAGCTCGGCATCCTCGTAAACGTGGGAGTGAAAAACTCCACCGACCTTGGAGCTCGCCTCGAATAGACGCGGCTCGAAAGGTTTGCATTTTAGGTGCTCGTGGGCGCTGAGGAGGGTTTTGAGCTGGACTAGACCAGATGGCCCACCACCAATGACAGCCACACGCATTTTTGGAATGCAGAACGAGTCGAGGAGTGGTGAATTCGACGGCAAGAGTGGAACAAGAGATGGAAGGGGAAGAAGTAGAAAAACACGCAGTCAGTTGGGAGGGGACAAACAACGGGCCCAGTTGCCGAGAGACTACGCCGAGGGTAATGGTGGAGTCGAGACCTTTCCATATTGAAAGTGACGGCCGCTCGGGATGCAAGCTAGGCTGGTAAACAAAGTATCAGGCCATCCGGAAGCTCAAATGCTGCCCCGATGCAACCTCTTGGGGCCTCTCCATGCCGGTCCACCTGAGCACGTATAAACTGGCCTATCAAGTTTGGGTCGCTCGTAGGGGTGTGCAGAATATCCGCGAGCTACTCCATTTTTGGACTCAGCTCCTCGAGCTAGGCCACGCAAGGAGGGCGGGCGAAATCTTGGTGTGAAGCTTGATGGTGATGTCGTGTGGGATTGCATTAGGCCAAGGCAATTGAGCATGTTCTAACAGTCGATTAGAGAATGCCAACTATGGCCATGAAGACAGCTTATTTTCGCCAGCTGACCTTCAAGTTCAATTGTGTAAGTAACTTTCGAGAGGTTTCCACCTTGCTTCAAAAATGAAAGGAATGGTGGCTCATGAGACACAGCCTCCAAACGATATCTAGAGCATAGGTATACCCACGTCAAGATTAAAGTAAGAAATATTCACTGCTAATATTTTCTACACAATTGCCAGGGATTAGTAACTCTACATGAAAGACAATTTTCTACTCATCTCATCTTGCCAGCTGTTCACTACAAGGTCCAAAGAGATGCCTGATGCTTACAGTCAGCTTGCTCTGCTGATCTAGAAAACGAAGAAAATACATCGAATCAAAACCCGGTAAGCGGTTTTCTGCAACCCTCTCTATATAAATTCAACCCTTCTTATTGCCCCCATTTTCTTCATTCATCATTAGCGCTTACAAGGCCAGGGTTTGGATTAGATAAGCCTCCAGGCATCTGTCCACGATAATAGCTCCATCCTTGGCTCCATCTCACGTTTCATTACTCTCAACATTCCGAACTTCATTCCCACAACAAGACCCAAATGCAGCTCAAAGAACCTGATCACGACCACTCGCCCGAAGCCGAGGATGTGGTGGTGGCCGCAGGAGAATGGCTCGTGAGCCTGTGCGGCAGAGATGACAGCTTTGACACCACCCGGGCCCTGACACAGCTTGAACAGGCCAAATTTGACGAATTCTTCACCCTGCACGGAAATTCACCCGTTTTCAAGCCTTATCACGTTGAAGCGGTCCGAAAATGTATGAGAAAAAGGTGGAAGCCTGACTATCAACTTGCGCGTTCGCTCCTAGACAAGGACGACACTGGTCTTCTCTTTGCGGGAGAAATTGATATCTTACAGGTCGCCATCCGGGTGGCTCGAATTGAGCCTGGCTGGCTTGGTCGCTCCCCCAAAGAGTCCTGTCCTGAGCTCATTGAGATGGTGGAACTGCTGATCAACCATGGCGCATCACCCAGCTGCCTGGATGATGATGGGAACTCGGCTTTGTCCTATGCCTGCATTCTAGGGTATCCTGAGTTGTTTCACTGCCTTATTTCTGCTGGAGCACTGCTGTCGACCATGCACCCAAGAAGACTCCCTGAGCAGCTAGGGGGCCCAGACGATTCACAGAACCAACAAGACAATAAAGTCAATCTCCTTCAGGTCACTCTTGATGCCCTTATCTCTCCCCAATATATTGTCGACATGACTTGGGTTGGCTATCCGCCTGGGGTCAGCTATGATGGGCCGTTGTGGGAACTTGACCTTGAAAGCACTTGGGGCGGGATCATTCTTTATCTTTTGAAAGCTGGGCTTTCGTATGCCAAGGACGATCTCGGGCTCATCATGCTTCTACACATTTCATGCTATGAGGGCGAACTCGGATATGTCGAGCAGCTTCTGGGCTTTGGCATAGCCACCAACGTCGGAGGCCCCAGGATGGTGGACGGTGGACGAGGGCAAGGCAGCTCATTCGGGACAGCTCTACATGCTGCGGCCGCTAATATACAGCTCTCTTCCGCTAAGATATTGATGGCACACGGTGAAAGTCCACGTACGCGTGCGCCGTGCATATCCAAGTTTGACAGGACGGACGAAGACATGACCCCAGCCGAGATCGCCATGTCGTTGTCACGATATGATGACCATGATGTGGAGACACTTTTCACATTCTTGGAGGGCCTCATGCAGCATGAGCAAGGGCTTGATGATTCAGATCATCAAAAAATCCTGCTATTTTGTGCTAAACGAAACCACATCGACTTTGTGACGAGTCTCCTTCAGCGTGGGATTGAGCCACAGAAGGTACCCGCCAATGTCGGGAGCGCCCAAATGGCACAGCTCCTAATCTCTCATGGTGCCTCTATAAATGCAGCAGCGGTGCAGATGAAGGCCTTGAGTAAGGGGAAGTTGTCGTTGTTGCGATGGTGCGTCGACGAGTATGGCCCGCAACTCATTTCAGATCCAGAGACCTGGGGCAACATGGGATATCGCATGCTCAATTGTGGCCTCATGTATTTGGAGAACATCAAGTACATGGCCTCGGAGTATCCTGGTTCTCATATAGACGCAGTACTTACTGCCAATCTATCGCTTGGAGACGAGGATCCAAAACCCACCCCAACAAGCTGGCTGCATATGGCCGCCCTCCAAGATAACGTGTGGGCTTTGGAGATGTTACTCAAGGCCGGTGCCGACCCGACATGCCCAGGCCTTACAGTTGATGTATCAACAGCAATACGTCAGAGCAGGCAGTACAAGTACCGGAACATCCCTGACAGACTCAAGGTGATTCAAATGCTGGAAAGCTACAACTGCAAGGATGGAGATTGGTCATTGCCCTCCTACACGGAACTCAAAGTCTCCCTGGCTGATACTATATCGAGCCAAAAACTAGCCTGGGAAGAACGGGTGGAGGATCTGGTCGAGTCTCAGCAGACACTCCCTTTCGCAACGACACGGCAGGGCCAAGCATCAGTGTCAACGGCTCCTGCGACGGCCCCCTCCTCGGAATTCGCATATCGTCCATTAAACAGCAAGAGTGCTATCCGACTCTTGGAGTTGTTTCCCTCAGACAATTGGACAGAACCTCTAGCGGGTCGTCTTGTCGAGAGTGATCTCACTCTCCAACCTGATTACGAGGCCGTATCCTACGTCTGGGGAGACACCAGCGCCAACGAATGCATTGTTATGGACGAACAACCCGTCTCTATCACGGCTAATCTCCATTCAGCACTCGTACATATTCGTGACGCAAGTGATGTCAGAACACTCTGGGTCGATGCCCTTTGCATTGATCAGTCAACTCATGCTGAACGCAATCAGCAAGTGACGATCATGGGAGATATCTACAAATCCGCACGCCAAGTCTTGGTCTGGTTGGGGGAGACTGCCGATGATTCCAATCTGGTTTTTGAATATCTCCAAGACGAGACGAACAACACGTTCCCCAACTTCCGAAAACCGCCAGCACGATACCTTCAAGCGTGGAAGGCCTTGGTTAGGCGCCCTTGGTTCTTCCGCACTTGGGTTATCCAAGAAGTGGCTCTTAGTCGCAAAGCTATCATCATGTGCGGAGAGAATTCGGCGCCATGGATGGACTTGGGATCGGGCCATCGTGCTGATATCTCTGGCGGAGCTTTAGGGCTGTCCACCGTTTCAAGCGCCCCAGGTTTCAAGGCAGATCATCCCTTTGAAGGGTTTGATGCCGATAGCCACGTCTGGAGACTCCGTATGCTGAAGCCTGGGAGCCACCCAGCGGAAGTGATTCAGTACAGCCGTGCATGTCAGTCAAGCGAGGTCAGGGATAGAGTATACGGTCTCCTTGGCCTGTTTGATCCTGGCTTCATGGTTGTGGATTATGACTTGCCAGTCGAAGATATATTCCGCCAGTTCACCGAAGCTGCGATTCAACGAACGGGTGACCTTGGGATCTTGAAGTGGTTCGGTCACGGACCTCGCTCCAAGTCTTTACCTTCCTGGGTTCCTGACTTTACCGATACTGTAACAGTGGGGACCCTTCCACAGCGCCACTGGTACCCTTCTTACCGTGAAGGAGGCAAAGGCGACTATGACTATCGCACAGCAGACGGGACACGGTCCAGTGTTAGCCCCCGCGACTTGACAGACAAGGTCCTCCCGGGGCTAGTCTTCCATCCAGGCGGCGTGCTCGCTGTCAAGGGAAAGGTCATTGACACGATCCGCGCCATCGGCCCTGAGCTTTCAGCCGGCACGGCGTTTGCACCTGGAACAGAGTCTTTTGCTAGCACCATGAAGGAATGGGAATCCCTAGCCGCAACTCTCACTACTGAATGGAACCTTTCACTTGCGTCATCTGTGTCTACAGCCTTCGCAACCACGATTTCAGCCGCTCAGCCGCCAGAGTTGCGAAGCATGGATGTTGGATTCGTCCAGTGGTACCGTCACAACGGGTCAGGCGTACTCGAGGCTGCGGACCCAACCATGTTCCTACGAGAGCACGAATTCTATCTCTGGTGGCTAGGTGTCGAAAAGGAGGAAGGCGAAGAAGATTATCACTTGGATTTTGAGTTCAGGGAGTTTGCTGACAAAATGGAGCTTGCCTGTTACGGTCGACGCTTCTTTACCACTGAAAAAGGGAATATGGGATTGGTTGGTCCCCGAGCCCGTGTGGGTGATCGTATCGTCTACCTTCCGGGAGGAGATCAGGCCTTTGTGTTACGCCAACGGGATGATGGGACTGGATGGACCATGGCACATGACTGTTACTTGTATGGGTTTGATCCTTACGCGCTGTTTGAGGACGAGGAGCATCTTGTGGAGGAGTTTTTGATTCACTAACCGGTCACTGTTACCATGATGTTTTGACGATGTTATTTTTTCTTATTCTAACTGATGTCCTCTGCCACAACTCTCATGACGATAAAAGAAAATATGTCATTCGTAACCGCTAATAGCTTCAGATACGCACTTGTGTTCTTACAGTTTCAATCTCGCCCGCTCCATTCCTCTGCCCCTATACAGTAATGTTCCTAAAAGAAAGACTTCCGATGTACCATCTTACATATCCTCCTTGTGACTTGCTCCTGGGAGCTCTTCCTTCTTGGCCGCACGAGTAGCATGCCCGTCTTCGTTCGTAACTTCCGAGTGTCTCTGCAGCGTGTCATCCTCACTGACAGCAGCCGCTGCCTCAAGGTCTGTTCCAGCCTGCTTGCGGATTCTGGACATTTCCTCGGGAGGAGGTGGCTGCCACTTGGCACTTTTCATGGGGCTGACGCGCTCAAGGTACATAGTGTCGATCTCCTCGAGTGTGCGGCCCTGGCCTTCAATGACAAAGAAGTAGACCAACAAGCCACCAAGAATGTTGCAGCCTGCAAAGACATAACCGTAACGGAAATCGATATCCTTCGTGATGAATGGGGTGAAGAAGGCCAGAAGAAAATTCCAAAGCCAGTTACTGGCAGTCGACAAGGCCATTCCCTTTGCACGGTAGCGGGAGGGGAAAATCTCGGCCATGATGGTCCAAATCATGGGTCCCCAGGTGGTTGCGAACCCAAGGATGAAGAGGCAAGCCATAACAATCATGGCAATTCCTGCACTTTGTGTATTCTGGGGTGTCGTTCGATCCAGGGCAAAGTGACCAACCGAGGCAAAGATGAGGAATGAGATGAACATCCAGATGCTGCCAGCAATCAGAGACTTGCGGCGACCGTAGTGCTCCACCAGGTATAGACCGATGAAAGTGACAACAAAGTTAATGGTGTTGAGAATGATTTGAGTCTTATAGCTGCTGATGCTGACAGATTGAAAGATGGTGGTGCCGTAGTAGAAAAAGTAGTTGGCTGAAGTACAAATTAGTGTTGAGCAGACGCCAAGGGGAAAATAACTTACCTCCGGTGAGTTGTTGGAACATTTGAAGCGACACACCAATGAAGATGCGGTAGGCCATTCGTGGTGCCTTGAACATGGCGATGAACTCAGACACGGGGTTGGTCTTTTCCTTGATTGCCTTTTCAGCCTGCAATTTGGACTCAATCTCCTCCATTTGAGTGTGAATGGCCCAATGATTCGGTGTGGCGCCGTAGATCCTGCAGAGGGTCTCACGAGCGCGGTCGACATGGCCACGTCTGTAATCAAATCGAGGAGTCTCGGGGAATAGCAAGATTCCGAGGCCAAGAGTCAAAGTGAAGACCCAACCGATGCCAATGACGATTCTCCACGAAGCAGAGCTGTTTCTTTGATGGGTAACCGTGCCGTAATTGAAGCAGGCAGCTAAGAAAATGCCACTATGTAGGTGTTAGCAAAGTCACCACCACATTCTCGCAATGGGCTTCTTACAGTGTGATGAACAATTGGTACGTGCAAACCATGGCACCACGGATCCAAGGAGGGCTTTCTTTGTGTTAGCAATACGCGCTAGAATATTCAGAGGACACTCACGCGCTTTCGGCCTGGAACATGGGAACCAGCAGTGAGAGAGCACCCACACCAAGACCCGCGACAAATCTTCCCATCATGATCTGAACCCAATCACGAGTTGAAGAAATCTGGATAATGAAGCCGACGCTGATAATGAGGCTCCAGAAAGAGATGCTATACTTGCGACCAATGCGATCCGCAATCGGGGCAGCAATCAAGGCGCCAATGAGCGTGCCGATTGAAAGAAGGGCGACGATCAGGCCGGAACGAACAGTACTAAAGACATGCTCGCCTTTGCTATTCGTCTGGCCGAAGCGATCAAGGAAATCAGGCATCTCAAGGAAGCCAGAGATCTGACCAGTATCATAACCGAACCTGAGAAGCAAGTAAGTATAAAGTCCAGTTCTCGGTTAAAAGAGGGTTGTCACTCACAAGAGTCCACCCATGGAAACAAACAAGGCCAGCAGCAGAGACCTCCCGGTGACGCGAGGCAAAGGCGAGTAGTCGAGCCCGACTAACGAGCGACGGGCACCCGCCTTTTTGCCCTCTTCAGAAGTTGCATCTTGGCTTTCAAAGTGAACAGTGAGGAAAGACGGTGCCATAGTAGGCAATCGTCTGTGTATAACAATATGTATAGTTCAGATGAGGGTATGTAGAAGTTGATTGTGTGTGAATATCGTTTTGATCCAAAACTCCAAGTTCGTGATGATCTCCCGTAGGTGACCTTAAGTATCTCTTTCAGCCGCTCCGTACCACTGTTCACTTAAACCACCCATGATGTCAAGCTTGAACTTCTATCCAATCACTGCATGCCGTTGACGGTTTCGTAGCGTAGTATTCGAGTATTTGGCTCCAGACTTGGGAATCGGTCCGTCCTTAGAGTCAGCTGGCCATGCGTGGAGTTGTGTCATCATCCGCCGACAGAGTTAGCCTCACTTGGGGCTGATACTCCAGCATTTGGGGGAAGAAATCGGCCAGTTTTGGGCAGATGACGTTTGGGGCGTCACCCCAGTTACGAGTGGCCGGACCATTCGGAGTCGCTGATACTCGCGAGGAGTTTTAGTGGAGGTTCCGAGAGATCCGGATCAAACAGGGCCATCAGTTGACAGAATAACCCAGACGGCCGTTAAACCCGGCTTTGTAATTTGAAGAGAATGATCTCGAAATAAATTAGATATTTTCCTCCAGATGAAGAGGATCAATTGAGCTCAACAATGGTGCAATACCGTTCAGAAAGTCCACGCACGTTGTCCGTGTATGTGTCATGCTACACCATGAAGTGGCAGTTCCAGGTATCGTGGACCGGTTTACTTCGCCGTTTGGCCCCATCGCCGATCCCCACGATAAAGGTAACGGTGGAAACGATTCTTTGTCATGACGCCGGTGCTGCAAATGTATGACGCCGGGGTTAGGAGAAAGCTAGAGCCCGCAAGGTACTGTACCACCTGGCTGGTATTGGTCCGCTTGACATGCAAACAAAGCAATCAGATAGACATCAGAACATAATCTATGGAGCCAAATAGAAATGAAAGAACCAAATCTTTGCTCAGTAGTAATGAAAATGGATCGTGTTCGTTAAACGGGTTCTTCGGGACCTTTTCATCGGCCCTTTATGTCAAATACGGTACCAGCTGACGAGTACCCGGCAGCAAGGTGACCCGGATTTCCGGTTTTTAGTCTACCGATCCCACTCAACGGAGAGTTGGACTTCCCCGGATTTGGAAGACGTCATATGAACTCTATCCAGCAGACAACACCGTGAGAGCTCACCGTTAGCGCCCACCAAGAACAAATTTCACGCCACAACAATCTGGAGACACGTGGTTCATGACCGAGTTTCGGCCGACAAAGGTATCCATCTCTTATTCGGGTACAGTACTGCACATGAGCACTGCTGCTACGAACGAGGCAGCTAATCGTAGTTCGACCTTACACATGCCTGGCTGATAAATCAGAATATGGCCATCCATTTCGGGCCACTTATAGTGCTCTGATACGATGTAATGGCAGTACTGAGCTGCATGCTTTACGTAGTTGACAAGATAAGAAAGAGTACTGTACTAGACGAACGAGTGGCCAATGACACCGCTCAGTGGTGGTGCGAAAACCCCAGATTTGGGCGCTTCTTACCCCATAATTGAAAACATAATCAGAGGCGGGTCAATAGAATAACTTGCAGAAAGAGTTGTCTTTCATTCATACCCAGAATAGGTCGAGATAACTAGTTCAAGGGGGTCGACGGCGGATAGCATAACGCCGGATGTTGTACGCTTCTGTAGTATATCTCAACCATTTGTCTAGCAATATGATTTTGAACTAAAGAAAACAGAAGAAAACGGAAGAAAAAAAGAAAGAAAAAAAAACTACTACCCGTTGGCTCATGTGGGCCAAGGCCCAGGCGAGCCAACCTAGCAAGCTAGGTTGGCCACAAAATTGTGATACGGCCACAAAATTATGATACATTGTGGGGCCCTGATTTCCCCCTTGAAAAGCCGCCTTTTTCATCTTCTGAGTTTTAGAAGCTGTCGAGAGTGATTTTTGAAGGTGAAAAGAGCAAGGTGAAGCAATTGGCGATGCCTGATGTGATGATATTGATAATATCTATGATAGAAGCCGCCGCCTGAGCCTCCAAGGCCGCCGCCTTTCTAGACGCTTCGCCATACAAATTTGGCTATGAGATCGTCTCTTTAGCCCCCTGGGCTGGCTTCTCGTGCGGCTCTTGCTTCCGTGATGATGCTCTTGATCCTCTGTATTCCTGATATGTGGTGTTGAGGCCGTATCGGGCACGGCGTGGAGGGGGGTTCAGACGGCAAAGACGGCAGCCGCGGCGATGAGGCTGTAACCGGCGGTGACGAGGGTATCTCGAGTGGATGTGGAGGAGGTTCAAATAGAGGGAGTTCCTCGTCATCTTCCTCTTCTTCTTCTTCTTCTTCGTCGGCAAGAGCTGGATCGAGGTGGAAAGTGACGCTATCATCACTTCCTGCGAGAGCGGTCTAGTCCATCGCGCTGAGGGGTTTCGGGGCAAAACTGGCGTTGTGAATAGCTTTATTGACTTCTTGCGGCAGTTGCGTATCTATCATGAAATTATTAGGCTTTTAGGAGAGGATCTGGTGCATAATTGAGCGTTGTGTCTCCATAGAATAATACTCAATATCCTTCCCTGTGTGCTCTAGCCACTAAGCCCACGATGCCTTCCTTTTCACGCCGTTGACTATGATCTCTTTATCTTGCCGCTAAAGATCCTTTATCTTCTTTATCTCCTGTATGACGAGGCTGCGAGCGGACTAGACCTGTGCCTTTTCCTCCTTCTGCCGGGTTTCGGCGATAACCTCCTCCTGTTGCTCTCGAATCTCCTGCAGACTAACGTTATGACTGAAATCGCCAACTGGCTTTGCTCTTTTCCCTCTCTTCTTGGCGTTGTATCTCTTCTCGATTCGAGCCCGGCGGTCATCGACATAAACAGTGACTGTAGATTCAAGGATCACAGCTTCCGTGATGACCTTATGTATCTGACGGAGCCCGGCATGCGTTGGAGAGCTGAAGGTATCGCCATAGCGCTCTGAGAGGTGTTTGGCGGTATCTGCGGCGGTCTGGAAGTAAGAGTCGTGAGGAAGGAGCGAGGCAAATGCCGGGTTAATAGCCTGCTTCGCCTGAAGCTGCTTTTTGGCAAGGTATGCCATCGCCGGCTTAGGATTTAGTGGATAGATACCTGATTTCTCGAACCCTGAGATGATATTATGTGCGGTAAATCCTTCCTTGAAGACTTGCTATTTTATGGTTTAACTTTGTGACTATATCGATATCAAAGGAGACCTATGACTTGCCTGAAAGCCGCGGATAAAATCAGTGCGAGGGAGGGAGATATTTCCCTTTCGAAGCCACTTGGCGAGATGTTTCTGGTGTGCGTTCTTTAGCGGCTAAAAGACTCCAATATCCATTGGCTATAATATATATGTAGAATGAGGCGGCAAAGGAGCTGTGATGATATAGAATTTCGCATAACATTCTCTAACGGCGAAGACTCTATATCCCGTAAACCCGTTAAAGACGATGAGGCGCTAGATTATTGCATTAGGGGCGTGAGAGATAGGAGGAATATCATATTGAACGTGCTTATATATGGGATCTCTGAGGAACTCATCGCAATTAAACCACTCCTTAAAAGTTACTCCGCGACTTCATGCCGTAGAGGATTTTGCCTAAGAATACCGGTTAAAGTGTATTATCTACTTGAGAGTTATCTCGCCGTTAGAGAAAGCTATGTTAGACTGGGCAAAGCGGATATCAGGATTGGCCTCTATATATGCCTAATCTAAGGTCGGAAATATCTTAAAGATGAGCCACGGCGGCATCGTATCACCCGCAGCGCTGCCTGTACCGATGAGGGTGTAAGTCTCACGGTTGGAAGGAGAGAGAACCTGCTTTCTTGTCCTCTGCTTTGTCTGTACGACAAGGACTTTAATGCTTTCCCTGAGGATCCCGATCCCAATACCAGCCTGGTTAGTATTCTAGCACTTAGAGGCGCCGATCTTATGACTCCGAATAGTCTCAGTTAGGCTTTTGAACCACTGTTGAAGGTCATGAAGACCGCCGGCTTCCCAGGACTCACGAGACTGTTCTGCCGCCTTAAGAAACGCTTGCTCAAGCTTAGGATAATCGGCACGGAAGCGAGAATACCATATCTTATTGACCGGATCAGCATTAGGATTCCTGCGTTGACGGAGGGTTATGGCGGCATCCTCGATTTCAGCTTTGGAGGGGCGGTGTGAGCAGCGTAAGCTCGCTCACTCACTATGACCTCAGTGAGTTACCCAGTATATAGTACACGATCATTGCACTTTCTTATGCAGTAGCTACCTCAGCTATCAATACAACTCGGTTACACTCAATACCATTGAGCACATTACCAGACGTGACTACACCCCTATTTAAGGCAACGCCAATAGTCCCCCGCCAACATAAACCCAGCACGACCGGCTTATCCCTTGGGAACAGCCTCTTGTCACAGAGGTCTATCTCTCAATTAGAATAATAAGTATCTAAGAAACGGATAGACTTATACGTCAGGAAGGTAATAAAAGACAGTATTCCGATGATGCTCCATTGCCGGCCCGCTGTCCAGTTCATTGGATTCTCGGGGTCCTGGCCTTCCCATCTGACCTTGAAGATGTCGTCGTTTTCATCGAGCATGGTTGGTGTCTTGGACTCCTGGGGTCCATCGGATAGTGTTGCTGAGCTCTCGTCCGCTATTGCGATGCTATCAACGATAGTATGTTGAGCAGAAACTTCCAAACATCACATTTAGAGAACAGTGAGATAACAAGCATCTCTCTCATCGTCTTGTTTATAATACCAATCCGACGACAAGTTTGTCGATGCATCTTCCCCGACCGTGGGTGCGAGACCGGACCAGAAGCGAGACCGGGACCGAGACCGAGACCGAGACCGATGTCCACGCAAAGCCTGACGAGGCCGGATATTATTCTAGCCCTACCTCATCTGAGATATCTTGTTAAATATGCTTTTTTTGGTTGAGTCTACACAAATGTGGCTCCATAACGTAACTCGGGGATCTAGACCTGTCATTCTTGGACCACCTTGTATTCGGAAACCCCCATAGAGCAGACGGCAACGTCACAAGCTGGAGAAATTAGGCCCAACAAGGCGGCCAAGCTTAGGGATGACGTATACTGAGTCCAGATACCGAGACCGAGAAGTTAAGGTGATGAGAGAAAGCTTATTTGTGAATCAAGCATAGACCGAGTGGAAATACCTTGTAAATTTTGATCTATAAAGCCGCCATTTTCCCTGGGTTAATTTTACGTTCGTACATCATTGATTAATACTCACCTTCGACATTCTTATACAGGTTTGGAACTTATACAAGATCAAGTAGGCCTCTACATACAATCTTCACCTTTGCCAATTATTCACCTACTTCCACACAGCCGACAGAATGACAGTAGCAACAGCCATCAACGCCAGCATGATGCGACGCATCTTTGCACCTAGGTTCAAGCTACCTGTACATATTGTCTGCCTCATCATATCCTTGGTCGTTCTCGTCATGGGCTTCGTTCGCCTTGCACTTCGCAACCGAAATGGTCCGAGAACTAGGTCTGGTAGTATGGCTCTGGGCATGGTATGTTTCACATCTCTGGTGTTCAACAAGGGCTAACCCAAAACTCTACAGGCTGCCAAGTCAATGATCCTTATCCTATATCAGGTTCTGAGCCAACACACCAAGTACTTCCGAAAGTGGATGAGCTTCAAGGCAAACCTAATCCTCAACTGTCTTGAGATCGTCTTCTGGGCTGCCGTCGCTTTTATGACGATGCAGGCAAATATGGCGTCATGTACCGGCGTGACCTGTGCCTTGGGATGGGTGATCCTCGTGCTGGGCATCATTATGTGGTTAGTGCCTAGCCTTGTGATAATGATCGAGTTTGGCATCTACTTATGGTCGCACTTGGGAGATGAGGAAGATGGCTTCGACTAATGGCTGGTATTTGTAGTAAACTATCTTTCTTTGTGGCCGGCGTTTCTTGGTTCGAGTTCAGGGACTACAAGGCTGCCATGGCGAGGGCTAGAGATGATAGAACCGCTTCTTCATCTACACACATTCAGATGAACGATGAGCCTAGAGCCAAGCGTGGAGAAGAGATCGCATAGATACTCGGTTTACTGGTCATGGGAAGATTCACGAGACCTTTATTTGCTAAAGATGGGTAAAGAGTTGTGATAATTGGCTGGAGTATTTAGGCGGACACGGCTAGAAGCACGATTGATGACACCTGTAGACAGACTGAACACGGGACCTGAGTGTACAAGACATAGAGTTATGAATTCATTCTATCTTCCCTTTACGTTCTGGAACTGGTTACCAAGCTACTGAAGTTATGTTGACGACCCTCTTTCTGGTCCGCATTCTATGTAGACGCATCGCTCAAGGCTGACATCGCTTGCTGATGTCACCAACATTGCCGCCCTAAGACACGGTGTCTTAAGTTAATTAGTGACGACGCCAACCACCATGGCTTGGGGTCCTTCGGTCTCGGTCTCGGTATTTAGTGCGACCAGCCCAACTCATTAATTTTAACACCCACGACGCCCTTGACCTGAGCCCAGAAATAAATTCCAGACAACCGGACACCTCGTCGCTGTCACTTTCGCTTTTTCTTCTGTGCCAGTTTCCTGATTGCAGTGTTCTAACCACTACTCAGCTGTCTCGAAATCAGGATGCCGCGACTGGATTCAAAAAGTCTCGCTCGCCAATATCTTCCTCCGTGCTACCCTCTGAAAGTGGCTCACAAGTTGCCAGAGTTGCCAGCACACTGTCGGGACCCGAGGCGTCGTCAGCCCGGCGTACAGCCAGGAGAAGGAAACCCAGGGCCACATCAACAGGGGACCAGTTTCGAGAAGCTCAAGGCAGCGAGCCACGCAATATGAGCGGGAAATTACTCCACTACTGCACGCGTTGCCGCAAGCCATCGTGGTCAACTCACATACCTGGCGACGCCCGCCATCATCTCGAGAAGTTTCATCATATACTTGTTCGAGGGGATTTGGAATCTCAAAATAGATGTCAACTAGCCGTCGAAAATCCCTCCGCAAGAGCAACTAGCGAGCAGCTGCAGTAAGCCGGAGAGAATGACATGAACGCTAGCCGCGATAAACCGTGCCGTTGAAGAGTTCCTGACCTGACCAATTCCGGTAGTACAGTTGCGGCAGACTTGGATAGGGCCCACGATGCGCATCAGCAGTCCGTAAAGGAATGGCTAGAACATACCCGCAGCCTCGTACATATTGCCATGGGCGTATAGCCTTCTCCTCGGCGCAAGGCCTATATCGCTGTTCGCACCCGATATTCAGGCTCAGTTAACCCATCAAGGGCCGGGCTTCAATTATAATAAAGAACACATTTTTAACACATCATATCATCATATCATCATATCCCAACGCCAACACAGTGGGATACTAGGTCACACATGCCATGTCACGAAAGAAAACAAATCGCCGCCAAGTTACTTAATCAATCTTGCTGGTCTGTTACGGTCAGTCCAATCTGGTACCTTGGTGGTCACAGCCAGTTCTTCCCAACTTCCGTCACACACACATGCACCCATCAGGTCCTACGGACTACCACATACTTCACCAACGTCCAATTATAGCACATGTTCCCAAGGAATTTCCCACCGGACCTTCTCTCTGCTAGACCTGAGACACCTGCGTGACAGGCGGTGGGACTGCAGCCACATCCGGCTCGTTGACCGGTCTTCCGTAGTCGTTTTCCTGGGAATCGCGGCTTGAGTGCAAGGCGAGTTAGTTCAAGCTCCCAAAGACAAATCACCGAGTATATCTCCAACTTACCCCAAATGTTTCTTGGCCTGGTGTTTGAACTCGGTGGCTGTCTCTTTGACTTTGATGTACTTGTGGAAGACGTAGATTCCCTAATAGTAATTGTGTCAGCGGCCATCCGATGTTGAAGGTGACAACTAAACAATAGAAACGGCAAGACTAGGAGGCCAGATCTGTCATAGGGGTTGATAATGTCTCTTTCCAGAGGAAGCAGATTGATTTGGAAAAATAAAACTTACCAAAATCCCACTGAGCAAGTAAGCAAACCAAGCAATAAAAGAGAATGCCAGGACTGTCCTCCAGTGTGAACATCCCGCTCTGCCGACGTTAACGACTCCAGGACGGCCAAAACGCCAGTTACTACCCCAGTAGTAGCCCCAGTAGGTACGATACCACCTCGAGGAGCATGTGTGAGTCGTAGATTTCTATTCGTAGCACACCCAGTCAATAAACCCTGTCCTCTAGGTAGAGTAAGCCGATCAGCACAGGAGAGGGGCCATACGGTCTGAAGCAGGCAATACGCCACGAGCCACATAACGAACAGCACAAAGTCGCATGGGAAGCTCATAAACAGGTTTCTGAAAGGTGGGCAGAGGAGGAATGAATAGATGATGGACATGCCAGCAACCACCATTGCGTAGACGAGGCGACCATCCTCATGCACCTGCTGGATAGTGAGAAGATAGCTGAATCGCGCAAGGATGCCAAGGACAATGGCAGCACAGGAAATTTGCCCTAGTCGTAGAATAATGGAACAGACTTTGTGGGCTGATCCGGATTTTTCATATGACATTTTGGAGGCGGGTCGCGTTGGGCGCGAAGAAAGATGAGGTCAAGATGGTGTTGAGTCTCGAGACCGATTGTCTGGAAGAGGATGCCAGGGTTCCCCTGTCTTGTCCAGGAACTCCCGGGAGTTTATATGTCTTGCAGGTGGGTAGACTACACGTTCAAGCTCCCCATAGTCTGAACTCGGTAACCGGCTCGTAGCCTTAAACTTCAAGCCCAGTGCAGAGCTGAAAGGCCGGTATGCAACCACCAAGAACGCACAACCAACGATAAGCGAGGTTTGAGCGGAGTCTCATGGAAAAGGTTAAACAGATGCCGGTTATGGATGGCCTTCAGCTGGTCTCAATAGGTCGAGGTGTTCACTCCATGACACCACAATTGCTGGCTGAACGGGCCGCCATTGTGATGCCAAGTCGTCCACATCCGATCCGATGCTTTGGATTACTGTAAAGTTTCGTATCGGGATGAGACCATACCGTGCTTGCGTACTGACTTTTCACTCAGTTCCGAAGAGTAAGCTTTGTGGATGTTTTGCGAGGGGTTAAGAGCTCACATAATGAAATATCTGGGGTAGCAATGCTCAGGAACATGACAGATGGACCCTGTCTATCACGTCAGAATTGTCAAAAGAGAACTGAATAGGTGGTTAGAGACAGCTTGACAGCAAAAGGGATGCCGTGGCCTCCACTCTGTGTGGGTGGTTGTAAACGTGTCGTGGGCCTTCCTTGGCCAAGAAAAGCATCGGGCATTTAAACGTTCGGCTCTAAAATAATGGCTGACCTATCAATAGAGGGTGGCCTGATGGCTTGAAGCTGGGATTCAGGAATTCGACCCCTGATCATCCCCCTCCTCCAGTCCCGTTGATGCGAGCATCACCACATCACCCAACTGGAACTTGCCGCACTGCTACAAAGACTCAAGCTCGGTTGGCTCGGCTGTGCGCATTCCACCGTGGCTTTTTTGGCATGTGGTGTCCATACGTCAAGGTTATAGCGTGGCTGCGTTATGGTTTGCGCCATGGCTGTCAAATCATGAATATTGCTTGAGAAGGGAGGGGCATCCTAACCCGTCTACCAATCGGAAAGACATAGCATGCGCGTGCTATCTCCGCTGCTGAACTTCTTTTGTTGTTTCTTGGCTTTCTCAACTCAACCGTCTCCTCTTCACCACTCGTATCGTTGCACCCTTGCATGAAAGGAAGAAAGGTTGGCCAAACCCAACACACCTTGGCTAGAGGGCGTCGGAGACATCAAGTGGGGACGAAAATTGGGGGTGAAAGTGAAGGCGTGTGTGAGACCATCACAGGGCCTATGGACTCTGTACGCGGGTGGCTGCTGGTGATGCCACTGGAAAATGCGACAGTAGGACTTCCTCTCTAATTCGCTGATAGATAAACCGAATTCTCCATGTCGACTTGGTTGGGTATCGCCAGTCTTATACTCCTCGTTATTACTTGACCAGGCAATATTTCACCAGCGCCAAGCAAAGCTGCGTCGTATTGATGCCTCCCGACCAACATCAACTAGAAATTAAGCGTAGCTGGAAAAGTTCGCTATGGGGGATCGGCGCATTAAGCACAGCTCTCCGTTTTCTCAAAGCCAAAAATGAGCGTCTGGCCATCATTCTCGACTATCACTTCAATTCCAAGATCTATACGTCTGGATCTAGGCTCGCAGGGGAGGTGGTCCTCAACACAGACAAGGCCATGAAGCTTGAGGGTCTAGCGATCCTACTAGTGGGCAGAGCAGAGACCCGACGACATTGTCCGGATATTACCAATATAGCATCTCACCCGTTCTTGAGGTTACAAATGCCTATCTCAGCATCTGCATACCCTGCCGATCGCGTCATTCAACCATCCACGACCTACAACTTCCCCTTCTGCTTCACCGTTCCTACGCAACTTGCGATAGGATCCTGCTCCCACCGTGTTGAAACATCGAATATGCGAGACTACCATTTACGGTTACCACCAACGTTGGGCAGCTGGGAGAGGGATGACATGGGTCCAGAGCTAGCCACCATCACATACTCCATCGAGGCCTGGATGTTGGGGAAATCATTGACAGATTCGACCACCCTAAGGCTAGATGCCTATCAGGCCGTGAATGTTATCGGTGCAACCTTTGAAGATCCGCCGTTGAGCCTCGATTATCAGAACAAAGCATACACTCTACAACACTCTTGCAATGTTGGCACACGCCTTCTCTCCCCATCTGATGGCAAGATAAAAGCAACTGCCGCGCAACCTGGGGCCATCAGGCTTACGAATGATGGATACAGCGCAGGCCGCTTTACAGTTCCCGTTGGTTTGACATTTGAGCCCTCCTTCGTGAATACCATTCCACCTCAGCACTGCTCCATCTCTGCAAAGCTTGAGGCACAGACGTTGTACAGCCATGAGCCGATGAGACATCTACCGCACATGAAAGAGATGGAGATCAATTTTTATCCATGCCGGAGGAAAACAGTCTCTCTGGACTCTTCAGCCATCCAGGTTCAATGGTCTCAACATCCAAGCCCTGATGTCGTGTCTGAGACTATACGACATAAGCATTGCCTGCCACCCATCTTCCACACGGCAGCCATCGAGGTTCCACTCGGATTGCCCATACGCACCAAAATGTTTCTCCCGACCTTTTACAGCTGCCTCATCTCCCGCACCTATACAATCCATCTAGTCCTCACCATCTCGGGGACCCGATTGAGACTCTCTACGCCAATTCAGATCATCTTGGAGCCTTCCCAGGTCAACGTGTACCATACGGGGCTTCATGAGAGCCCCCCACGCCCTTCTAACGCCTCTACGCTAGATACCGGGCCTGAGTCGGGGGAGCGGCTATGCGTCACTGAGGTTCTGCCAGGGTATTCCGAAGTATAAGACAAAAGGACTAAGGGGTAATTACACCTATAGGGGTTAGTAAAATGGTCGTTGCATATTTTTTTCGCGATGCCAAGTTTGCCCTTCCAAAACGTCAAGCCATCAACGCAAAGGCGTTAAACGTTCAGGACCTACGGCAAGGCGTAGGGCGTAGGGCGTAGAGCGGGAGAGGTCCGATCTCGTCGAGAGAGGAGCTGCTTAAAAATCTTCGCCTGGTTGGTCGGGAAATAACCGAAAAATAAGCCCAATAAAATCCATTTTACAGGATATCCAGGCTTATAGATATGAACGTGTTCATCGCCAGAACAGGGGGTGGGTCTGGATGGCCCTACAGTGCAGTGCAGTGCGCACTCAAAAACATCCAGCTCAGATGTCGCAATAACATTTGAACAGATTGCGCCGTCATAATATCAGATTCCATATTTTCATAGCTTTTTAATTGCCACTATATTGTATGTTTTCCTTCTAGAGAAAACACAAGTGTCATCATTGTGAGCAGCAACAAGATTTGTAAGACAACTGTATGTATGCTCCACGAGAAAGCCAAAGGATATCGGTGATCTTAGGCTTGCTCTGCCCCTATAGAGGAAATTCTACGGTTTCGACCTCATCGGGGTATTTAATCCCTGCCTCAGCTCTCACCTGGTCCATAATTTCCATGATCAGGATACTTTCGTCCAACCCGAGCTGTGTTCCCTCCTTGCGGCCTTCCACCAAAGCCCGGCCAGCATCATCGGCCTCCCAGAACAATCCATGTCCTTGACCTTCAGAATTAGGGCTGGATCCATACCCGTTGTACCATCCACTTCCCTCGCCTGGGCCTGGCTGTGGCCATTGCTTATCATCAATCGTTCCATCCTTCAGAACAAGTCTGGTTCGGGTCGGTCGATAAGCTGGAGGAAACACCTGAACTTCGCCGTACTGTCCCTGAATGCGGATATTGGGCACAACTGCGCCTTGCTTCTGGGCGATGGCATCATTGGACAAACCCAAGGAGGTTGAGGCGACCGCGTGTGCGATTCCACCTTGCTCCTCAGATCTAGGGAACTCGAGAAGGATCGTAGTCATTGCGTCAACACCAGTCCGGCTGTACTTGGCAACAGCACTTTTGACAGTTGGGAGACTTCTAGAAGATGCTGGCTGAAGGCTGTACAGAGACTGGAATACCCAAGTCAGACTGTAAATGCCTCCATCGAGCAGAATCCCTCCAGCAAGATCAGGATTGACCATGATGTGGGAGTCGTCCTCAAAACCACCTACATACGGCAGACTGTGTTCGGCCAAAACCCTTTCAACAGGACCAATTTTGCCAGACTCGATGACATCGCGGACGTAGAAGGAGAGGGGAAAGTATCGAGTCCAGAGCCCTTCCATCAGGAGCAAGTTCCTCTCTCGGGCCTTTTCAGCTAGCTTCCTGGCTTGCTTAGCGTTCACAGTAAATGCCTTCTCGCAGAGCACGTTCTTGCCGGCCTCGAGACAAAGCATTGCATTCTGATAGTGGTGAGAGTGAGGTGTGGCAATATAGATGATTTCAACATCAGGGTCCTGAACGAGCTCCGCATAGGAGCCGTAGGCCTTGGCGTGAGATGGGGCATCGCAGTGTCGCAGGAACTCTTCCGCTATAGACTTTGATGTCGAAGATGCAGCCGCGACAAGTCCGTGACGTATGTCAGAAACTGACCGCGTATTGGGGTCGACTGAGAGATCTCGGCCGCTATGTCATGTTAGAGACGTAGCCAGGGGTCAGGGATTGTGGCTGGGCTTACAAGGCCTTAGCGATGCCTCCGGTTGCGAGGATTCCCCAGCGAATCGTCCTTGGCTCAGACATTTTGAGTCGTCGTAGAAAAAGCTTGATGAAAGTTGGCTCGCTGCAGCTTGTGGGAGCCGAAACTCAAGGAGTGTGTTCTTATACTCAACAGCTACGAGCCAGACTAGGCCGCCCTGATGGCACAATAGTTAGATCAACTTAGACGACCACAAAGAGCAATAGATGGCGTGATGAGATAAGACAGTTATCTCTATCGACATGGTTTGAAAGGCGTCGGAGACGAAAGGCGTGGTTTTGACATGTGGCGGGGCCAGACAGAGGTGATGACGCCCATCCTTGGCCGACATCGCTGGGGTTCTACATCACATATGTACTGGCCAACTCGGCAAGTTCCGGTTGGTGCGTCTCTGTGCCGAAGACGATGCCAAAGAAAATCGCCCGGCATTACTACCCAGGGGGCTGACTAATGATAGGCCGCCCCTCTGTTCATCACAGAGGGGGCATCACAACCTGTAACTGCGTCACTGCTGTGACCGCCTTGCGCACCGTAATTGCCTCATTTCTCCACGAATTAAAGTCCAATCTCAATAAAAATACTATCAATAAATAGCGCTTAATCTGATCAATTGATTCTGTCAATTTGAGTCTTCTTGAGGCTATTTCCATATTGTTGTGTGTAAGTGAATGTGATGCCTAGTCTCGGGCCCGCGACGGCGGCACGGGAATTGTCATCCCGGCCACCACAATGCACGCCTCGACCCTCTCGTCATCCGAGTAGTTATTAGGCACGCGATCATAGCCTAATCCGCCCCAATCTTCTCGGCGTGATAGATCCTCTTCCTGATCGCTATTTTCAGGCGAATAGTCCCCTCTTCCGGCCGCCAAAGCGGCTTGTGTGAATCCTTCGATCTGTGTATTCATGATGACCTCAATATCGTCACAATCCTCCTCCTCGTTGCCGAGCAACAGCGGCGTCAAGTCTCCTGATGATACCGAGAGCACATCTTCAGGTATGTTATCTAGCTGACCTCGCAAGGCTGCAGCCTTGTCAAGGTCGGCCAAATAGTCGGCGGCCTCGGGAATAGCTTCAAGAACATGCCGACCCCAAATTCGATACTGGAAGTCCCGTTTTTCCTCGTCAGCTTCAATCCAAAGGCGCCTGCGGTTCCGTAAGGTCTCCTTTTCCGTCTCAGACATTATTCTCTGGCGGTTGGCCTCCTGTGAAGCCATCGCGGCCGCTTCTGCGGCCGCCTTTTCCCTCTTTGCTTTCACAGCCGCGCCGCCACGGAGGCGCGGCCGGCCATCGTCACGAAGTCTCTGGAGGATATTATTCTGCTGCCGGGTCAGCCTTTTTGACTCTAGTCTCTGGTCTTCTTCCTCTCGTGCTTCAACCATACGCTTTAACTCTCCTATAGTAAAAGCACCATCTTTGACGCCCTTAATTTGGCGTCGACTTCGTGTGCGGCGTCCCTCGAGTCGTATACGGTTCTTCTGTAACGTGATGTCATTCTCCTGTGACTTTTGCGTCACAATAGCGAGATCAACACATGCTTCAGCGCTCCGGATAACCTTCCGCGTTGGTGTATCAAGGAGGGATATAGACCTTTGAACAGAGCGATCAGAGAGTTGCTTTTTGACTCTCCTCGGGGTCACCTTATCCCTGTTTAATGTCACTGGGAATAGAGGCTTTTGTCGCTCTTCAGCGTGCCGGCGGAGCGGACCTAGGATGACTTCTGGGTTAATAGGGAAGATGCCTGACCTTTCAAAGCCAACATATATATAACAGGCCTTAAATGCGGCTGCATATATATGATTTCACTGGTTCAGAAAGTCGAATCGAGAGATCTGTATACCGCCGGCTATCATGAAGTCCCTGAGAGCGCATTTTTGTTTATTTTTAAGGTGTTGATAGACGCCAACGTCAAGAGGTTGCATACGATGACTCATATGACTTGGGAGGCGGTACGGGATAATATCAAACATTCCACAATACCAGATAAATTCAGGATCCTTATGAGCGGAAAAGGAATCCATCAGCAGGAGCCGGTACGAGGTCGGTGCCTTCTTGACTTGGTAACGAGGTTTGAACGCATATTCCTCGTCAAATTGGGACTTGGTGATAGTCATCGGGTAGCCAAACCACTCCTCAATAGAGGATCCGGCGAAGGTCTCGCTGGCGGCAAAGGAACAGCGGTTAAAGTGTTGTAGCCACTGGACAGCTCGATGAGAGTTATTATAACCCGTATCCGTGAATGTGAGGATAACCCGCTCATCAATATCGGCATGCGTATATTCCTCTAATAATGTCTTCGCCGTGGGTATTAGGAACGAAGGAATTGACCTCCCAGCTGCGCTGACGGTATCGACAGACGTCAAAGACTCCTTATTCTCGGGCTGAAAGATAGTCGTCTGTGAGTTTCGTTTCATCTGGGTAGAAAAGAGCTTTGGGCTACCATTTACCCACCCAATTTGTAAGGGCGTCTCGTCAAAGTTCCAAAGATCGCACTTTTGGATACCAAGGGTGCTCATTAAGGCATCGAATTCCTTCAACCAATTATCGATGTGTTATATATCTGTCTCGGCGGCGGCACGGGTGACTTCTTGGACCTTTGGGGACTTATGTTGAAGCTCTGGATGACGCTTTTTAAACCTCCGTACCCACGATATTGATACAGGAGGCTATGGGTTGTCAAATCAGTGTCCCCGAAGGAAACTGGCGTAGTTACGAATGGAGGCTTCTGACACAGCAAAAGCGCTGCTCTCAACTGAGCGGATAAAGGTCACCAAAGCCCGTTCTTCCGACCCAGTCAGCGCTGACGGAGTCCCTCCTTTGGAGTTAGAAGGCAGCGATTTCCCAGCTTTCAATAGATATATATATTTCTTAGTCAGGGCGGCATTTGCGTGGTGGACCGCGGCGGTGTCACTGATGCTATATTTGGCTGGTGAGGGATTCGCCCGAGTTGTCGGTGGCCAGGATGGCCCGGATAGATACGCATGCGCCGCACGCACCGCAGCGGCGCTCTCTTTGCGTGAAAATCGAGGCATAGTTAATTTCAATTGAAAATAAGATGTGACTTTAATTTAAAGCTATTCGGACTTTATTTGGTGGAGAAATAAGGCAGTTACGGTGCGCAAGGCGGTTACAGCAGTGACGCAGTTACAGGTTGTGATGCCCCCTCTGTGATGAACAGAGGGGTTGCGTAACTCGCTTACCTAATCCCCTGGGTATCTGTCAAACTCAGTGTGAGGCCCATCGCTGTCCGCTATCCCGGGGCGACTGCTTGGCTTCCTGGGCCCTCCAGGAATTGGACTTCAGCCTTCTCCTCACCAGCCGCCACAGTCACAGGTTACTGATTCATTGCACGCCGCTGCTCGCTAACTTGATCTATCCATCGTAAAAGAATGGATATTTCATTCAAAGATGTCTAGCCCATATCCGGCCAAAGGATACTCTCATCTGTGTCCATCTGCATCCAAAAAGCCTGGCTAACTGTCAGTAAGGGCACCCTGTATGCCAATACATGGTTTAGTTGACTTACCGAAGAATCAATATCCAGCCAGTCTGTGGTATTCCACTGACTAAATAAATGGGCGTCGTTCAATACAGAGGCGTTCCCAATGTCGATCTGTTGTCCAGCGCTCCCTGGCATTGCACCCACTGCTAGTGCGTGTTCTGGTAGATCACATTGGCCCATATTTGACAATTCTACCATCTGTTCTGGAGGATATGTTGTTGTTCGAGTATTGGATTCGGCTATTACGGTTCGAAACTCCTCGAGTATGACGGCGTATCGTCGGCTTGGTGAGTTGGAGGCAGTGGCATTAGCCAGATGGGTATGGCATCTTTCAGCCAACTCAAGTAACATTGACCGATCATGTCTGGAGTTTGAATGCTTGATCCGACGTTGCCGAATTTCCCACACATATGTGACCACTAGAGCGCAAAAAGTTACGTAGTGCGTCCACCAGAATGCATGGAAGATTGGGCCCTCTTGAGCCAGTTCATCAACCGTTTCCAGCACCGCCTTTGCAGCCTTGATGCACTCTGTGACTTGGCTCTCGTGCGTGTTAGACGAGCTGCCAAGGAGAAACAGTCGGTTGGCGTGTAAGATGGCGTGCAAGTGTGCCAACCTCAAGACTGTCGCTTGGCGGCGATAGCTAGGAATCAGCATAGACGGTGGTATAGACCCAAGATGTATCGGAAGACTCGCATGCCATTCACGGACACGTTGAATGAGCCGGTTGGCAGCCGAAACTCGCTCAGCTTCAGAGATGGCACGGAAAGTATACACCTCTCGAGAGACTGACCCAACGAGTTTGGCGATTCTAGTTGTAGTTGACAGACAGTTAGAGAGCCTACTCCTATACAGGAGCGCACTATTGGGGAGACTAACCTTGCGTGAAATATCAGGGCATCAATGTGGCAATCTTTGGGGGTATCGGCCGCATTGATGGGACCATCTACTGTCATTGCCTCATCGTCAACTGACTCTGGAAGATCCTGATTGATGTCCTCGTCATGGAAATGCCGTGGCCGTCCGAATATTACGGCAAGGTAGTTGTCAACGATGTACGCGGCCCAGAAAGTGCGAATGCCACATTGCGTGTGAATGTAGTCGTTCCGTGAGCTCATTCCTCTCTTCCAGTTGCCACGACGATAAAGACCAAGGGCGGTGACGAGGTGTAGCGCATTACCAAAGACATACCAGCCCCGGTTAAATCGTGACGTCGTGAGTAGGTAGAGGACGTGGATGAACTTGGCCTGTGCTGACTCGAGTCTCGGAAACCCTGCTTCGTCATCTGCGAAACGAGTTGACAAGATGTAAAGCTCATCGCTGGCTCTGAGTGCCTGGCTCTCATCTTCCGCCGATAAGAAACCCCTGGACTTCTCTTGATGGAGCCTAGCAATAGCCAGTGCAGCCAGTACAATGGCCGCCTCTGCTCGACCGATGTCGCTCCACAAGGCGCGGCCCTCATCGTGATTCCTCTTCAGGATCGCCAGCCATCTCTCGGCTGTTGGCCGATGCAACATGCGGTAAGTTGCAATACATACTTCGAAGTATAGTGCAAGCAGTTTGTTGCACTCGGCAAGATCTGGAAGGGTGGATAGGCCATTACCGGGGAACTCAGGCAATGGCTTGTCACCTGCCGTCATCAACGATTGGTTGTCGGACAAGGGTTGGGCTTTTCCCGATGCACCATTCTTATTCTGAGCCGAAAGGCGCTTCAGAGCTCGTTGAATAAATGTGAGGCCTGATTTCGAGTCAAACACTTGTCCCTGAATCTCGGCTATGGACAACTCTGGCGATGATCTGGATGCCGCAGTGCTCTCGTTCGGTCGACGCAAGAGACCAAGGTCATCACCAACAGCAGTGGTGGGTCTACGGTCGATTGACGATGCGTGGTGCCTGGATATATCTTGGACAGATGGAAAAGCACTTGTAGACGAGCTCTTGGGGCGAGTCTCTGCTGGAGGTGGTGTTGGCGGTCGGCCGCGGGTGTACTTTGCATCGTAGGAGCATTCTCTTCCTTTGGCTACGCACTTTGCGCAAGGGAGATCACCTGTGCACCTGGCCTTTCTCGACTTGCAAAAGTCACATGCTCGGCTCACTTTGCGGACCTTGCGAGGCCCAGGGTCGACTCCGTCGGTTGACTTGTTCCGTTTGGATCTGCTCGAGGTGAGCTCGGATGGGGTTGCGACAAGAATAGAGGGCGTCTCAGCATCTGTTTCAACACCTCCCCTGGCCTCGCTAGAGGGAGATAGCATCATATGAGGTGTTTCCTCCATTGGAAGCGGCGATGGTGGAGGATTGATGGAGAGGCGGAAAAGTTGACGGAAAAGCTACGCGTTGACATGAGGGGAGGCGGATAAATGACGGCGATCTCACGTGTTCTCTTATCCGCTCACAGCCGAGGGCAATGCTACTACCCTAGACCCTCTCGACTCGCTGAGAGATTAGCACCATTTTCAGTGATCAATCTAACGGCATCCTTTTCTACTGATGTAAAGCATGTATGGCGAGACTTTCTATGTGAATGATACTAAGCAAGAATCGTCATAGAAGAAACGTGCGTTTTGCGCTTCATGAGGTTAACATTCATTGATGGTGGTGCAAGGTGTTGCGCGATGAGTCAGCACGGACATCTCTCAAAAGGAAGCACTGAAGAAAAACAACATGAGGAGAAGCTTCAGCTAATAGAGAATCATAAAGTCAATCACGCGTCAGTATGTGAGTGTTTTGATCATACCGAGCAGCAAGTCTCAAGGTGGTGGGGTTTGTGGGGATGGTCAAAACTGATGGCGAATTAGAAGCGCGGATGTGTTGATAAGAAATACTTGGCAAGAAGCAACATATACTCTCATTGTTAAGGTACTCGCTAGCAAGCTTAACATGATAATGCTCCGTGTATAATAAATATGCATAAAGGCGTCCACTCATCTCGACCTTGCTTAGAAGTTGGGTGTAATGGACTTTTCTTTGTTACCTATCATTTAAATACCTTGATATCTCGGCAGTCCAGAAGTCTCTACTCTCAGTTGTATCGCCCTTGTCCTCCAAAGGCCTTGAAAACTGCAGCATGAACTGCAACATCCATCGACCCAACCGAAACGAGCTATCTCGGCTTCTTAGGCAGGCCGAGTGGAAAGAATTGAACCTGGCCATCGCCGTCGATACGTTTGGCCAGTATGAGTTAAGATGCATCAAAACTTCAAAGTTCCGTTCAAGACGAAGTTTCGCGGCTGCAATCTCAGTATCATCGGTGCTGAACAGAAGGGTGTGTAATTGAACCGTGGATGCGAGGACGAGCATGTGGCCCACGAGAGAGGATAAGAGTTGGGTTTGTGGTAGTGATTGTGCTCGGTGGATGATCTCGCAGAAGTTCGTAGCATAAAGCTTGCATTTCTTGGCAAAACAGTGTGTCGGGTTTGTTGGTGATATATCCGTGCTATCTTGGATGAGGTAGAGGAACTGGTAGAAGAGGCGTTGACCGACATTGTTATATAGGATGTGCAGGTTGAGAAAAGCCTGTCCGAGATTCCTCTCTACCCAGTAGGCAATATTGGCGTCGTTATACTGGAATCGAACCAGTAGACTGCTTTTCCAAGCATCAAAAGAGATTGATAGCTGCTGAACCGACTGTTGGATGTCTTCATCTTTGGTAGCTCCCGAAGCAACGCCGGCGTTGAGTTTGTTGACGTCGTCGAGGAGTCTATTGAGTTCCACCATGTATCCAAGTAAGGACAAAGATGAGTCTGCAGTGGGATACGCTCCGATCCGCGAGTCACAGCCAGACGAGCTAGAATCAGGCCTGAGTTGTAAAAACTCCCACTCGTCGATAGGAAGGGGGACTTTTTCATTGGGATTTAGAGTCCTAGGGATACATAGAGCAGCCGAGTGCCAGGTCTCTATTGTGACGATTGACCACCAGACTTCCAAGAGAGGTGAGCCAGGGAAACCGAACATGTCAATATTATACGTACTTCGGTGATAAAGTTCTTGCTCAATGGGTGAGTCTGCCACAGCATTAGGAAGATCTAGAAGCAGAGCCATACGTGAGGCAATTGCATAATAGACAGACTCTGTGTCTGGATCTCCCTCGACCTGGAATACGATGCCCAAAAGAATACAGGCTTGTATCGTGATTATCGATTTGTCGCGCAGGTTGAGCAATCTTTGTGCCTCTTCAGCATACGGGCGACCACGATCGCAAGGCTCGATGCCCTCAAAGCCAGGGTGTGATGAGAATCGTGCAGAGAGGCTTATAATAGCGAGGAAAAGGACCTTGGGAATTGTGCCATCCCGAACTGCTGTCTTCAAAGTTGGGCGGTGGAATAGACTGGGAAATGAGGTATTGACATGAATAAAGTAGAGGTCTATGAGCTCGTCAGAGAGATCTGGGTCAGGAACGGCGGCAGATGAGACGCGAGAGGTGGCAGGTATGTCAGGATCAACGAGAGGGGCGTAGCCATGACTTGAGCCTTGAGCGGGTGAAGGCTTGAAGTCGACTGTGCACTCTAGCCCCTTGTCGATGCAGTAGGCACAACTGGTTCCTTGTCGAGCACGGAGGCAGCGTTTGCGCCGCTCACTTTTGGAGGTTGTGTTAGCAACAGGAGATCAAAGGGTTGGATTGCACCTACCGGCAATGTACACAGGCCGAGACAGGCCGCATGGCTTCGCACACCTCTATCCTTAGTAGACAAGGAAGGACATTTGTCTTGTAGTATCTGGATTCTCATCAGGGTGCAAAAGCCCCAAAGACAGAAACGAACAGAATGCGGGGGAGGGTAACCATCAGCTGATCTGTCAGGATAGACAATCCGCCTCGGTCAAATCTTTGTCCGAAGCCTATCCCTTTAAATTCATGCTCCTCATTCATTACCGGAGGTAGATGGTATCTTACACGCCCGCCGGCTTTCACTAGAGATCCACACGCTCAAACTTGGTATACTTCTCATCTCAATTGAAAATAATAGGCTATTGAACCTGGTATTCACACTCGACAGTGAGCTATAACCTTGCTCTTTTGTGACCACTTCCTTCAAGTTTCATTGGCAGGCTGTGTGTAAACATGTCCATCGATAGTTGTCTTCAAAGTCCCATTTGCCTGGAATATGTTTGTTAAAACATCGATATCGAGATGAAACCCATCGGAGCCCGTTATCTTGGTGTTTGTAGAGTTTCCGGTCTGCGTGATGTTGGAATACCAGTCGATGTGCGTGAGGGTTAATGATAGAGTCGAGGTTTCCACTCTCTCAAACCCATTGAGCAATGTCGATCCATCATCTGAGTAACCATAATAAGTCACACTGATCTCGCTTATGGATCCATCATTTCTCCCAACGATCTCAACATCTGCGTATCCCTCTTTCGTGCCCTTCAAAGTATAGTTTCCTGCTGGCGGGCTTATTCGAGCTGGGTCAGCTTCGCCAGGGGAATATGGCACACCCCAGGGGATCTCATCCGAGATGGGCTTGACCGCAGACAGTTTGAGTGGCTTCCGAGTAGAAAGAGTGGCTAACACGACACGTGTCTGCCTACCACCAGGCTCCTTTGAAGGGTAGCATGGAAGTGGATTCTTCCCTCCACATGCCGGTGCGATAGTCTGAGCCTCCCAGTACACAATCTGAGTTCCGTCAGGAGACCATCTCGGATCAGCCATCGCATTCCACTCAGGGTCATCCAGATCACCACTGCCAGCAACACCCTGCCCACCATTGATTTTCTGGCCAAAGTACTCCCAACGGTCTCCATAGCGATCCAGCAAGTACGGTCTGAAATACCGTCGTTGACCATTATTCCTTGTAGCTGATGTGACGGAAGTAGTGATCAGATCTGTGATGGGAGGGATGTTCCTCATGCCTGAGAGCCACATCTGCCGACCTGTTCCACGTGTATCCTCAATCGCGACCCACTGGTCATCAGGCGAAATAGCCACCGGATCACAGTACTCAGGGTGGCTAGTGAGCCTTCTCACCTTGCCGGTCTGAAGGTGTACGGCAAAGACATCGATGTTGGAGGACTCGACTGGAGACCCGACGTACGTAGCTTCATTACCTCGGCCACTAAATCCTCGGAATTCGCCCACGGAAATAGCGTCCCGATTGACGAAGATGGAATCCCCCTTGACCTCGACGGGTTGCTTGCTGTTAGGATTGAACAACCGGGTGACCCGAACGAGGTCATATCGAGGAGTCAGAGTGGTACCAGTCGTTGGCTTAGCGTTGAATTGAAGTCTTCCAAAGTAGGCAAACTGGCCTAGCTTTCCGTTTGCAGTGCTAAACGAACTGAAGCCAATGTGTACATCGTCGGGATGTAAACGCAGCTCTCTGATTGAGCCACCATTGCCGCTACCATCGGGAGTTGTGTTCCATCGGATGGGATAGATGCGAGAACGTGCAGGGGTACACCCTCTGCTAACAAGGTCGTATTTTCCACAGTCAAGAATATTGGTACCGAACAGAATCCTCTTCCCATCCCCAAACGCCTGAGGGTAATCAAAGGTCATGGTTCTCCCGATGGCGTTTTTATCGGGTATCCCACAAGTCAGACACTTCCAGGGGTCTCCATTGGGGAACTTCTTGCCGTTGGTTTTCACAGCTAGAATGTGACTGCCATTGTAAACGCTGGCAGGATCAGGAGATAGGGGCGCGCCGGTGAAGGTAACGGAAACCAGGACATGCTTTCCATCTGGAAGGAAGCCACCTGCTTGGAAATCCAAATTCGACGACAGGGTCATGCAGCCTGTGCCGCTTGGATTGATCTTTGAGGTGCAAGCACCGATGTCGCTGCTAGGGGAAACAGGTGGGAGAAGTAATGTCGTGAGGTGAATAGGTTCTGGATTTGGGGGCGGCGGTACATCGACCCTTGGGATGGATCTGGCCATTGTGGAAGGGACCATGGCCACAAAGGCGAGGAAAGAGAACAAAGAAGAATGCATGCTGAGAAATCCCTGTGGTTTGAAGAGAAGCAGCTTGGTGAGGTGGTGAAACTGTGAGTAAGGCCAATCTATTTATACACGTTCTTTTTGCACGCAACCATTGTCTCCGCGTATTCGGCAATTCGACCACCGAGCAACACTACCTACCCCAGCTTTGCGGGGGAGGACGCGGGGTTGAACGACGATCATTACTGTACTCCGGAATTCCAGAGAAGTGCTTAACCTCACACGAGCTCAATAGTTCCATGCAGGGAAGTTCCTTTGAGGGTTGCACCCCGAGGCTCCTGTTGATGTTTGCTAGGCCGAAGGTGTTTACCCCTATTCTCACTTCTCATCTTTTAGAACTTAGTGGCAACCTTTTCCTCGGTGTATTGAGTCGCGAGATATCATACGACTTGCCTAAATCATCTATCAACCAACCCCTCGGATGAATGAGTTGACCGAGCACTCCGTATTGAGACCCTCACCCTTTAGCCCTGTCTCAATATTTCATCACCGTTCATGTCAAAGGATGAAGACAGTAGTGCGTCGTATTTTCTAACTACGCTAATCAGGAATTGCCAACACAGAGGGTTGATTTTCCAAGTGTGCTCTGTTATAACGAAGGATCAACCATTCACGAAACCAGCATCTATCTACATCAAGAATACTGTACAAACAAGTCTTTCTCAATAATGAAACGCATCTCTTCCTCCGATGCTATGCAAGCCATTTCCACACCAGGAAGAAAAGCGCGTACAGGTACCTTGGCTGACCCCTCAAAGTCCAGCCTCAGCCGTACCTCGGCATTCCCAGAGTCGTCCGTAGCCCACGACACATGCACCAGACCAATTTCCTTGCCGTCCTTCATTTTGACAGGAACTTTGGCATTCATATTACGGAACAGTCCTAACCTCGGCCGAAACTCGATGGTGGCCCAACCAGGCTCCGCCGGGCGGATTCCCACCACTTCTACCATGAATTCATATATCGAGACACTGCCCCAGGCGTGACAGTCTGAACGCTGCGATACACTATCTTCAACCCAAGTTGTGACTTTTTGCCTCAGCTGTTGACGCCAAGGCTCCCAGAACTGAATAAAGTTCTCATTGTAGAGAGTCCCGCCAGCTAGACTCAAGGCTCTCATGGTGTAAAAGGACATTGAGATAGACTCTTGCACAAAATGGCCAGCCTTAGTACGCTCCAGGCTTCCTTGTAGTAGCCTCTCGGCATTTTCCCCAGCCACTGCACCACAGAGAACGGCCCAGACCTGACAGTGTTGGCTGTAGTCCGTAGAAGCTGCTGTTGATACCAAGGTATCGGGGAAGTACTGGCCATCAAAGCAATGTGCCTGCAGAGCTGAAATGATGTTTTCAGCACGGGTGAGATACTCGGATGCAATAGCTTCCCTTCCTAGGGAGGTGACAAGTTGAGCTGCCTGCTTAAGAGTATACGCATATAGCTGATTTGCGTAGGTGGAAATGCTTGTCCTGTTGATAGCTGGAGGAATGCCATGAGGTTTCCACTCCGTCGCCCAGTCCACAAAGTTCCATATCCCAGGCCTTACTTCAGAAGTAACCAGCCCATGGCGATCGACGCGGCGATCGAAATACCCCAACACGGCATCGATGACCGACAGGAACTGGGACGCGAATGCCTTGTCGCCAAAGTAAGCCCAGTGATCTGCGACGAGATTCACCCAGTACAGAGAGAAATGAGGTATAACCTGCTCTCTATGTGAGGGGGCACGACTTGCTGTGAGCCCGAGGCGCGCTTGGAAGGAGTTATGAAGCTGGATGATGGCTTGTCTTGCGAGGCGGTCATCTCCGGAGACAAGGTACGTGAAGAGCGACGAACTGCGAGTATCCATAGCGTATTGAAGTTGCTCGTAAAATGGACAGTCCTCGTAGCAGTCATGCATGCAGTTAGAGAGTGTACGAATACTGATCTCCCAAAGCTGATGCCAGACATCCCCCTGCTCCGGCTCTATACCAGCCACTGCAAAGCTAGCGCAAACATCGAGAGGATAATTGACTGTTTCGACGTTTAAACCAAGAAACACCAAGTCAGAGGGTCCGATGTCGAAGTCTAGATGAAGAAATCGAAACGTGCGAAAATGAAACGGCATGAAGACCTCAAAGGTATCTTCGTCGCTGTAGTATCCGAGAGATTCAGTCGGTGCCATTCCTTGAAACTCGTACATGTCCTTGGGGCCAAAGAGTGTCTTGCTGTAATCACAACGATCACCCTTTCGCCGAACCCATGGAGTCTCCTCTGGCTCATCTTCGTAGCTCTCCGAGTATGTGACGGTCAAAATGCCTCCGCCGATCCTGGGACGTCTGAACCGAAGTCTGAGGAATGCCGTCACAACATGAGGCATTTCGAAATCGAGACAATGCTTCGTCTCAGCTGGGAGCAGAAGACCTTGGCCGACCTCTCGAAACATAGAGTCCTTGAGCAGAACAGCACTCCAGAGCTCAGGCTTTAGAGTACTGTGCACATTGTGTATCCCCAACCCCGTCATGTCTTGGACTCGAAGCGGAGGAATCAGACGAGGCGACAGCTGCCATGGAGGCGAGTTCCCGGTGGAGTTCTTGAACTCGAGCAATTTCGAAGCAACCCACTCAAGAGGGTGTGTTTCCGACCGTGACGTACGCTCATAGATGTGTAAGAATCGGTCTTCGGGCTCATCGACTCTCAGAACAGTTGAGTGGTCAATGGCGGCTTCCCACAAGGCGCTGCTTTCGAGCAGTTTAGCCCAGAGCTCATCCGAGACAGACACTCTGAGACCCGCCAGAGGCAGTCGAGGAAAGGACGGGGCATAGCTTGTACTGTGGAAGAATCGGAGAACATGAATTCCAATTCTGTTGTGGCCATTTCGTAGGAACGGTGCAATGTTGATCGAGTCGTAGAACCAAAGATCCCGATCTCCTTTGACAGGGCCAAAGGCAACTTGTTGGCCGTTCAAGTACAGCTTGTAGCGTGTATCAGCAGTGATGTGAATCATCAGCTTCTCGGGAGGCTCGTCTTTGATCTCAAATTCCCGTCGGAAGTGAACAAACAAACCGGCTGTGTCACCCTTCTCCTCCGAAAAGGCAGGGTGCCACATCCAGGTTGTATCAAACTCCAGGGACATGATTGTTGGGGCTTGTGGTGCAATATTGGTTTCAGAAAGACGAAATAGCTTGGTGATGGAATTAGGCAAGGAGAATTGGAGGGAAGAAGTTCAATGTCGAGGGGGGACTTCTGCTTTTCGCTTCTCGGTAACTCGGGCCAAAGCTTATACGAGGTTTCCCCTCGGCAACAAGGTGATCGAATTGACACATGTTTCTACATGTTTCTGGGACCATGCAGCGTAACTCGGGGCAAGATTATACGATCTGTCAAACACCAATGCTTGCATTTGGGCTCGTGGCTAAATGACGCTAGGCGGTAAACTAGTCGGTAAACTAGGAAAGCGGAGAAGCTGGTCGGAGAAGCTAGTCGGAGAAGCTAAGCGGGAAACCCCTGTCAGATCTCACAGTCCAACAAGGCCACCCGTACACTCCCATCCACGTATGGAAGAGTCATCTAATGCTCAGACATTAGATGATTAAGTTCGAGACTCACTGTTCAGTTTTGCCTAATTTCGGGAGCAGCCACGCCACCATATCTTCTCCACTTTCATCCCCGCGTTCGTTCCATCTCTCCACGGGGTATGGAGCAGCCCCATGTCCCAAGTTCGGGGTATTTGACAACGCCAGACGATGCCTTGGAGTGAATTTAAATGCCCCGTCTCCTCCTGGCTCCCAGAACGATATCATCACTTCCACAACATCTCCAAAGAAAACGGTCTTCAATAATAAGCTCGCGTGCTCATCATGACGACCAAAGAGCAAATTGAGAAGCTCGGGGATGAGAATGACACCAAGCATCTCGAAAGCGCCGTTTTTGACACTAAGGCGGGTCAGGTAGCCTTGAAGTCAGAGACCGACAGCTTGGGAGCATGGGCTACGGTCAAGAAGTTCCGAAAGGTCTGGCAGCCCTTTTGCTTGGTATCTAGACTTTCTTTACTGACCATAGGTAGGCTGTTCTAGTCTGCAACCTCCTGTGTATTGCCGCTGCCGCCGATGGATACCAGATCAACCTCAATGGTATGCACGAGCTTTGTCAACTGTTGAAGGGCCTCACGGACTGATCTTTACTCAAGGAAACATCATTGCCAATGAAGGCTTCATTGACCATGTTGGTTTCGTTAATGACAGCGGCGAAATTCATCTCAAGGCAAACTACACTGCCCTTTGGGGAGCTATGCAGTCCTTGGGACAGTTGGTGGGAATGATCCTGATGAATCCAATATCTGATATTATTGGTCGAAAAATGACCATGTACGCTCTATGGATCGTCCTCGCAGCGGTGGGTATGTTAAAGATATGTCATTGACCTCAATGCTAATTGCGTCTAGTCTCTAATCCTGGAGACGGTAGTCCGCGACTGGAGAGACTGGGCCGGTGCCAAGATTCTCGCCGGAATCGGCATAGGTGCCATTCAAGCAACGCTGCCAATCTATATAACAGAATGGTCTCCTGTAAACATCAGAGGAGCTATGATTGTTACATATGGATTCTGGAATGTCATTGGCAAGTTTCTCGCCAACCTTGTACTCATGTTGATCCAAGAGACAAACCCTAAAAACTACAAGGTCCCTATCCTTACTCAGTGGGGCTTCTTGGGCATTATGTTGCCGATTTTTCTCTGGCTACCTGAAACCCCTGGTATGTTGTTTGGTCACTGGACATCATTGAATGAAGTACTGACCTTATCCCAGCCTACTATGCAGAAAGAGACATGGACGATGAAGGCAAGAAAACACTCGAGCGAATCAACGGCAACGTTGAGGCATACGATGTTGAACTTGAATATTCCATCATAAAGAACACGATCCTCGAGGAGAAGCAGCTGCAGAGGGAGCTAGAACAGGACAACATGACGTTCAAGGACCTTATCTGGTCCTATGTTGAGTGCTTTCAACGCGCCAACATTCGCCGCACCTTTGGAGCCGCTCTTCCAGCCTGTGCTCAACAACTCGCTGGGCTATCGTTTCTCAACACCTATGCCAGTCTCTTCTTTAAGCAAAGTGGATTTAATAATGCCTTTCTTATTACCACCATCATGTGTAAGTGACATTGCTTCCCGCATTGCTTTATCTAACACAGTAGTGCATTAGGCTGTATCCAGCTTTTCGCTGCCATCTGTCTCATTTTCATGACAGACAGGTTCGGCCGCCGGAACATGGTCTTCACTGCCGTCATTGTATGCACAGGCACACTTCTCGTGGTGGGCGCCCTAGCATTTGTAGACAAGACGAAGCCAGTTCAGAACTTGCTCATCTTTGTTGCTTGCGTCTGGGCTTTTGCCAATGCCGCCAGTAAGTGCCTCAGATAGCAGAAGACGTATTGTCCTGCTGACAGGTATTGCAGTTGGTAACCTCGGGTTTGCCTTTTTTGGAGAGGTTGCGTCACAGAGACTCCGTGCTAGGACGGCTGGTATCGCTTCCGGTCTCTCTGTCGTGTTTGGTCTGACTTTCAACACATCCCTTCCCATCATTTGTGAGCCTGCTTGCCTATCTGTGTAACTGGCCCCATGCTGACCCGAGACTAGTGGATGTTGATGGCGTCAACTGGGGATATAAGACGGCTTGGTTATTCTTTGGGACTGGGGTTGTTGTCTGCATCCTGCTCTACTTCTTCCTCCCGGAGTGTTCTCGCCGCAATGCTGCCGAGGTCGATGAGATGTATGCCAAAGGTGTTCCGGCGTGGAAGATGGGCAAATATGTCACCGAGATTCAGACCCTCCATCAAGTTAGTCACTAGGTATCGAACGATATGGCTATGGGAGAGATATGGCACAAAGGTAGGTAGATACAACAATCTCGTGAGGGGGGTAGTCGTTCTAGCCCTCCAGGCGATATTACTTTGTCATTCAATACTTAGAATATCTTTTTTATGGCTGCTAGTAGCTCAGTTGAAGAACAAATACCAAGTGCATAGATAAAGACTGTAGGTATGATTACCAAGTCGGCCGTGGTTCTTACTAAGCCTGATTTGCCAAGACTTTATTGGAAGCCCTGAAAATAGATGCTGAGGTGAGCTGTCACCTATAAATATAACCCTCCCCGCTCGAGGCTCCTACGCACTGCCACAACAATGGACAGGGATTATTTGCTGTTATATGACTGGCCCAGCTGTGCCCAAGCCCGCCTCTAAGCCGAGATGGATTTCAATGTCATCAAGGCTGAGGGCTTGGCTAGCAGGCGAAGGAATTACCAGCCTCGTAAACTGGGATAGCCTCGGCGGAGCCTCAGTGAGATGGTATCGGGACATCGGAACTAATCTAGATAGTCTGGGGAAATGAAATTCAGATATAAAGTATCGAAATCCGCTCTCGGTGTTGAATCTTTCTCCCACAATCACACACCAGCACCATCCAACAACCAGCACTCAACATCACCGCCAACCAAGCCCACAGTGACCAACCTACTCTCACTTCTATTTAACTCTGGAATTATAAAGCCCCATTTCCTGATCTTCCCACAACAACCTCAAAATGCCTCTCATCAGCAACATCTTTACCTCATTGGCCTGCCTCATGGCAGTGACCAACGCCATGCCTGCCAGTCCTGCTGCTCGCCAATCTTCAAATGAGTGCGCTACCGGCACCTCCTTTTTCCACTGCGGCGGGCACAAGGGCTGCTTCGCTAAGGATCCTTGCGTTGAGCCAACCCCCTCAAACCCTTCCACCCCCGACAAGCCGGAAAGCGAATGCCCCTCTGGGTCGGGACAGGCAGTCATCACGCCATCGGCCATCTACAACATCTTTCCCAAGCACCCCGAAGTTGCCCAGGATTCAGTTTCTGGTGTCCGTCTGGAATCCTACGATGGCGCCTCCCAAGTTGAGCAGGTCGTTGTCTTTAGCGGAATTCCCGCCAAGGCCAAGACCTGCAGCTTCGGTTGGAAGCAGGGAGAGAAGCTTGACCGAGTCTTCATTGTCAGGGGCAGCGATGGCGTGTCTGATGTGAGGCAGCTGTCGGGCTTCCCAGAGGGCAAGGATGTTACCTACAACTCCATCAAGCCCTTTGATGACGCCAAGAAGAACGTCGGAGGCATTGACTTTGCCAACTGGGACGACCTTGACCCTGCCACCCATGGCGCCGGTAGCGTTGACTGTGCCGAGACCCTCTACTTCAAGGTTTCCCTCAGGAACGGAGATAGCGGCAGCAAGGTTTACCTCGGCCAAGACGACAACAACGGTTTTGATATCTCGTACTCTTGTTAGAGAAGAAATGATGTGGGGAGGTTTGCATTGGACATGAGCTTATGACTTGGGATTGGCGACAATGGTTTTTCTCTTCTTTTAATACGCTTTTAGATCATGGGTTTTACTTTTAGACTAGGAGTTCAATACAGACATGGCAATCTAGAGTTGGCATTTGCACATAAGAGGAGTGAATGTGTTTTAACTAGACCGCCCCTGAAGAAACCTTCCGAACCAAGAGCATCATTCGGAAGTTTGCGTCTCCTCAGGTTTCAAAAGCTTCCGAACCCTCCGAAAGCACCAGGTCATTGGACCTAATCGTGTATATAAGTCCCGGCATACTAGCTCTCATTTTGTGTGACCGTTGTTCTCACATTACTAGAACGTACACTTACAGGGCCTTAACTTCCCGGCTATCGCAACCGCACCCAAGCCCACAGACCCCATGGATTCAAAATCGAGCACAATAAACAGTGCCATGCCTTCCATTCCTCCAACTATGAAAGCATGGCGATTCCACACAACCGCCGGGGGAACTGAGAAGCACATGAAACTCGAAGACTTGACTCCTCCCACCTCGTTTCACTCACTCCCGCCGCAATCATCTCTCATCAAGGTTGAGATTGTTAGCCTTAACCCTGTCGACATCAAGTTTGCCGAGACCCCCTTGGTTGGGCCATACCTTCATCCGATGCCTGCCATCCCGGGCCTCGACGGCGTCGGCCGTGTGGTCAAAACGACAGACGATACACTGCACGTGGGTCAGCTTGTCATGTTTCGCCTACTCGAGAAGCAGCCTGAAGGCGCCTTAGCGGAGTATGTGCTTGTCCCGAGTGAGGGCTGTGTGCCGGTTCCGAGTGGCGTATCACCAGTCCAAGCTGCGACCGTGGGCACTTGTGGCGTGACGGCATGTCAGGCCATTACCCCATTTGTCTCAAAGTACAATTCACTCAAGTCTGAGGGAGAGGGGCCTTTCAAAGTTTTCATCAATGGTGGCTCAGGAGGCACGGGAACATTTCAGATCCAAATCGCCAAGGCACTCGGTTGCTACGTCATCACCTCCTGTTCAACTCCCAACATCGAGCTTTGCAAATCTCTCGGAGCGGATGAGGTCATTGACTATCGCCTGGGCCCCGTGGAGGATGCGCTTCAAGAAATGGTACAAAACAGAAAGATGCCACCACTAGACCTCGTTGTCGACAACGTTGATTTGCCTTGGCGCCTATACAAAGCAGCAACACACTACATGAAGCCCGAGGGAACGTACGTCCAAGTAGGAGGCGATGTTAGCTGGCAAGGCATAAAAGAGCTATTTTGCATCAAACTACTGCCAACTTCCTTGGGCGGGGGATCAAGGCAATGGGAGTTTTTGGCTATGAAGACTAGCCGCGAGGATGCTGAGCGTGTGCTTGACTGGATGCAAGAAGGAAGGATTCGAATACCTGTGGAGGAAGAGTTTGGCTTTCATGAGGTACCGGATGCATATAGAAGACTCAAGGCTGGAAGGACTCGAGGAAAGATTATTGTACACGTTTCGAATAGCGAATGATGCTCGGTTTATGCTATGGTTGTCCGACTGGGTATTTGGCACAAGGAATTTGTGAGGTTTTGTTTCTACTAGTGAGTATTGCCGCATAGGTGTGTAAACTCTGTATATATAACTCTCTTCTAGTCTTTATGTCGCTATGCTTCATGATAGTCTATCGCTCTATTTCTCAATTGGACCAAACCGTCTGCTGCTTCCAGTGTTTTACTTTGAGGCCACCTCCATAGACTTAATAGCCCAAGCCCGTCGTGCATCAACGTACTCCTGAGAAAAGGGATAGTCGTTGTAACCAATGTCAGAGCCCTTGATGTAGAATGACTGTCGATGATACTTGTTCAAGGGGATGCCGTTCTTGATTCGCCAGACCAGGTCAGGGGTTGCCAAGAAGGGTCGGCCAAAGGCCACGATGACGTCCCACTTCTTGTAGTGTCCATCCACAGCGTCGACGGCTGAAGTTGGAGAGTAGTTGCCTGCAACAACGACAGGTGAAAGGTTGTCCCAGATGTTGAGGATAAAGTCGAGGGTCCGGTTCTCCACAGAATCCTCTGCGCTGGCAACTAGTAGCTTCGCAGGGTCTCCACGGGCTTCGACCAGAGACAAATAGGCCAGAGGTCCAATCTTCTTTAGCTCCTTGACGATGTAGGTATACTGAGCCTCAATGTCTGAAGATTCGGCTCCCTGGAACGAAGCATAAGGCGAAAGTCGAACGGCCACGCGCTCAGGGCCAATTTCTGCTGCAACAGACTTGACGACTTCGAGAAGCAGTCGAGCACGGTTCTCGATAGAACCTCCCCACTTGTCGGTACGTTGGTTCACCGAGTCGGAGATAAACTGGTCCAGCAGATAGCCATGGGCACCGTGAATCTCGACACCATCGCCGCCAGCAGCGATGACGCGCTTTGCAGTTGCAACAAAGTCCTGGATAAGAACCTGGATCTCCTCCTCTGTAATTGCCTCAGGAACTTCAGCATCAGGGCTCATTGGGACTGCGCTCGAAGATCGGTATTTGAAGCCTCGCTCCTTTTGGTAGTCTGGGCTGGCAGCTCGGCCTTGAGCCCAAATCTGCTGGAACCAAACACCCTTGTTGGCATGAACACCAGCGATAACCTTCTTCCAAGCAGCAACCTGCTCATCAGTTACGAAAGATGGGCCTTGTCGCTCGCCAGTGTCTTGCATTGAGACTCCTGTAGCCTCTGAAATAATCAAGGTGCCTGGGGTCGAAGCTCGCTCAGAGTAATATCGCTCCACAAAGGGCTTAGCGACGTGGCTGTGGTCGTTACGGTAACGAGTAAGAGGGGCCAACGCAATGCGATGTTCAAGCTGGGCGTGGCCAAGTCGAAGAGGCTGGAAGAGCCTGCTGTCGGCAGAGGGTGCTGCAGTTGAGCCCATGGTGGAGGTTGGGGGATGTGAGGTAGAAGACAAGAAGGATGAAGTTGTTGTCCGTCTAGGTGTTGGATAAATTTAGACTATTGTATCAAGTCACAAGAAAATGTATGTTATTGATTGTGTTATATGCCACTGAAGAAGTTGGGTTGTTGCCTATTTATAACAAGTAGCCCAACATAGACCGCCTGTTACCTATCGACTAAGGTGTGCATGGGCCACCGCAAAAACATTCGAGAAACGCTTAGAAATAGACAATATGGAGACATTATTAACCCAGCCTGAAGACTCAGCAACTCAAGCCTTGATCTTATGTGGGCCTGGGGCGTCAACTCCGAGACTCCGACTTGGCGATCTCTGACCGTCTCCACAAGAACCGAAGAATCAGCCAACTGGAGAGACTCCTCGTCGTCATGACTCAAGTGGCCAATGGGAATAACTCCTGAGATTGAGCTGATTCAGCCTGTCACTGACGTCATCAAGCCGAGAGGATTCGGCATCAAGCACGGCATTTATCGACAATCATTTCTACTTAGGCCAATGACCTCGAATTGATCCCACTTCTTGAAAACTTTGTTTTGCTCTCAGATTCATTGCACGCTGGATAATAAAGAGGCTTCCCCCACGTTGAGAGAAACACCTGGCCAAAGCACGTCCATGCCAGCCCAGAAATCTACCCCAAGGGCCATGTCGAAAAGATCCACGTCCGTTGTGGCATTGTGATTGATATCACTGTCCCCAGCCATGGCATTTGAAGAGGGGATAACACCAACTGAGGCGTTTTTGTCGGTTGCCGAGTTACCCAGGCTGGCATCAGAATTGTGGGCAGCAGCCAGGCCCTCCATGACGGAGTCAAGGTTAGAGGATAATGTGCGCACGATGATAGCTGCTTTTGCCGCAGCCTCAAAGCCAGTCCCAAATGCCTCCAGAGAAGATACTGCAAGCTTGATTGCGCCTCGAGCAGCTGAAGTCAGTGCATGTTGCGGATAGGCAACAATGAACCCGACAAGTGTCATGGCTCCATTCCACTGCCACTGGAAAACCTGATGGCAACCGTGAAGGAGTGGCGTACCAGACAGAATTTGATGGGTGATGTTGCAAAGCTCTATGGCATGAGACGCGCTTCTCCCAGCCATCTCGTAACCCCGACAACCAGGTACCTGGTGAGTAGTGAAGGAGATGAAGGGGCGGTTGAGGTTGGCGTATATGTGGCAATACTCCAATTCTAGAAGTAACCGCTGCCGTTGGAGCCAATTGGGTGCATACTGCTCAATGTCCAAGAGAGACCCATCCATCGAGAAAGGCTTGCCTTGCTCCTTGCGACCAGTCTTTAATGCGCTAGGAACCTGCTTAATCCAGTCTTCCAAGCGCTTTGTGAGTGGGTAAATGGCATTTGCCAAATCTTCCAAGCGGTCCGGATCTTCGTAAACCGTCTTTCCATTCACTAGGCCCAGATCATGGCCATATGTAGCGTTATGGATCGTTCGGACGACTCTATATAGCTTGGCTCGATTCAGATTGAAGCTTAACCAAGTCGTATCGTTTGCAATAGGAGCAAAGGTTGAGCCGGAGAGTATCGCTGCGTCAAGGCTATCGCTTGGTAGTTCCGGCATGACGTGGGAATCCTGAACGAGAAACGGACGGCCCAGTTTTAGGCCCACCAAGGTGTCCAGCTCGAACACTGACCACCATAGCCGTCTTCTCATCTGACGTTCAGGTTCTGGTATGCTCGGCGAAGGGTCGATATGGAGGCCAAGCGTGTACGCTGTGCGCACAGCCAAACCACTGATGCTGTCGGCCATGTTGTGGAATGAGCCGCCACATACATATGCGGCGCAGAGCAATTGGCATTGGAGAGTCGATATTGATGGGCTCTGCACCTCGCAAGCGAGGAGAGCTTGAGCACGTCGATAGTACCATCGGCCAGCCATTGTGGCATCGTAATCTTGGGCAAGGTTCCCTTGCTCACCACGGGGCAGTTTCGAAGTGCCGTACTGCATGCACATGGCAATGACTATATCCACAAGTGCTGAAGGTCTCCTCGAGTTCCCGGGCGGTACGTTGGTGTAGAGTGATTGGTAGTGACTGTTGAAGGATGCCTCGTCCAATACCGAGTACAAGGTGGTGTGATAGCTTTGCCAGAAGAGACTGATGAAGTAGCCTTCCTGAATAGAGGTGAGATAGACAGCTGAGTTGTTGATCTCGGCAAGAGGCGCTAAGAGACGCGAGGAATCGTCCGACGGATTAGGTTGGCCAAGTAACTCGAGGTTACTCGCAAGGTGAACCAGCATATTATCGGCTTGAGCATTTAGGAATGTGCCGAGACGGTGAGTAAAGTAGTAGAGAGAAGAGGGTCCAAACCATTGCCCATGAGGTGAACGCGCCGGTCGAATATGAATGCCATCCCAGTACTTGGTCTTTGCCATCGGCTGGATCTCAGTGCTTTGGGGTGGTGTCGTGAATGGCGGCGGTGCTTCTTCTCGCTGAGTTTCCGAGCTTGAGACTCTTGCACTACGTTCTCGCCGTAATTCATTTTCCAACTCTTTGACTTTTGCTTTCAGCCTCTCAATCTCATTGATTGCCTGAGGTAGTGATGACGGCTTGTTGGACCCTTTGTTGCTGCACAGCTTGCCACGCGTTCGACAGTTGAGACAGGGCACGCTGTCGTCGCATTTGATGCGATGAATACGGCATGTATCACAAGCTCTGCTGACTTGTTTTCGTTTCCGCCTTAGCCCATAGCTTTCAGGAGTCTGTGGTGTTGAAAGGGTTGAGTGGCTATGGCTGGCAGTGGTTGCTGGTGTTGCCATTGCCATCTCGCCTAGGCCGGAAGTAGTTTGGAGTAAATAAGGCAATGCAATAATGATTGATTTGTCCTAATGAAATGAACTTTAATACACTGTTGTAGACTGGATAGGTATTAGTAGGATGGAGAAGAATAACGTCAGTGGTGAGCTGACGGAAAGGAAAACCTGGGTCGAAATTGGTAATCGAATTCGCTTCATGGATGACGTAGCACGTGACACCTGGAGATCGTTGGGGCCAATGGCAGTGCATGCACACATAGCAGTAAAGTTTATATGGATGCATACAAGTCTCAAGTTTGGGTATCTGTCCTATAACTGTTACTTAAGATAATGGTTCAGTGGGCAATAAAGGCGATGGTGTGTGATGAGCGAATTGGAGAACTCATAAGTTATGCTATTGATATTTGTGAAAGGTGATTAGAGTCTTTTTCTTGTGAAAGTTATCCATGGGTTTTTTGATACATCCAAAGACCACGATTCACTAAACTAGAGCACAAAATTCAGGTCTAAAATTTCTATGACTTATTCTCGAGACCTAGTATTAACTTAAGGTAACTAAAATCGATTTCAAACTGTAAGAAGTATTCATTGAAGGTAATTCCTTTGAGATTTTATGACTCTCCCGGGTAGGTTGTGCTCTGTTATCTCCCCGCCCCCGTATTCTCACAACCAACCTCCTCTTGTGACCCATCACGTGCATTAGGTGTCTCAGGTTGATCAACTGACCCAGTTTAACAGCTGCTAGCCGAAAGATTAGCTCCTCGGATTACCAGAGTTAGAAGTTGTACCCTCGGATGCACAAACTACGTGGGGGCTGAGTTCGGGTTCCGGGCCGCAAATCCTGCTGCTAAATTAGCCGTCGGTCGTCTTTACCCCGCGGGAAGAGAAGGCAGCGAGATCTCAATCCTTTTGGTTCGACACTAACATTCAACAGCAACAAGAGTTCTCTGATCATGTCGCCAGGGAACAAGAATTCAAACCCGGATCCAAATGCATTTCCTACGAGACAGCTTCTAGTTCTTGGTAAGCTCCATTTTTGCCATTAACGCCGCTTCTCTTCCCGCACTGTCCGCTGACTGCAAGTCTCACAGCAATATGCCGTTTCTCAGAACCCATCGCCTTCAACTCGATCCTGGCGTACACATTCGTCATGGTGAAAGATCTAGGCATATCTGACAAGGATGCCTCTTTTTATGCTGGGCTCCTAGTATCCGCTTATGCCGTCGCCGAGGCGTTGACGTCGATGGGCTGGGGACTCTTGTCGGACCATATTGGCCGCAAGCCCGTCGTGCTGCTTGGTCTTGTAGGCGTCGGCATTTCGAGTCTCATTTTCGGCCTAGCTAAGCAGTATTGGGTTGCGCTATTGGCACGATTCATTGGCGGGGCGCTGAATGGCAACGTCTCGGTTATGCAGACCATGGTAGCCGAGATGGTTAAGCTGCCAGAGCATGAACGTGGGTGCCCTCACCGAGACTGGAGGCTTGGTTGATGCTAACTACTCTTCAGCCAAAGCATACGCCGTGCAGCCGTTCGTATGGACTTTGGGAGGCATCATCGGATCTGCCATGGGAGGATTCCTGGCTCAACCTGCGATATTCTACCCGTCACTTTTCTCTGCAGACGGATTGTTCGGCCGTTACCCGTATCTGCTACCCAACCTCGTTTCTGTTGCGGTCGTTGCTATTGCCGTGATCCAAGGCCTCTTTTTCCTGGAGGAGACCAATGTCAAGCCTGGCAAGGAGATCAACGGCGGTGACCAACATGACCAGAACGAGCAATCTACCGCGGTGGCTGACGACGATGTCGAGCCAGATGAGGAAACAACCCTTCTTCGTCGGCCTTTGAGGCGTACTAGCGTTCCTCGCAGAGCCGTCTCAACTTCACTCAGTCGCTCTCGGCCGCAATTCGCAGAGTCGAGTCTCCCACTCCCCGTCGAACATGACTTTATCGACTTGCGCCGTTCCTCCTTCGGTACTGTTCACTCCATTAGGCTACCGGATGAGCTGCGCCCTCCCTCGACTGAACCGCCAGCCTATGAGGGAAAAACGTTCAACTTTACCGTCATGATGCTCATCCTCGCCTTGTTGATATTTTCGTATCACCAGATGGCCGCCGGTAGCCTGCTCGCCACATATCTCCTGGATGAGCCGGATGTGCCATCAGGCAGGTTTGACTGGCGCGGTGGACTCGGCTACACGGTGCACGATGTTGGAACATACCTTGCTGTTAATGGTGCTTTGGGCTTGCTTATTCAGGCTGTCATTTTCCCCGTGTTTGTAGAACGGGTCGGCGTCTGGCACTCATTCCTGTGGATGGTAGTGCTGTATCCCCTGACATACACTCTGATGCCCTTCCTGTCAGCCCTCCATGAGCCGTTGGTCTCGGGCGGCATCTATCTCTCGCTGTTCATGCAGAGTTTCTGCGGTATGATAGCGATGCCTGTTTGCCTCATTCTGCTCAAGGATGCCACTCCTTCCCCTCAGGTGTTGGGCAGAGTCAATGGCCTCGCCATGTCTGGGGCATGCCTGGCTCGAACGATAGCTCCGCCCCTCGCTGGAGTTATATACAGTGTCGCGGGTTCGGTCATTGCTTGGGTCAGTTGTATAGGGGTGGCGCTGTTGGGTGTGCTACAGCTCCTATGGGTTCCCAGAAGCCGTATCCGCAGGGATGAACTCATTGTGGACAACGGCCTCACGAAGCATCTCACCAATGACTCTCGTTCCGGCGCGGCTGGTACTGAGAGAGTGGATAGGCCTTGAAGGGGCCACGAGAATGAATCGTTCGTATGGAGAATGAGTCTTGGCCATCGAGGAATATGAGAATCCTCGTGTGTGGTTGAATATCGCTGGGAAGCGTGGAAGTGAACAAGTTGAGATTGCAGGTGAAAGAAGAGGAGACAACGCTAGAGGAGTTCCAGTAGTGAAACGAAGGAACCTAATAATCTGGAAGCGATCATTATGCATCTTGGAGTTTTTGTTATTCAACATTTTCAATGTCTGTTTTTAGAATGCCCAAATCTATTAGCTAGATCACCCAAAACAAGCCAATCTCATTAATGGACCCCTACAAAGTGTCTTTGACGAAGTACCGTTCTGTGAAAGTACCTTCTCGAGTAGGTAGGTGCTATGAGCTATGGGGGTTTCTAAATGATGACTGCCTCCTATAGATAAGCTACTCTGGCGTTCTGTACGTTCACTTTGCCTCTATCTCTGGATGCTTCCGAGCTGACAGCATCAGCGAAACAATCGGCTTAGCTTGGAACAGCAGGACTTTATCCATCTCCAGGTCTTTCGGCCGGCGAGCCTCTGGAGTGAAACCCGACCATCGGGCCGAAGAGAGACATATGAGGCCAACAGGAGCCATAGATTTCTCAGACGTAAGAGACAATGATAGAAGAATGGAGGAAAGCTTGTAGATGCTTTAGCCTATAGATCCTGACTAGTGAACGTAAAAAATAAAACGCGGCCTGAGGGGCAACCAATCGCTAGAGTCGAACCCGAAGTAGCGGACGACGACGGTCGGAACTCGAGGGGTAGGTATACCAGCTTACGTCTCTCCCATCCATCCCAGAAAGTGATCCAAGATCCATCAGAGCTTATGCCATAGCCTGTGGGCGTATGCTCTGACGAGAAAGAGACCAATGGAGCTTTGGAGTAGTGGCCCTCCAGTGTCTTCATGACTTTGTTGGTGGCATTGTCCCAGACCCTGATGGTCCCATCATCCGATCCAGACACGATAAACTTATCGTCATTCAAGAATGAAACTGACCTGACCCTGTGCCCATGGCCTATCAGCGTCTGCAACATTGTGCCTGCTGTCCTATCCCAAATCCTAACAGTTTTGTCATCTGACCCAGATACCACAAGCCTACCATTATCCGAAAAGGCTACCGAGCGTATTGTATGAGCGTGGCCCTCAAGGGTCCTCTTGATGCCACCAGTCAGAGCATCCCATATCTTGATAGTGTCATCATCTGACCCGGAAGCCACCAGCTTGCTGTCTCTTGAGAAGGCCACTGACTCAACCGCAATCCTGTGGCCGGTTAGCACAAGCATCTTTTTGCCTGTTCCCGCATCCCATATGATAACAGCCTTATCATACGACCCGGATGCCACGAGCGCATTGTTGGCCGAGAATGCCACCGATGTAATGAGCTTTGTGTGGCCCTTGCAGGTGTGCTTCACCTCTCCCGTCGCGGTATCCCAAATCTTCACCGTCTGATCAAACGACCCAGAGACCATGAGCTTTCCGTTGGGTGAAAACGCCATCGACGTAACCTGCTTGCCATGTCCTCCAAGTATCCGCTGCTCTTTGTTTATAGTGGCATCCCAGATCCTGATGGTTCTGTCGTCCGAGCCAGATACCACGAGCCTGCCATCCATTGAGAATGCCACTGAACGAACCGACCGGATATGACCCTTGAATGTCTGTTTGACCTCGCCTGTCGTAGCATCCCAGATCTTCACTGTCATATCATCTGATCCGGATGCTAAGAGCTTGCTATCAGCTGAGAATACTACTGACCAAACCGAACCAGTATGGCCTGTAAGTGTTCTCATAGCCTTGCCCGAAGAAACACTCCAGATCTTGATGGTATGGTCTTCGGACCCAGATGCTATAAGGCTGCCATCAGTCGAGAAGACTACTGACCCAACTCCATCCCTATGTCCCTTGAGTGTCTGTGTCAGTGTGCCTGTGGCAACATCCCAGATTTAACAGTCTCATCGCGTGATCCGGATGCCGCGAGCTGGCCATCAGGTGAAAAGGTCACCGACCTAACCCTATCGTCATGATCCCCAACCAATTGGCCAAGCTTGCCTGTTGTGGCATCCCGAACTCGGATAGAATGGTTAGCACCAGAGGCCATGAGCTTTCCATCAGGTGAGAATGTCACCGACAGAACCATGCCGTCGCCGACGTCTTCGCCCTCATCAAGAGTTTGCTTGACGTCGCCTGTCGCCATATCCCATATCTTAACAGTCCCGTCGTATGCCCCGGATATCAGCAGCTTTCCGTCCGGGGAAAATGCTATAGATCGGACGACATTGTGGTGACCTCTGAGAATCTTCTGAACCTCGCCTGTTCCTGCATTCCAGATCTTGATAGTCTGGTCATACGATCCAGACGCTATAAGCTTGCTATCTAGCGACATGGCTACCGCCCAAACCGGACCGGCGTGGCCCTCGAGCGTTGCGACCAAAGGGACCCAGACCTTGTATACTTCTGGTTTGATTGTTACCCATCGTGATTCCTCCTTCTTGAGCGACTGTGGTATCGTGCTGGTGGGAGCAAACAAGAGGGCCGTGACATAGGTTTGAAGTGGTGCATCATTGAGTAGCGGTCCATTACGGAGAATGAACCGACGCGAATTTGACGCTAACGAGAGAAAGGAATCACTTGACGTTGTCTCTAGAGGTGTCAGAATGGGTAGGTACTGCCCAGGAGGTGGGGATGACTTACTTTGAGCAATCTCTCCATCGTGGCTACGGCATGTATCCCATCGGATATGGCCCTGCACAAGCTCAAGGCCTCAACCCAGCGAAGAAAGAATGTTTGGATAAATCTGTGGGCTAAACCTTCGTCCAGGAGATCATCTCCGGGCTGGGCTTCGCAGACATGGTCCACCCAATAGACACAAGAGTATCGCACAGGTGCAAGTGGATCTGGACATGGCACCTGGATGTTGTCGATTGATATTCCAGGGTGGCCAAGGTTGTAAATGTCTCTTCGGAGACAATTGCGCATGGAAACGAGTGACTGTCGGAATACGCCACGATGGGCCTCGGCAAGGCCAGAGGGGAACACAGTGGATGCTGCCTGGTCCCTTAAGTAATCTCTGGCTGACTGATGCACAAAATAGACTATCCCATCTCGGACAGTAAGAAACGAGCCGCAACGCTCTATATCCTCTTCCAGCAATCCCTCGTCGTCAGACCCCTCCTCTGGAGGCTGCACGAGAGAGGCAAGCTCCACCAACGTGAGAGGGCGATATACAACTGTCACGACGGCGAGGATCCCGTAACAAAGTTCGGCGTCGGCCTCGTTCAACCGACGAATCCGGTCTACCATCTTCTCATACAAAGAATCGAGTCTGGGTGGGAAGGCCTTGAGCGCCGAGAGTACAGTACGGCGGGAACATTCCTCAATGTTCTGACAGACCAAGGCTACCCAAAGGAAGGTATCGTTGGAATTCGAGGAGAGGTAATCTCTGACAGCCTCCTTTGTCCTGTCATTGTACTTTCTCAGAGCCGCCAATTTCTCGACCCGGTTCCGGATGTATGAGTCGACAGCTGCTGAGATGCATGCTTGGTTCAGCTCCAGACTCAGGCTCGTCCCTCGTGTGGCAGGGTCCAACCGTTCCGCGATGCTTGGCCAGTTGCGGCTCGTGACAATCCACTTGACGTGGGACGAAGTGCTCTGGACAATGAGGCTGAGAAGGTTCGGGAGACCAACCACGCATTCATCAAGAGCGTCGATCATTATGTATATCCCTTCCAGGCTTGGATCGCTCAACACGTTGTTGAAGATGTCAGATAGCGCCATCCACGCGTTTTCATCCTCAAAGAGCTGTTTCCCTACATTTCTGTATCTTTTCTGGACGTGTGACGCCAATGACGATTGCTGCATCACCAGCAGGTAGATCAGGCCCCTGAGCACGGCCGTAGCGTTGTTAATGCGTGAATTGGCGGACTGGCAGAAGAAGTAAGACAAGACAATTTTGGCTTCCTGGACTTCCAATCGCGTGGTCGGTCCTAACTCATTGACAAGACCGCAAAACAACATTGTCTTGCCTTTGCCGGGATCGCCTTTGATCCAGAGTAGGTTACCACGTTGGTCATCGCGCCAGTGTCGGAAATCGTCATGGCTGAGAATCCAGCGGTATGAATCTTTCAACAAGCCACCTTTTGTGTCCTCAATACGCCTCTTGTCATCGCGTGGATCGGTGGTTCGTAGGTCGGAAAGGCAGTGGCCATCCCCATGCCCATAGTAGTTCCTGTCGCCGACATGAATGTTGGCCCCGTCGCTGGCAGTCAGGGCATGGACGGTTTTGGACATTGTATATACGAGGGTTTCTGCGTTGCTTCTGCGAGGGTGCGCCTGAGCGTGTGTCCAACGCCCCGGGAGTCACAGATCGTTCTCTCCTCCAGGACATATGGGTGGGAGCCTTTTCCGCACGATTCCCGTAAACTTTACGTGGTAATGTGCGGCTCAAGAGATTAGCGACCTTCTTTGCGCGCAGATCAAGATAGCCGAAATCTACGTGCGGAGTCCAAATCCGTCAGCCACACGCAGCTTGGGCTCAGCTCGGGTTCAGCTGCATTGTTGCCCAATGACGAGGATGATATAGCCGCTCTGCAGGCGGAGAAGAGGGGGTCACGTTGACATAGCCACCACATCTTGGTCACAGCCCCCCTGCTGCTGACTTGGGAAGATAATCCTTGTCTTCAGCCATAGATCCCTTCTTTCTGCCTTATGTTCAAACTTGCCTTTCTTGAAGAGTTTTTCAACCCGTCAATGTGCCTATTTCTTCTATTTTCCTCCATCAACTACTGTCTCCGCTCACCTGTATTGTTGCCCCTATCCCTCACGTTATCCCCTTTTCGTCGGGAATAATGTCATGGCTATCCTGGCGGGGAGGCAAGAAGAAGAAAACTCAGGCCGAATGGGCAGCTGGTATCCTAGAAAGGGGTCAGATTCCAGTAAGTTCAGGTGCCGACCCTATTACTGCTCCGGTCGCTAGAAACCATTCGGCCTTTCTTTTCTCATTCACTGCAGGTCATTCTTCACCCCCCGGCCGGAGATGTGATTCGTGTTCGCGCCGGCGGTGACGTTACGTTGTGGCCATTCCTACAGAAAATTGAAGAACGATTTGTCCCTCGGGGTCGGAGTGCGTACTTTCACATCAAAGATGGAGACGACTATCGACAGCCTGCTGGTCACTACACTATGTCTGAGTTATATTATGAATACCAGGTATGCTTGTGACAATAGAGGGGTTATATATACCTTTCCTTTCACTTGAACTTTACTTCGAGCTTCCTTTGCCTTTCGAAACCTATAGCGGAAGAGGAAAAGAAGATGCTAATGTTTACCTTTCTTCACGTAAAATAGCAGCACGACCGTTGCATGCATATTTTCTATGGATTGTGGGAGCTGTATGGCAACGATATGACCCCTCTATACTTGATTTTGGGGGTTTCCATCTTTCTTGTACTATCCCCATGGTACCTGTTCACCTATTTGAAGGGGATTGTGTTTGGAGGGGAACCATCAGAAAACCAGAATGTGCGTGGGGACGGAAAGGATCGAATGGAACCAGGAGGGACAGGTGACTCAGACAAGCAGCGGTAACCTTTGTCCATTCATATCATACGCCTGAACGAGACCGAGATCATTGTAAATATACGTCTTATTCCACTTTTCTTTTCATCACTGATATCGGCTCGATTCAAGTAGAATGGGTAAAGGCATGTTCAGGAACAAAGAAAATGAGAAAGTATCCAGTAAAGAGACATAAATCACCACCCTATACCTCTAACAGGCGCCGTAGTCACCATATCTGTTCCCAATGTGCACTGTAGATGAACCCTTTGCAACTACAGAACCTGCCTCGTTGCGAGTGCGATCGTCTATCCCTATCGCGGTGCTCAACACGCTCGTACTCCAGTCATTTCCCAGCCGTACCTTGGCATTCTCATCGCCCTGGATTTCCCTGGCGTAGTTCGTCACGGCAAAGTTGTTGGCCTTCTCCTTAACTGCAGTAGCCAAAAGCGAGTCAGTTCCATTGGCGGTTTCCTGGAGCACCGTCAGACGCTCCTCATCGCTGATGTCCTCGATCTCGATTTGCACAAGACGGCGCTGGACCTGCTCGGCGGGAAATATCTTCTCCAGGTCGTCAACAAAGCCCGTGACCTCTCCAATCAATTTTTCGAAATATTTCGCGTCGTAGAGCGCCCATGTTGCTTTCTTCATTAGGCTGACCTTGGTCTGTTTAGGTGGGCTGATTTTTGCCCATCGCGCGTGGAGGCCTCGGAACACAGGTTGAAGATTCTCATCGCCGAGGCATTCGAGCTCTTCCTTCGGTGCCTTGCGCTCGTAGCGCTTGGATGACCTTTGAATCGTCTCGAAAAGATTGGCAATCTCTTCCAGTACTTCCTGGATCTCCTCCGACTCGGCATCGGTAAACTGGGGGTTCTCATGGATATTAACGGCCTCTCCCCATCGGTTCAATCGGCGTTTCGCAATGTCGAGCTTGAGGCGGCACCGTCCAAAATCCTGCACGAAATGACGGCCAAGTTGAATGTACTCGAAGCATTCTACACATTGCTGGAAGAGGCCTGCGAGACCGATAGCACCAGTCACAATACCAAATGTTTCCGCCATGTTCGTTTTTTCCCCTCCTTGGGAGTTATGTTGAGTTTGTCGGATGCTGGCGACCAGAGGAGAAGGAGGTGGCTCTATTGGGGGCTGAGAGCCTGCTTTTTGTCGACAGCCTGATCCTCCTTCTGCACTGCCCATTTGCCGAGCCTGGTTCGCCCAGCGTTGGTGTCTCCACACCTGAATGAGGAGACCAAGGCATAGCCTCTTTGAGGCGTCTGCAGAGAGGTGGAACAGGCTTGAAAGCTGAAAACCGGGCCTGCCTTGTTGTCTCAGAAGTAATATCATAAGTGTGGCAGACTATCCTGGGCAGCATCAAGGTGTTGGATTCGGCGGTATCTGCGGGACTGAAGTATTTTTAAAATCTGCCCACTAGATGAATAGCTGCCTTAGGAAAACCCTTCATAGCACTTGACGATGAGAACGGCACGCTGAACAGGCTCCTGGGGCTTCCTTGGATGACCCCTGCAGCCCTAAGACTGTAGCCTACATACAGCCCCGACAGGTCCCTCAGAGAGCAGCCTGCAGCCCGCAAAGCCTGTTGCCTGCGATGGTTTCAAGCTGATGCAATCAAAGGCCTTGGCCGACAACGCAACAGCCATGCTCCCGTTGCTGGCGAAATCCCCACCCGAGCGCGTTGGCTCCCGGAAGGCAGATTTCGCCGCTACCAGATTGCGCCGCTTTGCTATCTCCTCTGTTGTGCGAAGACTACAACTGGGTCACCCGCAGGGATCTAGACCAATTGAGGCCAGCGTATTCTTCGTGACTTCATGAAGCACTCATCTCAGGAGGAGTAGCGAGTACCTAGAAGTTAATGCTCTATTATAATATCTGGCTGATACTCTCAGATTAGTTAAGATACTAACTGCGGGGCGAGTGACCTGCTGTAGTCTTCGCAAAGCAGAGGAGATAGATAATGCTAAATAGAGGTTTAAGTTAAGAGCTAAAGATATAGGTTTACCTTCGACTGCCAGAAGAGGTGGGAACCCTACAAAGCTCCTGCAGGGCTTCTCGAACGTACCAATCCGGGATGGAGAGATGCAGAAGGTGTAGATTCACTTGACTCGCAAGGACATTAGCTACTGGAGCGTTGGCCAGCAGAATTGGGTGGTTCCAAAGGACGAGTTTGGAGTCTTGGTCGGTGCTTCATCTCATGACATTCGGTTGAAGGGCACATTTTCTCTCCGAAGAGTAAAAGCGACAAGATTTTGGACCATAGGGCGCTGTGATTGATCAGAGGGGCCAAGACTTGAATCTCACATGATGCGACAGGTTCAAGTGTGGACGATTATAGGTTTCGGGCTGAATATGATAACCTCTTTGATTAGATACTCTTTGATTATACATGATAGATCATACGCTGCTGCCTTCTCCCTCAGTCTCCTGTTCTCAACTTTGCCCTCTATCACCTCCAGACGCAGATAACTCCTAGCAACCAAGCTGGCGATCTAATACGCTGCGTGCCCCTCCATCGTAAGCTCCGTCTCTTCGAACCCCTCGCAAAGCCTAAATTTGGCTCATCGGCCCTGGGACATGACTGATGGCAAACAGAGATTATTCCAGTCATGGTCTGGGCGCAACAAGCTAAACCTCCACCGCTACATCGGTGGCTATTGGATGCAGGCAAACTCTCTGTCGGAAGCTAACGTATTGTAGACTCTTCCGAACCCCTGTTTAAATAATCTCACGATGTTGACATTACAGTGACTGAACCTTGCCGCTGGGGACTGGTGCGACGCCTGACGGCCAAATATGAGTCGGCGCCTTGCAGCCAAATATCCTACTCTACCACTCTACTGTTCTTTACTTGTGTTTGTCTTACGTACGATTTCCGATCACTATTTGGATCATGTCGAAGACGTACCGCGTCGGAATCATCGGATACGGCCTTTCGGCCAACGTCTTCCATATCCCATACATCCAAGCAGACCCAAATCTTGAGCTTCGCGTCATCGTCGACGTATCTGGGACTGGGGCACAAGCCCAGCATCCAGAATGCACTGTTTATAAGTCCACGGATGACCTCTGGACGGATAAGAACATCGACCTGGTCGTCGTGTCGACTCCTCCTACCACGCACTTTGAACTTGCTGCAGCTGCGTTGAACGCTGGAAAGCACGGTAGGCCCGCCTCTCAAGACTCAAAGCTCGGACTCTGGATTGACTGAGTATCGCTGCAGTAGTTGTTGAGAAACCATTTTGTCCTTCCAGCGAGGAATGCGACAAGTTGATTGCGTTGTCCAAGACCACGGGTAAACTCCTGACTGGCTTCCAGAACCGTCGCTGGGATGCCGATTATGTCACCTTGAAGAATATTCTTGTTGACGGGAAGCTCGGCCGTGTGGTTGAGCTTGAATCGCACTTTGACCGCTATGACGCAGAAGTTCCTCCCCGTGATGCTCAAGACAGCCCTGGCTCTGGTGTCGTCTATGACCTTGGTACTCACCTTTTGGATCAAATCCTGAACATATACGGAGTGCCTGCCAGAGTAACGGGTTTTCTGAGCAAACAACGAGCCAAAGCCACCTCCCAGGGAGCCTATGACTCATGCACCATCCTCCTGCACTACGAGTCAGGGCTTCTCGCAACGGTCAAGGCCAGCCCAATAAGCTGTGATGAGGAACAGTTGCGGTTTTGGGTTCGGGGAGAAAAGGGAAGCTACAAAAAGGTGAAGCACAACAACACCTGTGATATCTCATGACAGGGCTGACCAACTCAAAGTATCATCTCGACCCCCAGGAGCCGCAGCTGGTCAGCGGCATGAAGCCAAGCGATCCAGAATTTGGAACCGAGTCCGACAGCAAGGCTGGTAAGCAAATACAACCCCTCTTGTTCTCTTCTAGTAAATAGTAGCGCCATGCTGATCGACTTGCTAGGAAAACTCACGGTCGCAAAGGAAGGGGGGCTTGAAGTGACGACTGTGAAGAACGTTACTCCGCCCACATACGGACAGTTCTACAAACTCCTCGTCAAGGCCTTGGAGGGGGAAAACCCTGTTCCAGTCAAGCCCGAGGAAGCTCGCGACCTGATTCGCTTGATTGAGGTTGCTCGAGAGAGCTCAGAGAAGGGGGCATCTGTCACTATCAAGCCAGATGAGTTTTTGACCAGCTCGAGATAGTTGAGCTCTAACCGTCTGTCGGACCCGTGGATATTTCCGTCAAGAACACATGTTGTAAATACTTCAGAGGTCTATCTATAATCTCCTGGCTCTGTTATACCATCAAGGGACGCTTCTGAGCTCGATGCACCAATGTTGTCTTTGTTATTGCGGGAGGGAATCTGAAATGCTAAAGATGTTGCCCGCAACGTCCAAATCGAAATTCAACCCAAGAGAAGTCCAATAATCCCCCGAATTACAGTCAGCAAAGATGTTGCTGTCAGGCCACTCCCCGGGTCCAAAGTACAGCAGACTATTTGTCCCCGACAGAGGCGTCAACGGATACCCCTGGGTCTGTTGCATCGTGTTGCAATTGGAGGTGACGTGGGCCGACTCTGAAGGCGTCGTGGTGCTATCCCACCTGTTCTTGGCATGCAATTCATCAGCAGCATGAGCCAATGCCTGGGCAAGCCGATATTTGGCTGACGCAGCCCACCATGTGGTTCCCATGACGCGTAACAATTGGACAACAGAAGTATAGTGTTGCCGTACCTCGAGGAGCGATGCTGCGTCTTGCGATAAGGGAGCCGAGATGTCGTACCAAAGTATGAGAAGGCAGTTCACCACGGCATAGACGGTGAAAGGCCATGAGTAGCGGAGCTGATCACGGGCAAGGAGGGTATTGAGACGTGACAGAATGTCCTGAGCAACCCTACGGCAGATATCTCTCGATGCGTAGACGCCCAGGCCCTGTGGTTCAAGGTAGAGCAGAAACGGGCGATGGACCAGAATTCGTACTGCATCTAGACTATTCACCAGCCAGAAATGGGCAAATCCAATAGTGAGGGGACTTACTGTGTCAGGAGAATCGCACCAAACAAGGAAGGCCTGTCTGATTCTTGACTTGACGAGTTTCTAGACAGATCATGCCCAGACATGAGTTTGTCCGTAATCTGTCGAGCCAGCTGTTCTAGCTGCAGCCCAAGTCTTTGCCGAGTCAGAACTCCTCTTGAAGAGAACAAGGTCGTATGATCCTCCCCGGGCATGTATAAACTCCGAACCGTGTCATCAATCAAGCGCGCGAGAGACAGGTTCAGAAGTGTAACCGATTGTGTTAGCTGATCCTCGCCCACTACATCCTTCTCAGTCAGCATATCCACGTCGCAATCTAGTTCATTAATGAGGAACGGCGTTCCCTCTTGGGTGGCATTGAAACGATCGAGTGCGTAGAGGCACCACCACAAACGCCGATGAAGTAATTCCTGTCCTCCAGGATTGGAGGGAGTGGGCTGTTGCTTTCGATGGAGGCCCATCTCCTGGCATGCTCGGACAGCGATGCTCAGGTTATCGATTGCCGAGTTCAGTCCTTCACGGCCTTCCCAGTGTAGACTTGCTAGGAGGCTGGCTTGAATAACAGCGGTTCTCTCAGAAGTTATTTCTGCCTCGATCAAGGCCCTGAGTTTGCCATGAAGCTCATCGCAATGACTTCGAACTTCTGAAATGCCATCCGGCGAGCGTCCACTGTTATCCGCGTAGCGAGATGCGGCAAGGAAGACAGCATGGAGGATGATAAGGGAGGGCGGCTCGTCACCTCCATAGTATCGAGAAAGAAAGTCTCGTCGATCGATGACGGGCATCATGGGATGGACATAGGAGAAGAATATTTCAAGAAGCTCTGAACAGTGCGAAGGGGCGGGTAATCTGAAGCATTCAATGGCCCGAAGATAGCCAAGTCGAGCCTCAGATACCCCCATGGAACGGTAGAATTGTTCCCAGTCACAGCTGTGAAGGCCAGCACCACATCTTACGGACGGGCGACTTTCAGCATTTCCTGGGTCTGGGGTTCGGAATGAGCAACTATTGGTAACAATCTTGTGTTTCAGCTCTTTGCCTAACAGAGCGGAGAGTGGATTTGTTCCCGAGATGAGTTTGGTCGATGGACTGAAAGACGTGGTGTTGGGTTTTGTCTTGTCGAGTAGGCTAAGCATGGTTGCATATCGTAGCTCGCTCTTAGGCCCCGCAGGTGTTTCATTCGTGACCCTCAGCTCTTCTCGATTGTTATCGTCGTGATAAGACTCTCGATCCCACATCACCGTCGACGTGACTGGCCGGAGGGGCGCACCCCAAGACGTCCAGTCGGATAGCAGATTCGGCCCTGTTCCAATTGGGGGTGAAATTGAGGGCTCTAACGTCTGGTTACTGTTGCCATTATCCCCTGGCTCCGGACCTGACCGGACGTTGGTTTGACGTTCAACTGGACTCAGCAGTTCCGGACCTGTGAACAAGCAGGTCCATCCGTCTTCGGTGCATCGTTTGCAGCTTGACGAGCCTTCAATCAAGGTACATCGCTTCTAAAGTCCAGAGTTACATCAGAATAGGTACCAAGGCGTGAGCTGGTTGGTGTCAGTCATGGGTGTTTTACGCACCTTGGAGTCCTTGCATCTTTGACACGCACGCAGTGCCTTGCGCCTTTTGCTAGCGCTTTCCTCGCCTGTAAATGACAGGATGCCTTGCATGTCTAGGTTAGCAACAGGTTATCTTGGGGGATTCCGCCTCATGCACGCGCGTGAGTTGTGCGTGGTGGAGATGCAACAGCGAATGGCCTCAGCACGCAAGCATCACAGAACCTGTGAGTGTTGCAGGTTGGTTCTCGGGTGGAACGCTCAGATAAGTCTCCGCTAGCGACCATCGCCTAGGGGGGTGGTCTGAGGGGAAAAGACGGGGTGGAGATCACTTCCAGGTTAAGTATGGTGCGGAGAACTCACATCCCGGGGAGTATCGGAGGTTGGCCATGCCCCCGCCGAAATATATGGAGGCCCTGAACTTGACTTCATGATCTTGTCAACCCATTCCAGTCGTCACGTGGGAACACGGGATGTCACCTTATCCTGACGTCTTGTCCATCGAGTCAGGCAGATTTGAGCGGTCAAAGCAGAACAAGAACAAGGTAAAGCTACTTGAACATGGTTTAATTTCATATATTGAGCTGTAGGATTGGTCTGACAACCTTGTCCCTGTCAGTGCGAAGCCTGCCAGTTGGCAAAGAAGGCTTATTCTCAAATATGCATCTAGCAGGCAGCATATCACAGCTAGTGGTAGCTTGTCTACGCCGACTTGGCAACATCAACATGCCCATGTGTAGCCTTAAATTCCGTTGCATCTTGCGTTCCCTCGTGGAGCATCTCATTCAAGCCAATCTCCTCCTGAATAGAGGCCAATAGTTCGGAATCTTCAATGCTAGCCGTCGACCTAGTAAAGGTATAGTTAGCTACCACTTCGACATTCGAGTCAAGATACAACCTACCCAAACACAATATCCATCTCCTCCAATGTCTTGCCCTTTGTTTCGGGGAGGACAAAGTAGATAAACAAACCACCAACAAAGCACCACGCACAGAAGAAGATAAAGGTGCCCCATTTGAGGCTAGATAGCATGGGAGGCGTCATAAAAGCAACGGCGAAATTGTTCATCCAGTTCGATGATGCGCTGATAGAGGTTCCCTTGGCTCTGATGGACAAGGGAAAGATCTCCGAGATCAGAGTCCACGAAGCAGGGCCCCAGCTATAGGCAAAGTTGACAATGTAGAGCCAGATCATTACAACGGCCCCCCAGCCAGCTCCTTTGTGGGAAGCCCAGCTAGATTGGTACTTTGCACCGATGATGCCGGTGACGAGCTGGCAGATGAGCATGCCGATCGAACCACAGATGAGCAGCTTCTTCCGGCCGACCTTGTCGATGAAAAGCATGGCGGGGATAGTTGTCAAGACGTTGATAACCCCCACCACGCCAGTCGCGAGCAGAGAAGTCGTGTTATCCGTGAAGCCGAAGCTCTGGAAAACGATGGGCGCGTAGTAGATGATGGAGTCTATGCCAGACCATTGCTGGAAGAACATGACGGCACCTCCAATCGCGACTCGCTTGAGTGAGTCCTTGTTGCGAAAGATGCTGGTGTACATGGCGAGTTCTCGGAGCAGCTTGCTGTTGCCTGCCTGGGACGCAAGCTCGGGAAGCTTCTTGTCGAAGCTCCTCTTCTCAAACTCGCTCTCAGCCTTGATCTCTAGATACTCAATGCGGATAAGACGATGGTCCACAGGTAGTCTTCTCAGACGACTGAGAGTTTTCAAGGCCTCTTCATCTCGTCCATGGTTGACCAACAGTCTCGGGGAGAAAGGCAGAAACCACACCCCGACAGCCAAGACGACGGCTGGGATTCCCTGGATGATAAGTGGTAGACGCCATGCGAGCTCCTTTTGGTTCTCGCCGGTGCCGCCGATATAATTCGTACCGTATCCAATCCAGTATGCGATCATGATGCCGATGGTTGTAGCCAGCTGTTGCGTCGAGACTAGAAAACCACGGATCTCTGGAGGAGCGAGTTCGGCGTTATACAGCGGTCTGTTTGAGCAGAGTTAGTCCTCAGGAAAATGGAGAATGCCATCAAGAACCCTCACCCAGTTGCAGACAAAATACCAACTCCAATGCCTGTGAAGAATCGTCCAGCCTATAGGTACGCGTCCGTCCGGGCACCCGCCGTAAGATAAGAGCCCAGAATTACCCAGAGGGATCCACAAAAGATTGTGTGCTTTCGGGAGAAGACTTCGCACAAAACACCGGCTGAAAGGGCACCAGCCCAGCCTCCCAACTGGAGAATCGACGTTAACCATCCTTTGGCGCCTGAGCTGGATGCAATATGCGGGAACATCCTCGTAAAGGCTGGCATTACCAACGCCTGACCGAGAACACCCTGCTGGTAGCCATAAAGCAGACCGCCCTGTGCGGTGAAAGGGTCAACGAATGCCATCTCTACAGCAGGACAAAGGATTGCAACTTACAAATGAAGCGAACAAGGCAATCGACAAAACGTGAAGGTTAGACCACAATGACTTGAGGCCAGTCTTGCCACCTGAAGCTTGCTGCCTCAGAGCGGCAACCGCTCCAAGGGCGCTCACGTCATGAGCTACAGTGTCAGCCATGATACATAGGCCAAACAAGATGCTTGGGATGAGATGCCTTCGAGACAATCAATGCGAACCAAACCTCGATATTGCAAGAGGAGAGCTTGGATCAGCAATAAAGCTTAGAGTTCCTAACAACCATATTGGCAGACATTGGGGGATATTTGTTATTCTCGGGGCGATGGTTGGAACCCCCTTCTTCCCACCCCGGAAAACTCATCCCCACCTTTGCGTTCGCTCATGACTAGAGAGACAGGGGTTCCCCGCCAAAGACTCCTTCGTCAAGACCAGGGTTCGGAACAGCTTGTCGGGACTGGTCGGACGCTAACCCTGCTGAGCTAGAACCCGACAATGCTGAAGCGGAAGCATGCATGGGGAGAACCGACAAACCGTCGGCCTTGGGAGCATGGTCGTCGAGGTCACGGATTGGGACGAGTCATACGACGTTCCTAGGCTTTTTATGCCTGTTAACCCGGTCTATAACTCAGGAGTTGGACCTCTTGGATTGGTAGCATTGTTTGCGTTCACAGCTCATGACGACACTAGAGTAATCATGTCTACGCCACAGAAACTCGGAGTTGGCATCATCGGTGCCGGCGTAAGTGGCCCCAATTCTACTGCCAATGTCCAAGACTACTAACAACTATGTTATACTAGGAGGTCTTCCAAGTCTGCCACGGTCCCTGCCTTTTTCTTCTCTCGCACCTGTTCAAGCTCGAATCGGTCTGCGACATCTCCCTCACCCACGTTGATCACTGCGCTACCAAGTTCTCCATCCCCCACAAGACGACAAAGCCCGAGGACACTATAGACAACCCAAAAGTTGACGTGGTATTTATCCTCACTTCTGATGACAGCCATGAGATTCAGGTTATCCGAAGTCTCCAGGCTGGGAAGCACGTCTTCATCGAGAAGCCTGTCAGCCTATCGCTCCCCTCGACCCAACGGATCATAGACGCACAGAAGGGGGCAAAGAATGGGGCTCGGGTCTTTGTTGGATACATGCGACGCTACGCACCGAGCTATTTGCAGGCATTCAAACGGGAAGTAGCCTCCATCCCAAAGATCCTTTACGCACGTGTGCGCGACTTCAGCGGGCCCAACGCGCAGTTTGTCAACCAGAGTGGAACGTTCCAGGTCAAAGGCAAAGACTTTCTTGCCGATAGTATCGAAGAGCGAAACGCCAGGCTTGAAGTCCTTTTCCAAGAGGCATTTCCAGGCCAGGAGATCACAAATGAGAAGAGAAAGGCGTGCAGATTTCTTGGGAGTCTCGGCTCGCACGATCTGTCTCTGATGCGGGAGACGCTAGGACTCCCAGAGAAGGTTTTGGGGTTTACGGCCAATGATCCCTTTTACAGTGCCATAATGTGGTTCCGTAACCAGGACGGATCACCCTACTCGGTCACTTATGAGAGCGGCATCGACGAGGTTCCCGTCTTTGACGCTCACTTGAGCGTATATGGGGTCCGAAAGCGGGTTACCATCAAGGTTCGTCTAAGAACGCCACTCAAGCTACTTGATACATTGCTTTTGGAAGCAGAGGGCTAACTATAGTCTCTTATTTAGTATGACAGTCCCTACGTCAAGGCTCTACCCATCCTGGTCGAAGTCGAAGAGCTCAACGAGCAGGGAGAGATCCAAATGAGATCAGTGCTGTCTTCTTACGAGGACACGTACACGGCCGAACTTCAAGAGCTATACGAGTGTCTCGTGAACGGAAGAGAGATTAAGACGACAGTAGAGGATGCGATGCAGGACCTTCAGATTTACGACATGATGTATAAGGCCTGGCAGGTTTAGGGCAACGGTGGAGGGAAGATATGAGTATTTAGCCCGTGGAGGGAAATTCGGAGGCGCTGTTGGGGGGAGAGTCCGGTGGCATCGAATCGGCTACCGAAGCCGACCAAGAGGGTATTGAATTCGAGTTCTTGTATCCTGATAATGTCGACGAGAGTGATGATGAAGTTGCTTAGCATCAACATGAGAGCGAGGACGAGGAAGAGAATTGATAGACGGGTGGCCGCGGATAGAGCATCTATGGAAACGGTTGCTGTTGAATGGAGCTTGGGCAACACTGACATTCATTCGTTTTGCTGTACTCTTACCATCATTCGCATTACCCAGCCTTTCAAATCACGTTTGAGATCTTCTGGCTCAGTTAACCCATCGAGGGCCGGGCTTCAACTATAACAAAGAACACATTTTAAACACATTTGCATTTCAGGACCTTGATGAAAATTTATGCTAATTGCGCTATGTCAACCTCCGTGTCAAGCTTTCCTAAACTGTCTCGTCGCCTTGATCAGTGAACCCTCAAGAATATAGGGTTCGATGATCACCACTGGCCCTGCTTATCGTGCAGAGTCCCGTCTAAAATGCATGGTATTTCATCATCACGCTAGTCTTCTGTTTATACTTTACGCTCTCTTAACTATTATTATTCTAGTTTGCCCTTTGATCCTTGATCACTCTATTATAGAGCTGCCCTAATAGCTCATGTATATTGTCATTTGTCTCCCATTGGCTTCTTAAGACCTCGACGTGCCCCAACTCGACGTTTCTGCATGTTGCATTCTGAGCAAGAAACTCGAGCGCGACAGGTCCCATCTCAGAAGTAGCTAGCTCGCATGTTTTACTCAACGCCGACCATTCGCCATCCAGGGAATCAATACGTGCGCCTCTTTCGAGCAACAGGCACAAGCATTCCCTGTAAGGGTCTAGACCTATAGTAATGGGATCCCATTTCTGCAAGGCGTTAGGATCAGGCTTACCAAACAGCTCAAAGAAGACCCGGAGGAGACTTTCGCATCGTGTTTCATAGTTTTCAAAAAAAGCAGACTTGATATCAGCCCCCGCGTCAAGCAATATCCTGACGCATTCCGCATCTCTCAACTCCATCAACACCCAGAAGAGAGGTTTCGAGAATGGGGCTGCTCCATGTCCCAATCGCCGGTTGGGATCAACGCCATTTGAAAGTATAAGAGACACCAGTCTTTGTCGGTCTTCTCTAAACTCTCTGGCTTTGGGCTCTTGGTCTGCTTCGTCGATGGCATCTGAAACTTTAGGGTTGCAGCAGATTTCGCTGAATAAACCTATCCCGCGGTCACCCCAGTCGCTAATAGTTGGATCAGCGCCGCGCTCAAGCAACTCAATAGCAGCTTTGAGATGTCTCGCTTCGACCAAGTTTGCGAGCGCTGTGCTGCCAGTTACCCCCATGACATCAAGTGGGATCCCGCGATCGGCAAGCTTGCTCGCAATCTCACGAGCCGTCGTGGAGTCAGCACAGTTGACGACATAGGAAAGAGCGGTGTAGCCTTCTGGGTCTTGATGATTGGGATCGAAATTGTCATTTTGGAGCAGGGCGTCCAAGATTGAATGGGACGCGTGCTGTATGGCACAGCGAAGTCCTGGAACGCCCTTCAATGAGAAGTACGCGCCGTGTTGGAGGAGAATAGAAACCATGTCTTCTTCGGCATGGCATATGGCGAAATGTAGAGGATACCATTTGGGGTCGTGTCTAACTCCTTTGCAGTCGCACAGGGCATATGACGGCACGTCCAGACGTGCCCCATTGTCGAGAAGAAATAGAGTGAGGTCCTTGAAGTTGTTCTGAACGGCAATGTGCAATGGTCCACCATATGGCTTCGCTCCTGGCTGCCTTTCATATAGAGTTCGAATATGCTCAACTGTGTAGGCGTCTATGGCCTTCATGGACGCGCCATGGGCAAAGGCCAACTTCATGGTGCTCAATGAGTCATGCTTAGCAGCCCATATGGCACAGGACTTAGAGGGATCCTTCTTGAAAGCATTGTGTTGATAGAGAAGCGGGTTGAAGATGTCATGGAAGTGGCGGTTGAGCTGTGCAAGGGCTGCAAGCTGTCGTTGGTCGCAAAACGGTTCAAGACTGTCGAGGAGCTCTATCGGCAAGCAGCCAAGGGTCATATTGGGCTAGGAGAATAACTAGGTTTCGGAATGATCAAGGAAAGAAGAATAGAGAAGTCGAAAGTGGTTTAACAAGGGATATGTCCTTGTGGTGATGGTGGTGGTTGTCACGTAGGTAGGTAAGCTGACGAGGGATATGGAGAAAGAAAGTAGCTGCCTAGCTCTGATGTGATGGAGAAGAGAGGGCTAGTGGGGCAACCCATGCTCAAACACAGAGCAGATATTTTAAATGTCCGTCTGGTCCGTGTATCTGGCGTGGTTCGTATGGTTACATTCTGGCTCTCATTAATCGAAGTTACTTCGGACCCAAATGGTTGGCAGAATGCACAGCACAAATGGGGAGACATTGGTCCCCCTGATGATGTGTTTCTTCTCTCAGCTATCCTCCCACGCCATTCTTCGTCAAGTTAGCGGCCAGACAGGTAGGCCAAAAGTAGAAATCTCTTAACGGCACCACTTCTGCCAGAGACAGCCCATCCTAATCGCGTAACAGTGCGGGCAACCTCCGTTTCCCCGACAATGACGAATGGTTCCGCAGAACTGATAACATCGGGAAGCGCGTTTCTCAAACAGGTTCGGAGCCTCAGATCTAACAACATACTCGTCTCGCTTGCAATGGTCACGAGCCTCTACCCCTGAGTGCTCTGGCTCTCCCAGGACCTGGTTGGCATGTTTTTTCTCCTGGTGGAAATATTTGTCGGCATTCGGGCTTGGCTTGAAGTGGACGGATCGGGTGAGATGGTTGGATGGGTGCTCGTAGACGTCGATCTTGACTTGGTGATTTTCTAGGTACATGTCGAGAAACTGGGTGTGGGAGAGGCCACCCATGAACTCGTCGTAGTGCTCGAGATCATCGGCGTGGATTGCGTCTCGGGGTGAGAGAGCCATGATGCCAACAGCGAAGAGTATGGCAATATTCAAGAAGATGGAAAAGGGAGACATGGGAACGGTTGAGAGGTCTTGATGTAGTGTGAATGGAGTTGAGTGTGGTTGACCTTCTTTGCTGAGCGTTCAGACTCAAACTTTATAAGCTGTGACATTGCATCCTCAGACCTGTGAATGCCGTATAATATGACATTTGATATGGATCCTGAAAAACTTCACATGCAATACGGGGTGGCTGTCTTGACGTATGATTGCCAATGCAACTTTGAGACAGAACGCAGGTCTGGATCGTTGCGGGGACTTCGGGACATTGATCATCTACGGGCGCTTCAGACCGAATTATGCCTTGGTCGGCAAACCGGCAGTCGATATGGATGTGGGCTGATTGTAGCCGGCCAGAGGTCATGGATCTTGGGTTGTTGGTCCTGCTGCATATAATTGACAAAAGTGCGCAAACAGAGTGCCGAGTTCCGTTCTTAACAGGGCCCTGGAACTCAAATTGAGCATGTTTCCAGACCCAACAACACCCTTTACGTAAATCAATAGTTTCACGTCGTTATTGTAGAGCTGGCTTCTTATACGATGCCCGCAGATGCTTCACAGCGGGCTTCTGACGGTCAGACCAACCAACCAGGACTGGATTCATATGGAAATGAATAACTATTTTTTTTTCTTGCGTTAAAGCCCAGCCCTTGATAGGATAACTGAACCAGAAGGCCGTCCAAAACGGGAGCGCAAATCTCCAGATTGGGTCCTTGTGACCCTTCCATTTCGTTGTTTATAGTCAAAACCTTCTCATAAATCCTAGGGCACTTGGCTATATGTGAAGCTATTCGCACCGTTATGTCTTCTAAGGCGCTTGTGTAAGAAAGTGACTTATACGGGGCGAATTCTAGGTCTAATATACTCGTCATCTCGTTATTGACAAGATTGCCTACTATACCACCTTGGTAATCCCCTTGAGTTGATATGCCTTTGTCGTGCGGCCTATTAGCGCCAAGTGTACCTATGAGGCTGGAGGGCAAACGTGGCACTCCCGTTCAAATCAGGCTGCGTGCTCAGTGACCCAATGTGCAAATGATGCAGGTTGGCCGATGCCTGATTACTTACCCCTCTTCTGGAAGGGCAAGGTGAGACGGGTAGAAATTCCCTCAACATCAAGTGTTGTGTGTGTTATTGTGTGTCCTCGATCGTCCGTCGAGACCTCTCCTGATGGCTACGAGAAAAAAATTATCCAGCTCAACTCTCTATGCTATCGCATGGGTCGCTGCCTTATTTATCGAGCGGGCTGCGGCCACTGCTTTTCTCACCGAACGCCACGACGAACCCGATTGCTTCAACCAGCACGCCACCGGTGCCAACGCCTACGACTAGGGAGAGATCGGACAGCATAACCTTGTGATTGCTTCACTTCCCGCAGGAGTCTACGGCACAACATCTGCCGCAATCACAGCATCCCACCTATTATCTTCACTGCCGCATATTATGATTGGTCTGCTTGTGGGCATCGGAGGAGGCATCCCCCGTCCTGGTCGAGACATACGGCTTGGAGATATCGTTGTTAGCCAGCCAGATGGAAGCAACGGCGGAGTGGTGCAGTACGATCTAGGTAAGGCAAAAGCTGACCAGACCTGGGAGCGAAAGGGCGCTCTCAACATGCCTCCTGCAGTGCTTCTCAGCGCGCTTGGGAAATTACAGGCCAACCATGAGATGAAGGATTCAAACATCACAAGTCTTCTGAAAAATACGCTCGGCAAATATCCCCGAATGACCAAGAATCACGGTCATCAGGGCGAGGAGAATGATCGGCTTTTCTCACCTCAGTATGATCATACTGGGGACAGTACTTGCGATGCATGCGATTCGTCTCGAGAGGTGAAAAGACCGGACAGGGAAGCAACTAACCCACAGATCCACTATGGCACCGTGGCATCTGGAAATACCCTGGTCAAACAAGCTGGTGTTCGAAACAGCATCTTACAACTTGTTGGAGAAGAGTTCTTATGTGTCGAGATGGAGGCGGCAGGCTTGATGAATAGCTTCCCCTGCCTGGTCATTAGGCGCATCTGCGACTATGCGGACTCGCATAAGAATGACCGCTGGCAACGATATGCCTCTGCTACGGCATCGGCCTTTGCGGTTGAGCTGCTCGGGTGTGTACCAGCGAGACAGCTTCAGGACACCTCAAGTGCTCTCGAGCCGATGAAATCAAGTTTGTGCCCATGTTAATTGTAGGACGGACTGTTCGGGACACGATACTAATGACCCCATAGTTGCCAAGGTTGATCACAAGATGACAAATTTGAGGTGAGATATACACCTCTTCTCCGCCGCTGAGCCTCATGGTGGTTCTCAAGAAGGCATTAGATGTTATGGCATAGCACAGCTATCTCTTCTCCATTTTCAAACCAAGTCCAATGACCGACTGGCTGATGCTTATAGGGAGTCAATCGACTCTTCCTACTCAAAAATTGTCCTCGACCGAGTTCCGACTCTCTTAGGGGCCGCCCACGATTCTTCCGATAGTTGGCTACAAGCCACCTGTCTAGAAAGCACCCGAGTCAATGTCCTGCACGAGATTCACGAGTGGGCCGAAGATCCCGACTCCCCAAAGATGTTCTGGCTCAACGGCATGGCTGGTACGGGGAAATCGACAATAGCCCGAACCGTTGTTCAACGCTTAGCCGAAGCGGGCACCCTTGGAGGAAGCTTCTTTTTCAAGAAAGGAGAAACTGATCGTGGCAGTCCTTCAAAGCTGTTCACAACCTTGGCTGCGAGTCTTTCAAGGTGGCAGCCGCCTGTGTCTAGGCATATTGAACATGCCATCAACCGGAACCCTCAAATCTTTGACCAAATGCCCCATCAACAGTTTTCGAAGCTCATTCTAGAGCCTCTATACGACGCGATACTACGTACTCCAAAGCCTATCGTCATCGTCATCGACGCTCTGGACGAGTGCCAGCACCACTCCGTCACAAGCATCATCACCGACATTTTCCCTCGAGCTCGTAGCCTACCGCACCCTGGGTTAAAATTCTTCTTGACAAGTAGGCCAGAACTTCCGATACTAGCCGGATTCCCAAGCCTGGGGCGCAAAAGTAGCTATCAAGATATGATCCTGCACAATGTATCTTGCGATGTCATCAAGAAAGACCTTGAGACCTATCTCAGCACAACGGTTGAAAGGATTCGAGATCGCTACAACGATGGTTTGAGCAGGTTTCCTCAAAACTGGCCCGGGCCAGAAGCAATCAAACGACTTGTCAGCATGGCCATTCCACTCTTCATCGTTGCATCAACTGTTTGCCGTTTCTTGGATGATCGACGTCTTGGGAACCCAAAGCGAGAGATGGACAAGATCCTTGCTGTTCAAGACCGGGCACATGCGTCGATGCTGGATCAGATGTATCTCGCTGTTCTTAACCAACAATTTGGGGACGATCACAGTTACACGCCGCAGCAGAAAAGTCAGATTATTGACGAGTTTCGCTTCATCGTCGGCTCTATCGTCCTGTTATTAACCCCTCTCACAATACCTGCCCTGGCGCGGCTGTTTCATGATAAGAAAGGGGTCGAGGAGTTCCAGGAGACCGTGGAAGACAGGCTGGAGCATTTGCACTCAGTCTTGAGTGTTCCTCCAACTACAGAACGTCCCCATTCTCCAGTGAGGGTTCTTCATTTATCTTTTCGAGATTTTCTCGTGGATCACACACGTCAGGATGTCAATCCATTCTGGGTGGATGAAGCTGAAAGCCACCGAGTTCTTGCTCACAGATGCTTGAGAACATTGAACGCTAGTCTGCGGGAGAATATTTGTCAACTAAAGCATCCTGGAGTCCTCCAAACAAATATTGACCCGGAAACCGTGAATCGCAGCCTCCCTCCGCACGTTCAGTATGCCTGTCTGCATTGGATTGACCACATGGAACAAACGCACGTTGATTCCGCTACCGGAGATTACATCATCGACTTTTTAGAGATACATCTCCTTCACTGGCTAGAGGCCCTGAGCCTCATTGGCAAAGTCTTTGAGAGTGTCGAGATGATGGAGAGACTAAGCCGCGTGACCCAGGTATGTTCACACCACCGCGGTTGGATTTGTCGCTAATATTTGTCAGAATACTGGATGCTCCCGGCTGTCCAAGTTTCTGGACGATTCAATCAGATTCACTGGCGCACATGCCAGAGATGTTGCACTCGCTCCATTACAAGTGTACTCGTCAGCGCTTATCTTTGTGCCATGGAACAGCGTAGTACGCACCACTTTCCACGCCCAAACCCCCAACTGGATCTCTGTTCAGCCTGGGGTAAAAGACGAGTGGAGTCATTGCCTTCAGCGGCTGAAGAGCTCGGGCAGAGTCTCGCAGATTGCACTATCACAAGATTCCAAACTTCTAGCAGCTACAATATGGGATAGCCACGTGTCGATTTGGGACGTCAAGACCGGCGCAGAGTTACTGCCCCTAACAAGGGGAGGCATGCTTGTGTTTGGGGTCACCTTCTCGGCTGATTCATCCTTGGCTTGCATCAGGGCACAAAAACACATACTGGTCTTCAAAGTTCTCACAGGGGAATGCATTCAACGGCTCCATCACGATCAGAATCAAATTTGCTGCACGTGCGTATTAACTCCTGATCTAATAGCATCTGGGTCAATGGCAGGGGAGATCAGAATTTGGAAACTTGGGACTAGTCGCCTTGTTGCAAAGTTAGAAGCAGATCAAAATACCGTCACAACTCTAGCTACCTCGGCAGATCAAAGACTACTAGCGGCCGGAACGGACGATGGAAGGATAATGATTTGGCAGACAGGCAGCTGGACGCATTTGCTAACGCTATGGGCATCGGGGTGTGGAATTCGCCAATTAACGTTCTCCAGCGATTCAGCGTTGATCGCCTCTGTCAGCGGCCCCGTCCTCATCACCGCGGGCCCCCTTTACATTACCCATGGCGAGACAAGAACAGTCACCATTTTTGAAGTCGAATCAGGTCAGAAACTTCAGGAGCTATCCATCCACAACTCTTCACCGGACCTCATGTTTCGTTCTGAGTCAGTTATGGCAGTCTCAAGGCCCAACAGTCTAGCAATATCGATTTGGGAGACCAAAACGGGCGAACTGTTGCATGAGTTGCGAGATAAAAGGAATCCGGAGAGACTCTTTACGAAACTATCCAGTGACTCAACACTCGCCATTTCGGTCTTGGGAGTGGAATGATAGAGATCTTTGGCGTAGATTCTGGGAAATGCCTACAGCGTCTCGACGGCATTGGAGATACAGTAGAGGCCGTGGAAATGTCGGCTGACAACACTTTGATCGCGTTCGGGACGAAGTCGGGCAACATCGACGTTTGGCAAGTCCGCCTTGACAAGGACAAGTGTCTAGGGACATCAGAAGGCGACCCAGGATCCATAAAGGCTGTTTCTCCCGATTTAAGCCTGACTGCATCATATCATGCCGCAACATTCACCTTGACGGTCCGGGAAACAGCAGCTGGAAGATGCCTGCATCGGTTCAACAGCGGACGCTCGCCCAACTCTGTTGTATTCTCGCCAAACTCAAAAAGAGTGCTCTCGATGGGGGATCAGGTGCTGACATGGGACATTGAAACCGGCGCGGAATTACTGGCACTTGAGAATCCATCTCAAGAGACCTTCTATCGGGCAGCATTCTCGCCAACATCGGAACTGATTGCAATGGCCCACCCAAAAGGCATACAGGTATGGCACATTTCTACGGGCAAATGCATCCAGACGATTGAGAATTGCTTTCAAAGAGATAGCACATGTTTGGCTTTCTCTTCTGACTCGGCATGCATAGTGGCTGCGAATGATGAAGGTGTTCAGGCATGGGCTGTCATGACTCAACAATCTTTGTTTACACTACGTATTGGAGGATGGCGCAATGTGTCAATAGCCCTTTCGACCGACAAAAAGCTGATAGCGCTTGCGTCAGATGGCCAGATGGTGAGGGTCTGGCAGGTTAGTACGGGTGACTGTTTGGGGGCGTTCCAAGTCGGCAGTAATAGCTATCGTTTGTCTTGTGAAGCCGACGATACGCAAATTCTCACCAGTGACGGTCTGATTGGGTTCAACGCGGCCTGCTTACGCGCGCATCAAGTGGAAGATCCGCCCCAAGATGGGGAAATCCGAATTGGGATCGGGACGATCATTGAAAGGCAATGGGTCACCTGGCACGGTAGCCGCTTACTTCTCATTCCTCTTGAGTATAAGAATGTCCCTGCCACCGTACATGGGTCATCGGTTCGTCTTTGCTCCCGATCCGGACGTCCTATAGTCATCACTTTCAATCTTCACAACCTTAATCACATGTATCTTGATTGTGTATAGGGGGATCGGAATAGAAAATTGACATGGTTTAGTTGCAGCGACACAGTAGAGTTACAACGTTTAACGATCTTAGTTCCGTTTTTTTTTTTGGTAGATTCGTCTAACCTGGTGAGTTTTGTTGATATTTGGCCGGACAGGGTTGGCCTACAAGTCACGTCGAAACGATAACAGACTTGAAAAAAAGATATGGCTAGTTTCGTAAGCTTAGGCATTACATTGGCATCATTATGAGCTGACAATCTACATTAAAAACTCTCAAGACATATGTAGACCAATAAAAGTCTCTTCGTGCCCTTAGGAACATGATGTTCACGGGAGGCAACAATCCTTTCAATCATCGTTTGCATGAATATGGAGCAATATTTGGGCAATGCTCTCTCATGTATAATACTCGAAATAATCTGTAACCCTACAGATCCAGAAAAGCGAGAAGTGAGGTATGGTCTGCTGTCCATGGCATGGACCAGTGAGGCCAAGGACATGGCGATACGTGTAAGATCACTGTGTTAGCATTGGGATATGGTGTCATGATGTGTTGATAATGTAAACATAGGGCTATCCTCATAGCACTCGGAGTATTTGACTCGCAACATGTCCTCTCCCCTCAGGGGTCTCTGGGAGTGGAAATGGAGCATTGAGGCCAAATGAGATTCGGCTTCAAGTTCCAGATGGTGGGATGTTCCCCAAGGCAGAATGACTCCCTGGGAGTGAGTTTGAGAGAGTGTGACCTTTCCCTATTTTTTCAATGGCATAGCGCTGCGGATGTTGTGAACCGTCTTAAACTGGGCTGGCTTGTGTAAAGAGAAAGGAGTGAGTGGTGGAGAGAATACCCAAGGTGTCGTGACGACGTTGACTATAGGGATTCTGAGCGGTTTAGCAGCCACCCAGCTCAACTTCACTTGTCTGGTCACGCCAACATCTTGTATACGCGAGCAAATTCGTCTTCTTCCTGATAGACTCGTAGATTCGTTGTCATGTCAAGGGGCGTCTCTCAAGCCGCGTCAGTTCCGACACTATCAAGGGTACCACTGGTAATCCTCATATTTATTTGCTCTTGATGTACAACAAGGCCTGCAAGCTAGCTATCCATCGTACACAATAATGCAACACAACTCGCCTCTTATCCTCCCGGGTTAGCTGCGAGAGGAAGGAAAGCCGAAGCCAAAGGTAGGGAAAATCGCCCAGCGATAAAGAACCCCCCTTCTTTGCAGCTGAGGAACAACCCCCCACCCTCATGGCTTATGGGCTGATAATTTCTAGACTCCAACGCGCCCGGCCAGTTGCCTATATGCGGGTATAAGCGCCGCGGGCCCCGTTCGAACCCCCTTCTTTAGCCACTAGGTGACTGGCCGCGGCTTCACCAACTGGAAGTGTGAACGAAAAGAGCCAACTTCAGTACATCTGTCCACGAGCTGGATACTAAGTCTCCAGGTTTCGATTGATCAAGCGACAGGAAAGTCTCAAGACCAACAAGCAATCAGGGTAGTTCAATGGATCTCCTCAGGCGATTTAAAGAGCCCAGGTCGACCAACATTGGTGCTATTTGATGATCAAGACGGGACAGTTCCGCTCCCAAGGTATACATGGCGCCATAAAACGGAACAGGGGCGGGCAGCATAGTTAACTCTAAATCCAAGCTTAAAGAAGATTGGGACGCGACCCAGCACGCTAGTTACTCGGTTAAGGGATAGGGGACAAACCAGTGTTTTTTGCCACGTTAGAGATAGTCATTAGAGAGGGTCGTGATTATCTTTCGCGTGATCGTGTTCATGTAAAAGTGAGCGATTTATGCAGGCCAAGACCTTACCATCTTCTTAAATCCACTTAATCGCTGATAAACTTTTGCGTCGTGGAACATGTGGAGCAACAAGATGTTCTAGATCACGAAAGAGGTCCCCGATACCGGTAAGCCGCCGTTATCTGATCTGTGTGGAAAAGTTACTCGTTACACTCCATTTAATATTCGATATAAATACTGTCCCTCTTGGCTCTTACGTGCTGTGCCCGACCTTTACTTCCTCAGAATCCATCGCTTCAGGGCGTCGACGTTTTCACCATGGCTGTCACTGATTATAGCAAGGAAGATCCCATTTCGGCTTCGAAGGAAGTCAGTCTTGCAACACCTCGCGAAGTCCCCGTCGATCCAAACGTATCACCCGACTCAGATTCTGGAGATGTTGATAACCGACCATTCGTTCCGATGAAATGGAAACTCGGCTCGGTCCTGCTTATCTGTCTAATTAGCTTCGGGGCTTCCTGGTCTGCCAGGCTGACCTCGTCGTTAAAGAGCACAGTTAAGAAAGAGCTAGGCATCAACAATACGCAATTTGCATTGCTGGAGGCTAGTGAAGAGCTCATGGTCACTCTCTTAACCATGATCTCTGGCATTGTGACAGATCGCATTGGTGGCGCTGGTATGTTCCCTTATTCAACCTCTTGTTACCCTGGTAAAGAGCACTTATATCTAACGGATCGACCAGGAGCTATGCTCTACGGAAACTTGATCATGACTGCGGGAGCATTCGTTATCGCAGGCGCAGCGACCTGCAGGTCCTATCCACTGATGATCTTTGGCAAAATCGTCGCAGCATTGGGTGACATCGCCACACAAATTGCTTATTACAGAGTGTTTTCAGCATGGTTTGCCCCTGGTGGAGGATTCGGGACCACGATTGGTCTTCAAATTGGGATAGCTAGAATTGGCGGCTTTCTTGGAAGCTCTACGGCCAATGTCATCGCCAAGGTAGCGAGATCTTGTCCCTAGTCCATTTATCATCGCCGCCGTTAACCTCTCTTTAGAATCTCGGGAACTTTGCCTGGGTCTTTTGGATCGGAGCATGCGTCGCCATCTTCACAAACGTGTGCACGCTTATCTTCTTCTTCTTTACCAAGCTTGCTAGCAAGCGCTTTCGGGCACCACCTGATCCGGCCACGGGCGAGCTTCTTGTCGAAAACAACCGAAAGTTTGAGTTCCGCAAAATCCTCGAATTACCTTGGGTGTTTTGGGCTATCATGCTTTTCTCTATGGTGCAGACAAGCTGCTCTAATGTCTACTCTCAGAACGCGACCGAGCTTGCCGAGCATCGCTTCGGAGTTGATGCCGTCGCTGCTGGTTGGTACGCATCGTTGTCTCAGTATGCCGGTAGGCCATGCACATACCCTTGTTATTCTATCAAACCGATGATGCTGATCTTCTTCATAGGCTTCTTCCTTAGTCCTTTTATTGGTGCTGCCATCGATGTATATGGCCATCGTGTGACACAGATGGTAATCTGTGGGACTGGAATGTTGTTGTCAATGGGACTCATCAACTGGGGCACGACAACCACCAGTGCCGCAGCTTCCTACGCATTCTACGCCATCTTCAAGACTTTTGGTCCGGTGACCATCATTGAGGGAATCCGGACCAGTATGTGGCATCAAGATGTCTTTGGCACTGCCTACGCCGCCAAGGTCACAATGAATAATGCGTATGTCATGTCGATGAATTCCTAACAAAATGTAACGGAACTAACTCCTAGACCAGGACCAACATCATCATTCGTATTATTACCGGCGTAATTCAAGACGTTGATAATAATTCGTATGACAGGGTCACAATCGTCTACGTGTTTCTTGCCACCGCCTCTACCGTTGTATCTTTGGCCATGTTGATTGGGTGCTGGTGGGCGACCGACCTCCAAATTTTGCAATTCACACGCAAGCAAAGAATCCGGTTCGGAGATATGATAAACGAGAGAAAGGTGCAATTCCATGGATCCGCTGGTGACAAGGGTAGAGCGATCAGCAAGGCTTGTTTCCTGATGTTGTTGGTATATGTGCTGGGCAGCTGGGCAGCCTGGATCTGGGGTGCTGTTACGGGTAATAACTAAGCAAAAGTTATTATAAGTATAGGTTATCTCTGTGTAGCATCCCGTGGATCACTACAGTGATGGGAGTCAATCCGCTGGGGTCCCCTAGAGCCTTAGAGGAGCAGGGAGGAGCTTGCCCTACCTTGACTGTTAGCAAAATCACAGAGGTTATCATATTCCCTTGCCATCGTATTCGACTTTCAACCCGAACTAGACTGTAGAATACCTAAGCCAGTATAAGTTAAAGAAATCACGTCAAAGTCCCAGGTCTGTTTCGGCCCTTGAGGCTGACCAATCCACAGGCCTCCCACCACAGCTAAGCCAACCAAGACAGGCAGCCGAGCAGGCACCTGAGTGAGGTAGGCTATGCAAATCCCTCATTTCCCTCAGACCTCATTTCAATCTTATCCCTCACCCTAGCTAAATGTGTTCATCCTGTCTGTGCATTAATGCCCGTTTAATCCCACTTCCATCCCTAAGATGGATCGATCCTCTTTCATCTACAAGCCGCTTAACCGGGTCAAATCTGAGATCCGAGTCATTCGGATCCCACCCAAGGATGATGATAGCCTCCGGCTCAGCACGGTCTGCCTAGACGACAATCCCACATTTGCCGCCCTGTCATGTGTGGGGCGATCCCAACATCAAAGAGGCCATTTCTTTAGACAATCAACAATTCCTAGTGACTAAGAACCTCGCCGCAGCTTTGAAACATATTCGTGGCAACTGGACATCGGAGCATTCCTCCCATCGGGTTCAAAGCCTATGGGTTGACGCAGTGTGTATCAACCAACAAGACCCCGATGAACGGACGCAGCAAGTCCAGCTCATGAGCCGCATCTACAGAAGCGCAGCTACTGTCCTCGCGTGGCTCGGCCCCGGTGATCATTCGCTCGCTTACTCTACAATCAACCTGCTTGCCAGAGAGATGTATGATGATACGGCGCGAAGGCTCAACGAAGAAAAGCTTTCTCGGCTGGATTGGTTGCAAGAACATCCCTCTCTTTGTTCCGACGACGGCCCTAGGCAATCGGGATCAGGTTTCCAAAACCTTGCTTGGTCCGCTGTGGCTACCTTTGTGAGAGATCCTTACTGGACTCGCGTGTGGATCTTTCAGGAGGTTATACTAGCCCGTGAACTGCTCTTCATTAGCAACGGTTTGGCATTTGTTACGTGGCCAATGTTGCCTATCTTTCAAAGGGGTTTTGGCCTGATACGGAAAAATATTCGCAAATTATCCTTACCAAGACCAAACTACTTGTCTCCAAGCGTGTGGCTGGCATTGGCGACTGAGTTGGCGAGCGTCAGTAACATAGAACAGCCATGCTTCGCAAGAGGGATTTTCAGAAATAGGTCGAACGTACCTCAAAATCGGAACTATAGCTTGATCATGTCAAGTTTTGCAAGTCGCAAGGCTGCAGACCCCAGGGATTACATCTATGGGCTTCTCGCCATTACTGAAATTCCAATTGTCCCAGACTACAACAAGACGGTCTCGGACGTCTACGTCGAGTATACGGCCATCTGGGTCGAGACTTGCCGTGATATGAGGGACATCATGATGGAGTGGCCTAAGGGAATAGTCGGCGAAGCCTGGCAGAGAATGGAATTGCATCTGATCAGACTAATAACGAACTGGAGGCTCATTGCCACGACTAGCGGTTATTTGGGCCTTGCACCACGTGGAACTGCAGTCGGCGATCGGCTTTGCGTGCTGAAAGGCTCTGATGTCCCTGTCCTTCTACGGAGGACGAATCTGGGCTCGTATACTGTCGTGGGGACTACCTTTATGGAGGGGCTGATGGATGGAGAGGCGGCAGAGCTTGAGCAAGCTAGAAAGGGCATGGATCAGTGGTTTCAGATACAATAGTTAGACTAAAGTCACTAACTACTCTGGCTCAGCAGGTATAAAGGGGACTAGCATGTTTCGGATACCATTTAATCTAATACTATTCCAAATCTCCCCGCAGCCTTGCCAGAATTCATCAAATCAATCACTCTGTGAATGTCGTTGATGTCTTTAAAAGTCGTCATGTGTGCTTGGATGCCATGTTCATGACTGAAGTTGATAGCTTCCGGCATGTTCTTAGGAATGCCACTGCTACGGCCGGCAATTCGGTATTTGCCAAGGAGGATGTCGAGAGCGCTGATGGACAATGGCTTTTGAGGGATCCCAGCAACCATCAAAAGCCCGTTGATTCTACAAGACCGGTTAGTCTAGAATGAGATGAAATCGATCGAGTTTGCCTTACCGCAATGTTTTTGGGGCACTTTCGTATGCCACATTGGAAGCGCTGAATACAGCAGCAGCATGGCAGCCACCACCCGTGATCTTCTTGATCTTCGTTTCGTAGTCTCGTTCTTCAAGTGTGTTGATGACATAGTCGGCGCCCAGGCTTTTCGCATCGTCAAGCTGAGATTTGGAAATGTCGATGCCAACAACCCTGAGCTTCAGTGCCTTGGCATATTGCACAGCTTCGACTACGTTAGCGTGTTAAAGGTCTTTATAGCATCTTGGGGACGCACCTAGATGTCCAAGGCCACCGCAGCCTATAATGGCGATCCACTGTCCCTCACGAAGGTCACATCCCCGGACTGCATGATAAGCTGACAAGACGTTAGTAAGCCCTTTGATCTTGATGGCATGAGTGAGGGATGGATGCTAACCAGTAACCCCAGCGCAAAAGAGCGGCGCAGATGTGTCCGGGTTCATACCCTTGGGTAGGACCATGGCATTCCGATAATCAGAAACGGAATACTCGGCAAAGTGACCAGGGCACGAAAAGCCGTGCATTCTTCCCGTTCCCTCTTCACAAAACAGGTTGTGGACTTGGCATCCCTCGCAATCATCTGATGGTGTCAGCATCGAACTGCTTTCAAGACCTTGTCCACATACAACAGGCGTAACTGCAACCGAGGCAGCCAACAAGATCACCAACCTTGAAACCCTTGACGTCTTTTCCAACCCCGACCACATAACCTGTATTCTCGTGTCCGATCGTGATTTTATCAGTGGGGGGCTCCTCAGCCGTATGGCCCCAGAAAAGCATCTGGTGTGGAGTGTCAGTCCACCGGAGCAGTCTGCAGGTCAAGGTAGCGTACCAGGTCTGAATGACATAGAGAAGCACTCCTTGTTTTGATAAGGATCTCATTGTCCTTGCAACCAGGGATATCGATGCGGTTAACTTCAACCTTGTTGCTCAACTGTAAACATTGTCAGTCGTTGTTCTAGGTCTGGGGGAGGGGTCATGGGTCTTGCCTTGTTGTATTGCGCGGCAAGCATGGTGTTTGTCTCCTTGGAACCCATGATGATCGGCTCGAACGTGGTTCGATACTGTAGACACGTTGTATTGGAGAATCGTGATATACGGCTTCAGGGATAAGAGTCTTCGTTTGATGACTCGCTGGAAAACAGCATAGACCTAGCAGGATCCTACGGTGAACATTCAACATTAAAAAGCATTGGAATCAATGCAGAAGAGCACCTGGATAATGACTCAGTTCATAGGCAGCGGTCCTTTCATTAGCCGCCTGCCTGATTAGGTCGTCTGGAGAGCATTGACTACCTGGCTAGCACTATGTTGGAGATCAATACAGCCCTATGAGTATGTCGTGATTGGCTATTGACTTCCACGGAATTAGTTTCCGACTCCTAGACGTCAAGGTCGAAAGACCTTCATGAGTCAGTCAAGAGCGGCGTTAGTGACCCCACGGGTTATCCCCATCCTTGCAAAGCGCACCAAGTTGACATGAGTCAGTAGCTCTGGCGCCAGCTAATGGGACGTGGCGACCCAAATCCGGCATGATCTGAGTGACGTGGCGCTGAATGGTGGACCTGGGGTACATGCTACAACCTGGGGATCCGGGGGATTCTGGGGTTCGAGACCAAACGTGGGGAAACGGTTGATTCGACTATGATATCTGTATTATAAAGCCATCGAGCCGACGTTCACAGATGCAGTTTCTTCCGAGCCAATAATATCATACCTACGCTGACTGATCCGTTTGACTGTCACATCAACTGCCAAACACGCTCAGCATTCCTCTCACCTCGCGTCCCCATCACTGACGGCGCATCAACATGTTTACCAAACTGCGTGGGAGGTATCTCCAAGCTGCAATCACGTTCAGTGCTGGAAGCGCCTACCTGCTTTTTGGTTACGACCAGGTAAGTATCTCTTGATCCCTCTGTCATGTTCAAGCGGCCAACAAGGAGTCATAGGGCGTGTTGGGTGGTCTTGTTACCCAGCCCAGCTTCCTCGATGCCATCGGTAATCCAAGTCCCAGCTTCTTGGGCTTAATTGTCGCGTTGTACAACATTGGCTGTTTGGCGGGATGTATTGTAGCCTCCTTGATTGGAAACAAATGGGGTCGACGCAAGATCATCATTTGGGGGTGCATCATCATGATCGTTGGAGGCGTTATCCAATCTGCTGCTTTTGGCGCGGCGCAACTCATTGTAGGCAGACTCATCTCTGGAGTTGGTAACGGTGAGTCTTTACTCTGTCCGCTCTTGGTCTTTGCTAAACATTGTATCCCTAGGCATGAATACAAGTATTGTGCCAGTCTATGTCTCGGAGTGTTCACATGCAAAGCACAGAGGACGTGCTGTTGCGGTGCAGCTCTCGATTGTGATTGTAAGAGACCTCCTCCGTCTTGATACAATCGAAGCTGACTCTTTTTTAGTTTGGTACAGTCGTGGCCTACTGGCTTGACTATGGGACCATCAAGCATCTCACAGGAGAGGTAGTGTACTTGAGCTGTCTATTGAGCCATTAGCTGATACAAAGCAGGTCGTCTGGAGATTCCCGATTGCCTTTCAGAACGTCTTTGCCATAGTGACGGTCGTTACGCTCCCCTTCCTTCCAGAGACCCCAAGGTAAGGCATCAGAATGCTCCTCTGTAAACACCTCTAACTGATACCTTGATTGAAGATGGCTCTACTCTCACGAATATCGGACCGAAGCGATTGAAGTCCTCTCTCGATTGTATGACTGTCAGGAAGATGACCCAATCATCCAGTCAGTCCGACAAGAGATCGAGACGGCCTTAAACCTCGAACATCAAACCGAAAAGTTCTCCCTCAAGAACCTCATCCACGACAAGACCCCGGTCAAGAATACCCGTCGACTTGTTCTCTGCTTCATGATCCAGCTTTGGCAGCAGTTCACAGGAATCAACGTCATCGCCTTCTACGTTACAATCGTTCTCGAGACCAACGTTGGCTTGGCCAAGGATACGAGCAGTCTCGTCGCTGGCTGCATCCAGATTGCTTTCTGGCTAAGCACGTTCCCTCCCATGTATCTGCTCGATAGAGTTGGCCGTCGACCAATGCTCATGCTGGGATCTGTCTCGCTCTTGACTGCTATGGCTGTCTTCACTGCGGGCATAGCGGTCAACACATCATCGACGTCAGCCATGGCTCTAGCGTTTCTCTTCATCTACGAGATATCGTTCGGCATGTCCTGGAACAGCATTCCTTGGCTCTACGCGCCAGAAATTACTCCTCTTGAACTGCGTCATGTGGGCTCATCCGTCGCCGCATTTTCTGAATGGCTCTGGACATTTGTAAGTATCTCATCGTTCCGCAGTCTCTAATGCCAATGCTCATCTCTTAAAGGTCATTGCTCTTATCACGCCATATGCCATCGACACAGCAGGTTGGAAGTTTTACATCTTGTTCTGCGTCATGATTCTTCTCAACATTCCTTTCACTTATTTCTTCCTCCCAGAGGTAAGCTTGTTAACTCCAACTCCTTTCATGAAGGTCTGTCTAACGAATTCTAGACGAGTGGAAAAACACTTGAAGAGCTTGATTACGTTTTCTCTGGAGATGCATTCAACGCTCATGAGATCAAGGGCGAGAACGAGGAGGCCAGGGGATCGTGCGTCCAGGTCGAGAAGTCGGTTTAGGGGGGGCAAGTCTGTAGATACGTGGTCGTTTCAAGTAAAAGCGGTAACGTTCAGGCTGAGCAGCTGCATCAGGAGGGATACAAGCTTCGTTTTTCATATATCACCCGGGTATAAATGGCGGTTGAGTAGGTATGGAGTAAATGATGATGTGTTGGTTATTCATACTATTCCACAAATCTCATTGCCAATGGCAGACACCAGCTTTGACTCTATCTACTGGGTAATATCAGTAATTGCCCCATTCATCGAAGGGAATCGATCCTGGAATGCTTTGCTAACTGTCCAATTCCTCAGATCCCGTATGTGCCTTTCAAAGATGGAGTGTAATGTGCCCTCCCCATTCAGATCTGACACAGCGTCTAACCCATCAAACTTCCAATTCACACTGACATTTTGGGAATAGTAATCTGAGAACAACTGGAAAGGATATTCGGCTTGGTTCTCAATGAGGATATCGCGAACACCAGGCCTGATGCGTCAGCTTCTGATCCAAAGGGCCCATGAGGTGGCCAAGCTTACCACGGTATGTTGTCAATCCAAGCAGCGTGAGGCACGGCGATTTGTGTCACTGTCGGTCTCAGCCACGAAGGCATATCAGTGTAGTGTTGCTTAGTAGGGTGAATTTGCCACTGAATTGTCAGCTACACGTATTCATTGACGAGACGGAAAATAATACATACCCTCATGGTGTGGCACATCAAATAGAAAAAGGCTAGTTTTTCGGCCAATTGTACAGAAGGGAACGTCGACAACACTCTGGACATTATGCCACTCAAAGGGTGCACCGAATCAACCTGCTCAGGGTTGACCAGGGCACGTGTCGAGGGTCTTTGAGGGCCAACGATCGAGTCTAGGTCCAGGCCATTCGACAGCATTTCCCTTCTCGACTTGAGAAACTCAAGAAGTATGAGGTCCAATGGGCATGTGGATGGCACGTGGGCAGGGAGAATTCCGAATACGGCGTTGGACGGAGCGTAATGACCGACATTGGCTATCGAGCCGCCAAAGCCTGAGTAGTCTTCCGTTGTGTCATGTTGGAGCACGTGAGATGCTTCTGTTCCTGACTGTGATGAGGCGCTGTAGGGAATGTGGGAGTCTGGGGCCTGGTGGCTCCCAGGGGGTGACAGGAAGCCTGCGTTTGCTGCAGGGGAAACATGACAAATGGCATCCTCATTACCCATATCATCCGGAATGTTATAGGGTTGGTCATGTACGGGGCCTGCATGATTCGTGGAAGTCGGTGAGCTTTGGCACTGCACCAGCTGGTCGTCAAAGGGCTCCTCCGTGTGGGATCGTCTGACATGACCTGAATCCTGTTGAAGCTCTCGGCATTCTTGAAGAGCTACAGGAAGCGGGTCGTCTTCGGCCTCTTCCTGACGAGAAGGGGTCCCTGTAGTGGTCTGTTGACCCCGAATCTGACTCTCATCTACCAAACAGGTCAGTTAGCTACGAAATGGCTCTCATAGGTGTCCTGAGCTCACCCCGCGATGTGTCTTGGTCATGTGCGTCTCGGTCATGAGTCTTGTCGGCCTGCCTCAGGGCCTTTGTCACAAGCTCGGAGATGGCTTCCAGGCAGCTTATCAAGGACTGGTTCTCGTCACGCATGGAGTCGATCTGGGCGTCTTTCTGACTGCAGGTTTCACGTAGCTCAGCACATGTCCCCTGGAGCTGAGAGAATTGAAGCTCGAGGTTGGTGATGCATTCCTTGTTCCGCTGGCGAAAGGCGCGCTGTGCCCTACGATCGACGTTGCGTTTGTGCTGGATCTGCTCCTCTGTAAGGTTCGACACGGCCCTAGAGCGCTTCCGGGAAGAGGCTGCTCTGGCCGTGGCCTGAGACGGGGCCCCAGTCATGATTACAGTATGTTGCAGAGGTGCAGATGAGTACTGTACGGATGGATGAATGCGAGGCGAGCCCAGTTGATGGTGCGAGCTCTGCTGCATCAACCAAGATGGAGATGCGGGGGGAGGGAAGGCGGCTAGCTACCGAGGTGACAAATGCAGGATCCCCACGGGGTAATGCGGGGTAGTTTGAAGAGCGAGATGCAATAACCAAGGGTCAAAGGAAGCCGAGATTGCGCTGTGGATCACCGGGATGTCATGTTTGACGGAGGAGAGGGAAGCGAAAGGGGGAGCACGTCAAGAACGAGTCGTCATTAGTCATGTACCATATGAATGAGACACGGCTAGTCCCATCCGCCCTAAAACAGCGCTGACTAAATGGGTCTTGGCGTTTAGCTCCGGCTGATCGAGGCTAGGAACCCTCAACGCCACCACATCACACACGCTCTTCTTCCTGTGGAGAGGCTGCATCAAGGACTCTCGTCTGTTGATAGGCAGACATGCTGAATCTCGAGTCCTCACTTACTCGACTTCCCTCAATACGCCATGTTAATCAGAATGGTCTTGGGCTCAGTGTACGCTCTCAACGCATGCTCTCCGTTCTCCCGACCAAGGCCGCTTTCCTTTGTTCCACCGAACGGGCACGAAAACGAAATGGTGCTAATGCAGTTGATCCCGACAACTCCAGAGTCGATGAGCGAGCTAAGCCGAAGCGCCCGGGTGATGTCTTGGGTGAATACGCCAGCCATGAGTCCATACTTGCTGTCGTTGGCACGTTCAACAATTTCTTCTTCCGTTTCAAACCTGTTGATGACGGCTACCGGTCCAAAGATCTCATCTTTGTAGATGAAGGATGTATCATTGGTGTCGGCGAAGACAGTCGGTTCGATAAAGTAACCCTGTATCGGTTAGGCCATGGTTGGTCAGGTCCATATCAATGCACTCACCTTGTCACCCAACTTTTGCCCTCCGATCAACACTTGTCCATCCTTTTTCTCTATGGCAGATGAGATGATGCCCATGATACGATCGTGCTGGGCCTTGTCCACAACCGGCCCAATCTGCGTCTCGGCCGCTTCCGGGTCACCAATGACTTGTCGTTTCGCCTTGAGGCCTTCAAGGTAGGCTTCAATAAATCTGTCGTAGATCCCTGACTGCACGTACACTCTTGTTGCTGCGAAACAAATCTGACCCGAGTTGCTTACGAGTGCATTGACGGCCCTTAAATCCTTAGCAACGACGACTTGGACAGGAATAACTCTTCTCACCAGTTGACAGCATTTTCGAGATTAGCATCGTTGAATACCACGGCAGGGCTTTTACCTCCAAGCTCCAACGTGACTCTCTTCAGGTTGCTTTTGGCTGCCAAAATTTGCACCGTCTTTCCTGTCTGGATACTGCCCGTGAAACTGACCTTAGCAACACGCATGTGGGATGCGAGAGCAGCGCCTGTCGAGCCATCTCCAGTCAGGACCTGGAAGACGCCAGGAGGGAAGCCAGCCTCGAGTACCAGCTTCCCAAGCTCTGCGGCCATCAAAGGTGTCTTCTCACTGGGTTTCAAGATGAAGACATTTCCGGTGGCGAGTGCAGGGGCGGCCTTGAGTCCGACAGAGGCCAGTGGTCCGTTCCATGGGATAATGCTGCCGAGACATTAGTTGACATCCAAAACAAGAACGGTCGGTGATCAAGTCTTACCCTGCCACAACGCCAAGTGGCTCATTGCGGACGATCTTGTAGAAACCGTCATCAGCAGGAAAACTCTGACCAGCGTGTTTATCGACCCATCCAGCGTAATCTTGTCTTGTCAGTGTCTGGGCCCCCTGTCTCTACCATTTGAATAAAACTCACAACGGAAGCACCCAATAGCGGTGCCAATCTCGGACTTTCCAAAGGGAAGAAACGGGGCTCCTAGGGTAAGTCGTGTAAGATAGGCAAGACGTTCTTGGTTGGCTTCGAGCAAATCTGCAAACTTGAGGAGAATTTCCGTCCTCTGGGCGTGTGTCATTCGTCGCCAGGGTGAGTCTGGCTTGAATGCCTCATTGGCGTAGGCGACGGCCTCATCAACATCCTTGTCGCCTGCCACTGGGATTCGATCGCTGACCAAATCTCCGGTGGCTGGGTTGTACACAGACACGCTTGTGGCCTGTCAGCAATAGGACGCGGCAACTGGAAGGGGCTGGGAGTACTAACTATTTCTGGCTACTACCGTCGACATACTTGAGTCATCAGCTTGCAGTCGACAGGATATGATGATAGGATTCTCACCTGGTTATTGATAAACAATTGGGTTAAATGAGGTTCGAGCTCCATGGTGGTTGTGCTTAAGGTGGGCAGGGTACAGAGTACTGGGGGCAATGTCTTTGGAACAACAGATTATCATCTATAATCGCAAGATCAAGGTCAAGGGGGTTCGCAACACAACGGTACATATCCTACTTTTCGACTTGATATCTACATTGTTTACACTGGTTCCTTTGTCACATGGGTTTAGCAACATGGTCAAGCGAAGCCTGGAACTGAGTAATGTGCCAGGCTCCACAATGGATGCAACATGTTCGCCAGAAGTTGCCGTGCCATGAGTCATGTCAGACCATCCGCATCAAGCAAGGGTGCTAAACTTACCCGGTACCATAGCGTCATGGAGTCGCGTCTTGGAACGGGCTACTTGACGCGTGTTGCACCCAATGCGTTTGGTGAACAGGAATATCAGGGGCTTGTTTGACGTCGCTGGAGCTTACATCACCAGGCATCTATTCTCAAGTACGTCAACATTCGCATCAACAGTTAGCGAACAAGCTCGCATCATGACATCCACTACTGATATCGGGTCAACCAAAACCTCCAAGGTTTGGCTTGTAACGGGGTGTTCCAGTGGCCTTGGTAGATGCCTAGTCCCAGCCATTTTGGCACGAGGCGACAAGATTATTGCTACAGCTCGACAGATCTCCGCCCTGAAAGATTTGAAAAAGGACGATAATCTGAGAGTGCTCTCTCTTGATGTCACGGCAGATCAAACCGAGCTTGCCAAAAAAGTCCAAGAGGCTCAATCATTTTTTGGGAGAATAGACGTTCTGGTAAACAATGCGGGATGCGTGATTTCGGGCGTCTGGGAAGAACTCAGGTAGGCTCCTAAGCAGAAATACTGTTTCTATATCTCACCGTCATTCAGTGCCGAGGACATGAAGAAGGAGTTTGACACCAACTTTTTCGGGGCCATGAACATGACCCGAGCTGTCCTTCCGTTTATGCGCTCGCAAAAGTCAGGAGTAATCATGTTCATGGGCAGCATTGCAGCCTGGCATAGCGCCGCTTCAGGCGGGCTATATGCTTCCTCCAAATGCGCGCTGGAAGGCAAGCTCTCGCATCAACAGCTTCACCCATGTGATCGTACCCACTGACTTTTCCAATGCAGGCGCTATCGAATCTTTATCCAGAGAGATCTCAGATCTCGGCATTCGTGTACACATGTTTGTCCTGGGCCGGTTTCGTACTGGTATCCTGGGAGAGCAGAGCGAGATTGCACAGTTGAACACGCAGCAAGGCATCGCCGACTATGCCAGTGTAAAGAAGGACTTCGCACATCACTTGATGATTTCTCATGATCACCAGCCCGGAGACCCTTTTCGAGCCGCAGAAAAGATGGTTGATATTGCAAGGGTGGAGAATCTCACTGCCACCCAAGCCTTGAACCTGCCGTTGCGCATCCCTCTTGGGGCAGAAGCGGTGGATGTCATGAGACGGAAATGTTTGGAGACTCTTGCCGTGTTGGAAGGATGGGATCGCTTCAGTGCAGAGGCAGACTTTGAGGATCCTGAACGACTGCCTGCGTTCTTTTCGTAACAAGTATGCGAGTATGGATGGAGAACATGTGCTTTTGTGTTCTCGTCCCATAGACACGTTCGGTTGCACTGTCGTATTCCATTATGATCTGTAAAAATACATTCCACACGAGCAACACCGAGAGCATTGAGATGATGATCAGGTGGGGAAGATAAGAGCCAGGCACTCAAGCTAAGTTGTCAAGTACAAGGTCACGTTGATCACAACCATTATATCGAGAGATTGGGTCTCGACACCGCCTAGTTGAACATGGAATTCTGAAAAAGAGTCTAGCAACCACTTGGCATGAATTGTATTCGAGTCTTGCTTTCTATACCTAGACTAAGCAACTATTTAATGTCAGATGTGAACTCTCCCATTGCGGCCTAATGCCCTATCCTCTATTCAACAGACGGACAAGATCCTCGAGAGGATCCGGAGTTGTTAAGCCACTCCAAAACACTGCCAACCCGATGCTGGCGATGAGGGCCAGCCATGTACGTGCTGAGATACTCTTCAAGTTCCTCCATGCCCTTCGAATGATCCAAAATGGAGATCCTCCTGTCATGACGAAATGATTCCACTTGGGGAAGAAGGTGGCTCGCCAGAAGGTCACAGCAAGACCAGGCCACGCAGCCGAGTTGCGACCAGCCTTGTTGATGTACCAGTTGCTGCATCCCGCAGAGAAGACAGTCTCGCCAAGCTTCTTATCCAGGTCCTGGATAAAACTCTCTTCAGCATCTTGCTTCACTTCAATCACGTCGGCGTAGCCGTCAATAACTGGCTTCACAAGCACAGACGTGATGTAAGCCACCTGCACTTCGATGGCATAGATGACAGAGTTGAAGGCGGGAAATGTGTTTGGCCCGAATCTTGCACATGTTAGCAAACATGTAGCCTGTGATGACAAGTGAAATGGCATAGAAGGTACGTGAACTCACAAGATAGCAAGGTTTGGCATGTTGTGCACGAATGTTCCCATGTATGCTTGGGCACCGCGTCGTCTGGACCATTGCTCCTGGAGCTCCTCGCCAGTCTTACCAGTGATCTTCATCGGGGCAAGAAAAGACTGAACGTCAAAGCCGGTTGCCAGAATTACTGCGTCAAAGTCTTCCGCCTTGCCCGTCTCACTGACAAGGCCGTTTTCAGTGAACTCTTGTATGCCCTCTGGGAGCAGTTCAACATTGTCGCGATGCAGAGACGCCAGATAGCCGGGATCATAGATACGTCTTTTGCAGCCCAGAGGGAAGTCGGGAAATATGAAGTCATGGTATTTCCGGGGTGCTTCTCTGCGGATGTAACTTCTTGCCTCTGCCTCGACAGCAAGACGCTTCTTGATCTGCCTTTCGCGGGACCCGTACACCGAGGCGAGACTGTCGGTCTTGAGAAAGAGATCAAGCCTGTAGTACCTCTGCCAGAATGGCAAATAGCGGAAGCAGAACTTGTCAAAGGCAGAGAACCCCCTGTTGGGTCGAGGATGGTACCACTGGGGGCTTCGGGCGTATTGAACGAGCCGTTTGACCCCCGGTGCAATCGAGGGCACCACCTGCGCAGCGCTACAGCCATTACCGATTACAGCCACGGCTTTGTTTGTCCAGTCAAAGGTGTGATCCCACTCGGCCGTGTGGAATACTCTGCCCTTGTACTTGTTCATGCCAGGAAATCGAGCCGGTCGAGGGATCGAGAAGCCGCCAACCGCTGAGAGGAGAATGGTGCATTGCTTGGTGAACTTTTCTCGAGTGACTGGGTTGATAAAGTGGACGTGCCATGCTCCGTCTACCCATTCAGCACCGGTACACTCCGTGTTGAAGCGAAAGTGGCTACGTAACTGGAACTTGTCCACCGTGTCCTCCATATCTATGTTTCAGTTAACTCCTTATCTACCATTGATGAGAGATGGATAGACGGCAGGGGGTGTTGCAAGGCTCATACATCTGAGAATCTCCTCCTGGTCCGCAAGTGCTTGAGTCCAGTTGGGATTTAGATTGAAGCTGAAAGAATAAAGATGGATTGGGACATCGGAGCCGCTACGCAAATAGAGTCAACATCTTCAACAGCTTGCGTAGGGCCAGGCAAACGAACCATCCTGGGTAGGTATTGACTCTCCAAGTACCTCCAAGGGCTTCTCGCTTCTCGTAGATCTGTATGTAAGGCACGTTAGCGGCGTGGGGTAGGATGGAGACGGGACAAGACATGCCTCAAAGTTTCTGAAGCCAAGCTTCTCTTTGAGGGTGTGCGCCATGGAGATGGCGGCAGCACCGCCGCCAATGATGATGATGTTGGGCGCGGACATGTTCGCTCTTGTCCTGCACTAGTATGGGAACGGTGTTGGAATGGTTCAAGTTTGCTGCTTCAGGCCAATATTCAGCGGTGTCCTGTTGAAGACCACTGTAGATAAATAGTTCCCATCTCTCTGCTTTTGCTTGCCGAGCAAGGCGTGGGATGAGGTCCTGAGCGAAGGCTGGAGTAGCACAAGACAGCGAAATGGACTCGAGCGTCTCCGTTTGCGGGTGTGGAGGTTGATTCCACGGGTTTAGATTCCGAGACGCCTTCGGGGACGTAACTTGTTTCACCCTCGGCCCAAAGGTTGAACTTAGCCGCCGGCAAGATTTCCACCGAGATGGACTGCGGAATTGTTTCAATACCGTTTACCTCGAGTTTACCGTTGTCAACACAAATCATGAATTGCAAGGCACCGCGTCCTGCCTGACTTTGGTACGTGAGCCACATTCGCCATGCCGAGACTGTCCACTTGGAATGCTTAGGGCAATCTCTACAGCTAACTCGGATGATCAAACGATGGGTAGTTCTCTTGGTGCAGAAATTACTATGAGGCTTGTATCCATCGCTCTGACTCTCTTCTACAGTACCCCGGATGATTGTCTGCGTGCTCTCTTGCGCCCTTCCCGCCCAGCCTTTAGTAGGACAAGATTACTCCGCGATTCGTGAGCCCCTAGTGGTCCTACTGTACTGGAGGTCAGCTAAATTGTATGGGCATGTCGTTTGTCATGCTCTAGGGGGCAACAAGTGGCACATGTCATGTCCACCCCCGCATCTTGCTTCCCCAGAAAAGCCAGACCAGCCCCATTATGTCAGGGGTTGGAAACCTGGGGTACCTTGAAATTGATGAGATTTTTCATCTGGCTCCATGACTCCGCAGGCCTGACTGTTCTTGTATCATGATCAAGCAATCTTGTCCGTCAAAAATGGCCGGATCAAAGTACGTCAAGAGCGCATGTCTTAACTGCAGGCGGAGAAAGGTCAAGGTAAGCATGGTTTGCATTGCTTTGTCAATCCTACACTTCTTGACTTGACCGACCGTGTTGCAGTGCGACGGGAACCATGTTTGTTCCAACTGTGTCACCTCCAATCTCGAGTGCTTCTACAATGTTGATGGTGATATGCGAAGGTGCGTGTGGCAGAGCCTTGTCCATTACCATCTCCTGCTGGATGCTAACAATCTCTACTTCAAATCACAGATTATCAACCAAAAAGACAATCGTGAATCTTGAAGAACGCATCGGTCAACTCGAAGGTGTTCTGCGGGAGCACAATATCGAACAGCCCCAGCCAACACCAACCTCAGCACCTGGATCAGTCACTTCCCCCAGATACACATCTTGTACGTCAGAAGCACAGCCGTGTGCCAGTGCGAGCCGAATTCAGAGCGGCAAACGTCAAGGCCACGATGAGCGTCAACCATCAGACCCCAAGACTCCTTCGTTGGCACTCGAGTGCGCATCGTCGCCGACCCTCATCAAGTCTAGATCCTACGAGCCGATAAACGATCTGGATGCCTCGCGCGAAGTTAGAATGGAACCAGCACCGCCGCCCAGTATTTCGAACCCAAGCGACCACTTCGTGCTGGTTGATACGCCAGATTCTCAGCCCGCGCCCTACCCGAGCTCTCTCCACAACAACGTACAGGATTCTGGAGACGAAGACAATAGCATAACGGGTATCCTCTCTGCACGCATGGGCGCGCTGAGGCTTGTTGAGGATGGGCAACTGCGGTACTACGGGCCAACGTCGAATCTGCATGTGCATGCCGATGGGCTTCGATCACTCTCCAGTCCGTCATTCCGCTCCGTGGCGACTGAAGGCATTAGTGTACTGCAGAGATTGGGGTTAGATCAGGAAGTGCCTTTGGCCCTTGAAACCCACCTCGCGATGCTCTATTTCGCTTGGGAAGACCCGGCCATCCACGTTGTCGACCAAGACACCTTTTTTACTGAAAAGCGACGCTGTCTGTTACAAGACACAGGGAGCCCATACTATTCCGAAACTCTCAACAACGCCATGTAAGTGACCGGCCTAAGACATTATTCATCTAGCAGAACGCTGACCCATCAAGTTGTGCCATGGGCGCCAGTTTAGCAGCCGGAGAGAATCTCTACCTTCCGGAGCCAGCCTCTGAGTTCTTCTCTGCCCGCGCCAAGGCGCTCTTGGATGTTGAAATGGACAGCCCTACAGTTGCCACCGTCCAGGCTCTGGTCATCATGAGTGCTACAGAGGCAGCATCCACCAGAGATGCTCGCGGCTGGCTTTACAGCGGTTGGTGAAACAAGAAGTGCATTTCATAGAAGAACGTGACTAACCACATGCGTTCCAGGCATGGCAACTCGGCTGAGTGCCGACTTGGGGCTTCATTTGGACATGGCCAAGCACATCCGTGACGGGCTCCTCACACCCCGTGACATGGAGATACGACAGACAGCCTTCTGGGGAGTCTTTATTCATGAACAGTAAGATCTGTGAAGCTCAAGCAAATCTTTGCTAACCTGGTTTATCGGCAGCATGTGGAATCTCTATGCCGGCCGCCCCTGGGGGTTGGGGATTCAAAACATAACTATCCCCAAGCCAGAGGCCGAGCTGGAGGACAAGGATTGCAAAATATGGAAGTCCTATCCAAGCACTGCTTGGCAGCCTCGTGGGCTTGAGTCCGGCGTGCTCTTCCCGGTTCGCGCCTGTACCGCTGCCAATGTCACACTTTGTGGTTTCATGCGGCAGATAAACACTACACTGTAACGTCATTGTGAAACCTGGAATGTGGTAAGAAAGGTACTGACTCGACTGACGTCAGATATGCTGGAGAAACCTTGGAGCTGAGCGCACTCGTCGAGTTTCTCATCAAGACCAAGCAAGAAATGATGGAGTGGCATGCAGGCTTATCTCCGCTGCTGGGAATTACCGACACAGGGTCGAGCAGAATCTATCAACCTGCCATTCTTCAACTACAGTGAGTTGCCATGCCCTTCCACGACTTGTCTCTTTGGGTTCTTCAGTGCTGATGGACACCAGTATGCAATATTATGCCACCCTCATCTTTCTATACCGGCCATATCTGTCATGTCAGCTGGTATCTCAGGTGACGCCACAGAGTACGCCAGAGTGCCGAGCAGCGATGCAAAACGTTTCGAGTGACTGCGTCGCTGCAGCCCACCAGGTAGCTGAGATTCTCCGATGTTATCAACAACAGCACTCGCTCCGGCATGGAAACGTACAGATCGTCCACATCATTCTTACCGCCTCTCTCACTTTCATTCACGATGTCTGCACGCGTAGCTACACAGAATCCCGCCATTCTCTGAGCGACCTGCAGCTTTGTTGCCACTCACTGGGGGAGATTGGCCGGTGCTTTGGGAACGCAACACGGGCATTAGAGGTCATTATCCTTGTAAAGAGTGAATGGCAAAGGGCTGCTGGAACCAGAGGAGGTCAGAAGACTGGGATGAAGCGTCCAAGCTTCAGCATGTCCGGCAACTCGGAGGAGCTTGACGGAGATGATCGGCCCAGGCGAAGACATCGAACCTCGATCATAGACAACGACAGGTTCCAGGCATCCAGCTTCAACATGCCTCCTCTCTTTGCCGATGAAGGCGCTTTGGGTCTCGAAGGCGTGAACATTGGCAGGCCGAATCTCGATGCACAATGCCAAGATATGTGGCCCTTCTCGGGCGACGCTGGCTTTGACGTGAACGAAATGATGCCGCCGATCGACTGGTTCAACAATCAGCTACTAGAAGGGACCCATATACCAGCACAAGATGTGTTGCCTGAAGCTCAGGAGGAAATGCAGGTTATTCCAGACGAGCCGAGTATCGAACCCTCAAACACGGCGTAATGCACTTTTGCGGATCCGGTCATGATTCAGTTCCGATGCGGGATAGGACAGGTTGAGTTTTATGACATGTAATTCGAATTGCAAGTCCACTATGTTAGTATAGGCGCAACTTGAATGGAAAATATTGATCTCGTCTTGAGCCTGTCGCCTCTTCGTGTTCTCAGGCAATTTAAGCACTTGAACCAGGCAAAAGGAGTGCAACGTAAGACATGTATCTGTTGATGATGAAGATGAAATGTGTTCTTTATTATAGTTGAAGCTGGCCCTCGATGGGTTAACTGAGCCTGAAGATCGTGAATAATGATGTTGAAGATGAGGAATCGAGCAATTCATGAGTCAAACATGCCCTTGAATCACGTACATTCCATTGCGGCTCGTCATAATCCATGTCAGTCAGCCTAGCACAGCTCCACACAAGCTGTCAAAGCCGTGGAAATTGATCCCGCGCCCCCAACTTCCGAGGATGCGGGACTGTGGAGCAAGAGGCAGAAGGATATACTTAACACGGAGCCGAGCAACGCTTACCTCGGGTCGATAACGCATGCAATCGACTCAGGGTTGGCTCAATGAGCACCTCTACACTGCGCCGCACCTCGATGGAGAGGATATCGAGAAGGAGAGCCGCGAGGGCTTGCTTGAAATGCCGAAAGCGCAAGGTTCGCTGTGATGTAACCCGGACCTCTCAGCCATGCAGTAACTGTCGGTATAATGCCCACGAATGCATTGTGGTGCCTCGATTCTTTGCACCGTATGTAGACCCATTGTGCTGTTGCGGGAAATGTTGATCATTTTAATATAGGATACCAGGCGATTTCTCATTCCAACAACATTTATCGGACTTTCACAACCGTCTCGACGATTCTCTGTCTCTTGAGATCTTGGAATTCTCACCTCCAACAGCCCCTATTAATACTTCCTCTGCTGGGGAAGTTACTAGGCTTCCCGCATCTTCCATCATCGACGACGTCTACCCAGTCGCCCAAGCAGAGGCAGATTTATTCCATAACTCGCCAACCCATTCAAACGACCTCTCTACACAGCCTTCATACGATCCAACTAGTACTGAAAGCGATCGCCGGACATCTTTCGGGACTGCCATAGATGAAGAAGCACCCAAAGTCTCTGGTGCGATTCCAGCTCCCCTGGCCATCACAGCCGGATGCTGGGAAGAAATCGAATCCGCCGAAATACCATCCCGTCATGATTTCGCCCTTGAGTCCCAGGGGTGCTACAGGATTCCGTCAGCACCCGTCCTCAAAACATTCGTGCATCATTACTTTCTCTACATCCATCCGATGCTTCCAATTTTGAACGAGGGCGACTTTTGGAATCTACACTTTCCAGAAGTACAGACGACTTCAAAGACTCATCAGCCCAGTATTCTTCTGCTCCAGTCAATGCTCTTTGCTGCGTGTCCGGTAAGCTTTTAATGAGGGATTCATAAAACTGTACGCTAATCTTGTGTCAAGTTTGTCGCAGAAGAGGACGTCAAACTATTAGGCTTCGAGACGATTCGCCAGGCAAAGGCTTCCTTCTACAAACGAGCGACGGTATTCCTAGACTATGGTTCTCACCGCTGACGATAGTCTGGGCTAATATATCTGAACAGCTTCTATACTCTGCGCAGGACCCCTCGGAGCATGTCCTGATGGCACAGGCTGCACTGTTATTGACCCACCGATGCCCTTCGCTCGGCGATGGTGAACAAAGAGCGAATAGCACTTGGCTCAGTCGTGCCATCCAGCACGCAGAGGCATTGAATGCAGATAGGTGCACCAAAAGCCTTGATTCCGCCTCTCCCCAGCAAGGAAAGCGCAACAACATTCTACGTCGAATCTGGTTGTCCTGCATCATCCGCGATCGAGTCTTGTCTCTTTGTCTCCGTCGAAAGATCCAAATTAACCATACGAGCTACGCCATGTCTCACGACGAGTTCTCTGATGAGATCCAGCGTTCTCGAGTTTACGACGCCGATTCAAAGCAGTCTCTCATCACCATCATGCTCTTAATGACAGAGCTGTGCCTGTGCCTATCAAACATTTTGACCGTGGCACATTCGGTCAGAGAATTGACAGGGTCCAAGTCCCATGGCTCGTCTAGAAAGACAATGCAGATATGGGAGTGCAAGAAGGATCTCGAAACGTGGTCCCTCAAGGCCGTGGCCTCCTCGCCGATGCTAGCGAGCACACAGCCTGGCCGTCACCAAGACGGCGAACCGACAAGCTCCATCTTGATGTTTGCCCACCTTGTCTGGATCTATTACCAGTAAGACTGATCCTGCCAACACTCTGATTGTCGATGCATTTGCTGATTGATCCAACAGCTCCAGTCGAATCACGCTCTGCAACAGCGAGTTACTGTTGGATGCGGCTACCAATACCCTTTTCCCCTGTGGCAGTGCCCGATTTCCGTCAGCGACAATCGAAAGAATACGCGTGGAGCTCTGGGATGCAACAACGGACCTGACGCAGAGACTCGGTCAGCTTCTCAAGCTTCAGCTGGCACAATACCTACCTAGTAGTACCGTGAGCTGTATGGCACTGCCACTGGCCCTTCATCTACTAGATGCAAAGTTATCTGCAACAGGTCCTTGTAGATCAGCAGATGAGACTAGGGTGGTTGGGAGACAAAACTGTCTCAACATTCTCATCAACGCCATACGAGAGTACCGCCCGAGGCACGAGGAAGCAGATTGGATCACAAGAGCCATAAGGTATTTCATGGAGTGCACATACCTTGAACCGACTACACCATCCAGACAAACCGTGAATGGCCAAAGTCCTGAGGCGGATGATGTCATGACACAGAATCCAACACACTATCTCAAGCTGGCCTTGACCCTCGACTTGAGCCTCGGTCAGGACCGAGTGCCCGTGGAAAAGGACTTCCCCGTTAGAATACAGGCCCTAATAAGTAGAACCGGATGCTTTATGCCCATTGTATTTTCGCATGGAGTCCAAGTCGGAGGCAATGTTGGGGCTACTCCTGTGGAACAGCCCTCATCCGAAGTGGAACAGAGCGCCATGGGTTGCGCGTCGCCGCAGGTCCCAGATTTTACAGGATGGATCCAGAACGACCGGTCACTATTTTTTGCTCAGGAAATGGGGTTGGGTCCGTAGATGAATGAGCCATCGCACGGTATTTGTGAACCTGGAGGACACCTCCAAATGAAGCCGTTCTTAGATGTTGGAGCTTACCTCAATGCTGCTGTACGCCCCCGCAGTACTCTGGCGGAAAGAGAGGGATCGGAATTTAAATCCGGGGCCACTCCAGGCCTGATAGATACATATAAACGAGCCACTACAGTGGCCATGGTTGCATGTCCTTGATCTGCTCCAGACGATTTGTATCATAACCGCCTATATTACCAACCTATTCTACGCCACTGTCGTGAAGGACTACTCAAGATGACTGGTCTGCCGAGGAATGGAGCCACTTGCACCTTGTCAATCATTGACACCACCTGTTCCCTGACCGTGCCAGCCCACACACTGGTTGAGCCAGCCATACCAGGACACGAGTTTATGAACTTTCCTACCTTCTCCTTCTTGATCGCACATGACAATACAAGGAAGCAGTTGCTATTCGACTTGGGATGCCGGAAGGACTTTTGGAATCTCCCTGAACCCATCTCCAAGACTATCGATGAGAGGGTTCCTGGAATCAGGGTTGACGACAGCCTCGCTGACATCTTGCAACAAGGTGGCATTAACCTGGAACAAATCGAGGCGGCAATCATCAGTCATCACCACTACGATCACATGGGTGACCCCAGCACGTTCCCAAAGACCATGGACCTCATCGTAGGCCCCGGGTTCTGCAAATACTTTCTTCCCGGATACCCAAAGAACCCCAACTCACCTGCGCACGAGTCTGCCTTTCAAGGGCGAACGGTCCGAGAAGTTGACTTTGACCGGCACTCCAAGGTTGCTGGGTATGAAGCCATAGATTATTTCGGCGACGGCAGCTTGTTTCTCCTCAACACTCCAGGACACGCAATCGGTCATCTTTCTGCCCTCGTTAGAACCACTCGCGACACGTTTGTTTTCCTTGGGGGGGACATTTGTCATTTTGGTGGAGCCTTCAGACCAAATGAGCACACCCATATGCCGGCGCAGCTCAAGAGGGAGGAGGTTGCACTACCGCCTTCAGCTCCTGAACTTGTCTCGTGCGCACAATATCTCTTGTGCCACCCAAACCCCGGCAGGGCGAGTTCGACACCATACTATCGGCCCTGTAGCCGTGCCGACTCGTGGTATGTCGATCCATCGGAAGCACACAAGAGTGTGAATGCTCTCATGTCGCTTGACACAGACGACAAGGTCTTGGTCTTGATTGCCCATGACCCATCCATTGTGGGCGCTCTCCCGCTCTTCCCGAATGGAAATGTCAATCACTGGCAGCAAGCTGGATTGAAGCAACTGCTGCGGTGGAGGTTCTTGGCTGAGCTTCCTGTCAATGGACAGCCGAGGCCGTATCTTGTCGACGGGACTTATGTGGATGGGAAACGGGTGAAGACACTCGATGGAACCAAACTTGAGACACAGTAGTCTTGATGCAATTTTCTTCCAACACCGTGTGGAATTAGATGATGGATAAGTCACTTCACGGCTTTGGTGTTCTTCAATGGCCAACTGGATGACATTTATTGATCGTCCTCATGGGTTTTAACACCAAGAATAGATTCCCTCAAACTGTATTACTTCTCGGCGTCAAATATGACCTTTTGGACTTTCATTGAGTCGAACAATTCGTATCCTTCAAGGGCGTTGCTCAGAGGCATCATCGTCGCCGTCATGAAACTATCGTTTGTCAACCAGAGGACATACGCATGATTATATCGACTCACTCTAGTAGATGCTGTTTCTTTGCGAGTAGTTCCAATGCCTCGGTAAAGACACCTGTACATAGACATTAGCAACGAGTAGACACGTCAACTGTCGAGACATACTTCGGACTGGACATCTTCCCATCTTGATGGTGAGGTTCTTGCCATAAGCCTGGTTTCCGGTCCACGGGATCTCACCGTTGTGAACACCGACGCTAGAGATGGTTCCCCAGGGCCGAAGAAGCTCGAAACCCATCTTGAGCGCAGAACTGTGTCCCACGACCTCAATCACCACGTCGGCACCACGGCCGCCACTCAACTCCTTGACACGTTGTTCCAACTCGTCTTTCTGTGCGAGGTAGTTCCACGGCTCAGCACCGAGGCTTTTGGCAAGATCCAGTCTCGGCTCGATGCCGTCCACCGCTAGGATAGCTCTGGGCTTGTACTCGAGTGCAGCAATCAGAGCACAGATGCCAACCGGGCCGCAGCCGATGACGACCACGAGGCTGTCCTCGGCGTGCTTCTTGTCGAGATGGCCGAGACCATTGGAAGCAGCGAAACAGCCGGTCGGAAATATATCAGCCATCAGACAAAGCTTGATGTCATCCACCTCTTTCGGAGCCTTGACAACGGTGGTCTCGGCATAGGGTATTCTCACGTACTCGGCCTGCGCCCCGTCAAGAAGCGCAGTGCCAAAGAGAAGACTTTTATCACAGCGGGAGGAAAATCCACGTGAACAAAAGAAGCACTCCCCGCAGCTCACGGTGAAAGGACTGACGATGGCGTCGCCGACCTTCAGGCTCTTGACATCGGAACCAATTTCATCGATCAGGCCAGTGAATTCATGGCCCATGATGAATCCAGTTCCGGAGGGTTGATGTCCACGAAAGACATGAAGCTCGCTGAAGAAAAGGTCAGCAATAGTGTTGAGAACGCTTCACCGGTGCTCTTGTACCTGCCGCATAGCGCTGTGTATTTGACCTTGACGATGATATCGGTGGGATGCTGAATGGCGGGCTTAGGTCGATCCTCAAGCGCAACTTGCTTGACTCCTTTGAAGACAACAGCTCGCATCGTGACTAGGTTGGATATCCGTATCAGACTAGGACGTATTGGAGCAGGGGAGTTGTCGGGTAACGATCTTGAAGAATGATGCAATCGCCTGAATCCAGGGAGTGTCTATCAGCCATCGACGTTGAGCCACACTTGTACCCGGCGTCCAGTGGCAGCCGGCCGAGGAATACGGGGAGGGGGCCGAGGCACATGGGATTTAGTGCCGATCTAGTCCAACACAGCACATTCGCACAAAGTCACACCTACGTCATATCACAGCACCTGCAAAGGCCATTACTCATTTACAGCTAGACCTAAATCTTGCTCAGTACTCGCTTCTCCTGCTGCAGTCTCGTGACTCGCGCGTACGCCCACGAAGCATACGCCAGTGTTTGCTGAGCAAACTGTCTCGCCTTGGCACCGCTCGCCTGGCCTCTTACAATCCTGGCCGCTATTCCCTGCATAATAACGGCAGTTCGAAAGTTGCTAAATGCTATACCCCAGTCCAGAAAGCCGGTTGCGGCCCAGTCAACGCCGCCCCAGTACCACGTCAGGCACTGCTTCATGCTAGGAATCCCGGGGACATTGTTCTCCCGGAAGTTCTCTTGCAGCTCCTTCAGCTCCGCATTCAATGTCTCGGATGTCAGGAATGACACCTGCTGTGAGTTCCAGCTGAATGGCATGAGTAAGTTGACCAGATCCGACAGGGGATGGCCTTCGGTCGCCATCTCCCAATCTAGAATCCCAATCACTCTGGGTTCTGTCTTGTGAAAGACAAGGTTGTCGAGTTTGAAGTCTCCGTGCACCAGTCTTCGTGTGTCTGGGGGATGCGAGTTGCCGTCTGCAAAGAAGCTGACCATTTCTCTGTAATGGGGCAGCTTCCCGACAGCCTGTTCACCCGATGGACTTGTTGTGCTCGCCTGGGCTTCAGATGTCCTAGACAAGGACTTTACCTGGCGGGAATAAAAACTCGTAGACTTCTTCCAGGTGCCCATACCAATTTGGGACAGGTCAACCGAATGAAGCTTGGCCAACGTGTCAACGGCCTCCTTCCAGCTAGCCAAATAATGAGCATACAACACATACTATTCCCTTGTGGAGACTTACATTGCACTGCGCTCTTGCGGAGAGATACCGGGTAGCCATGCCTCCTCGAAAATTCTGCCATCGAGGAATTCCATCACGTAGAATGGCGTGCCAACAATGGAACTGTCGTTGCAGAGACAATACACCTTGGGAACAGGGACATTGGTAGTCTCGAGGGCTTTGATAATCTCATACTCTCGCTCAATAGCATGTGCATTTTTAGACAGCAGCTCGCCAGGTGGCTTCTTTCTCAAGACGAATTTCGCTCCTGTCGCCGACGTGATCTCGTATGTTGGGTTAGACTGTCCATGGCCAAACTGATGAATGTCAGAATGACTTGGGCCAAAACAATTAGTATGAGAATGTATAATCACCTGCTTCAGACTGATTGGAAGAGCAATTTGTGCCACATTTTGCTTGATGTACGTGCTTAGCCGCACAATGTCGATAGGTTGTCTCACCGTGTCTGCCATGCTATCGGGCAAATGCGGCTCTGATGGTTACCAAGACGTGGAGATTTTCACACTTATCTTCTATCTTTTATGCTGAGAAGCATACGTCTCCCTTCCAGCAAAGCATTGTACACTAGACTCTGCCTACGGCGGTCATGACTCATGGCTCCTGACTAATGAAGTTCCAGCTTCTATCGCATCGCAGCGAGCGGGAATACCGAGGTAGTTCAAGAGGGAGCTATTGTTTGTTTATTATGTCAAGCTTTTACTTTGTATCGTCTTGTGTACTCAGGCTCGTCTCGTTATTGCATCTCAATCGCTACACGCAGCAGAAACTCAAGATCGGGCATCATGATCTACAAGTCACAAAACCCTCAAATCTCATGTGCGTCTGCCCAACTCTCTTCTCAAGACCTTGAACTAACATCAGGCCATCAGTTGACCCAAAGCAGACCTTGTGGTCCTGGCTTCTGGAGTCTATATCCCTGACCCTTGAAGCCAATGGTCCAGGTTTCACCGATGCCATCACGCAGGAGCACCTTAGTTACCTGAGGCTGAAAGATCACGCAACAAATCTATCATCAGCCTTGGTTACCGCCCATAGCCTAGGCGAAAACGATGTGGTGGTCGTTTTTGGTAGAAACTCGATATGGTATCCTGTTGCCACACTGGCTGCCGTTCGCGTTGGTGCCGTAGCTTGTGGTGTGTCGCCAGATTACACCATCGACGAATTGTCTTACAGTCTCAGGACCAGCAAAGCCAAGATCATTTTCGCTACGACAGAGACTCTGGAGAGGGCTAATGTGGCCGCTGCCCGGGTTGGGATCTCACCAAACAACATTATCCTTCTTGAAGGTTCAGGTAATGGCGTCTCGAGCATTCAGACAATACTTGAAGCTTCCAAGAGCCTCGTAAGAATCACCGGAACGCCCCCATTCCAGATACCTCAAGGAAAAACGAATCGAGATGTCTGCGCCTTTCTCTGCTTCAGCAGCGGCACCACTGGCCTCCCAAAGGCGGTCATGATCTCTCACGCCAACATCATCGCCCAATGCATCCAGATCACCGACATCACTCCCCCTGATCACGACAAGGTCCTCGCGGCATTACCATTCTATCACATCACCGGCATCGTACATCAATTGCACTTGCCGATTCATCTCAACGCCAATGTCTACGTCTTGGCCAAGTTCACGTTGGACAAATTGCTCAAGACGGTCGCCGAGTACAAGATCAAGGAGCTTCTCATTGTCCCTCCCATCTTGATTCGACTCGTCCGAGAACCAGAGACAGTGGCAAAATATGATTTATCCCATATCAAACGATTCTCTTCAGGCGCAGCTCCGTTATCTCGCGAGATCTTGAATCTCCTCGAGAAGGCCTTCCCAGGGACCGGCTTCAAGCAAGGCTACGGCATGACCGAGTCGTGCTCTGCCATTGTCTCTCACCCCCCTTCCAAGTACGCTTACAAGTACGCCGACCGCGTGGGCATGTTGGTGGGATCTACCGATGTACGGATTGTAGATGTCGAAACCGGGGAGGATTGCCCTCCCGGTAAATCCGGTGAGATCTGGGCTCGTGGTCCGCAGATTGCCATGGGCTACCTCAACAATCCTGAGGCCACTGCATCAACGTTTGATCAGGATGGCTTCTTGCATACTGGAGATGTTGGCTTTTTCGACCAGGAGGGGCTTCTCTCCATCACGGATAGGCTGAAGGAGATGATCAAAGTCAAGGGGATCGGTGTTGCTCCGGCAGAGCTGGAGAATCTTCTCCTCGGACATCCGCTTGTCCACGATGTTGCCGTCTGCGGTATTCCTGATGAGCGCGCAGGTGAACGACCAAAGGCATATGTGGTTCTGAGGTCTTCTGGCTCCTCGAGGCCGATGGAAGCGGCACGGGAGATATTCGCCTATGTCAAGAGAGAAAAGGCACGATATAAATGGCTGGAAGAAATTGAGTTTGTCTCCAAGATTCCCAAGAGCCCAGCGGGCAAGATCTTGAGACGCAAATTGCAGGGCTTGGGATCAGGAAGCAGTAAGAACGTCGTAGTCCGGGATGTGAGGGTTGCGGCGAAGCTCTAATTTGGTCAGGTGGCAGTAGAATAGTCAATTAAATCAGCTATCTGGCTCTCTTGATTTGTTTTTTTTTTTGACCCAATGGGTGGGTATATGCTGCGTGAACTAGGTTACCTTGTATGATGATCGGGTCTTGATGCCGTTATATCTAAATAGCTGGGCTCTTTTTGTTCTGGCTAATGACCTTTGGCTTCTTTCGAAGGCGTCACCGAGATCATACAATATAGCATTTCAAGCTTGTCTATCATTCATTAGACGACACTGGCATTCCATATTCCTTGGTCTTGCTCAACCTAAACTTGTCTCCTGTCCATGTCATACCGGACAAGGAAGAGATGAATTATCGGCACGGCTTCATTCGACGCGGCTCTGCGGGGTGATACCGTGATACCTCGGCTCTCGGTACCGCATTTCCGAAGGTCGGATTTCTTCTGGCCGATCAATCGACAAGGGCCACGGGCGAGCTCGCTGTGCCCTTCATGACTCAGGCGGCAGACTCGGTGGGTTATACGGTTAAATACCTGGACCCCCAAATAGGTCCTCAAACATCATCAATTGCTAACCTCACTAGCATCTTCAGGATCAACCCGCCTATAGGTCTCCAACTGCTGTTTTAGCCGCCATGGAGCCCCCAGCATCTGCCCGCATACCCATCGCCTTTGCTGGACAAGTCAGCAACGAAGCTCAAAGGACGTTGGATGAGGTTGAGCGCTTCGTCCAGGAGAAATGCATTCCAGCCGATGCTGTCTTTACGCAAATGCTCGGAAAAGCAGCCGAGGAGCGCTTCGCCGCCCACCCACGGATTCTAGAGGATCTCAAGGAAGAAGCACGTCGCAGAGGACTATGGAATCTGTTTTTGCCGAAGGGGCATTATTCTGAAGGAGCCGGTTACAGCAATCTCGAATATGGTTTGATGGCTGAGCAGCTTGGCAAGAGCCAAATCGCCAGTGAGGTGCGTTATCCCAGGATCCTTTCAAATTGCATGCTCACATTCACATGTTCCAGGCCATGAACTGCTCGGCGCCTGATACTGGAAACATGGAGGTCCTGGCAAAGTTTGGAAACTCTGCACAGAAGGCGGCATGGCTTGAGCCGCTCCTTGAGGGAAAGATCCGTTCGGCATTTTTGATGACAGAGCCCGACATTGCTTCCAGTGATGCCACCAACATCCGATTCGACATGAAACAGGATGGCGATGAGTACATCCTGAATGGTAGTGTGAGTTGATGTTAGGGACTATGGTTATGCAGGGCTAACTGAGTGGCAATAGAAGTGGTGGAGTAGTGGTGCTGGAGACCCGAGATGCGAGCTTTACATCGTCATGGGCAAGACTGATGCGTCAAATCCGGATGCCTACCGCCAGCAATCCGTCATTCTCGTCCCGGCCCGAACTACCGGCATTACCGTTCATCGTATGCTTTCTGTGTTTGGGTATGATGATGCCCCCCATGGTCACGGGCACATCTCTTTCAACAATGTCCGTGTTCCTTCGTCCAACATTGTCTTGGGGGAAGGACGAGGGTTTGAGATCATACAAGGGAGATTGGGCCCTGGTCGTATTCATCATACCATGCGATGTATCGGTGCGGTAAGTATTGATAGATCCACCCAATAAGTAATGCTCAGAAGTAACAATGCTGACTGAGATAAGGCTGAACGCGCTCTTGACCTCATTCTATCTCGGATCCATGACCCGTCCAAGACTCCTTTTGGAAAGATGCTCCATGAGCACGGTCACGTCATCACCCAGGTTGCTCAAGCTCGCATCGACATAGATGCGTCCAGACTTGTCGTTTTGAACGCAGCTGTCAAGATCGACAAGGGAGGTGCCAAATCCGCGATCCGAGAGATTGCAGAGGCAAAGATCCTCGTGCCCAAAATGCTCTGCCGCATCCTTGACAATGCCATCCAGGTATACGGAGGCGCTGGTGTAAGCCAGGACACCCCATTGGCATACATGTGGGCCAGTGCTCGGACTATGAGACTTGTTGATGGTCCTGATGAGGTCCATATGCTCCAGCTAGGTAGACGAGAGAGCCGAAGAGGAGAGGCTGTTAGAGCTCGACTGCATGCACAGAAGGAGTTGGAGCAGGAGTTGTTCGGCGCGTATAAGCTTGACAAAGTTGATGCTCTGCACATGGGGTGGATCAGCGACACGAAGCCGAAGCTATAGTGGACGGAGACTGGATAATTAGTAGATAAACATGGGTAATTAGATTGCAGTGCGCTTCTTTACTATCAAGCTACAGTGTTCCTATTCAGTATATTCAACCCCGAGAAATGCCATGCCTGATCATCATAGGGCGGGTTTGGCTACCAATGCTCAGTGCCATGCCATGCTGGACATCTAGCAGCTAGATGAAGGTCCTTAATGTAGCGATATGAATCACACAAGACCACAACAGTAAGACTTGGCAAGGTACCCCAGATGATCCTATCCGATGTACGTCGTCTCACGATTCAACAAGTACTATCCTCCAATTAGGAAAAAGTGATGAAAGCTAATGTTGGATAGTGAGGATTGATGTCTTGTTAAGCTTCACATGAATACAGGAACCTCCCATTTAGTTGCACGCGTATTGTCAAAGGTCTTCTAGCTCAGTTATCCCATCAAGGGCTGGGCTTCAACTATATCAAAAAGCACATTATCAACACATCATAGCACCATGACCCAATGCTAACACAGTGACGCACCCCCAAGACCACTGCGATCATCAATGTTTCAGCCATGAAGGCGTAACATAGCGAAGGTTCAAAAAAGGGCCCACTCGGAATTCTTCTTCGTGAGCATTTGTCATGACCAGCCAGACTCGGTCTAACCCAACTGCGGACAAGATCGACCGTTTTCCACAGGCACTTGACATGACTCAGTTCAGAATCATGACCATTTGGATAGAATCGACCATTCTCCAAACTTAATTGACATGACTCAGCTCATCCCGGGACCGAGGGTTTCCATTACCGGCCTTGAACACGGTTGAAGCAACGGAAATGCTTCGCCGCGGTGATTGCCTGTCGCATCTTGACCAAGGTAATTGTCGCCTACATAAACCGGACCTTATAGTCATTGCGCTTGGGCCATGTGTTTATACTATCAATTACGCATATTGAAGACCTAAACCACAATGGGTTCCGTTATCGACATGTCGCTGCGAATCGCCTCTGCCTCTGGTTCAGTCACGGATCGGCGCCATGCACTGGCCGACCTGGCCAAGGATGAGGAGGTCAAATTCATTGTTGGCGATTGGCTATCCGAGTACAACATGACCACCAGAGGAGGAGGAAAGGTTGACAGCGCAGGCAGTTCGGATGAGTTTGAGATTTCTTTCCTCGAGGCTCTAGAGCCCGCTTTGTCTCTTCTGGATTCGAGAAAGATCAAGCTCGTGGTTAACGCCGGTGCCAGCGACACTAAGAAACTTCACCAAGTTGTTGTGGAAAAGATTGCAGCCGCTGGGCTAAGCCTCAAGGTCGCGTGGATTGGCGGAGATGAAGTCTTGGACGTTGTCAAGAAGGCCGCCACCGAGGGCAACAAATTCAAGAGTCTTACTCATGGTAAGCTTGCCCTCCCCCTACACTAGTGTTGCAGCAGACTCATTCTATTTCCTTAAACAGGCGGAAACCTTGAGGACTGGGGCCTGGAACCCATCTACGCTCAGTGTTATCTCGGTGCTTGGGGTATCGTCGAAGCACTAAAACACGGTGCCGACATTGTCTTGTGCGGCCGAGTTGCCGACGCCTCACCCACTATCGGATGCGCTGCTTACCATTTCGGCTGGCAACGAGACGAGTATCAGAAGCTGGCTTCGGCATTCGTCGCCGGTCACTTCATTGAATGCTCAACGTATGTCACCGGCGGTAACTTCAGCGGCTTCAAAAACTTGGTTGGCGATGTAACGAACCTAGGCTTTCCTATCGTGGAGATGAAGAGCGACGGCACCTTTTACGTCACCAAGCAGAAGAACCGTGGTGGCACGGTCACTGTCGATACATGCAAGGCGCAGCTGCTGTACGAGATCCAAGGTCCCTTGTATTACAACTCGGACGTGGTAGCCCAACTTGAGGACATTATTCTTGAACAAGCGGGAGACGACAAGGTGTAAGTGGCCGATCACCTCCTCATTCTTACAGTGATGAAATGGCTGATGATGACTATAGCTATGTTCACAACATTGGCGGGCTGAAGCCTCCACCTACCACCAAAGTCGGTATCACCGCCAAGGGAGGCTACCAAGCAGAGGCACATTACTTCCTCTGCGGTCTGGATATCGAGGAGAAGGCCTCCCTACTCGAACGCCAAGTACGGGCCATCCTGGACGAGTCCAAGTTCCACTGCCTGAAGTTCCGTGTCAACGGGCGATGTCCTGAGAACCCAAAGAACCAAGACGCTGCGACTGTAGATGTCCGCATCTTTGCTCAATCCCGAACCGAGGAGTCACTCAGCACTGCAAACTTCTTTCGCCCAGTTACGGATGTCATTATGCAGTCCTACCCGGGTGCTACATTCGCTGTAGATGCCCGACAAGCCCACCCCAAGCCATACTATGAGTACTTTGTCTCTATTCTCCCACAGAGTGACATTGCTCATGTCGCCCACGTCCCCTCAAAAGGTCTCGACATTCCCATCCCAGCCCCTACCGACACTCTAGACTTTGTCTACGAGCAGGCTACCTATGAGACGACACTCCCCCTCGATCTGACCAGTTTGGGTCCTACCAGAAAGGTTCCTCTTGGCTACGTCGTCCACGCTCGCTCTGGCGACAAGGGATCCGATGCCAACGTTGGCTTTTTCGTTCGTCACGCTGACGAGTGGGATTGGCTTCGAAGTCTCTTGACAGTAGACAAGATCCGAGACTTGCTGGGAGATGATGACACTGGCAAGCCCATCTTCCGATTTGAGCTCAAAAACATTCTAGGTGCGTTTATTCGATACGTGATTTAAGTATCGACTCACAGAGACCCGAGACTGACGCTCATTAGCCGTGCACTTCCTTCTCAAGGACCATCTAGACCGAGGTGTGGCCTCCAGTTCGACGTATGATGTATTGGGTAAAAACTTGGCGGAATACTTGAGATGCAAACTGGTGGATATTCCAACCAAGTTTCTGGATCGTGGAAGGATTTGAGTTGTCTTCAGCCTCAAGAAGCAGAACATGTAATTGACTGCTAGATCGTAGCCTCATTACCGTCTATGAAGTAACGACCTGATTCCGAAGTGCCTGTTCTCATCTGCCTATGACCCGGGTCTCAACGCCAACCTTGCATGGTGCAATACGGAGATTCTGCCTTTTAGTCCGGTACCTAGGCGACATGTCGCAGCCTTTCTTAACTTTCTTGACCTGTCTCGCCCAAATGAGAAGTACTTTACACGTTAGAACATGACAGATAACCTCACATTTACCACATTATCCTTCGGTAGTAATAGCACTGGGGCGCGGTACGGAACAGAGGTTTATGCCAGCTTGAGAAAAACCGCGACATCAACCCTAAGCTCCGGCTTCTGGCGGTAGGTGGTTTTTAAGGAGGGGGCTTTACATAATGCGAAGGCTTTTTATTTTACTATTTGCACTCATTTACGAATTCGCAATTATGATGTTTCACTGTACTTTTAACCCACCGCGAGGGGAAATGTACCAAGCAACACACCGGCGGCAGTTGCGCACAAGGACCAAGGTTGGGAATGCCGACCATGGGCATGTCGACCAGTAAATGAAATAGGCCAAATTTCTTGTGTTTATACTACGCTCTTTCCAAGAGAAAAAGCAAGGCGGCGTTCATGGCTGAAAGATGTCGTCTAGCGACGCGGCGTGTCAGGCGCGAGATGGAGATGTGTCAGTGTAGGGTATCCTCACATAAATTGGGAGGAATTTGCTATGAACCAAATTGTGCTTGACAAATCTCGCACTTTAAGACCTGTTCCCCATCCAAAATAAACCTGAGACTTACTTGCCGCAAGTCTATAGCAAGTATGCCCTACAATTACGATCTATGACCTTAAGCTCCATCTCCCAAGCCGTTCTCGATGATTGCTCCTCTGTGTACACATAGTACAGCTTAGCAACGCCGCCACCAACCACCAGTGAAGGCGCTGTGGCGGAGTGGTCTAACGCGTTAGACTGTGAGTATCTCTTAACAAGATCCCTTTCCCCCTTATACTAACTCGGTTTCCTCAGCGAAATCTAATTCCTTCGGGAGCATCGGTTCGAATCCGATCGGCGTCGAGTTTCTTTTTTTGCTACTTTCATCCTTGACTATTGTGTGCCACTTATTTTTATGCCTCTGGATCTGTCGTGCTGGCTGTTGGGGGTGCATTGGTTGACGGTCCCATCACTGGCCCCTGGGTCCATTAAGTCATTTCCGTTCTGGTAAATGTAATAACTCATGATGAATCGAGACTTGAAGGTACAATACCTCTGCCAAACGAGATCAACAAAGAGCAGAAACCCCAGTTGCCAACTCCCACAACACCATACCATGTCCACCACCCCACCATCATAATCATCCATCGACAACTCAAGCAATTCATTCCACCCGTGCTTCTTCACAAAAGGCAAACACCTTCTTCAGAATCCTCTTGCTTCTACCCCAATCGATGATGATGCCAGGGAAATGTGTCTTGACCTCGATTCGGGTCAATTCCTCCTCTACCTTCGAGATGACAATGTTCAGTTCACCCTCGGGAGCCAAAGCATCAGACGTGATTTTGCAGGAAAGGGCCACGAGGTCGGTACCCTGACGGACGGTGGTGACTTCGAACCGAGCCCATGTAAGGTAACACATGGCGGCGACGATGATGGAGCCACAAGGCTTTGCCAACGTTCGAGCATCGGACTTGCCCGTCTTCATGTTGAGCATGGCACTGAACGACTGGTCGTACGAGTAAATAGTTGTAACCGCTTTGGGTGCATAGCGAAGTAGCTCATCCTCGGTGAGCCTCTTGTCTCTCATGACCTGATGGGCGAGTTTATGCTTGACCTCGGGGTACTCCATGAGGGCTTCGTAGTTGGTCTGTTGAGTCCAGTGCACAGAACCGGCGGAAGCCAAGAGCGGGATATTCTTGTCAAGCCCCGTCCCGCAGTTGGAGCAGAAGCGGCCGTGGCCTTCTTGTCCACAAGAGGCGCAAAACATTGCTTCTGGGTCTCAAGAGGTTGAAATGGTGATATTTTGGAGTCCAATGTTCTAGAAAGCGATGATCTCGATGAAGAGATTCAGAAGTGTCGTAAAGTGATGATGGGAGGAGCCGGGGCTCAATCTTGAGCGTGATATCTCGAAGCACCGGATCAAACTTCTGATGGCATCCGATACCCAATCTTAAATAGGTACTCAGGGAGTGCAATAGCCGAAATTCGAACAGCGGCTGTGCGGGAGGGGGCTGAGCCGGTTGTCAATCAGCTCATGTGTTACCATTCACAGACTCTTTTCATAGGCCAGTCTCGACTCAAAGCAGGTACACGGTCGCACAACATTGAACAGATTCTACTTAGAGCCATGACTGCGCCCTGCGTCTTCTCTTCATCTTTTGAATCAGGCCAAGCACAAACAATGGGGTGCAGAGATGCACAAACTCATGGTCAAACCGACACAGCCCATTCTAAAGCAAACACCATGATAAGTGACGCGAGGGGCACAGCTTGTAGCCTGTATCACTCTATAATGTGCCATTATTTCTACCTCCTGAGTGCTTTCTTTGCGTAAGGGCTAACGGTCACCTGCGCCGCTAACCCTGGTCAATCTCAGACATGACGGTAACACGAACGCGACCTATCTCCATATCCCTATCTTGAGCCGCAGTATCTGGATCAGACATTGCCCTGTCTCTCTGGCTGCCGGTTCAAAGCCTCTTGCTGCGCCAACTGAACGTTGGTGACATACTTCTGCATCTTCCAAGCGGGCACTCCATTCTCGTACATCTCATCCATCTCGGCCGTGTTGCGCTTCGATGGCTCAGGGACGTAGAACCAAACAATGACAGTGGTGATGACACCAAGGGCACCAAACAGCCAACCAGTGTTGTAGTTCCAGTCAACACCCTCTGGGTCGACTATAGTAATGTTAGTGGTGTATCTCAACAATGTGAAAGGTATACTCACGCATGATAGGAACCGAAGTGTTGAATGTTAGACCAAAAATGACAGAAATACCAGCAGCCAGACCAGCAGTTCGTGCACGCAACTTCTGAGATGCGATCTCTCCAACAAAAGCCCAGCCTAGGGACCCCAATGCTGCATTGAAGAGGGACCAAACGCAAGCGACAAAGATGCAAAAGTTCTGAAGCGGCTTAGTGGTAGAGAATTGGCCAACGATGCCAACAATGAACATTGTCAGGGTACAAACGACCGATGCGACAATGACGATGATGCGGCGTCCGAGATAGTCTGTCCAGAGCATGAGGACGATAGATGTGACGAGTGCAATCACAGCTGACAACTATTAGCAATGTCAAATCTTGGGTGGAAACTGAACTTACTGATAACTGTAGTAATGAGAAATGGATCATCGAATCCAGCCTGGCGGAAGAAGAGAGAAGAGTACGTCTTCAAGAATGACAGACCAGTAAGCTGTTGGGCGCAAGCCGGAGCTGTAGCACCAAGAGTTCGCTTGGCGTTGACTCCCTTGAAGCAGTCGACATAAGACTTGGCCACGGCCTTCCACCCAAGGCCAGTCTCCTCCAGCTCATTCTTTCTCTTTCGCTGCTCGAGGATGCTATTCTTGATGATGGCATACTCGGTGTCCACGTCATAGCCAGCAACCTTGCCATTGACACGAGCAAGTGTCTTCTTTCCATTATCGTCTTGTCCACGCTCGGCATAATACTGGGGAGTCTCGGGCAGCCATATAAAGATAGGAAGCATGAGACCCAGAAACACCCATTGAGTCAGGATGGGCGTCTTGTAGTTCATTGGGTTCTGCTTCTCGCAGATGAGAAGTACAAGTGGTGCAAGGAACTTTCCAAGCGTATTCCAGACGCCATAGGTGAGAACCATTGCGCCTCGAATGTTGCTGGGGGACCATTCGGCGATGTAGACGGGGAGGGTGGATTGAAGGGCACCAACTCCAATGCCCGCCAAGATCTTGGCTGCAGTCCAGTCTCTCCAGTCACGGACCACAGTCTCGAGAGCAATAGACTAGATAAGTTTAGCCACATTTAAGCCAGAAAGATGACCTGTGGTAACTTACACCAGCTAGAATGACCCAGAGCGTGTACAGAGTCATCTTGCGGCCAATGGCGTCCGAGATGGGGCTCATGAAGACCATGGCAACCAGCTGGCCAAGGGACTGCATGGCGCCCCAGAGAGCCGTATAGTTGGCGTTGAGGACGCTCTTTCCCTCCTCGTTGACAAAGCCAATGTGCTTGATGAAACCTTTGTTGGCAATGACGTTGCCGTTCAAGGTGTACTGGTAGCCATCGGCAGCAGCAGCAATGGAGATGAGGTTGCAAATGAGAACAGCCTAGGCGGTCAGCGTTGGACAAATGCTTCTATGGCTCGGACCCTTACCTTCCAAAAGAGCTTTACGGTGTCCCAGTAGCCCAGCTCGTCAAGACCAGACTTGAGCAGGGTCTGACCCTTCTTGAGGTCATCCCCCGTGTTCTCGTCTCCCGAGACGCGAGGCGCAGTCTCTATCTTGTCTTTTTCGGTAGCCATGCTTGACTCCTCTTCAGTGAGAGCCAAGTTAGCCTCGGCAAAACTTGGTGGTTGGTTGGATGTGTTGCAAGATCGACAATGTTTGATCTTGAAGTTCTTCGTGAGGAACTTGAACCTCGTACTGATTGACACGTCTTTATACAGCAACCTCGCACAAAAGACAACCCGAAGCCTCGCCCAACTTCAAACCGAGATACCGGTCTTGTCTTGCTTGAATCCGGGGCCCCGCGAAGGTTGACAGCAGGATGCGGGGATAAGCAGGCGCTAACAAGACGACGATCCTTGCTGTTGACTGGAGAGCAGGAAACATGTCCGGCTGGATGGCATTCCTAGGGCCTTGGCATGCCCTTTCTAAGGCGGAAATAACTGTCAGATGGGAATCCGACAGACGGATATTTATCCATCGTATGACCGAGCAGACAACCCCTCGCTTAAACATTGTTCAGCTGAGACGAGCGCTGATGGTATTGTGCGGTTATAAACGCAGAGAAGAGTGGCAACCGAGTCAGTCAGTTGATCAGCAAGTGACAGCGATCTCTCAAAATGTCTGTTTTAATTGCCCAGTTGAGTGCTGAGCACCACCACAGTGGCTTTGGCCTCTTTACAGCAATCCCTCGCCTATCATGGCGCTTCAACTCTACAACCATCAAAGGATGGAAACAGGCTTCCTATGACTTAGCCATAACTCGCAATGGCAAGGAGGAAATCTATCATGTCGACTCCTCCAGCTCGGAGTACAACCCCTGGCCTTCGTCACCCCTGTCATCTCGAGAACAGGCGGGGATTAAGGTCCGAGCTATAGGAGTCGATGGATCGTCAACAAACTGGGCAAACTTGACTATTGAGGCTGCTCTTCTGAATCGCTCCGACTGGACCGCAAAGCTCATCGGCGGTCCTTCACAAGGGCGGGAGCCAAAACGGCCTATCTTGTTGCGCAAAACATTTACCAATCCTGGATCTGCCCGTGCTCGTCTCTACACAACCGCTCATGGCATGTACGAAGTTCACATCAATGGTCAGCGAGTCAGCGATGAACTACTTGCCCCTGGATGGCAGTCATACAATCACCGTCTTCACTACCAAACCTACGACGTCACGTCTCTTCTGCAAGAAGGCGAAAACGTCATCGGCGCCCATGTAGCTGAGGGATGGTTCGCCAGCAGGATTGGACGACCTGGTGTGGCGAACCACTGGGGGGAGCAACTAGGCTTCCTGGCACAGCTTGAAGTCGACGGCAACGTCTGTTGTCAGACTGACTCGAGCTGGGAATACCTTGATAGTCCTCTTCTCCTTTCGGAATTGTACAACGGCGAAGTCTTCGACAGCAGCCTCATCGATCCTACTTGGTCTACGTTGGCATCGAAGACACAAGTGAAGGGCTCAGTGGAGGAACTGCCGCTCCCAAAGGCGGAACTGATCGCGCCTGATGTCGCTCCAGTCACCCGCATCATGGAACTGAAGCCCAAGGAGATCATCACAACTCCAAAAGGCAAGAAAGTCCTAGATTTCGGCCAGAACTTTGTTGGTTGGCTTCGAGTCGAGACCAACATTCCCGGAAAGTCTGGTGATATCCTCTTGATCAGGCATGCAGAGGTCATGGAGCATGGAGAGCTGGGCACTAGGCCTTTAAGATCGGCCAAAGCCCTTTACGAGTTGAAGCTTGGAGGACCAACCAAGGGCTGTGAAGCCAAGTTTACCTTCTTTGGGTTCCGGTATGTGCCCCTACCGCACATCAAGGTAGAGACTGACATGACAGGTATGCCGAGATCAACGGCTATGAAGATGTCTCCCTCGAAGACTTCACAGGCATCGTGATAACCTCGAACCTCCGTCGCACAGGCACTTTCGAGTCCTCTCATGCCATGCTCAACCGCTTGCACGAAAACGCCATCTGGTCCATGAGAGGCAACTTCATCTCGATCCCAACCGACTGTCCTCAACGTGACGAAAAACTGGGTTGGACCGGAGACATCCAAGTCTTTTCCCCGACCGCAAACTTCCTCTTTGACACGTCCGCTTTCTTGGGGTCGTGGCTGCGTGATCTTGACATGGATCAGAGGGATGCCAATGGCGTTGTTCCCGTTATCGTCCCCAATCTTCCAAAACAGCCAGACAGTCGCATGAAAAGGCCAATGGCAGTATGGGGAGATACCTCTGTGATTACGCCTTGGGACTTATACACGGCCTTTGGCGACATCAGCCAGCTCGAAGCACAGTGGGAAAGCATGTGCGGTTGGCTTGATGCCGGTGTTCCTCGAGACGAAAGAGGCTTTTGGTCTACCGACTGGCCTCAATATGGCGACTGGTTAGATCCCCGAGCGCCGGTCGATATGCCGGGGAACTGTCCAACCGACAACTTCTTGGTCGCAAACGCCTACCTCATCTACACCACCAAGTTGGCCGCAGAGGTTGGAAAGGTGTTGGGGAAGGATGAGAAGAGTGCAAAGTATGCATCTGATGCGGCGTCCCTTGTAGAGCTCTTCCGAGAGGAATATGTCACTCCAAAAGGAAGAATGGCCTGTGACACGCAAACTACCTACGCCCTCGCCCTCAAGTTTGGTCTATTGGAAGAAAAGCATCTCGCAACTGCAAAAGAGAGACTGGGATATCTAGTCCGCTGGGAGAGGTTCAAAATCACCACCGGTTTTGCTGGCACGCCGATCATCCTCCATGCTCTCTCAGAGAATGGCATGCTCAACCTTGCATATCGAATGCTTCAAGAGAGAGACTGTCCCAGCTGGTTATACCCCGTCGGCATGGGCGCGACCTCAATTTGGGAAAGGTGGAACTCGATGCTCGAAGACGGAAGCATCAACCCTGGGCAAATGACGTCTTTCAACCATTATGCCCTTGGCTCAGTATGCGCATTTATGCACAAGACTGTCGGCGGTCTTTCTCCCACCTCTCCCGGCTGGAAGACTGCCCTTGTGAAGCCTCAACCTGGTGGAACGATTCGTTTCGCCAAGACTAGCTTCGATTCACCATATGGCTTGTATGAAGTGGACTGGAAGATAGAAGGCGGAAAGATGACGACCAAGGTCAAGATTCCTCCAAACACAGAGGCCCGCGTCGTCTTGAATGGGGTCGATGAGACGGTCGGAAGTGGGGAGTATGAGTATGTCACAGAATGGAAAGATGATCCTGACTGGCCGCCGAACTACATCTCGGGGCCTCAGAGAAACACGGTCGGGGTATCGTTTGTGCCTTGAACTACCAATAAACAAGGAAATCAATACGAACTTAACATTTAATCTCTTTCTAGATCTCCATATTGAGTGCGAAACCAGCATTCAGTCATCACTCAATCGTTGCACTGGCCATGAATAAGACCTACATAACGCCAGCATTAGAGTAGGCTGTAAAATTTAGACAAGAGCAAATTAATGTGACTCCCGGGAAGACTTCATGAACCTTGTCCCCTTTTCCATCACCAAGTCTAGATGTGTATCTTCGAGTTCCCATCACACATCGCGATCCAGACTACAGGTGAAACTCTAGCCCTGGGACAATGCGGAGATGGGTAGCGTGGTGATACACCGAGAGTCAGTACTCTGTCGCATCGTCTTGCCTCGCCGGCAGTTGACGGCTTTTGATGTACGCAGAATCAACTGGTAAACATATAAAAAAGGTCGCTGTCCTCCAAGAGCGAATACTCCCTTCGCTACCTTAATCTCTACCGCGAATCCCAACCTTGCGCAGCACCGCCTACAGCTACTAAAGCTCAACACTCGATAAAGTAAAATGTGCTGGAAATCACGCTACGTCAAGAGATGCGTCAAATGCTACGTCGTCCTCAAAGATGAGACCGTCATCGACCGGACGTGCGAGGGGTACGAGAGGAAAAAGCCATGTACCAAAACGCCAAACGTCGTGCAATCATCAATATTTATCAGTTGGCCAGCTTGTGAGAATTGCGCCAAGATAGAGGAGAAGGAGTTGAATGATGGGAAGCGCAAGTCGGTAAAGACGAATTAGCGGGTTGAAGCAATCGAGGTGGCTGGGGATAATACGACTTGGGACAATGGTGTGGTCAGTTCTTTCGTACTGTAAATAAGAACAAAGCAGTAATGAACACTGCTGCCGGCTGGGCAGGCTCAGCGACTTCTGGAACATGACAAAGGGTCGTAGTGAACATTCCCGCAGCTGCAGGGAAACCGATCAATAGACCATGGGAAGATATGAGCAGAGCTGGTTCATATGATTTAACAAAAACATAAGCAGGACATCAGCGAAAGCCCAATTATCACAAGTCTAAATCTATAATGGAAATTTTCGGACATATTCTTGAGATGGGCAAGTATAAGTAGAGGGTCTTGGTGCTGAGTCCGGCTTAGTTATCAGAATCCTCTTACTGGCACAACACCCAATTGTCTTGCGGTGTTTTGTCACTTTGGCTACCCCTGCTAGATTTGAGAGACGAACCAAAATGGCCCAAGACTCTGCAGTTCAACCTACAGAAACAATGGAGGAGTGGGTGGTTGTCGTCTCGGGGTCTGAGGCTGCTGTCGCCTCAGGACCTAGAAACCCGGACAGGCTCTCCATTCTTCCCCAAGAGATACTGTTGGAGATCTTTTCATTGCTCCCTGCCTTTAGAGACAAAGGCAGTTTTGTTCTCACATCCAAATACCTGCATCAGATATTCGACAAATACTTGCACGAGTCTGCTGGCGCAACACTGGGCTGGCTTCCTGTATTTCTCGCTGCTCGTCAGGGTAACATGGCCATCCTTGAAAAGTTCGAGGAGTTTGGCGCGCCCACCAACATCTGGTGGAACTGCGAACATCCTCCCCAAGGCTGTATGCATGCCAGAATAGAGCACGGCGCAAGCCCACTAGACGAAGCTATCATGAACCTCAAAGTCAGGGTGGTAGAGTGGTTCCTCGCCCAGGGCACCAGTCCTAACAGGCAGAAAAACATATGCAGCCCTCTCATGCGGGCATTCTGGATGCTGCGTAAGAACACCATCGCGAGTCTTCCAGCTACCCAGCGCCGAAAGCATTGTAATCAATATTCAGCCTTTGCTATGGAGAAGCTCCGCAGGCGAGCCGCGAAAGCCAGAGCAATAATTAACCTTTTGCGGGGTGCGGGTGCAGACCTGACCCGGAGCGAGGCTGAATTTTTTTATTTCAGGCTTACTTGGTTGGATCCCAACCAGGATACCAGACCGAGTCAGGCTCCTTGGGTAAGATTGTTTGATCCTACCTCGGTCTCAATGAACGACTGGCTTGCAGCTGCTCAAATGCTTGGATTCTCAAGATGAGTGGGGATAACCAAAACACCGAGTTAACAGGGCGATTGCTATATCATGTCTTGCGTTTTCTTTATGTTGTAAAATACGTCACCTAGATACTAAAAAGAGGTCAAGATAGATTAGCTTTTGAAGAAGGCCCTTATGGGAAAAGTATTTTAGGGTTCTGCTTTCGTCCATCCTGATAGGTACGTAGATAAGATCAAAACACATCAAGGAGTAATGAGTCCTTTATTGACGCATTTATATGTTATGTCTGGCCTCCTTTAAGTCAAGTCACGGACTCTCAGGGTGGTTCTGGCAAAGTGTCATTATCCCTGAGCTTCGTCTGTTGGACTAGGCAATCCGTGAAATGAAATTACTGCAACGACATCATCGTTCTACTCTTATGTCCACTGTCCCACGCACTGCAGGTTTCTGCTCGTCCAAGAACATGGAAACAAAGCCAGGCACCCCTTTTTAACACAAAGAAACTTTCAACGGCCAACAAACTGTAGAAGTGGATTGGTTTTGTTCTCTATCAGATTGGGGGAAACAGCGGCAGGAAACAAAGGGCCATCACGAGACAATCATGTCAATGCAGTGGTTCACCATTATTGCCTCACCAGGATTTAAACTTGAGAGTTTTAATCCTTTCAGCATCTATTTGCTGGATCCAGATTACTCTACGAGCCTCAGTCCAGTATCTAACAGGTCGAAATCCTTCCTGCCAACAACCAACTTGGCTCTCGCATCACAAACGGCTCTCAATGACAATACCAGAATGAATCAAATAATATTCCAAAGTATATATCAAGCTACAATCATATCAACATCAACATGCGAGGACGGAGCAAGGCCAGGCGCATAAATATATAGAGAATGCCCGTTTGTAAACTCGGACAATGCGACCTTGAACTCCGTCCGGGAAGTACCCTCGACCACACATTCCAATCGCTGTCCTCTGGCTGTGGGTGGCACGCACGAGATGAATACCGAATACGGGCTCTTGGCGTTTTGCATATAACCAGTGAGAGAGTATGAGTCAGAAAACGAAGAGGCAAAGACATGAAAGCCTCCAACCATGAGGCGGTTTGTCCCCTCCTCAAGATGAAACTGGCCAGGCCCGTACTGGTCTGCGACGTAGTCTGGTACCACGAGAAACAGGGAGTAGCCACTTTGTTGCCTGTAAGAGAGGCTCTGGTCGTTGACAGCTTCTAGCTCCGAGTTGGCGCCCTTGAGATCAAAGGTAGTGATGGGCTCCGATAGGCTGTTCGTGGAGCTGGGGGCGTTGCTGGTGGAGGATGAGGCGTCGGTGGAGACGACTTCGGTAGCGGTTGTCGAAGCATCGTCAACGTTGCTCGATGAAGTGACGACGGTGGTGCTGGTAGACGAGATCTCGGTTGTGCTGAAGGGCACGGTCGCGATGTCTGAAGACAGAAGAGAAGACAAGGGCCTACAGATACCTGCAGAGCTACAGCCGAACAGCGACGCAGCGGCCACGAAGGCGTAGACGAGATACAGTGTATGCATGACCTGGAATGCGTCGACAGAAGAAGATGCAAGAAAGTAACAGAGGAAAAGGGCTGAGGAGAGGAGAAGGGGAAAAGAGATTGTTTATCTTGGCGTTGCTGGAAAAATCAATAGTTTGTGAATAGCTTCAAGGGTTGGCCAATGAAAGGACGAGGCCCTTGCTCAGATTTATTAACAGAGACTTGGCATTCTCCAGAAGCAAAACCATACAAGTATTGAATGATATGATAGCAAATGGTCCGAAGAGAACTAACTGAGTATTTCCTAGGTGATTCGTCTTGCTGGGTGCTTCTCTTGAATCGCGTGGTTAGGATGGTTCTGAATCGCGATGTGGGTTGTGAGCTTTGTCCCGCTTAAATGGTCAAAATATGGCATTTAATCGCTTGCAGATTTATGAGGATGAGACTGAGGTATCCGACTCCCCGATGCCATTTTTATACTGAACTGAATTGCTGTTATTGGCCTCATAACCTGTGGGATCTGTGATCCCAGAAACAGGGTCCGAGCTGGTCGGTATCAAATTGCTTTATTATGACAGCCAAAGGCATTTATACATGTCTAGTTCTAACATGTTTAATAATAACGTGGTGATATCCTGCTAAATCATCTTTGATGTAGTCGGCTCCAAAGCCGAAACATGCCCAACATTCGGATTCCGACCCGGCACAACGGCTCAAACAAGCCATGAGCCGACACATTCCACATCTCGGCAACGTTATCTCTCCAGGCGTACATCAGCCACGAATCATATCAAGCGGGGGGGATCAAGCCTCAAAGGCGATAGGCTAGGACCTTTATCTCCCCCGCAGCCGGGAATTCGGCCGTTTCCGCCGGCCTTGTCTTCATTTATCACCGAGATTCTTCACAGGCCGTCGTGATCATCCACATCAACTACCTTCCACATGACGAGGCGAGCCGACCGTGAACCCCGTGTGAGACGATCCTGCGAACGCTGCCGGTACGTCTTCCGCTTGGTAAACACTTGCGGATATCGCTGATCACATTGTTCTTAGTCACAAGAAGATTAAATGCCCCGCGGAAAAGCCTGGGTGCTCTCATTGCCATCTTGCTAATTCACCTTGCGTCTACCTACCGCGAAACCATGTGAGCCATGGAGGGCGGCGGGCCCAAAATAGACCTTTGTAGGTCATTTGTCTAGAGCTCATGTTAGGTTCTTCTGTTCTGACGATGTCACAGAAGAGCCCGAGAAGTCTACGACAACAGCTCCCCGAGCCCATCCAACAGCTCACATCACCAGGATGCAGAGTAAGCGCACTCCATCGCAAGTGTGCCCAATTGCTGATTAAAATGACTACAGGCCATTTACAGTCGGCCCGAACACCCAGGGGCTGGCCCCTCGGCAAAGGCCAGGCAGTTCACCAACTTCTCAACAAATGGCTTCATTGACGGCCTCAGACCCATCTACATGGTCAGATACAATAACATTCCCGCTTCAAGTAGCCTGAATTACTCACCAACAGACATTCCAGGTCGCCAGGAAACCCCGAGCCCCCGCCAGAATTACTCCATGACTTTGTCGCCGTCTACCGCGAGAAGCTTTACTTCCAACCACTTCCACTCTTTGACCCACGCCGTCTTCAATCCAAGATAGCTTCATTTCCTCATTATCTACGATGGAGCTTCCTTGCTCTTACTCTAAACTATACCAGTCACAATTTTTACTACGGCCTAGAGTCTAAAGCGATCGAGTATTATGCTACCTCGGCCAGGAGCATCGTGGTGGACATGGCTGCTGATGGGGTTCCAAAGCTGGAGGTACTGCAGGCTCTATGTTTGCTTTCATTGTGCGAACAAATAGGTGAGTCACTAACATGCATGCTCAGTACTTCTAGCTCATCACCTTCCAGCTGGGAAGTCAGCCCGTTCGTGGATGACTATTGGCATCGCATCAAGGCTTGAAGCCTTCCGACTGTCAAAGTTAAGAGCAACCTCAGACTCACTACATACCGACGATGCTACCTCAAGGTGCCATTGGAGCATCGTGATCCTGGAGAGCGCCTTTTCTCCTCATATGAACACGCTTGCTGAAGCATCTCGCGCCCCGAGTTACCCCAAGAGCGTTCCCGTACCTCCGCCAGTACACCCTTCGCATGGCATGAAGAGCTACTGCCCCGACTTAACGGATGCCTATGAGGCCAACATCCACGATGCCGGGATCACCGCTTGTTGCTTGGGCTATGTCTGTCTTTGGGGCAGTATCATCTCATACCTAGGAGATATCCGAGACGGGGCAATGGAGTACCCCTGGTTAACCACCTCCCGACACAATCAGCTCACAGTCAAGCTCTACGAGCTCGAAAACCACACTTCGCACAGACATCTTATCAGAAATGCGCCGTTTCCGGATCAACCGCCGTCCAATCTCAACCATCATCGAGAGTACTGGGCGCCGTGGGTCTTGATGCAAATCACGATGCACGCTTCCCAAGCTGCCTTGAATCACCCATTTGTTCAACTCGTCGCTCTTCGAAGAGCAGGTCGCAAATTCCAACCTCGCTCATTCCTGCAAAAGACGGTTGATCAGGCACTGTTTCACTCGGAATGGGTCTCCCGTCTAGTGCAGATGTGCGAAGATCGCTCCTTTGAGGTTAATGATCCTTTAATCGGACAAGCCGTCGCCGCATGCGTCTCCATACTCTGGATATTCCAGTTTGCACGAGACCGCAAGGTTTCTGACAAGGCCAAAGAAAATATCGGCACGTGTGAGACGTTTCTCTCAAGACTGTCACACAACTGGCCACATATAGCAAAAAAGGTCGGTTCTTACCCACGCAGCGATTTTTTTACACACATTGGTCACATCTAACGGTCATTAATAGGTCGAGATTCTCCAAAGGCTCAACGCCAAAGCCTCTCAAGCACCACAAACAGCACAAGCCGATGAGTCGACAAGCTCCACGATCTGCTTTGAGCCTGAGATGATCTGGGAGTTACTCGACCCCACAATGTCGGGATCCAGCTTCACCACTTGCAATAGCACTTCGGAACGGCAAGGATCAAGCCATGGCTCGAGTGCCACTATCCAAGTGGCGACAAAATTCATCCATCCTATCGATGACAAGGAAGAGAACCCGCCACCTGCTCCCAATACGGTGCATAATTTCTTCGACTTGGGGGATGTTTACGGGGAGCCCTTTCTGGACCAGTTCTTTTCTGACTCCCTGCTCGTTAATATCCAGTAGATATCGGCGTGCAATTACAGTAGGTCACTGCGGGCTGTGTGTCGAAGTCTTCGGTGCGTTTGAGGTCTTGTCGTTTTACTAGGCCGTATTGATGGGATTTTCAGTCATGGAAAATATCACAGAGTGAAAGACTCCCAGCCAAGGGGATATGCTCGGCGTCTGGCGTATGGGTAGGTATATATCAACAATGGAGTATTACACCCCTCGGGCTAAAATTGCCGCATTTAAATGTATTTAAATGCCGTCAGGCAAGTTCTTCCACCATAGACCTACAGGACCGAGCCAACGGATGAACCCTGCCACACTAAATCCTCCTTTTGTCGGCAAGACGAACGGTGGGCAGCGCCAAGCTAGCCAAGGTATAGGTAAAAATTCGTCGTCAATTATATGCCTCACCAGTCGTTCGATTCGTCTATAAAGAGGGGACAAAACGGAGATCAGATAAGATCCTCCACTCCAGTGATAACAAGGATGTCTCCAACTGCGCGCCTATCACAATTTCACCATCCCACAACAATGTGGAGAAGACGCCGCGGAGAAGCAACTCAAAACAGTCATGATCCATTGTTCAAGCATCCAACGGTGCCCTCGGCAAGCTCGGTAACGTTTGAGCGGCCGCCCCAACCCTGCCAAACTAGCTTAGATACATGCTTAATAGACCTAAGCGAGTGGGAATGGTCTTACAGCCAAGACCGACCATTGACAAACTTCTGGGAACGGGTTATACTCTACCGAGCAATGATATTCATGGCCCCCACGTCTGTCCTCGTGTTGAGAATCCTGAATTGGGCATGACCGCCGTAGGATTGCCGAAGACTTTTTCCTATAAGAAAAGAGCAGAGGTCGTCTTTTGAGTGATCGTCGAGCAGTGCGTACAGTCAAGATGGCAGTCGAATCTCAAGTCAACGATGGCCAGCAGACTCCAGCGGTGGAGGAGTCTGGGCCGAGAACAGCCACAGAGGCTATGCGAAAGCTATGGACGCCTCGAAAACTCGGTATCGCTATTGGATGGTAGGGATTTTCACTCGAGTGTTGCAAACTCCGCTGACAATTGGTAGCCTCCTGGTCATGAACTTTTTCATGAACTTGAACGTGTATACCCAGAATGTCTACGAACCATACGCGACTAGTCATTTCGATGGTCATTCTCTTTTGACTACTGGCTCCATCATCAATGGCATCGTGCGAATCGTATCCTACCCTCTTCTCGCCAAGCTTGCCGACGTACGTCTCTCCTTACTATCACCATCTCGGGATTACCCTAACATATTGATAGCATTTCGGTCGTCCCCAAGGCTTCGGAGGAGGTGCTTTATCGATGGCCATAGGCAGCGCCATGTTTGCGGCTTGCCAGAACGTCGACACCTTCCTTGTACGTACCCTTTTTGAGCCAACAACCGCAATTGCGCTGACTTCTTTAGGCTGGAGGAATTTTTGACTCGTTCGGCGATACTTGGTGGAACATTACCCAGCAAATCTTTGTCGCAGACGTCACCAGCCTGGTAAACCGAGGCCTTCTATTCACCCTGCCCGAGTCACTCTCGGCCATTCCTACGTTGTATGCCGGAACGTACCTCGGCGAGCACATGCTCCTATTCTCGTCTTGGAGATGGGGTTATGGCATGTGGGCAATTATCCTGCCCGTTACTGCCATCCCGACTATTACAATGATGCTCTGGATGGGCCGTCGGGCCAAGAACATCGGTTTGATCACCGAGCGCTTGTCCCTCCTTCACGGTGCTCCCTCTGGCGCTGTCGGCAAGGTCAAGCATATCGCCACCCAGCTTGATCTTATTGGTGCTCTTCTCCTGATCGGCGGTTTGGCCATGACTCTTCTTCCCATGACCATCGCTGGACGCAGAAACACCGACCGATGGGAAGAGCCATCCTCCATCGTCCTCCTCATCGTCGGTGTCTTGACCTTTGTCGGTTTCCTGGTCTGGGACGGAAAGTTTGCTTCCAACCCCATCATCCCTTATCGAACCATCCGAGAACGCAACGTCATTATCGCCTGTACATCTGTTATCGTCATCGCCATGTCCGACAGCATCTACAGACCGTTCCTCTCCAGCTTCCTGCAAGTTGCTGGTCATTACTCCCCGGGAGCTGCTACACGAGTCGATAACGCCCAGCGTGTGGCGTACAACATCGGTGCCCTGTTCTCCGGTCTCTGCCTCAAGTACGTCAAGCACACCAAGCCTTTCATTATGCTTGGTGTTGTTTTGATCATCCTCGCTTCTGGCCTGCCAATCTATCTCACCAACATCTCGGGAACGCATATTGCCAACGAGCCAACCTTTATCGTTTCCAAGACGCTTCTTGGAGTTGGTCGTGGTCTTGCTCAGGTCTCACTGCAAGTTTCTCTGCAAGCCGTTCTCGCGAATGAGCAGATCGCCGTTGCTACCGCTGTCTACCTCTCTTCTCTGGGCTTCGGCTCCAACCTCGGTGTTACCATCAGTGGCGCCATCTGGAACTCCCTCCTTCCTCGAAAGCTTAACGCCAACTTTGGTGAAGAGGTCGGCAGAAAGATCTTTGGATCCATTGTCGTTGCTCAAAAGTATGAAGTCGGCAGCCCCGAACGAAACGCCATTGACAAGTGCTACCGCCAAACACAGCAGACACTGGCTATCGGATCCGTCTCTGTGTCTGCACTTCTCCTCCTCCTTGCTTTCCTGGTGAAAAACGTCAAGCTTGGAGAGGAAGATACCAAGAGAGCGACACAGGCAGATGAGGAGCTTGCATGGGCCATTAAGCAAAAGGAGGCGCAGGAGGAAGAACCTGTTGAGATGGAGAGGCAGCAGCGACAGTAGATTTCTTGGGCTAGGAATTCTCGCATAAGCTATCGAGTCCATAACAATAAAGCATGAGTTTCGCTCATGTATCAATATCCCGTACCAGCAACAAAACCCCTTAAAGACAAGGAATATTAGATGCCAGCCAATGTCAAACCCAATCCAGCCACGCTCATCGCACCGGCGGCAACTCCCCACCCTTCATCAGTTCCTTCCAGTCGTGAATAGTTCCAGATAGTATATGATACGGCAGAGAAACTCGCCAGAATTTCCCCAATCAGCTCTGGCGACAGGTCGCCATAGATCTTCAACCGCACACTCTCCTCGTTATCAGCAGAGCTAATCATTCCCACGAGTCTATCATATGCATCCATCAAGACAATCCTGCGGGAAGTCGTTTGCATCTCCTTGTCTTGAACACTGCGCACAATCCAAGCCAGTGGGCCAGCACAACTACTCCAGACCATGTAACCGGATTTGCTTGAGATTTGTCCTTTGATGCCAGATCGACGTGAGACATAGTTGACAACTCCATCCGGGCCTAGTGTAGGTGTGTGAAGGATGTAGTCCCTGGAAGTTGCAAACACCTGAGCTGTAGCGACCTCCCGGCTGACACCATCGGCTGTTGACACGCGGATGTGGGGTGTCGATTTTGAAGGGTCCCAAGAAGCCATCGACTTGATCTGTTTGCTATCTGGCTTCGCTAGAGTTGCCGTCATAGGCTCACCCGGGGTATACTCGACAGGGTCCCCAGCCGCAAGACCAGGCCAAGTGATGTCGTAGAGCTTCTTGGAAGATACCACATCTGTAGCCTGAGAGGGAAACTTACGATCCCCTTGCAAAAGGACGTCGAGGGTGAGGGATGGAGTGGAGGAGATGAAGCGGGTGGCAAAGTTACGCAACAACTCCTCGTTGAATTGTGGCGGTGGTCCAAGAGGCGATGGCATAATCTTTCGTCCAGAGTCTCCCTTCTCTGCAGACTCGGCATCGACAAGAATTGACCGCTCCAGGTGAAGAATTGGGTTGTCGTACCACGGCACAATAACGAACCGAATCCCACAACGAGAGCAGTAGTGGCTGAGGAAGTAATATGTTGGGGCCGTCATGTATCCGCAGTTACATGCAAGACAGGCCAGGATGCCCATGAGGCAACTCGCCGTAGCCCTATCTGATGTCAGATCTGCAGCCAAGGGATATGCAAGAACTCACTGTCCGTTAGAGGTCGTCTCCATGACCCTTATTGACTTGCCAACATGCTGGCAGGCCGGACACTTGACCGTCTCTGGCTCAAGGTTGAGGCGGCTGATGGGAATGACTTGAGAGGCCATGGCTACTGAGAAGATTGAACAGCACAACGATCCACGCTCAATCAAAGTTTCAAAGACGGACGTTCCGGTTGTTAAAATAAACATTTCAGCGACATCCGAGAATCCCTTTATTTCCCCAGCTCCAACCACCCAACGGAGAAAAGGCCCCGCCGCCAAGCAACTGTGAGCCTCAGCTGAGAGGCACATTGCTAAAGTCCGATCCCACGTGGCCAAGGCGTGGTGATCGAGAGGAGCCAAGGGTCTTGGCATGCATTCTCGGCTACTGGATAAGGGCTGGATGTCAACGTGGTTTGAGTCAATAGTGTGGTCTTTTCCTAAATGAAAAGAATCAGGTGCTCTTGGATTTACAAGGCAGATTCTGTTCGATCTTGGCTGTTGGTTGTGAGCCAGATCGAGAGCTCGGGTGATCCGAAACAATTGCTCCTTCAAGAATGTTGACACAAGAACTATTTCCGGGCGATTAGAGTAAGGCAAATGAAAGATTAAATAACACTTTATTGTGACCCTAGACTCTGAATCTCATATGTGCGCGTCCCTATTTCGCCTAGAGGCATAGTTCTCGACTGCCGAAATGCCCTTGACGCCTTCTCATGGTAATAGTCGCGAGATGAAAAGCGGCCAATTGTATACGGTAACCGGTCGTGATATGTCAGTAGAGACGCTAGAGCTTCAGTTCCTTCAAATCCTCTCCGGGTAGTCTGTATTTCCGACACTCATGATACACGCCCAATACTGCCTCGATCTTCTCATCCATGCAGGAGATTTGACCAGAATGGTTCCTCTGAGGAAGTGCAAGCCAAGTTGAAATGGCTATCCTGCCTTCAAAACTAGGCCTGGAGGATACTGTCTTTACCAATGTATCGGTTGTTTCTGGGCTGAACAATGCGCTCATGAATGAGCCAATCGTGATAAAATTATAACCCAACTTGATCCTCTTCGCTCACTCTGTTTTCTAGGCTCTCAAGCATGTCTTGACCAGAGTACTCCTTTCTCATGAGAAACACCATTTATATGCATTCAGTCTAATATTTAACCCAGATTCATGACCCCAATAACCCAAGGAGATATTTACAGAAACTCAACCCTCTCTACCCAGCCTAAGCACCCTTGCTCTTAACCGCATCTAAAGAATCCAAGCTAAGTATCTCAGTCAAAGCATCCCTCTTAACACACTTCTCAAACGAAAAGCAGCTCGCGAGGTCCTCAAGCTCCTCCTTGCTCTTTCCCCTAAACAGCTCCGCCATCTCCCAGCCCGCGTACTCGCTCATCAGGCACTCGCGGATGACTCGCTCAAAGTGTCGCTCAAAGGTCCAGATCTTGGGGTATCTCGTGTTCTGGTAGGCGGGCAGGATGCCTTCCTTGAGCTTCGAGAGGAAAGGCTCGTAGATGTGCTTTGCCTCGTCCTTGTTTGCGACGCCCCAGAAGTCGAGACCTAGGCGTTGCTTCTTCTCCACGAAAGGAGCGACGAGCTGCATGTATGATGACTGGGGATCGATGTAAACCATGCCTTGGTAACCGATATCTTTGTAAAGCCAGATGGACCAACTGACGTCGGTCTCCTTGTAAATGTTGAGCTGTTCCTTGAGAAGGGCGAATCGCTTGGCGTTGGTCGCAACAGCTGCTTCTCCCTCCTTCTTCTCATTCTGATACACCGGACCAAACTCTCCGTTCCAGATAGGCACATTCTTGGCCCGCATAAACTCGACCTTTCGCTCAAAGCTTTGCCGAAGGTGGTCTCTCTGCTCCTGGGTATCTTCGTACTGAGGTCCGAATGGGAAACCAAGCATGCTGTAGTCGTGGCAAGCATACACAGCATTGGGAAGAGGTTTCTCAGGGAAAGCTCGGAAATCCATGGAGTAAGTGTTGCCGTCGATAAAGATCATGTGGTCAGGGTCGATAGCTCGGACGCTCTTCTCGGCGCGCTCGTACCACTTGATCAGCCTCTCACCAAAGTATCCCGCCTTGTTCTTCTTAGGGTCGGAAGGCTCGTTGAGAAGATTGTAACCAGCCACCACGGGGTTGTTCTTGTAGTGCTTGGCCAGAGCCTCCCACAGCTGGATCGCACGGTCTTGGTGGTCCTTAAAGTCCCAGAACATGGCTCGCGCAATGCCAGAATCGCTGTGCCAGTCCTGGTTCTGACCTCCGGGGACAGCGTGCATGTCGAGAACGACATAAAGGTTGTGTCGACCACAGATGTTGACATATTTGTCCAGCAGATCGAAGCCCTCTTGCTTCAGCGTGTCGGGGTTGAGGTCATCCATAAAGTGTCGGTAGTTGAAGGGAATTCGGATACAGTTCAAGCCCAGAGAGGCAAAGTAGGCGGCATCTGAGTCGGTAAAGAAATGGTGAAGAAGTCTGTCAAAGAAGTATGTGGCCTTCTCCTCTCCCATAACTTCTGCCATTTGAGCGCGATGCTCATGCTCATGTCCAGAGTAGCCGGTGATGAAGTTCTCCATGTTGAGCATGCCACCAACAGCAGCGCCCTTGAGAACGACAGTCTCACCCGCCGGGTTGACAATGCGGCTTCCATCTGTTCGCAGCATAGTGCAAGAAGATCTCTGAGGGGTTGGTCTCTCAGAGACCCTGTAAGAGCCCTTGCTATCTGCGGTCGCAACCATTTTGTATGACTTCGGGATGTGTCAGGTGGAAACAAAAGTTGAGACGAAATGTGTAAAAGGTAAAGAAATATTAATCCAAGTACCCTACACAGTTATGCTGTCCTGATTCAAAACATCCCAAGTTGCAGCACGAATCAAGGCTTAAATGGTCAAGGTCCTGAGTGGGCTGGGGCCTTGTGATCGCTTAAAGGCGACACTCCCCGACGCTCTCAGGCCACGCCAAGGATCGGCATCTCACTTGACCTGGGGAAATTCTAATCTTGCCATGAGGAATTTAGCCGTCGTAATTTACCAGTCCAAACGTAGTTGATCGATCGATTCAAACTTGTCCATCAAAGCTACATTCCCCGGATCAGCTGTCAAAGCTCATCATGACCCCCTGCAGGAACGCCCTTCGTGCGGAGAGCTCTGGGGCCTCGTCTTCCCATGAGCTGAGGAGGTACATGATCTTCTGCACCGCCTCGTGCCAGCCCCTCGGCATCGTTGCGCCTAGCACGCGCCCCCCGAGGAGGATACCGGCAGAGCGGACGCAGGCCCTGATCATCAGCCACGTCCCGTGATGACGATGCAATAGTCCGACTTCATTCACTTGCACTCGAATAACGTGATACTCCAATCCTTTGTCCGCGTACTCTTTACCGTGCAGGTCTAGCAGCAACCCTCTCTCAAGAGCGTTGAAGTGAGCCATGACAAATGCCCAGTAAATGGCTTCGAAGAAGTTGACGAGATGCCCGCGAAGAACAAAAGTGCACACATTGTCTTCTGTAGGTGGTCTGGAAAGGCAGAGCTCTGGTGGTAGGCTGCCAGCCCACTGGTGAGCCTGCGTCTCATAGTCCGGTACCCTTGCGGCCAGATCCCGGAGGAAGTCCAGGTTAGACGCAGAAGAACGATGCAGCTCAAGTATTTCGTTGGCGATCCGACTGTAGAGTCGTCGCAAAGAGATCTCAGCCAGGTAGAATAGCCATGACGCTCGCTGCCTGTCCGAGTCTGTCGTCTTGTTCGAGTCAAGCGGATGAGGCGGCGTAGGGAAAAAGGGAGGATACAAATTGCTCGAGGAGTGGTGAGACTTGTTAAAATCCGGCAACATCAGCTCCGACCTCAATTCATGCTCCGACTTCCACGAAGACCAATAAATCGCCTCTTGCTGCGTCTCATCGGCCTCCGGCTGCACAATGTCCAGCCCCGAGCTGACGCCCCTATGCGCCCTCTGCAGGAACGGCAACGTCTGACAAGCAGCCAGAGCCTGTGAGAAGAACCTCCACGCTTCAAAAGGCTGAAAGTTGCACATCAGAAACACCCCAGACAAAAAGAAGCACTGCGCTCCGATTATGTCCGATTGCGTCATGAGCGTCCCGATCCTCTTCTGCGCCGCGTGGAACAGCTTCTGAGCCTCGAGATAGTTTGCTGTATCCGGCTTAGACCCAAGACTCGGTCCCAGGGGAGTGGCAACCTTTCCCAGTGCGCAGATGAGCAGGGCCAGGCACGAGTTTGCCGACCAGTCTATGCCTTCCATGATGGTGCTCGTGACGAGCTGCCGAGTTGCCGTCTCCTCGAGGATGGGGTTTTTGCAGTGCGCGTGAGTGAAGAAGTTGTCTAGAATCATTTTCACGCTCTGCGTGTCCATGTCGACGATTCCACTCAGTGGGCTGCATCCAGGGGAGTACGAGTCCCGTGGCTGGGCAGGGGAAGCTTGGAGGCTCTCCTGGGGCGAGTGCTGAGCCAGGACGGACCAAATAAGCAGACTCTCCATCTTTTCCGGAAGAATGCTCCTCAGAGGGATATCATTGAGATCACCAATAGGTCTGGCAGGTGAACTCGAAGACGATTGCATCTCTTCATTCTGACAAAACGCTGGAGAAGCATTGACAGCTTCATTTCCCAACCCCTGCTCGGCACGCGGCTCTTTGATCAGCCTCTCTAGCTCATCTAATCGTTCGAGGATCTTGAGACTCGCGGGGTCAAAAGCCGAGAGATCGACAGGTGACTGTATGCACGTAGCGCCGACGCTGAGACAGTATGAGCACGATGGCTTTCGATTATCGCATTTCGTCTTTCTAGCTCGGCAGACCTGACAGGCGGCGTTCGCCCTCTTGCGCGGGTAAAAGGCAGTTCCGCGAGCTGCCGGCCTCTTACCAGGGGGACGGTCTCTGTCTACCGAGGTCTCGTCCATCTGTTCAGCTTGTTTCGGTGGAGTCATGGTGTCATGGGGGTGGTATGAAGGGTTAGCGAGTCACGGTCAGTGTCGGTCGGGGAGTCTCGCCCCTTATAACAACCCGGTGGAGACCGCCGGCACAGGTAAACGGCTCACCCGCTCAGCTGGAAAACCTTGTCGGGGAGTGTCGCCCTTAACGGCCAGACCGGGTTAAGCGGATCCCCCACATTCCAGGATCCATCCGGCAGCTCCAATAGCTTCTCTCCCCACAAACCCCAGACCGGCCTAGACGAAGCTCGGATGTCCGTCTTGTGACTTTGAAGAGCTAATCCTGTCAGGCCATGAACTGTCGTCTTTAGCCGGGTCTTGTGGTTTTCGACATGGCGTTGCGAGACGACAACCGCCGGTGACCAGCGACTATTGTTATGTCATGGTTGCAACTATATAATCCTCAAGCATCATCCCAAGTCGAAAAACTCGGACCAAGAGACTCACCGGTCTTTCACATTTACCAATTGAGCCATCATATCATCCTACATCTTTACAGCTTCTCGGATCATGGCAGCTGAAGAAATCTCCCCAGGAGGCAAGCCCTCGTTTGCCCTAGAGCCCAAAGCCTCGGGTGCCGAGTTTGCGGACCCCAAGGCCGACGTTGTCAATGCTGATCGTCAGGCTGAGCACGACTTGACTCTTCGACAAGTCATCCGTCACCATCCAGCACTCATTGGATGGTCCTTTTTCTATGCTATTGCTGCCATTGGCTGGTTAGTTGCACTCTGATTGATCACCATGACTAGATTACTGACATTGAGCAGGGGCTTTGATGCTCAGATCAACGGTGCCGCCATCTCTGTTCAGTCCTTCCGTCGTGACTTTGGGTATAGACAATTCCACTCCATCTTACCACAGCAACAACTAACAATCTTCAGATACGTCCAAGATGGTGTGGCAATTCTCCCCGCCGACTGGCAATCCGCCTTCAACCTCATCACCAGCGTCGGCGGCTTCTTCAGTGGATTCCTCTGCTCCTATCTCTGCGACCGCATCGGCCGCAAGTGGTCCCTCGCCATCGGCCTCGTGTTTGCTACTGGCGGCATCTTTGGAGAGGTCTTTGCCACCTCCAACGCGTCCTTCCTCATCGCCAAGCTCATCCTCGGTTGTGGCCTTGGCTTCTACCTCACCATCGCCCCTCTCGCAACCTCCGAGCTCGCACCTGTGGTTCTCCGAGGTATCGCGACAGCCGGTGTGAACCTGGGTATCGCCATCGGTCAACTCGTTTCCAACGCCGTCATCAAGGCTTTGGGTGAGAGGTCTGATAGCTGGGCATGGCGTGGACCCTTCTGCACACAGTTCTTTTTCGTCATCGTCCTTGCCATTGGCCTGCCATTTGCCCCCGAGACACCGTGGTATCTGGCTCGGAGAGGCAAGCTCGACGAGGCAAAGAAGTCTCTGATCCAGCTGTACGGCCCCAACATTGACGTCGAGGCCAAGCTTGCCGCTATCCAGACCACCATTGCTGAGGAAGATGCTGCCCGAGCTGAGGAAGCCTCATGGTCTCAGTGCTTCAGAGGTACCGATCTCATCCGATCCATGATCAGTATCGGCGTGTTTGTTTGCCAGCATCTTGTGGGCATTGTCTTTGTCCTCGGTTACTCGACCTACTTCTTCCAGCTGGCCGGTCTCGCCGAATCCAGCAGCTTTGACATGGGTGTCGTGGTTACAGCCTGCGGTGTGGCTGGCAACATCTGCAGTTGGTTCGTGGTCAACACGTTTGGTCGTCGCAACATCTTTGTCATTGGTATGGGCTCACTCACAGCACTCCTATTCCTCATTGGAATCATGGATGTGGTTCCTACCGGCGCTGCCAAGTGGGTGCAGGCCGCATGCAGTGTCATCTACGCCTTTGTCTACTTTGCCACAGTCGGAGCCATGGCCTTTGCAGTCCTAGGAGAAACCTGCTCCCTGGCTCTCAAGGCCAAGGCCATGGCCCTGGCCACAGCCACCCAGTCCGTTATGGGTATTGCCATGAACGTTTCCATTCCCTACATGGTCAACCCAGACGAGGGCAACCTGAAGGGCAAGGTCGGCTTCATCTTTGGTGGTCTTGGTCTGCTGGGCATGATCTGGAGCTGGATCTTTGTTCCTGAGCTCAAGGGAAGACGATACGATGAGATTGATAGGCTGTTTGAGCTCAAGGTCAGCCCGAGGCAGATGGGTACTTATAAGCTGGAGTAAGCAGGGATGATGAGTTGACGGTTGACTGACGTTGACCAAGATGTAATTGGGTGGAAGTCGAGTTGATTAAATTTTCGACGATAAAAGGGAGTTGCGATAAGATAGCAAGCGCAATTTCACATTATTCAGTTCTTTACAAGTTTGATGGCCAATCTGGTGATTCCTCCAGAGTGAAGGGATGTGGTCTTGTACAACAAGGGGTTAGTTAATGCGACGGAATGTTACGGTCGCAACTATTGTCCATTCAACTGCCTTTAATACTCCATTTTGCATTGCGGAAAAGAAAGTTACAGGTCTCATTTCACAATGAAGCATGCAAAAAGAAGAGTCGCCAGTCGTCGACGATCGCAAAAAGAAATACTTTGAAATGATTGACTTTGGACGAACGGGGAATCGAACCCCGGACCTCTCGCAGATCGTCTTCAGAACCAGAAGGTTCAGAGATGCGAAGCGAGCATTATACCCCTAAACCATTCGCCCGATTGCTTGTGGATGACGCAACGTTATTGAGTGTGACAAGCGCTACCCAAACTGGAGCCGATGGGTCAGCGCCCACTTGGTGGCTTTCCCCTGGCCAAATTGGATTTTGCTTGGCAGATATGATGTCTCTATTGTAGTAGGAGGCATTTTAAATGGATAGATACTATCATTACACTTGTATTGCCAATTTTTCGATGTTTTGCATTCAGTGGTAGAAAGTGTCTTAGGACACATACATTTGTGGGCTAGCTTATTCCGATGGACAGACTGTTCAGCAGTGACAAGCTGTAAGATACGAATGACTTGCAAAAATAGGTAAAATAGTTCCGTAAAGAGCTAAAGAATTTTTCTCTCTTCATTCAATTGCCTTAGCTGCTTGGCTTCAACCTATGATCAACATCTTGAGCTCTCTGTTCACAAGATACTGACCTACCCTGTATCACGATAATGATTACTCAGCATCTCTCGGGAAAGGTGAGCCCGCGACTCCGCCTTCAGGCGCGTCGCGTCAACCCGGCTCGTCTTGGCAGTTGGTTCATGCCCTGCCATGTCCGCCCGCATGGGGTCATCTGCAGCGATGGCGATACGAACTCCCCTGCAAAAAGATGAGATACGACTCCTTCGCTTGAGTTCCAAGGTAAGAGAATATCTACCGAGAACTGAATGCGGTGTTGACGGAACTAGACAGAATCAACCTCTCAGCCCGTCATCACCTTTGAGCAAGTCTCACTGTCAGATCCCAATTTCCCCAGTTTTGTCGCCCTCTCGTATGTATGGGGCGACCTGGAAGATACCTTACCTCTAGACGTTTCGGGAGAAGTCATCCCAGCGACCAGAAATCTCCATGTAATTCTGCAGTGTCTCTCCTCGGCAAACTTTGACCAATTCCTCTGGATCGATGCTCTGTGCATAAACCAGAATGACTTGCTTGAACGTGCTGCCCAGGTAGCTTTGATGGGCGGTATTTATTCCCGCGCGTCGTATGTCCTGGCGTTTCTATCTCCCTTGTCAGAGCCTTTCGATATTGGATTGGATTTCCTTCAAGAGGCGGCTCGTGATTCGGAGCTTCACTATGAGCCATCACTTTCACCGCACATCTCCGTCAACGGCCTCACCGCCAGCTCCGAATCTCTCCGAGATTCTCTCATTTCCTTTTTCGCCGCCCCATGGTGGACCCGAGTGTGGACCGTCCAAGAATATGCCCTGGCAGCCAATGTCATTTTCCAGTGTGGAAACCGGCGGATGGAAGGAAGTGAAGTCCTAGTGGCCTTTAGAAACCTGGCAACCCATGAGAGGAAATGTTGCTGGGCTGCACGTCGAGCTGCTGATGGCAATGCTCGTGGCTTCCTGGACTATCCCAGTGAGGCGAATGGCGGGCTGACCTTGTTTAAAGCTACTCTCAGGATTAACAACCTCAACTCCATCATCAATGCCGAAGCATTTGGCGTTCAGAATTTGCTGGATGCCACCAGTCTCTTCCGGACGAGACAATGCTCAGATCCGCGTGATCGAGTATTTGGATTACTGGGGTTGCACCTCAAAGATGATAATCTCCAAAAGATGTTACCGACAGATTACACCATTCCGACGGCGCTTCTCTATCGCAACCTAGCTATGGCTGCGATTGAGAACTCTCAAACGTTGGATGTACTGAGCCATGTCTTGCATAGGCCATCCATTCGTAAGCGAACCCCGGGACTGCCAAGCTGGGTTCCAGACTGGGACGCTCTTATGGACGATGACTATCACCTGATGTACACAGAGAGAACCGACAAGTTGCGTCATTTCTCAGCTTCGAAAGATCTTAAGCCTAAATGGATTCTCCATGATTCAGGCCTCGTCACGACCCATGGCCTCCAGTTTGCTAAGATCGCAGCTACAGCCCCAGGTTATCCCGACCCTAACTCGACAACGGGAGGAAAACAGTTGCTAGAGAGATGGCGTCAACTTTCTGGCCTGCCTCAAGAACCAATAGCCCCTCCCAATGGAGATTCTGATGAGTCCAAGCGAGAATGGGCCTTCCAACGATCACTCTGTGGCAATGTCACTCTTTCACAATGGGCGGACCATTCATGTGACCACACGGCGGCATACAATACATGGCACTCGTGGTTTACTCATCCAGAGCCTGCTTCACTACCGGAGGACGCGAGATCAACTGCTCGCGAGTTTGACTTTCTCGTTCAGATTGCTTCTCTAGGCAGGTGCTTCTTCGTGACAGCAGATGGAGACATGGCGTTTGGGCCAGAGTTGGCACAAGTCGACGATGTTGTTGTTATCATCCCCGGGGGAAGAGTTCCATATGTGTTGAGAAGGGCTGATACTCCCACTAGTTTGGAGGATCGAGTTCCGACGTATGAGTTTATTGGCGATGCGTTTGTTGATTGCGTCATGGTTGGTGAGAAGGTTGAGGGTTCTCCCACGTTTCAAGACATGGCGATTATTTAATGATCGATATTGCATCTCGCTTGCTAACTTGTTTTGTGATCTGGATGAAAAGTAGGCGACTAACTGTTTGCAATACTTGATAAAACATCGTTTCGAATGCTCGTCACCCATGCATCGCCCCTACCCCTGGAACGCCTTTCCAGTGCTCACGTTCAGTTTAGTCCATACAGATCCCGTGGCCATGTACCAAGCAAACTGTGTCGGCCAGTAAACGTGCATCATCCAGAGCCAAGGCAATGGATCCCAAGCCTCAAATGTGCCATCCTTCCAGTACAGAAGGTGATGAACAAAAGTGCGTATCGATCTGTGAAATTCTGAAAGTGCCATCGTGCCACAAAACAGAGTCAAGTAGAGGGGGCATATTACCAACTCTACGAGATCTTGGCTGGCCCAGTAGTAGCGCTGGGGGTTGGTCGGCGAGAGTGGAGGAGTAGATAGGGGCTTTTGCGTCTGGGACTCTGATAGAACGGAAAGATACTCATCGACAATCTCAAGAGTCTCGTTAAAGAGGAGAGTCGCAGTGTGAACTCTCGGGTTGCACTCGATGGGATATATCGTCACCTCCTTTTCCGCTTCTGACTGTGTCGCTTCCTCATCTTCCCTCTCTGTCAAGAAATCAAAGCTCAAATGTCCAGTAAAGTAATCTCCACCTGCTTCCGCTTGCTTGATTGTAAACTCGAGCATGGCCTTGCTCAGTGGAGAGTCAGCGGGAAGAGCATCGTAGTGCATGAGTATGTCAGCGGAGCGACATGCAACAAAGGCGCAGACTCGACCGCGGATGACCAGAGCATGAGTACAAAATTCAGGGCCGGATAGGAATTCCTGGATGATGAAGGAGCACTTGGCTGACTTGAAGGGAATGGAATCGATCCGTGCGAGGGTATTCTCTTCAGAGGCCAAGGGTAGCAAAGGCATGGAGAACCGGGCAACATCATCAACACCAACAGGCTTGACAATATACCGCTTGGCTCCTGTCTTGTACTCTAAGCCTCCATGTCGTCTGAGAAATTCAACAACCTCTTCCTGTCCACCAACAACCTCAGTAGTAGGAACAGTCAGACCGAGTGTTTTCGTGTACTCGATGAAGGTGTCCTTTTCATGAAGCCTCTTCACATCCTTAACGCCGAATTGGATGGCCTTGACGCTGATACGGGTTTCGAGGATCTCTTTGGTTGCTGCATCCTGGATGGCGGCGTTGACATCTGAGACGGAGATCCAAAGGTCCACTTCTTCTTTTTGGGCGACATCTACCAATTTCTCCAAGTAAGGATCATTGAGGTTGACATCGGAAGAGCCGGAAGGTTTTGGAAGGCGGTAATATTTGTCAATTGCACAGGAAACTCGCCCAGGAGAAAGAGAGTAGCAGTCGGCTCCAATTACACGATGACCACGACGGTAGAATAGGCGGGCCAGTGCAAGACCCTTGGCCATATTAACCCCGGTGACAAGGACGGTGACTCTCTTTTCAGCATCACGAGGTTTCTCGGGAGTACCAGAAGTGATTCGATTCCATAGGTAGGCTGTGAGCGCAACCACACTGGTAGCAGGAAGAAGGGTGAGGCTCAGTAATAGGAGCGAAAGGTTCTTGAAAAAGTGATATAGGTGAGACTTCTCCCTGGACCTTTTCGGCCCGAAATCCTGAGGCGCCATCAGGAGTTGACGTCGGACAATGTGAAAGAACAAAGAATAATAATAAGGGTGTGACAACAAATTCAACTGGCTCAGTATTTGCTTAAAGCAAAGCTCACAAGAAGCTTTACAAAGATTGCCGAGTGTAGCTAGAAAGCCAAGAGCCAAGAGTTGAGAGCCTGGTCGAAATATCTAAGACGTCATGACTTGCGGGGGGTAGTTTCACAGAAAACGCGGTCTGGTGGAGCGGCCCGGAGCAACACATTCCGGCGAATAATTGGAATTGAGATGTATTTTTGAGAAAAGAGCCCTAAGCTGGAAAGGGGAACGCCGGAGTGTGGAATGGGAGTTGTATGCTCGACTATCCGAAAGCGGCGAACCGAGGGTTGAAGAGACGGGACGGGATACACGAGGTGTACGGAGCCAATATTGCATATTCCCGCGATTGAATACGACAGGTAACTTGAGCTCTATTCTTTATAGAAATGCAGTATTGGGTACATCTTCCCGTGTACGTACCCAGGCTGACTCGACCGTTGAGGCTTAATCTTACTCTACACCCAATGAGTCTGGACTAGTCGAGAATCATGGCTTCATAGACACACCGCAACCCCTGAAAACGGCCATTCACACTGAAGCGATCCCCGAGGAATGGGTCCCCTCAGGTTGTATCACTAAGAAAATGTTTCATCTATTCTGTTGCATTTTCGTACAAAGTAACACGGGGCAGGCTGACCGCATCTTTCTCTATGACGTGATAGACTGTTGCTTAAGGGAGTTGCATATTTTTGTCACAGTCAGCTGTCAGCACTGCAGAGATGCAGTTGGCTAAAAAGATACACGGTGGTATTGGAAGATGTTACAACGTTCGGGTCGTTGCTGCGGTAAAAGACCCTGTGATAGTGGCAGATCAGCCGTGGAATCTCCCACAGCAGCCTTCTCCCCGGCCCTCCATCTTGAGTATATTTCTGTGAAACAGTACTTTTTCACATGCCCAAAAGAACAAACCCTTGCGGGAATATCCATCTTTCGCATGCGGCAGAGATGGGCAAACCTTTGATGACGCGCACATGCAAGATGGTAGTGTAATCGAATCTACTCTTGAGTTTAGATCCGATCCAGGCACGCGCCCCATCTCCAGATGTCTGAGATACCCGTCTTTAGGTGTGGGGACCCTTTGTCTAACAACGTGTTCCCTCCATGACGGTTATCCAAGTCCCCGACGAACGCATTCTTGGCGATACCTCCCGCAAAAGTATATGACACCTAGACGGGGAGATTTACAAGACACTGCACGGAAGAGGTTAGAGAGAGACCTATGCCGTGCTTCTGCAAGGGTCCCCTTTCAGCCATTCATTGGGCGGGTTGCCGGACACATCTCCGGTGACTTGATGACACGACTATTCTCGAGTTCGCGTGGTACGACTGGTTTGGCTAGAACGCTAGACCGATCACATCATTATGTGCTCAAAACACTGGATGATCTATGGCCAATGGAAAGAGTATGATGCTGTTGATGTGTTTGTACCTCTAGAGTAGTACAATCTCAGCCTTGATTTGTGTACTGTCTACAAGTCTCGGTGAAGACATACTCCATCGTCGGCAGTTGAATCGACTGAACATACCTCAACAATCGATCCACTCACAAACAACTCCCCATACATCTCTCCTGTTGTGTCTCACTGTGGCTTGAACGACATAAAAGCCGCTCTCCCATACGCACAAGTATCCCGTACCCTACTCATCTCACCTTCAATCTTCTACCCCTCAAAACATCCTACACTACAACCCCATTGCCCACCATGTCTGATATGAAGGCTACTGTCGAGCCCACCACAAAGGGCTTCTCAGTCTGCGGCTACGAAAAGATTGAATACGACTTCGAGTTCCTCGATGGCGTCTTCAACGTTGCCAACGTGCAGCTGGCCCAGTGCTACAAGCCCTGGGGGCGTTGCCTCGCCGTCATGGACCTTAACATTTTCAACCTGTACGGCGCAGAGATGCAGAGGTACTTTGATCATCATGGCATTACTCTCAAGATTCACAAGACCATGATTGGCGAAAAGGCCAAGAGCATGGAGACTTTGCTTTCTATTGTTGACTCTATGACTGAGTTTGGAATCTATCGAAAGGAGCCTGTCCTCGTTGTTGGTGGTGGCCTTGTTACTGATGTGGCTGGGTACGCTATATACCTATGCTTTCCCCTATGTCAATCTCAGTCTAACTCTTTAGGTTTGCCTGCGCTGCCTATCGCCGCAACACCAACTACATCCGCATCCCAACCACAGTCATCGGCCTCATCGACGCCTCAGTCTCCATCAAAGTTGCCGTCAACTACGGCCGCTACAAGAACCGCCTAGGAGCCTACCACGCTCCCTCCCACACATTCCTTGACTTTACCTTCCTCCGCACTCTTCCCAAAGCGCAGATCCGCAACGGATTTGCCGAGCTCATCAAGATCTCCACATGTGCTCATCGTGAGACGTATGAGTTGCTCGATGGGTACTGCGAAGAGTTGATTAACACAGCTTTTGGTCGTTCTGATGACGCTTCGGAGGAGATCAAGACTGTTGCTGACAAGATCTGTCGGGCTGGCATTTATGAGATGTTGAAGTTGGAGACGCCGAATCTTCATGAGATTATGCTTGACCGCGTGATTGCCTACGGACACACGTAAGTACTGCCTCATATATACTGATTGTTTATTAACATGGCAATAGTTGGTCTCCTCTACATGAGCTTGTGCCAGAGACACCTCTTCGACATGGTCATGCCATCTCTATTGACATGGCCTACTCAGCTACACTTGCTCATTCGAGAGGACTCCTCTCGTCTGAAGAGCACAAGCGCTTGCTAAACCTCTTTTCTCGAGCAGGTCTCTCCATGGACCACCCCCAATTCGATGGTCCTTTATTGGAGAATGCCACAGCTGCAATCCTCAAGACGCGAGACGGCAAGCTTCGCGCCGCAGTTCCTGTCAGCCCCATGGGCGATTGTGTCTTCCTCAACGATGTGACCCATGAGGAGATGTGCAACGCACTTGAGACACACAAGAAGCTCATGAAGAGCTTCCCTCGTCAAGGAGAAGGTCTTGAAGCCTACGTGGATGCCAGTGACACCGGCTACACGGTCCAAGGCACACTGGTAGAGAACGGTGCTTCCAAGGGTCTGCCTATGAATGGCGTCGAAAACAATTATCTTCATGCATCTGGCCCAGAGGGTGTAGATGGTCTTCAGAGCAGCAGCGACGAGGAGACGACCAACTACACCCTCAACGGTCGATCCAATGGGTATAAAGATGGAGTTGGCAAGCTCAGCAGTGGATTGAAGGACAAGGTGAATGGTCTGGAGAACCACATTTTCAACACTGTTGCTGTTGACAGTCTGCGCGGATCTTGATGAGGGATGGCCAGCTTTTATACGTGTTGGCTGGCTCAAGTACAGGGCGTTTTCTTATCTACTCGCACAAGGCTGAGGAAATTCATTGGCTGATTATAACCATGCATCGAAAAATAGCACTACCATTTTCTTCTCATCTTCTGTCTCATGATAGGTGGTCTAGACCCTGCCTTAGGTTCAGCCTTGACCGGCGCTAACGAATGCCTATTGAAAGGTTGAATGCTGGCCAGACCGTTTTTTCCGTCCCATAACGTCTGGAACGGTTCTATTTTGGGCACCGGTCTTCAAACGTGCACACCCGTGTTGTGTGAAGTCCGGCCGGCATGGGAGATATGCTTGGGCCATGTACCAAGCGAGAACTGGAGATTGCTAAGAAACATGTGGGAGGTGATTGCTTTTCAGCTGCACAGTATCCGCGGTGCCAGACCCAATCACATCCTTTTCAATCAACATGAGATAGCCACAAATAAGAAGCGCATTCCATTTTGTTATCGCCAAGTCAAATAAGGGCGGCGAGAGGTGCAGATCTTGAGGTGCGCAAGCCACTGGACGCATCCCCGCTGCCCCCGTAACGCCCACTCGATAGTGTGGAAATTGAGCCCGCTTGGGCCCTTGCTATGTACTGGACAAAGTACCTGCACCGATGTTCAAGACGCTGAATACATCAGTTACCGCCATTGAGGCTATGGGGAGGCAAGGTACTCGCTCCGAGCCGTGTCCCTTGCCAAGTGGCAGAGTGACGGGCCTTTGAGCGCATTCAAGGCCCCCTTACGCATCTGAAATAGAGGGAGAGTGATTGGCATCCACAGCCTTAACGTGTAGCGACAGATCCATTCCTGCACTCTCGACATGGAGAAGATTCAAGTAGGACTTCTCAAGCATGTACATGATATAGACGGTATATCAGAATGCACGACACTTCACAAAGGGTGCGGCGAGCCCCGTACTCTTTATCAATTCGTATCCGACCGCAAGCCACATTACCCATTCAGCTACACTATTCCCTACCCTCTAGCTTCATTAGGACATGCATCGCTTGATCGCCTCCAGAATAAGCAATAAACCCCCGCTTCTCTCTGCACTCTCTTTGTTAGTCTACCCTCGGGCCGTCGGGCTTGCTTCATTTCTGTACGAATAACCGTCAATAGTTGTGTTTGATATTCACATACCTGGGGGAAAATACAAGCTAAAGGCTCTTGTCAGGCAGCCACTTCATCTCGGCGCGGCGCGGGCGGCACGGGACGGAATGATACTCGCCTCCTGCTTGACCATTTTGGGTATGGTGAACGCAGGGCTTTGAGATGGTACTTGGCGATGCCGCGCAGTTCACACAGCAAGGGAGCTCGATTCAACAAAATGGTGGACTTGGCGGGCTGAGGCTTGCTTATAAAAAGCGATAGGCCGAGCCGCTGAGTTGACTCGATGGCCGCTTTCTCTTTGTCCACTCTTTAGTTACTATCTCGACCTTCCCTAGTTCTATTCTTAACTTTCAAGAGCCTCCAAAATGCTCCATCATCTCCTATCCCTGTCCCTCCTGGGCCTATCCGTCGCCTCAGTCCTGCCCCAAGATCCTATTATTTCCAAGTACCCATACTGCGACTGCACCGGTACCTCCATCAAGACCAATGTTTCTGTCTTTTATGATTACATCTGCGGCGATAAGCGACTTGGACCCAGAGTTCTTCCAAGGAAGCTGCCTCTCGGCACCTTTGTTGCCAGCTATGACCGCTTTGGAGGCCTGAGCCCTGATGATTTCCTCAAGAAGTGGTGGGATGAGGAGAAGGGATGGAAGTACCCTGACTACCATGGGTTCCAACTCGATGCCAACAACAAGCCCATGAATGCCAGTATGATCCTGGAACCTGGCATGCTCGTGGACCGATTCGGTCACACTGGTGGTAAGCACATCTGTCAATATGCACGACTAAAAGCAATCTAACTCCCGTAGGGCGTTACATTTCTCCAGCCAGCGCTCCTTTCGCGCAGCGAGCCCTCAACCCCGAGAACCTTGACACCCCTCAGGACTCCCCCGAATTTCCTAACAACTACCACGTCTACAGAGTCGTCAAGAAGATAACCGTCATTGCCGGGCCCATTGCTCCTTGTTTTGGCCAACCGGGGCTTGGAACACAGTTCTTCCTTGGTGAAGATGTGAGGGTGGCGCATTACCTTAAGGATGGCTCTTTGGAGGAAATTGACCCTAATGAACTTGTCAGGGATGGTCCTGGCTGTGGATTCGAGCGCGAAGACCTATAAAGTAGCAGTCTAGTGCACGAAGAAGTCATCGGAAACAGAATCTACACGAGCCTTTTCTTCACCTCTCCTCCCCATTGCCATGTATGCAGAGTAAATACTGTGATCACGAGATATGAGAAACTGCCAAGTCTCGCAAATATTCATTATCTAATAGCTAGGCCACGCGGGGTTGAATGGGTCTTGCGTCTTGGCCCGATAAGGAGAATGACCTAGTATCGTTTTCCGCGGAAAGTGAAACTCCTGCATCGCCGCGGGAAACTCCACAACCTCGGATCATGGATTGCATATGTCGCATCAAATGGAGGAAAATATCGGCATAGGAGCTCATCAAAGCCCTATCATGTTATCCCTCCGCCCTATCACCAGTTTCCCGCGGCAAATAGAATTCTCCTCCACAGACAATACCAGATATAAAATGTGAGGTTGATAAGCCCAACAAGTCGTTTCTTCTTCGTCACCATACTCCTCAACTTTGATCTTTTCTGTTAAAGCATCATGTCTTCCAACGGCGTTTCTACCTTCTGGTCGAGGGCCGACAAGTACCTCATGTCAACAGGTGTCCCATACTCACCCATCGTCATCACCAAAGCCCAGGGCACACGACTCTACGATGCCAACAACAGAAAGATCCTTGACTTTACGTCTGGTCAGATGAGCTCTCTTCTTGGGCACTCCAATCCTGAGATTGTGGAGGTTGTCAAGAACTATGTCGCTGAACTTGATCACTTGCTCAGCAACATGATCACACATCCCGTGGTGGATCTTGCGGAGCGCCTCGCGCGTCTTCTCCCAGCTCCTCTTGAAAAGTCGTTCTTTCTCAACACCGGTTCCGAATCTACTGAAGCCGCTATCAAGATGGCCAAGTGCTATACTGGCAAGTTCGAGATTGTTGCCTTCTCAGCCAGTTACCATGGCTTGACCCAAGGTTCCGGCTCTGCAACCTTCTCCGCAGGTCGAAAGAACGGTGGTCCAACCATGCCGGGCCAACTTGCTTTCCCGGCCCCTTATGCCTACCGCTCGCCATTCCGAAACGCGGACGGGTCTTACGACTGGGTGACTGAGCTTGAGTTTGGCTGGTCCATGATTGACCGTCAGAGCGTTGGATCCCTTGCAGCATTCATTATGGAGCCCATACTCAGCACTGGAGGCATTCTCGACATGCCCGAGGGCTATCTCAAGCGAATGAGTGAAGAGTGCAAGAAGCGTGGCATGCTGCTCATCATGGACGAGGCCCAGACTGGAGTTGGACGAACTGGCCAGATGTTTGCCTTTGAGAATGATGGAATCGTTCCTGATATTCTTGCTCTCTCCAAGACACTTGGCTGTGGATTACCGCTGGCGTCTGTTTCGACCACAGCAGAGATTGCGGAGGGATGCAAGAGAGCGGGATTCCTCTGGTTGACGACTCATCTCAACGATCCTTTGACAGCCGCTGTTGGCGACAAAGTGCTTGAGATTGTTGAGCGAGACGGCATCTGCCAGAGAGCAAGTGAGAGAGGTGCACAACTCAGGGAAGGCCTATGGAAGCTTCAAAAGAAATACTGGTGCATTGGCGACATTCGAGGTCGGGGTCTCCTACAAGGAGTTGAGATCATCTCAGACCCCAAGACCAAGGCACCAGGCTCTGATCTTGGTCAGAAGGTTTCGGACAAGGCCATGGAGCTCGGTCTGTCTTGCAACATTGTCAATCTTCCAGGGATGGGTGGAGTGTTCCGACTTGCGCCGCCTGTCACTGTGACGGCCGAGGAGATTAGCGAGGGGTTACAAATCCTTGATGAGGCATTCGCCTATGGGATGAGTACTCTGCCTCAGCCATGAGTAGTTAGTAGCAAAGTGAAGGATGGAGAGAGATTCATGTTCACGGGATGGTATCACCTGGTAATGAATATGGACCTGGATAAGCGGGCGAAAATAGTTACTGGTGGGGAGTAGTAGATAGGTATCTATAGAAAGTCTCGGGTTGACAATGAATTTGAGTTTGCACATATATATCGAAACGGCATGACCTCCATTTCGACAAGGCCACGCGTGAGTTCCAACGAACCCTCAGCTATGCTAACGGCCGAATAGCTCTGGTAAATGTCTGTGAGTAATCTTCGGATCAAGGTACCTCCGTTCTCATATGGTGATGTGAGGTCATAATTACGACGCCTAAGGATTGGGTGAGGGTGTTGAATGATATCATCGATTGACGCTGCTATATCAAAACAGCACAACTTCCGCTTACACACCTTGGTCTTACCGTCCTCTCAACACATCCCAATTCTTCGATTCAACATAATCTGCACCAGTTAACATGGAAGGAGATATCCCGCAGAAGGACGAACTTCAGGCTCGGGCTATGGAGGGCCGTCCTATCACTCAGTCTGAAGCATCCACCATCGCCGCCAACGAGTCCGACATGACGGGTCGTGGTCCCATCAAAGGTGGCACTGCAGCGACTGCTCAGAGTATCCATGACCGACAGCAAAACTTTCTGGAGAAGGCAGGCGACGTTGCTCGGAAGCCTATTGACGAGATTACGAAGAAGGACGCAGCCGAGGTGCAGAGTGCAGAGGTGCGAGCCAGACATCTGAGGAAGGAAACTGTAGCTAACGATTAGTAGGCTCGGCTTACAGGAGCACCTGTAGGAAGAGGGTCATTTTCATCAGATGTTCAGTCGGTGGCTGATCAGAATGCGAGAGCAACTGGGGAGTAAGGGGGGCCAAGCGAGGCCATCTCGGAATCCCACGGTTAGTTTACATATTCTTTCTTCCCAACCATGAGGCATTCCACCAATGAAAGTGTTTAAATGTATCATAAACGGCAACCTCCCATACCGGGCTGCCATGTACTTAGAACAGATGATGTGTGTAGCTCCTGTTGTGATCCCACATATTGCTTGCCTGTGTCGAAACAAAATGTGACATAAACTAGTTTATCATTCGAAATTGAACTCACTTTACTTTGTTTTCTTGCGAGATGAATCAGCCTCGAAAAAGTATCTCAGCCATACTGCAGGCTGAGCAAGATCTATCTCGACCATGCCGAGTCTTTACAAAGCAGTAGAGATTTACTGTACTAACTTGTGTATTTGGGATACTAGTAAGGCTCCCTTTGTATATATCTGGTTGTCCTTACTGGAGTTCTTATTCATGCCTTTTCCTACTGCTATTTAGTAACAACGAAGAGTCAGAAATAGAGGCCTAAGAAGGGGAAGTTTGTATCGAACTCTTCAAACGAATTTTTTTGCTTCCTTATCTATCCTCATCTTGAGAATCACGAGGAATGCATCCTAAATATCCACTCTCATTCAAACGGAAATTGGTTTGAAAACGATGCATGTGAAGATGGCATGGATTCAGGTAGCAAGATCCTTGACAACCTTGTTGCGCAAATAAGATAGAGTTTGGCCCAATTCTGCTCGGCCGACCTAGTAGCGGCTGAAAAGCTCCGTAGAATGATCAGTTTGGCTAGTGACATCATGGTGAATTTAAGGCAGATTACCCCCACTGATCAACTTGATCAACAGCGGCTAATGGTGATCAACTCTGCCCAAACCTGCTTCTCAGACATTCCACATCATGAGTTTCCACATCATGAATGCCATCAAGAACTTCTCACTGCTCAACATGCCTCCTCTTCCACTGCTCTAGGGTATCCTAACGTTGTTACATCCTTAACGCCGGGCCGATGATAGATTGCTGCGGGTCAGTGCTCGGGCCCGATCCGACCCTGACGGGTATGCCAAGTCCGAACTGCTGGAAAGGGCCTAGTTTCAAAAGAGGGTAAATCTTTCGGTGTGATGACTCAAAAGTTTCAAGGGAAACCGGCCCGTCGGAGTGATTTCGCCTCGAGGGGCTGGCGAGAGGCGAGACGGGTTGTAACAGGCTTTATCAATCTTCCGAGAGAAGACGGAACGACGAGATTGACTCGAACCAACCAGATCTGCGGTATCAATATTGGAGACTGCATTCCAGTGACCCTGACCAACAGATACCCGCTGAAACCTTGCCAAACAACGGTACTCATCTCACTGTCAGCATCACTTGACATCTGCCACCCAGTCTCCTACCCAGGCTTCCAAAGCCAGTCAGCAGAGGCACCATCTCTAATGTTACCGAGCTATCGGCCGCTTCTTATTGAAGCTAGTCAGGGGGTTGTCAACGCTCGCTAAGCCAATCCCTGCGCAGCTCCTGTCTCGCAGCACGCCACAAAAGAACCTGTTCCTGGGCCAGACCACTTTATTTCCAGGGAGGACAGAAATCTCTGTTAGTGAGCCACGCAGATCCCACGTGGAGACACTAACACTTCACTTTGGCCCTGTCGAAAATCTCACCCTCCCGCACCAGGCCCAATTCTGTTCTAGACCAGATTGAATGGCGACACTTGAGCCAATGAGGAAATCGCCGGACCAGCTTCGAAGGATTTCAGCGGCCGACCTGCTGGCCTGCTCCTGACCTCTAATTGCCTCCCTCAAAAAGCACAGAGCGTCGCATTCTGGCGAGTCGGGACCGCTCTATCCCCTCGGCTGCGGTCTTCCGGACAGGACCTTCACTCACTGTCCCGTGGTCATTGGAGGGAAATGGAACCAAGAGATTGGGGTAATGCAAGGTTGGGACCAGCCCTACATCGAACAAGAACGCTAGACAAGGGTTAAAGACACCGCTGAGCCACTGTGGGCGCATCTTTCCAGCCCTCTGCCATCCCACGACGAACACATGCCAGGCACACACTCCTTGAGACAGTCTTAGCTTAGAACTGGCGCCGAGATTGAAAAGCCACTGCCTGGGGATGGTCGACGCCATACATAAGATGACGGGTGACTAGCTCGTCCCTCCATTCTTACCCCATCCCTTACACTCCCTTTTTTCCCACCACCTGTCGCTCATTATCGCCTTTGGAAACAAAGGCCGTTTGTCTTTCCAAGATGGGTTCTAGAACCTATTCTCCGTCACTCTTTTCTTTTCTTTTCCTCACATTCCTTTCCCCTCTTGCGACTCTCGCCGCCGATGCCGACGCCAACCCGGGCGACGTGAACCCCGTGCCTCCGATCCAGGAAATCAAGACCGAGGATCCCATCGCCAGCCCGCTCAAGGAGGGCTGCCCCCGAGAATGCAGCGCTGCCGGTTCTGACCCCGTCAACTGGACGCAGCTCCACAGTCTGGATGAGCTGTCTGGTTGTGACCAGCCCATGCTGTTTGCCTTCAATGTTCAGAACCCTTACAGCGAGTCTGCGACGCTGTACACTTGTGTCACGACCTCTGGATCTACGCCAACTCGTCGGGATGAGATTAGCCGTGTAGAGGCCCGAGCTGCCGAGAGCTCCGTCTCCCTGGCTAGCAACTGCGGTGCTGAGAAGGGTACCGTCAAGACGACTGCTTCTTCTGGTCGAACTGGAACTCTTCGATCTGGCGATGCTGCGGCTGCTTCTGACCTTCTTGCTAACTACCTCGACAACGGCGCTTCTTGTGGAACTACAATCCTCTTTGCCAAGTCTGGTTCTTCTGTTGTTGGATTGTATGTCGGTGCTGAGGTGCAGAAGTCGAGCGCTTCCAGCCTTATCCGTTCAGCTAGGTAAGTCTTCATCGTAGCGCTTGAATGAACCTCAACTAACTTTGATGCAGTGCGTATATCCTAAACTCACCATCGTAGAATTACCATGCTCGGGAACAATCACTAACATCATCTACAGAGGCCAGCTTCCAGAAGGGTACACAGGCCTTCCAAGTCTGCGACGCCAACGACAAGCGAGCCGAGACCGTCGGCCTCTTCGCCGTCGACTCTGTCGAGGACCTTGAGGACGCCCAAGCCGCCGTCAAGACTTGGTCCGACGGAAAATGCGTCTCCATCACCCAGGCCACTTCTCAGAGCGTCAACCTCGGCGTCCTGACCGTCGGCCAAGTCAAGACCCGAAGCCTCCAGCTGCGATCCCGTCTCTTTGGCCTCGACCACATGCTCGCCCCCCGAGCTGACTGCAAGGCCATCCAGGTCGTTTCCGGCGACAGCTGTGCTTCTCTGGCTACCAAGTGCAAGGTCACCACCGCCAACTTCAACAAGTACAACCCTGCCAAGAACTTTTGCTCTACCCTTGCTCCCAAGCAGTGGGTTTGCTGCAGTGCTGGTACTCTCCCCGACAAGACTCCTCAGCCCAACAAGGACGGAAGCTGCTACACCTACAACATCAAGTCTGGGGATTCTTGCTATTCCATCTCTCAGGCCTTTGGCATCACCCAGCAGCGTATCCTCGACAACAACAAGAACACCTGGGGCTTTGCTGGCTGTGACCGTCTTCAGCTCGGACAGCCCATCTGTCTCAGTGCTGGCAAGAACCCCATGCCCCTTGCCATCGCCGGCGCCGTTTGCGGTCCTCAGAAGCCTGGATCCAAGCTTCCCACCACTGCCAAGACTGGTTGGGATCTCACTGGCATGAACCCTTGCCCCCTTAACGCTTGCTGCTCTGGCTACGGCTTCTGCGGTATCACCGCCGAGTTCTGCACCAACACGACCGCCAAGGGTGGCTCTCCTGGTACCTCCACGCCCAACACTCCTGGCTGCGTCTCCAACTGCGGTACCAAGATTGTCGGAAACACCAAGAAGCCTGCCAAGTTCCTCAACGTCGGCTACTTCCAGGGTTACAACCTCGGCCGCAAGTGCCTGAACATGGACGTTGGAAACTTGACTGCCCTCAAGACTCCTTACACCCACATGCACTTCGCCTTTGCTGGCCTCACCCCCCAGTTCTCCGTCCTCCTTCAGCCCGCTGTGAGGGAGCAGTTCCTCAAGTTCAAGGAGGTCAAGGGTTCCTGGAAGAAGATTCTCTCCTTCGGAGGATGGGCTGATTCCACTGATAGCTCTACCTTCCAGCTGTACCGCGACGCCATCAAGCCCGCCAACCGTGAGAAGTTTGCCACCAACGTCATCAACGTTCTCAACGGCCACAAGCTCGACGGCGTCGACTTTGACTGGGAGTACCCCGGATCTGCTGGTTCTACCGGTTCAGCTACTGACACTGCCAACTACGTCGATTTCCTGGCCCTCATGCGAAAGAAGCTCGGCACCAGCGGCAAGTCCATGTCTGTTGCTCTCCCTGCCGCCTACTGGTACCTCAAGCCTTTCCCTGTCGCCAAGATCGCTCCCCTCGTCGACTACATGGTCTACATGACCTATGATCTCCACGGTCAATGGGGTAAGTCTCTTCCACTCTCGATATCGGATGACATGCTAACGGCAAACTAGACTACGGCAACCAATACGTCAGCCCCGGCTGCCCCAAAGGAAACTGCCTCCGCTCCCACGTCAACAAGACCGAGACCCTCGACGCCCTAGCCATGATCACCAAGGCCGGAGTCGACCCCGCCAAGGTCATCATCGGAATCTCCAGCTACGGCCGCAGCTTCAGAATGACCGATCCCAAATGTACCGGCCCTCAGTGCACCTTTACCGGAAGCTTCAGCGTGTCCAACGCTGAGCCAGGCGAGTGCACCAACTCCCCCGGTTACCTCGCCAACGCCGAGATCCGCAAGATCATCTACGACTTCAAGTACAAGAAGGCGGGAGTCACCGCTAACAGCTGGTACGACGCGGCCTCGGACTCGGACATCCTGACGTTCGGCACCAAAGGAAAGGGCATAACAGACTGGGTAGCCTACATGAGCGAGGCTACAAAGGCCAAGCGTACAACCTGGGCTCAAAGCTTGAACTTTGGAGGCGTCGTCGAATGGGCTGTTGACCTGGAGGTCTGGTTCTCGCCCAAGCCTTAAAAAGATGATGTGGTTTCAGGGTTTCTTTAATCTTGCCTGTAGCTATATATGAATCCCACATAGTACCACAGTTTGCGAATTTCACGTTGTAGCGATTCATTTTTCGTACTTGAGCCTCTTGATTTGTGTCTTTCGTGGCCAGTAGTCACCTAGAGGTATCTTGTTAATAGGACTGCATAGAGTCAACAATCTTAGAAATATATTTCAAACTCTTCCTTGCCTTACGGCAAGCGCGCAATTTATGTGGAGTTAACACAGCTATTCATGCAATTAAGACTGAGAAAAACACGAGGGAAAACCGGCGAACGAATCAAAACCCTCTAGATGTACAATCTTCTCCATCTCCTCCACAAGTGATCAAGAGCTCTACTCCATTCAACCCAATAGCGAGTGCCGACCAGAGAGCTTAACAGTTTCCTAGTGGCTCCTAGTAATAAAACGGTTAGTTGAGCCATCTTTAATTAGAATTGAATATCTGGATAGTTCTTACCGTCCAAAGTAGGTTGTCATCGTCCCAAACCTCTAGAGAAGATTGGGCAAGGTGGAATTTGATTGGCCCATGAGCTTGAGCCGTTGCATTTTTGTCTTTGTTGTGGATGATGATGGTGTTGCCGTCCCCGTTTACATTAACGTTAATTGTGTTTCCTCCGTGTCCTCCGTTTCCTCCGTCTCCTCGTGGAACAAGGTGAGCTCGATCGACTAGCCCGCTTAGCGGACCATGATTCGCTCGTGGAGCGACATCAGATCCTCGTGGGGCAACACCAGATCGCGGAGGAAGAGCAGGTCGTGGAGCAATCTCAGCTCGATGAGCGGGTTTGGCTGGTGGGTTGGGCTCGGATCGAAGGTGAAGAATTATCAGAGCCGGGGAATGCCAGAGCCATACAGCCGACCATGAGCGTGAAAGAAACGATGGCCTGGAAGAAATGCATCCTTGCGAGCAGGGAAAGTAGAATATGATGCTGGGTTGTTGAGAATGTAAGGTGAAGAGGGAAAAGTAGAGTAGAAAAGTCTGAGAAGGGAATGTTGAGTAGACAAAGTGTTGTGTGAATTGTTTGACAGAGAGGAAGGCTGATGCATAGGTTCTTATACTTGGAGCCAGTCCCCTCTTCTCGCATGTGGTATATGTTCATCTGCTCCTCCCGGCATGTTGAACCTTTGTTATTGCATATTGCTACACTTCTCGCCCTACCTAGTTGGGTCAGCGCGAAGGCTTCAAGACATTTACACCTAGATATTCTAGTCATACTCAGCCCCAAGCCCTGATATCAGGTCGAAGAGAAGCTGAATCCTTACATAGCCTGTGGCGCAAACGGAAAACGTAATACTTGGTCAGCCATACAATGCCAAGATACCTTGTGGGGAATGTTGACCAAGCCTTCAAGCCCAGCTGAAAGCAAGCAATGATCATGCGATTCTTTCGAAATAGGACGTGTGGCTGAGATGTTGAAAGCCTTTATGCAAGGAGATATCCTGTGAGTAAGGCTTTGTCAGGCTCTGGGGCGATCTTGGCGATAGCATGGATAGCCATTCCCTTCCCAATCTTGGGTAGGATAAATAACAACATCTAGCCACTGTTTTCATGCATTTTCTTTTCTAAGCTTTTACCTTTCCTGATGTCGATAGCATATAGATAGGCACCCAGTCGTAGGGTTAAGTAGCTCTAACAAAGGGAATGTCATAACCCTAACTATGCACTTTGATAACCGGGTTTTGAATTTTATAAAGAGTTCCGGGGACTGGAAACCAAATCTCAGCCGCTTATCCCACCTGGTTAACTGCATATGCGACATACTGCAGGGATTAACAATGTTGCATTTGGTGCCAGACCGACTTTTGTCCCTCTTCAACTTTGCCAAACAGCCATCACATATCATACGCCGCAGTCGCAGCCTTGATTAAGGTCTGGCCACTATAGAGTGATTTGTGAAACTCTCCTTGCCGTTGTCTTGGATCACATCCCCGAGACATTCATTGCTTGAACAGTCGGAATGGCCCCTCAACTGCCGAACTGCGACGTCTGCCTTGACCTCGACAAGGAGCTCTTGGAACGCAAGCTCCACGGAGAAGCCTACTGCTGCTACCTGGAGGACATTCTAGCATCTTCGGAAAAGTGTCAAACATGCGGTCTCCTGCTTAAGGCTGTCCAGCACTCCTTCCTTGAGGTTTTTGCCAAGCCAGCATTCTTCCAGCTCTACTTTTCTTATTTCGGTGGAAGAGGACACTAACTGTCTAAAGATGTTTTCGGATTGAGCATCTCACCGAGAGAGTCCCCTGATACAGACGATGATCCTCTGGAGATGATACCCGGTGGCTGGAAGCCTTGCATTCTTCACATCTTTTCTGTGCAAGGTAGCTCTTAAATGGCTCAGCTTTTGTCTAACTCTGCTGACAGGAGTCAGGCAAGCCCAACCCCTGGCCGTTATTTGGCGGAGGTTCTGTTATCTCCTCCGACCGCCAAGCTTTGGCTGCGCGCAAGCGAAGGGATGGATCCATGATTGCGAGACGAATCATCCTGACTGTTGGATGGCCTAGACCAGTCTCCCCAAACGGGTCGTTCAGATGGTACCTGAGTCGGGGTTTGGCATTTGTACAGTGCGTCCTCATGAGCCGCCTCGTTGCTATCGTAACGTGGCGGAGGCTTGTGCCGCGAGGTAAAAGAATACAGCCAAATAATCTCAATCCATCGATATCATCAGAGCCTCATACTACCTGGTTATAACGCAGGGGCCTTACAGGGCCATACCTTTCGTTTTCAGCCTCGTGACAATACACTTTAAAATATTTATTTACCTTTTATAAATCCTGTTATTGGGTGCGACACTCAGCCCCCATGCCAAAGGAAGTGGATCACGTAAACCTCCCATGCAGATGTTCAGTGCGGACTTGAAGCAAGGTTTCACGACACGACATGTTAAAAGTGAGTCACAGGTAAACCTTGATATTTCTCTTGGATATAAAGCCGGCCTGACATCCCCCAACATGGCAGGCTTTCTGCAACCTTCTTGTTCGCAGCGTCGCCAACATGGCCCCATCCGGCCAACACTTGCAACTATTCAACCCAAAGTCTAAGGCAGAGGGCACATTCTACCCATTTCCCCGGCTCCCCATCGAGATTCGATGCATGATCTGGGAGCAGCAGCTTCACCACGAGCGCTTTATCTGTGTTGATCTTGCTGCTCATGAAGCTCTTGCTGCCCATGAAGCTCATACCGGATATACACGACTGTTTGCCCCTTGGGAGCAGTCTGACGTTACCCAGAACTACCTAATCACATCGGCGTGGCCAGCCATCAACAAAACGTTCCATATTAACGCCGAATCACGATCCTACGCGTCACGCTTCTATAGAGTCCAGCTTCCTTGCCGTTGGGTCCGGGAAGACCGAGTCGAAGAGAAGGGCATATTTTACTTTAACCCTGAGCTTGACACTCTTGAGATCAAAGGGATGCAATAATTTGCAAAGTTTGCTCATGACCTCTGAAGGTATGGCCCACGAAAGGCAGGGCTTATGAGAATGGTCATAGGTATAACATTCACCCGTCATCGGTTCACAAGCCTATATGCCGACGTGGAGAACAAAGACCCTTTACGTGAGGTGCTATCTCGGCTGAAGCACGTCACATTCATGGATCAGGGGAAAGGAGGGCGCATGTTCTTGCACAAGTACCATGCCCGTAGGAAACTCGAATTCCACCGCTCTAAGCCCATCATGGCTGCAGCCTCTCGCTTCCAAAGACTGCCCGATCCCAGGCCTACCCAAGCAGATCTGAAGCGACTACGCCCTGGGATGAATGATCCCCGAAAGCTCATTCATTCCTGGCTAAGAATGATGGCCTCTTTAGGTGTGCAGACCAAGTTTGAATATCGTTTCATGATCACATGTGGGGAAGCAAGGGACCAGATATATAGCCGAGACGACGCCATCAGGTACATCCAGGAGGAAGATTCAAAATGGAGAGGATAATTAGAGGGTCGCCGGGCTTTATCGCAAAAGCCGGAGTGACTGGCAACGGTGCTGGAGGAGACTGACCAAGAACTCGACCAAGCACCTCGGCCAGCAATAGGGTTCTGGCTCTTCCCCATGGAGTTCCTTGGGCCGCTACCGCCCGTCGGTCCAGATCTCGCAGTGCCCTACCGAGGCCCTTGGGTTTATAACAGGATGAGTTCGAGCGGCTGGTTTGAGCGGAGCATTGGTGTGTCTGAGTACACGCCTGAGCTCTGCCTCTTTAATCTTACTTAACCATGGAGATCTTCATTATTATGCACAACTGGGGAATGGGTGGCGCAGCGTCCAAAATAGCCATTGCAGAGGCAGTGGATGGGAAGGCCAAGTCGGTCACCTTTCTGGCTCTACAGCCTGAACAAGACCTGTTTCTACGTGTCAAACTCTTGAGGTCTCAGGTGAGGGGGACGAGAGGAGCGCCTGGTCAAAACTTGACGTTCCTGGATCACTTTTGCGTCAGACTACAACAGCGACGTTAAATATTTATTAAGTAGTCATATGGAACTAAAATGTATGCTTAAAAGATACATGAGATAACCTGATGCGTTGTTCTTGGCCGCTGCGCCAAGCATTCAACACCACCTTTGACCTGATCCAAGGCATCGCCATACGCACACAAGTTTTAATGAATATTATTCCATGTAATTTGATTTACTCACAGAAACTTTAATCGTACCTATAGGCCTTATCTCATGCTTGTCCATCTTGCCTACGCTGACTTCTGCAGCTGCATCTTACCCCTCCATCTCATCCCACACAAGGCAGACACCAACAGTTGCAGCCTGGAAAGTATGCCTCGGGCGGCATTGTCAGGTGATGAAACCGACAGCTGAAGAATCAGGCTCTAGATATCCCCCGCATCGTGATAATTCTCTCACGGATTTATTTCCCTCTTACTGTCACACCAGCGTCAAGCCAATCTGATCACCATGGCCGAAAAAGCCGGACTAGCCGCGAACATCGCCGTTCTCATCAAGCTCTCTGGCGAAGTCACCACTCTATGCATTGAGTACTCTGCTGCAGACACAAATAACCCCGAAATCTCCAAGCTACAGTCTCGCGTAGAGGGTCTTGGCACAGCACTCAAAGCCACCCAGAAGTTTGTCGAAAGCCGCGACGGTCAAAAACTTACTGTATCCCAGGAAACCTTGGACGTCATTGATATCTGCAATAAGAAACTCTCTAGTATAAAGAAGGCGTTGGACGAGAACAAGGGAGGAAACTTGCATCGGCGATGGAGCACGCGTACATTGAAGTGGCCGTGGAAGAGCGCCCAGCTTGACAAAATCATCTCACAACTGGATCGTTACGAGCAGGTCATCACTCTCGCCTTGGAACCTGATAAAACGTAAGTCTGAGATGTACCACTAGAGCAAGAGAATGGCTAATGAATGTGCTCCAAGCGGAATACTCGGCAACATTATTCGTGGACTCGACAACGTCTCCCACCAGCATCTGGACATCGCATCTCGCATTGGCTGCTTCAGTGTCCCATTTCTGTCTAACCCAGACTTTATAAATCGACCTGAGATTCTCAAGTGGATGAAGGAACAGCATGATAGCCATGCTGGGTGCATTGCATTAGTCGGCAAAGACGGGCTTGGGTATGAGATATCGAACCCATCACGTTACACTCCCAGACTGACTGCCACAATACAGAAAATCACAGATGGCACTCCAATTCGCCGAAAAAATGCACGACAGGGACCACAAGTGTAGCGTCTTTTGGATAGATGGGAGCTCCAAACCAATGTTTGAACACTCGTTCCGATCCCTCGCAGACACGCTCCAACTCCCTGGACGCCACAACCCCAGAGCCAACTACCTCGTACTAGTTAGTGACTGGCTCAATAAGGAAGAAGCTGGGCCATGGGTCATGATTCTGGACAATGTCGAGGACGGCATGTTGAATTCTAAAGACGATGACACTCAGCTTGCAGCGCTCCTCCCACGGCGACGCACCGGTTGTCTCATCGCCACCACGCGCAGCCAAGTTGTTGCCGAGAGCCTCAATATACTCCCCAAGGCAATCTACGAGGTTGACGCAATGAGCGACGCCCAAGCCATGCGTCTCTTCCGAGGCAAGATAAATCGGGGCAAACTTGAAGACATCTACGATGCTAATTCAGCTCGGAAACTCGTTCGAGCTCTGGATCACTGTCCACTCGCAATTTCCATTGCCGCCGCCTTCATCATTCATCTTGCACCCGACATGACGACTGAGAGCTATCTGGATCAATTCTTGTCAGTTGGCCAGCAAAAGGATAGTCTGCTGAACAAGCAAGGGGCCCATGTTGCACTAGACGAGACTGTCCCAGCTCCTGTTGTTGCGGCGTGGGAAATCACGTTTAGACGAATCGAACAGAGAGAAATATCTGTGACGAGGCTACTCTCTTTGATGAGTATTTTCAATCCTCAAGAGATCCCTACCTTGGGGCTGCAGCGCTACATGTTCGACGTTGATTGGAGGGTCAGGCGTCAACTAACCAAAGATCTGAGGACCCTCTGCGCGTTGGCTCTCGTGTCAGATTCAGCCTCGGGAGATGCATATCAGATGCACCCTCTGATCCAAACTTGCACACGCGCTTGGCTGACTCAGTCTGGAAAGATGGAGTACTGGAAGCGGCGTTTCTTAAGCGACATGACCGCCCAGTTTCCGAGTGTCCCAGGTGGTGTGAACCGATCTACTTGCCAAGCACTTCTTCCTCATGTTGAACGACTGCTTGATGAAGAACCTGACGACAACAGTCTCAATGACTGGGTCGTCTTGGTGAGACGCTGCGCATTGTATTTCAGAGATACCCAGAGAGGCGAAACAGCAATCGAGTTGTCTAAAAAGGCACTGGCAAAAGCTGAGGCCGTCTGGGGCAGGGAAGACGTCAAGACCCAAAGCTTGATAGACCATACGGCTCTGTTCTTGGCCCACGAGCGTCGATTCCAGGAAGAAGAAGCTCTCTTGGCCGAGCTTGTTGATATCAGAACTCGGACCCTTGGCGAGGAGCACACCAACACCCTCACCGCGATGGACCTCCTGGCAGACTCATACTGCAAGCAGGCGCGTTTCAAAGAGGCGGAGGAACTTTTCCTGTCCGTTATTGAGAAACAAAAGAGGACTCTGGGAGAGGATCATCATAGTACGCTCACCACCATGAGGCGGCTTGCGGGCCTCTACCGAAAGAACGACAAGAAGGAGGAAGGTCTCAAACTCTTTACTCTACTAGAAACGGTCAACAGAGATTCAAAGAAAGACAGCCAATACGATACAGACGCAGTCAACCTGGCAATAGCACACATGGACTTCCAGCAGTACACGGAAGCAGAGGAGTTGCTGAAACCGGCAGTGGAGAGACTAACAAGGACCCGGGGACATAATGAAGGAATTACCCTGTGGGCAACGTCTGTTCTAGCAGGGGTGTATAAGCGGCAGAAGCGATACAAGGAGGCGATTGCTCTCGCGCAGTGGTGTCTTCCCTTGCTGGAACAAGTCTGTGGTCAGGATCACCATCGGACGGTGTACACGCGGAGTCTATTGGCGAGTCTGAGGAAAGCATGATGGTCAGATTAGATTGATAATTTTCCATATATCTATTTTCATTGAGAGATGTGCCGGGAGATGTTCTCGTGTAGATGAAGTGAATGTTTGATACGCGAATTTGAGCCTATATTCATTGCAAAGATCTAGCGAAGTACTTAGACGGTCTAGAACAAACAGTCTGGAACAAACTTCTTTAAGCCTGGACGTGTTTCCCCTTTCTTATTATGTTTTCATATAGCGGCTTATTTTCCGTTCCTAGATGACTACCTACCTGGGTAAAGGAGCCTTAGGATAGTATGGCACATAACCTATATCACAGCATTAGGTCGGTATTATGATTTTATGATAAAAAATTAACATAATGTCTTCTAATAATAAGTATTAATTATAATATAACTTTAACTAGCTAACCTAATAACACAGTGCGGACAGTCTGCCCTGAACCCCCGTCACACGGGTAGGTACCTATGCTCATCCACAGGCACGATCTACAGAGCTTAACAGCAATCTAGTCCTATGATATCTTTTCAAGGCTCTTTTCGAGAGGAAGAAAGGTCTGCCGTGCCACAAAGTCAACGAAACAACGCCTGCTGACCTGTGAGGATATGTGGTAGATATGCAGTGCATTATGATATTGAGAAGGGGTCGACACCACTAGATGCAGAGTCTGGTATGGCCATTAGTCCCGGCCAGTCCTCAAAACCCAGGCCGACCTCCATATTCCTCGTTTTTGAAGCTGCAACCGTGTCATTCCAGGTACGTGGCGCCGGGCTTGGTTGTGCTGATAGAGCGATTCCATCTCTCTCCACCTCCTCGAGCATGCCGAGGTGGCGCTTTGAGGCCAAGTTTCCAGCTCGCGCCATGTACACCAAGACATTGCGAGCCTTTCGGTAGGTGATTGCATCGCGTGCAATGTCATCTCCGCTACACTGAAAAGCGTTGGGGTGTTTGCTCAGCATAGGGCCAGCAATAGCGAGGACGGAAAGACACGAGAATAGGTGCGCCGAGTCCCAATAGCCATAGTTTACTGTCAAGGTCAGCCCTGATGATGTACTTGTGAATATGAAACGCCTAACCTAGGTTTCCCGACTGCGCATTCTCGAGCATTATGAAAGCATTGCTCCGCGCTGCATGAAGACAAATGTTGTTAACTGTACAAAGCTCATCTGAGAGGGTGGTGACGGCTTCCGTCCGAAGCAAGAACGTAAACTGATAGAGAAGAACAGGTCGAAGAAGCAAGATGTAGCACTAAGATAACAGGTATGGGATTAGCCTGGTGGTAGTAAAGACGGCCTAGGTAGATAGGGATAGCGTACCTGATGGAAGCGCAGTGCGATGGACGCGCATATACGGCGCTCTGGCGTTGAGTCTGACCCAGAAAACACCTTTTCAGGCATTTCTCTCCCACATCGATCCAACCTTTGCAGACATTGCCCCAGAACTTGGTACGGTCCAGCAATATCTTTACTCTTTAACTGGCTGACCGTGTCGACCACGGCACATTTGATCTCGCATAGCTTGATCTGTGCCGTAAACAGATCCGGATCGTAAAACTCTTCTTTTTCTTCTGCAGTTAACCCGCTTGAACTCGGATAGTCTAAATCCTCGCCCACGCCGACATAGGCCGGACGTAGGCCAAGCTCCGTGCTAATGGCGCGGTCGACGCAGAAGGCGGTCCACCAAACTCGCTTTCTGTGCTCACGTTCGAGGCTAGATAAGGATGCTGGCGCCGGGCGGTCCAGGCTCAGGCAATGGGCGATTCGGATGCTCTGCCCTGCGTATGAATAGGCTGACATGCGGCGGTTGAGGATGTGGGAGCAATGAGACTATGACCTCGACCGTTGATTAGTTGAGTTCTAGGAAGTCAAAGGTGAATGGGGAGCCGCTGACAGCCAAGTTGAGAGCCTCGACATCATCAACAGTGGGTTCTTCATAAGCCACCTTCAGCAACACGAGGCCTTGCTCAAAAAGTTCAACCCCTGCAGACAAGATCGGGGCCTTTTCCTGTTCCAATGTGGTGACACCAGCGGTAGGGAAAGTCTCGATGACCCCGTCATCTGCAGTGACCTGGATAGGTCGCCTTGTTGTCGTGTTGGCTTCGGCAAGGGCCAGAACAAGGGACAAGCGACATAACCAGTTCCTGTCGTTAGCCTCACATTCGTCGCCTCGATATGTCGCATGAAATCGCTTCCAAAACGCTTTTCGGAGAAAGGTATGATAGTCACCAAACTCTTGTTCTGCCCTGGTCGTTAATTGCGTAGCATAAGAGTATGGAGGAAGCTGAAATGTTATGTTTGGAACTGAAGCAGGGATTAGTGACGCTGAGTTGATAGTGAATTAGCAAGCCAGGTTTTTGACATACGAAAGGTATCGAATCGCATCCTAGCATGGCCTAGTAGAGGAGTATGAGGACTCGAGTGATCAAGAGACGGCCCGGCCTCAAAGGCGTCCTCGGATCGACGAACAAAACTCCCCGTCTCCCTTAGTTTGAGGACGAACGCTTCAGAAGTAGAGATTCCAATCATCGAGTCAACAACAGGACGAGCTTGCCGCTCTTCGAATTGTTCACTGGGATTATTGGTCTGGCCGCGAGACGCATCCGCTGATTTGCCACCAGCATCCAGCGTCTGGTTCCGGATGGCCTCTGTGAGCTCATTCAGAGAACGATCTATGCGCTGCAGGTAGCTTTCCGGAACAGGGACTATTGTATCCTGCTTTGGATAGAGACAAGGTTTTTGTCTGGCGGTGCATCGCTGACACGGCTGCTCTGTGAGAGAGATGAGCATGCGGGAAATAAGGTGTGGTTTGCCATTGCTTACCTCCACTACATTTGACCTTTTGACGATGGCAGTCATAGCATGCCGTGATATTGCGTCCCTTGGGTCTGAGCATTTTTGGTATAGGGTCGTCTTCACACTGTTAACATTAAGGGTATGCGTGACCAAGATAGGTACGTTGATTGCATGGATAGTGAATGGTTCTTGCTCCGCAATTTAACCGCATCCGAGGCATGTTAAAGTTCTGAAGATTCCCAATGAGGTTTAGAGGAGACTGTCGGTTGAATATTTAATCCAATCCGACAGGCGTGATGTACAACTTGGACATATTGATAGCTCGGGTAGTAGAGGGATGTGTAAATAAATGTCTCTTAATGCGAGCAGTCTTACTTTATTTAGGGTAAGCCTTGTGGCTCTACTTCCTTCTTATGAGTGACAGGTGTGACATCACTCATTGTTTCTCCAGGGGTTTGCTTACCCTATACTCTAATGCTTCACCATTATTATGGTTGTCCGCAATGACGACAAAAAGCCATCAGCCACAACAATCATTAATACATGACAGTACCAAAACCCAATAGCGTATGCTTTACCATATTGGGTTTGATGTCTTCACGTCTTGAAAACGGTGTCTTTTGCTGTCGTGGCTAATGGTCTACTTTGGAGATGACATTGATGACAACAACAAGAAAATTCGCTTGTCGGTGGTCAGAGGAGGTAGGCTTGTTTGGCTATGGTGAGTTTCTTGTAATAGGACTTTGGCTGTGACAACAAGTGTTGAAGATTTGCATCGGTTATACTGTAACATGTGATCCCTCTGATTACTACTCTGAGCCAAACACCTACACCTATTCTATCTACAACCTAGAAGATAACTACGCCTCGAGCTGGGCTACGAGGAAGGCATTGAAGCTTCCATTGGCCCTAGGCTGGAACTCGTTCCCCCTATGACCTTCTTGCCCGTTTACAGCGTCCTCTGGTCGACCCCAGCCACCGCCGCCAGGGGTGTGCACTACGAATCGATCACCATACGCCATGTCTAGTTGACCCCTGGGCCCGTAGTTCAACCACGTGTACGTGCCATCAGCCTTCTTCTGAGCCCAGTAGTTGGCTCCCAGGGCACCAGGCTCACCACCCTCCATACCGTACGGCTGAGTCACCCTCCTCTCCGAGATCATGCTGAATGTCAGCGGCGCACGGCACTCAAAGTCGCGCACCACACCGCATCCGCCGTTGAACTTGCCCTTCCCACCGCTGCCCTGGCGGATGGAAAACTCCCGAACTAGAATTGGATAGCGCTTCTCCAGAACCTCGATATCCGTCGTCCGAGTGTTGGTCATGTGCGTGTGCAGACCGCTTGCGCCATGCCAGGTTGGCCCGGCACCGGCTCCTCCGGCGATGGTCTCGCCGTAGTTGTACGCGAAACCGGGGAGAGGTTTGCCGTCCTCGCCGACACCACCGCGACCAAAGAATCCCATGCAATTCATGCACCCTTGCGAGGCGGCAGCGGCACGGAAAGCCTTGAGCAGCAGATCTGTCACTCGTTGTGAAGTCAAGGTATTGCCACAGCAGACTGCGCGTCCTGATGATGGGTTTAAAAAGGTATTCTTGGGGAGAATGACCTTGGTCGGCTTCAAACATCCTTGGTTGAGCGGAATATCGCTACCGATAAGCACTCTCATGACGTATATGAGTGCCGAGTAGGTAATGGCTGGTGGTGCATTCATGTTCGATAGCATCTCGCACGTAGTACCGTTGAAGTCAAAGGTGCCGGTTCCCTCCTCGTCGATGGTGATTGAAACGCGCATTATGGAGCCGTTGTCCATGTAGTCCTCTGCGGTCAATGGCTCATCACCGTACGTCTTACGGGTCTCCTTGAGGTAGTTCCGTACAGCAACCTCAGCGTTCTCCTTGATCTTCCTCATATAAAAGTGTACTTGGTCTTTTCCATTGTCAGCCATCAGCGCCTGGATGAGGGCTGCACCCTTGTTGTTTGCGGCGATCTGCGCTTTCAGATCCGAGATGTTGTCTTCCAGGCGTCTTGAACCCGTGCAACCCTCGTGAGTGCTGGGTTCAAGCAGGAGATCGCAGATGCCCTTCTCGTCAAACTCTTCATTCCTCACTAAGAAGAATGAGCGAATGGACGCGCCCTCATGATACAAGGTGGTCGAATCTGGAGGCATGGATGTTCCATTGAGGCCACCGATGTCCATGTGATGGCCTCTCGAAGCTGTGTAGAAGCAGACGGTCTTCCCATCGGCCTCGAATACCGGGGTGATGACGGTGATGTCGGGCAGATGCGTACCGCCACACTCAGGGTGGTTGGAGACCAAGACATCTCCCGGTCTCAAGTTCCCCTTGTGAAGCATATCCTGATACTTGACGGCGTAGCTCATGCTCCCCAGATGCACTGGGACGTGAGGAGCGTTGGCAACGAGTTCAGCGTCAGGGCCGAATATGGCACAAGAAAAGTCTAGCCGTTCCTTAATGTTGAGGGAAAGACTAGTTCTCTGTAATGTGCGGCCCATCTGCTCGGCAATGCTCATGAAACGATGGCTGTACACGGATAGTTGGATCGGATCAGCCACCAGCTCAGCCAGCCCTGTGCTGACAACCTTGCTCTCCTCAAGAAGATCAATGACCAGGTGGGAGGTCAAGATAGACGTCTTTGAAGATGGAACAACAATGATGGTTTGCGTTTTGTCGATGATGACGGCTGGGCCTTCAACCACGTCCCCAGTCTTGAGCTGCTCAACCAGAAAGACGGGAGTCATCTGGTAACCCATTGGGGCAAAGTAGACCTTGGACTGTGATGGTTGTTAGCTGTCTGTATTGTAAACATCGAGGACCTAATTACAAACCTTTTTGACAGCGTCAATTGGGCTGACGGCCTTGAATGAGGTAGTTTGTAGCTCCATCGTGAGACGCTCATTGTCTTTGCTAACCTCAGTGCTAGCACCAACCCCTCGAACTCGAATGTCGTCAACAAGAACCTTTCTCGTGGCAGGGAACAAAAATGCCAGCTCTCTGAGATGCTCCTTCTCGAAAGCAGCCCTGTAGTCGTTGTCTGCGGGCTGGAGAATCATCAATTGTGTTTCTGTTCCCTCGTACCTGAGGTGCAGATAGATGTCGTACCGAATGGCCTTGTCTTCAACACCTTGAGCCAGAAGACTCTTCCGAACATCAAACTTGAGATGCCCTACCCTAGTTTGGATCCTAGGCATAGATTCCTCAGATAAATCCTCGCTGCTTGGTTCCTGCATCTCTTGCACTACCTCTGCGAGGGCCATGCCATAGGCAGAGAGGATGCTAGAAAACTTGTGGATGATGGCGCGCTTAATGTCAAGCTTATTTGCCAACTCACAGGCATGCTGGCCACCTGCTCCACCAAAGACGGCCAAGTTGTGTGCTGCAGTGTTGTGGCCACGAGCCTCGGTGATGGCCCGAATAGGCCGGCTCATGGCCTCGTTGGCGACGTCGATGAAACCGTTGGCCACCTCTTCCGGTGTCATGGAGCGTCCAGTTTCGCTGTTTATCTGCCGCGTGAGGTCGACAAACTTCTCTCGGGCGATGGAGGCGTCCAGCGGCATATCCTCCGTGGGACCAAAGATGGAAGGGAAGTACTCCGGGAGCAGGCGACCGAGAACAAGGTTGGCATCCGTGACGGTCAGAGGGCCGCCCTTGCGGTAACATGCAGGACCTGGGTGAGCCCCTGCGCTCTGTAAGAAAAAGACTTGTTAGTCTGGGAAGATCGTCTCCCAACAGGGGCTGCTTGGCTGTACTTACCTCTGGACCAACTTTGAAGAGCCCATTTTCCCAGAATAAAATGCTGCCTCCTCCAGCTGCCACTGTGTTGACATCCAACTGAGGGCTCTGGATCGCAACACCAGCTGTAGTGGTTTCGAAGATGTGCTCAAACTCGCCTCCATATCGAGAGACGTCGGTGGAGGTGCCTCCCATGTCAAATCCGACAACGGGGATTTTTCCATTGTACGAGGTTCGTGCATATCCAACAACACCACCTGAAAGAAGAAGGTGACGAGGTTAGTAAACGTTACGAAGAGGTCAGGCTGAATAGACTCACCTGCGGGACCACTTAAGATGGCCTTCAAACCACTAAAGTATCGGTAGTTGACCAACCCGCCATCGCTCTGCATGAACTCGCATCTCACGCCGTCTAGGCTGCCGCCGTCGAAGCCTTTGGCAAAGGTTTCTACATAAAATCGGATCTCTGGAGTAAGATATGCGTCCGCTGAAGCTGAGCTGCCTCGAGTGATCATCTTGATCATCTTGGCACCCACACTGGACGAGGTTGAGACATGTGTGAAGCCGAGCTCCACCGCAATCTTGGCCACCTCTTCCTCATGACGAGGGTAGAGATACGAGTGAGCGAAGCAGATGGCTAGCGCATCAATCCCATCTTGCTTGATCGCAGCTAGCTTTGACCTGACCTCGTCGTGGTCGAGAGGTTTGATGATGCGGAGGACATCTCCGGTCAAGCCCTCTACCAGAGTTGGAGTGACCTCGTCGTCCGGTATGTCGAGCTTGTCCGGCCCCTCCTCGAAGCCCTCAACAGTGATGCGCTCATCTATCTCCACGACGACGTCGTAGAGTGTCTCTGGCTTCCGATGGTCGAGCGCAAACAGCTTGGGGCGGGACTGATGGCCGATCTCGATCAAATCTCGGAAGCCCTTGGTGACAACAAATGCATGCCTGGTACCTTTTCTCTCCAGTAGAGCTAAGACATTATGTTAATCATAATACTTTTCGTAGTCAAGGACATTGATACATACCATTTGTACCCACAGTCGTTCCCATGCGGATGGACTCGATGTGCTCTTTTGGGATTGGCTGAGTTCGCGGGATCTTGACCTGGGTGACCTGCTCCACGACCCTTCGGATTCCTAACGCGGGGGTCAAAGTTGTCAGCCATCATTCGCTTAGATCACTAGCGAATGCCTCTTCTCGCTTGTTTTGTGCAACACGAACCTTCAGAGGGAGCATCGGCATAGTTGTCTGGGTCAACCGACAACAGCTTGAGAACAATGTCAGGTTGACCGTCAACCGCCGCCCACACATCCGTGAATGTGCCGCCACGATCTAAGAACGGCAGAGTTAGCATCTACAAGATGGATTTGTAATTGCAAGAACATACCTATGGCAAATCTGATGCCCTTGGGCGTCGCAGCTGGGATCGAGTTCATGGTGAATTGGTATCCTGATGAGGAGACGATGGTTTTGAAGGACTCTATGGCTTTGATCATGAGGCCTAATCTACCGGGGGATCTGGACTACCTTTATATATACCTGACTGCAAGATCAAAATTCTCAAATGTCCCTCCGATTTTGATTCCGAGATCAACCCGCAAGACCGGGAGAGTGTGGTGAGACCGGTCAGGAAGGTCGATACGACGAGAGTCGTTATGCTATCACTGGACCGATAAGGTCGAGCGGATAAGAGGTTCCGACGCAGTGCTCATCTCCTCCGACAAACCTCCTCTTCACCGGAGATAATCCAGGAAAGCCTTGGCAGGAATGAAGCCATATCGTCTCCGCAATCTCTCCTCAGAACCACCAACACTTACCCCAGAGCCGAAGCGTTTAGTGGGCCTTCTCGTCGCATCAACCTTCCTCAGGAGGTCCATCCAATAAGCACCTCTGACTCGAACGACTCCAACCTCCCTAGGCTTGGCATGAATCTGTGAGCTGACGCATGCCAAAGTTAGTGGGCCTCCTGCTCGCATCAACCTTCCTGAAGCCGCCCACCCTATCATCGGCTCTAGTTAGCGCAGCTCCCAACTTCCCTGGGCTTAGCATGGATCCATCGTCTAAACCCTTGCCCAAGCCACAACGCTGAGGTAGGTGGGCCGCCACTCGTCGCATCAACCTTCCACGGGGTGACCATCCTATCATGACCTAGTCACGCGGGTGTAGAAATAAACGAGACACAAGAGGATCAAGAGGATTACTTAACTCCTCATAAGTATAATAAGTTAATTTATAAAAATGATTTATAAAATTATCATAAAATAGCATAAATTCTAGAAGATTTTTATCTATTTTTAGTATATTTTAATAACCACATTTAGGGGAGTATAAGCTAATTTGTCTATCCTAATATCTCGCTTTTTCCATGACCCAGACGTTAGTTGCCTTTGGTCTCTGTCAATCATGGGTGTCCCCAACTTCCCCAGGCTTGGCACACCTCCGCAAGCCCGCGACCTGATTAACATCCCCGACGATATGAAATGCGCGCTATCTGGGTGCACTTATCTACACATGAGGACCAGATAGTCGACATTTCGTGTATATAAGTCTTGGCCAGTCCTCGTCCCAGTTTCTCTCATTAGTATTCCCTCAGTCTCGGTAGACACCTCTGCCATTCCTAGTTTTCTTCCCTCACTTCTTCTACAAGATCATCTTCAACTCAAGCCGAGCCAATGACTTCCAAAAACATCAACACGGGAGGCGACAATGCCATTCAGCCCGTGACGAGTGCGCAAGCCGCTACCAACGACGATGGCATCGACAAGGCCAAGGCGGATGCCTCCAGTGCCAATGATGCAGCAGCTCACTTTCTGGCAACCGTTGGTCCGTTCCCTCCAATGACCCCAGAGGAGGAGAAGAAGTTGGTCCGCAAAATTGATCGTTGGATGATTCCCTTGGTAGGTTTTCAACATTCTAGGATTCTCTTCCCGGCAATCGCGTTCAGACAAGCTAACTTGAGCTCGTTCGCATAGCTGCTGTTCATGGGACTCTTTGCCGCTGTTGACAAAGTTCAGTTGGCTACTGGCGAGCTTTATGGCTTCAGCAAGGACACTGGCTTGGTCGGTCAGCAATACAGCTGGTTGGGCAGTATCCTGTCTCTCGGAGTACGTCTCTCCCCTCCTTCGCTCGTCTGCGCCTGGATAAGAAACTAACGAAAATCTCTTTTCCCATTTTTAGATGTTGGTCGGTATTTGGCCATCTACATACCTTATCCATCGTCTTCCGGCCGGTAAATACCTAGGTGGATGCTCCATGTGCTGGTCTATCATGACCCTGTGCATTGCAGCTTGCCACAACTGGGCTGGTCTGATGGTTCTGCGATTCCTGATGGGATTTTTTGAGGCCATCATCAATCCCGGCGCTACTCTCCTCATATCTGTCTTCTGGAACAAGTCGGAGCAGCCCATTCGCAACGGCAGTGAGTCTTTTCTTGTCCCCCACAACCTAGCAAGCCACCTAACGAGTGAACCATCACCCAGTCATCATGACCGTCTTCTCGTCCGTGGTCAACGGATTCCTCTCCTGGCTCGTCGGCTTGATTCCCGAGGATGCGCCCCTTGCTCGATGGCAATATCTCTACCTCCTTACGGGCTCAATGAACGTGCTCTACTCGATCTTCATGCTCATCTACTTGCCCGACTCCCCCATGAACGCCCGGTTCCTCAGCGTCGAGGAGAGATGGCACGCTGTGCAGCGTCTTGCCGAGAACCGTACCGGTATTGAAGGCAACAAGTGGAAGTGGGATCAGGCCTTCGAGGCTGTCGTGGATGTCAAGATCTGGATCATGTTTTTCTTCAACATTTCGGTCAACATCCCCAACGGAGGCCTCATCACCTTTGGAGCCATCATCATCAAGAACCTCGGATTCGATCCTCAGAAATCTGCCCTACTATCCATGCCCAATGGCATAATCTCGTCGATTTCGGGCTTCATAGCCTCCTACTGCGCTGCAAAATGGGTCGGCCGCCGTACCTTTGTTGTCATGATCGCCATCTGTTTCCCCCTTCTTGGAACAGGACTCGTCTACGGCCTCCCAAGATCCAACATTGGAGGCCAGCTATTTGGACTGTACATGATGTACTGCTACTGGGGTATGTCTCTCTTCGTGTGATCCTGAGCATAGCTAACAACGCCTCTTAACAGCCCCGTACGTCGCTGCCATATCCCTCCCTCAAGCAAACACGGCTGGCAGCACAAAGAAGGTAGTCACCTATGGTATCCTACTCCTAGGCTACGGTACAGGCAACCTCATAGGGCCCCAGACCTTCCGCGCCAGCCAAGCCCCCGCGTACACCGGCGGCACTATTGCCATGCTGGTCTGCTACTGCACGGCGATGTTGCTTATGCTCGTCTACTTCCTTGTGGCTTCTCTGGAGAATCGTATCAAGGACCGCAAGTACGGCTCTGCGCTCAAGGTCGACGAGGACAATCTCAATGCCCTGTTTGATGTTTACCAGGATCTGACCGACAAGAAGCAGGAGGACTTTAGATATGTACACTAGATGTTGTGGGGCAGTCGAAGAGTACAACTCATGCAATATGGGTGGGTAGTAGGGTCATTGCGCAGATGTATTCACAGCTACCAAGGCGCAAGGGGACGTGGGAGTGGTGTCGATGAGAATGACCATGAATATGGGCCTAACCAGGAAGAATGACAGGCAGAGGCAAGCTCGTGGGCACTGTAACTAGTTGGCAGCTTTATAACGAGTCTGCTCATTATTTCCTGATCTAAATCTTCCCGGGCTCTTGAAGCTCTTATCCCCTTCCTCTAGCCTCACTCAGCACAAGCTCAAACCTTCACCTCCAGCATCAACAATGTCTCTCCAGCCGCCAAAATATTCCGGTCCTCTCAAGTCCCTGATTTTCCAGACTGCCTCGACAACCTCTCTCGCCATTTTCACATTTTCTAGCTCACGAGTACGTTGCAGGCTGACCAATCTCTCGAGGATGAACTTCCTGGCTGAATCACTGTCACTTTGGCCGATACCCATCGTGCCTACAATGAATAGTGTCCAGAGCAGGGCATGAGATCGGAGAGATATTTTAGGGATGAGGGCAAGGATCTGTTCCATTATGCGACCGATTGGGGAGTGGCCGGGAGATAACCCATCGAGCCTGAAGTAGAGATAGATCAGGGCAGATAGACGGCGAGTCTCGGCAATGTAGGCAAGCTCCTCTATGGGGCTCGAGCCGTGAGTAGCATAGTCTGTTAGATCTAGTTTATCAGGCGGAAGATGTTGTATTAGACCGTGGAGCTGCCTTTCGATGCTGTCGCGGTGTTCCTTGAGGGTTGAGGGGTGTCCTTGTCTAACGCCGTCTGCAGCCTCTAATACTTGGTCGCGATACGTTTGAGATTGCTTTCTCGTGGCAACATCCGAAATACTCGAGATCAAGTATATCAGCTCATGCGAGCACCCCAAAAGCGAATCGATGATGGTCATATCAATGTCAAGCTCAGGTGGGAACCATTGCATTGGCTGGCCATCATAAGGGTCAGACAGGGCCGAGGTCGGGCGCGACAAAGCCTCGTGCTGAGAAAAATAGGCAAAGAAGAACTTGTACAGTTCCTTCTGACCGGTTGACAAGTGTGTTTGGATAGGTAACAGACTCGAAAGGTTGCGGGCGCAGCGAAGGTGTACACGCCATGCGGAGGCACTATCATGAGAGATCTTGAAGAACAGAATAGCGTCAGAAGATGATGCTTATGATAACCCATGCAAGAGGCTTGAAGCTGGACTTACATCGAAAAAGGTAAGCATAACGAGAGTAGAGATGACCTGTTCCCAGTCTACCGAGGACTCTTGTCTGCTCTGAAGCCGACTCATCTCGGCCTGGAATGCGCGAAGTGCCTTTCCCCTGTAAATCCAGATATCTTTCTTGAAGCGAGTGTCATTGAGTAGTGAGAGCTGATGCGATGCGACCGCCATGATAATGTTGAAGAGCGGCTTGTCCGGACCGGACATGCAAATAGGTAACATGGTTCTTGCAAAGGGATTGTCTGCGGGCCAGGTTGTGCACCGCGGGCTGACTCCGTTGGTAAAGTAGTCGAGCAAATAGATCTCATTGTCTCTTAGAGCGAGAGGAGACGGGTTTGGAGCGATGGGCCACCTGAATGTGAGGTTACTCCGAATTGCTGTCTGGGCCTGGTTCGTCGATGCCAGCAACGACAAGGCAGAATCATTCTCTTTGAGTATGCTGAAATTTCGGGCATTACCCAAGACCTGACGAGTTGAGGCTAATGGATTTTCAGGTTCCGAGCAATGTGTTTCCTGGATACAGGGAGTAGTGAATGTCGTCAAGCCCGGGGACGAGTATGAAACCTCGTCCAACGTCGAATCATCTCGAACTCCACCTGCATCTAGCTTGTGTTTGAAGTCTTGACACGTGGTGTTTAAGAACATCCATTCGTGAGTCGGTAGAGCCTGGCCATCCACTCGCTCGTTCTGCGGCGTCAGAGGCCAGTCTTGTCCAAAGTTAGAGTCTGCGTCCTCGTGCTGCCTCTGACTCGACAGTCCCCCTTTCTTAGTCCACAACCCTAAGCAAAGATACGCGTGAGCTTTCCACGTACGCATTTCATGGTATCCTGCCTACCTGATCGACCGAAAGCTATCCCTTTCGAGAGGGCTTCTTCGCGCCAGAGCAACCTGATGCCATACTGGCAGCACAGGTTCAGACGCTCACAAGCGCTGCATATTGGTCGAGCCTCTGCTTATTGATCAGTCCGAGTACATAAATGGCGAGAGTAGAGGCCACATTACCGTTGCATCTTACTTTGCGTTCTACCACGACTCCAATTAGTCTTGGGAAATGCTGATAAGTCAACGCCGCAACTCACCTTTGCAGGGCCAACAACCAGTTCGCCGTCGCTTGGCATTGCGCTGTTTGTCTGTCTTGACTTCCATTCTAAGATGTGAGGGTGTAAAGGCCGGGTTATGATGAGTGGCGTAACTACAGGTTCGTGGAGCTGGGTGGTTTTTAAGGAGTGAGGTTCTTACCCTCCCCTTTATACCGCGATAGCAGCACCTCACTAACGTCAGTGACAAGGGTTCCCCGCATTCTGAGATAACACTGCAGCGTCTACTCCAAGACAACCCCAGCCAACCACCGATAAGGATCTCAATCGAGCCCGTCGCGTAGCTGACTCGTCAAGTGCAAGCGCCAGACTTTCCAGAATCAGGTATCACCCTCATCATGCTTCCAAACGAAGTCATTAGCCACCATAAAGAACCCCGGTCTTGACGTATGCTGGCATTGAATAGCATCATCATGACGATGGCTAGACCACTTCATTTTCAGTCCTCGATTCATGACTTGGAATTTGCGGCTGCGATGCTCAAGGGTGTGATCGACGATGTGATCACTAACTTTACATGTCGATGCCGAACAAGGAGTTTGATTCACTTCTTGGGCTGCAATATCGTTTGGGGTTTGGCATTTCATATTCCCGTTCAGACTGACAGTTATTCGCTACAACCACTCTGGACCCGATCTACACATTGAGGTATTCTCAGCTTTCACCATGGACTAGCTAAATACCCAAGCTATCACCACCTCTATCACCGCCCTCTGAATTGTTCGATGAACCATCTATTCTAGAAAGGAAGTGGAAAAAGAAGACTTCATCATTGTAATGTGCGTCCTTGCGTCCTAGATCTTCGAGGTCGGCTGGATCAAGGTTGATAACTTGTCGATCCTCTCCTGGTCCAACGCAAAGCATTCGGGCAGACCAGTGTCGGCCCAAAGTTTGCCCAAAATCATCTGCGCTACACCGGGTGCACAAGTAAAGATTCTTGCCATGCCTTTGTAGAATGTCAGCATTGCTCGGTAGTGTGATGGAGAGGAGGAACTGACCATGACCGTTGAATCCAGCGCAGACAAACTGACCCGGCTTGCCTGGGACGGGCCCCAAGAAGGGGACTTCATCACTGGTAAGACCGACAATGCCATTCCAAGCATGGACAAGTCCCTCGCCGTACTTGGCCTTTTCAAGACCGGCATCCGGCAAGAGAGCCTTCAAGTGCGTAAATGCGTCTTGCTCGATGGCGTCGTTGAAGTACGTGTCATCAATCGTTCGGATGCCCTCGATGACGCTCTTGGGAAGCGCGGGATTGGGAAGCGAACATCCCAGGATAACAGTACCGTCGCTTTGGCGCTGGATAATCGAGTAGTAATGGTTCAGGGAGTATCGGAGAGAGTAAGTGCTGGTTAGCACCTTGTCGCCGGTGAGAGATGGGACTGGGATGATGGCGTGGGCCTGCCCGCGATACGGGATGATATAGGAGGAAAGCTGTGGAAGAAGATGGCCCGTGAAAGCGTTGGTGCAGTAGACGACTTTGGGGGTCGTGATGACTCCTCGAGGAGTTTGGATATCCCACAGCTGAGGCTGCCCCTCTCTTTGAGTAGCCGAGGACTTGGTGACGGCGGCGGCTGAACAAAAGGTGTACAGTTGTGCGCCCTTGTCAATGACAGCATCCAGCAGCCATTGAGCCAGCTTCGCCGGGTGACTTGAGCCCGCTGGCCACTCATACGCTGCCAGAACGCCGGCGATGCGAGTTTTGCTTGTCGCCTCTTCGCCGGTGTAGCGTCGAACGTGCGAGACATCACCACCAGCGGCCTTGAACGCCTCGTAGTTCCTCCTATCGTGTTCGGCAAACTCGGGTGACATGCAGCACTCAAAGGTCGTAGTGTAGTTAAAGTCGCAGGGGACGTCGTGCTTGCGAACAAACTGGTTCACCTTTTCAAGGACGATTCGCTCGTTGGCAAGAATCTTGACGGCCTGCTCCTTGCCATGATGTTTGGCATACGTCTCGAAGCCCCGGAATGCGTCTAGCAGGTACGTCAAGTGTTAGTGGATCCATGCTGCCAGGCCTTGAAATGTCCAGAATGAGATGCCATGTCCTTACCAGGCCTGACGTGACCAGCATTGCGAGAGCTGGCACCACTGGCAGCCTCACGAGCCTCAAGAAGGATAATGTCCTTGCCGGGGACGCCGGACTGTATCAACTCATAGGCGAGCAGCCCCCCAGCAATGCCAGTGCCAATGACGACGTAGGGTGAGGTCGACGGGACGGGCTGGTATCGATTCGACTCGAGGTGGCGGTAGGCTCGAGTAGTCTGCTGCCAGAAACTCAGACCAGGGTCCCTGATGGGTGGCCCACGCTTGCGAGATTCAGGGGTGTTGACACGAGCGGCGAGAACGCCCACATCGGATTCGGAGGCCATGTTTGCTAGAGGTAAAGAGTCAAGGACGGGGAAATCAGATAAACTAGCAGACATATGCATTTGAGTGGTATGAGAATAATGTCCAAGCTCATCTTTATAAGCATTCAAGACAAAATCTCTGTATCTGAAGACGATGTGCCCTGCGAGACGAGCAGTAGGTCGTTTGTCCACATCGGCCGCTACGGCGTAGCGCCGACTGGCCAGGATGCCCAAGTTACAGCACAGTATATACGTAGCATTGCATTATGCCACATCGGCGGTATGTCCGTAGCGGCCGATGTGGGCTTCTTTAGCCTGTTTAGAAGGTTGTGTCATTATCTCCCACTGGGTTAGTACACAATCGGTCACTTTAGGGAGACGCTGCCGACGCGCCAGCTTGGTAGCTATGGAGCACTGACGCTCTTGGCAATGTACGTACTAATCGTTCAACTCAAGAACAATTACAAACCTTCTTGGGCCCAGGCTGTTTTGCATTCGCTTAATTCCATTATCTAATCCATCTGAGCTCGCATTCTATCCAGCCCCATTTCCCTCACCTCGTACATTTCCCCAAAGAGACGGAGAGGGATTACCCCCTTCAAGTCCCACTGTTCAGTCTAATTCATCGCGAAAAGAACCATGTCGACGGCTCCCAAGACCTCGTCTTCGGCAGCACCCCACAAGCGATCGACCCAGGCGTATGTACTGTCCCCTAATCATCCGGAAGGCAGATTGGACTAAGGCATCGCAGGTGCATAAGATGCAGAAATCGAAAGACGAAATGCAGTGGAGAATCTCCTTGCCGGACTTGCCTCCTGGCGCGCAAGGAGTGCGTGTATCTCGAGGTCCTGAAGCAGGTCAAAGTGTCAGAGCAGTGAGTTCCAATCATTTCCTACTCATATGACATGGTATTGAAGATGGTCAGGTACCTCTCCCATCTACAAGCTCAGCTGGTCTCCCGAGAACGTAAGTAAAGGTTCTTAGTTCCGCTGATCGGTGTTGACTCGTTGTTCAAGCCGGCCGGACTGAAACTACTATCGGGTCGACATCCAGCTTAGTACCACCGCTCACCGGCGTCCATGGAACGCCAGAAGATATCCACAATCCTCTGGAGCAGGAGGTGGCGCAGTTAAGCATCAGTCCCTCGGGGCAGCGCCGTACGTTCCGTCCGTGTCTTGCTTCCATAGCTGCAAATGATTAACGCACAGTCAGGCTATTTAGGGACTTCCTCCTCCATAAACCTCGGTCTGAGGTTTCATAACGTGGTCAAAACATTCCAGCCCCAAGATGACGGGTTTGATCTCCAGATAGAGTGTCCAACCTATAGCGATGCAGCATGGCCGACTAGACGGCCGTCGGTGTCTCCGCTTCCTCAACTCCCGCCCTACGAACACGCGAAGCAATTATACGCTGCCCAGCATGCCTACATTGGCACCATCTTCTCCTTTCTCAGCCCTACTGTCTTTGGCAAGCACATGCATGAGATTTATTCCAAGCCCCTGGATCTCTCCGATCGACAAACCTGCTTGATCTACTGCCAAGTTCTTCTAATGTTTGCCTATGGGCAGATGTACTCGATCAACCAGTGGACGGGTAATGATGGTCCCCCTGGGTTTTCTTATTTTATGCAAGCGTTGGAATTGCTGCCGGACATTCATGAAGAGGGGTCTGTACTTCTTGTTGAAGTCTTGTCGCTCGTGGGATACTTCATGCAGAATCTGAACCGACGAGATGCTGCGTTTTCATATGCGAGTCATCAAGTCCGAGCACGAGTTGTTATGCTGACATCAAGACAGATTGGACTGGCTCTGCGGATGGCAATATCGCTCGGGCTACATCAAGAAGTCTCAGACCCAACACTAGATGAGACGGGGCGAGAGCATAGGCGACGACTCTGGTGGTCTGTCTATAGTATGGATAGGTACCTCTCTCGTGACGCTCTCTTAAAGTCCCTACGCTCAAATACCCAGGATCATCTGTGCCAAATCTGGCAACCCTATCACGATCGCCGACGGGGACATCGGTGTCCATTACCCTTCTCGAATGGCACGAGTCGCACAACCATTTCCCATCCCCGCAACGAGACCTAACATGTGTTTTAGAGCGACATAGAACCTGAAATCTCGTCCGTCGCGGTATTATATCACTATACCAAGCTTTCCCAAATTCTCGGCAACATCATGAAGAGTCCGTCATGTTCCCCTTCTGTTTTCTCCACTCCCACCTTTCCAACTAACAAAAACACTGTCCAGACGTCTACCGCAAGTCACGCAAAACGGGCTCCAACCTCGTTGAATCAGTGCAAACAATCATGGGTGACTTGAACCTTTGGCTACGCAACCTGCCCTCCCAACTCCGGCTCGACTTCAACAAACCGAACAAGGACATCTCGCGGGAGTCCGTCAGCATGTTCTTGCACTACTATCAATGCATCAACATGACCGCACGACCCCTCCTCTTTCACGTTGTGCAGAAGCGCCTACAGGACTTTGGCCGCAATGGCACAGCGACGGCCGATTGGCGCGAGGGACTCTCGCAAACCACCGTCGTCGTCATCGAGGCATGTATTTCCGCCGCATGCGCTTCGACTACTATTCTAGCCGCGGCCGCCGAACGGAATCTTGTGGGTTAGTTCTCTCCGGCTTAATATTGCCTTCACTCCGTCGCTGATGTCCCCCATCTGATTAGCAACCTATGGCTTTATGGACGGCGACGACGCCTTCTCCGCGGCGTTAATCTTGGTCATGGTCGACATTGCCTTTCCGCCCACGCCCCGTGAACATGAAGCCATGAAGCAAGCGCTGGAAATCCTGCGTGGCATGGCTGATCGCGGTAACGGCCATATCGGCGCTCGCAGACAGTCACTGATCAACCTCCAGACCATGATCAACAAAGTGCCGTCCGCCAACCCAGCCACGCCTACAGTAACATCAGCGTTCGAAGCAGGCTTCGATCCGGTGCTATCAGGTCCGGGGGGTGTTTTGACTGGTTGGAGTGATGGTGGTGAAGCGAGCACTGGAATCGGTAGCATCGGGGATGCTGAAGGGAGTGGCGTCGCAGGGACATTCCCTCCGTTAGACCCAAGCCCAGCGTTCAACCTCCCGTTTTCAGACTTAGGCACCACAATGGAGGATATGAGTCTGTGGGAAGAGGTGTACGGGAACATGGATGTGGGAATGGATTTTGATTGGAACGAGGCCACGAGGATTGCCAATGGGTATGATGAAGAGGGAGGAGATTTCTGAAAGGGGTGGTGACTTAGGCATTTTCTTCAGGGGCCGGCTCTACAAGTAACCAAAGTGCTATTTACTCGAGCGCATTACCACTACTAATACTTTTAATTGCGTGCATTGTGATGTTGAATTCGCTATGCCGTGTCGTGTGCCTCGGCATCGGTAGTGCTTCCCGATCTCTCTTATCCTATCCACGCCAAGGCTGTTGATCCCGGATCATCACGACCTATCGTAATTACTGTTTGTAGCAAGCTAATCGGGACGACATCCCGATCAACAGAGGAACAGCCCTTGACGGACACACAGACGAAGCCCAAACCCTATCCTGTTGGCTTAGCTTTGAGACTATATCTCGTCAAGGGGGGGACATGTTCACGAGCCGGTATGAACCATCGAGCCTGACTTTCTCTTCTCTTTTAGCCATCTAGAAGATTCTTTACTTGGAAGATCGCATGCCATGGCAATTCAAAACGGGGAGCCTTCCGATCCAACCCCCAGCTACATTGCCTCGGAAGGCTCTGTCCTGTATGCCAATCGTGTCTTGTACACCCGCATCGCAGAGACAACAGCACGTAAGGTTGTCCAAGACTTTATAGTCCCAATCAGGAGCGGAAGAGCCTGGTGTGTTCCCGCCGGACACATCTGCCGCATCAGTACGCCCGAAGGTCCTCAGGTCGGCGATTTAAACATCTGGAATCTGCAGAACCCGAGGGAGAAGTTCTGGGCAAGCAGGACGAAGCAGTTGCATGCCGCCCACGTGTCTACTTTCGACAGGCTATGGAGTTGCTTGCCCTTTTTGCGCCCGATGGTCACAATTGTAGGTGACTCGTTAGGTGGGGACAAGTATGGAACGGATGCCGTGGGGGGGAGGGTGCATGACTTATTGGGCACCAGGTGTGATCCTTATGGTATGTTGAGCCCAGGATTATCACGAGCTTGACCTTTGAGATGAATTTGATGTTGATGGCCAGTTAGTGAACAAGATGCTGACCGGCCATGACTTTGATTATCATTGTCATTCGAATCTTACAAGGGCAATTATGCCTTGGGGACTAACTGAATATGATGTTCATGATGTGATCAATCTCTTTCAGGTCACGGGATTAAACAGGGATGACAAGTACTTCATGTGAGATTGCTCTATTGGGTGTTGTTCCCATGTCTACAAAGCTGACAGCAGTTGATAGGCGGCCATGCCCGGCAAAGCCTAGAGACTACATTGAGTTCTTCGCTGAGATCGATGCCCTCATGGCTCTATCTACATGCCCTGGTGGCGATCTCTCAGCTTGGTCCTTTGGTGGTGGTGCGGATGACATGCTGGCGACGTGTCGTCCACTCAGGGTGGAAGTTTGGGAGATCACAGACCAGGCTCTGTTGAAGGATTGGGAACCTTCTGAGCCACCGGCATACAAGGGGCTCCATGGAATTGACTTGCCTTAATTTTAGAAGTCTGAAGAGGATGTCAGTGGTCACTTTCGGGTCAGGGTTGGTGCGCAAGTGCAGCTACGGCCGCGGGGTTTTGTAAAATTTTTCTAAAACTAAAAAAGGGGGGAATATTAAGCCATGGCTTTATTTATTAAAGTAATCTCTTAGAGCAATAGGCTTCCACTTGGCACCACGTTTTATATCTCTAGGGAGAAGGTTGAAATACCCGCGCTCGCCAAACAACTCATCCGAAGTCTGGGGTTCGGTATGAAAGATGTAGGTGAGCGTGGAATAATTAAAATCACGCTATAGCACCCAGTCTTCTGACTGAATGTCGACCCTGACAGGAGTATGAGCACTGGGGACAACCGAGTCTAAGTTGACAGAGCCATCGTACCTCACCAGAACCTCGAGAATGGTCGGGATCATGTACGGGTTGTGGTAAATTGACGCCCCACGTGAGATCCGATGTCACTTTGAAAGACATCAGAGAACAACACAAGCAATAGACAGAGATTCAAGTCACTCATCAGGACAGCCCTACCTTCCAACAAAGACATGGATGGAGTTAAGGTGCAGCAGCAAACTTATTGGCCCTAGCTACCTCTATGATTGAGCATTCATTCACAAAAGATTTTGAAGTCCAAAGCCACCACCCTGTAAAGATAATACATGACCTAGACGGGCCCCTGGGTGGCAGCAGTACCAAACTTGCCCATGCCATTACTGTCCTTCTGCAAGAATTCGGCAGGGCTCTGGTGATCGTCTACATAGCCAACACCGCCGACGGCCTTGTCTATTAAGAGGGTCAGTTCAGTCATCATTCCGGTCACCTTGTGTGGGCATAATCTTACAGTAGCCGGCCAGCCTGAGGATGTCGTCAGGCAATTTACGAGCAACCTCGATGGGAGTAGAGAGGACCTCGTACTGATCCTGACGAAAGTAATCTCGCTGGCTGTGAAGAGAATCAATTTAGCACCAGCCATGGCAACGAGGCAGGCCAAACGCTTACCCGAAGACAGCAAACAAGGTCCGCAGAGCGTCAGGATCGGTCTTTTCGCACTTGTTTTCGCCTGCGCCGTGGTAGGTGGCTATGAAATGAGTGTATAAGTGGCAAGCGTGCAAATTTCAAGCTAGGAAGGACTCACAGCCGAGAGTGAAGAGTGCTGATCCAGCTTCCATCTCCGCATACGTGCACTCCTCAACCTTGGGCGCGCGGTCAGGGCCCCAGAGGTGACTTCCGGGGATGACGGCGGTGGCCTGAAGCCAGCCAAGAGGGGTCAGTCAGCGTCTCGGTGAGTGACAAGCATTGGATCGAACTTACGCCATTCTTGTAGGTGCACTTGGACCCTGCAATCAAACAGCCGACCATGGGAGTAAAGAGGGGGTCGTTGGCATCGTGGCGGGTCTGGTAGTTGACGTCGTCCTGCATGTTCAGCATTACTTGGGCATGCTCTCTCAGGCCATCGGATAGCTTACTCTGTGCAGCGGCTGAGACTCGGCTCCTGGCACAAGGCGAATTGCCACAGTTGACGAAAGTATGTATCCGCTCTTTTTGCGATCCAGATGGTCTCCTGTGTACGCCGCGAACTCTCCACTAAGACTCAACCTCAGCTTCATCACTTGGCTTGACGGATCTGAATCAACTTACTTCAAGAAGCGCGCCATGATGCCTTGCCAGACGGGGAGGCGCATGATCTTGACAACCTGGTCTGGCGTCTTGGACAAAAGACCCTGTAATATACGTTAGATTGAGCAACAAAAGCTACGGAAGCGCTGCACCGCACGCACGTAGACACGCTGCGAGCCCTCCGGGAAGAAGTCGGCGCCGAACTCCCCATGGGTTGATTTAGAATTGTATAACTTGCAGCTGGAGAAGAATGGCTCAACTGTTGAATGCATTAGCTGCTTTGCGCATAGAGGCTACTCATCAACTCCAGCACTCACTGGCATCCATCGACTCCTTCAAAAGCTCGAGGTCGAGAAAGTTGGAGACGATGACCCCCCCATCTCGGACGATGATGTCCAAGATCTTATCAAGAGGCTCAGAGGCGGCGATGGTGACGAGTGAGGGAGCCATTGCTGGGTCTTGGATCGAGTTTGGATGATAGATAACAGGGGGCAGAAACAGAATTTGATGCGCTGACGGCCTGATACTCAGAAGTGATCAATGTCAGTCATATAAGAGTAAACTAGGTAATATGAATCCACCTTGATCGGGCACGGTGTCCGGTGCTATGTATTTTGATCGGGAGCAGCTGCCGATCAGATTGGGTTTGATCGGGAGTCACATCTGATGCGGTCACTTCTGATTGGGATGGCTTCCGAGACGATCGGTTGTGATCGGCCGCGGCTTCGAGGGCTAGTTTACATGAGACTTAGTCTGAGGCGCGGACCTTTTCCTTCTATTCGATACATAAAGGATGAAGTTTTCTATTCGATTTGAAGGATACACTGCTTTCGTCCCTCACCCTCGTGCATTACGATATCGCAATGGATCGTTCCGGCAGTTCTCACAATGGCACCAAAGACTTTGATAAACGGGAGGTTGGAGAATTAACCACAGTGAACTCACTGGGGATTGGGCAAGTGACTATGGTGAGTTGGCTCCTTCCTTTCTACGTATTGATCAAGGTTGACTTTGTATTTTCCATGGCATAGGCGACCGAAATTCCACAGTCTTCAGGTACTGGATCCAAGCCAGATGGAACAGACCTCGACACGGAAATCATGCAGGCAGTGAACCATCGCCGACTAAACCCCAGGCAAATTCAGTTATTTGCCATTGCCGGATCCATCGGAAAGTGCGTCTCTGGGGGAATCGGATATTGCCTGGCGTGGTGCTAACGACCCTTTTCACCACAGCACTCTCTTCGTGGCTATTGGCAACGGTGTTCTGTCCGGGCCTCTCTGCCTTTTGATTGCCTTCATTTTCTGGGCCAGCGTCATCTGGTGTATCGCTGAATGCCGTAAGTTGATGAAAGACCTCTGCAGCTAGCTTCCATTCACATGCTGACGTTCTTATATAGAGACCGAGATTATCTCCCTATTCCCAGTAGATGGAGCCCCCCTTCGTCTAGCTGGCCGTATGGTTGATCCCGCTCTCGGTGTAGCTGCCGGCTGGAATTACTTTGTGTGTAGAGATTTCAGAGCAGACTGTAGAGTTTCTAGCTAACAAGCGACAGTTCATAATGACATCCTATGTCGTCTTCGAAGCCACCGTTATCAACACAGTCGTCGAGTACTGGGGCTATGACAGATCCCCTGCCATCCTCATATCTGGTAGAGTATTCTGCATCCAGAGGGCTGATCAGCATTTAACTGGTTTACAGTCTCCTTATTCTTCTTCTTTGCCATCAACGTCTATCGGGCAGATCTCTTCGGAGAAGTTGAATGTAAGCAAGACTTGGCACTTCTCTTGGAGCTCCACTGACTCTTGACTCTTCTAGTCTGGATAGCATTAGGCAAGGTCATGCTTGTCATCGGCCTCATGTTCTACACCTTGATCACTATGTTGGGAGGGAATCCGTTGCACGATCGCTTTGGCTTCCGGTACTGGAAAGACCCTGGCGTATGGGCCGGGGCCAAGCCAACCACACGCCTACAGTCCTTTGTCAACGCTGTCAACGTCGCTGGCTATTGCATGGGGGGACCCGAGTATATTTCAATGATTGCTGGCGAGTCCAAGGATCCTCGGCGAACCATACCGCGAGCCTTTAACACCATCGTCATGCGCCTTGTTGTCTTCTTCATTGGCGGCGCCCTCTGTGTTGGCATCCTCGTCCCATACAACGATGAAACTCTCACCGGCGGCTCTGCTAAGACATACACTGGCGCATCCCCGTACGTCATCTCCATGGAACGTCTACAGATTCCGATCCTGCCATCGATCCTTACTGCTGCTCTCATCACGTCCATGATATCGGCCGGCAATTGCTTCACATTCAGCGCCTCGCGAAGCTTGCATGCTTTGGCTCTGGAGGGGCAGGCACCAAAGTTCCTGCGTCGGTTGAATAAGAATGGCGTCCCGTACATGGCCGTCATTGTCGTCATGGTACTATCATGCCTGGCCTATCTGGCTTTGGGCTCCAGCAGTGCTCAGGTGCTCAATTGGATTCTGAACTTTGGCACTGCTGGCGCCATGTTCAACTGGTGCATCATGGCCATAACATGGATCCGCTTCGACGCCGCCATCAAGGCGCAGGGCATCGACAAGAAGGCGCTTCTCCCCTCCATATCGCGATTCCAGCCCTTTGCCGGTTACTGGGCTTTCTTCTGGGCTTTCCTCTTCCTCTGGCTCCAGGGGTACGCCGTGTTCCTCAAGGGCAACTGGAAAGTCTCTACCTTCATCTTTAACTATGGCATCATTGCTTTTGCCGCAGCTGTTGGTCTCGGCTGGAAGATCATCAAACGCACGCCATTTCACCGCAGCGAGGACGTTGATCTCGTATCGGGTCTCCAGTTCTTCGATGCCCTTACCGAACACTACCGACAGGAGCGTGAGGGTGCACCAGTAACGGTCAAGGATAAGCTCCTGGCCAAACTTTTTTAAGGGTACTTGGTGATATGGAATGGACGAAGCCTGAGTCTTCACTCAGATGTGAGAAGTCGTCAATCATCATCATGGCATCTAATGCACTTCTCAGTTTGTATAAGGCGACGTGACTGTTTGATAGCTTCCTCTTATAAATTTGCGCCTGAGTTAGGTAGTTCGAGATTGATGTACGAGCTTTTTATGAAGTAGAAGGGAAAGTAAAATCCTAAAGTCGCCCAGATATGCAATGGCTATGATGATAGCAAGCGCTCAGTTCCCACCGACTTCGCTGGTTTCTTTCTTTTGTTAACTATTTATAATTTGGCCGTTGTATGGAACAGACTCGACATGTTGTCCAGTCTAGACTGGCTGAACTAGAAACACACAGAAATGTGTTCTTTATCATAGTTGAAGCCCGGCCCTCGATGGGTTAACTGAGCCAGAAGATCGGAAACACTCAGGCAGCCAAGTCTCCTTCCATGAACCTCTCAGGATCATCTTTGTAACTCCTCGTGCGCTGGCGAAAATGAAAGCCATTCCTAGAAGATGGAAGAGGAGAAAGTGAGTGACTAGGCTTTGAGCCCGCGGGCTTGGACGCTGTCACGCCCGCCACCACTGAGCGAGCTGGGCTCGGTGACTCGAGCCCGCAGGCCACTCGTATGCATCTAGCATGTCCGTGATCCCTGTACTGTTGGCCCCCTCCTCGCCATCGTAATAGGTACTCGACGCGCAAGACATCACTCCCGGCTGCACGGAAGCCCTCAAAGTTCTTGCTTTCGTACTGGACATGTGCAGTACGACTCAAGGACGCCACATCGGCGGACGCTACGGCGATACCACCGACGTCTAGTCCCCCTGCAACAAAGCGGGACTACAGAGAGCACCAACGAATAGAAAGAAGTGGCAAGGATAAAGAGGAGCCACATCGGCCGCTACGGTCTTGACGCCGGCTCTAGTAGGCTTGCTCTCTGGGGTCGCTGCACAATTTTGAGGGGCTGATGATACACAACAAGGGTTCAATGCTGCATGATAGAGAATAAGCATTGCTGGATCGCACGCACAGTAACTGATTGGCTTGTTTAGGTCTGAATAACCGAGCATCATATCTGAACGAGCCTGACTCGCGCGCTCGGTCGATACTAACCCTCGTCTACACCCACAGACGGGTCTTGGCCCCCAATCCCGAGGTATCTAGACTGACAGGCATCTTACCCCAGATTCCCCAGATAACACCTCATATCTCATCTACTCAGTCCAGATCCATGATATAAGAAACCACTCAACTCGACATCCCCTCCAACAATCACCTTGACTGTACGCCTTCAACCTCTTCCTCCAAATCGAGTCACCGAGATCACACCTCGAGTCGTACACACCGTGTACAACTTCATCCCCTTTGACGCAGCACCCAACATTTGCTTGATCCCTGAGCAAATCTCAAAAACATGCTCGGCTTCAGTCGTTTCAAAGTCCCATCGGCATTGGCACCTGCCGGGTCGAAGCAGGAGAGGAGCCTTGTGAGGAGACTCGATATGTTCCTCTTGACTTTTGGATGCTTTGCCCAGAGTGAGTATAATCCGATGTACCTTGTTAATTTGGTTCAAACCACTGACACTTGCAGTCATTAAGTATGCATACTCTGCGGATTCTGATGGCAACTGGCTAATGAGTTCAGGTCTTTGGATCAGTCGAATATCCAGAACGCCTATGTCTCGGGCATGAAAGAGGACTTGCATCTCTGGGGCAATGAGCTGAACTAGTATGTATGGCACAGCTCTCTCTCAGTTCATGTAAAGCTAACATATTCTTTCCAGCTTCACAACCTATTTTAACATAGCTTACTGCGTCATGCTCATCCCCTCTCAGATCATCATCACCTACGTCCGACCTAGCCTTTGGCTACCCTCCCTCGAAGTTGTCTGGGGCGTCATTACAGGATTGTTCGCTATCACCAAGAATGCGAAGCAGGTCTACATCCTCCGTGTCTTCTTGGGACTGTGTGAGAGCACAGCGTACCCTGGAATGATCACGCTGTTCAGTACGTATGCTCCCATTTTGAGTATGATATCACTTGATTAATAATTGCAGTGTCGTGGTATACGCCTCTTGAAATGGCAAAGAGAATTGGCTTCTACCACTCGTGTCAAGCAATTGGACAAATTATTTCTGGCGCGATGCAGGCAGCTATCGTCAAGTCGTTGGAAGGACGACACGGCCTGTCCGGTTGGAGGTATGCTATCACATTTGATCTGAGAGGATGAAGTTCACTAAAGAGCATAGATGGCTGTTCGTTGTTAACGCAATCATCACGGTGCTTCAAGGCGCCGCTGGTTACTTCATGATCCCCGACTACCCTAACAACCCGAACCCCCGCGCAGTCTGGTTCAAGCGAACTCATGCAGAGCTTGCTATGCATCGACTTGATAGGGAGGGCCGCGTCGACATAAAGCCAATCACTTGGGCCGCTGCCAAGTACCTATATGCCCCGCCCGCGTCTTACGGATCCAGTCGCTGACTCTTGACAGACGCACGTTTACCAACTGGCTGGTCTATGTCATCACCGTCATGTACATTGCCATGGTTGTTGGAACATTGGGATACAACTACTTCAACTTGTTCTTGAAAGCTCTGATGAACAGTGACGGAACGCGCAGATGGTCTACCGAGGAGGTTAACCTCATCCCGATAGGCGGCAGTGTCATTACTGTTGTCTTCGGTTAGTCTTGCCGTAAATCTATCGTTGCGTTTAGCTAACTAGCTTGCAGTTTGGATCTGGGCCTTCTTGTCTGATATCCTGAAAACGAGATGGGCTCTGATTGTCACTCAAGGTACCTAGCTGGAAAGTGTCTGCTATCATTAGGGATGCTAATAAAGTCGTCTTAGCCGGTATTGCCGTCATTGTGGGAATTATCCTTACTATTTGGACAACAAACCCTACTGGAACACCGGTTTCGGCCGCATACGCCGGCTACTTTCTGTCTACCCTTTCTCTTGGCACCGCGCCGCTCATCTGGACATGGCTTTCTGACCTGTAGTTACCCCTGACTTGTCGCGGAAGTTCGGAAACTCTAACCAGACTGTGTCACAGTGCCCCTCAAGAACCGGAAGAGCGATCTCTTACCGTCGGTGTCGCCATCGCAGGTTACTACGCAGTTTCAGCATGGAGTCAAGTTCTTGTGTGGCCTGCTAAGCAAGCACCTTACTGTAAGCAACTTTGCCTAGTGGTCGGCAACTTTTTTGAATCTTTTCTCACATCGACACTTTTAGACAAGCATGGCTGGCAGTCATCTATTGGCCTTTGCAGCTTTGTTATCATGGTGGCCATCACCTTGCGCGTCATTGAGCTGAAAGTCATCCGAGTAAGTCTGGTACTCCAGAAGCGTGTTTAGAGCACCTGACCAATGTTTCCCTACAGCCCAAGAGGACCAACGCCATTGAAGGCGCCGGGGAAGGAGGAAATCGTACCCTCAAGGACGATGAAGACTTTAAGGAGCCGTCCAAGGCGGATGTCGAGTGTGTCTAAATGGTCTGGTGCACCGCTAGATCAAGGTAGGGCTACAGCGAAACGGGGTTCACAGGTTCCAGTACGTCTATGCCAACGATACATGCGGCTCTTGGTGGGCAGGAACTTTGCCAAAAAGATAACATAGAGCAGCTAGATAGATGTACTGTGGGTGATTAGTTCCCAAGATAGTTCGCGGTCCAGAGTTTTGTCTAGGTCTTTGCACTTACCTACATATGCCGTTTCTCACTATTACTGTGTGTCTTAGGGACTCCTATAATGCCTTTCGTTGTTCTCTGCCCTAACTTGGGGATGACACATGACATTCACAGTTCCATTGGAATGTTAATTCGTAATGTTTGGGAGGCCCATCGAACGGCTCCTTGGCAACCTCTACAGGTGACTACAACGCCCGAAACTCGCCCCTAATATCGTCACTGCACTTCCAGTGGCGCTTTGCTGTATAACATGAAATGGTGGCTCATGCCCTTAGCTAGCCTGTGCACTCAGTGGCAGTGAGAAGTTCAAATACCTAAACATGCGGGAATCTACAAGGTTCTCGAGAGGCCCAAAGGTGGTAGTATAACTTGCGATGGCCAGACACAGGATATTTAAACCTAAGGGAACTCTCCGCACAGTACTCATTCTCCTCTATTGTTCTCGGTACCCGAGCTACCTTGGTACGTTCTTAGGCAGCTGCAAGGAGTTGCCGAGTGATAATCTAGCGAGAGCCACAAACACAACCAAGATTAGTACCGATAATCTCTCCTCAGAAGGATGGTTCCACCGTCAAGTCCCGAACCAGTCTCGGGGGCTTTCAGAACTCCCGCAGCAACAAGGTCCTTTGCCAGCCTCGCGATCAACCCGTCACATCCTCGCGCGGCAATCACGTCAATCGTCACCGGAAGATACTCGGTATGACTTGTGATGGGACTAAAAACTGGAATCTGACCGAGGGGAAAGACGCTGTCGGGAGCCTCGGAAAAGATGGAGATGCCCGCATTCGAGAATCCAAACGGTAGTCCGGGCGGGCTAAGGTATTGATTGCGGCTGCTAAAGCCGCCACTGCTGTCTATGTGAACGAGGAATCCGGAGGAGCAGGTAATTGAGTCATGGTCCGCGGGGAGAATTCGTTTGTTGAACCAGTTCATAAAGGCTGTCTTGTTGTGCACTGCCTCGTCGTAAATAGAGTCTGGCTGCGAGTCTGCCCAGGTCCATCGGGCGAGAGGGACAGGGTTAATAAACGGACGACGCCCGTCATGAGCAGCTGATTTAGGGAGTTAACAAAGGGCAAGCATGCGACCTGGTTAGTACCTACCAGCGTAGTCCTTATAGAACGGATCACGAACAAGCTTGGCTTGATCCTTAGTGATGAGAGCGGCGTACGTGTAGTTGAAGAACTCGGTCAGTTTCACGGCCCTCACCGGTAGAGGACCGGATATGGCCCACTCCTTTTCCAAGTCCAAGGTCGTGATCGAGGTATTCAAGAATTGTGCCAAATCGGAAACAAACTTCCGCTGCATCAGTGCCGCAGAATCGTCCTTGGCAGGCAAGCCTAATGCGTACAAGGTCCTGGGGTACCTGAAAGTCCTGTTCTCATACGAGGTGTAGTTGTCTCCGTACAGTGCCGCATTAGCAACATCCCAGATCTCTGGGTCACGCGCCAGGAATCCAGCAGTATCCAACACCGGGCTCAGCGGCATGACATCGTCGAGGCTCACGAGTCCACGTGTTGGGCGGCTACCAAAAAGGCCCTGGACTCCGGCAGGGCCACGAATAGAGCCACCAGTATCACTTCCGATGGCAAGATCAAGCCACTCATAAGAAGCAATTGACGCACTTGCGCCGGCAGATGACGATGATGTGTCCTGGTAGCCATCACCTCGGGGGTTGAATGGTGCATGGTAGTCTACCCAATCTGCTGTTGCTGCCTCGCCATTCGCAAATTGCGACAACTTTTGCAAACCTATGATGATAGCACCAGCGTCGATTAAGTTCTGGATTGCTGTAGCTGTCTGGTTGGCTGGTGGATATAGGCCGTACCATGCTCGGTTGCCATTGGACTTCTTGACGCCGGCGAGAGCAAAGATGTCCTTGACTCCGACTCGGACACCTGCTAAAGGCTTCTCTTTGCTCGGCGTGAAGTACAGTCGAGAAGGGACGCCAATAGTAATCGAAGCTGTAGCCGGTATCTGGGCTGAAAGTGTCTGAAATCGCCCGTCTGGCCGTTGAAGGAGAGATTGCGTGAAGGCGCCGGCAAAGTCTTCATATAAACGGAATGCCTGATGCAAAGTTCCGGTTGCCGTATGAAGGAATTATGGTCCTGATGGAATGCCAGCGTTCTGCAAAGGCAAGATGGTGGACGAGATATTGAGTCGATTCTCAGGTGAACTGTCTGACGTATTGAATTCCCCGAGAAGAATGGTTTCAAGAAATCCAGGTTGCCACACATCATCTCGGGAGCTCCAGGTTGCAAACAGGTCGTGCAAACTACTCTCTGAGAATTTCTGCGCAACAACCGTCACAGGGATAAAGCCGCCAAGTTCCAGATCCTGATTCAAATTGACGGGATCGCAGGCTTGGCCTTGCGAGAACGGAGAGATGAAGTAGGACACATCATCGACCTGGACTGAAGCTCCAGTTGGTACAAGAGTGCCGCAAGCACTAGCAGCCAGAGCTAACAGAGCTAAAAGTCGAGCTGCCATTGTGGCAAAGGATCTTTGCAAACTGCTGATCTGTTCATGGTGCGGAGGTGGGAATATGAGCCCTTTTATGGTTGTGTCTGGGGTTCCTCCTCGCTTGGGGTAATTTGACCATCACTAGAGTTTTAACCAGTGCTGAGTTGACCCAGCCGTCAAAGAGCTTAGCGATCACAAGTGTCAAGGTATTTGGGCCTAACCCCGGAGACACTGACCTGCTTCAGTAAGTCGGCCTCTCCTGAGCCCATAGTTTAGACCGCACAATGTAGGTATGCGCCTTTAGGCCGATGGGGAACCCTGGCCGTGCATTCTCTCATCCAAAGCGTGGGCGAAACCGAGAGTCGATGGGCACGGCCAGATCATCCGAACCTCCAAGGTCCTCTCAGATAACCACGAAGGCCCTTGATAGACGTGCGTTTCAACACCGTTCTGGAAATGGTCAATCTTAGAATGACAAGCTGGTTCCTGACCGAGGGGGTCACTTAGCATGAGTCAAGGCCGGGGTCATCGGCCGCTACGGCGCAATGCCGACAAGCACCACACCCCCTGTTCCAACGTCCACTGTCGGCCGCTACGGCAGAAACGCCGGCCCAAGCTGGGTAAATGACTAGGCCATGAAAATTAGATCCGATGTGAGTCTATAAGGCATGTTTAAAATCTATAGGTACTATATAGTGTCCCCAACACCCCTCCGGGCAAGCCAAATACCCCATCCCTTATTATATATCGAGAATCGAAACTTAGAGAGCAAAGAGCGCGGCAGCAGCAACAACAAGAGCAGCCGCAGCGGTACCAGGCAGGCCATTCTTTCCACCGAGATTCTCATCATCAGCAGAGGTAGCAGCCGGCGCAGCAGAAGCCGTAGTGCAGGCGCTCTCGGATTCTGCAGCGGGGATGGTGTCTCGACGACCGGGAACAGTGACGTTGAAGCAGGGCACACGGGAGCTGACCTCGTCGGCCTCGGCGTAGATGATGTCGGCGCAGGCGTAAAAGGTCTCGTTCTTGGCTGTGTTCCAAGTGGCTTGGTACTGGAACTGTATTGTGGCCTTGTCGCCGACCTTCTTGCCCTTGGGGTCGGGGATGTTGAAGCATGTGTGGCCGGGTTCGAGGAAAGCGATGGAAGTGTCTTGGACAAGGGCCGTGAAGTCGTCGTCTGACTTGGGGTCTAGGTAGGTTAGAGGCTGTCCAAGATACATGACATGAGGAGGCGTACCATCCTCAAAGGAGATGCTAATCTTGGTATCGTAGAAGGTATGCTGAGCAACAAAGGCAAGGTGACCCTCCTCTGTGACGTGTTAGTCGTGTCCAACACTAACAAAAGACGACTTACCAAGAGGGAACTTGGTCCTCTTTCCGACAGCGGCAGCCGAGCCGCAAGGGGCCTTTCGGTCCCCATCAGCCTTCCACTCTCTGTCATTCGGCCACATGAAAGCAGCGGGGCCCATTCCGTCACTAAAGGTCTGCGCGAATGCGGGTGCGGCTGCCAAGAACCCAAGGGTCAGGATGGAGGTTAGCGTGGGAGCCATGGTGATGCTTGGAGAGGTTGATTGTAAACAAAAGACGACTGATTTGAAGATGAGCTAGGATAGACTAAACCTCAAGTGAATAGCAGCGCTGTAAAAAAAAAAGTACCAGAAGCCAGGGCGAGCGTCTCTGCTGATATACTCTTGCTGGCGTTCCCAGAGGGGAAGATCGTAATGGGGCACACACACACACACTACATCTCCCGCGATCACAAGGGTGCGTACACTGGAATGATGTGACCAGGACTAAAGAGAACTACACAATACAATGGGGTTCGTGCCGTGCAACCGAGAAGCAAGTGGAACCAGTGAACCTGTTTGTCGCGTTGTCTAGACTGCAGCTGAACCCCCGAGCAGCCAGCGTGCGAGTAAGAAGTGAGAGATTGAAAAGAGGCCCGCGTTCAGCTCGAGGGTGGGGGTTGAGGTTTCCTGGAGAGGAGCACTGATCTTATCTGATCATCAGAGTGGAAATCGGATCATCATCAGCCAACGAGGACGCTTTGGCGTTTTCTAGACCACGCAGTGGTACCATGACTTCTGCATGCGAAAAACAACGAGCTTTCTCTTCGCTTGCAAGTCTCGTGTATTCCCATTTGGGTTATTCTTAATAGCGAGACGGCACCCCAGCACGCCAAGCGAGTTTACCGAAGCGTGGATTGTTTTCACTCCATGTTTTATTCGCTGGGCTGTTGGGGATGTGTGCATCGTCTAGTCTTAGCTTTACAGAGGTCAACACGCAGTTTATCATTGGGGATATCCTTATTGGAGAGTCTGGATTGTGGTAGTCGGTAGGCTGTCATCGGCTCGGTTGACGTACCATGACAGAAAGCCCGTGCTACCCTCCAACAGATCGTCTAGACTTTACTCGAGGCATGCTTGCTGTTGGGTTTATTGCCAAGGGCCTTCTGTGGGCTGTGCATCACTTGCATCGGGCTCACACAACGGTTCCTGCGGTGTCATGTCCGCGTCGTGTACCCTATCATCCTATTTTTCATTGATCTTGTTATCTTGATGGAACCTCTTTGGTTCTTTATCTTCTTTGTCTCTGTATTAACTATAGTCTATTACTTAGCTGCGCTCTTTGAAACATGTGATGATCTCTTCAGTTCGCCTTCAAGTGCGGTCGTCAGCGGTAACTTCACTTCTTCTATGTTCAAAGAGGGGAAAAGAGCCAACAGGGAGTCAATACACTGAACCATCGATCTTGAGTTAACAGGATAGATCCCAAGGTCAACTCGCCAACCCTATATGACCTGTTTTCTTTTCATTCTTCTTTGCATCCTCCTCATATTGCTTCCACCGATATTCCCTCTCCACACCCTTTCGTCTTTGCGCCGTATCGCATAGCTTCTCATTCCCGCACTCGCACTCTCCACCCTCGCGTAGCCAGCGATACGTAAGACTCCAACGATCTTTCCTTGGTCTCACTGTCCCATCCGGTAGGGTATCAGTCTTGCGAGACTTGATACCGTGTGTCCAGTGAAGTCTCGAGTCCCCGCTCATCTGGATCATGCTCCGTGGTAGCAAATCCACTTCTGTCTTTTCACCCGTTTCTTTATCGAGAAACTGCATGAACAACGGGGATCCTAGTGAAAGCGCATATAGTTGGTCGAACGCACCATGGGTGTCGACATGAGGCGGTATCCCAGTGCCAGGTGCATAATGCTGGAGGCAGACCTGATCCGGCGGGCGACCTTCGGTAGTGGGTAGTAGAGGGACAAGCCAGTCCGGGAAAGGCTTGAAAGGAATATCCTCGTCGATTCCAAACGTCTTGTAGCTGAAGGTATACCCCCAGTGTAGTGATAGACGCCCTGAGCGTGCAGGCCAGTCCAGCTCGTGCTGAAAGGTGTGAATGAGTTTGGCTTCGTGTTCTGGTGTGATGAAATTTTTTTCCATAAAGATACCCGAAGGCTTATTAGGAAGTTCCTCCATGTTTTGTGGTTTATATAGACAAGCGCATCAGAGTGCAAAGTTGTTGGAGACCTGGCCTGAATCAAGGTTCAACATCGTATGAGTCGCACATTGAAATGGGGCAAAATGAGAAATGGGCTGAGTTTTCCTATCACGTGATCCACCCGCTGGTTAAGGTTGTAAGTGAACTACGTACCTACAGGACATCTATGGAAGATATGATAGACAAAGCTCAGGCCAATACTCAGACATGTTGACTTTCATGAGATAGCGGCCGGGCCGTTGACCCTCTGTGGTTACGCTGTGAAAGACCCAAGGGCCTTCGTAAGGAGTTCGAAGATCCTTGCTGACTGGAGGCAAAGGTCCAAGGCACTCCATGGGGAAGAGCCAAAATCCCATCACTGGCCGAGGTATTTGGTCTACATCCTGGCAAGTCTCGTCAATGGTTATTGATTACCATTCAGGCTGCCACACTTTGCTCCGAGGAACACGCAACCGTTTCTTCCATTGCTCGAACTCCCCTTGAATGTATCTCATAGCATCGTCTCGGTTGCTGATGTACTCTCTTTCATCCCCGTGCGTAACCATGAATCGGTATTCAATATTTTGTTAAACGCCCAATACGGCAACGAGGCAAACCCATTGATGAATATAGCGCCGGGGGTCCCATATGCCAGTATAAACTTGTTTAAGGTCTGCTTGAATAGGTCTAGGATCGGGTCGCCGATCAAAAACAGGGGTTGCGGCCATGATGGGTCGGGAGAAATGTGGTTTGAGGCCCGAGAGAGTGTCATCCGTGCCGCGAAAGCGCGTACGTCGAAACCTGCAGCTTCTTTTCTGCATGAACATGAACCAGAACTGCCGGATCAGGGACACCACCTCACGTAGGCGAGAATTGTTCCCCTGCTTATAAATGTGGTAAAGGAGATGTTGCTCCATAGCCATATTGAGAAGCCCTACACGTCTCGGGTCGTGAATCCAGATGTCATGGGCAAACTTGACAAAATGCTCAATGCTCGAAATCGCCAAAGTATCCAGTTCAGGGTTAATGTAGAGAGTGCCATTCCCTTCCATATGGTCCCCGTATCGGTAGGTACAGGGAAGCTGGACCCGATAGAAGCGGGATGCACAGGACCGGGCTTCCGCGTTGACACGGAATAGCTTGCTGATGGTTGAGCGCTGTGACACAAAGATAACGTAGTCGTCGGTAACTCCGTTTCTCCAAGGGTCTGAGTGATAGTAGTTCTTGGGTTGCTCTCCACGGGAGACAAGATGGACAAAGACAAGACGCTCATGGCAAAGTGTTTGTTGCCAAATCATACACCGAAGATCAGTCGAAAGTTGGGGAAATAGGTGAAATTCGCCCTTTGGCTTTGGCTTTGGGTTCAAGGGTTGCAAGTATGGGGCGGCGTCCTCTGTGGCCATGTTCTCCATGACGAGGGAAGTGAGATGAACAACGACGACGGCAGCAACAAGAGCAAGACGGCGAAAGAGGAAAATGTGACCTTCTTTATGCTTGTTCCGGCAACAACACGACCTACTTTGACGTGTGACTCGCTTCCAAGATGACGTGAAACCTTGTGCGACGTCGTCCACAGTGAACACCTGCATCCATAGCCCGCGCCTGGGCCCACCGCCAGTCAGTGAGTTTATGACTCGTCTTCTACTTCGGGCAGCAGAAAAGCTAAAAATCGGCCACTATGGTAGCATTAGGATATGATGCTATGATTTGTTGATATTGTGTTCCTTTGTTAGAGTGGAAGTCCGGCCCTTTATGGGATGTCTGCGCCCATAGATAGAGTTTATGACTCTCTTCATCAACGGTAAATACAGAGAGTCAGACACGCCAGTAAACAAGCGATTTTTAACACTGTTGTATTCAAATCACATTAGAAGCGATACCGCACAACAAGAGATCTGCTTCGTCATTGCTCGTGGTTCAAGGACTCAGTGAGGCAGAGCAGCCACTACGTCCAACCCCATCCTGGCCTTCTTTGGTAACTCCAAAACCTTCATCGTCGCCCTTGCCGGCCTATGCTCCCCAAGATATTTGGCCGAAACCTTATTAAAAGCCTCAAAGTCGTCAAAGTCGGTGAGGTAGACGTTCTGCTTGATGATACGGTCGAGTGTGGTGCCGGATTCTTGAAGAATGATCTTGAGGTTCTCAAAGATACGTCGAAGCTGAGTTTCAGCGTCTCCTTCAATTAACATATTTGTCTCTGGGTTGAGAGGGATGCAGGTCGTGGTAAAGACAAAGTCCCCGTGGACGACGGCGTGAACATAGGGGCCGATGGTGCGAGGGGCGCGGTCAGGACAGATTGTCTTCATGACTGCGGTTTCAAAAACGTAGATTTGAGTTTTGGGTGAAAGGTAAGAGGGTGACTCTTCCAAATGATTGAGATGACTCTATTATCTGCAATGACAAGTCTTCCAAAGAATATCGAAAGGACTCTTTGGGCTTTTATCTTGCTGAGAGCCCACCGGGCCGAGACAATCGACGGGCCGAGATGCCCATCTTGAGCCAAGCAGTCATGCATTCTGATCCGTCTTAGTGGGTATGTAGGCTTTAAAAAAGTGATGCTTCAATCAAGTCTGCGGATTTATCAGTGATGCATATCATTCACCATGCTTCTAGGGAGTAGGCATTTGACACCAGTGATCTGTTCCCACACTATCTGATATGTTCACGAGTATGTGATAAATTATTGAATAGATGTCTAAGAGTAACTAGAAGAGGTCCAATCCTGAATAAATTTACTCTGAAGTCTCTGTCCAGCCCTTCTCTAATCGTTATACTAATATATACGAATTTGTCCCCAGACGATGGGCTCAGGCCTGCATCTGCTAAGAGGATCTGGACGCTGCAAAACGTTCTTTTGTATATGGGCATTTCTCTTGAACCTGGTATCATTATTCTAAATTGCTACTGCCTCAGAACCCTCAACCAATTCATTTCTGAGCCTGCCTGTCCTTCATTTCACCACGCTCCCTGACCACCCTTGCAATATCATCTCCCCTCTCCGACTGCAAACTCTCAAAGCCGCTGATAACTCCTTCCCTGTCTCCCTTGCCCATTTCCTGGCTCATCTTGAATTTGCCCTCGAGTCTATCGACTTCGATCTCGATGCCAATAATGTTTCGCTTGAGCAGATCGATGAACCTCTCGGGGGCGTCGGTGACTTTCCACTCCGAAGGTCTATCACCACCGGTATATCCCATTTCATTGGTCTCCGCATGATGGCTCAAGTCATAAATAGCCTTTCCGAGGAATGAAGACGTCTCATCGTTGTTCTCAAAGTAGATGCGCGCCTTTCCATACGCTTGCGCAGCGGCATAGTTCCAAGTAGGCACGACTTTTCCAGTCGCAGGCTTTGTCTCCTTGTAAAATTTAGGCGTAACATAATGATGAGCTGGCCTGGTGAAAATGACGAGGACCTCATCTTCAAGAAAGTTGTTGGCGCTAGGATCGGAGGTGCAAGCTTCCATCATGGCTTTGCTCTGGGGGTTTTGTCGGGCGAGGTGGCCTCTCAATCGGCCCAGCTCCGTTTCGCTTGATTCATCTTGAACATCGAGGATGAATGGGATGTGGCTGCTTTGAAGGAAGGGGTATGTAGGGGATCTGATGCCTGTCGTGAGCATGCCCAGTGGGTTCTCGTGGATGAGGCGTCGAAGAACGCGGAGATCAGTCTCCGCGTGGGCAGCTCGAATATACATAATGGAAGATGGGCAAGTATTCTAGGAACAATTGATCGTGAAGAAGACACTCTCAGCGATGGATAAGTCGATGATCAGGTTCAGCAAGGTAACAATGAGAATCTGGGGCAATCGCAAGGCGTAATGCACGTCTTAAAGTCAGCGGCGGGACAAGCGGACCGCCACATATGACGACAGACCGGGCCGGTGTGGGAGGCTCTCGACGCAGCAAATCCACGACTCAGTCATTCTAAGCAGAGCCTAGGACGAATCGAGGGAGCGGCATTGGTCAGTGGTAGCGCTATCGAAACTTCTGTGGTTTGCATCTCCGGCTCCGACGTTGGGCAAGGCCCTGTTTACACATTTCGGACCCGGCAAAAGACTCCGAAGTCGCCAGTCATCGACGGAGAACTTGTCCGAAGGATATGGATTTCATAACGTCAGTAATCTATCGTCTAATAAAGCTCCCTAACTACCCAAACGCCATCCCGAAATTATCCTTATAAAGCCTTAAGCATGATATTATCCGTTTGAACCACTGTCCCAATAACAAAGTCATGATCCCCCACTTGCGTGTATCCCCATTTTTCGTATGCCTTCATCGCCCTCGAGTTCTCTTCCCAAACTCCAAGCCAGATGTTTTTGAAGCCTTGCTCTCGTGCCATGTTCTCGATTGCTCTCTCCAGGGCGCGCCCAACTCCTTTTCCGTGTCCTAAAGGGTGGACGTAGATGCGCTGAAGTTCGACTGTATTTTCAACATGTCCGACGCAAGGTTCAGTACTCCCCCTCGTGAGGTACGCAAAGCCAAGGATGCCATTATTCGCATCGGTCGCGACTATCACATCCTTGTCATGGTCGTTTATATCCTTCGCAATAGCCGATGGAGTGTAAAATTCCTCGAGAAAAGCTTCCAGTTCTTGTGGCTCGACCGAATGGCCAAACGTCACTGTAAAAACGTGGGCCCCGAGTTTTGCAATGCGACCAGCATCCTTGGCGCTTGCCGGGCGGATAGTGACAGGCTTGCTGGTTGGTGCAACAGGCTGCGATTCTTTTACCGCCATTGGATCGATGGGTTTGATTCGACTAACGTAATATGACTCTAGCGTTCGCTTGGGTCGGTGAAAGTAAAGATGATGTTACGTGTTGAGGAGATGGTGTCGTATGATCTTTCAGAGGGTTCACGTAAGGAATTTGTTATGTCAGTTTCCTCTGACATCCCTTGATATTTAAAAGCTGGCTCCGAATGGACCTCCTTGTGGATCGTCTCTGAGAATTGTTATCGGCAGAATCTTGAAGGTTCCACGGCCTTCCCGGGTGTCGATGTGAAGGCGTGTTTTAGCGTGCGCCCTAATGTCAAACACAGGAGAGTGCCCACCTGTGACATCGACACTTGATGAGAACGTTGGACCAATGCTCAAGAGAATCGTTATCAAGGGTATTTTTCGAAAAAAAAATCTTACTAGAGTAGTTACTGTATGACTGTCCACCATTTACCCCGTGTCGATGCATTTAGCTCTCAGCGCACGCAAGATGACAACCATCTGCTCAATGCTCGATCCCGGAAACGCCCATCTCTCACAGATCCGTATCCCCTTATCTTGTAGCTGATTAAGGTCTGGTACTCTAAGAGGTTCGAGTTTGGAAAAGGCGGCGAATGATAGCAGCAATACAACCGCCATTGTTCTGATGTCCTAGTTAGCATTCAAGTTTCGCTTCAAGGAACGTACTTCACATACCCATGTAGCAAGTTCTCCAGTGAAGCTGTAGGGGTGCGGACAGCATGCTCCACGGCATTCAAGTATCCCCGGCAATGGAACAAACATCTTTCAGCATTCTCGAGTAAAGTCGCACTTGGAGATGCATCGGGCGCCAATGCGCAAACCTGATACAGAAAGGGTCTAAAAATAATATCCCCTGTGGTGTGGTAGCGTATCGTAACCATGGTGTCGTCCGCCCCAGATGGAGGGCTATCCAAGTTCGGCCGTATGCTATGAGGTAGGAGATGATACCAACCGCCTAGTTGATGATTCAACTCGTTCGCTAGATTAGGGAGACTTTCATCTGCCGAGTGTTCAGCGGCCCCATCACCCCCGGTACCCGGTTCAGCACCAGCATACAGCACGTAGTGAATCCGGTTGAGTAGGCGGCGTGATGAAAGGTCCGCGAGCCAGCGGTGCATGTAAGGCTCAGATGGACCGTCAGACCAGGGATAGGGCAGTTTGTCTACAATCTTCTCAATGCCGCTGCGTGGAAGATGGTGCTCGGCAAGAATATCGCTACGGGTAGTTAGCACATCGCGCACAACTCTCCTCAGCAAGCAACGCACCATTCAAGGACTAGAATCGCCCAAAAGACCCTGAGAATTGACTGATCTTGTGATCCGCCCTGGCCATCACGGAGCAACTTCTCAGAGCTTATTCCAGAAGTTAGCAATCGTCAATATCACCAAATAATTTGACTTACCGGATCCAGTAATGCTGCACATCCGTAGATGCCATATGAACCAGCCTCCAAGCGAGTAGAGGCCTGGATATATAACTATAGTAAAGCGCCGCCAGGTACAGCGCCTGCGGCAGGATGGGATTGCCACCAAACGAGCACAGAGACTCGGCCAAGAGGAGCCGAACGGCAGGAGTAAAATACTGAATGCCAGGGTGCCACGAAGGCTCCGACAGGTTCGGTGTTGCAGCGGCGACAGCTCCAAGAGCCAGCACGACCAAGACCAAAGCAGAGGCAAGATCGGGACGTAAGCCATCATCAATAGTCTGGTTGTACAAGTCGTGAAATGCCCTCTGGTCAAGGATAGGATGAAAGTGATGCACTAGTCGAAAGAAGTTCTGTATCAGGATATCCGTCTCATCGGGTTGTAACGTGGGCAAGTTTATCTGGTTGGTCGGTACTGGAATGAGCTGCAGGCCGTCGGGGATAGGTCGACGAAGTTCAATATGGAGAAACAGGTCAGCGGGATAGTGGCCTAGTAACGCCTTGGCAGGTGCTGATCGAAGGAGGTTTCCTGTAGTGGATGAATGGGATAAGGGTATGTCCATAGTGGTGTTGAAGACATTATTGTTGGCAAAGTGAGATAGCGACGCGGTTCCAGGTCTGTCGGTCGTCGAAGGGACCGAGGCAGCTGCATTTTCGGGACTGATGGCTTCTCCATGTCGTGGTAGAGTATAAGGAGTAGAGACAGGGCTCCTATCCCTCCGTACTGCTATCGCATGGCGAAAGGTAGACTCGAGAGTCTCGAGCCGACTAAAGATTTCATCGACTCGGTCCACCTCGACGGCGATTCGTCTGCCAGCTGCAGTCAGCAAATGGGGTGATTAGTGTAGACAGATTCGGATGCGCATACTTGTTGCTCTCACTCTCATCCCGGTATTCGCACTCAGAGTTGTTTGCCTCTTCGCAGAGAGAACAAACCGGCTGCCTGCCATCACACTTTCTCTTTCTAGTGGTGAAAAGTCAATCATCAGCACAGTCCATCGTTCAAAAGAATAGCAAACAGCAACAAACGCGCAGCCTCTGACAGAGTCTACGGCGACCATCATCTTCGTGTAACCTACCTCTTCCTACAGTAATTACAAGCCTTGGCGGCACGCTTCCGCTTCGCAGAATCCATGTCTAAGAGGGTAGGAATGAGTCTGCGGAGGAGGGCGGAAGAGTGGCGGAGGTTGGCGGCTTTTTTCTCCGCCCGGACACAAGTGGCCACATGTCGCGCCCTCCGGATCCACTTTTGACAATAGGGCACGGAGAAACTGAGTCACCGGCCCGGGCTTGACCTTGGACCTCCGGCATGGTATCGCCGGGGGTGCTCCAGGCAGTGTGCGGATGCGGAGGAGACTCCGAGGTTCTGAATAGGGCCTTTGGGGGTAAATTATTCTCTACAGGGTGAAGATGACGTGGTGCGAGAGATATACATCCATTGGCTGATCTGTATTGAGGAATGAACGTAGGCTCCCGGGTAGGACATGTCAGAAGATGGGAATGGATTGGGAACAATGAAGTGGGAAATCTGTTTTCGACATACATAATATATTATAGCCCTTGAAGTGGTGCGTTGTTCATCACTAGCAGATATTCTTAACAGACGCAACTCAAGAGAGCCCTGGACGTGGATGTCAAAGCACTCAAGGACTCGGGCTATTCTCCAATGATTTTTCTTGAAGGCAATCTAATATTCACTTACAAAATATATCTCCACACTTTGAGCCAATGACATAGGAAGACTGCTATATACGAAGTGAAGTTGCGCTAAAGTTCTGTCTAAAGTTGTCCATGTCCTTCTGTCTTCCAACAACGAAAAAAATGTGGATGATGAGGTCTCGGAAACAGCAGCTTCTACACCGTCACCTTAGCTTCTATCTTTTCATGCTTCTAATATTGGAACCTGACGGCTGCAGACAGGTGGGTCAGTTTGAAACATGGTATTGATGCAATGACGGTGTGCATCAAGATACCGATTTTTTGTTTAATGGAGCCCTTTATTCCGCTTCTTAATGACCTTGGAACCAATCGAGAAAGGGCTAGATGCTCGAAAGTGTCTGTTATACTGGTGTTCAAATTGATTGATGTTATCTCTGTAGGAGTACTAAGGGTAGCCACCCCTCTACGTCTTGCAGCATAGTTGTTAGTCACCTACGAAGCCAAGCTAGCTTAGTCTTGCACAATCATACAGTTGAACCCAAACGAAAGAAATAGTTGACATGATGAGATGCAGTGTTCTCTTGCCAGACATCTGCTGTCGACTTTCTCCACTGTTGCCCGTAAACCAAGTAGTCCCCCGTTCCACGTTAGCATCCCCTATCAGCATCGATATCCCATCCATATTACTAAATCCAACTTCTCTACCGAGATGAGGCAGCCCACCTAGTGTAACTTAATTAGTAATATCTCGGTCAGCTTGGATTTACAATTCAAATTTTACAGCATAAATCCATAACAGTTACGGTCATAAATCTGCTCATCCTCCGCCCCTTGTTCGAGCGTTTGGATTCTTAGCCGACTCTTCACCGCACTTCATCCTCCAACTCATTCTCAGCACATCACCCCGATAAACATGGTGTCCAACCTCAAGTTTCTCGTTACCAGAGGCAACAGAAGTCTCGGGAAGGAATACGTGGAAGCCCTTCTTCATCGGCCCACAGTTAGCGTTATCATCACCTCTTGATGGGATAACTGAGCCAGAAGACCGTACAATAACTCTCATACCATGAATTGTATTCCTAGACTAAGATTATCTCTTCAACCCTTTGCAGATCATGTATTATCTCTTTGTTATTCACATCATCATTTGAGGTGAAACAAATGCGTCCAATCCTACGAAACTCCTTCCGCTCAGCTCTTACTCGTTTCTCTCGGATGACAGGCGTTACTACTAGCGCCCTGTAGATTCTATCATCTTTTTTGCTAGATGCGCATAGAAATACCGCAAATATCTCGTTCTGTTGGAGCCAGGAGCGTGTCTCCGTAGTGTGACGTCCAAGCCCATCGACATCCACGAAGGATCCATATCGGTCACTATGGGGCGTGCATAGCCTCAGAGCCAGGTTCAGGCTGCTCAGAAAGTTTCCCCTATCAGGCAGCTCACTTAGCTCCAGTTTGACCAAGGAAGCCCGCAGGCTGATCCAACCGTCCACTACTTCCCCAAGTGGGTTTTGAGTATTCTTGAGTGTGACACTGTAGCCAGTAACAACTGCCAGGTCAACCCGGCGGTCAATCCTCATCAAGTGGGATGAAGGCCCATCGAATGAAGCTGGGCTCCACGTTGGAGCAATATATCCTTTCTCTCCTGGCAGAGGTCGCTCATCTGGAAAAGCGGAGTGTTTTTGCGTTCGCCCAACAGCGCGCCAGCCCAGTCCATAGATCAAATCATTGCTCCAGAGCCCAGCGACGTACTCTACATCCTGAGGGCTATTTGATGTCCTGTCTGGCGCCGCCTCCATGCTCAACTTGCCCTTGGTCAGGGCTGCTAACCCTGAAAGAGCTGGGAGCCAATCCGTATTGACCGTGACTTGTCGTCCAGTAAACTCTTGCAAGATGGAGTACCACATTTGGTGGCCAGTGGAAGCCCAGGATTTGCCAGAAGACCCTTGGCATGTTTGATCCTCCCCCGGATTTAAAGAATTCCAGCGGCCTAAGATCGTGATGCCATCTTCGGATATAAAGTGACAGTTACATTCAAAGAAGAGTTGTTTGCTCGTAAAATGCAACACGCGATGTGAGAGAAGGCGTTCTTGCATGGCCCAGGCCCGGGATGATAGAGGCTGACCGGCCAGCTTGAGCAAAGAATGCCTCCTTACTGTTGTGGACGGTGGGAATTCAAAGGCATACGCAGGCACATGAGTTGCCTTTGGTTTTGTTGCGGTGACTGAGTCGGTGATGTGAGGAGTAAAATCCAGGGTTATAGGTACATGCTTTCGTTCGTGCCTTTTTAAGAATCCATGCCCAGACCCTGGCGCACCATCCGCAGAGATTGTTAAGAATGCTCCGGCATAGACTCGCTGCATAGCAGCAGCCTCTCTGGCCCAAACATCAGGATCATCTTGGCAAATGCAGAGAGAGTCGATCCAGAGGAAGCGTATGCCAAGGTGGCGTGTGACTTTGATTGCATCTTGGAAACTCTGGGGCAGTTTCTGTATAACAATACTGTCCAGGTGACGTGAGAGTGTTGCATGTGTAGTCCTCACATGACGCGAAGTGTCAACTCCCCAACAGTGACTGAGGGTCACATAAGAATCGGATGTTGTGGTGCCTTTCGTCTCCCACAGGCGTATTTTGCTTGTGTCATCATAGGCGTCCAGATCAAGAAGTCGTGAGGGAAGTGAACCTTGAAAAGGACGACAGCCGTCGTGGTTTGACACACAGTCGTGTATCCAGCCAGCAGCAACATCCAGGGTCCCCTTAGACCCAGCATCGGGATCAACTCGAGCCCCGCGAACTCGGCCAGTAGACGATGCTCCTTGACCATCGGTACCGTAGTCCGGCAAATTAGAAATCGAATACATTGACTCTTCAGGTTCAACGCAGAACCCAAAAACATCAATCAGGTAGAGGATCTTCTCGTCCTTGCTATTTGCAAGGACCGTGAAGCCATCGGCCCCATCAACACGTTGGGCCAGTCCGAGGGCCAATTCGACGGGAAGACCGTGGCGATAATGATGACTATACACGGACCTATATAAGGCATTGTGCTTCAATTGTTCAAAATCGTGGATGAGCTTTTGAATCTTCTGCAAGATAATTCTGCAAAGTGGGCAGTTTCCTGCTGAAAGCGAGAGCGAATCAAGGCTAGAATGATGAAGCAGCCCATATCGGTCAATCGTGATTGGATTATTTGCGATGTCCTTAAGAAATGGTGTGGAGCAAGGATTGAGGGTGTCAATATTGGTCCTAGGCTTTTTTAGGATAGGCAGAGGTGTTGGGACCGCTAGGGCCGGGAGACATAGAGAGCATATAGTCATGGCGACGGTGTTGAGGAGAAATTTGAAGGGGGAAATAATCTGAGGTGAGATGACAATATTTGTTGGCAGCGACTATGGTTAATAAGCAGTCCATCACTCCCAGGCTGCCCACCATTGCCTATTATTGGAAAACATTCAGAGCGTTGTACGGCTTTGTGGGGGGGCCTCCAAAACTGGCCGGCTTTCCCACCAATCTACGAGGTCACCTTGCCGCTCGGTGATCCTTCTGCAATGGCAGTTATTGTCGGATTAGATCTTGTAGGTAGGTCCAGAGGTGGCCACATGGGCCTCGGAAAAAACGCACCATAATTCAAGTCATCTACAGGGATAGCCCTACTCTCAGACAATTCCGATCCGCTATGCCGCAGAGGCAGTAGACTATCTCCGGATTGAGAATAACGCCGGTACTATTCGAGAGAATGGCAGAGAGATCATAGATGATATTATGATGGCTGCCCGTAGAATTACCTCTCGATCGTGGTGAGTTATAAATGGAACCAAGTAACCCTCCATTAGCTGATGCTTAGAAGGATATTTGCTGCTAAGTTTGTCTATAATTTAGTCTAGGAGCTTGTATAGTTCCAGCTAAGATGAACAAATAGATGATTAGGCGCACTCACAACAGGCGATCTTGAACTTAGACTCCCTTCGAAGAAAACCCAGTAACGTAACCCATCATTTGCAATTAAATCTCCAGTAACTTTCTTTCCCCTTACCAGAGGCTCATAACAATCTTCTCATTACTCAGTGGACTCTTCAGGGTATTCATCCACATTGGAACGGCTGCAACAGCTGGCTTTTGGATTATTATGCTTTTATGTATCTACGTCGACCACCAATGGAATTTTCTATGTACAAGAATGGAAAGCCGTACAACTGTCAGGGTTATACTTAAGCCTGAACGGTGGCGCCGGTAACCTCGAGGGTGTAGTCCAGACCCTTGGAGACCTCGTCGCTCAGGTTGAATCCATCGTAGAGAATAGGCTCAGCCGGAGCATTAGCCACAACAACGCTGACCTGCTCACCAGTCTTGACGGGAACAGTAGCAGCGCCGTTGGTGAGGGTAACATAGGACGACTCACCGCCCTCACGGTAGACAACGACGGTGGCGACAAACTCGGCATCAGAGGCCACCTTGACCTGGACCTCGCTTCCAGAGACGGTCAGGGGAATGATGTTGGCGCCCATGTAGCGGGGCTGGCGGTCAGCCTTGGGCTTGTAGCCGTTTCCGGAAGCCTCGACGTTGGCAAAGTTGATGGTCTGGCGCTGGTTGAAGAAGACCTCCTGAGCAGAGGGGTGGCCGATGTCGACATAGGCCATGCGGGCCCAGTAGCGGCCGACGATGTCGCCGACGGTGGCGTTCTGAGAAACGCGGGCGAGAGTGTGGAGGGGAGTCTCGTTGCTGCCCTCCTGGTACTGGACCATAAGCTGTCGCAGTGTGTCCTGGCCGAGGCCGGCAAAGTCATCCGGGTTGTTGGTGAGGTAGGTGAAGAAAGGCCAGGCCTGGTAGTAGTTACCAGTGTCGACGGATCCGTCGACAATGACTTGGTGAGAGTCGCCAAGGACCTTGTTCAGCTCGATCTCAGTGGCAGACGTCTCCTGGTTGTGCTTGGATCGGGCATCGGCGCAGATGTCAGAGGTCTTGTAGGTATCAGCAACCCAGTTAGCGAGGGTCTCCCACCAAGCGCCAGTTCGGCCTTGGTCAACCCAGGTGCGCTGGTGATAGTGAAGGCCGTGACCATATTCGTGAACGGTGACGCCAGGAACAGCCAGATACTCATTGACGACCTCGAGCCAGGCCAGCCCGGTCTCGTAGTCGGAGTGCATCACACCAGCAGCGTTCTCGAGAGTACCAACAGAGTAGATGTTGGTCTTGTAGTGCTCGCCAGTACCCTCAACGTCGTTAAAAGACAGACCGGGAGAGCGCCACTTGAGAGTTCCAACAAAACAGTCGTACGCTCCCTCCAACATGTCAATAGCCTGGGTAACATCGTTGGAGTTTCCACCGTAAACGCGGAAGTGAGCGGAATCCTTGAAGCTGCTGCCACCAGGGCCAACGTTGGGGTTCGCCGTGTAAGTCGCGGGTGTCGCCTGGGCATCAGCAGTTGGGGTCACAGCCTGGGGAGCAGCATGGCTGCCCACAGCGAGAAGGCCGAGAGCGGCAGTCTTTCGGTTAATGAAACCCATTTTGAACGAACGGCAGTTTTAAAAAAGAAGGTTAAAAATAAGGTAAAGAATGGAAGTGAATTCAAGGTGCTTAATCGGCCAACCATTACACCGGCACCATGGTCTTTTTTATATTCCCCTATGACTATAAAACATCCGACGGGAGTTTACACAAGTCTCAGAAGTCAATTGGTGGACTATCCAACCCGTCTGCCATAGTTTCGTCAAAACGTTTCAGAACCAGGGATCTGTGGGCAGAATGACAGAAGCGAGTCCCTGCACTGTGAATACGAAAAGGCGACGAGTGAGCGTGTGCCAGATGGGTCCAAACAACGGGGGCGTTTAAATTGCAAAGGGGAAATGTTACCGTTTCAGTGATGGGCGCATTCCCACGAACGGGGGTCTCAAGGGCGAATTAAAAGAGGGTGACATATGCAGGCCAAGCTCCAACTTCAAAAAGAGGAAGCCATCGCGAGATTGAACTTGATTGAGAAAAACACAACCAACAACTGTGGCTGATCTTGTCTCAGTTTGAGACTACTCTTAGGCAATAGATCAGTGTTTCTTGCCTCCCCCTGTGGCGTTTTCTGACGTAAGCTCCGACGATTAGCCGCTATGGGGGGTCACGCAATCTGGCTTCCGCATTTTGCGCCGTCTCGAGACCAAACCAACGGACCTCCTTATTTCCACGATTTGCTGATCTCGCGCGATAACGAAGCCTTTCACTCATTTGACGCAACGTGACGCGAAGATGCCTTCTCACCAGGTCGACGACATCAGAGACCACCAGCCTCTGCTGGCCGAGGACCGCGATGAGAGTCGCGAGGGGTCCGCCGAGTACCCGCCCACTGATCGACACGCGCAGGCGCAGGGGTCATTCACGCGGAATCTCGGAGCCGTCGAGGCCTTTGGCATCGTCGTGAGCATCGTCATCGGCAGCGGCGTGTTCACGTCGCCCGGCTCAATTGATACCAATGTTCCGTCGCCGGGCATCGCCCTCATCATCTGGCTCGTCGGCGGCGGTCTTGCCTGGACCGGAGCCACGACTTTCGCCGAGCTCGGAACCGCCATTCCTGGAGAAGGTTTGAAGCCGAGACATTAGTGGATGAGATTTGTTTTGGTACTAACGACATGTCAGGTGGTGTTCAGCCTTACCTTCAGCACATCTTTGGTCCAGTGTTTGGTTTCCTTGCAGCATGGACCTGGATTGTTGCTATTATGCCGGCGACTCTTGCTATTCTTAGCATCGCCTTTGCTGAGAGCGCCTTCTCAGCTGCTGGTGTCACAGATGCCTCCGGCACCGTGGAGCACAAGCTGCTGTCTATCATGGTCCTCGTCGGCATGAGTGTTGCCAACTCAATTAGCACCAAGGCCAGCACGCGTCTCAACAACTTCTTTGTCGTCACCAAGTTCTTCAGCATTCTGGTCGTTGTCGTCGCCGCCATGGCTGTCATTGGCATCCATCTCGCGCAGCCCAACCGAGAGATTGGCGGAGAGGAGTGGTTCAGCCAGTCTTGGTTTTCTTGGCGCAAGACCCTGAACCCCGATGGCACCGAGACTGATTGGACACAGCTGAGCCAATGGGAGATTTTTGGCCACTACTCGGCTGCTCTGTATGCTGCTCTCTGGGCTTATTCCGGCTGGGACAAGGTGAGTTATCTGATCACTGGTATGGAGTTGTCACGTTGACGAATTTTAGGCCATCTATGTCACCTCTGAGCTCTCACAGCCTGCCAAGCAGCTGCCTCTGGCTATCAACACATCAATTCCCACGGCCATTGTTTGCTTCTTTTTCGCCAATGCCGGATACTACATCCTTCTTCCCTGGAAGGTTGTTTCCACCACTGACAGCGTGGCAGTGGTAAGTCGAAATCTTGAGATCTCCCTGAACAAGCTGACTGATATTTTGTGCGTAGACTGCCATCACACTGCTCTTGGGCCGTGGCTTTGGCATCTTGATGGCCATCCTTGTCTGCCTGGTCATTGCTGGTTCTCTCCTCGGCAACTCATTTGTCGCTAGCCGCATGACGGTTGCTGCAGCTAAGAAGGACTGGATCCCTGACTACTTTACCATCGTTGGTCGGGTTGGCTTCACTGTCGACTCAAACACAAACAACCGTTCGCGAGATGATGAGGCCAAGACCTCCGATGCGCCTATCAACGCCGTCATTCTCTCGGCCCTCCTTGGAACCATGTACATCCTGTTTGGCGACTTCCGCGCCCTTCTGACCCTGAACGGTCTCGCCGAATTTTCCTTCTTCTTCCTCACGGTTCTTGGCGCCATCATCCTCCGTTACCGCGAGCCAAAGCTCCACCGTCCTTACAAGACGTACTCGTTCAACCCCATCTTGTTTGTACTGGTCAGCGGATTCGTTATTGTGAGGGGAGCTCTCTTTGCTCCCCAGCAAGCCCTTGTCATTATTGTCGTTTGGGCTCTTGGCCTCATCTTGTACAAGGGCAAGCAAATGATCTGGGCAAGGACATCTAGGTAATTACATGGCGCCGTGTCTGCAGCGTGACAGCTTTGTTCTAAAGCCACCTGGCAAGACACCGTGGATATCCAGTTATGGCATAAGCGAAAGATGACTCACCACACTTCAATTCTTCATGGGACGGCATTGGCCAGCCTTTATACATTTTTCATGCATGTTCCAACTCACACGAGAACGGACGCAAGACTTATTTCCCTGGTTACACGGTTGATATTTCCTTTTTCTTTATCAGATATGCAAGATAGAGATGTGTCATGTACAAAAGATAATGGGGCCTCGGGTGTGTTTTCGACCTCATGTATACGCCAGATATGCATTCAGAGAATAATAAAATGACCAGCATTTTTCGTTTGAAACTGCCGTTCAAGCGAGCTCACGGTTAGACTGATGACGTGACTACTAGCTTGCTGCGTGGTTTTAACCGGTGCTTTATATCCAGCATTATCAACCAGTCTAAAAACTCGTTTGTAGTCCGCTTGAGGCACTTCTAACCGGAGATGATACGGAATTATCAGGATAATATGTGCCGTGGCCAAGACTTTGAAGAGACGGCGCTATCGCTTGAGGCTCACGCAATGGTGGTCGAAATGGCATCATCAACCCCGACCACCGATTGGCAGCCAGACAAACTACTTTCCGCCCAAACTTTTCTAAGAACGGAAATTCTCGTCGGATACATGGATCCTAGTAGATACGCAGGCTCTTAACCCCCACAGATGGTTGATGTGCTAGGTCATGATAGTGGCGACTCGGTCGGTTTGCGGGGGCGGGATGAAGGGTCTTTAGCGAGTCTTACCTTGGGTCCCAGGATGAAGATCAGCATAAGTTGGTGCCGTTCCCTCTGCAGGAGATTCGACATTCTTTGCAGCTGCAGGTAAAATGTCGAGTCCACCAGCTAGGAGATGGTACCATTGGTACTCACCGACTGATTCCCCAGAGGAAAGAAAGCTCATTTTGAAACTTGATCTACTAATTGTTCCTTATGCTTTCGCTATCTATTGGGTGAAATATGTCGACCAGACAAACATCAGTGAGTTCGCCCCTCTCCAGAGTTGAACCCGTACTGACAATTCAGACAATGCCTACGTCTCTGGTATGGCCGAAGAACTGGGCTTCACGGGAAACCAGCTAGTTCAGTTCCAGACAATCTTTGTCGTTGGAAACGTCGTCGGCCTTCTTCCCTTCATCTACCTCTTCCCTCGCATCCCCATGCACTATCTTGTCCCCAGTCTTGACCTCGGCTGGGGAATCTTTACCTTGCTGCAATACCGAGCACATAGTTATGCCGAGATTATGGCATATCGTTTCATGGTATCCATCTTTGAGGCTTCATACTTCCCTGATGTTCACTTTGTACTGGGCTCTTGGTATCGAAGTGATGAAATTGGTCGCCGAGGAGGCTCCTTTTACATCGGTCTTACACTTGGTACCATGACTGCTGGCCTTCTTCAAGGAGCTGCGACTCAATATCTCGACGGCGTCAATGGTCTTCCGGGGTGGCGCTGGGCGTTCATCATCAACGCAATCATTACGCTCCCTCTGGCATTTGTGGGCTACTTTATCTGGCCTGGAACACCAGACAAGCCTAACCGTCTTGTCATGAAAAAGTCTGAAATCGCCCTCGCCAAGGAGAGACTGGAGCGTGCAGGCTCCAAAGTCCAAAGCACACCCTTTTCATGGACCTTGCTCCGTCGCATCTTTACAAGCTGGCAGTTCTACCTCTTGGTCATCTGTGATATCTTCTTCTTCAACACAAGTGCCAACGGTGCTGCGTTTTTACTGTGGATCAAGAGTCTCAACCGATACAGCACGACGAGACTCAACCAACTGGGATCAATCAGTCCTGGTCTCGGCATCTTTTTCGTACTGTTCATCAACTTCAGCGCGGATCTCTGGATTGGAAGACCAGCAGCTATCACGTTGGCTTCAGCCATCAACTTTACCGGGCTCGTCATTCTCGCAATCTGGAATGTGCCAGAGGCAGCAAAATGGTTTGCCTTTAGCGTTGGATATTCTGGTGTTGCGGTGTCTTCTGTGCTGTACGGATGGGCGAACACTATCCTGAGACACAATAACGAGCAAAGAGCATTGACTCTGATTCTTATGACGGCGATCGCCACTTCAACAAATGCGTGGATCCCGCTGCTCGTGTATCCCACGGTGGAAGCACCTCGTTTCCCAAAGGGATATGTATACTCGGCAGTTATGGTTGTCGGTCTGGTCACTATGACGCAGGTCATTCGCATCGTCTTTGGAAGTCACGGGTAAGTCTTGACTACAATTGATGTTTTGAAGTTTTCTAATATGAGTGTAGTGAAAAGTCACGCTCGCCGATTGAGGAGTCGACTTTTGTTAGCGAAGATGATTCGAGCCACTCTCACGATACGCCGGTAGACGATAATGAGGCTCAGAAGGGACTACAAACGAGAACGATCTCCGTCTGATATGAAACATGCCAAATGTGGCTCTGTGGGGAGGTAAAGCCCGTAGGAGAAGTTCAAGTCACTATCAGTTAGCTAGTCGCGAGTGCAACTAGCTCTATCCTCAAGTTACTCGACGCACTCAAAATTCCTCCGACTCTAGACGGAAATAGCTACAAATGGACATTGGATTGATAATCTCGGACAGGATATGTAAGCATCCCGTTTCGTTCCCCGCAGAAGCCGATGTCGTGATCGAGCCCGGTATCTAGCGTCATCTTCAACTACCGCGCGTCTCATCTGCATGTATAAAGGCCAGGTGCTTCTAAACATAAGTGACGTCTACTTCCCATTGTCATTAAACAAGATTCAAATCTCCAATACATATTCACAATGAGTCAAAAGCAACTGCACCTAACCGCTTTCATGCGACCGGTGAGCCTGCACACAGGAGCTTGGCGATATCCAGGCTCTTATCCAGACGCCAACTTCAACCTCGCCCATCTCAAATCCTTCATCAAGACACTTGAAGAAGCCAAATTCGACGCCTTCTTCATGGCCGATCACCTTGCTGTTCTGAACATGCCAACTGAAGCCCTCAGGCGCAGTCACACAGTCACTTCGTTCGAGCCCTTTACGCTTCTCTCGGCACTCTCAGTAGTAACGGAAAAGATCGGACTCGCGGCTACTGCATCTACTACATATGACGAGCCTTATCATATTGCTCGTCGTTTTGCGTCTTTGGATCATCTTAGCAACGGCCGTGCCGCGTGGAACATTGTCACAACCGGCAACCCCGAATCATCCAAGAACTTCGGCTCCGATGAACATCTCGAGCACAGCGAGCGTTACAAGAGAGCCAGAGAGTTCTACGACGTCGTGACTGGTCTATGGGATAGTTTCGCCGATGATGCTTTTATCCGAGATCGCGAGAGTGGCATCTTCTTTGATCCTGAGAAGCTTCACGTTCTGAACCACAAGGGTGATAACCTCCAAGTGAGAGGTCCCCTCAACATTGCGCGCCCGGTTCAAGGATGGCCTGTTATCGTACAGGCCGGACAGTCAGAGCCTGGGAAGCAACTCGCCGCTGAAACGGCAGAGGCTGTGTTTTGCTCGCCGCGTGATATCAAGGCAGCCAAGGAGCTGTACGCCGACATCAAGGGACGTGCCAAGGCTGCTGGAAGAAACCCAGACCACTTGAAGATCCTTCCAGCTGCTCTCATCATTATTGGAGATACAGTGGAGGAAGCCAAGTCGAAGCGTCTTGAGCTGGACAGTCTTGTGCACTACGATAGCGCCATCGCCTCACTCTCTGTTGCACTCGGCACCGATGCATCCGGCTTCGATCCTGATGGTCCTCTACCCTCAGATATTCCAGAGACCAACGCAAGCAAGACAGGCCGCGCCGGAGTTATCAAGCTTGCCGAAGAAGAGGGACTTACTGTTAGACAGCTGGCAGGGAGGTATGGAGGCTACTCTGGCCTTGCCTTCGTAGGCACGCCCGAGAGTGTTGCAGATGAGTTGGGCCAGTGGCTTCATGAAGATGCAGCAGATGGATTCACTGTCACATTCCCTTTCTTGCCTCAGGGACTGGAAGACATTGCGCACAGGCTCGTGCCTGAGTTGCAGAAGCGTGGGTTGTTCCGCAAGGACTATGAGGGGACTACTCTGAGAGAGCATCTTGGTCTTCCTAGACCAGAAAACCGGTTCTTCCAGTAGTCAAGATAGTCTGTCTAATGATCATTCTGTTTGAACGACTTATGGAAACCTAGCAAACCCATTCCTCCCTGAAAAAGAGTCCCACCACGTAAAAGGATCAGAAACCACATCGATATTGAGCGGAATATCCCAGATGCCGATATCCTCAAACATGGAAGCAAACGGTCCTTCAATGTTACCTTCACCCTGGGAAGTTGCTCCGTTTATTTCAGGACCTTGCTGGGCTCTCTCGGGGACAGCGCTTCGAGGAGGGGGTAGTGAGGCTTGGAGCATGATTCCGAGAAATTTGGAGAAACGCATGGCCATATGTGAATCGTCTGGGGAGCCTTGACGGATGGCATCGATGACGGATCGAAGGAGATGGATGTTTGGATGTGAGGGTGAAATATGCTGCTCTTTGGCAATAGTCTCCTATTAACTCGTAAGCCATGGTTCTACTCATGTCCAAGCCTGTATACCTTCAGCAGATGTAGACTCGCAGCTACGATAAAAAGCCAGCACCGGACAGGCAAGTAAGCAATCAGTTTTCCCGGCTCAAGCACATCGACAATGACAGCTAAAAGGGAGTAGCTCGCCTGTGCCGCTTGATCAGAAAACTCGGACAGCGCATTAGCTGCCGTTCTCGAAGAGGAGGGCAATACTTGAGCTGCTGGGGCGAAACAGTACATGGTGATGTATTGATACTCCATGTCTAAGCATGCACTCAGAAAGGTATTGGAATCTTGACACTGTTAGCAAGGCTAATGACAAGAATTTGAACATACTTGCCGTAGTGGTGGTGATACTGCCTCTTCCAGCGACTCAAAGATCTTCTCAAATGCTCAAGAGTAGGAACCAAGTTCAAGCTTGACAACGTCGTCCCCGTTTTCTTAAGCGAGTGGAGAAACTCTCTCCCTTTGCGAGCCTCGACAGCAAGCTCAAGATAACCCTCCCACAAAGTACTATCAGATAAAGAATCTGCAAATGTTGTAGCGAACCGGTCTTTGACGACTTGTCTCGACTTTTCGGGGAGCAAGGGCTCAAGACCAAGGCGAGTGGCTAGGCTCTCGTCCGCTAGGTAGATGAAAACACAGACGAGGCGGCTCCATTCTTGACGGATGGCTTCTGACTCTGAGGATGATGTTGAGGGTGTGTGGGATTCGTTTTCGAAACAGCAGCCTTCGTGTGCAAGGGCAATTGCATTAGACAACAGGATCCTAAGATTTAGTCAGCTAAGATAACTAGATTGTCTAAGATTAGGCCCTAACCATGACATTTTGTTGCTTCGGTACGCCGGAGACACAATGTTGAGCTTCTCCATTAAGGAGGTCATACCATAACGACGCTGACCCGTCAATGAATCACTAGGATGTTCCCTAAACCCCGTCATAGAATCGTCCACAAAATTGATAGCTTCCCCATCACCCTCAGTAAAGTCCATAGGATTGTTGATGGCCTTGACATGCCAGTCAATAAGCAGGATCATGGACGAAATAGCCCCGAGAGACCGAGTAGTCGTCGATCCCCACATGACAGACTGCAAGAACCGCTGGAGAAACTTCCAAACCTGCCAGTGTATCCTCTCGGATCTGATCTCGCCGTGCGAGCCAGACAGGGGAACGTATCGCGACGCAATCGTGACAAGACACGTGAGTAACAGAGGTTCCTCCACGGCCAGTTGTACGTATGATGTTCTGTTGCGATAGTAAGAAGGAACAACAGGTTTCAGTGGCCAGAGTCTCTCAAAGAAAAAGTCCAAATACTCGATGACTTCTTGTTGCGAGATGACGCCTTTTCGAATCAGGACAAAGCCAGACCATGCACTTGCTATTCTTCTCGCTTCGGCTGATGGACCGTGAACACTCAAAGGCATAGCTGATGAGATCTGACTCTGATGTGCCGGTGTATCTGATGGGTTATAGCCCTGGCTCCCCGTTGCAGCAAAGGTTAACAGATCCAAGGCATCTGCCGTGTTGTGAATGTGTGTGGAGACAAGTCTTGATCTTGCATCTAGAGCAGTCGTAACCGGGCTCTCAAGCGTATTCATATCCATCGCATGCCGTGTCTGTGGTGTATTTCCTGTTTCGAAAGGTTGAAATCCCACCGTGTCGGAGCCCTGAGGCCCAGGTTCATCCTCTCGTCGACGACGGGCATCTCTTTCAACAGGCGATGCCTTTCTCTTAGTACTTCTCGTCGCACGAAACTCACAAACCTGATTATCCGCGACACATCTCTTGCATCGCGTCTCTCCTTGGATAGGCTCACAACGCGACTTGCGTTTCCTACACCGCTCACAAGATAAATACGCCCGTCGATGTTTAGACGCAGGGGGTGAGTTCGTCTGGTTGACAGGAAGGAATCCGATCTGGGAGGTCCCGCTGGGATCTTGCTCCGCCATTGTAGAGAAGCCGAATCGTGGAGGTTGGAGCCGTCGGATGTCGCTGGGGTTCGGCTCAAGATTTCGGCTACGGATATCCAGCAATGGCTCATTTCGTTTCCCCACACTTTCGGCTCCGATGATCGGTTATTGGCTCTTGGCAACGGACAGGGATGAGAGGATGTGAGAAGTAGGATATAAGGCCATTACCTCGGTACCTGTTGAAAGGGATATTTGCTATGAAATGGTGAGTTATTGTGTTCTGCAAGATGTCATTTCTTCTTGTCATTAATGACTTCACCAGAAGAGGTCACTGGCCATAGTAGCAAAGACACGTTGTCTGAATCCCCCGGCATCATATCGTAACTTAGCAGAGATATCTTTCTTATGTCTATTCATCAACGTTCTAAGTCTAATAAAAACCTCCTTACATTGACATCCTCACTTATCAAACACCTTGCCTGGGTTAAGAAGCCAACTAAGACATATCAGCGCCGATTCAAAGTGAAGCATTTAACCAACTTACTGCGGATCCAACGTCTCCTTGAGTGCTCTCATAACTCCAATCGTTGCCGGACCGAGCTCCTTCTGCAGACAGTGCTAGACGAAATTAGCCAAGTAGAAACAGATACTGAGAGTGATGTTCACCTTCTTTCCAAGTCCGATTCCATGCTCGCCAGATACTGTGCCTTCCATCTCTAGGGCACTCACCATCATCGAATCGACACAATCTGAGACTGCCTTTCGCTGTTTTTCAACATCTGGGTTGTACATTACCACCTGGTGAAAGTTTCCATCTCCCACGTGCCCGAGGACACTATTGTATAAACCCAGCTTGCTCGCTCTCTCCTTGGAGATTTCTAATGCCCGTTAGCCTCCGAAGGCATCTTTGGTTAGTTGTCTTACCGATCAACTCTGCCATCCGGGACAGAGGCACCGCAACATCAGTCGACCAAATCTGTGTTCCTTCAGGTCGAACAGCGAGGTTTGCCCAGAGAGCTTGCTTCCTTGCAGACCATAGAGACTGCATCTGATCTTCCGTGTTGGCTGATTCGAATGCGTGGCAGCCGTTAGACTTGGTGATCTCTTGAGTCAACCGTATATTATCCTCGACAGCCTTTTCTGACCCGGAAAACCTATGACTCTTAGCAAATGAATCGACCCCAACACAGCCAATACTTACTTGAGGAACAACGTAGGCCTCTCTTCCCACATTCTGCCTCCAGCTCCTCCACTCTTGTTAATAACCTTCATCTGCACATCATCCATCAACTCAAGAGCAGCAAGCGGCACACCCCTCCTCATCATCTTGAAAGCAGCATCGGCAGCCTCCTTGACCGTAGAAAAAGTAGCAATAGCAACGCTAAAGCTCTCCGGAATGATGGCCAACTTCAACGTCGCCTCGGTAATGATACCAAGAGTTCCCTCAGAGCCTGTAAAGAGACCAGTCAGGTTATACCCAGCTGATGTCTTTCGGGGACGATGCCGAGTTTTGATGATGGATCCATCTGCTAGAACCACTGTGAGGTTTACCACGTAGTCCTTCATGGTGCCGTACCGCATCGCGTTGGTGCCGCTGCAGTTTGTGGCTATCATTCCTCCAACCAACGCAGTCGGACTAGGATCAAGCGGCAAAAACAGTCCCGAATGCTTTATCTCGTCATTCAAGTTTGTCCAGTTGACGCCAGCTTGCACCACAACGTCCATATCCTCAGGATGAAAAGAAACAATGTTGTTCATGCCCGAAAGATCGAGACAGACGCCAGAATACGGAGAGCTAAAGTTACCTTCGACACTCGATCCTGCGCCGTACGGAACCATCGGAACTTTGTATTTCGTGCAGACTTTTGCGATACTCGAAACTTCTTCGGTCGAATTGGGTCGGACGATGGCTACTGGGCGGACATCTGTGTTGGAGGTGGACCACTCGGAGTAGCCGTGCTCGTCGAGATCGTGGGAGTCAACGCTGACGGCGTCGTTGCCGAGGAGATTTCGGATCTCATCAACCGCCTGAAACAAATGGTAAGCACATGTTTCAATGAGTGGTTTGGTACGGATGTGCCTTCATCATTGTCGCATGGTCAGCATATTTTGCCGGAGCCAGGGTCTGCTTGAAATCCTTGTCCTTCCATTTTGGAGCTGGCTCTGCAGCCGACGATTTGAAGAAGCCATAGGATACAGCAGATGCAGTTGATAGGCCTCCAACAATAGCTCCAGCCACTGCGTATCCTAGAGGCCGCTGCTGGCTGTTACTCTGCGACGTGGAAGACCAGCGTGTCCCAAGGGAGCGTCTTCCCCTCATCGAGACCAATTGAGGCCTTCGCGCGGCTAAACTCAATCTCAGAGGCCTCATCTTGATGACTGACGCAAGTTGACGCAATCTCAACATATCCAGAGGAGAAAATCCCCTTGCACATCAAAAACCAAGGTCCAGATAACAAAGTCTCGGCTCCCGAAGCACATCCGTCGGATATTCCCAAACCGGAAAGGCCTCCGCATTCCCCGCCCGGATCGGATACAGGTGGAGCCACGTCCGTACCGGATGGATCTCAACTGGGTGAACCAATCGTCTGATGATTGGGTCGTACACCGGCGAAGGAATTGCTTCGCTTAGATGGTCACAGGGATGGGGGAGGAGTCTGGGGTAAGGTCTGGGGGAGATGAAAAATTCGTTTGCTTAAAAAACCCACGTTTCGCCCTATGACTCTGTGATCTTTCCCCAGTGTTATACACCCTTTGCTGCTTCGTCATGTCTTCACGCTACGAGAAAGAAGATCCCTCGACTAGTTTGGGTGAGAAGCCTACTGCTGTCGAGGGAGACCATGTCATCGGATCCTCGCTCAATGAAGACATGATCGAGCTGGACGAGGCGACCAACAAACGTCTCCTACGAAAGATTGACTGGCGGTTAATGCCCGTGGTACGACAGACCCTAATCCTTTCAGTACCCCTTTCTAATATTGTTAGCTTTGTTTCACCTACGCCTTACAATACTACGACAAGGCCATCCTCAGCCAAGCCGCCATCTTTGGACTCCGAGATGACCTTAATCTCAACACGGGTCTCAAATACTCCTGGGTATCCCTCATCTTTTACTTTGGCTACATCGTCGGTACATATCCCATCTCATTCCTCGCCCAACGTTTCCCGAGTCGAATAGTCTGCACTGGCATCTGCATCGCCTGGTCCTTTGTCATTCTCTGCACTCCAGCGTGTACCTCCTACCCCGGCCTTCTCGTGAACCGTTTCTTCCTGGGACTCATCGAGGCTGGTGTATCGCCGATATTTATGCTTGTTGTTGGACTGTGGTATACCCACGCTGAACAAGTCTCCCGTTCCAGTTGGTGGTACTCGTTCAGTGGTGGCTCCCTTCTAGTCTCGCCTCTCATCAACTATGGCCTGGGCCACATCAAAGGTGGTTCTCTCAACTCATGGCAATACATGTACATCATTGCCGGCATCGCCACCCTTTTCTGGGGTGTCGCCCTGTGGTGGGTATTCCCGGATAGCCCCCAAAACGCCAAGGGCTTCACCGAAACGGAACGTCGTCTCCTACTCGAACGTGTACGAGGAAACAACGCCGGCTCCGAAAACAGACAATTCAAGCCATACCAATTCAAGGAAGCCCTTTTCGACTATCAGCTATGGGGCATCATCATTCTATCCATCGTCTCATGCACAGGCTCTGGAGCAGTGACGACCTTTGGAACCATCGTGTTCAAAGACATGGGCTTCGACGTCTTTACCTCGTTGCTCCTCAACTTGCCCATCGGCGCGATGGCTTTTATCTGCGTTCTCGGATCGGGCTACATCGGACAAAAGGTTCCCAACTCGCGTTTGTACGTGGTTGTGGGTGCCTGTGCGCCTGTCATTCTCGGCTGTGCTCTGCTGTAAGTTACACGGCCCTAGATGTGTTGTCCTTAGCTAAGTTACTCAGATGGAAACTACCCGACACCGCACTGGCCGGGCGAATTGTGGGATTCTACCTTATCAGCTTCTTCTCGTCCGCTTGGGTTCAATGCATTGGTCTGGGTACATCCAACGTCGCCGGCCACACCAAAAAGGCCGTCTACGCCGCGGGCACATTCATCGGATACTCTCTCGGAAACATCGTAGGCCCGTTGATGTTTGACGCGTAAGTACCTTGGTGCCTCTGTCACTCCAGTTGCTGATATGTCTTAGCAAATACGCCCCTCGCTACGATGAGAGCTTTATTGGCATCATGATCTGCTTTGCCATTTGTGTGGGCGTCTCTCTTGCACTTCGCATGATGCTTGCACGGGAAAATAGTACCCGTGACAGGCAATACGGACAACCTGAACTGAGCCATGGCTTGGAGGATATGACGGATAAGGAGAACAAGTCATTCAGATATAATCTGTGATGAGTGTATTAAAGACAGACATGAACCTCGATTCTTGAATAAAGTACATACTCATACATGCCAACTCGTGGAAGTAATACGAGGCAGGCTCTCCAAAGGTACTCTACCTAGTTGGAATCCGCCCAAGTCGTCTGTAGTCTTGGTTAGTTGTGGGGCGGAACGACGACTTCCGGATGGCATGTCTTTCGGTTCACCACTCGACGCCCTCTAATGACAGCCCTTGAACATGCCCGACGCTGCCAAGATAGACCAATATGGCTTGAACAACCCCCTTCATTTACTAAGCGGCCGTCGTATTCGGATGCCCTGTTAGTTAGTTTGCCGTTGCCATTTGTAATCTACGCAGCCTCCACTTGAGTATACGCCTCAGGCGTATACTGCGAATAAATACACGAAAATTTCAGCAGAGATAAGAAAACAGACCAAACATCAATTAAAAACCTCAAGTCAGAAGAACGCCATGGTATCGACAAGGAACAATGTCCCACCGCCCGAGGATGCAACGATGCCTCACCACAGCCCATCCTCCATCACCACCACCGATGACGATCAAGACTACCCAGAAGGCGGCACTCGAGCATGGCTCGTAGTCGTAGGCGCTTGGTGCGCCATGATACCCTCGATGGGTCTTCTCAACACCCTAGCCGTGCTGCAGGCCTGGGTTTTGGAGAATGAGCTGTCTCACCTGCCAGAGTCTACCGTCGGATGGATCTTTGGATGTTATGGCTTCTTTTTGTATTTCTGCGGTGCTCAAGTCGGTAAGTGATTCTACTTCAACAATATTTACTCTAATTGCTGACTTCAATAGGTCCAATTGTCGATGCTCACGACATCAAACTTGTCACCATCCCTGGCTCCATCGGCATGGTAGCTTCGATGATTTTTGTCAGTTTATCAACAGGTCAGGCACACACCACCTCACAGCATCTCCCTCTTGCTGATCCTCGCAGAATTCTACCAGTTTCTCCTCTCCTTCGGTGTTCTCGGTGGCATTTCCGCCTCCCTCCTCTTTAACCCTAGCCTCGCAGCAGTCGGGCACTGGTTCTATAAGCGTCGCGCCTTTGCAACTGGGCTGGCATGTACCGCAGGAGGTATAGGAGGAGTAGCTTTCCCGTTAGTCATCTTATATCTAAGCCCAAAGATAGGCTTCCCTTGGGCGATCCGAGCCATCGCTCTGATCAACGCTGTTTCAGGGGTTGTGGCATGCTGTCTTCTCCGCAAACGACTACCGCTGAACAAAAAGGCCAGCACATCGATCGACCTGAGAGCACTGTCAGACCTGAAGTACGCGGCAACAACCGCGGCCATTTTTCTAATCGAGTTTGCCGTGTTTATACCTTACTCGTACATCTCGGCGTACGCCATTCATTATGGGTTCGATTCACAGAAAGCGTACATGTTGAACACCCTGCTCAACGTAGGTGCTGTTCCCGGTCGCGCCTTGCCAGGATACGTGGCAGACCGTTTCGGAACGTTCAACACCATGTGTACAACGGCCTTCATATGCGCGGCCTTTATCCTGACACTGTGGCTAACTGCCAACGGGGAAGAAGTCAGAACAGCATCCTTCACCGTCCTCTTCGGCTTCTGGTCCGGAGCAGCCATCAGCCTCACGCCTGTCTGCGTAAGCCAAGTCTGCAAGATCGAAGACTACGGAAAAAGGAACGGAACAGCTTTTTTCATCGCCAGCTTCGGCGCTTTGACGGGGATACCTATAGCAGGGGCCATATTGGAAGCCAACAATGGTTCGTATTGGGGGCTCATAGTTTTTGCGGGGGTTCTGTACACGGCGGCGTTTGCAGCTTTTGTCTTTGCCAGAGGTGTTGCTGGAGGGTGGAACTTGAGGACTGTATTCTAGACAGGGTAGACGGCCAATACATGGGGAGCGGATGGTTTGAGATCATCCATTATCTCTATATGTACACTATTTTACACTTTGGGGCTTACTTGCACATTTTCAATTCGTCAGGACTCTGACGCCAAGTCCTTGAAGACTTCCGAGCACTTGGACTCTTTAGACTCCTCGGCAGACTCTGACACCGTCCCATTGCCTCCAAGTCCTTAAGCACTTCTGCATCCTTGGAGGCCACTGAATCCTTGAATGCACTCAAGTCCTTGAGCCGTTTCGGCTTCTGAAAACGCTCCAACATTGACTCCTTAGTACCTGCTAGGACTTATGACCACTTGAAGATCTTCTTGAAAAGCTCTGCGGCCTTGGAGGTAATCGGAGTCCTTGACTCTTCAGTAGACTTTGACACTGCGTCCTTGGAAGCCTCTAACTCCTCGGCTTCTAGTTTTTTGGAGATTTCCAGATCTTCGGGGGTTTCTGCGTATCTGGAGTCTTCCTTGCTGGTGTCGAACTCGGCTTCAAGGTCGCCAGTAGCCCTAAGGGCGTCGTCGATGGCAGATTCCACCGCAGCCTCCTTGAGAGGAATATCCTCAAGACGTCTGCCCCCCATCTGCACCTTCATCTCAAGATCGGTAAGCCGATCCATCCACTCGTCAATTTCCTTATCCGCAGCCTCCCGGTTCTGCGGCTGCCTCCTGAAGATGCGGTTCAGATCCCTAACCTGGTTAGGCTTCAGGGTCGTCTTCCTTCCCTCTATGTGGTCGTAGATGCCAATCTCCTCGGTCAATCTGGCGGCGGTTCTGTAGTTGTACTCGGAGAGGATGATGGCCTCGAGAATGAAGTAATCCGAGTCTGGTTCAGGAGGCTTGGCGATCTTGTGAAAGACACTCACACGGTCGGGGAATGTGACGGGCTTGATGATGGTAAGTAGGGGCCAGTTTAATTGATCAAGTGGAACACGTACAAATTTGAACCAAGTCTTGATGCTTCGCAGAACGAGGCCAGTTGACTGGGGTGTCATCAACTGGAGGTACTCTTGCACTTCCTCTTTAGTATTATCCCTGCGGTATTCCGATAATCCGCGGATCCAATTGATACGAGAAGCCTCGGCGTACTTGTTGTACATGACGTTGTTGACATGGCCTACTTCAAGGTTAGATGGGACGCGGTTTTGACAAGGGAAACCCACCCTATCATTCACCGTTAGTAGGCTGTATCCTTGTAGAGGGAATGTCACTCACCATGCTATCCTACAACTCTCGCGTTAGCTATCTAGGTATCAACACAGACAAAAACCAATAGACTCACCATATCACCCCAAGCCACCTCTTGTCTCGTCAATCCAGGCACGCCTTCTTTAGGCGTCAGAAAGCCCTCGCTCGAAGCAAAGACCCGCGACCAGTTCTGCCTGACAGAGGCGTTCACCTTCCCAATATCCCTCCATAATGGACGAGGTATGTCTCTCTTGGTGCGTTGCCTCTCCTGCAGCGCTTGTATGCGCCTGTTTATGATGTGTATCCATTTTGGTCCATGACGGCTGATATATGGTCCCTTCGCCTTATGTTTCGGTTGGTCGGCCGGCTCTGTCTTCTCAAACCTTCCCTTGAACTTTTCCTTGAACTCGTCCTTGGGTTCTTCCTCGGCCGGCTGGTCTTTGGCCGGCTCGTGTTTGTTCAATTGGTTCTCGCTTGACGGTGTGTCCACAGGAACCGTATCAAACGGCAGTTTCTTCACCGGCTGTGTCTCAGTCGCTTCCGTCTCGGTCGTTTTTGTTTCGGTCTCTTTTGTCTCGGTCGACTCCTTCACCTCCCCCGCCACTCTTCGGGTTTTGAACAAATCCCAAAACGAAAACGATCGCGCATGGGCCGGTATCGGTCGAGTAAGTATCGTCGTTGTTATCGCTTGGCGATGCAGGGCGACGCGCGCGACCCTGGTTATTATCATGGTCGTCGAAGGCGCATGTTCTTGAAGGATCAAGAATTTGTTGTACGAGTCGCGATGCGAGGTCCGATAAGGAATGCTTATCGGGCTATCAGCGGGGTACGTCACTCAAGGCAGGATGGAATTGGCCAATGAAATAGTTCCTTTTAAATACTCAATTTCTTCTGTCTTGCACTTTTGACAATACAATCACTTCAATGCCGCTTGAATGGCCTCAATCAGCTCCGTTTTGCCTCTAACAATGTCAACTTCACCCGGCTTAGTCACATCCTTCTCTGCTATCCCGCCAGGCAAGAAGCACGTGGCCATCTCAACCCACTCGTTGATGATCTGGGGAGGAAAGATTTTGCCATAAAACGCTGGCAGATCCCTCTTCTCGACAGCCATAACCTCAACGTCCTTTTCCAGAACTTGCGAGAATGCATTTTTGACATCCAGTGGTGTATACGGTTGGGGTCCGTGAAGCTCCAAGACGTAAGGCTTGGCGGGTGGGGTCGACTTCTTGACCAGTTCTGAAGCCAGAGCTTGACCAATATCTTTGACAGCGACCATAGCGACTTTAAAGTCCAAGGGCGTGATGGTGGAGTAGAAGAAGGGCTTTGGTGCCTTGAGCGTCTCTAGAGACATTGTCCAGTTCTCCATGAAATACGTGCATCGAACAAAGATGATCTCGGGAACATTTGTGTCCTTAAAGACCTGCTCGGCAGTGTGATTCGTCTTGAGTTCGCCCTACAAATGTAAGCTAAGATTGCAAATGGCAGCTATTTACGCATACTGTTCCTTCAGAGAACTCTGCCCCCACACTTGAGAGCAACACGAGCCTCTTCACGGTGCCAGCCTTCTCGACAGCATCACGGACATTCTTGGAGACGTTTGTAGCGTGAGCAACGATGTCACGGCCGTCATATACTGGAGGAGTAATAGCAAGAACAGCATCCGATCCAGAAAAGTCCAGTGACGAAGCGTCCGAAACATCCGCCTCAACGGCCGTGAAGTTGTCGTGTGACGTAAACTCCTCAGGTGCCTTTTTCACCTGCCGGTAGAGAGCCTTGATGTCAACAGACTGGCTCTCAAACGAGAGAAGCGACCGTACAATGGCGGAACCAGTCTTGGTGCTGGCGGGAGCGATGGTGGCCTGCATGATGTCGTTAAAACGTGTTGTACAGTGTGTTGAGGTGGACGAAAGAGGAAGAATGGTTGCCAAGATTCACGCTCGTAAAGAGCCACAAGTGGAGGCCAACGCATGGTATTCACGTGCTGCTCGAACGATAATTCCCCAGTGGAGAGTATCCAATTATTATTTTCTTATTTAAACCTTTTGAAGCCATATAATGCACCCTTTGCGTGTTTTGTGCATGTCAATGGCGGTTTAGTGATGGGATTTGACTCACCCAGTGACGTCACATTAGCTCCGGGTCAACCTCCGCCTAGTTGGCTAAAGTCGTCCGATCGTGCTTCAGAGATACCGGCTGCCATGCTTTTAAGTATTTATTATTCTTTTCTCGCAGAGACTGGTGGAGCCGGGACCCGTAGTCAAGAGACAAGATCTCTTGTCTACCTATGTTAAAGAGAGTCAAGGCCTTGGAGTCGCAAGGTTGCCTGCTTCAAGGATATCGTAGAACCACTTTATCTTTGACAATATTTGTGCATTTTTACAAAGATTTATATACAATCGTCCATGTTTCATCGATATGCAGTCTAAAAGATCTGGCTATGCTTAGGCACCAAAACACCACGGCTGCCAACCGACGCCGCCCCAATGCAAACAAGTGTCATATACAGCTGATGATTCATAAAAAGAGAGGGTCTTTTCTCTTCTTCTACCTCCTAACGTTGTGGACACTGTTGGCCCGGCTGGCCGAAGGGGTACCACGGGGCGTATGGCGAGGAGTAACACGACTCTCACCAAAGAAGCGATGCGAGTTGCTATACTGACGGGGGTATACGGGACGCTCAACATCCGCAGAGGCAGCCGAGCCTAAAATATATTTAGCCGTGTTCCTCAAAGTTCATTCAGTAAAAACTTACTCCTCCGCCTATTGTCATAAGCAATGCTTCCACGACGACCCTCAGCCTGTACTTCCTGTCGTTCATCCGCCAACCGCTGGGCAAACGGCGACCTCTTTCGCAGAGTTGGACCCTTCCAGTAGATGACGTACACGGCAACTACAAGCACAAATGAAATGCAAAACAGGATTGTTGAGGCGTATTCGAGATTCTTGCCGGATGACTTTCCAATGTTTTGGAAGAAGGGCGTGGCGGGGACTGTCAAGACACCAGCGAGGAAATCTCGAGCCCAGCCGTTACCACCGGTTGCAGAAGCAGAGTAGGGTCCGTCTTTTAGAATTAGTACAAGTTTCATCGACAAGCTGAGGATACTCACAAGCGCAAATCATGTAGTCGATGGTGGCCATGTAGATGGAGTAGTTCGCAATTCCCACAATCGCAGCAAAAATCATGGATCCAATCCAATGGATAGGAGGACCTTGGATAGTCCAGGCGAATCCAATCAGGCCAATCGGCAGGCAGGGAGCAGTGTAAAGCAAAAACCACAGGCGAGACTCGTACTGAGCCCTCTCATCATGCGGCTTCTCCTTTCGCTCCTTGACATTTTTCCAGATGGCAGGGATGAAAGCAAGCCAAGCAATCAAGTATCCAATGCCGATGGGAATAAACGAGAGACCGACCGCAATGGTCGAAAAGCCCCATTGCGCATAAACCAGAGCAAAGGACTGGATAAACATGAAGATGAGGGCATCAGAGAAGCCGGAGAGCAGAGAAAGGACCAGCACGATAGGCTCAGTGAGGAACATTTTGAAGGGGCGGGTCCAGGTGATGAGGATCTCCTTGGCTGAGAAGCGGTCTCGGAAGGGGACGAGCTCGTCGGGACCCCAGATGTTGGCGTTGGTCTCCTTTCTACGCTTCTTGGCGATGCGGTTCATGAGGATGGTGCTTCGGGTCTCGGGGACGGTGAAGAAGTGGACGATTTGGATGAAGCCTCCCAGGATGAGCTGGATCCAAATGGACCACCTAGCCGTGTTAGACGTGCAACAAGTACTCAGAATCTGTAACTTACCTCCAGTCAAGAAATTGTTCGGTGAAACCACCAACAATAGGACCAAGCACCGATCCACCAACCGAAGAAAACACCACATACGCAACAGCATACTGCTGGTTATCCGCCTCCCACATGTCCGCAATCATACCCAGCGTCACAGAGCCACCAGCAGACGACAAGCCACCAAGTGCTCGACCAACCATGATGGAAGCAAAGTTGGGCGCGAGGGCAACGGGCAGCTGCCAGATGTTGACGAGAAATAGCGACGCCTGCATGATTGGCCAACGACCAAACTCTTCTGACCAAGGAGCCCAGAGCTCACAGCCAAAGGCGTAGAGGACGAGAAAAATCATGGCTCCGCACCGGGCTCCTTGTGCACTCACGCCAAACTCCTCCGAAATACCAGGAATGGCATTGGAGTATAGCGAAGTGTTAAAGTTCATCGAGACCTGAACCCAAAAGATGACGGTGAGGATGTACCACTTCTTCCACTTGGGGAATGAGTAGCCCAGCTCGTCGTAGCAGTCATCCTCTGTGATCTCGTACTTGTCGTAGGTGCCCATCTTCTCGAGGCCGCCGCCGCTGGCGTTGTGGACGGTGCGCTCATCACCGCTGGAAGGGCTGTGGTCTGTTGATCCTTCCAGACGTGAGTTGGCAATGTGCAGGTCATCTTGATTGATGACCTGCGGGTGGTCATTTGAAAAATGGGTTGGCATTTTGACAGAGAAGCCGAGGTCATTGAGGCTGTCCACGAGAATTGCATTACGTCTACGGGGTATCTTTCCCTTATAACAAACTGAGTGATCACCACGGCAGCTCCGACTAACAAGACAAAACCCACATTGACATCACAGCACGTTAGCAACGTCCCGGTTTCCATGGAAGCAAACCAAGACACATGCCCATTCCAGATGGTGTCGTGGGGACGTCTGTGTGGAGAAGGACGAGCCGTTCTATCCGATGGATATCCCGATGCGAGCAGCAAGAGTCAAGTCTGGGGGGGTTAAGGTTGTTCAATGCGGTTATTTCATTGTGCAGACGCTGGGTGCAGCCGGGGTAGGTAAATCATGCTGATCTTCTTCCATTTGCCTCATCTTACCTTGAGGATTCCCATGGCTAACCTACAAGCTGAAGCCCGAACTGACTCGGCCGACAAAACCGGACCGACTCTCAACTGATAAGCGCATCTTGTAAAATGACGTCTCAGTCCACAAAAGGAGGCAATAAAACCATTTTTTACAAAAATTCGAACAACCACGAGACGTTGACCTCCAGGCAGCACAATTCTTGATCTCCACATGCTCCACAATAGAAGCCTTTGAACATCTGTTCGCCCAGTTTATTCCCTGGTTAGTCTGGCGGGAGTAGAATCTATTGCGTCACAGCGGGTACTTTTTTTCACTTGCGGCTCAAGATCGACAAGCTTGGTCCGTCACATCTCCCGGCACGTTCGGCCAAGAAGGAGCTGAAAGCTGGGCAATTCTTGGCTAGACAGAGCCTCTTAGCTTGGCATGGAGTTGTCGATAGAGAGAGAATTCAGCACACCAGTGAGCCCCGTCTGTGAGTGAGCAGACCCCGTCTCAACTCTGTAGTAAGCATATCACACATCTCCACCGAAACGACCGGCGAGATACGGGGCACTCCGCAGAGCCTCCACGAGATGATCACGGTATCGAAATGCTGATGCCTAAATTCGATATATCCCGCAGACGTGATTGTCGTCGGAGATTTCTCGCGATTGGCCTAGGCCTCTGGGGTAAGTGGATGTCATGGGGGATCAGCCCATGTTTGGTGTTGAACGGAACGTTTCATCCGGGTGTTGCATAGACGTTGGAGAATGTGGAATTTATTATCAATGACTCGGCTGCTTTCAGAGTTTGAAGGATTAAAGTAATAAAACCTAGCCTGTTCTTATAACGTTAGTCTATGTGGCTCAATTCGTACAGTCAGTTCTACCCAATGCACACCAATGCCACGATGAAGACTCACATGTAGCAAAGCCCCATCAAGATATTTTGTAACCCAATTGAAGATATACCCGTTATACGAAGCCCAGAAATAGACAGCATGCTTACCTTTTACCCAGTAAAACCAAATTCGGACGTGATATCTTACCATGAGAACCTGACAAATCCATGATTAGAAATCAGTATGGCATCATCCATCTCACATCTTGGCATCACATCTCAACATAAAAGACGCCTCCATTGTAAATGAATCAATCAACTGTAAATACTCAAGAAACTTCAAGAGTATCAAAATGGCCCCAATTCGCACCGCCCTCATCGGCCTCTCCGCCTCGGCCAAAACCTCCTGGGCCGCCGTCGCTCATCTACCATACCTCCTCTCCCCGCGCGGCAAGTCTAAGTATCAGATAGTGGCTCTCTGCAACAGCAGTGTAGAAGCTGCTCGCAAAGCTATTCGGCATTTTGAGCTGCCCGCAGAGACAAAGGCATATGGCGACCCCGAGTCTCTTGCTGCTGATGATGAGATTGACCTAGTAGTTGTCATTACCCGCGTCGACGTTCATCATTCAACTGCCTTGCCAAGTGTCAAAGCTGGAAAGGCAGTTTATGTGGAGTGGCCTTTAGCGCAAGACGATGAGCATGCTAGAGAACTTGCGACTCTCGCCAAAGAGAGCGGCAGCCGCACCATTGTCGGTCTTCAAGGTCGTGTTGCACCACCCATCGCCAAGATTCATGAGCTTCTACAGCAAGGACGCATCGGAAAGGTCCTTAGCAGTGAGCTTCGTGCATCCGGAGGCACCAATGACCGTGAGATATTGCCATCAACGTTGAGTTACTTTACTCGGCGTGCTGTGGGGGGCAATATTTACACAATTGGCCTTGGTCACCGTAAGTAAATGCTCGTTTGAAGGAGTGAAACACGGCTGATACTAGACTAGTATTTGACCAAGTCCAATACATCTTGGGCGACATTGGCAACTTCAAGAGCCGCCTCCACCTCCAGCGTCCCAACGTCAAAGTCCGTGACCCAACAACAAACAAAATGGAGACAGTCAAGTCAGATGTCCCAGATCTAATCTTTGCAACCGGCACTCTCAAAGAATCCGAGACCTCCCAAGAAGGCGCAAGCGTACTCATCCGCTTCCGCCGAGGCCAGCCCTTCCCAGGAGAAGCCCCCCTCGTCTTTACCATAAATGGTGAAAAGGGAGAAATCAGACTCAAGGTTGAGGGTGGAACGGCTCTGCATGCTAATAGCTACGACGCACCCGTGACTATTGAAGTTGATGACTTTGAGAATGCCAAGGTCGAGCAGATTGCTTGGCAATGGCAGGACTGGCAGGAAGAGCTCCCCCTTGTCAGCCGCAGCGTTGCTACTGTTTACGAGAGGTTTGCAGAGGGAGATAAGAAAGGACTGGTATCCTTTGATGACGCTATTCTTCGACATGAGCAGTTGAATGGGCTGTTGAGAGAATGGGACTCGGACATCGCCAAGTAGTCCACACCTCTGTTAAACACCAACTATACACGCCACGAGCCAGAGATCGAGAATAAAGACCGCTATAAGAACCAAATTTGGCATAACTTCTATCGAGACTGACAATCGAGAGTATCATGCGCAATCTATTGTGTTAAATGCAGTACATAACCATGATGATAGGAACGTCCAAAGCATGCATTCTTACAAATTGTAACAAACTCAAATCGCCCTCACCATCTATATCTTTCGCAGACACCCAAGCGTTAACTAGCCAGGCTCTGTACATACTGCACCAGCTCAGAAACGTCATCTTCCATCTTTTGGATATACTCCTGTCCGCCAACCATCTTTTCAGACATGGACATCCGCTTGATCAGTTCCGGCGTAGAGCAGAGCAGTCGGAGGTCCGACTCCGCGTCGGGCCCTGACGGGTCGGCCACTATGTTTACAAACAAGGTCCGGAGAGCGACGACCGGGTAGTGGATGGAGATCCTGCAATTTCACCGGTCAACTCGATCATTAATTCAGTGTAGCCTGTGCTTACCAGAACATCTCTTTTACGAGCTGGTCTAGAGCCGTCTCGAGATACACCAGAGTCGAACGACTAGCCTCAAGCGCTAGTGTTATGCTAGACTGAACGCTGGTCCCCCACGCCTGTCCAAGGCTATCCGAACCCTTTGAGAACTGATACCTCGCACTCGCTTGATGTATTGTGATAAATAGGTTGTGGTACTCGAGGTGTAGGAGGGTGCCGTGATGTCGCACCCAAGGCGAGAGGTCAACTTCGAACGTCGAGATGCGACTCTTGTCAGCGATCAAGAACGTCGGCCGTATCTCTGCAGGAACGCACATCCTCCACGCCTCTAACTCACCATCGAGCTCTCGTACTGCCCGTAAGAGCTCGGCCTCGGACCGTTGTCTCGCTTCGGTCGAGTACAGAAGCTGCCAGATCCTAGATTTGAGGATGCTGAGTTGAATATCCCCCATCAGACAAGGCGGCAACACACCGTACGGCAGCGGAGGCATCCTCCCCTCGTTTAAACACCCAGGGGATGAGCTAAGATGGCCTGGGGGCGTCAAGTCGCAGAGGCTGTCGGGAAGAGAGGGTTCCAGTCCGGTGCGCAAGGTGGCCGCCTTGTCGGTAATATAGCTCTCCCAGAACAAAGTACGCAGCTCCCGGATCTCGCACTCGCTGTAGCTGACCCCTGGATCAGACCTCATAGTATGTCCCCCGAGCTCAGTGACGAGACGGCAGGCAACATGATGCATCCGAATAGAAGTAGGAATTTGCCCAGAAAATGCACTCTGGAACCGCTTCGCATCATCAGCCATTGAGCCCAGTAGCAAACATATGTTAACCTACCAGCAAGGAAATAGCCCGAAGACTCATGAGATTAGCTATCCCGCTCGTTGACTCCAGTAGGAACAAAGCTCGGGACGCACACTTCATCTCGAGTGAGCGCGGCAGAGACAGAGCTCGGTCGTCAAAGAAGCCCATGGTCGAGACAAGGGCCAAGACGCTCGCCTGTGCTGCAGTTCTCTGAGCAGTTTCCTCGAGTGAATATGCTAGCTTCAGGGTATCTTCGAAGATAACAGGGTCCATCAGCGGGTGAACGAATCGGACAGAAGACTCGGGGTAGGCGTCAAGGGCTCTCCAAGCGGTCTCTCGGTCGAGGCGGTCTACTTCGTCGCCGGGGTTTGAAGTAAGAGGAATCGACGAAAGGAATTCATCTCGCTGAGGAATTTCCTGGCGAAAGATGCCGCCAAGTCCTGGTAGGAACTCCTCCACCAAAGGTAGACAAGCGGTGACGGAGGTGCCCTGATCCAGCATAACCCTGTCAAGGACAAAGTCAATGGGTTCAAGCTGGCTGGATAAGCTGCGCTCGACAGCAAACACGCTATTTTCTATCCTGCGGGCACACTCAGATTAGGTATGCTCAGTCCTCGGTAGATCATCTTCCTACCTGGGCTTGGAGCTCCGCTTGGTGGCCTGCACCCGGTTGAACGTGCAGACGAGTTGATGGTGCCGACACCAGTCGCAAGCGAGGTTTTGGTCGGTTTGGTCACAGGATATCTATGAGTTACAGGTGTCAACATGGGGGAGGAAGTGCAGGAAGAAGTGCAGAGGATGGTGTGAGAAGGAGAATCCACCTTCTTCGAGTAGCACAAGTCGCAAGCTCGTTTCCGCAACATGTTGAAAGCCTCCTCTTGGATATCCTCCCCGAGACCGAGAAGGCCAGATCATCTTAATGCAAGAAAGGTTACAAGAAAGAGAGCAGAGCCGTTGGTAATTCGGATGACGATGCCAGGGGTCCCTTGCTGTTGATCTGATGACTCAGCGGAGAATGTGCAAGCTGGGAATAGCTTCGAAGCGGCTGGACCGGTAGTTCGGAAGGCGGATGGTACCAAAAATGCCGAAGCAATGACACAATGGCTGACGATGGTAGAGAAAAGGGTGGTAGATGGCTCTCGGGTCATGAGTGCTGTGTGTCATCGTGACATGTCATCTCTATGCCACACTGGTTTATCAGCTTGATATATAGCCACTTTGCTCTTGCATACCTTGATGCACTTGTGACATGGCCATTTTCATATGATATGATCCAGAAAATCTGGTATCAATGCAATGCTTTCCAGTCTAGTCAAGATATGGTATTCCTACCATTAATAGTACGAACAAACGCGGGTTAATAAAGAAATAGGATTTTATATCATTACAGGTATCCTTAATCGAGGGAGGATAAGCCAATATTTTCATATCATTATTAGGTTTTCCCCTTAACGGTTATGTTTGATGTTAACGTGTAGTGATGTTCATATTTAGCATGTAATCAAGGGCCTCGAAAGTCAACGTGAGTTGACTGCTTTGAGCCCGTGGCCAGAACTCGACCTCCCCTTCTGTTGACAAAAATTCAGCCCTTGAAGGAAGAAAGCTCAAATTCTTGGAGACTGGTTAAAAGTTAAATCCAAAACGAACTCTTAAACAGTCACCGAACAAAAGGCTGCCCAATTATATCAAAGACAGTTAACTATCCGAAGCCCAAGAGATGCTTTCATCGAATCAAAATGAGACAAGGTAGATAAAAACATGCATGTTTATAACAATATTGTTACAAGATTCGCGTGTGGTTAATGAACTCGCCTCGATCAGCGGATGACTTATTGCATGGCTCCATGACCATGACCATCTCGGGCTTTCAGCCGATCTTATATAAAAACAGTTTCTAGCCATCACAAAAACTTCTCACTTGGGATCTCATTTGATATGGATGAAGGTGATACAACTTGGACATTGTGTTTCACGGAACTCCACCAGGGTGCTTGGGTGTATGCAAACATTCTCAAACAACCTACTAAGAAATCGCAAGTCACTCAAGGGCTTTCGTACTGTCAACACGGCAGAAATCAATATGAGAATGCATTAAATATACCCATTAAGCCCTGTTCTTTCATTACCACATGGAATCATGTTCACGTTCCAACCCATTACTGCTCAAACTCTCCAGCGTACAGGATGTCTCCCCGCTTGCCGTTCATCGTCTCCCAAACATCGCGTGCCTGCAGATGAGTATCACGCTTGGCAGGCTCTCCAGCAAGCTCCACTGCCTGGTCCTCTCTCTCGAGTTTGACTGCATGATCATTAGTGCCAATGCAAGTTACACACAGAGGCTACTCACCGTGCAGGAACACGGCTGTCCGCTTGCCGCTGAAGAGGGCGTGTGGCACGTTCGTGACGTTATCCGAGTTGGCGTCACCAACGGCGTAGATGCCGGGAATGTTTGTGACAAGACCCGCAGACTGGTTAGCAGCCAGACGACCACCATATAGTTGAACTCCTGCCTTCTCTCCAACGTCAGATCGCTGCTCGTCGGGGAAGCTGGCCAGGAACGCAGCTCGGCCGACGGGCTCTCCCTTGTCAAACTTGACGTTGAACCAGTCGTTCTCAGGAACACTGGGAAGACTGGGGTCCGCGTGCTCGTTAGCTCCCTCGGCAACCCTCTCAATCTCGGTGATGGTGCGGTTGTCGACTGTGACGTTGTGGATGTTGAGGTATGCCTCCCACTTAGGAAGATCCTTGGCGGCCAGGGCACGAGAATCTCGAGTGTCCGTTCCGTTGACAAAGGCGACAATGTCAGTGTTCAGGGTCAGCATCTCACGGACCATGCCAGCAACCTTGTCTGGAGGGCCAAGGAGTCCGAGTGGCTGATCGGCGTGCTCGTGGCCGTCGCACCAAGGGCACCAGAAGATACCCTTACCCCAAGCCTCTTCGACGCCAGGTGTCTTGGGAAGAATGTCACGAAGTCCAGTGGCGAGGACGATCTTGCGTGCGGTCAAGGTCTTCTTCTGCTTGTAGCCGTAGTCGACCGTGACAGAGAACCAAGTGTTCTCGTCGCGAGCCTTAATGTCGGTGACGGTTCCATTTTCCATCTTGACAGTGTCATAGTAAGACAGCTGCTTACGAGCGGCCCAACGGTAGTACGCAGGTGTGACACCTAGGATCTGTTAGTGTGACACAGCGGAAGACACGATAATACTCACCGTCGAAGCCAGGAACGTCGTGCATGTGTCGAGTAGGAGCATTTCTATACTCCCCCGAGTCGATGAGGAGAACATTTCGACGCACACGAGCAAGACCACTCAAGGCAGCGAGGCCGGCAGGGCCACCTCCCACAATGATGGCATCGTATTGGGTCTGAGGCACGGGAGGAACATCTCCTCGAGCAATGGCAGCAGCATTACCGAGAGAGATGAGCGCCGAAGCGACGAGATTGGAAAGAAACCGCATATTCAGACCTAAAGATGGAGAGAAGAAGATGAAGAGCGAATGGAGTTGACGAGATGGAAGATGCTGCGAAGGGCACCTGCCTTTATACGAGACTCCCTCCGCTCCCTCGGCAGCAAGGATGCATCACAACTGCCGCTACTAACGATAGCTACATATTGTGATCGCTTGACACAAGCCGAGAGATATTCCTCTCAAAAAAGAGACGAACCAAAATGATTCGCCAATTCTGGTTCCAATGTCGATCATGGTCCAAAGCCACCCTCTCGCCTGCAGCTTGTACCATCAGCTGGGCAGTGGGCCGTCTGAGACACGGAAGCTTTCAGCTCTCCATCTTCCAGCAGCTCTAACCATTCACGGCTTCTTCTGTGTCACCCACAGGCTCGGACCGTCCTGGTAGCTCCCGTCTCCCCGCAGGCTTTGAGGCCCTTTTGTCTGCAAGCCGCTCTTTGCGGTTGAGCTGATTCCCCCCGAGGCGCCGCCGTGCCAAGTGAATCTGTTGAGCAGGGATGTTCGGGATCTACGGCGGGCCAAGAGCTGAAGGTTGAAGCTAGTTTATGTGCGTGCATGAGGAAAATCAAGAGGTTGGGAGGTGACTCTTCTCTTGAGTGGCTGCTTCCATCGAGATTTCGCTTCAATATTGAGGCCAAACACTAGCTGAAGAGCCCAAGGGCGGTTCTGTCAAATTCATTCTCAAGCCACGCGTCATGAATGTTGTTCTCATTCTGATCTGCAGCCAAGCTCATCAAGCGCCGGGTAGCGAGATGAATGCACGACATGGTCCAAGACATGGTCAAGGGAGAATAAACTTGGACCCTTTGCAGACCATCAATAAAGCTCTCCCACCGCTGCGAGGATGATCCCAGTCATCAGCGGAGTCAAGGTGCGGGCATTCCCGTGCCACCATCACCGCCTTGTCAAATCCACACGAGCTCTCCACTTGGGACAGGTCTGCTGACTGGTCTCGGCCGAAAATCAGTTTCAGTTTCGACGTCGCCGCATGGAGATACCATGTAGGCGATTTTTAGCTGCAGCATTTGAGCCCCTCAAGCGTTAAGTATCCTACGGGACACGACATCCAAGACTTCATCGGCGGGTAGACATTGACAGGCAGCCAGGCATGTCGCGTTATTCAACTTGCGTAGACCAATAAAGAGCCTAGCGGAAACAGTTTGACTTGATGACGACCGTCTCTTTGTCCTCGGGGCTCTAGGAGTGATCACGGAGAGGCAGATGGTGCCTGATCTTTCCCATCTCGGCATCATTATATCTTACTTGGCCTTTGTTAGGTCACAGATACATCAACACCCAATAGTATATTGCAAACTTTCTTTCTATCAACGCTTGTCAGCCCGTACTTCGCTACCCAACATCTTCCCTAGGGTCAACGCAGCCTCAGGAAGAAAGCCAAGATATCTGGTCCTTGGTGATCAGGATGATAGTCTCTATTGCTTCCAATAATCTTCATTAGATGCCTATTTTGTCAGGATGACTCTTGGGTACTGACTTACTCATCGTGAACATCACTCAAGGGAACTTTCGTTGCTTGATTAGGCCTGGACAGGCCGCAGGTTTTGTTTATGCTTGATCACTTGCAGGCTCGAATGACAAACAAAGCATGCATCGAGGTCACTGAATGATGCCATCTCATTCACCTCTTCGTACATATTCTGATATCAATCTCAACACAACATCAACTGAAAGGGCTCAAACCCCGGCTGCAATGAACAAACAGGTTGGTCACTATAGATCCTTCTTGTACATCAAACCAGTCCCTGCAAAGGTTTTTTTGAGCATTGTTTCATGGTTTCTTTATATCTATTGTACATGCCTAATAATTCACAACAGTCGATCCACAACTAATAAAAACAAACAATATGTTATGCGTTCGGTTGGGCTCTCTTTGTTCCGCCGAATCGTTCTACAGTTCGTTGAGCTCTGTTCTTCAGCATCTTCTTCCTCCTCCTCGCGCATCTCAGGGTTTTGCCAGCTACTTAAAACCCCGTCGACCCCAAGCCTGCTCAGCAAAAGCACAAACTAAATCAATCATCGCCTCTTCGTTAGACAAGATGTGCCAGTATATCACCTCGTACATAATCCACACTTGCTGCGGCCACATGGTGGAATCTACGCCAGTCCTAATGCTCTGCGGACAACAGGGAACGCCGGGTCATGCTGTCGTCGATAATCACTTGGCTTCCAAGAAGATGCCTGGAAACTGTGGGAAACCTGAGTGCAAGGGCAAGTGATCTAGCGATCAACATCAAGGCCGATCATCTTTGGTAAGATGACCCCTAACGCTTCTTTACTTCTATTTTCACAATACGAACAATTATTCCTTCAGGTATCTAATTGTTCAATCTGCAGCTATGTTGCATATATCATTCTTTTGTTCATTGCCGCTCTTTCAACGGGAAGCTCAAGCACGTCTCGACACACCTCAGATAGCAAAAGCCGCCGGTACTAGGAAGGGTAGTTGAGCTGTCTTTTATATCATTATTTATAAATAGATAATCCTAGTCTATTTCTGCATCAAGCCTGTCTTAAATGTGCCCATGTCTATCATTCTACTTTCGCTTGCTGGATATATGTCATGAAACCAATAACTTTTAATGTCCTCAATGCCCCATCATCCCCGTGATTCAATAAGTTCGTCATTCTGTTGTCTGTTCAGTTGCATTCTCCCGTTCCCTCGCAGCCTTCTCATCCGCAGTAAGATCCGCCTTAGCCGACTCCATCTTGACAGTGATAAAGATGAGCAAAGCAGCAACCGCAAGTGCTGCACCAGCCCAGAATCCAATCTGATATTGACTCCTCTGGCTCACATTCTCTTCGCCTTCGACGTCCTTCTTGGCAGAAATGGCCATCTCTCCAACGCCCAGCCAGAATGCCATGCCGAGGTAGAGCAGGCTTGTGATCAAGGCTCCAGCAACTGCCTGAAGGTGGCTGGGGAGAGAGGTAGTGATGAAGATGTTGGTGACGTTGAATGCGATATCCACGCCGATTGTGCTGAGTACCATGGCAGGGAAGACAAAGGCCCAATAGAGAAAGCTGTTTGACTTTCCACTATCAGGAATGAGGGCGAACAATATGCAGCATCCGAGGAATCCAAATCCAGAAATCAGCAGCAAAAGTCGTCCGCTGAGAATATGAAGAACAAAGCCTCCAATGACGGCCAGAATGAAGCCACCTGCAGCCAAGGGGATGAACCACGCTGCTGTCAGCAACGGGGAGATGCCCAACACTTCTTCGATACTAGATAAATGTCAGTCTGGGGGATCGGATAGCCATGGACAGGGTAACATACTAGAAGCTGGCGTAAAAGAGAAACAAACCGAAGGATCCGTAGGAAAAGAATAAAGCAATGATCAATCGAGTCATGTACTTTGTCTTGAATACTTCGGCGGGCAACAGAGGTTGACTAGCCTTCCAGCCCTCGATGTAAAAGGCCAAAGCAAGAAACAAGACACCAATGATCAGGGTGATGTAGATGTAAGGCGTCCGCCAACCTTGAGGGGCGTTTCCACCATCCGTCAAGGCGTACACAACCAGCGCCAGCCCAGGAACGATAGTGCAAGCTCCCATCCAATCCATCCCAAGATCAGGTTGCGTATGACCTTGGCTCTTGGGGATTGTCAAAAGACCTGCGAGAAAGATACCAGCGCAGAAGCAGGCACCGATGAAAAAGTACCACTTCCAGCCTAGGACTTGGGCAGCGAGGGCGCCAAAGAAGATGCCCGAGTAAAAGCCAATGCAAGAAAAGGCTCCAAACATTCCAAAGACAAAATTCTTTCGAGGTCCTGGGCGATAGATACGTGCCATAATAGCAACGCTCGATGGTAGAAAGGCGGAGGATCCCAAGCCCTGCATGGCTCGGCAGGCGATGAGCATGGTTGGGTTCTGGCTGAACCCGGCGATCAATGACCAAACCAGCAACCATACGTGACCTCCCAAGAAGATTAATCGCCCGCCGTGAATCTCAGATAGTCGTGCAAAAGGTAGAAGGAGAGCCGCCGTAGTCAAGTTGATGACAGCCGCAGGCCAAGTCCGAGCCGACTCTGGAATATCCAACGACTTCGCAAGAGAAGGGAGCGCAATATTGAACCCACTGACAAAGTACTCGCTAACCATCATAGACCCGACAACAGCAAAGACGAAACCTATCTCGGCGTACCAGCTGTGAAAGCACGCCGGACGCTCTCGTCCCAACCTCTCAATCTCCTTCTGATCAAACAGGAGAGAAGGTTCCTGCGAAGATCCATTGCGTTCTTGGTCGAGAACACCGTCGACGGTGCAATCCTTTTCGTTTGTGGAAACCATATGGAGGGTCGGTAAGTGCTGTCGGTGGAGGTGTGCGCCCGATGGAAGGGTCAAAGAATGGCGACTCGTTTCTTATAAGCGACGTTGGGTTTTGGAGTGTGGGTCTGGTGAAGGGATTGATAATCGGCTCCGCTGTGTTGAGCTCGCAGAAAACAGTCAGAGGAAGCGGAGATGGTGATGATGTTATTGATCAATTATACGACCCGAAGTGTCTGGTACGCTCCAGGTCTAGCACCAGCACTAGACGAAGAGGCAGATCCTCCTTCTTAAGGCTGACTCTTTAACGGACATACGGACATATCTCGAGACCGAGAATGATCCTCCAAAGCGAAATCTCAGTCTTGACACCTCCATCGTCTATCACCAGAAAGGGCATTAAGGTCGCAAGCGAGGATTTCGGACTTTCGGACCGGACAAAACTAGACCGAAAGCAGAGCTTCACAGCGAGTCGGCGAATAAGCTTAGATAAACCGGCTTGACTTGCCTATCTAAGGAGTAGTGTCAACTCCATCTGAAATGCAGGCGGGTGGGGAAGATGGGACGAACTGTTGGTCAAGATTTGCATTGATTGCATCTTTCTGCAAGATTTAACCAGATTTTAACCAGGTGCCGGGTTATAGGAGTTGATTGGGAGTTGGGTTTGAGGCAGAAAAAGCAATCTACGATTACAAACCAAATCCTTGTTAATAGAGGAGTCTTGCTCGTGTTCAAGGCAGCCAAGAAGAAGCAGGGATCAATACCACCTCTCAGGTGCCTCCAGTCGAACTCTGTACAGCTACCCTAAAGACGAAGAGGGTCGCGGAGCGGGCCGAGTCTAGGTGGATATGGTCGTTAATACCCGGAGTTCATTAGAAACTTCTGCAATATATCTTTTCTCGTTGTTCTTTTTTGCTTGATAGTCGCTTAGGAAGTGAACCCATTGAATGCAAATAGTGATGACTGCATTGAAGAGCTGCATATCACCATGGGCTACCATGAGCGAGACACAACATCCCAGATACCAGTAATGAAAGAAGTTTAGTGTGATGGAAAGTAAAACTATTCCTATATTGTCTATCGGAGAAGAAACCCAGGATAGATGTCTTCTGAAGGATCAATATAGAAACTCATCCTCCCACACAACTTCGCCTCACCTCTCACACGAGGAATACAAGCAGGGAACCCCTCGACAGGCGACTTCTCCTCCGACAAGACTTCCGCCTGGAACTGCGATGCGACTATCGACCGGTGCAGCAGCTTCCCCTTTCCAGGTGCCACTCTTCCCTGTGCAAATAAGACTGCAAGTCGAGCACATGATCCAGAGCCGCAGGGCGATCGGTCGATCTGGCCGTCTGCAAACACTGTAACGTTCCGCTGCCTCACGATTCCTTCCTCATCGCCCTCCTCGTTGAAAAATATGACTCCGTAGCAGTCATATGTTCCGTAGTGAGCTCGAGTTCCCAATGACGCCTTGATTTCTCGCCCAATGTTGATAAACTCGTTGACGTTCTTTGGCTCAACCTTGAGTCCAAGTTGGTCCGCATCCAAGGTAGCATAGACAGCTCCTCCAAATGCCAAATCGACGTTGACTTCGATCCCTCGTGAGGGCACGGCAGCGGATAGTGACTTGGCCAACTGATAGCTAGTCACGTTGATAAAGTCGGCGCCAATAGCTTTGCCGTCGACGATCTTCATGCTAGCCACCACTCGACCGGATGGAACATCGATCACAACGTCGACCTTGGTCTCTCCAGACTCTGGGACCTTGACGATGCCATTCGCGACAGCCCAATATCCAAGCGCAATCGTTCCATGACCACAAGCCGTGGAGAAGCCATCTTTATGCCAAAAGAGCACTCCAAAAGCAGCTCCAGCATCATCAGGCGGCGTGATAAAGCCGCCATACATATCGGCGTGACCGCGAGGTTCGTGACATAACGACTGACGAAGCTGATCGAGTGGATGCTGAGGATATGCTATGATATCGAAACGACGCTGGGCGACGGTCGAAGACTCGGGAAGGTAGCCGCTCGGGGGCGTTTTAACGACACGGAAAGGTTCCCCAGCGGTATGCCAGTCTTCGGTTTCAATCCAGAATGGAGAGGAAGCCATGATCAGCTGCAAGGGACGATTCGGCTTGCTGTGAGGGGAAGATCGTGGGAGTGGTCCAGGGCGTGAGGGGGTGATATGCCACAATGGACAAGGATGCGAAGAATGCAGGTTAGGCGTCTTTTCTAGATGATTTCCGTCCTACTGACTGAACGGGAGATCATCATCATCTGAATGGTTTAAGAATTCGTCCTTTCCGTTCAATATTCATTTATTCGACGTTTTACTCCGTCCCCCGCATTGTTGTAATCGATACGGCTTCTGCATGGCATAGATCAGTCCAGGAAGTCGGCGAGTGGATACATCGGCATGTGGATTCCGACGTCTTGCGGACACTTGTTGCAGACAATGAAATGGAACTTACAGATCCGGCTGAGGCTCGTATGGGTTCAGATTGAACGCGCAAGGCTGTGTAGGAGTTCCCAGGGCATTCCCGGGTACATGAAGAGTCGAGTTGAAGACAAGAGGCTACCAACTGTGTACATACCCCAGCTGAATCTACAAGTGTCTCTAACACTATACATATTTTCCTGGTAGAGAATGCATCTTTTTCACATTGAAACGCATAAATGGCTTATGAATCAAGACCTAGAGGGCCAATAATTCTTGACTCCCTGTATCCCGCGTCCAACGTCCGGGACCCGGCCGGTATCCCGGCATCGGTATGTGGGGCCGACTTTCGGACCGGGGTCCCATCACCGGCAACAAGCCGCGATCCCAGGCTGATAAGGACGTAATAAAATCTCATCGTTTTTTCCAAGGGGACACATTTCAGGACTAGATTCAGTGCAATCCGGATTGCCTCGAGTCAAGACCGAGTCAGTCAGATGTCACAGCACCGCTATTGACCATGACTTCTGCACTGATACCATCATCTCTTGCTGCTCCTATCACGGTCCAGTATCCCTGTTTGTCTCAACCTGACCATGATCCCCTAGAGCCACACCATCCTCAGGTGTAACCATGAAATCCTCCATGTTGAGTCCCTCAGCCAACTGCATAATCTCCCCAGGCGACAAGATATACCCTCCATGAGAGCCCAGCAGTCCCCAAGGGGAAGTCTCATCCACATACGCAACGTCTGTCGTTGCTGTTTGATCAGGTATATCCATTCCCCGCCTCAGTATAGGCTCTTCCTGGAATTGCAACGGTGAAGGGTTCGTCTTGGATCCGGAGTCAAGGTACGATGTCATGATCTGCTCCAAGCGTTGTAGCTCTCGTTTTCGAAGTGGTGTTGCTGGACTGCCTTTTGCAATCATTGTGTCGAATATTCCGTGTGCAGTTGCAAGCCAGGTTTGGTCTGGCACGAAACCTGGTGATACTGCGTCGATAACGTAGAGGAGAAAGGCTGATGAGAAGACCGTCTCCATTTGAAACGGCAGAAAGGAGTCTAGGTACTCGGGGTCAGATCAGTCCATCGAATGGGAAGATTGACTTCTTACCTAGAAGATTCTCATCTCCGAGTGCTCGCAATGTCTTTAGAATGTTCAAGGCTGAATGAACACATGACTGCAGCAACGAACTGATGGGACCATCAGGTATGGTTCGGTCTCCATCACTCCCAGTCAATCGTCTTTGCAAGACACACATGACCAAAGGTCGAGTTGTTAAAACAACACACTGGCCTCATTAGCATCGGATATGGTATGAAAGAGGTGCTACTTGCGTGATGATACGAAAGAATCAACCTTGTGGCGATCTTTGAAGAGCGAATGTTTGTTTTCTGAAGCCTCGTCTCCAAAAACGCGGTGATATCTCTCGAGACGTCCGCAAGACTGTGTAGCACCGATTGCGTATCATTGAGTAGCGTCCCGTCAAAGTTTCTGTCAACTCCATAAACGCCTAGATGCTATTAACAAAGATTTCCCCAAACATATGATACCGGTTCCGTACCGTTCAGGATTGTCGCTGTTAGACGAGACATGCGAATCTGCAGCGTGAGGGCATCGGCCCTTAGAGAACCGTTGATATCGGAGGGCAGCCTTGTCGTGATGTCTTCATCTCTGATGGAACTCGGGGCTCCGACCAAAGGGCCGTATTCTCGATCAATGATGTACGAGATCCAAAAAATCGTGTTGCAGCGTTTAGAGTGCTGCTCGCCGACATCTTCTGGTGGCATGTGTCTATGCCATCCTTCAATGATTGCGAGACGCAATCCTTGCCCAATCTACTCAGTATTAGATCATCACACTTGACTAAAAAGGAGGTCGAACTGCTGTACTCACAACCTGAAATGCCATCAGTCTCAAGTCAACCGCTTGGAGGTACAAAGCCGCTAGACAATGAGCTTGCACCACCGCCAACGATTCCTTATCCTTGTCTAGCGGAATGAGACTTGGTATCAACGATAACCCTCGTGAAGCATATTTGATGCCCGGAACGCCCTTGTTTGAGCCCGTGTTCAAAAAGGCTTCACCAAATGCCAGCACTAGCAAAAACTGTGAATACCAGAACCTCGACCGAAAAGCCTCTCCTGCAGGATCTTGGTAGAAGCGCTCGACCTGCTCGCGGAAGGACTCATGGTCGATGATTTCGTAGAGCGATCCGAGATGGTACTGAACCGTGGACAATAGATAGAGCGCATACTCGCATGATGGGAGCCCCGAAACGTCTGGCCGGTCATACAGCCCGACAGGAGTCCAGGTCAGATTGATGGTCTCGAGGTCCCAGGGGTAAACTGGAGGTTCCGGCTCGGGCATGCAGCTCCCGATGATGGCGAGGACACGCCTGCAAAAGGACCAAGACGACGTTGGCCCCATATACCCTATCGGCGTAATTAATTAGAGGAAATCTCAAAAAGAAATGGCCCCCTTACAGAATTTGCCGTGAGGATCACGGGCAAATACTTCTCCGTTGTCGACAAGTGGGTTGCGATTGAACTCGGGGGAGTCCAATGCAGGGTCAATTTGGCAGGGGACCTGAGTGCTGTTCCCAGTCGTATCTGAAGGGCCCTGGGTGTGTGATGAGCGCTCTGTTGGGCTCAGAATCGCCGGGCCAATACCGCTGAGTTGTTCCGACGGAATGGTTGATCGCGGCGGCGTCATGGCCGGCTGCTGTGGCTGAAGACTCTGTTCTTGAAGATTTTGTTCTTGTACCCGGGCTTCCAGTGACTGAAGATAGCTACAGCCAATGTTAGCTAGGCCCAAGCGAAGAGTGAGCCAGTCTGCTTCCCTTATCGGGACGGTTGTCCGCATGTCTTCAGGCCTGAAGTAGCACTCGTGCCTCTTCCTTTGACACCGTGCACATGGAGCCGAGCCTGAGCATCGAACCTTCATGTCACGGCATCGAGCGCATCTGTAACAACAATCAGTCGAGGGAACAGTATCTCCGTGATAGGTCACTGACGCGCGCAAACATCGCCGGCGGTTCATCTCTTCTGGATGGCTGAAGCTGTGTGGAACGACGCAGTATAGGAGACTGGTAGCTATCAAGGCAGAGTGATAATGAAGAAGGAGGCCGGTTCGTGTCAAGACGGACCGATCGCAAGGCCAAGACCAGAAGCTAGACCATTTTCTGGGCTTGAATGCTGACGTAACCCAGAAAGGCAAGCCTTCGAGGTGTTGACTTGAGCTCACAATCATCCACAAATGGTAGCAGTTGTATTCTTTATATTGTTTGACCTGACTTTTGCAACTTTACAAGTTTATTCAAAGGTCGAAATTAGCACTCTATCTCAGAAGGTAATTGTGCAATCGAGGCCGACAGAACATGGTGTACCCAGTGGATGCTGTGACGGGGCCAGTACAAGACCATTATCCTGTAAATTAACGAAGAGTAATTGCAAGAGGCGATTATATAAGATGGTAAGAGAATTCATTGGCAGGCAAAACTGTGCCCATGCGAATATACTGCAACCGGGCCTCCAGCAAGAAACGGCCCCGTACCTCCAGGAGTCGGAGATGCCGAGCCGGCCGGCCCGGGCCCACTTCAGTATGCTCGGAGACGGACTCATTCCCTCACAAAGCACGAGGATTAACTCTTCTTTATAGGACAATATTATCCTGGAATCATTCCGAAGCAATAACAGACTCATCTATTGTCTGTTGCAATGCTGAAGGGTAACGGTGAGCGATCCCACGTGCGAGTGGAATTGTCAGTTCAAGACAGCAGAATAGGGGTATCAATTCATCAATCCCTGGCTCATGTTCTCATTAACAGAACAAGTAACAAGACTGAGATAACACTCCAATTTCTCCTTCCGACGATTTTCCATTAAAGCGCATTCCATACCACTCGATGACTTGATTCTCCATCTTCAAACTCTGAGACCAAAACCTTGCCAACCCATTCGAAACCACTTGACGCCATCGCGGCGTGTCATGTAACGCAGTTCGCATCCTTGCACTGCTCCGACGCCATTTTGCCCTGTCATAGACACTTTCAACCACCAACTACCACACCCCCTCATTGTCGCGCGTCATTCCAGACGCAAAACTATTGCGCAGGCACCATGTTGACGATGGTACCCAAATAACCAATTCGCCCCAATGTGATCGGAGAGGCTATTTTCCAGTTCTTCTTCGAGGTGATTACGCGCCCTCCTCGTCATCGCCAATGCGAATCGCTCCCTCGGTACCAGCTCCATGAGCCCAGTACCCACCAACCTCGGGGGTCGTCTCGCGGTTCTGACGAGCAGCCGTGATTAGCCAAAGGCCAAGGATGGCCTTGGCGAGGACATCGAGGACGGCGTAGATGATGATCTCGGTGCCGACCTTGACCCTCCAAGCACCGCCAGCAGCACCCCAGACCCTGTAATCGTTAGCATGCAACACAGCATTTAAAGAAATCACTTACACAACGTAAATGGTCCAAAGAATGAGGGCAAAAGTGGCGAGGGAGCCAAACAGTCGGGAAACCTTGGTACCACGAGCTCGAGAAGCTCTAGCACCATGGATAGAGACATGCCAGATGGTGAAGAGATAGGCAATGCAACTGATGGCATACCATCCCCATTTCTGAGCAGTATTCGCATGACCAATAGCAGCAAAAAGACCCGTAAGGATCATAATAACATTCGCCACAATAGCCATGACGGTATGTGCTCCATCAACACCAGCCAGCAGACAAAGCTCGAGAACCAGGATAGGAGTCGTGATGGCCCAGTCCACAAAGCGAGCCCAGTAGACCTGACGGCACACATCGTGGAACGTATCAGGAATGTGCTTGTGGTGATCTCGGACGCTGACGCAGTTAAAGGTGGACGCATGCCCGGAGGCCATGGCAAAGTAGGCGAGCGCGGAGATGATGGTGGTCAGGGTGGTGAGGAAGTAAAAGATACGACGCTGGACGGCGACGTTCCACGAGAGGAGGGCGAAGACGGCGGAAGCCACCACCATCATGACGAAGAGAACCCATAGAGCGCGGATTCCATTGTGCCCGGCTGTCTGGTAATGGGTCGGCTCAGCTAGGAATTGTTAGTATGAAGCCATTTAAGTGAAGCCATTCGCTCGAGGACATACGAATGACGGTCGGGATCGGCCCAACGGGCTTGGTCTTCATAGCCTCAATCACAGAATCCATTGTATCGTTTTCGAATCGCCTCTGAATATTCAAGTTGTCAAGAGCTCAAAGACTACAGAACGAAACCCCCCCAAGGCAAAGCGGGCAAGCAGGCATTTAAGAGGCAAACGTAGCATGCCAGTCCTCTGCGCCTCCTGTAAGCAAACAAACGTCATCCATGACATGTAGATTGGTAAACGACGTTGCAGAAAAGCAGGTATTGATGCGGGGGAGCAGCAGGATCGCGACGTGTCTAGGCGGGCTTCGCGTGTGTACGGCGTCACCATAACGTAATCTGGTAGGACGAGGTGATGTTTCGAGTTGTTGCTTTTGGGAGCTGATGCACGTGTTTCGTCAGGTGACGTGGATGGATGTTATAATTGTAATTGTAATTGTTCTTTGGAGATGATTTGATTTGTGCAAGCTTGTGATAAGGGTGCAGTCCTTCTTCATGTCTGCCAGTAGCTATATGATGTTGCAGCAGACTGGGTCACAGCGGGAATGGCTTCACGATGCTCTCACTACCTCGCGGCAGAGGCGTCACAAAGTCCAAATTCTGAACGTACCGATGCAACAATCAAGAAAATTTTGTCCTGCATATTTTGCAGATCCATCGTTTCAAGAAAATACCCTAACGCAAAAAGCTTGGAAGAGGGCCGGCAGCCAGGAACTCATTGCAACATGGATGGTCCAGACTCTGAGGATTTGGTTCAGCCTCAAACAGGGCAGCTACTGCAGCTGCTATGCCTTTTTGAAGATAACTTGGCACCTTGGGCCTTGAGGCACGAACACTACTTTTTAGTCGTGAATAGCTACCCTATCCTTTGCCCCGGAGTGTCCGAACTCGCAAGCTTGTGAGGAGCTTCAGAAGCTTATCGCCCACCCTACGAGGACCTTGGTCCGGAGGTTTTGCCCAGTTAAGACAGCAGCTCATCGGTATGGAACATGGTTCTTCCACGGGTTGTCGTCAGTGTGTTCACTGCCTTGTGCAGATCTTCCCTGTGAGGAATGGAATCTCGATCGCTCTTTGATCGTCTGTTCCGAAGCCGCCTGAGTCAATGTGCAGGTCAGACGAGTCAGCCCATGTCTCATGTCGGACGGAAGCCTCCCCTTTCTTCCGTGAAACAGGCAGATAAAAATACCGGTACTTGGAGCTCAGCCTAACAATGCAATACCTACTGTACATAGCCCGCATTTAAAAAGAAACTTTTGTCGTCGTAGATCACGTTGAAGCTTCAACATCAGACCACGATGGAACCGTAGCCACCCGCTCACGTTTTCTCATCTCGCTTACACTTTTGACCTTTCCTCCCCTTCCTCCCCGCAAATTCCCCAGACTTTTTCCTCGTCTGAATCAGCTGCCGAGCATCGGCCCGCGTGAACTGCACAAAGGATGCAAAGAATTGCGGAGGATCCAATAGAAGAGGACTCACAGCCTTGTTGACATGTGAAATGCGGGATAATTGATTACGCTGTGGCGGGGATGAGGACCCGCTCAGGCCAGGCCAGCCCCAGTTGGAAAGCCACCCTGGAGATGCGGCCACGTGCCCCTGTAAGGGCTGCCCTTCCCGTCTCCTTGATTGGTCGGCCGCCCTCCCTCCAGGCGGTGAGGATGCCCTGAATTGGGTGCGCTTCCAGTTTGCGGCTGGTCAGATGTCTGCTGAGGGCTGACGACGGAGGGCATTCCAGAGGCTGTGAGCTGAATATCTCGTGTTCAATGTTTGATGTGGTGTTGAGAAGAAAAAGGAGAAGTAAATGCCCTGTATTTACAGAACGTTACAGGGCGTTTCGCGGTTGGCAACTGCTCTACAGCGGCTGCATGGCAGTTTTCCCCACATTCAACAATGGCGGGGAAAAGTGGATTCAATCTTCGGAAAGTGGACATGGTCATGGGGACCTTCCCAAATTCAAGAAATTCCTCTCGTCCCTATTCGCACACCAAGATCCAATTTCATCATCACCAAGTCCATCCCCGAATATCATCACCCTCAGATCATCGCTTGTTACCTGTATCTACCTGGAAGAAAAGCTTCGAGCCGTCCTTACAAGCCACTGCCGTTATCTCCTTCTGTGCCGTGTCTCGGAGCCCCTCCGCCAACCCCCACCACTTCCGCCAACTCACCGCACCTACAGTTCCGCTCGCTCCTCGACTTGTGACCCCCGGTTACTCCCATCTCTTGTCCTGTTTCAACAATAATCTCTCAGTTTCAATCACGAGACGCAAACACGCTCTATCCCTCCTACGATCACGATTCTCAAACCTACAAACGCTCGCGTTCGAACCTGTTCCAAACATCCTCCCCTGCCATGCTATAACGTCGCTTTCCCGCCGCTACCGCTCTCTCCTCGCAGACGACCTTGTTCCCACGCTTGACCTGCGTGGGCCTTCATCATGGCCGATCTGCTACTCCAAACCCGTGCGGTTCCTACCCACTCGAAGCCCAAGTCTCCCGTCAAGTCGAACACGAAGGCGAAGCGTCCACCGAGCGTGTCCTCGTCGGGTCCAGCGGTCGTCAGTACGATTCAAAAAGCCATCAAGCAGGCCAATGATACTTGGTTATGGTGCAAGGATGGTTTGACAGAAGACCAGCGCCAAAAGGTTCAACAGTTGGAGGAAAGGAAACATCATTTGGGTTTGCGCATGCAAAATGTGAGTTGCTGTCGCCTCTCCTATCGCGTCACTTGCTAATAGACCCAGGCCGAGTCTCACGCGCAATGGGAGGCTGCCGCAAAAGAACTCGACGTTCTCGAAGGAAACGACGAGTGGAAACGAGACGCATCGTCGGGCGATTACAACCCCAAGTTGATCAAGGAGCGTCTACAAGCCCTCGACGAAGCCCGCACCAAATGCGACGTTCATACCATGATGCATCTTATACGCACTGCCCTCTCTCGAGATCTTGGTGGCATGGATAATGTTGATCTCTACCGACACTCATACTCGGGAACGAAGCACCTCATCGAGCGCTACGTCGAGTCCACAATACAGACAATCGAGGCCGTTGTCACGCAAAGTCGACTTGACCAGAGTGTTGAGTATCGCGACTTGCTTGAAGGCATACTCTTTGCTCGACAGAGCTTTGGCCGGAGCGCATTGCTCCTCTCAGGCGGTGGCACGTTTGGCATGTCCCATATTGGCGTACTAAAGGCCTTGTTTGAGGCACAACTTCTACCAAGGATCATCTCAGGCGCAAGCGCCGGAAGCATTGTTTGCGCCGCCATGTGCACGCGAACAGACGAGGAAATCCCCCAGTTGATCGAGGAGTTCCCCTACGGAGATCTTTCCGTATTCGAGAGTCCCGATGGAACGGACGGCGTTTGGAACAACTTGCGCCGTTTGCTCACAGAAGGAAGTTGGTCCGACATCAAGCACCTTACTAGAGTCATGAGAGGCTTGATGGGAGACATGACCTTCCAAGAGGCTTACAACCGAACACGCCGAATTCTCAACATTTGCGTCTCGACGGCCTCCATGTATGAGCTACCGAGACTACTCAACTACGTCACGGCCCCGAATGTCATGATCTGGTCCGCTGTCGCCGCTTCATGTTCGGTTCCTCTCGTCTTCAACGCGTCGCCTCTTCTCGTCAAAGATCCCATCACGGGCGAGCATTTACCATGGAACCCAACTCCACAGCGTTGGATTGATGGCTCAGTGGACAATGACTTGCCCATGACGCGTCTCTCGGAAATGTTCAACGTGAACCACTTCATCGTTTCCCAAGTAAACCCCCACGTCGTCCCCTTCCTTGCCAAAGATGACCACTTGTCCCCTCAACGAAAGCCGGAGCGCCCCCAGCAAGTCAATACCGACGAGTTTGACTGGGTTTATACCTTGACATCTCTGGCAAGGGATGAGGCACTGCATCGACTTCACTTCCTGGCTGAACTTGGTATCATGCCCAATCTTGCCACCAAGTTTCGCAGCGTGCTGAGCCAGAAGTACTCTGGTGACATCAACATCCTCCCCGAGATGAGCATCAACGACCTTCCACGCCTGATGCGAAATCCGTCGCCCGAGTTCATGATGCGAGCGTGTCTCATGGGTGAGCGGGCGACTTGGCCCAAACTGAGCCGGATACGAGACCGATGTGCTATTGAGCTGGCTTTGGATCGCGCGGTGCATAGACTCCGGGCCAGAGTCATCTTTTCTGAGAGTCAACGAGACCTGCGTCGCCTGAATGTCACTATGGGGAACATTCCCCTCAAGATCCCTCCCACAGCGCAGGCAGGACAAGCGGCGGCGGCGTCTGCCGAGACAAAGAACCAGAAGCGACATCGCCGAAAGTCCGGTAGCAGCCTCCTCGTGGCTCCCAGACAATGGTTACTCGTCGATGATGCCATCACCGACGATGAGACGGAACAAGAAGAGCGACTCGAGATGGAGTCCCGCCGAAGCCAGGTCGGGTCATCCCTTTCGCAGCGCAAGCCTCGTCTGAAGAGAGCATCTAGAAGCCAAGTTCACATTCACACCCGAGCTACGCTCGCATCCTCGGTTCACACCGAGGAAACCAACCTAAACTTTAACTTTTCGAAGCCCATAACTCCACCTTTGAAGGGGGTGGATGACGATACAGAGGTGGCAGTAGATGAAGAGCCGGAGGAAGCAACTCCAGAACCTTGGTCTGCACCAGCATGGCAACCACGCACAAGCATTTCACCGCCTGCTGAAGAAGCAGAAACAAGCGAAGCATATCATTCCAGCGATGCTCACAGGGATGACACCGACATCAGTGATCCCGAGCCATACGACGTACATCAAATCTCAAACACTCCAAACAAGGCCCTCAGCGTAGAGAGTCGAGGACGTTACGGCCCAGAGGCGAGGGCGGGCTGGATTCTCTGGGACTAGGGGTACCAGGCGAGATATGCGAGAAGGAGTACAAGATGAGCATTTTGGCTTAGACGAGAGAGGACATCAAGACAAGAGGAGGAGAGCCACCTTTTGCATAATTTTCTTTCTTTTGTTTTGAGCAGCATTTTTGAGAGCGAGCTGGAGTTGTTTTGGGACGAGCATTGTGGGATAATGGTTGCATGAGAGGCGAGTAGTTGGCAGTTATACCTCGAGTATTCAGATACGATATACCAATTATATTTTCAAGCGTACATGTCCTAGGATTTGACTACCTGTGACCAATGTATTGTCAAGCTGCAATATTCGTATTGTTGATTCAACCTCTTTGCTTCCCAGAGAAGGGGTGTTGAGTATAGTGGCGAAGGAAATAGTCGTGTCTGTATGTTATCTATCCGGTTTATCTTCCAAATTCTACCTCATCGTGTACAAATCCATCTCGAAGATCTATATCCCACCCTTTCCAAGACCTCTTCCTAAATTTCCTCATTTCACAAGCCAAAAATCAACTCAGTAGATGGCCTTCACAGCCCATCCCACGGCCAATATCCTTGCAGCAAGATAACAACTCCAAGACACCGCATACGAAACACCAGAGAATATGATGACAGCCAACCACCCATTTCCGTTACCGAGGCCGAGGAGAGCACCCCCTATAGGAATGCCTGTCAAGGTTCCAAAACTCGCCGCCAGCAGAGCGGTTGACAGATATCGTCCGTAATCTTTCGAATCGCAGAGCTGGCCTATGCAGACAGGGACCAAGCTGACATTTCCACCGCTTGCGAAGCCCAGGAGAAGTGTGAAGGCTATGAGCATAGGTTTTGAATCTCCTGCTGGTAGCCAGAGGGCAAGTACGCAGATGATACATGCCCCGACAGTAATGATGAGAACATTGAATCTGCCGATTCGATCTGAGATGATGCCCGGGACGACTCTTCCAACGACGCTACCGGCGTTGAGCAGCGCTGGGAGCATGTAACTGTTGGTCGATGCGTGTCCGTGCTCTGTGGCATAGGAGACGACATATGTCAACGGAACCATTATCCCATATTCCATAAAGAATATCCCCGCGCAGCACAAAGATAGTCTTGGATCTTTAAACAGCCTAAAATCGGGCCACGAAGATTCAAACTGCTCACTCGGTGGTAATCGAGTCCGAATCAAGAGATTCGATGGTACGGCGAGTAGCAGAAGAATGAATCCCAGCATCCGCATGCTCCAAGCAAATCCAATGCTCGGGAAGGTAGCTTGAAATAGTAGGGGAAATATGATGCCGCCAATGCCTCCAGCTGTGGAAGCAACGCCAACTGCAAAGCCACGGCGTTTGTCGAACCAGTGTCCAATGACGGCATAGGCGGGAATGTTCATAAGAGATGCTCCTATTCCGAAGAGCATGGAGAAGCAGAGGATTATCTGATAATATTCTAGACACCGGTAAGTCATAGTTCTCAAGCAATTGACAGGACCTTACCTGAACACAAGCTCAACAGCATGAAACTAACAACCACCAAAACACTCCCCACGAAGATGAGCAGTTGATGCCCATGCTGATCAAATATAGGACCCGCCAACAATCCCAGGAAGTAAATATTAAAAAGATACAGCGAAAAGATCCAGGCAACAGTCGAAGGCTCTTTATCTTTCAGCTGATTCTCCATAAAATACGACTCAAAAACAGCCGCAGTATTAATCACGCCAAAAACAGAGAGCATGATGCAGAAAGATCCAAAGACGACGCCCCAAGCTCTTAGACCGCCTTCCGGGTACGTGAGAACATCATCATCGGGGCTTTCAGTCGTGTGGTTGTCGGTTTCCGACTTTTGGGTTGCCTCAGGGTCTTGTAACACCATTTTGAAGCGTAGATATATCGAATGATGGAAAAGGTTGAGCGGTGAATCCTTGCAGGTGGATGCGACGTCTTTAAAAGGCGTTGAGTTGCATGGGTTAGATGCATGGTCACTCATTCCTAATCGAGACATTGCCCATTTGCCCAATAAGGAAGTAGAGCCAGCTACAAATATCAACATAGAGTCAAGACTCTGTAGAGTTTTCTCTAATCTCTACGCTAAACAATTGCATATACTCACTTCTAGGAACATGCATTTATGCCTTGAAAAGCCAATTGTGATTCTGTCACATCCAAACAGCACTGCCATCCTCGACTGTCCAACCAACGGCCATCAACATGCAGCTTGGTCCGCCACGTCTGATCGATTGGTCACCAAGTCCCAGGCCGCCTTAACTCTGCCTCACGAGGCTCTACGACTCTGCCAGACATGAATTTTCCTCTTTCCTAGCCCAACTTCTCTCCTCTTTTGCTTCAACCCTGGTCAGCGACTTCTTTCCTGCCAACTCCTTTCTTCCCAGTGGACGACCTAACACACAAACATCAGTGGTCTCTGTCTACCAGGGAACGCACACCTCCTCATTCGTCAAGATGAGTTTCGGATTCAGCGTCGGCGATTTCCTCACCGCTGCGCAGCTGGCGCACAAGATTCGCAGGAACTTTAACGGGGCGCCGAGCCAGTTTAAGAATCTTTCTGATGAGTTAGTAGGCCCCCGGCTGTGTTGGGCTAGAAGCTAAAGTCTCACGACCAAAGTGCTGTCTGTGTTACTCCAAGATGTCGATGTCAAAGTTGACGGGTTGGATCTCACTGCTCAGCAAGAGACCAATCTAGAGCAAGCGATGGGCACTTGCGAAGCTGTTCTCCATGACCTCCAAGCTGTCTGCGACAGGTTCAGTGATTTGGACAGCACCCAAAGCAATTCTCGCAAGTCTGTTCGACGAGTCTGGAAGAAGCTCAAGTGGGAGCCCGCCGAGGCTAATGAGCTTCGGCAACGCATCAATTCGAGCATTGCGATGCTTACCGCATTGCTAAACCAACTTTCCAGGTGATATATACACAAAGTGTGTCTTGGGCAACCAGTCTGACCAATTCAGCGAGACAACTGCAGCCGTAAAGAAGGGCGTCGACCGTCTAAACCAGTGCCAGGACCGTCAAGAACGGCTCGCTATTCTCAATTGGCTCAGCTCTTTCGACCACACAGCCCAACAGAACGATATTTCAGCTCGGAGACAAGCGGGAACAGGCCTGTGGCTTCTTCAATCCCCCGAATTCGCTTCTTGGAGGTCCACCAAGGGTCAAACTCTCTTCTGTCCGGGGATCCCCGGCGCTGGGAAGACGGTTCTCTCATCTATCGTGGTTGAAGAACTCATGAAGCAGTTTCAGAATGATACGAGTGTTTGTGTGGCTTACATCTACTTCAATTATCAGCAGCAGGAGATCCAAACTATCGACCAGGTCTTTGGGAGCTTGCTTAGGCAGCTAGTAGCACACCAATCTAATATCCCAGTCGCCGTTTAGGAGTTGTACAGAGAGCGTATTAGATGGGGCTCCAAGCTGTCATTTGAGGAAGTCGGTGACTTTATTCACAGGCTGTCCTCACTGCACCCAAGAGTCTTCATTATCGTCGACGCTCTCGACGAATGTCCCCTCCGAGACGGACGCCGGAACACCATATTGTCGGAATTCATGAAACTCCAAACAACCCTCTCGGCCAACATCATGTGCACATCTCGGCCGATTCCCGAGATAGAAACTTGGTTCACCAATGCCGTGTCGGTCGAGGTGCGCGCCAGTGAGAATGACGTTCGGAAATATCTCGACGGTCAGTTCGGCCGTTTACCAGGCTTTGTTGCGCGTAGCCCCGACCTTCAAGAACAGGTCAAAAGTCAGATAGTACAGGTTGTGGACGGAATGTATGTTGCTCCACACTCCTTTTGGTGATATCGCTGATCCTCCTAGGTTTCTGCTCGCCCATCTCCATCTCGAATCTCTAATGTACAAACGTACTCCTAAGGCCCTTCGTACAGCTCTCGAAGGACTTCCACGTGGCTCGACTGCTTACGACGATACCTACGAACAGACAATGAAGCGGATTCGGAAACAATTCCCTGATCGGGCGGAGCTCGCTGTGGACGTGCTGCAGTGGATCGTTTGTTCCAAGTCCCCTCTCACGGTATCGGAACTTCAACATGCCTTGGCCGTGGAGCTTGGTGAAGAAGATCTGGACTTTGACAACCTCCCTGATGCTGATGACATGGTGACGGCCTGCGAAGGGCTGATCACTGTTGATCAAGAAAGTGGCATCATCCGCCTCGTTCACTACACCACTCAGGAGTACTTTGAGCGCACCAGAGATACCTGGTTTCTGGATTCTCAGGACCAGATGGCTGAGGTTTGTCTCACATATCTCTCTTTTAACCCATTTAGGAGCGCGCATTGCCACAACTCAGACCAGTACCAGAAGCGTCTTCGAGACTGGCCTTTCTATCGATATGCTTGCAAACACTGGGGAATGCACGCCCATCAAACACCACCTGCAAGGATCTTGGCCTTCTTTCAGCTCGAACAAGCGTTTCGGTCCTCGCTTCAGCCCTTGATCCAGGTCCCAGCTCTCTCAATATCTGCAGAGAACTATGAATACAGATTCTGTGTTGGCCCAGTGAAAGAGCAGATCAACGAACTTCACGTGGCTGCTCATTTTGGTCTGGTCGATGTTGTGCGCGAGCTCGCCGTTAGTGAAACTATCGATGAGCCAACTGTCAGAGGTTGGACGCCCCTTGCCTTCGCGGCAGCGGAGGGTCAAGATGCTGTCATCCGGCAACTGTTGGTCGAGCACGAATCGGACGCAAACAGCCAGGATTTAGAGGGCATGTCTCCCCTACATCGAGCTGCGATAAACGGGCATGGCAGAGCCTGTGAGACACTTCTCGACATCGGGCGAGCCAATGTCAATCTCCTAGACTCTAAAAGCCGAACCGCTCTATCACATGCTGTCGAAAGAAATTTGACCACCATCGTAGATATTCTATCGCGAACTAACAGCGTCTATCTTGGTTCAACAGAATTCGATGATCAATTGGCTCTCTGTTACTCCACAATTGGTGCTTATCGATCGCCCATATTTTGTGCAGTTGAACAAGGAGATGAGGAGATGGTGAAGAGACTGCTCGCAACAAATCGAGTGAGCCTCACTACTTCACTCTTCCGCTCAGCCCTTTCAAACAGCCACCTCGGAGTTGCGAAGATTCTTCTAGACAGCGACGTCTTCGACGCCGATGCAACAGACAAGAATGGAAGAAACCCGCTGTCTTACGCTGCTGATGAGGGCTATGTGGAAGCCGTCGAGGTGCTTTTACAGAGATACAAGGTCGATGTCAACTCAAAAGACCACGACCAAACTACTCCCCTATCCCATGCTGTTGAGAGCGGCCATGAGCAAGTCGTTAAATTGCTTCTACAGACTCCGGATATTGATGTCAACTCGAAAGACCACACTCAAAGGACGCCACTCTCTTACGCTGCTGGATATGGTCGTCAACAGATCGCCGAAGCACTTCTACAGAGTCATGATATTGATATTAACTTGAAAGACCGCGATCAGAGGACCCCGCTCTCTTACGCTTCTGACTGTGGCCATGAGCAAATTGTTGAAGCGCTTCTGCAGGCTGCCAACATTGGCATCGATTCAAAAGCTGCGGATTTCAACGAACACATCGCAGGCCGAACACCCCTATCATTTGCCGCCGAGGGTGGCCATTCTCGAATTGTGAAAAAGCTGCTCGAAACCGGCCACGTTGACCCAGACGCTTGTGGCAGAGGCTCTCATTGCCGGACACCTCTAACATGGGCTATTCTCGGGGCATGTAGACGTCCCCCATGGGTCCACGACGAGCCCGAGAGGTTCACGGCCGTGCTAGACCTTCTCTTGAGAACAAAGCAAGTCGACGTTAACTACAGATCCACAATCTATTGTTACCATAGCCTCTTTGATTCTCACAAAGTGGGACATGGCGTCACACCCCTCTTGATCGCCACAAAGGCATGGGCTCCCTCGGGTGTAGTCGAGTTGCTCCTCGAAAACGGAGCTGATGCAAACGGAGCATCGGGAGATGGTGCAACGCCGCTATCAAATGCTGCAAAGCGCGGGGATAAAGCGCTTGTGGATCTACTTCTCGAGTATGGTGCAAAACCGGCGAAGCCAAGAAGAAGGCAGAGGGCAAAGGGTGGCAGGAATCAAACCCTTGTGGGGTGAGGGTGATGTAAGGGCCGTAACAAGAGAAATACCCACTAGAGCAATTGTTGTTTGAGAATACGAGGCAAAATAAGGGAACTTTTTCTGACTGACATTCCCATTTGCCTGGACCTTGGACACGTCATGAGACGTCTAACGACCCTGCTCGCGGGGGCCGGCTTCTTGAGGTGAAAGGCCGCATTACGCACTCGTAGTTCACCCCATACATAGTACTGTGTATAATCTGCAGTCATAGAACCGTTGTACGTGCACGCTTGCGGGTATCATTAGTAGTCAACAGCATGACAGTGATCTTGTCTGATTAGTCTAGTCGCTCATAATTCTACATGCACAGAAAGTGTTCATCGTCCTCCCCAGTTCATAAGCTGCGGATGACAAGCATCCCACGAGTCGAAATACGGCTTCCTCTGCTCATCCCCAGCCCCTCCACCACGAGCCAGATACTCAAGCACCATGTCGGCCCAGAGCCAGCTCGCGGGACCCCTACCCGGGTGCGTCTTATCCTTGTACAGCATCGACAACGACGTGATGATGCGGCCCCATTCGAACACCTCATGTCCGGCCTTCTCGGCGATGGCTCGTGAGAGTCGGTCCAGGTCGTAGATGGTGGCATCTCCGGCGTCGCTCACTCGGTGGATCGTCATAGATCGGAACATGGTTGGGGACTTGGGGAACTCGAGGGCGATGCGTCCGACAAACTTCCTAAGGCGGGCGGCAGTGAAGCGAACTTCTTGCCAGACCAGCTGTCTCACCCGTGTTCCCATGGGATAGACATCCTTCTCGTGGTTGGCCTCGCCGCTCTCCCAGAACGCTCGCTGGTCCCAGAGACCGCTCTGCCAGAGGATAAGATCAGGGTATCCGTTGGGGCCTTGGATCGTCTCGTTCATGGGTCCCCAGTACTGCTCCCAGCGGTCCTCAAAGGCGATAGCCTTCATGTCGGTCATCCACCACCAGTCAGGTCGGTAGGTGAAGGAGCCAGCGAAGTGCCAGTGAACAAATGTAAGGTTAAACTCGGGGACGGTGCAAGTGGCCGTCGTGTGCGGCGCCGGCTGTTGCATGCCTCGTCCGAGCTCCTTACAGAAAAACTCCATCATGAACCGATCGACCGAGTCGCTAAAGAGCAGGATACGACGGCCCCAGAGCCAGCCCAGCTCGCCCTCATTCTTCATGGGAGCATAGTCCTCAACGCCGGCCGTCTTCATATACTGAGCAGCCTTTCGTCGACGCTGGCTCTCGGCAACGACGGCGGACATCCATTGTCGGGGTGTGGATGATAGATCGAGGTATTCGGATTCCACCTCGGTGGCGTTGAAGACGATTTCGCCGGCGGCAGGGTACACTGCGTAATCAGGGTCCTCGGCATCGAGGAGGTCATCGGTATACGGGATCCATCGTGTCTTCTTGTACTGATCGGTGCCGTTTATATCAGCCGGGATATAGAGGTAGCCTGGTCGGCGATAAGGGTCCTCGCAGTTGTACACCTGTGTAGAGGGTCTGTGATGGTCAACGCCGAGCCAAGATAATGCCAAGTCGTCACGACACGTGGGCATTAACGTCTGTGTAGCCAACAGAGTCACAGGGCAGACGCATACCTGAAAGTCTTGTCCCAGTACTCGCCAGCCTTGCCGTGCGCATACTCTAACGGCGCCTTCAAAGAATCCGAGAAATAAGCAAACAAGACCAGCAAAAGAGAGACACCGGCAGCAATAAGAATACAAGTAGTGACCGAAAAGCGCGGGGCGCGCGAGATGGAGGACAGCATCGTCAAGATGGCCAAAGGGAGCGTGATTCCGAGACAAGGGAGAAGAGGCAGGAACGGGATGTGGGAATAAGCGTACGCCTAAATAACAGCGACAGCCAGTGTTCCATCCGGGAAGGAAGATCCCTCCCTATTCCCCACTACCCCTATTTGCCGCCACTTTATTTGACCCAGACGCTTCAAGTGTGTTGCATTCGAACTCGACTTTGTCTGGCGTGCTGTGGCGTTCAATGGTGGCCTTTTGGCTCCGGATTGTCCAGCGCGTTTTCCCAGACGAGAACTGCAGCGAGAATGTATCAGATACTTGGCAGAGGGTGTCTCTGGCGGTTCCCGGTTGGTACCTGTTGACCTGGTCAATCAAGGGGACGCTCCACTGTGGGATCATGGGGAGCTAACTGTGTCCGGACAGCCGAGAAGCACTGATGCATTTGACCCACCACGATCCAGATAGACCATGAAAAGCTTCACCATTGCCGAAGCAAAAAAGATGAAGTATCGCGATGGAAGAGATGTCGTTGAATTTCTCGTCGCAGAGGGAAGGAGCGCGATCAAAAACTTTCCCAATCGGGTTAGACGCCACGCGACACGGGCCGTTGGCATAAGGCTGACCAGCGCAACGAGGGAAAGAGGGAGATTTGGATATCAAGGCAACCTCAGAATGCATCACCACCACCACCAAAATGCTCAGAAAATCGCCAAAAATGCTCCAAAACGCAAAAAGAATTTCCGGACAGCTGTGTTCGACCACGCCAGGATTCGAACCTGGAATCTCTAGAGGGATCGGGTGTCCGAGAACCGAAATCTAGCGCCTTAGCCATTAGGCCACGCGGCCGGAGCTTGTTTGTTGAAGCAAGGGAGTCGTACGGCCGAACATGAGCCTGAGGCGGTTGGCACGTGCAGGTAAGGTCCATCCACGACCAAAGAAGCTTCGATAATCGCCGTTTATATGAACAAATACGTGGTAAGGCTGAGATCGCTGAGTATTGGTGTGAGGTCTGACGGCTTCAAACAGCTTGTACTGGCCTATTCTGAAGTATTCTTCGCAGGAGTTGGGTGTAATGGATTATCCTGAATGTCTTTTCCCTCTTCCAACATGGTCCTTGAACGAGCTGGCTACCAACGTGCTATGAAAGCACCATGATGATTTGAGGGTACCACTACTTTACAAATTGCTCCTATGCATTCAAATCTGCTTCTTTTCACCCCAAAGTCTAGACTACAGACACGCGATGTCTCTTCATATCTGGTCAACCTCAATTACCCTACAACATCTCAATTACCCCGCCAGCTCTCAACCAGCCCCTCCATCGGGTCGGGCGGTAGGCCTCCAGCGACAGACCGGACTTGCTGACGACGTGGGGATGAAAGTGGATGTCAGGTAGAGCTGTCTCTGTCAATCACACCTGGAGGCGAAGCTACGGCGTAACGCGATGTGATGCGAGGTTTGTGTGATTAGGCTTGGCTGCCATGGTGTGCTGGGCCCGGCAGTTTTGCGGATGGCGTATCGCCTTGATGTTAACGAAAACAAGGGACCATCACCACTCCAAATGCAGTCAAGAATAGTTTAATTCGTCAAGGATGGTCAATGCTAAAAACTCACTCTGATCAAATAGTGGCTCTTACACCGCGTCTATCCTCACTGCCACGTCTCACTGCCGTATCTCTCAACCAACAAGAACCCGCTCCGACTTCCGAAGCCCATGGAAGCGCACAGATGTGCCCGGCCCCTCGCGCCATGGCAGGCAGGTGAGTTCACGCCGCAGGCGGGAGGGATTGCGTCAGGAACGTCGCGATGGCAGCATTGCCGCGGGCGATGGCACAATTCTCGAGAGTGAACCAATCGAGGCTCGTCCCCAGCACGCAATACCGAGCCTTGCCGTTCTGGGGCCAAGTGAGGGGCAGGTTGGCGGGTGGTGGAGGCTTGTGATGGTGGGGGAGAGATACGTTATGAGTGAGGGGTGTCTTGCTTATTTGGTTTGGCGGGGTGATGAAGGAGATGAGGGAGATGATGATGAACAGAAGATAGATGATGAGAGTGAGAATAGAGAGTGGTAATTGAATTACTGTATTGTAGAGATCAAGCAAGCTTGCTGGTACCTGTGAGGGACCCTTTACTTTACGAGGAGGTTTAACTTCAGGTCAAAAAGGTTGCACGCCGAGCTTCAACAGCCGCAACATCAATGTGCCAATTCACCTCGTGGCTCCCTCAATTGGACTCATCCGGGCTCTGGGCGAGGCTGGATCGTCGCGGGTTAGCATCCCCTTGGGCGTGCCACTAGCCGGCGAGCTTTCCAACAAGGTGTAGCAGCTTAGCAACCCACTCGAAAAAGGCTGAGCGAGTTGCGTGCGTATTCGGAATTCCTACCGGCCTGTCGTGCTTGCTCGGGAGAACACGTCTTGTCTATATAATCCCCCGCCCCCTCCCTCATTCTTCCCTCCTTTCTTCCTTTTTGCTTCCCAAACAACCTTGATACCCTTTTTTACTCTCAAAACCTCTTCAACTTCATCTGCCAAAATGTCTGCTCCCGCTCCTCTTCGTCTGGGCTCCATCGCCCCCAACTTCCAGGCCGAGACCACCAAGGGCAAGATCGACTTCCACGAGTTCATCGGCGACAACTGGGTCATCCTCTTTTCTCACCCCGAGGATTACACCCCCGTGTGCACCACCGAGCTCGGCGCCATGGCCAAGCTCGCCCCCGAGTTCGCCAAGCGTGGTGTCAAGCCCATTGGTCTTTCTGCCAACACCATCGAGTCCCACGAGGGCTGGATCAAGGATATCTCCGAGGTCACTGGCGGCAACGTCGAGTTCCCCATCATTGGTGACAAGGAGCGCAAGGTTTCTCTGCTCTACGACATGTAAGCCGCCGCTTCTCGCAGTATGTACGTCTGCTAACTAACTTCCCAGGATCGACCAGCAGGATGCCACCAACGTCGATGAGAAGGGTATTGCCTTCACCATCCGATCCGTCTACTTCATCGACCCCAAGAAGACCATCCGCACCATCCTCTCCTACCCCGCCTCCACCGGCCGTAACGCCGCCGAGATCCTCCGCATCATCGACTCCCTCCAGACCGGCGACAAGTACCGCATCACCACCCCCATCAACTGGGTCCCCGGTGAGGACGTCATTGTCCACCCCTCTGTCAAGAACGAGGAGGCCAAGACCCTCTTCCCCGAGTTCCGCATCGTCAAGCCCTACCTCCGATTCACTCCTCTGGCCAAGGAGAAGGTTATTTCCCAGTAAAGGGATCACCACTTAATACCCAAAATGATACCGAGCAGATGAGCAGGGGAGATTTATTAAATGGGCGCAGTACGACCACTGTCATGATACTAGTGGACGGAACCACCATGACTAGTCTCCTACTCTAGACTTGCCATTTGTGATAGCATAAAGATGAAGAATAAATGAAGAAATGACCAAATTGTTCCTATCTGTCTATGTGAAGTGATAAATAGTGACCGGCCCAACTTTTGATCATGAGGTGCTTCAAGAAGGCGGGGTTCGGGCCATCGGTCGCCGATGGCGGCATCAAGTGGAGTAAGAGATTCAAAGGGTTGAAGGACCCTGCTAGTCGGCGAAGATTCCATGCCATGTGAACCCCGAAAGGGTCATGTAGACGCCGATGCTGACGAAGCCAAGTGAGCAATATTCGCACTCTCGGTCAGCCATTGAGGTGTTTTGAGAAGTGTGCAGCGAGATTGGCTGATGATAGCCGTAGATTTCTTGGGAGGCCGAGTTCCGGAAGTCTGATGCTGCTGGAGTGGGTTCATGATGTTGAGCTGACGTGAGGTCAAGCTACGACACCGGAGCTTTGAGCTGGCTGATATCAGCTACCTTATTGGGCAATGGATACGATCAAATTGAGCATCTGAATAAGCCGTTCATGTTCATTCTGTGTTGTTCGTAGCTTACATTATCATCAATCATGTTGCATACAGTCCAAGCACCAACAACTACCCTATCCTCCTCGCAGATGAGCCTGGTGTCACCCAGACCTCTGCTGTTCTGCAAAAGAGCGAAATACTTGCCTACTTCTTGTCAAAATAGAGTGACCTGGCAAGCCAACACCCAATTCCAACACCAACAACAGCATCGTCCTTACACTTGAACACAACAGTCCAGTCACCAGGCGCTGGAGCATCCATCCCACGCGGACATGAGAGAATCCAAACATGACCGCCAATGTAACGCATCGGCTGTACTGGCCCCTCACCTAGAAATCCATCAAAAGCACCAAACATTACACCGCCCTGATCGTAACAGTGAAAGGTTGAGTCAATCTCGGCGCAGTAAAAGTCGCCTTGGTAAAAGGCATTGTCCACGGAGGTGTTGCTCTGGGCTACACGTACAGCCCTGAGGGCCCTGTGATCCTTCAGGCGTTCGATGTGAAGTGTATCTAAAGTGAGAGTCGCAGTCATGTCGCGAGACACTCCACGAGAAGGCTCTGTGAGGGCGATGGACTCGGAATACCCAGCGTAGTAGATGCTGACCTTCCCCTTGACACTCGGCGACACCGTGATTGCCAGAAAGGTCCTGTCGTCAATAAAGGTACCGAACCAGTCAGGAGTCGGTGCGACAACGGGGAACTGAGGCTTTTGGAGGTTCAGGATACCTCTCAAAACATGCTCAGCAAGTGTTCCAGCCTCTGACTCGTGGTTGAGCATGGCCACAATAGAGAGACGCTCCTTTGGAACCTGCAGACGTCGAGATCGGAACCCACGTAGTGCACCACCATGACCGATAGTCTCCACTCCTTCAACGTCGACGTGGGAGAGGCCGTAGCGATACACAGCTGGTGTACCATCACTATACTGTGACGGTTCAATCGCAGTCTGGTACCAGCTCGTTGGATCAGACAGGCTGCGATCCAGATACCCCTCGTAAGCAACCATGTCTGAGAGCGAAGCCACAATGCCAGCGTCACCATCCCACTCTATGCGGTTAACAGCAGGCGTATAGCCACGCTTCTCATCTCCCTCGTATCCAACACACGGCTCAGGCAGCTTTGACGTGTCTGCGCAAAGCCGCGCAGTCTTCATCCCAGCTGGACCAAAGACTCGCTCTCCCAGCAACACCTCGAACGACTCTCCACTCACTTTCTCAATGATTCGCGCCAAGATGTGGAAATTAGTGTTGGAGTAGGAATACTCTGTCCCTGGCTCGAAGTGGAAGCTCCTCAGTCGGTCCCTTGCTTGCGGGCCGTCCTTGTCAAGGTCGAACCGTCCCTCCGGCTTGGCGCCCCAGAGCGTGGTCAATGCCCAGTAATCGCGAATACCGGAGCGGTTATCGCAAAGGTGCTCCAGGGCCAGTTTGCCATCCTTGGTCATCTCTGGACGCAGCAGCCGCTTGAGCTCAGCCTCGAACTGCCCCCTGATGTCGCCCTTGGACATGGACAACGTCGGGTTACGCTCCAGGTCGAGTAGTACTGCGCATGTCATCTGCTTCGAAATGGAGCAGATGGGCATCGGCGTGTCCGCCGTCATGGGGATCCTCCTGTCAAGGTCTGCGTACCCCCAAACGGTCTGCCCGAGGAGATGCCCATCCTTGACAACGGCGACAGCGCCTCCAGGTCCACGCAAGCGGGGAGGGATTGTCTTGAAGACGCTCTGGACAAGTTGCTCAGACACTGACATGGGTATAGATCACGTAGGGCTTCGCCGACGGGATGTGGGTATAAGTGCCGTGAAGGGCTGTAGTTGTTGGGTTTGAGTTTCGCTACCTTAACGGGCTGCATCGCAACCCATGTCATAGAGCGGGCCAAGCCACAGCTCGATGACTCTGCAGGGTCCAACCGGAGTTAGCCTCACAACTGCCACCGTTCTCACCTCATGACTACTCCACTTCTCGGCGGTTTTAATTATCTTATACCCAGTAGATTCTTCACATGCCGTTGTGGTACCTCCTGCCCTATTCGGGCTATACCGAGGACGCTATAGGACCCTGTCTCGATATATCATGTATATAGATAGATAACTACATCCCTTTGCGAAATCTCTCTGTTGACCATGCATCCCTCCTTTCGCTAATCTCCTACAGTTGTCATTCACTCATTCAACATGAAGATCTCTGCATCTTCGTCCATTCTTTTTGCAGTCAGCAATCTGCTGCTGCTCGCCCGTCATGCCGTTGCTGAAGAATCATGCGCGTGCTCTGTCCGCTACATTGTAGTGGAAATGCCCAGCCAAGTCCCTACTGTTGCCGCTGCGCAGATCGAGAGTGCCAAACCCTCCGAGACTGTCAAGATTCCAAAGGCTTCCGAGACTGTCACCACCACGATTCGCCCAGCAACTGCTACTGCTCAGCACAACACCACCGTCATCTTTACGCCAGTTCCCCACCCTGATGAGGATCACTCCAACCCCGAGAACTGTGTCCCCAAGAAGAAGGTCAAGCTGTCCTATGGCGCCCCTAAGGGAACTGTCCCTGGAGGAAATGTCCCCGGCAACAAGACCGCGGATGGCTCCATCAACATGAAGATCGACATGAACAAGCCTGCTGTTGCTCTCGACACCATCGGATCCATCACCAAGGTTCAATGCAGCGGCGACTCCATCACCGTCGAGTTTGGAAAGGGAGAAGGTTTCAAAAAGGCCAAGGAGTCTTGGGTCAAGTACAGCGACTTTACCATCATCACCAGTGGCTCAAGCGGCTGCGACTCTGGATCTCAGCGTAGCTTTTTCTCAGTTGGAAATGTGTCTCCCGATGAAAAGAAGCAGACCATTACCTGCAGTGCCTCAAAGGCGGATATTTCAGAAGTGGCTGGTGAGTTGCACGCATGAAAACTGTTGCAATGTACTGACAAGTGCACAGACAGCTTTGAGATGGAGTTTTCTTCCATTCCCTCTACTACCCTCAAGAAGCGCCTCACGCTTGATCCTAGTGTTGCCCTGAGCTTCGGAGCTGGACTGCCAGAGGATACCATCCTGTTCAAGGAAGACCCCTGGGTGACTGTCAAGGCCGACCAGGCCGAGTTTGCGTCTACTGTCACCTTCTCGGGATATCTCAAGTATAACTTCTGGGGATTCAAAGTGAGTATCTGAATTTCATTGCACCAACCCTTGGGTAGATACAAGCTCTTTATTATGCTGGTGCTGACTGTCTTAGCTCGAGCATCTCTACTTTGACATCGACACTCAGTTCTCTGCCGACGTCGCCCTGAGCGCCGATGTCGCAGCTGCCTGGTCGCGATCCATTCTTTACGACCCTGATTCTCTTACTTTCAACCTTATCGACGTTCCAGGAATCGTCTCTCTCGGCCCAGGTGTCGGCTTTGCCGTTGGTGTCGACATTGATGCTTCAGGTGCCGTTTCCGTGACCGCTGGTGCTGGCATCTCTATCCCTGATGGAAATGTCCACCTCGACGTGCTTGACTCAGCTAAGAACTCTGCTACCGGTTGGGTTCCCCAGTACACTTCTTACGCCAACGTCAGCGAGAGCATCGAAGTTGGACTCAACGCCAGCACCTCCGTGACTGTCCAACTGGCGGTCAAGGTTCTCGGAGGACTCATCGACCTCAGCAGCGGTCTCACAGCTACGCCCGCTTTGATCAACAAGTTTACTCTCGATTCTGAGCAGTCTGCCAGCGCCTCAACCAACGGAACAGCTACGCACGTCGGAGGAGCCTCTGGAGGAGTTGTCGGAGACTGTGATGTCACCTTCAAGTCCGACTTTGTCTTTGATCTTGTTGGATTCGCTACAAAGTGGTGGAGCGCCAACCTGTACCATGTCGAGCTCCCTATCACTGATGTCTGTTATGATTTCGACGCTCCTAAGAACACGCAGAGCAAGGTAGCTGGAACGATTGTTTAATAACGGATAGTTGCTTCGGCTAGCTATATTTACAAAGTCTGATAGATATTAGCCGGAACCGACCTCGGCTCATTTCTAAATAGGCAGATACCAACTTACTTGAATAGAAGCCAGTCAAGATTATTACACCCATAGAGTTCCCGGGCCGACAACTATCTATGCACGGAACTTCAGTTGTGATAGGCTTGCAGTTCGCTTAGAAGGTGACCAAACTGCATACTGATTGTAGTCAATGTTCAGAAGCGAGTTGTAAGCCGCGCGTCTCATCACACTGCGCAATGCACCTATTGATGACCGCCAAGCACCATCTTTCTGAATCCGTTTCAAAAGAGGGTCTGGACCACGCGTTTCGGTCACATGCCGTGATGTTTCTGATTGTTGGTGACGGTTTCGGAACGGATCCTTGTCTTGGTTGTCGTTTGTGGTCTCGCGTATATGCGGGTTGGTTGTTTCTTGATTAGCTTGGAAAGGCTGCCGAGATGGATGCCCCGTGGGGTGTGAAACCGCCTTTTGATGTCTAGAATGGGAATCATGGTTGGAGTGGTTTTAGAATGTTTCGTTTCGTCTTACATGTTGATCTCTGGACTTCCGTAGAGGGGATCTCTTCTCACCGCTGACAGTGATCCTTGAGTATCCACGCCTCCAACGAACAGCATGTGAAACTACTCTAAAGCAACCTCTAATGTTCACGTCTTGCGTAGCATTGCCTGAGAATGCATGGGCAAAGTTGGGATGAAATTCAAGCAGCCAAGACGTCGTAGCGTATGCAGAAACCGTCGCGTACTCGCCCCAAAGCCGAAATATCCTTGCCTACCTATTTGTGATGCCAAGACAAACTCTACATCTATGAGAAACTCTATATCCCAGCAGATGCAAAGCATAACAAGAGTCAAGCCGAAAGACACCCCTTTGAGTAGGTGGATGGGATCCAATGTGGATGTGGAGATAAGAGCATTTAGATTACGATGCCCAATGCAAACAATATCCTCAAACACCTAGTTAATAAGATCTTCTAAACCTTCTCAGAGTAGTTAGACACCCTTATTCTGAAACTTATCATGTCTTTTATGATTAGAGATAAAACCACCCACTTTATCTTACGTCAGTACCTCCATAGCGGTTACCACCCATCACAAGACCAACCTAGCTGCAGGGACCCTTGTCTCTAAAACGCAACACGTTGCTTCCACTGGACTTCTAGGCGCTGTCACACTTTCTAGGGGGTTGACAGCTAACGCGTTCGGTTTCCTTGGCGGTAAAACAGTGGACGGCGGGCGACTACGCCGCACCTTGCCACTGGAGGCTGTGGGCTCTCATTGGTCGAATCATCCCGTCTGCCACTGGTTGCTGCCTTCCTCTGGATCTCCTGCTGAGCGCTGATTGCACCATGCTCTCTGAAACAACCCGTCTCTCCTCCATCATTTTCCTCACCGAAAGATCAAGACCGAGAAATCGTCATAATCGTCGATCCCAATCGCTGAAAAGCAACTTCTCTAGGTTCAGAATCTGACCGTCGCTGCCCCTGACTTTTTTCCGCGAACGGGATACTACGACTGCTGTCCAAGGGATCCGCTCCACCGTTGGGACCGACCGAGACCCCCAAAGAAGCGCACCACCAATCCGGGGTCCACGCGGGCGACGATCAACGCCCACAAACGTCAAGCAACCAACACCATCACTGAGAAATCAGCTGCAAGCTGCCAGAGACTTCGTCTGGTCTCGTCTCATCTCCTCGTCTGGCGCTAAAACCTCTCACCTGCAGCTTCGCATCGCATCGAACCCTCCCCCCGAGGAGAAACCCCCGTTTCCCACGCGGACTAGCGCTACAGCTCGACCCCCTGGAAACGAACCCCTCGGATCCCCTCCTTGACGTTCGTTCAGTGTCCGTGCGCGGGCTCCTAACGCCAACGCACGCCCTGTCACTTCGTCTGGCTGGTGTCGGTGTCGGTGTCCATTTGTCCCCTTCATCACGACTTCAGACTGCCGCTGCGACCCTGCCTTGGCTCGGACGTCCCTGAGTGGTTGTTGGATCTAGACTTTGTGCGCTGCACTAGCTGCAGTGCAGTGCGCTCCAGTGCTCTTTCGGCTTCGGCTGTCCACTTCTCCCGTTTTGCCCAAACCTCCTGGACGTCGACAGATTCGATTCCGCGCCCCGCGACCCTGACCGAAATTACCACCTGCAACCTCTTGACCGACTGCCCCGTATCGCGGCCTCTCGGGCATCTTGACGAACGGTACGTACGCCTTGCTTCCCCTGCCTCCGCTGCCTGGTCCTTGTCTTGTTCTCTCTGTCCCGCCGTGTCCCTGTCGTTCTTATCCTCGTTCGGTTGGCCGCCTGTCACATCTCGGTCCTGTCTCCAGACGGAGCCTCTTCCCCCGCGACCAGCAACCGCCACGGCCCTTTCCGTTCGCCTCCCTGAGTCCTCGTGTCTCTCGACTACGCCTCTTGTCCTTTTACGCCTCCGTCATCATCTCTCTGCCCTCGCCAACCCTGGCTCAGAGTCCCCATCTAGACCCATCTTGAGCGGTGACCTCCCTGGTCTCACCGGATCGCCCTCACGATCTCCAACGCAACCTCTGTTAGGCTCACCCGTTCCCTTGGCTCCCATCCCTTCCTTGGCTTCCGTCTCGAGAGCAGCTGTCATTTTGCGAGTTCCTATTTGGCCAGCTACTCGCCCAGTGCTACCCTTTATCCCCGCGATTCTCTTTCCTTGTCTTTTGCCAGATCCATCATCTCATGTTTTGCTACTTGCGCCATCCACTTGCCAACCGACATGGCTGATTCCTCAGAACTAACAGTCCGGCAGGATCTTCCCGCCGTCGACGACTTTTCCCACTTTTCCGATTCAGACTCCGATGACGGACGACCGCCGCCGACGACCGCTCGATACACTCCCGATCTGCTCTCAGGCGTCTATCGAGGCATTCGCAAGCTGCCCTCAGTCAAGCTCTCTCGCAGCCCTTCCCGCCTCAACCTAAAGAGTTCCTCGTCGAGTTTACACTCTGCGAGCTCGTCCACATCGAGCGTTCAGAAACCATCCGAGAGTTCGGCCATCCAGCATGTTCGAAATTTGAGCCTACAATATAGTCTTGCGAAGCCTCTACCCCGACCACCTCCCAATCGAGATTCTGCGTCGCCACTAGATTCCAACTCTCCCACAAACCTACCGAGCGTTCCTGAGGGTCAGGTCACGCCAAACTATCCTGATCCATCACCGGCGCAATCGCCAGTACCACCACCGCCACCGAAAGAACCCGCCATGGACAGCCGGACAAGCACCATGGACTCGAACTCTTCGGCGCCACCGCCGCACATGTACGGTGCCAACGAGGCCAACAACAGCATGAGCAGCGTGTCGAGCTCCAGATACGAGGGACCTCAAGATCCCAACAATAATCTGAAGCCAGGGGCCACCGGGGCGGCCTCTGCTGGACCATCACCAAATGTGACACAGGGTCGTTCAAACCCGGTTGGAGGACCGTCACAAGGTCCTTCCACACACCTCTCTGGCCTCATGTGCAATGTGCATCGAACGACAGGCCGAGAGCCCCATGCGCTAGTTGGAGCTACAACCACAATCTTGGGGGACAAGCTCTATGTTTTTGGAGGAAGGATTCTGTCTAGAAGCCGACCCGCCCCTTTAACATCAGACATGTACGAGCTGGATCTTATTAGGCGACACTGGACCAAGTTGGAGACGACTGGCGATGTTCCACCTCCTCGATACTTTCACTCCATGTGTGCGCTTGGAGATACCAAGATGGTCTGCTATGGAGGCATGTCGCCTGCCCCTAACCAACCCCCTGGCGGCGACCAGCCCGAAATCACTGTCATGTCCGATATTTACATTTACGACGTCACGACCAAAGTGTGGACATTTATCCCGACTCAGGACCCTCCTCAAGGCCGATACGCCCACTGTGCCTGTATACTCCCTTCATCCGCCACCTTTTCCTCGCACCGCGCACCTCTGTCCGCACTTCAGCATAATCCTTCGTCCGGAAATCCCAACGAGGGTCGTATTGGTATCAACATTGACGGCACGGGAGGTGCTGAGATGGTGATTGTGGGTGGACAAGACGGCAGGAACAACTACATCGAGCAGATTAGCGTATTCAACCTGCGAAGCCTGAAATGGACATCTACACAGCCTCTGGATAGGAGTTGGGGTGCATACAGAAGCGTGACGGCTCCACTGCCCCCTGCGGTGGCAGCCAAGCTTGGTCGACGACACTCGAATGGAGTCCAGCGCACAGAGGGAGGAATCAGCCAGGAGGCCCGAGAACCAGGATCGTCTATGCTCATTTACTGCAACTACAACTTTTTGGATGTCAAGTTGGAACTGCAGATTCGCGCGCCAGACGGAACTCTGACAGAGAGGCCCATGTCGGGAACATACTCACCTCCCGGATTGCGGTTCCCCAACGGCGGAGTTATCGATACACACTTTGTGGTCAGCGGGACGTACCTCACCTCGTCTCGGCAAGAGTATGCTCTCTGGGCTCTAGACCTGCGGACGCTCACATGGAGCCGGATCGATGCTGGAGGAAGTGTGTTTAGCCAGGGCAGCTGGAATCGCGGAGTGCTTTGGAACCGACGAAACACATTCGTGATTCTGGGCAACCGGAAGAGAAGCCTCGTCGATGACTATAATCACCGACGAATCAACTTTTCCAACGTTTGCATGGTTGAGCTGGAAGCTTTTGGGTTCTATGATAACCCACGCAAGACGAGTCCTCTGTCCGGTTTCATCTCTGCCAGCAGTCCTTATGCGGGCCCTGGACTCAGTCTCGCGCGCAAAGCTGGGTACACAGCTGGTGGAAGACATCACTCGAGGGCCAGCGAAGAACTTGGCGAAAAGGCATTTACTCTGCGGGAGCTGTCAGATATGGACATTCTATGCATCGGGGGCGAGCGGATCCCTGTCAACTCGAGGATTGTGGGACGGCGATGGGGGCCTTACTTTGTACAGCTCCTGAGAGAAGGTACGGCAACTCAGGATGGAAGTGACGCCATGACTCTCCGGTCCGGTCTGGCGAGCAATCCCCTACGAGCATCAGCCATCACCATCACGCCGAGTTCCAGGACAGCCGAGAGCTCAGGATCCATGAGTAGCACTATTGGATCATTGGGCTCAACTGGCATCCCAGCAAGCACAGCACCTTCAAGCATCTCTGCTGGGGCCATGGGCCACGAAGCCAACCCGACCAACATCAATGCTGCGCCTACGCCTCATTCGCTACCACCAAACTCACGACCGCGATGTCTTTACCTGCCACACACCTATCTCACGATCCAAGCCCTCCTTCACTTCCTCTACACGAGCTCCCTACCCCCGCCATCTTCTCCGCTCTGCACACCACAGATTCTCTGCTCGCTCCTGCAGATTGCGCGACCCTATCGTATCGATGGACTTCTTGAAGCAGTTGTCGAACGACTTCATGCTCTGCTTGACAGCCGAAACGCAGCAGCCGTGTTCAACGCAACAGCAATGGCTGCCGGAGGAGGTCGTGGTATTGATGGATCACTCAACCCCAACTTCTTTGTGGGAACTCTGGACCCTGTTGGCTCGCCTACTGCTACATCGGACTTTTCCTTGGGTCATGGAGCTAGCGACAGCTTTTCTTCAGATATCCAAGCGCGCACCGAAGGCCTTAGTCTCAACACGAATGTACAGCAGCCTAACCGTCCCTCAAGTGACGAACTGTCAGCGACGACGAGCCAGAGCGGTTCAGAGTGGAGCTCTTCAGAGATTGGTGGCAGCGAGCGGGAGAACTTTGTGTGGAGTGGTGAGCTTAGTAGCGTGATTGGGCTGCAGAAGCGAGGATTGCGAGGGCTGATGGAGGGCAGGAGGATGAGAGAGAGGACAGGGACGACTGGTGGAAGCGGTATGGGACCAGGGTACTCTGGCGGCCCAAGCCAGCCTCGAGTTGGGCTGGGAATAGCAGGATCATGAGGTGGCTGCTGGAGGTGAGATTGGCATCGCATCGGATGGGCGGGAAAGCAACATTAGCGAGGGATAAGCAAAATAAGTAAAACACTGGCATGGCATGTGTAACGAAACGAGTCACGGTCTATCTATGTAGAAGAAAGGAGGAGGGCGTTGAGTAGCAATGTACATGGAGCACTGCATGCATGGCATGGATGGACATATCATAACACATAAGATATCACGCGCTAACTAGACTAATGGACCTTGACTTGGGGGTATATAGAATGCATGTGCCGCGCCGAGGCTGGGGGGATGTGAGGGGTGAGATATTGTCTAGGTTGGAGTGATATTGGAAACCAAACTAGTGTCGATTCAAATAGATGTGACGAGTCAGAGTGACGGTCCAAGGGAGAAGAGTAAACGAGATGAAATGAGTATGCAGTGACGTTATGGGTATCCTAGACTCTTAGACTACAACTTGACCTTGCCACCCTCCATCTCTCTGAAATCCTTGTCTGTAAACGGCACATAGCTATCCCCCTTGAGCCAATACACCTCTCCCATATCCTTTTGCGCAGGATCAACTCCCGCCTCGCGAAGAGCGTGCTTCTGCTGCTTGTTTGTCCCCGTGATCTGTCCGCCTCCCATCTCTGTGACGATTCTTAGAAATAGAGGGCGGGCAAACTTGGGGAGTGAGCTTTGAACATGGGATGCTAGGCTTTGCATCGTTTCTTGCGTGGGTTCTGAGGAGAGGTATACTGCTGCACAACCTGCTCGGCCGTCGTGGTGAGGGAGGGATACGCCGTAGACGTTGGCTTCTTTGATGATGGGGTGCTGGCATACGATTTCGCTGACTTCGGCCGTCGACACGTTTTCGCCTTTCCAGCGGAACGTGTCGCCGATACGGTCGTGGAAGTAGATGCGTCCATCGTTGTCCCACCGAACAACGTCTCCGGTACGGAACCAAACGTCGCCTTTGCTAAACACATCCCGTAGAATCTTGGCTTCCGTGGCTGCCTTGTTACCGTAGTACCCCTGGAAGCGTGCATAAGGATCTTTGGAGGGTAGCTTGAAGAGCATCTCGCCAGGTTCGCCGGCGCGGACCTTGCGGCATCTCCCAGTCTTTGGGTCGCGCTTGGGCATGTCGGTGTCCCAGTCGACCTCGACGAGGGTGATTGAGAAGCTCATAATCATGTTGTATACCCAGCCATTCCGACCAATAGCCCCAGCCGTGAGATCATTCTTGCTGAGGTTAAACGTCCCAAACGTGCCCTCAGTAGCAGCATAAAACTCGCAGATCCCCTCGATGCCAAACCTCTCTTTAAACTCGTTCCAGATGTCTGGCCTCAGACCGTTGCCAAACGCCACGCGCACATTGTGCTTCTTGTCGAGGCACTCGCCCGTCTCAGGGTCGTACTGGGGAGGCGCGGCGAGGAGGTAGCGGAGGGTTTCGCCGACGTATTGGATGGATGTTGCGCCGGATTCGCGGACTTCTTGCCAGAAGAGCTTTGTGGAGAATTTGCGGCCGAGGGCTTGGGTGCTGCCGCCGAGGAGGGTTGCACAGAAGGAGAGGATGGCTGCTGAGGAATGGTAGAGGGGCATAGACTGGAGGTCAACGTTAGTATGGAGTTGAAGACTGAGATGGCGGAGACTTACGGTATACATGATATCGCCGGCTTCACGAGCCAGCAGCTTCTGCGCCATTGTACCCGCAACAATCAACTTTCCCCAAGACACCACAGCAGCCTTGGGCATACCGGTCGTGCCAGAGGTGTAAATGAGGATAGCCATATTGGACAGACTACTCTCGGATCGTTCGGAGTCTGGCGCCCTCACAGGCTCCGTAGCCAAGAGCTGAGCTTCCACCTCTGGCGTGTACACGACGAAGCGCATCTCGCCCATGGCATCACGAACATCCTGTCCCACATTGTCGGCGACGTTGGGGTCCACGATGCACAGCTTGCTCGTCGCGGCCTGGAGACAGTGCACCAACGACGCGCCAGAGAGGTTATAGTTGAGAAACGCAGGTTTCGCACCGATGCTCCAAAGACCAAGCCACAGCACAGCAAACGTATCCGAATTCTGAAAGTCGACAGCGACGATATCATCCTTTTTCACACCCTGCTCCGTCTTGAGCCAGTGTCCACACCTCAGTGCTCGATCATAGACTTCTCCGTAGGACAAGCGCTTTCCCTCAAAGATGATGAACAGACGATCGGCGGTTTTCGGGTTCTTTGCGATGTTCTCGACGAGGTAAAACAGGTTGAGACGGTCGACCCATTCGCGGTAGTACATGCGCGACGCGCCTGTGAGTACGCAGCGGAGGAGGCAGAGGTCGTACCAGGTGGAAGAGCGGGCGTTGAGGTATGCGATGGTGCCAGCTACGGCTGGAGCCGCGAGGGCGAGGGGGACTGAGGATTAGCATTGGGAGCTGGAGCAAGAGGGTAGAGGGCTTACCAGGCATTGTATAGGTTGTTGAGCGTGAATTGAGGCCTTCGGGCCTGTCGGACCTGAACGAAGAGAACGAGCTCCGTGTTGTTGACGTGGGTCGATGGGGTGATGGCGATAAGGAGATGTCAGTGACGACAACACTCTCCACAGCGGGAAGACAAGGGGCCAAAGTATTTATAGGGAGTTGAACTAAGTAGAAATCAAGAAGAGAGGCCCATCTTGTCTGCGTCAATGTTTTACAACGACCAACACTCGCGATGAAATTACCCGATTCGTACACGACTTTGTCAGACCAAGTACGCAGCTTGCATGGTCAAGTCCTGCGGAGTGGTCATGATGCCTCGGCCCCGAGACACGGACGTTTGGGGGGGATGCGTGTACGACATGTGAAGGGATTTAAACTGAGAAGGGCAAGAGTTGCGGGATGAGGGGAAATGGAAGAAGAATGATGATGATGACGATGATGACTTGGATGTTTTTGTTATGGAGGTAGAGATCTGGTTGATGGGACGCTGCAGGTACAGCACGATAAGCGGTCATCCATGCTATCCGTCTTAGAAGATGTCGATGTTGTGGATATGGGCATGTCAGTTATCATAGATGATACATGCATGAGGTACAGCTATCTCTCCTACAGAAACTCTAGCTAATACACCTAATGAAGTCGACAGCTTATTTTAACAAACAACATACCCAATTCCTCACTGTATCATCAACCCCAGAATCTTGTAGACTTCATCCAAGTTGCATCTCCACATGGGCGCTTACACACACCGAACCACCGCCCACATCACGTGACATGGCGATGTCGTGTTCCAAGCTCCCTTACCAAAAGGACAATCACGATAAGAGCCAAGGTGCATAAATCCCCCGCGCCTCTATTCACAACCTCTGGACGGCATCATGGCGTCCCAAGAGGTTCAAGCGGTGCCGTCCGCAGAAAACCCCGGGCTCAACTCACCTCCTCCCGAGAAGCCCTCTGACATTACCAGGCGCACCCGCGTCGTTGTGTCGTTCTGGCTTATAGTACTGTGTCTTGGTCTTCCCATCTGGTGGAAGACTACCACCATTTACCGTGCCAATCTTCCCCTCGATGGCATGCTAGAATGGGCTGAAGGAAAGGTGAGATGATCAATGCCACAATATGCTTCGCCAAACTCACATGTCTAGGCCTGTCGTCCAGTGTTCCCCCTCCAGATCTCAGTCAAGGCCGATGCGCTCCAGGAGAATGACGCCCAGAACCTCGTGCGCCTGACGCAGCACGCCCTCGACGATCACAATGACTTTTCTGGTCATCACCTCCGACTCCAGCTCGCCCCGAAAGAGTCCTCCACCGACGACGATTCCCACGTTGCGTTGACGATCCAGCTCACACCCGGCGAGAGCAACTCGGCTTCTCTAGACTCCGACTCTGCCGTTCTCAGCATCGCATACCCTCCTAATGCCGTTCCTTCTTCCTCTTCATCTTCCTCGACTCTTGCGACGTACATTGCCAACGAACTTCAGTCGACATTTGTAGAGGAGCAGTCCATCATCTCGTACCTCCTCTCCACGTCTTCGGCCCCTGACGCCAAACCACTAGGCTTGAGCCCCGAGACGGTCGACCAACTATCGAAGCGAACCACACGATCCCTGAGATATGCGCCGACGTATCACCTCACGTTTTCGCTCTTCACGGCCGGCGCCGTGCCGAACACGTGGGACATTGAGGCTGCGATCGAGGAGTACATGAAGCCCATGCTCGATATTCTAGGTCCTATTCACAATTTCACCATCGACACGCAGGTGCAGCTTTACGCTACACCTGGCGCGCAGTCGCAGGTGCTCAGCAAGGATGATCTGGCATCTTTCATCAACGCCGCCGAGTGGCCTCTCTCGCCCTCGATCGGCGGAGCACCGACCGTCAACTTTGTCATCTATGTGGGCGATCAAAAGATTGGTCTCGACTCAGAGGCGGGCACGTCTTCGCAGTCGTGGATGTTTCCGCAGTGGGGAAGCGTGTATCTCCTCAAGCTGCCCGAGACGACGGCGCACGTGTCGGCCGAGACGCTGAAGCAGCCGATGCTGACATTTAATGGTCATTTGTTGTCGCTGCTGGGCACGCCGCAGTCTGGATCTCTTCCTTTGAGGTTGTCTACACTATCGCGCATTCGTTCTGCGGATTTGCTGTTGCAGGCTTCTTCAACGCTTGGATCGCTGGCGCGGTTGTCTCTTGCTCTTCCATCCATTGCTATTCCCCGCAGTGTCGCTGATGGTGTTGCATCAACCATGGAGCATCTCCAGCAGGCTTGCTCCAATCTAGGCGACCCATCTGGACTATTGCATGCAAGAATCGCCGAGGAGGAAGCTGAGCGAGCATTCTTTGAAAAGAGCATGGTTGGACAGCTGTACTTCCCAGATGAGCACAAGATTGCAGTCTATCTCCCCCTTCTGGGCCCCGTAGGGGTTCCACTGGTGATGGGGTTGGTCAACGAGCTGAGGGGATGGATCAAGAGGAGGAGACAGAGGGCAAAGGATGCAGGAGAGAAGAAGGCGCAATGATTTATTTACTATGTACTATGTATGTTAGAAATGTAGAAATATAGATACGAGCATTAATTCAAGTCAAAGACCCTTGTCCTGGACTATTACGTAGCTATACCTATTTTCGCCTCGGCTGGACCACCCTTGGCGCCCCCAGCTTTGACGTACTACATCTCCCGCTATCGAGATCCCCTCAGATCCAACCCAGACCCTACATCATCACTAACGGGGTCCCGACAGAGGCAAGATGTCACTGACACGCCCAGCATGCTCCCCGAACCGACCTTGACCCTAACGCTCCCCAGCATCCACGACGGCCTCACCCTCGACTGTCGCGTCTACCACCCTGTGTCGCTGTTGGCGAACCCTCGCGCTCCACAGTGGCAGCGCCATGCCGCCGTCGTAGCGCATCCCTATGCCCCCATGGGAGGATCCTACGATGATCCCGTGGTGGATATAGTTGCCGCTCAGCTGCTGCGCAAGGGATATCTGGTTGGCACTTTCAACTTTCGGTACGTGTTTCCAGGGTCTGCATTGGTTCATGGCTAATTGTACCAGAGGCGCCAGTGGCTCAGCGGGCAAGACGAGCTGGACTTCAAAACCAGAACGTGACGACTATGCTACCTTTGTAGCATTCATCCTACACTATGTTCACTTTCTCGATCCTTTTCGACCTCAATCTTCGGATAGTCTTGGGCCCAAGAGTCCAGCACCCATCGACGTCAACGCAATGACGAGTCGACAACGTCCTATCCTCCTCATGGGTGGCTACTCATACGGAGCAATGATAACAAGCCAATTACCTCCCCTCGATGCCCTCCTCCAACCCTTCGTGTCTCCCATAGCAGGCTCCGACGCTGCAGAAGTCCGCCTCCGAGCGGCGCACCTAGCAGAGCAACAAAACATTGTCCTTGCAAGCGCCCGCGCTGCGATGAAAGAGCACGGCTCCATAAGAGGAAAGAGCAAGCGCGGCGTTAGAATCGGCGGCGACGAGGGTGGAAGTCCAAGACGGAGCCATGAAGGTGGGAGGAGGAGCTTCTCGCTGGACGAGGAGAGGTTTCGGCGTGGTGTTCACGATCTTATTGCAAAGGCCAAGTCAGGGAGACATGGGCAGAGGTTGTTTCACAGTCCGACGGATAGTCAGAGTAGTACTGTTGCTCCTCCGCCGGGGGAGCATCTGCCTACCATCACGGACCTCACCATGCCGAAGCCAGCGTATTTCATGATTTCTCCGCTTCAAGGTCTGGTTACACACCTTGCTACAATGTCCTTGGTACCAACAGCGCTCGTCAAGAACCGGGATCCTCACGATGTGGCGGCCGAGGAGAAGCTCATCTGGAATCCCACACTGGCCGTCTACGGAGACACAGATGTGTTTGTGGCAGCACACAGATTACGAGCCTGGACAGCGAAGCTGGGTGACAGACCTGGGTCAGGATTTCGAGGACGTGAGATTACAACGGCAGGACATTTCTGGGTTGAGGAGGGTGTTTTGGATACCATGAAGGATGCTGTTGGGGGGTTTGCTGAGAAGTTGCTTAGGTCGGCGTCTGGGGCGTGATTTACTTGGGATCGGTCGTCAAGTTGAAGTCTTGGGGGGTAAGTGAGGGCATTGAGAATGAGGAGGGACACGGGGGAACGGCCCCTCCTGGTCTAGGTCCGATTAACGGCACCAGAGGGCTGGACTTATATAACTTACGAGTATACGATACGCAACAAGCAGATTATTCTCTGCCGAGAACACGGCATAGTTTCTCATAGCCGTCTCTGTCATCGACTTGGTGGCTTGCCAGCTTGCATTCAACATGCATTCAGACAAAGAGCTTCACCTATTCCAACAGTCATATCCCTACGCCACCCACAAACACACACTGGCCACAGTTGATTGTCTCGGGCATACTGTAACCGGTGTGTCTTTGCATTCACCGCTGGCCAGCATGTGCTTGGAGCTAGCAGAGCCATGACGTGTATCAAGAGACAAGTCAACTTGCCGACAAAGAACTCTCATAGTCAGACATCCAATAAGAAACAATCACTTTCGGACATGGCATTAATCATCCCGAAAACAACGGGCGATTCCCGAAGCTGGGTCCGAAAGCTGAACAGACAGGATAAAGTGATATGTATGCCCACGGACTTATACCTCTCCTCCGGTCATCACCAGCTCAGCTCAAACCGATACTTCCATGTCAAAGTGGCCTGACACCTATCAAAGTTAAAGCCAGTGGCGTCTCCGCAGCCGTTGGATTGGAGCCTCTGTCCCAGGGTTCGCGGAGTCGGGGGTTGCATTGCCTTTAGCCTCCACCCCGAAGATTGTCGGGGTCCGAAAGTCGATACCGAAAAGACGACACCAGAATCTTTTGGCGGTGACATTTCGATCGGGATCACTCCAAATTTACATGGGATTGATCAAGATGATGGTGTTGAGCTGAAGATGTATATAATGGGGAATGCCGTGAGGGGATGATGATTATCTAGACAATACAACAAACATCACCATCACCATCATCATCATCACCATCAGCCAACATGTCTGTAACTCCCAAGAACGTCTCCTTTTCCTCCCGCGGCCTCAAGATCGCTGCTCATCTCTACCTCCCCCCTTCCGACGCCCCCAACCGCAACGGAGCCGCCATCATCATCTGCCACCCTTGGACCTCCATCAAAGAACAATCACCTGCCAACTACGCCCGCGTCCTCGCACCCGCCGGCTTCATCTGTCTGGCCTACGATGCCGCTTACCAGGGTGAATCAGAAGGAGAACCTCGCGATCTTGAGGACCCGTATCACAGAGTTGAAGACATCAAGTGTGCGGTTACGTACCTCGTGAGCCTCAAGGAGGTGAACAACGACAAGATTGGCGTCTTTGGTATCTGTGCTTCTGGCGGCTACGCACCCTTCGCAGCACAGACAGATCTCCGTATTAAAGCCTGCGCAACAGCAGCGGCCGTGTGCGCCGGCACAATGGCCCGTCGAGGCTATGAGAAGGATTCTTCCAATATGGACGTCCTACACTCTCAACTTCAAGCCGCAGCCTCGGACCGCAACAGCGACGTTACAGGCGAAAAGGTAGACATCGTCCACATGCTACCGGAGAAGTACGAAGATCTGCCAGATGACTTTCCCGAGTCGTTCCGTGATCTGGCGAGTTACTATCGCACGACTCGAGGACACCACAAGCGAGCGACTAATACCTGTATTCCCCGAAGTTGGGATATCATGGGGAACTTTGACGCGTTTGCGTTTATCGAAATGATCAGCCCAAGGCCGCTGTTGATGATTACGGGAACAAAGGCGGCGACCAAGTGGTATAGTGAGGATGCGGTTGCAAAGGCCAAGGAACCGAAGGAGCTGGTTGTGATCGAGGGAATGACGCATGCGGATTTGTATGACAAGGTTGATGAGGCGGGCAAGAAGTTGATTGAGTTTTTTGGAAAGAGTCTTTAGGGGTAGTCAATATGAGTTGAGTATCAGGGGCAAGTTTGACAAGTGCTTTGGTGTCTAACTGGTGGCTGATACCACGACAAGTGAAGTGTCAGGGGTATACCCGTTGGCTTATGTATGTCCTTAGCCGCACATCATCCAAGGGGTAGTTGGGAGAGTCCGTGATTGGATGGTGATAACTCGGGTATAACTGGGGAGCCGTTGTGATCGGTTTGCTTGGGAGGGGTGTAGATATCATGACGAGTGGAGGATCGTTGGTGACAGCTTGGGGGTGTGCATTAAGGATCGTGCTCGAAGGAACCATGTTGTTATGGCAACTTCAAGCATGTGAACATCAGATTGATTCTCTGCATTCTAGCCATGCATTACTATTCACAGATATCACAGCAAGTACCCATGACAACCTCAGAATGGAGTACACAAGCGCGTCTTCCAATTAACAGTCTACAACAAGCATGCTACACATACTTGATGCTATTAACTACATTGTGTCAGCTTCAACAGCCGCTTTAGTTGACATGAGCCAACTCCTGCTTCTGAGAAACCTCCTCGGCTCGCCTCTCGAGATCCTGACCGGCGGCGAACCTGGACTTGTCCATGGAGGGAACGAACAGAGGGGCCTCGGTGAAGAGGTAGCGCATCTCCTCCAGGGGTCGGTGGGCGGTCTCGGGGAGGACAGCCCAGAAGAAGAGGGCGTTGGTGAAGTTGCAGACCTGGTTCGGTTAGCATAGCTACAGAGATGCTGGCAAAGAGGGAACTTACAATGAAGACAATGTACCATCTCCAGCCAATGCCGTCCTTCTCATCAAGAGCGACAGAGGTGGTCTGGCCAATCATGGTGTTGAAAGCAAACGACATCATGGTAGCGATGGACACACCCTTGGCACGAGTCTTCATATCAAAGATCTCGGCAGGGATAATCCACGACAAGGGACCGCATGTCGCACTGAAGGAAAAGTTGTAAATCCAGGTGATAACGATGAAACCCCAGCCAGCAGCGCCGCCGCCGCCCTCGGAACCAGGGGGGAACTTGGCGAGGAGGATGGTGGCGATGATGAAAGTGACTCCGTTGAAGGCGTTGCCTCCGATCAGGGGCCAGCGACGACCAGTGTTGTCGATGAGAAGCATGCAAGTGAACTGGGCGACCAGAGCAATGACGGAGGAGATCATCTGGTAGCGGAGAGTCTCGTCACCGGAAATACCAATCTTGGCAAAGATCTTGACAGAGTAGTACTGAATGCAGGAGACACCAGTCATCTGAACCGAAGCCTGCAGAGCAACGGCAAGGAAGAGACGACGGAAGCAAGACTTGTCGGTAAATAGCTCGAGGTAGCTCTTGGCGGCAGCCTCATGCTCGACGGCGATGCGCTCCTGGATCTGCTCAAACTCGGCGCGAACCCAGGGGTCGTCGACGTTGCCCTGGGAGTGCAGGCGGGCGAGGGTCTTGAGACCCTCATCGACGTGACCCTTGTCGATGAGCCATCGAGGGGACTCGGGGAAGAAGAGGATCAGGGCGGCGAGGATGACGGCGGGGAGACACTGCAGGCCGAGGGCGATGCGCCACTGGCGAGAGTCGTGGTCCTCGAAGCCAACGTATGTGCCTGTGGGTGTTAGTTTTGGGAGGTTAAGGCAGGGTTATGGGGACATACCGTAGCCGACAGCTGAAGCGATGAGAGCACCAACACCAAGCATAAACTGCTGAAGGGCAGTGACTCTTCCACGGATATCAGGATGGCAAAGCTCTCCCTGGTAAACAGGAACGATCATGACAAGGAAGCCAACACTGGGCATGTGAGTGAAGCACAGCAAATTAGACCAAGGAAACTTACCCAACACCGGCGAGACATCGTCCAGAGTACAGAAAGTCGATATGCGAGGCACCAGTCTGAAGACCACCACCGAGGATGAAGATGAGAGCACCAATCAGGATGGTATACTTGCGGCCGAATTTATCACCAGCAGGACCAGCAAACATGGCACCGAAAAAGGCACCTCCAGTAAAGACGGACACAACAGCACCACTACCAGAGTCAGTATAAGCACAGGGACACATGGGTGAGGTTACTCACATCTTGTTTGGGTCATTACCAAACTGATTAATAAAGTTGCCAGAGGCAATCACCTCGGCAATGACACCCAAGTCATAGCCATAGAGCAGAGAGCCCAGCGAGGCAAAGACGGACACTGCAAACTGATACCACTTTGGAGGGAGAGCCATGATGAAGATCTTGGATTGGCAGTGGGTTGACTGGAGAATCACAAAAAAAAGAGAGGCGATCAACGGCTCTATTTAAACACAATCGAGGTCGTATACGGACGGGGTCAAAGGATCCCGACACAACGGGAGAACGGGGGACAGGGCTAGGTCCATGACACTCTGGCGCGACGGCACGAGAGCCCCGAACTTGCAATCTTGCAAAGATGCTCATCATCAACAGGCAATTCACTCCCTCTTTGTTTTCCCCGCATGGGCCTTGGGGATACCTCTTTCTGCGGGTCCCCGGAGTGACTACCGTCTTTGGGATCGCCAATGTGGGTTGAACAGGGCCAGGCCGCTTAGTGCGTTGTGGAGAGAGCGGAATGACAAGAGCCTCGGTGAGATCCCTTGTGACCTGAACTAGACTCAGTATTCTACTGTTAGCTGACTTGCTCTACAAGCGCTCAACTGACAGTGGCCGGAATGTGTCCCGACCAGTATAGCTCTAGCAACATGCCGGTCTCACAGACCGTGACATGGGAACTCGACGGGACTGGTGGAGTTTCCCTGCTAGCTCCGCCGTAGCAATTACTTCCCCCGAGGGAGAAAGAAAAGCTCACGCCACCATGTGGTTGGACCGGGGCCCCGGCCACGTCTCGTGTCGTTGCGGGGGTGCTTTTCTATGCCGATCGAAACCTAGAACGATCACAGGTGAAGCGCTCCAATCGCTGGGGCTCGCGTCAAGCGCACGAACCGGACGAGAGAGACGCGGTGAGAGGAGGAGTCCCGTCGAAGCACCGAGGGAAGCGGTGGGACTGCACGATATGGGCATGGAGAGAATGTGTCTGGCGTGAGATTTGAGTTGCATAAATTGAGTGTCTCTCGTGACTGAGCATTAAGGAATCTAGAATCGACAACATCACAAGTGTGTGTGCATGTTGGAGAATCCCCGTGTGCTTGGCTTTTGTGTGTATGCTTGATCTTGTGTGACCTACTACAGTAAAGACAGTCTCAACCATGGCCACCTTTACTCGCATCTCGGACGACGAACGTCCAACCATCACGGTCGACCCAGCGGCCGTAATCTCCAAGATTGAAGACAACATCTATGGAGGATTCACAGAGTAAGCACATCCCCCAATTTCATGGTTCCCCTCTAGGGTTGTATTGACGTGCCGCGCCCAGACACATGGGCCGCTGCATCTACGGCGGCATCTACGACCCGGGAAACCCCCTGTCCGACGCCAACGGCTTCCGCACAGATGTCATCGAGGCCATGAAGGAGCTCAACGTTCCGGTTGTGCGGTATCCCGGTGGTAACTTTGTTGCTACGTACCACTGGCTTGATGGTGTTGGACCCAAGGAGAAGCGACCTGCCAGGTGAGTTTGCACTCGATATTTAATGTGTAGGAGAGAGGGTGTTGATGAGATTTAGACCTGAGCTTGCTTGGATCGGCACTGAGAGCAATGAATTTGGAACCGATGAGTTTCTCAAGTGGTGTGAGGTTGTTGGCACTGAGCCTTACTTCTGCCTCAACTTTGGAACAGGTAAGCATACTCATGACAGTAAGAGATACGCTTGCTAACATGTCACAGGAACTCTTGATGAAGGTCAGTAGATGCCAGACATCTCAAGCACTCTCACTAACATGCAAAGCCCTCGGATGGGTCGAGTACTGCAACTCTGACCGAAACAGCTACTACGCCAACCTCCGCCGTCAAAACGGCCGCGAAAAGCCTTACAATGTACATCCCCCCCAAGCTTTGACTTTACCCCATCACTAACACCATCACCAGGTCAAGTACTGGGCCCTCGGAAACGAGATGTGGGGTCCCTGGCAAGTCGGCCAGATGACAAAGGAAGACTACGCGAAGCAGGCTTACCAATGGGCCAAGGCCATCAAGCTTCTCGATCCCAACGTTGAGCTCATCCTCTGTGGTGAGACGGGCTACAGCACTTGGGACTCGTACGTCGTCAAGGAGTGCATCAAGTTTGATCTCCACGGACTAGGAGGTAGCACGACGGCGAGCTTGATCGACATGCACAGTATTCATGTGTATACCGCTAGCTCTGATCATTACAAGAACGCTACCGGTATGTTTAACGCTTAGCTGGTGAGGCATGGCTGACAGTTTTAGCCCCGAGATCTGCTGAGAGGGCTATTGAGATTACGGCTGGTCTGATTGATCTCGCCCGTATTGAGAACGGTGTTCCTCCTTCAGTTCGACGACAAAAGATTTGCTTCGATGAGTGGAACGTTTGGGATCCCGTCCGCGCTCCCGGAGAAGAGGGTGCTGAAGAGAAGTAAGTAAACCCTCATTTTCACTCACCAACAATACTAACATCTCAGGTACAACCTCTCCGACGCCCTCGCCGTCAGTGTCTGGCTCAACGTCTTCATCCGTCAATCCAAGCACATGGGCATGGCCAACATCGCCCAATCCGTCAATGTCATCTCTCCCCTCATGACGACCAAGGACGGTATCCTCAAGCAGTCAACCTGGTGGCCTCTCCTCCTCTACAGCAAGTACATGCGTGGCTCCACCATCGCCGTCAACGTTCGTTCCGGCGAGTACGCAGGCGACACCCAGCCCGCCTGGATCCGCGGAGCCATCGAGACGCCTTGGTTGGATGTCTCTGCTGCTCTTGACAAGGATGGTACTGTCAACTTGGCTGTTGTCAACATCCACGAGGAAAAGGACTATGAGACTGAGCTCAAGGGTCTCGTTAGTGGAGAGGTTGAGGTGCACACGGTCAGCGGCGCAGACGTCAAGGTTGTCAACACAGCCGCGAAGGAAGAAGTCGGCATCAAGGAGACCAAGTGGGACGGCCAAGGAACCTTTACCTTCCCCAAGCACTCCCTCACTCTTCTCCGCTGGAAGCTGTAGAGCGGGCGTTGCTACTGAACGCGGACACCTGAGCAGAGTTATCGCGGCCGGCACCCAAGCAACTTGGGGCGGTGGCGTAGTTGGGAGCGCGTCAGACTGAAGCTACAACTTCAATCAACATTCACGTGAATTATCTGAAGGTCACCGGTTCGATCCCGGTTCACCCCATGAGGTTCTCTGGACTCTTCTTTTTGCACTTGGTGGGTCTTTTTGGTGGGCTTGGTATGGGGGCATGGTTGGATACCTATAGAGATATTGATAGATAGACCAAGTAACGACGTATATGAATTAGAGTCATGAAGTATCTTGGCCTTATATCATATTGTGCTATTCTCAGTGTTTGTCATGTCTTGTCTGTCATTGCGTTGAGTATCTCTCATCACTGCATTTTGCCCTTATTATTCTCCGCCTCGCTTATTCCCACTAATCCTTCTTTTCGCCATTCACCTCTGACTTGGGTATATCCTCAATGGCCTTTGGTGCGTCTTCAATAGCCTCACTTTCTTCCTTTGCCTTGGCCGCAGCTTTATCCTGGGCAGCTCGCTCCTCTACCCATCCCTCGACAGCCTCGACAGCCCCATGAGGATCATCCTGGTGCGTGAGCAGGAACCCCTGAAGAGCCGCAGGGCTAAACGTCAACTCGGGAACCTTTTTTCCAAACTCGACGGCCAAAGAGTTCAAGTCTTCCGTCTCTTTCAAAGACATCCTCATCTCCTCCTCCGCCTCCTCAGCCTTGTCTTCGTACATTTGCGTGAACAGCTGCGTAGCCATGTGAGAAGTCGCCAACCCAAACTTGACCGAGAAATCAACTCTTCCTGGGCGCAGGAGAGCTGGGTCAATGTTTTCGGTGTGGTTCGACGTCATGACGAGGACTCGTCCTTCCTGTGCTCCAACACCGTCGATGACGTTGAGAAGCCCCGAGAGGGAGACGGGCTCCCGCTCCCGAACGCGCTTTGGCCCAGCAGGGGTTTTGGACTCGACCGAAATAACCTCTCGCTTGTGGGTGAGGTTTGTCGCGTCAATATCCTCAAGAAGAACAAGACAAGTACGGGGCAGATCCCGGAACAGAGTCGCCAGAGTATCCTCGGAGAGAAGCGGCGAGTTCAGGCTGATCATGTAAATATCCAGACCCATTATCCCAGCAGCCGCAAGAGTCAGACTCGTCTTGCCGGTGCCAGGGGGTCCCGAGAAGAGGTACCCCCGACGGTAGGGAATGCCCCTGGTGGCGTACCAGCGCTTCGTCCGGGGATCCAGGTACCGCTGGAGATCCTTGATGAGGCCTTCCTTGATGGACTCGTCGAGTGCGATTGTCGACATGGGCCTCGTTGCCTTGGACATGTACTTGGACCAGGCGAGGTCGTCGCCATAAACCTTGACTGCGCGATAGATGCTGGTGCGTCCCCTTTGCTGTTGCAGGTGCTCCATCCGGGCGTTGTAGATGAGCCTCTTGAGCACTGTCGCGTCTGTTCCAAGACACGAGATGACAATCTTTTCGATGTGGCGACCAAAAGGTTGGGTATTGTTCTCCTCCAACGACCTGGTAAAAGTCAAGAAACGGCCCCCGTAACGAAGAAAGTGTGTACCCATGGCGGGTGTCCAATGCAGCGGTCGAGCATTGTAAAGTGAGATGTTGGACCTCAAATCAGCGAGATTGTTGCTAGCAGGCTCAGCCAAGTCGGGGTCACCGTCCTCCTCATCGTCATCTTCCGAGTTGATGCTGCTGCTCGCGAGAAGACGGTGGTTGTTCTTGGACAGGCTGTTGGCGGCAACCCAGCGCATAACATAGGTGTAAATCTCATCGCTCGCACTGATCTCGACAGAAGAGATGAGTCGAGTCTTTACAACGCCCTTGACAGCATCGTAGACGTACGGCGCGAGAAACATCAAGAAGGTGGCGTTGCGGACTGATGTGAAACCGGGAAACAGAGCATCCAGAGCGGCCAGCGCTGACCCTTGGCCGAGGATACTGCCAGCTGTGCTTGGGGACTCCATTTTGTGTGATGTAGGTGTCTGAGGTTGATATGCATGGGAAGAAGTTTAGAAGGCCAAGCAGGCCAGTTATATATTCGTTTCAACGGCATGTTCATAGCCTTCGCTGCCTATCGTCTCACCTGCATCGCCATGTCCAGCTGGGGTTGCCAGGGGGTGGGGATATCAGCGACAGAATACAGCAGACAACGTCCTATCTGTCGGACGCTCACTATTTCTGTCAGGTCTGGGCTGTGCAATATCCAACCTATCAGACACTCACATTCTCTTGTCCCCTTTTGGCTGCGCAAGAGACTAAATCCTTCATGACGTGCGTGCATTAGAGACGCGAGGCTCACCAAGCCAGAAAGGGTCCAAGTTACCTGCCGATCCATCCGTGCAGAATGAAACCCCAGGTACCCGTGACTTTGAAACTGGATACAGAAAGCCAAAAGAGGCAACCTGCCAGCCGCACCGCCTTGCTGCCTTAGCTTGACATCTCCACTTAGAGGTCGTTCTCGTTCAAGGTGAGTATCCTTGCAGCCCTACAAGTTGCCTTGTTGAGAGAATATGGCTGAGGCGAACCATTTTGAATGGATGGGAGGCTTGGATCCCTGCCTTTGGAGGCTGTTCAATGCAGATACGCAGATACGAAGCTTGCCACAATGGGATCACGACCTGTTACAGCGAAACCGGCTACCCTATATCAACAAATGATCGCCCAAGAATGCAGCAATGTGTCGCTACTCAAGGCGTTTCAAGACTTGATAACTCATATTTGAAGCGTGAATTGCTACTTTTTCTCATTTACAGCATTTAACCGAATGTCATAATTTCGGTTGTTATGCTAAAGTCGGTTGAGTACGGATCGGCAATTGTTTGATGCTATAATCACCCTTGCTCAGTTGCCTTTTTATCCACCCGGTTCCAACTACGATCAGCAGCGAAAGCCAATTATTCCCGTAGCCAGTGATAACATTGTATATGGCCCATAGTAGCTGCTGTTGCCTAGATGAGAAAGGCGGTCATGCTATCACTTTCCCCTAACTTGTTGCATTGACTCAACAAGATCTTGTCAGTGGGGGTGTACTGTATCTGAGCTTCGGGCGCACTGGTAGCGGGAAATGAATCCTTTTCGGGTAAACAATAGGGAACAACACGAGCACCTCTTCTTCACTTCAGCTCCACACTCTAGATACACTTGAACTTGGTCAGAACACATAAGACCAAGCACTCTACCAACAGCTCATAGACATAAACCTCTAAACATGTCTCGGCCGATTGTGGAACCCTCTCTCAACGACCGTTGACGAGTGGCTTCTTAGCCATCGAATTATTGGCAACAGTGTCCGCCAAGCTCTAGCTCGACGCCACCCGGAAAATTAAGATGGAACAGTGCAAGACTGCAAAAGTAAAAGACGAGCAATTCGTGAAAGGGTGGAGAATTCTCGTCGGCTTTGCTGTCGCTTTGGCTTCTGTCGGTACTAATGCCCTTGTTTGTAGACTGGGCTCATCTTTTCTCGCGCTGTCTTCCTCGACAGTGACCAAGAGCACGTCTATTCTGGAGATCTCTACAACAGCCATCTTTTCAAGCAGCGAGGAGTCAATAGCTTCCACTACCCACCGAAACCACAGCTTCTACCACAACCTCAATCGCCATCTCATCAACCTAGGAGTCAACATCGGCCTCCTCCACAATCTCCATTATTATCTCGACAACAGCCGAGCCAACGTCATCCACCACCTCCTCCGTGCCCGCCTCGTGCCCTACCCAAAGCATGGTCTGCGGAATATCGGGCGGCTCGACGCCCAGACCTAGCATTAAGTTCACCATCTTCCAGGGCACCGGCGTTGGACTGCAATATGGGTTGCGCCGCGGCCGCAGACTGCGCCTTCTTCCTCATCAGCAAGGGATCCAACACCTGCGTCCTGTTCAAGGTCCCTAGCGGACCGGCCGGCTTCGTGAGGTCCGAGACTGGAGTCTGTATCGGCTACCATCGTGGCTGTTTCATCTGCTAAGGGTCACCCGATTACCGGGCTAGGAACTTGCAAGGACGTGGCATTGAAGTATGCGAGCCGCGTCTATAAGGACAACGTACCCGGGTTGAGGACCTCAGAGTTGCGCTGTGATACTGAGGCGTGTATCAGCATTGAGCTTTAGCGCGACTTGTGCTGATGAAGTAAGTATGGTGATGTTCGGCATGATGGTGGAGTTTGCGGATGGCTTATCAGATAAGCTCCTCCAGTAGTTCTACCGCCGAGACAACCCCAGGCTTGGGCCTTGATGTGTGTATACAAACTTGAGCGCATAATTGCCTGTAGATGGATGAACATGCATAGAGTAATGATACCCAGGGCCAATTGAACTTCACCTTGCAAGCTCACCATCGTGTGATCCTCACGTGGATGATGAAGATGGGAACTGACCTCAGCAAGTTGACAAAACAACTGCCAAGCTTCTCAAAGATAATGTCATCAGTTATCGGACCGCCAGCCCTACTTTCCCCATGACATCTTCAAACAACCGCCCATCTTTGTCGTGGCAACCGGCTGGTACCCAAACGCCGGGCTCGGCAGATGACGTCCTTGCAGAGACAATGGCGCAAACGGTAGGCAGAAACAAGGCGTCTCCAAAAACGTCAATGTCTCACAAGAAATGATACTATACAAAGAAACTCCAGGCAAGTTTAAACAAACATACAGGCTTAGAAACTTGTTCACCTGCTTGCTTCTCGTCTACCTGAAACGCCCCGTCTGCTTCACTACACGCTTTGCCGCTGTCAACTAACCCCGGCCCGTGACCCTCCTCGGCGCTTGTCAACCAAGATGGAGAGCTTCTGAGTGGACAGGTACCTGTGCCGCAAAATGCTGCGGTAGGGGTACTTTGTAGGTCATGTCCAATCGTGGATGAGCATTGCTCTCAAAATAGACGAGCTAGTCTGTTTCGGGAGTCGCCAATGTGTTTTTGAGTTAAACGCGCGCCTGGAAGGGCTGGCCAATTGGATAACCACGGGACCCCCCACAGACACAATCCCAGTGAACTCACTGTGTCTTCAACACCAAGACATTGCATCTTTCTTGTTATCGTTCTCTCTTGGGCAACCGTTTCTTCTTCGCCTAGAACGGTTGGGCGGCAAACCACAATCGTCGGCGAACTTTAAAAAAGCATGCTCTGAATAGATCTGCAGGGGTTGTTTCGTTTCATCTTTTCACACAAGACCCCTGCTGCTGCTGCTGCTGCTTCTCGGCAACGATGATGCGCATTCTCGACCAGAACAAAAATACCCATGCTGTTGTTTTCTGCACAAGATACACTTTCCCGTCAGTTCGTGCAGCCTTTGGCGATCCCCGCGGGCATTCTACTCTTGTGGTTCTTTTTTCGTCCCTTCTGGCTCCACGTTTGGACTTTGGCACACCACTTCTCACCCAGAATCCCTGTAGCCCCCGTTTCATTTCCCCAGGCGCCCGATTGACTCTCAATCCGCCACATCAGAGTTAGCGACCCATGCTGGACTGTCATGAACCGCTCTCGAACCTGCAAATCGGCTGGCTGTCGAGATCTAGAGCCTCTCTCTTAGTTGTCCTGTCAACATGTCACTAATGTACATGCCATCTGGACTAAACATGGCCAGACAGACAGACGGCTCGAACTTGCTCCCGTCTCTTTCTCTGGTCTTCAACACCCCGCTTAAACCCTCTGGCGCTTGCTCAAACCCTTTCGTGCTACGGATGAATCCATATTCCAGCTCCGCTCTCCCCATCCTCAGCAGATTCACCCTAGCCGCCCTGTCAAACTCCCCCTCCCCCCTCCACCCTCCACTCACCCTCCTAACCGCCGAGCTCCAAACAGCCGCCGCCATGTCCCGACCAATATCCGTGACCTATTCATAGCATACTCTTAGCTCTAGACACAAGTGTGCCGTTTCATTGCCATCTGTCGTCCCTCTTTGCCCTGTTTCACTCAACCTGCCAGAGCCGCCCAGGGTTAGATTGGGAACATGGTATCTTTCGCCTCAGCTTTCGGGGCGAACGATCCACTCTGCGATGGCGTCGCGGGGGTGCTTAAAGCTTGCCTCATATCCGGCCTTCTCATGGCCTCTTTCTCCTCTCTCCTCAGACAACCTTTCCTTCGCTATACAGCATCATTCCTATTTTTTCTCATTTCCTTTCCGTTCTTGGTTCATTCTCCTTTTGGTCGATATTCCATCTGTCACTTTCATCATCTGGGCTTCAAAACAATTTCCTATTATTTCCTTGACTCTCTGAAACCCAATCGTTGATTTCCTTTTGGCATCTCAATCTTTATCGCTTCGGCCGATTACACACTTGAACCTCCGGGCCACCATCTTCAAGACCGGACCAAGCAGACCCAGGCCGGTTGACCCAGGCCTTGCCCTCTCTCTTACGCTTAATCCGTAATCTCTTGTTACAACTGGGTCCTTCATCAACGGGATCCTCTTCTCTTCTACCTATCTCTACATTTCTTTCTTCCTTTTCTTCATCATGCCGAAACACACTCGCGCTCCCAGCAACCCCCAGAACCGCTACAATCCCGGTCTTCCTGTTTCTCTTGCTCCTTCTCCTCTGTATAACCAGCACCGGATGACCATGCCATCCACATACTACAACATCCCTACTACTACCACCTCCTCTATGGCCCTTCAGACCCAGGCCCACCAGCCCACCTACGAGTCCTACACGAGCACAGCGCCGACTGTGTCGGTGCCCCCTCCGGTGCAGCACCGAGCGAGCTCGGGAGCATGGACTCCTCAGGATGATCAGCAGCTGCTCACGGCGAGGATGCAAGGCCTCAACTGGGGCCAGATCCAGGCCAACTACTTTCCCACAAAGACCCCCAATGCTTGTCGCAAGCGTCACGAGCGGTTGATGGAGCGCAAGGGCGCTGATGACTGGGATAACCTGAAGCTTCAACGGCTGGCCAAGGAGTACATGGCCATGAGGAAGGAGATCTGGAGTGGACTCGCCGCTCGAACAGGCGAGAAGTGGAATGTTGTTGAGGCCAAGGTGAGCACTCGGTGATTTTTTGGTCTTTACAATACTAACATACTTCCAGTGCATGTCTAATGGCCTCAAGAATCTTCAAAGCGCCGCCCGCGCCGCTGCTCGCCGCGACCGTCTCGAGTCCGGCGCTCTCTCAGGGTATGACGACGACAGCGGCATCTCCGGCATGGGCCTGACACCCGTTGACGAACTAGACGCATCCTATAGCAGCCCCGAGACAACCTCATCGGTCGTGCACTCGGTGCCCGCCTCGGCCACCGCCTCGTTCCACCAGCTGCAGTCGCAGGCCCAGATGGCGGCGCTCGGCAACGCCCAGTACGGCATGGCAGCCGCAGCCGCCGCCGCGTACGGAGGCGGCTATGGGGGGCACGGGTACTCGTCGAGCGTGAGCTCCAGTGCCAGCGCCGGCCATGGGTATGCAGCTCATGCTGGGAATGGGCACAGTCAGGGTAACAGCCCGCAGCAGTACTTGACGACACAACGACCCCAAAGCTCAGATATGGGCATTGGGAACCTCATCAACCGACCACGAGCCAATATCTAATGACCACTCATCATGGCTCTCACCCTTCTCCTTACTCTCTCACTCTCCGACTTTCACCCAACACATTCTCGTCTACCTCTTCATCTCTCTCACAAACAAACCCCAACTGCCGCCGTCCGTTCTTTTCTTTGTCTGTTTCCAGCATCATCATGTTGGCGGTTCCAGTCCTTTTTACTGCATGGCGAGCAGCAGCACGGGCGAGTTTTTGGTGTTTCTGGCGCTCCTGGGACAAACTATAACGACGATCACGCACGACTGGGTCCTTTTGTCTACTTGTTTTTTCTGTGTGTGTGTTTGGCGTTGGATATTTTCTGCATTAATGTTTTCTGTTTACTTTTCGTGTGCATTTGGCTTTGTTCAAAAACGGTGGTTCGAAAGAGGATGGACGGGGGAATGCTTACGTTTTCCTTTGTACAACTAGAGATAGAGATACCATGACACGAAGCATGTCGGCTGATCTAGCAGCGCCTTGTCTTTACTGTTTTTTGAGACATGCGATATCGGGAATACAAGCTTTTTCTGCGTTCAACTGGGTTCGAATATGGTATTGTGACTGTAGATACTCTAAAGTTGATCTTTCGGGATGGTTGATGGTTAGGCTTGCTCAGCCTCAGATACTCTACAGACTAATGTCCTGAAATGCTATTAACATGATAGTCTACAGTGATGCATGATATGATGAGTAGTGTGCAAGAGACGGCATCACAAGAACCACGACTACAGCCCATGACATAGACCTCATTCCCACCATCACTCATACAATTGTTGGTACATTTACTCGCACATTCTACATCACCGAGTGGGCTTCTCACTCTGTAACCTGCTTCCTGTGCTCTCCGCGGCCATGCTCACCATCTCATCCAACTCTTCCTCTTCCCACTCACCATCCTCCTCACCGAAAATGCTCCTCCATACCCTGCTCCACATACCCTTCTTGTGCAGCAGAGCAAGGATCATGACACCCGGAAGATGCCACACACTGGCCCAGAAGAGACCCCGGGCGCTGCCCTTGTGGCCCTCGTACTTCCAGAAGCGCACGGCCTCTCGCACAAGCCAGGCATTGATGGGAAGACTGGTAACGGCAAAAGACCACTCTGTGACTCCTGCGGCGCAGAGCGATATGCAGAGGGGAATGAAGACGATACTGTATCGCAGAGCGACACGCCCGTTGCGGGCTGGGTTTGTCCATGCCAACATGCGAAGTCCAGCATTTTTGTACTCCTCACGGATGGGCCAGCTCAAGGCCATAAAGTGGGGGAACTCCCATGCAAAGAGCAACCCTGCCATGACCCAACCACCAATTGACGAGCCGTCGTTAGCAAACAGGAGCTCCCTCCAGGAGCCGTCCTTGGTAGCAGTCTCGCCAGCAGCAGCAGCCCAACCCATCAGAGGAGGGATGCCTCCAACAACGGCGCCGACCCAGGTGTTGAAAGCCGTGACGGCCTTAAGAGGCGTATACATGCCGGCATAGATGACGATATTGGCAAAACCGAGTCCGGACACAGTGGGGTTGACCCCAACATAAAGGGCACCCGTTCCAATGATACCAGACAGGACTCCGAAAATAATGGCGCTTCGCTTCGAGATGAGGCCCCGGACGAGTGGGCGGTTGCGGGTTCGGGTCATCTTGGCATCGGTCTTGGCCTCGTACAGCATGTTGAAGGTATTCGCGCTAGCGGAGCAAAGAGCCGTGCCGGTCGTGAGGAATAATAATGTGAGCGGGCTCAGACTCGGGGTCTCGGTAGTACTCGGGGAGAGCATCTCGGGGACGGGATAGAGTGCATATGTAGCCATCGCGGTAAGAACAACGAGCATCGTCAATCGGGGTTTCGAGAGGGAGAGAAATGTGGAAAGATGCCGTCGGAGCGAGTCGGTGGGGTGTGAAGCGGCATGGCTTGTAAGAAGAGATGAGGCATCTGGAGGAAGAGGGGTTTCTCCTCGAGCCGCGGCGGCAGCAGCAGCCTTTTCGCGGCGTTCAGCTTGTCGTCGCCGGTGAGGGGCAAGTTCCGGTTCGGATTGAGAGGAATTGGAGGCATTTGAGGTAGTTGACGATACTGTAGAATCGGGTGTTACGGATGCCGAGGCAGAGGTAGAGTAGATGCCATTGGCACGGCGGAGGATGACGAAATCGAGGCAATTGGATCGGTCAAAGAGCCTGTTGGATAGGAAAAACGGCGCACACTTGGACGAAGTGGAAGCGACCATTCTAGGCGCAGGAAAGGCGGCGGCGGCAGACATCCATCGTCGCGATGGGCCGGTCCTCGGAGCCTTGAGGAGCAGGGACTGGAGCTCCGCGGCGGGGACGAGGCATCGTGGTGGTCGCATGATCGCCGGGCGATGGGTTCAAGGCCGTCGTCGACGAGACTCAATCCATAACCGACTCGCGGAGCCGAAGAGGTTCGATTGAGCAGAGTAAGCTGGTCGTGGATTGGATGGATGGTTCGACTCTGATGGCAGATTTCTTGGTGGGTTGACCCAATCAGGAAGTGTCTGGGGAAAAGGAAGTGAAACGTGACCAGTCACGTGGTGCCCGCACTTGTTACCTGACGCCCCCACGTTGTTGTCTCCTCCACGCCCTGCATACCATCTTCTTATCATGTTCTTTCTCTGCAGATTGATTCCGGCTAAATGCAATGATTGCAGCAGAGGACCCATCCTGCCGTCTCACGGCTGCAGCAGCTGCCATCGGCAAGTGCCGGGATGGTTCTTCAGACCTTGAGGATCGTGGCCCAGGTTGAGTGGTTCTCTGGGTCTCAAGACATAACCTCCATACAACGACCCACGCATTCCACCACATGATCGACTCTCTGCGTTGACATTGGTGAAAGACACTAGCGGAGCTTCGCAAAGCGGAAGCCTAGAATGGGTCTGGAAAAGCTTTCTCGCACCCATGAAGCTTCGCGCATATGGGCGTCGTGCTTCTGATGGCAGTCGCAGCGGGCACCGTCAGGGCAATGGAGACGAGGACGACGCCTTTGAACCTTTTGGGAAGCCAAGCCGAGCGAATCACCGATTGACTTTCGGCTCAAGGTCGTCAGATGTCCTCCCAGATCAACAAGGTGGGGTGTCTGTCGACATCAGTATGGGTCACCGAATGCGGCTCACCTGTCTCGAAACGTTCAAATATCTTCGTCTTTGGAGGCTTCGACGTGACTAGCATACTATCAAAAATACATTACGATCAATTTTGAGCTTCTGTTCCAACGCCGTCCTTTTGACAATGCCGACTCTCCTCGATGCTCTTCGGCAGACCAGCCAGGTCGACTGCGACACTCTTGACAGCGACGGTACGGACTGTTCGGACATGCTATATTCTTATGAAATTGAGAACCTGACTTGCAAATCCAGTTGCTCGGGAGCTGGGTCTTTTCGTGGACTGCACTTCTAACCAGGTTGGTCACCCCGTGTGTGTCCTGTGCGGTGCTGACTAGTTCAAGGCCATTGCGTTCTTTGAGGTTTCTCGGCCACTCGCTGGCCAACCCCTATTGCACCATGAGTCTTTGATCGCGGAGGCCATTCGAGATGCACGGGAGGCTCTGAAAGGGCTGCAAGGCACTGCGACCTTTGAGGAGTTCGTGGTTGAGATTCTGGTACGAAGGCTCCGCGCAAGATGAAGATGTTCTAACATGAAAAGATGGTCAAACTGCAATTACTGACACTGCCCAACTTGACGGGTTACGTACACATCCAGACGAACCCCAAGCTGTCATACTCAACAGCTGGAACAATTGACAACGCCTTCAGTGAACTCGTATTCTCAACCTGATCTCGCCCTCTTCGCTAACATGTTCTCAGGAATCATCGACATCTTCAAAGCACTGGCACCCGACTTTAACACAAAGAGGGTGTGCATTAAAATTCCCTCCACATGGGAGGGTCTCCAAGCCTGTCGGAGTCTTGAGATGAAAGGCATCGCAACTCTTGCGACCACCATGTTTTGCATGGAGCAAGCAGCGTTGGCCGCTGAGGCAAAATGCACATACATCGCCCCCTACGTGAATGAACTCAAGGTTCACTTTGAAGAGGGGTATGTCTCCCTTTGACATGCCTGTTTCCTGCTGACAATCGTAGGTACGTGGACCAAAACAAAGCCTTCGACTTTTGCCGAGAGGCACAAGCATACTACATTAGACACTCTTTCCGCACCCAGGTCCTCGCTGCTTCACTTACTTCTCTCGATGAAGTGATGCAGCTTGCAGGCATCCAGCATGTCACCATCTCGCCTAACCTGCTCCGCGGACTGGCTTCCACCGACCTGTCAAGCTGGAATGGGACCCTGGGAGAGTACTTTGCCCAAGGACCTGCGAGCAAGAGCTGGGAGATGAAAGATTATGGTGCTCTTGTCAAAGATGAAAGCGCATGGAGGCTCGCCTTTACCAGAAGTGGTTTCGGCTCAAGCGAAGGAAAGATCATCCAGGCCATCAATTACTTTGCCGACTTTCAAGAGAAGCTGGAAGAACTGGTGAAGCAGCATGCTGGATAACGACGGGTGCCGACCGATGGTTGTCAATAACCCAGCCGCAGCGGCCCGTTAACGGGAGTTCACAGCGGTCGACAAAGGCCGGCAATCAGCAATTAACTGACAATACTCAAATCAACCATTTCATTCAACTTCTCAATCACTGCCTTTTCCGTGAATGCGCGATCGCAATCCGACTGATCAGAAGACCCATTCCCGAGGACGAAGAGATTACAGAGGATGTTGGGACCTGAATTGATCCCTGCAGGGTGCTCAACTGGAACCTTGGATATCCTTTGTTCGGCATCAAGGCCGGCGGATGCCTTCCCCTCTTTTGGCTTCCACCAAGAGCGTGACGGCTAACAAAGAAAGACAGACAACTTGCAACTGAAGGGAGGCCGGGATATGGCTAGGACGTGCACTCCCTTGGACCATTGCTAATTTTACACCGTTGTAGGCTTTATTGAGATCCTCTTCCGGATCGGTCACTTGAAAGGGTGAGCACACAAACGTTGGCAGCCAACTTGGTGGTCATGCTCGAGTTCTGTCAACCAAAGTGAACGAAGCTGTCGCGACAATTCGTGACTGTATGAAACTTTCTCTTAGCTTTCACTTTTGAACAGATTTATAAAGCACAGTACTTCAACTGGACGTTGACACAGGAGAAGGAACCGCGATTAGTACAGTAACTGCGCCAACCTCAAAGACCGGCAATGCCGATGGCATTCACAGACCACCCTTTCAACCCTCAAAGAAATCACCCTTTCTTTGTTCGCGACACCATACCCAAGCTTCGAGAGCGTGTGTTAGGTTACCGTCACGAAGAACAATGGTATTGCCAGGGGCTGGTGTTCCCTGCGGCTGCTTGAGATAATTCACCTCAGAGGCAGAGCACGTCTGTCATTTAACCCTCCATCAGCCTCGGCCATTATTCACCCCCTCCCTCCAACCTTATGTCTTCACTCTCTTTGCCGTCCCTTATAGACTTCTCTTCCCCAACTTGATCTCTTCTGTGTTCGTTCTCTCCCTTTTCTTCGTATTGTACCATAGACCGCCCGACCACTTGATCCCTCTCTACACACCTCCCCTGTTCCCTTTGTCGTTGTGATCTAGTGATGGAGGACATACCGCTATCGGCCGCCTTTGGCACAGGCGAGCCGACTCCCTATGTGTCGCCTGAAGTAGCTGCCAAGCGCGTCAACCCTACCATCAAGCCTAAAGATCGCGACTGGAGAAGGGTGCTCTATACCTTTACCGAGCTGCACAAGTCCGGCAAGACTCTCCAGAAGATCCTGTCGGAACACTTTACCTACCACGAAACCCGCATGCTGCTAGCCTCGGACCGTGCCGACATCAAGAGCCTTCAGGATGCCAACACGGAACGGTACAACGCCTTGCTCCAGGGGCGCTTTCGCGGCGTCGAGAGAGACCTGGTGTCCAAGCTCACCATGATGTACTTTGGTCTACCCGTTGAGCCCTTGACCTCTCTTTTGGAGGAGTTGGCCAATGAGTTTGGGCTTAATCAACCAAACGTCCCGATGTACAATGTTCAACCCCCGCTGCATTTCCTCTCTGCTCACCAAGCTCGCAACTGGGGAAAGGATAACTTGCGAGGTAAGTTGACGAGTCTACTATCTGGCATGTATTTGACTAACAGTGTATAGGTCAGGAGGCTCCTTGCTGGCCAATGCCCATCCCGATGGATGATGCGCCCACCCACCAAGACAGACCTGTCCCGAAGAACACATCTATTTCTCAGAATGAGCCAGTTATGGGCCTCCGAGGAGGCAATGGTGATGATTATGATGAAAGCGATAGCGATGATGGCAATGATGCCACGAGCCAAGTTACGCCTGACGAGGTGTTCCCCCTTATCGTCAAGCGCGACTACTGGCCCCAATCTGAAACTACAGCTCTTCCAAAGGACGAATGGATCTACCTATATGGCTACACTGGTTGCATCCCTTTTGTCCCCCGTAAGTGGCGGTCATACGCGAAAGCCCTTCGACAC